>CM062818.1:1719622512-1720921930 GCA_031772625.1 Pinus tabuliformis | reverse complement strand
TGAAAGGGTTATTGAAGGGTTGATGGTGGTAGAAAGGTGAAGAAGTGGGTATGGAGGTGAGCTAAGGGTGTGAGGAGGTCCAGGGCTTGGTGAATGAGGATGAGGAGTGGTTAAGGCGATTGGGTTTGTTTGAAGACAGAAGAAGTAATGTTGCACAAGAACGTAGGAATTAGGGCAAAGTGAGAAAACGTGGCAAATGTAAGGCAAGAATCCGAGTTAGAGGATGGAGCAGTGTTGGATGGAGGAGTAAGGGTAGACAGAGAGGTATTACAAGTGCTCTGCAAGTTGTTTCCCAACTGAACAAACAAAGACTCAGAAACCAAGCACCTAGCTACGTTAACCTAATCTGACCTAAATCACAGCAAAGGAAATGAATAGAAGTTTATTTGCAACGAAATCAGGTGAAATAGCTATGCACACTAAGCAATCATGAACCTAAGCATGTAACCACAACTGGTATCAACTTCTGCAAATGAGAATCTAACACTAATAATTGCATGATGAAGCAAAGACAGTGTTTTGGGGGCAGCAAGGACACCTTAGTCTCAGCTCATGGTCCCACAAAGGGAGAGATGAGATCAGGGGTGCTTGTTAGCCTTTTTCTGAATATTTTCTCTGTTATCAACTTATCAAATCGATCAGAACATGAGAAACTATTTCTATCATCAAAAATGGACTAAATAACCAAACGAGATTGTAACCTACTAGCAGAAATTAATTAAAGGCAGCAAAAACATGTAACAGTACACAGAGGAGGTCCTGGCACTTGGGTTGGGCCCAACCCCAAGAGCTACAGGCTCCTAAGAAGCTCAGAACTGAAGCAAAATGAAATTGATCTCCATTATTCAAAAAATAACCATGTCATAGAAATGTTTACAACAAAAGCTCCACAAGTGAACCAGAAAACAGAGCAGCACTAGAGTGCACAATACAAATGTTCAAAAAGTAACCTATGAAGGTTGGAAGCCTTCCTATTTATGCACTATGAGGGTCTCCAACAACCCTCCTTAACTCGAGGGGCTCGACTGCTTGAACTGCCAGTGATCAGTCACTTTACACAAAACTGCTTGGCTGCCCTTGGGAATCCTTTTCAGCGGCCTCCTAAACTTCGAGCTGAGGGTGGAGAATTCGAGGAAGGGGCCATTTAGTGCAGGAGACACCCTTCCTACGAATCCTCACCCTTGTTCTTTCATGCTTGGCTATCACCTGGCTCATAAATGCTTGGCCTTGGTTCAAAATTTGTCCAAAAATCTGCAATAACCACGTGTTAGCCTTCTTGGTCAAGTGACTATTCTTATTCATTCAACTAACATAAATATACTCAAAAAACATGCATAAACTATGAAAAATGGTGTATTGATGAAGAACAATAGGTAAAATGAGCCCAATAAGTTACCCATTTTTGGGGCTCATCAAGGAGCTTTCAAGGGGATTGAACTTTGTTACTCTTCCCTTGCATGTACATCCAATATACGACTACCCCGCCTAGTAGAATTCTTGTAGTTGGTAACCTTAGTGATCATAATCCTAGGGCTATTACTCGAGGTGATGGCAGAGGGAAGGTCCTACTGTATTTGGAACAAATTTTGACTAGAATAACTTGTACGTTTTGGAGGGTAATCTTTGCTCGAGATGGCATAAGTGAAGTTACTTACACCAGATTGTTTCATTAAGTAGGTTATCGTTGTAACTAGTTCCACTCACTCATATCTACAACAAATTTTCACTTTAATTTCTACAACGTTGAATTTCATTACCAACTAGTGATTTCATTTTGAAAAGCTTGTTTGCATGGTTTGAATCCATAGATTTTTTAGCATGTGCTAATTGTTTGTTTTTACTTTTTAGAGACCTTAGGATTGGATTGTGAATATTGTTTAATTTTGTGATAAATTTTAACCTTGGCTTAATCACCAATAAAATCATGCAGAATGCGTGTTCAACCTCCTAAATACAGACCAAATCATTTGGAAAATATAAAAATTGAAAGGTCAAAGTCAACAAGATCAAAAGCCTTAGATGAACTTGAAACATCAACAATTTTACAATCTGAGATAGTAGAAACTGAATTGAATCCAACATAGGAAGTAGAATCAGTCTTAGTTCACTCAGGTCTAGAGATTACTGAAGTAGTTCACACACAACCTGACACTAGTGAATTTTTAGAAACTGAACTTACCAAAATAGACGTAGAACATCCTAAATCTTAACTTTCTCAACCGAAATTACCTTCGGTTGTTTTAGCTGCTACTCCTAAGCCACCTTCACCTTAAAGGAAGTTGATAGTAACAAATGAATTACCTCCTAAGTTAATTAGCATTGAAGATGTTACCGAAGAAACAGAGACACCTCATACTCCAATTACTAGTACTAAAACTTTTGACCAAATATTTCTTTTCTCTCCTTTCTAACCTGATTCTTGGTATTCTACAACTTTGTGTTTTTTAGGTCAGAATTTTGTCACCGCCACACATTTCATTTTATTTACCAGAAGTAAATATGTCAAAAATTCTTATTGGGAGTGAACCTATTGATTCATCCATATTTACTAGCTCCCTGGAATCACTGTTGTACGATGGTCCATGAGTTCCTCCTGGATATCAGTCACTTACTGGGACTTTTTCAGGAGTTTCTTCTTCTCCCCAATGTTCTACTTGGTCATCTGGTTTATCTACATCTACTATTTAGAGCATTACTTCCATGCCTGAAGCATTTATGGCATCAAATCAACATATTCACATGGTTTTTGGTAATTCAAGTAACCCTCAAGTAACCACGAATGGCTTTTATCACCATCATAGAGGGAAACCACCTTATCCTCTATCTGGAGGAAAACCTACTACTGTGGGTCAAACTTTTACCGAAACTTATGGTTAGATACCTCAGCTCAACCTAGGTCAAGCTACTATAAATCAAACCTAATTGGTACTCCTTATCCTGGGACGAACACAATTTGGAATCCTGCCTTAAATCAACAGTATGGTCTAGGTGCTCCACAAGTGCTACTTTATCAACCTGTTCAACCTAATGGACAAACTATTCCTCAAATATCCATTCCAAGTATTGTTGTATCTATTCAACAACCTGTTCAGGAAATTCCTCAAACAATTTTCCAACAAGCTGTTCAAGGAATTCCTCAAAAACTTATTCAACAACCGATTTAACGACTTATTCAACAATTGTTTGAACTTGATAACTTGGTACGAATTTCTGACCCAAAAGGATAATAATAAATAGGATCGAGGTTAATCGGGATAAATCTGGTAGATCTAGCATTGCAATAAATGGTAACTGACATCTAGGGTCTTGTGGTAAAGTTTGATAACCTTACGGGTTATGACCAACCCTGGGAGGCAGATATCTAGGATATCCTGGAATAGCCTGAGTAGTTGGAATTGAAATTCCACTAGGGTAACCAGGCTGAACCATACCGGGTTGAGGTTGAATAGGGACTTGATAAGTATGACCAGGGTACGGTTAACTCTGGAAAGGTTGAGCTTCACCCATTTGACATAAATAATATTCCCCTCCACAGGTTGTGCTTGCAAAGGTTGACCTTGAACAAATTGACTTTGAATAGGTTGGCTTTGAATGAATTAACCTTAACAATGTGGGTTTTGGAAATTTTGGCATTTGAAAGGTGGACTTTGAAAAACTTGTCCCTAAAAGGGTGGAACCCAGTGATCTTGGCCTTGAAAACGTGAACTTTGGAAAGCTTGACCTTGAAAAGGTGTTTGCACTATTCTGAAAATGGGTTGCCTGATAGGAATCTATGGCATATATTGGAACATAGGAAAAATTTGATAAGAAGAAGCCTGCAGGATTGCCTAAGTAGTCTGAGGAACAAATATTTGAGGGTTTACTGGAATGGTCATTTGTGATACTCCTGGAATAGGTGGTTGAGAAGAACTTGGAACAAGCTGTGAAACAATTGTTTGAACATGGGTCCAAGTATCCTATCGAAAATGGAAATGAGGCTAGTTCGTCTGGTCAACCTTCCAATTCAATTCCTCCTTCTCCTTCTAAACCATTATAGATCGAGAATCCAAATCTTGACATGATGATTCGACTACCTACCAAAGGTGTTCTTCGAAAACCAGCTTGCAACCCGCACGCTGGAACTGCACAAAATTATAACATTTCCGAAGACCTAGGGATGTCTCTTTCCGCAATATTAGGTCTGGAGGTGCTGCAAACATGCCCAACACATTGAAAGATTTTATTGTCAGCTATAGGAGCTATTGATTTATAGGATTATAACTTAATTATATTTTATCTTGAGAGTCATATCTCGAGACTCCCTCATCAACTTAAATTCTAGTTTTTGTTAAAACTAGACGAGTATTTCATACCGTTGTTGGTGAAGGAGCTTCTAAGTGAATTATGTAGATTTCTTGTTGGAAATATTTAGGTTCTTCAACCATCAATCAATCGCCTACCACTCTGAAGGCCTTTGATGAAAGAGGTTTTCGTCCATATGGGACCCTGAACGATTTTCCCTTAGAGCTAGAGGGAAAAATGGTTGCAATCGAAGTTGAAGTTGTATATGCTCAGCTAGATTACAACCATTTTCTTGGTTGAAGTTGGACCTATGTTATGTTAGAATTGGTCTTGTCGTTGTTTCGAATGATACAATTTCCTCATAAAGGAAAAATTGTCAAAGTAGACTAGTTGTCTTACTAAACTTTAGATCCTATCTCTATGGGTAGCATACGTTTTGTCGGCAAAGTGAATTCTCCTTATGGAGATAATGGTGTTGGTTTACTCAAAGGCTCATTAATTATATGAACCTTTGCGATGACTTCATCAAATTTTCCTTATAATTTTTCCAAGGTAAACATGATTACATCAAGCACTATGGAATCTTCTCATCCATGGATAGTGATAAGCCTCATCATTGGGTAATGATATGGGCCTTAATTCACCTCCTAGCTTAGTCAGACCAACTATTCTCACAACTTATTGCATACTTTTGATTATATTTTGTTTATGAGATGATTTAGAGTTGGATATTTTGCCTTGTGGTCTAATGTGCATTTGATGCAGGATTAAAGGATAAAAGAAAGAAATTTTGGCAAAGACGTTGGTCAAAACTTGAATGGGACAAGGGAGAGGAATTATAGGAGGCAAATCCTCCTCATTTACTGCCCCTCCATTTGAATATTCCTCCATCAACTCGGAGTGCAAATAACCAAATCATGAGGACTAGAAGGCAACCGAGTAAATGAAATTCAAAGCACCAGTTTATCTCGAGTGTGGGAGCCGAGCCTCCCTATTTTTAAGGAAGTCATTGGAGACTTCAGATGCATAAGTAGAGAGGCCTAGGACCTTAGTAGGATTCAGATTTTTGGATTGTAAAACTCTACTTTATTTTCGAGCTGTAAGACTTGTGACAATTTTTTTATGTAATCCATGGTTTCGATAATAAGAGTGTGTTTTGTTTTGAGACAACATTGAGTTAATTCAGAGGGCAGAAGTTCGTGGGTTAGGGCCCAACCCTAGTAGCCAAAGCTCATCTTTATTGTATATGTATGCTAGCATAGGTTCATGGTTTAATCGTTCATTTGCTTAAGTAGTCGTATTTCCATTACAACAATGTAGAGTAGATTGGTTGTGTTTTAGTTGCTTCCATTTGTGCCTTCTTTCAATTAGCAGGTTAGCCAGGAGTTTTTGCACAGAGTTCGTTGTCTTGGTTCAATACATGGTTCATTTCATTTTCATATTTTTCCATCACTTTTTGCTCATATGCTCATTTCCTTCAGCATGAAATGCTTAAGCAGATGCTAATAAAACACATCTTGATCAGATTATACCCATAGATTTCCTTACCATCCGATCCACAGCAAACCTGACCAATCACCGTCCGATTCATTTCTATGCTTGACTTTATGTGCTCCAATCTCCACCGTCAATCTGTCTAGCTTGATCCAATGATTATCGCGTCACCCTAATACTTTATGCGCTCCAAATCTCCACCGTCGATCTATCTCTTGATCCAAAGATTATCGCATCACCCCAATACTTTATGTGCTCCAAATCTCCACCATCAATCTGTCTCTTGATCCAACGGCTATCGCGTCACCTCAATACTGACGCTCATCACTTTTTGGTGCCATTTCTATGGAGCCTGTAGGATGGCCTTACCCTTTAAGGAAGTTTATCTGGTACTAGGCCTCCTTACATAGGTGATTGGTGAATTAAGGGAAGGAATTTTATCTCTTGGTGTAGGGGAATCTTAAATCTCAATAGGGATCTTTGTTGATATTTGTGGCTTCCCTTTCTTGATTCTTGTGCCCTTTCTTGTTCTGAACTATAGAGGGGTTTGCCTCCTTCTTGTCCCTTTTTTCTTGACTGGGGTACTGAGAGCAGTGAGGGCAGTTTCTGCCTCCCTCTCAGGGGCCTCTGGAGGCACCCTAGGTGACTCCTCCTTGCGTTCTTCCCCTTTTGTTTCAATGCCTTCTTCCTCTCTATTTTTCTTATCTTCTTTCTCTTGTTGTTCTTTCTCATTTCCATCATTTTCTTCCTTTGTTTCCTTCTTTGTTTCAGCATCATCCTCCTTCTCTTTTGCTTCATCATGTTTCGTTATATTATTTTCTTCTTCATCCATCTCATCCCCATCTAGCTCTGTATCTTCTTCTTCTTGTTTTTCCTCCTCCTCACTTACAGAAGGACTAACATCACAGGTGGGGGTTTTGATGTCAGCCTCTGCTGGTAAGTCTATGAAGACTGACCATATTATATGGATCCTGAGGTTTTGGAGGGAATCCTCAATGAGGATCCTAAGGTTTTGGAGGGAATCCTCAATGAGGATCCTGATCAACCCATGGTTAGCCAATTGTTGGGAATTCCCTTCATTTACTTTTTTTTTGGAGTCTATGAGTGATTGCATCAAGAAATAGGGTATGTTGAGTCATTGGTGAACTGGTGTTTCTACCCCAAATCTTAATTCTTCAAGTATCCTAAAATGGTATCCATAAAAAACATTGTATCTACCCTCACATGAGATATATTTGATGAGTTGGTAACCTACCTCACTCCATGGGTATGGTAGACTGTCCCTTCTTACTCCATTTTTATCCTCCGTGGGTTCTTCACCTTCTAAACATAATTTCCTTTTTTCCACCGGACTGACTGCTTTGTCTTCTTTTCTCCATGGAATTCCTAGGGGAAATGAGGTGACCCTACTGATGAGCTCTGGAGTGAGGTCTATAGTGATCCCTCAAACTATAATAGTGGCATGGATTCTACTATGAGGAGTGAGGGAATGAGAAAATTCTTGAGCCACCTCATCATCATACCCTGTGAAATTTTCGAAAAACCCCATCCATTGGTGTCTTATAAAGATTTCAAGAACTTGGGGGTGTTGTTGTATTGGGGTTGTAATATGCATGGGATGACTCTTGCATACCCTGCTGGTGTGGTTTAGGCCCAAGAGTTCTCCTTTGGTTGATGTAGCAAAGCTACTCAGTGACCCCTTCAGCTCCTTGATATACAACTTTGAGTTTGGGTAAAGAAGCGCACTTGTCTATGGAGTGGTTTTCTTCACAGACCGAGAAAATCTCAATGCAGTTCAATGGACATTCATTCCTAGGATGACTCCTGTTGCATCTAGGAAAAAAGATGGCCAAGGCTCTCTCCTTGGAGGTCATTTAGTGTAGGATGCCAGCTAAATCCTATGCTCTTTAACTCAGAGAATAATGGCTACAATTTCAAATTAAAACACTAGCACAAAGGGGCACCATGCCATTTCAGGACTACAGGAAATTTATTGATCTTTGTGATCAAAGTACACTAGAGGATAGGGCCAAAATGGCTGAGTTTTACTTGCACAACATGGCCCTCACAGACATGAATTTTTGGGATGCTAATTCCAAGCTAGGAGATCTACAATTAATGGCTTTGGTATCATGGATGAACCATGAGGAGACAAGGGTTGCAGAGATGAAAAGAATATTGATCAGAGAGAAAAATGAACCTATTTTCATCAAAGCTGAACAATCAAATCCTATGACCCTCATCAGCACCCATAATCTAATTGAAAATGATCCTCAACTGGCACCTAAATATATTTTTGCCCAAGAGGAAGCAATTTCACATTTTGAGGATATGTTTAGGCTACTCGGAGAAGATAGTATACATGACTACTTAAGGAGATGGAAGACACTGCCACATAACTTGAATATCAAGGAATATCACTCCCCTCAAAGGTTGAGAGAGGCACTCAACAAGACACCTATGTATAAGCAATCAATGCAAAGGTTGAAGGTCAATTGGATAGGCCTAAAACTCACGCCACCACTACTCTTAGGGAGGCTAGAAGGGAGAAAAGAAGAAGAAGAAAAGAGGTAGTGGGAAGAAGTAGAAAGGAAAGAAGGCTTCTATGAACAAGAAGAAGAGACCACAACAAGGCATGGGATGTCAGAGAGGCTACCACAACCATGAAGGACATGGACATTAACTAAGTTTCTCAAAGGATGAGCAACACTTTCAGTAGGGGAGTGATGATAAGCCTCATCATTGGGTAATTATATGGGCCTTAATTCACCTCGTAGCTTAGTCAAACCAACTATTCTCACTACTTATTGCATACTTTTGATTATATTTTGTTTATGAGATGAGTTAGAGTTGTATATTTTTGCTTTGTGGTCTAATGTGCATTTGATGCAGGGTTAAAGGATAAAAGCAAGGAATTTTGGCAAAGACCTTGGTAAAAAATCTAATGGGACAAGGGAGAGGAATTATAGGAGGAAACTCCTCTTCATTTTCTACCCCTCCATTCGAATATTCCTCCATCAGCTCTGAGTGAAAATAGCCAAATCATGAGGACTAGAAGGCAGCCGAGCAAGTGAAAGTCAAAGCACCAGTTTATCTCGAGTTTTGGAGCTGAGCCTCCCTAATTTTAAGAAAGTCATTGGAGACTTCAGATGCATAAGTAGAGAGGCCTAGGACCTTAGTAGGATTCAAATTTTTGGATTGTAAAACTCTACTTTATTTTCAAGCTGCAAGACTTGTGACAGTTTTTGATGTAATCCATGGTTTTGATAATAAGAATGTGTTTTGTTTTGATCTAGCACTGAGTTAACTCAGAGGGCTGAAGCTCTTGGGTTAGGGCCCAACCCTAGAAGCCAAAGCTCCTATTTATTGTATATGTATGCTAGCATAGGTTCATGGTTTAATCATTCATTTGCTTAAGTAGCCGCATTTCCATTACAACAATGTAGAGTAGATTGGTTGTGTTTTAGTTGCTTCCATTTGTGCGTTCTGTCAATTAGGAGGTTAGCCAAAAGTTCTTGCATGGAGTTTGTTGTCTTGATTCAGTACGTGGTTCATTTCATTATCACCTTTTCCATCACTTTTTTCTCATATGCTCATTTCCTTCAGCACGAAATGCTTAAGCAGAAGCTAATAAAACACATCTTGATTAGATAATACCCGTAGATTTCCTTACCATCCAATCCACAACAAACCTGACCAATCATCGTTCAATTCATTTCTCCGCTTGAATTTATGCGCTCCAATCTCCAACGTTGATCTGTCTAGCTTGATCCAACGGCTGTTGCATCACCCCAATACTTTATGTGCTCAAAAACTCCACCGTCGATTTGTCTCTTGATCCAACGACTATTATGTCACCCCAATACTTTATGTGCTCCAAATCTCCACCGTCGATCTGTCTCTTGATCCAACAAATATCACATCACCTCAATACTGGTGCTCATCAGATAATACCTTTAGAGTCTGAGTTATCCTCCTATGGCTGTGAGATGCCTTTGAGCCCTTTTGAATTGGCTTATCAGGCAGTACAATCATTTTCCAACCCTTCATCTTCTGATATTGATCGAGTGGATATGGTCAATGAATATTATTCTCCTTTGCCTTGGTTAGAACCAGTTTCATTCTCTGATCCTTTCGATTATGTGTTTCCAACTTACAAAAGTATCATGGAGGTTATGACTTTGAAAAAAATTCCATGGAACTATCACCATCATCGTTCATTTTTTCTACCTAGCCCTGCCAAAATCAAGAATTATTTTTTGAATATGTTTTCACTTGAGATAGTGAATAGTCCTGAATCACCCATTTCAGTATTTTGATCTGAATTTGAAAGAAATTTGGGGAATGTATCTGTGACCATTTCCATTGACATCTCAGTTAAAATGGGGATTGATGAAAATATTCACATAGGCTCCTTATGATCAATCAAATAAATTCCAACATTTAAGGCCCTATTTCAAGAATTTCACAACATTTTTTCTTGGTCCTATGAGGAAATGCTAGGAATTGACCCAAGCATTGTAATACATGAAATTAAGGCTTGCCTGGATTCCAACCCTATCATACAACAATTACGTCTGGTGCATCTGCAAAAAGCTATTGAGATTAAAGTTAAGGTTAAGAAATTGCTCAAAGTAGGTTTCATCTACCTAGTTCCCTTAACTGATTGGGTGTCCAATATCATTCCTATTAACAAGAAACAGGGAACCATTAGAGTACGCGTTGACTATAGGGATATCAATAAAGCTTGTCCAACAGATAATTATCCTACTCCCTATATCGATCAAACCATTGATGAATGTGCCCGAAATGAAATATTGTCATTTATGGACAGATTTCCTGGCTACAATAAAATCAACATACTCCCAGCTGGTCAACATAAAACTGCATTCATTTTCCCATGGGGTAACTTTTCCTATCAAAAACTCATGTTTGCTTTGAAGAATGTAGGTGCAAATCTTCAACGGGCTATGTCTTATGCATTTCACGATATCAAGAATATTGTGAAACCTTATTTGGATGAATTTCTAGCTCATTCACTGAGATGGGAAGACCATCTAATGCATTTGAGAAATTTTCATTAGATGTTGCCATTACAATATTCGCTTGAATCCACATATTTGTGTTTTCTGCATGCAATATTTCCAATTGCTAGGATTTGTCATTTCAAAGGAAGACATTTGTGTCGATCCATTGAAGGTTGAGGCTATCTTGAATTTACCTCCTCCTTCCAATCTGTGCCAACTCAAAAATTTTCAAGGGAAAGAAAACTTTCTACGTCAATTTATCCAGAACTATGCCGAGTTGACTAAAGGTTTTACTCAACTTTTGAAAAGGGCATCTCATTTATCTGGGATGAAGTGGCTCAAAAAGCCTTTGATGCATTAAAATATGCATTGACCCATACACTGTTGTTGCATCCTCTCGATTATCACCAAGTTTATTTTTTATACTTAGAAGCCCCTGATGCCACCATTACTATGATCCTAGTTCAAGAAGATGAGTTGAATGAAGAGCATGTGACATATTACTTAAGTCGTAATTTGACCAAAACTAAATTAAAATATGCATGTGGAGAAATTGGCCTTTGCAACTATTCAAGTTTTCCAACGTTTCTTTCACTACATTTTATAACCCAAAACTACGGTAATTTCTTATTGCAACCCGATGGTTTACATTCTTACTAGAAAATTGCTAGGGGGGGTATTCCAAATGGATAGTCATCCTATAGGAATTTGATTTGAAATTCATCAAATCAAAATCTAAGAAATCCTTGGTGCTTTCTGAATTATTGTTTGACTTTCCCCATATTGAAACTGAAGACATGGCCAAAGATTCACTTCCAGATGAATCTCTCTTTCTAATAAGTACCTTAGATCCCTAGTATAGAGATATCATCATTTATCTCTAGACCTAGACATTTCAGCCATATTTGAGTTGAATTGATCGTTATTGAATCTGGTATCACTCCCAACAATACAATATTGTTGGCAATACACTATATCGTTGTGGCGCGATTCTATATTTTGACGATGTTTAACTCACTGAGAAGTTGAAAAGGAATTAAATGACTGCCATTCTAGATCTTATGTCATTCATATATTAGGGCTCACTGCTTCTCAAAAAATAATACACGTAGGGTATTTAAGGCCTTCTATGTTTAAAGATTGTATAACTGTGGTTCGAAAATGTCATACATTTCAAATTTATGATCAAAAAATGCTTGCAAATCCATCTCCTCTTCACCCAATCATTTTCTTCGATACTTTCGCTAAATGGGGCATTGACTTTCTTACATGTAACTATCACTCAGCCAGGGGGCATGGGTAAATTACCCTTGCGGTAGACTATTTTACAAAATGGGCCAAGGTGATGCCTATATACAAGGATGATGATGAAATAACATCCATTTTCATGTTCAATCGTGTAATTACTCAGTTCGGAGTACCACAATCTATCGCCACGGACCATGATAGTCATTTTCGAAACCATATGATGACCGATCTTACCACCAAGCTAGGCCTGTGTCATGTCAATTCTACCCCATATTACATGCAGTCAAATGGCCAAGTGGAAGTCGTTAACAAGGGGTTAACAACCATTATTAAATGTATTATTGGGACTCATAAATGAGAATGGAATTTAATGCTACATCTAGCGTTGTGGGCATACTTCACTACAGTAAAAATTTCAACTCGTTTTACTCCTTTCCATCTTGTCTATGACATGGAAGTAGTTCTACCGATTGAATGTGAGGTACTGTCTTTGAAAATGGTAATTGAATTAATACCAGCTATGTCCGCTAAAGAGGAACACTTTTTGTACTTAACATGTCTCGATGAGACTCGTCGTGATGCTGCATTAGCTAGCGAGGACCAAAAGAAACAAGTTAAAGCACAGTACAATCAAAATGTCAAACCTCATTTGTATGTAGAGGGTGATTTAGTCTTGGCATATGATCAAGAGCATGAGAAATTAGGTGCTGGTAAATTCGATCCTATGTGGTATGGCCCTTATATTGTAGAATGTGCACTAGAAAAAGGGGCCTATTAACTAGTGGATTATGATGGAATTCCTTTAGAAAATCCTAGAAATCGTCTTTACCTAAAGAGATATTATGCTTAGATTGCTCAGTGAAACACTTGTATATTACTATACAATAGTTTGTGTGTGAAAAAATATTTGCAGATATTATCCTGCTTATCTTGTGTTACAAAATATTTATAGATGTCGACATTCCCTTAGACTTACATTGGCTTCGTTGATGACACTACTCGTAGTACTAAGAATTTGTGTTCCGTAGCCTGGGTCATCTATTCACCCACAGATAAGTTAGTTTCTATTCATGGGATATGCCTCGCTCGAATAATGAATAATATTTCATAATATAGCGCATTGATTGAGCTATTATTTGATGCCATTATATTTTTCATTCGTCGATTGATCATTAGGTAAGATTCACAACTCGTGGTATTACATTTGAATGGTGTTTATTCAGTTAGAGGTGCTTCCATGCTAAGAATGTTTTTGTGGCTCCATCTCTTGGAATGAGAATTTGATTATATTGAGTATCAACATATTCCAAGAAATTTAAACACATTAAAAAATGCATTAGCTAATTGTGTGTTAAATTGGCACTTGTAAAACATTTGTAAATAAATCAATGCAATATTCATTCAGATATTGTACGTGATAGTAAAAATAGAAATAGTAGGTTTTCTATTAGATAAAATTCTATAAATAAGTGTGGATTTTACAAAAAAATGTCATCCAATGACATGAGTTCCTGTGACATTTATTTTCTGAACATTTTGATGTTGGAAATAATACTGAGAGGGGGGGGGGTGAATCAGTATTATCAAATCAATATAACTTTTTCATTTCCATATTCAGATTCATAAACCATGAATAACCAGAGTACTTATGATTCAATTAATCCATTAAATGATGATCTTTAGTTAGTGCAACAAAACTTTATTAATCATATGAGCAGTAAATAGGTGCAGTAAAATAGAACAGATCATCACACACAAGAAGCACACATGAACACCATGATGTAAGGTGGAAACCCAATGTGGGTGAAAACCACCTGCTGCAAGTCTTCTCAATCTTTCTTTTAATAAGAAACTTCTTTTACAATGGTTCTGTACTGGTGCAGTCTTATACCAGTACGCAGGCTTCTACCTGCAGAAGGCTACAACCTTCACTCGTTCTCCAGACTCCCCTGGAAGGGAGCTACAACCCCCTTAGCTCTTGTACTAGCCGATACATTTACTAGTACACAGGCTGCTACCTACAGAAATGCTCCAACCTTACTCATTTTCCAACTACTACTGGAAGGGAGCTACTACCCCCTTTGCTCTTGTACTAGCTGAGATACTAGTACGTAGGCGCTGACCTACAATCTTCTCTTCTTCGGGTACCATGTTTCATACATTTTCAGACTAGATACTCATGGAACACATCATCATAATCTGAAAGGCCACGTTTCATCCAATTTTCATACTGGACCCATCAATATCATTGAAGCACAAAATCAATCAATCTTCTGAATCACCCAATCACCAGATCATTACATATACAAGGATAATATGTGTGTTAGAAGCCAGATCTAGTCCATCAGATCACATAAAGATAAATCATTATGAACCTGACCCATCACTACTGAAGTTAAACATAATCATTCAATTGATCACTTCAGAGTGTTGTTATCAGAACATAATACCATCACTTCAAAACCCAGAACACTACAAAAACATATTTCAATAACAGGTACGCAACTTCACCAATAGAAAGCTAAGGGTATCCGCGCCTGTTCTTTCTTTGGATCTGCGGGTATCCGCACCTGCACACTCTGCTGATCTGCGGGTATCCGCAACTGCTGAGTCTTCTGATCTGCGGGTATCCGCACCTGCTCCTGCGGCTCGCCTGCGCACCTCCGCACCTGCTCCTGTCTCTGACCTGCGCACCTCCGCACCTACTCCTGCGGCTTACCTGCGCACCTCCGCACCTGCTCGTGAGGCTCACCTAAACACCTCCGCACTGTGCCTGTCTCTGGCCTGCGTACCTCTGCACCTGCGGTGTGTCACGCCTGCAGACCTTCGGGTATAAATAATTTATCAGTTTTCAATTATAACCCAGACTTCCAGATTTACAGATTTGATCGTGCGCCCAAGAGATCTCGATCCATCAGTAGATTTGTCTATAATACTTAGGTTTCTCCTTGATTCAGATCTAGCTATCACTCACCAACCGATCACCTGAAATTCAGATCTTTATTTTCTTTAGATATTCAACTCATGAGTGCACAACCAAATGATCTCCTTTCCTTTTTATAGATAAGCCCTTACTCAAACCATGGACCAAAACCATAGAAAGCCAATACAAGGGACCCAATACTAGGGATCAATACTTTAGATGCAAAACCATGGACCAAAACCATAGGATCAAAAACTATCGGACTAAATACCATGGACCAAACATAAGTTTTCCCA
The DNA here is from genome assembly GCA_031772625.1 of Pinus tabuliformis. Taxonomy (NCBI): domain Eukaryota; kingdom Viridiplantae; phylum Streptophyta; class Pinopsida; order Pinales; family Pinaceae; genus Pinus; species Pinus tabuliformis. The sequence continues at coordinate 1,720,906,661 of CM062818.1, read as the reverse complement.
CGTGCGTGCGCTTTTCTCTGCATGAAAGTCTGTTAACTTTAGGTATGCACCTTTTGTTCGGAAAACCTGCGAACATGTCCACACCTTTTGAATGGCGCACCTGCGGACCCAGTTGAGGACCGCATCTTTGTGTACAGGAACCTGCGGATCTATCATTTTCTTCATTCTTTATAATCTGATCATCAACTCTTTGCTACTGGCCTGCTACACTATTATTTGAAATCTATGCGAGTTGCCATCAAGGACAACACTTGAGCCATAATGCCAAAAATCTCCCCCTTTGGACTTGATGGCAAAGCTAACTTGTCATACTAAGGACTTATCATTTGATTCCTTTGATCTGTCTTGCATCCCATGTATTATGTCACATCTGATATCTCTTCTGTAGATTCATCTGATTGTATATAAGTGAGATGTTCCTCTATGAGTGGGTTGCCATCAAGTACAACACATGCATCATAATGCCAACAATCTCCCCCTTTGGACTTGATGGCAACAACACCAACTCACTCTCCCCCTTTGACATCAAGGGCAAAGGGCGGACCAAGATATTCTCTTTCCTTGATAAACATTTTGTTGTCCATACTCCCCCTAAGTATCTGCTGAAATCTCTGAATGAGCTCCCCCTTTGTATATGCCAAGGTGTACCAATTTGACCATGCTCCCTCTGAGTAATGTTGAATTCTCTGCTCTGCTGAAGAGTGCTGTTCATGCTCCCCCTGACTGTAAGAAAGGTCTGCAAAAAGATGTTCTACAAGAAGAACATGACTCTATGACCTTCCTATCACCAAAGACTCATCCATCTCCCACCAAAATGGGGATATACCAAACTTGACTCATCCACCCAATCAAGTGGGGATACATGATAACACAAGAATCTAACATCATCCATCCCAGGCATAGTGGGGAAACCAACATAGGCTATTACATGACCTTGATAACGACTGAAATACCAGAAGAGATTAGAGACACACTATTACATCATGAGACTTGATATGATCTTTACATCGAATGATATACATGAAAAACATCTAAATAAGATCATGAAAGTCATCAGAAACTATCATACATGGTGAATGATCAGCTCCATAAGCATCTGCCAATAGCATCTAGACCAACAATCCTGTATATGCCCATTAGAGTAGATAACATCATCCTGTGACAAGATATGCCTGCATATAGATATCAATTCATTATAATATCATTATCATATGCGAAAGACACCATGGCCATCTCATCAACATCAAGATCTGCATGATCCAAGTATCATCACTTGGGAACATCTGCATCAATCAACATATGTAAGCATCAACCTATCATCATATAGGTAAGAACTCATCATCATCATGTCTCCAAAAATGCAACTTTGAATAATCATCCATGTATCCAGTGTAGTGTATCTTGAGCTCAAAATGACTCCTTGATATCATCAACAACAACCATCCTCTTCCATATGAGTGCTAAGAACTATAGGAATCCTGCATCATAACTGTATTATATGATCTTTATGCATGTGACGACAGCAGCATATGAGTGACTCATCATCAAGCAATGAAGATGTGTATTCAAGCTTTGTACTTCTCCTTATCCTTATGAATATCACCATGTAAACACCATATATGTATCATCAAAGAATCAACCATAAATCTGATCAACTATGTAACCCCAAGAATCATATGAAAACAATATATAAGAATCATCACCAAGGACCATAATGCCAACAATGCATTATTAAAAGCATAAACTCCCCCTGAACTTGTGCCATCTATTTACTGTCAAATAGGTGTCAAGACATTTCCACACATCATCAGCAAATTGTAACCATTATCAACCAGAGCAAATAATAAACTGAATCATATCAGACCCTGCTAACATATACGCGACTGAGCAGTGACTAACTCGCGTATATACGCGTCTTCCCTTTATCAAACTTGTGTATGAGATTTAGGACACTGAAGTTTTACACTTTCAACTCCCTCTGAGTCTGTATATTGTGCTGTACCACATCTTTCTGTCTGTACTTCCTTCTTCTTCCATATCTTCAAGTGTGATGATGTTTTCTTCTTTTGGTATGGTGTCCATGCTTTGTTCCTGCATTCTTTAGCTATATGTCCAAGCTTGTTACATGCATAACATCTTATATGTCTCATATTCCTTCTATAGCAATCAACAGCTTTGTGACCGAACATATTGCAAGCAAAGCAATATCCATTAAAGTACCTGCAATGTGATGATCTTTCTGCATGATGACCTTGACCCATTTTTCATCTGGTTGCAACATGTCCAAGATTATGACATACATAGCATTCAACCTTATTCATAGGAGGAGTAAAATATTTTCTTTGAAGAATTTCTTTCCTTGGTTGACCTTTCATCTCCTTGTTGAGCATTTCAGATTTTGCATTAGAGTCCCTTGTCTTACTAGATTCACTTTTAATAGATTCATGAAAACCAAGACCAGCTTTGATAGCAGGAGACCTTTGACTACTAAGAATATTATCCAAAATCTTAGTAATATCTTGAAATCGCAAGTGCTTATCTTTTTCTTCTAGCTTATCTTTTAGCATATTTACCTCAACCTGATGTTGCTCTTCCTTTTCAAGATACTGCTTCTTCATGTTTTCTTCAGCTTTTCTTCCTTCTTCCAACTGATGTCTTAGATCGAGAACTTCATTTTCTTGTTTTTCATGAGCTTGGAGAAGTTCGTTATTCTGCTTCTTTGATTCTTCAAGATCTTCCTTTAGCGAGAGGATCATAGCTTCAAGACTTTCATAGTAACTGGATCTATCTCTGAGTTTCTTGATTGTTGTGCTCTTCTCATTGACTTCATCTCTTAGTGATGTTACTTCATCCTGCAACTTTTGATATTTGTCCTTGAATAACTTCCTTACCTTGTTTCCTTCCTCTATTTGAGCTTTTAGTTTGGTAGCTTCTTCTTTGAAGGCACATTCCCTTTTGTTCAATAGATCTTGTTGATCTCTAATTTTGTCTGTAAGCCTTTTAAATTTTGCCTCTATTTAATATCTTTCTTGCTCACCCATAAGAGCCAATTCAGTTGTTTCGCTATCACTTTCATCATTTCCAAATGGATAGATACCTGTATCACCAGAGGATAACAAATTCATACATGATAGATTATTTGCTTATTCATCTTCATCATGAAGTGATTCTGAATATAAAGTGCTTCTTCCACATATTCCCCAATCGATACTCCCACTGTCATAGTTCTTCTGAAATGTCCTCTTCTTCTTAGGTGCTTCCTTCTTAAGATTCTTTCCCATTGTTCTACGGATCTCCTTCAAGCGATCAAGCTTCTACCAAAAGACCTGCTCTGATACCAATTGTTGGAAATAATACTAAGAGGGGGGGTGAATCAGTATTATCAAATCAATATAACTTTTTCATTTCCATATTCAGATTCATAAACCGTGAATAACCAGAGTACTTATGATTCAATTAATCCATTAAATGATGATATTTAGTTAGTGCAACAGAACTTCATTAATCATATGAGCAGTAAACAGGTGCAGTAAAATAGAACAGATCATCACACACAAGAAGCACACATGAACACCATGATGTAAGGTGGAAACCCAATGTGGGTGGAAACCACCTGCTGCAAGTCTTCTCAATCTTTCTTTTAATAAGAAACTTCTTTTACAATGGTTCTGTACTAGTGCAGTCTTATACCAGTACGCAGGCTTCTACCTGCAGAAGGCTACAACCTTCACTCATTCTCCAGACTCCCCTGGAAGGGAGCTACAACCCCCTTAGCTCTTGTACTAGCCGATCCATTTACTAGTACGCAGGATGCTACCTGCAGAAATGCTCTAACCTTTACTCGTTTTCCAACTGCTACTGGAAGGGAGCTACCACCCCCTTTGCTCTTGTACTAGCTGAGATACTAGTACGTAGGCGCCAGCCTACAATATTCTCTTCTTCGGGTACCACGTTTCATACATTTTCAGACTGGATACTCATGGAACACATCATCATAATCTGAAAGGCCATGTTTCATCGAATTTTGATACTGGACCCATCAATATCATTGAAGCACAAAATCAATCAATCTTTCGAATCACCCAATCACCAGATCATTACATATACAAGGATAATATGTGTGTTAGCAACCAGATCTAGTCCATCAGATCACATGAAGATAAATCATTATGAACCTGATCCATCACTGCTGAAGTTAAACATAATCATTCAATCGATCACTTCAAAGTGTTGTTATCAGAACATAATGCCATCACTTCAAAACCCAGAACACTGCAAAAACATATTTCAATAACAGGTACGCAACTTCACCAATAGAAAGCTATGGGTATCCGCGCCTGTTCTTTCTTCGGATCTGTGGCTATTCGCACCTGCACACTCTGCTGATCTGCGGGTATCCGCAATTGCTGAGTCTTCTGATTTGCGGGTATCCGCACTTGCTCCTGCGGCTCGCCTACGCACCTCTGCACCTGCTCCTGTCTCTAACCTGCGCACCTGTGCACCTGCTCCTACGGCTTACCTGCGCACCTCCGCACCTGCTCGTGAGGCTCACCTGTGCACCTCCGCATTGCGCCCGTCTCTGGCCTGCGTACCTCCGCACCTGCGGTGTGTCACACGTGCGGACCTTCGGGTATAAACAATTTATTAGTTTTCAATTATAACCCAGACTTCCAGATTTACAGATTTGATCATGCGCCCAAGAGATCTTGACCCATCAGTAGATTTGTCTATAATACTCAGGTTTCTCCTTGATTCAGATCTAGCTATCACTCACCAACCGATCACCTGAAATTCAGATCTTTATTTTCTTTAGATATTCAACTCATGAGTGCACAACCAAATGATCTCCTTTCCTTTTTATAGATAAGCCCTTACTCAAACCATGGACCAAAACCATAGAAAGCCAATACAAGGGACCCAATACTAGGGATCAATACTTTAGATGCAAAACCACGGACCAAAACCATAGGATCAAAAACTGTCGGACTAAATACCATGGACCAAACATAAGTTTTCCCACGTGCGTGCACTTTTCTCTGCATGAAAGTCTGTGAACTTTAGGTCCGCACCTTTTGTTCGGAACACCTGCGAACATGTCCGCACCTTTTGAACGGTGCACCTGCGGACCCAGCTGAGGACCGCATCTTTGTGTACAGGAACCTGCGGATCTCTCATTTTCTTCATTCTTTGTAATCTGATCATCAACTCTTTGCTACTAACCTGCTGCAGTATTATCTGACATCTGTGTGAGTTGCCATCAAGGACAACACTTGAGCCATAATGCCAACATTTGATACATCATCAAAAATAAAAAATGTAGCCCTCAGACTAGTCATTATGCATGATGATGATCGTGGTAGCATATAATAGCACATGCTAATCATCACATAAATGGCTAATAGGACAAGAGAATCCTATAGTATTCCTCTTATAGAAGAGAGGCAAATCATCTATAGCGGCATATGGAATGTTCAAAGTCAACCTCTCAAGTTTGTGCTCTATCTCTGTCAGTGTCTTTATTGCATTTGGGTCCTATACTATGGGAGAAATTGGTTGCTCATCACGCTGGTCATACCTACATAATTCAACTGGTCTCACTGGGGCCACATATGCATGATCATTTCAGATAATTAGTTGGATGCCAAAAATAACAAAAAATTAAAATATTAAAAAATTAACCAAAATGTGAAGTTTTACCTATAGCACCCCATTGCATCCCAGGAGGCAGTGGCATGTCCAGATCTCCTGTGTAGTCCATCCCTACATATAGAAAGTCCTCGATCAGGATGATCTGGCTTTCTAGCCACTCGAAGAAGTTAGGAGTAAATCTAACTGTTGGTCCTTCACCACCTCCATGGTGTGCCATAAGTGTACAAAATTTTAGCATGCAAGGGTCACGATGCGCTCCTCTCTCTACAAATACCTGTGGAGTTAGAAGAGGAATCTGCTTCAACAAAAATGAAATAATGAAGGCACCATACCCAAAGCTTTTTATTTTAATCATTTTGACCCTGTTTAGTTTACCCTTCAAGTTGGCAACTACAACCTCACTCCAGCTAAATATGGTACCATGAAAATAATCCACAACTGTCTGCATCTAAGCCTTAGTGAGAAAATGTAAATATGCACTACCACACAACCGTGCAAGACTAAACCCAATGAATTTCAAAGGAATCTAAGCTATGGTCTTGATATCAACTCGACCATCCTCGAGAGTAGCCCCATCAGTACAATATTGTATGAAATAGGTAGCATTATTCTCGCCACTATGCCTATGGCCATAAAATTTTATTTCCTTGCCACGACGTGGAAGTCCACTTAGGAATTAAATTTCATTAGCATCGATGACAATTCTGTGGTATCCTACTATGAAACATTCTTCTTGAATGTTCCACTTTCCCACCATCCATTAAATCAATTCTAATTGGGTCCTTATGCCCAGAATGGTGGAAAAATTCTATAACCCATAATTTGTCAGGGTTTGTATGGTTGTTGGGTGATTGAGAGAAATTATATATTTTTCTTCATGCTCATGTTGTCTCCATTCCATGTTTATAGTCCAAAAGTTTGCAATTAAACACAAAAGATCATTAGAATCAATTATGGAGAAATTTAGCAAAATATCTTGGGCATTTTCATTATATTTTTCTTACCCTCGGCATTGTACACAACTAAATTTGATAGACAGTGCATATGTGCGTAGTCTCTTTCCTTGAAACTACGCACATAGTGATCCAAGTGGATCTCTAGACATAGTGGCATGGAAAAAGCTCAAAATTCCAAGTGGTGGAAAGGTGATCAACTTGACATCAGATCGAAGTGCTCATTGTCCTAATTCCAACAGTGTGAATAGCACTCCAATCCAAGTTCGGATGAAGGAGATAGAGGTAGTCAAATTTGGGTTGAATTTTGATGACTGGGGAGGATTAATGAAGGCATAATTTGAAATTTTCCGGCAGACAGAATTCGGCCAACTCTAGCTGGATTTCGCGCAAAATCGTGGCCTCGTTAAAAAGACTCCTTCGATCCAAAACCAAATTCCAAAAAATGCATAGTTTGTTTTTATATAACAAAACAAATATAAATAAAAAGGTTGGCGGGCCACCAACCTCGCCACCCCTTATCTGCACCACATAAAAATAAAAATATTGGTGGAGGGGAAGGCCGTGACCCCCGGCCCCTCCCACGGAACCATTGCAACACATAACTGGGTGGGTGACTATGACCCCGTCACCCCACAGCCATCCAACGAAATGGGGCTCACCAAACAACAAACATCATACGGAAATGGGTGGGCTGGCCCTTGGGGCACAGACCCAACCCAAAAGACACCCAACATGAAACTTAATGCACGGAACCAACAGGAGGTGGGTATGGTGGGCGGGCCGCACAAGGCGGGCCCAGCCCAACTGAAACTTTAATTTAAAAAAATAAATGTTTGTAATGTATGAAAAAAGGAGGAGGCAAGGTCTGACCGCTCGAACTCCTCCATATTAACTAGAATTTCCACCAACTTCCCTACAATGGTTTCATTGGAAAATCTGCCACCCATTTTATACTTAAACACCATTTGTTAGTGCACCCAGGCAGAGGAGGCAGTGCACGCAATTCAAGACAAAATTTTGCAGGAGGGCCGAATTTTCAGTTTGTCAAAATTTGACAAATTTTATATGGTTTCAGCACTTCTCAATGCCACGAACGCAATGGCGTTGTCAGTTTCTCCATCAGAGTTTTTCATTTTTAGCCATTTTTTAGTATGGAGGTATAAAACTCCTTTTTGTAACTGATGCTTGTACTCTTCTTTCTTATGCCACATAATGAAGGAAGGCCTCCCCATTAATCGAGCAGGGTCTGGAGACATAGTCCAAGTTAGACAAAATCCATTATCAAGTCTTGTTGTCTTATTTCATGCTTTATATGTTTCTCCTCTTCTCTCATGTGCACATTAGGTTTTCTATGTTAAGCTACAAATTATGCATGTAATTCTTTAACACATATATAAGCAAAATATTTTGGATCAAGTGGTATCAGAGCATGTCTTTTTAGATGTGAATTGCATGTTTGTATGCTAACAAGAAACAGGCTCCGAAGAGGTGAAGGGAACCTACCTTCGATCTTGAAGTAGGGTGTGCACCTCGAAGGAGAAACATGGTAGATGAAGAGGCTCGTCATGAAGAGGAGTGCAATTTCTGCAAAAACTTCTATACAATGGCAAAGAATGTCGGTCAGTTTCTTTCAAGGTTGGAGAAAGAAAAAGAGAGAAATCCATAAGAACAAGGTTCAGTGCATGGAAATGGTGAAGGAGAACCCCCTCCTCCTTCCACGAGTGAAAGTTATTCTTCCTCTCATCACCATCATCATAGAAATTCAAGGGATGCATCTAAGAAACCTTTCTTTAAATTAGATGTCAAATTTGATATTCCCATGTTTAATGGTGAAAGTAATGCAGAAAAGCTTAACAAGTGGATTAGGCAGATTGAAATCTACTGCAGGATTCAGCAGATCGAAGAGGACAAGGTAAAGATTCAGCTAGCCTCTCTTCGGCTGAGTAGCACCGCTCTTGTTTGGTGGGAGAGCAAATTGCAAAGCAGTAAGAGTGTGGGTAATCTTCTTTCCTCATGGCCTAACTTCATTTTTGCATTAAAGGAACAATTTTATCCCTTGAGTTACAAACAAAAAGCCTTAATGGATAGGAAATACTTAAGGAAAGGCAGAGGTCAGGATTTTCAAAGCTTTACAAAGGAATTTAGAAAACAAGTACTTAATTTGGGCATTGCACTTGACTCACCTAAAGTAGTAACTGAGTATATGGGATCATTACATAGTTACCTTAGACATTCATTATTATTGTTTGAACCAACTACTATTGACTCCGCCAATGTGAAGGAAGTTCATCTTGAGAACAGGGGCAAAAATGAAAGAGATGATCATTTCAATAAACCACCTTTCAAACCTCCAAATGGAAAACCCAAAGTGAAAGGAAAAGGAAAGGAGAAGAGGACAACATGGAACAAGAAAGATGAATGAGGAAGACCTTATTTCAATCATTGCAAAAAGGAAGGTCATGACGATGATCATTGTTGGAAACAGTACTCAGAAAAGAGACCAAAGAAGTATGGAGGAAAAGACAAGCAGAAGACAATGGCAACTGTGCAGCAAGACCTTGGATCTGATTCCAAAGATGAAGAATTGATCACATCAGTAGGAAAAAAAAGGTACTCTTACAACTCATGTTAATTCTGAATCACATGAAGGTGCTAGTTCAATAGATGAGTCCCTTCCTAATGAATGAAAGAGAATTGAGCTATTTCATATTAGAGTGATCATAAATCATACAAAAGTGGAAAATCTGTTTGATACCAGATCCCAAGCAAACTTAATTTCAGAATCCTTGGTAAAGAAGTTAGGCTTGGAACCAAACCACATCTAAAACCTTACCCACTTGGATGGATACATGATAAAGAAAAACTGAATGTAACTAAGCAATGTAAGTTTAAATTTGTGATCGCTTCTAAGTTAGTGGATGAGGTAAAACTTGATGTGATACCATTGGATATCTGTGGCATGGTGTTAGGGAGTCCATATCTATATGATAGAAAGGAAATATTCTTCCATCATGAAAACAAATACGAAATCACAAAAGATTGGGTAGAATATATTGTAAGGGCTCATCAAACTAAAATCAACACCAGCCTTGTAAGTGCAGGACAAATGAAGAGGTTGGTGAATTCCAGTAAGCGTTGCATGCTTATGGTTATAAGGGGAAAAGATTTAGAATTATCCAATTCTTTCCAGGGTTGTGATCGTGTGCAGAAAAAGGAATTATGTGAATTAATTTCTAACTATGATGATATGTTTCAGGAACCAAGGGGATTACCTCCGAAGAGGGAAATCCAACATGAGATCCATTCGCATCATGACACTCCTTTACCGAATATTGGCATGTACAAGATGTTGACCATTGAGATGGAGGAGATCAAAAATCAGGTGCAAGAACTGTTGAACCAAGGGGTCATCAGACTAAGCACTTCTCCATGCAGCGCACCGATTGTCTTGGTGTTGAAGAAAGATGGTACATGGAGGATGTGTGTGGATTATCGAGCACTAAACAAAATCATGGTGAAAAATCATTACCATCTTCCCCACATTGATGACTTATTAGATCAGTTAAAGAATGTTATCTATTTCACCAAAGTGGATTTTCATAGTGGTTATCACCAGGTCCGAATTGCAGAGCAGGATGTGTGGAAAACCGCCTTCACGAGCAAAAAGGGGTTGTTTGAATGGATGGTGATGCCATTCGGACTTTGCAATGCTCCAGCCACTTTCATGAGGGTCATGAATGATCTCTTTAGGCCTTTCATTGATGAATTTTTCCTTGTATATCTAGATGATATCCTTGTCTTTAGTAAAAGTTGGAATGAACATGTATGTCATGTGAAGAAAGGCTTGATGTATTGAGAAACGAAAAACTCTGTAAAATTGTCAAAGTGTGAGTTTGGGAAAATCCCTTTGGTTTACCTAGGTCATATTGCTGGTCATGGTTAGCTAAAAATTGATCCTTCTAAAGTTGAAGCAATTGTAAATTAGCCTAAACCTACTAGTGTAACCAAGGTTCATAGCTTTTTGAGTGCAATACAGTATTGGAGGAGATTTATTGCCAATTTCTCTATTATTGTAGCACCTTTACACGCATTGACAAGTGTAAAGCAAGTCTTTCAATGGGGAGGAAAGCAGCAAAAGTCCTTCAAAACATTGAAAGAAAAGATCAGCACCGCACCGGTCTTGGCCTTACCAGATCTCCAATAGCCATTCGAGATCGAGATAGACGCCAGCAGATATGTCATGGGAGCTGTATTGATGCAGCAAAAGAAGCTGATATGTTACCATTTAGAGAAGTTCTCTTAGGTTGTGATAAACTATCCCACTTATGACAAGGAATTATATGCCTTGGTCCAGAGTGTGAAAAAGTGGAAACACTACCTGATCGGCAAGGAGACCATCATCCATACGGATCATTAGCCCTTGCAGTATCTTCAGTCACAAACCAAGTTGCAACAATCTTGTCATTTCAGGTGGATGGGTTTTCTTCAACAATTCCATCGGGTAATAAAGTATAAGAAGGGCACTAGCAACAAAGTGATCGATTTGCTATCTCACCCTCCTATTTCTACTTCTGTTATTTTGCATACTGCTTCGTTATCTTTTGAAAGTTATGTTGAACAATATGCTAATGATGATGACTTTAAGGAGATTTATGCAAAACTAACCCATGGTTCACAGGTGGACAACTATCACTTGCAGGGGAAACTATTGTATCACCTTGGAAAATTGTGCATACCCACAGGAGAAAGGGTACATGTAACTGGGAGGCCCACACCTCCCTTGTGTCTGGTCATTTTGGTATTGAAAAAGCATTGTGTCATGTAAAAAGATTTTGTTTTTGGCCTCAAATGAAGAACATTATGACTCACTATGTAAAGGGTTGTGTGATATGTTCTGTTTCAGAGCCCTCTAATAGAAAACTCGGGCTCTACACACCACTCCCTATTCTAGGTCATCCATGGGAAAGTGTGTCGATGGATTTTGTAGGAGGTTTGCCTTTGTCTAGGAAAAGTCGCGACTATTTGTATGTCATCGTTGACCATTTTAGTAAGATGTGTATTTTAATGCCTTGTAAAAAGAAGATCACTACAGAGAAGATTGCTTATTTTTTCTTTCAACATGTTTGGTTTCATTTTGGGTTGCCCATATCAATTGTGTCAGATCAAGACTCTCGCTTTCTCGAAGCGTTTTGGACCAGCTTATGGAAGATAATGGACACCAAGTTGAAAAGAAGCGTGACATTTCATCCACAGACTGACAGATAGACAGAGGTTTTCAACCGCACCGTGGTACACTTGTTGCGAGGCTATTGTGAGAAACATCCTAAGTTGTGGGATGAGCATCTTCCATATGTGAAACATTCCTACAATCGATGAGTGCACTCATCTACGCATCGTTCACCATTTGAGACATGTTTTGGATACCTGCCAAAATACCCTTTTGATATGGTCTTTGGAAGGGAAGATGACTCCAATGGATGTGATGATAGGGACAAAGCACAACAGTTCATTCAGTGGATCCAGTTGATTCACCAAGCAGTACAGGAGAAGTTAGAGAAAAGTCAAGCCCAGTACAAGGCTCGATATGACAAACATCGGGTCGACCATCAATTTCAAGTGGGCGACAAAGTGTGGCTTCATATAAGTAAGGACAGGATGAAGGGAGAAGGGAAGAAGTTGCGACCAATCCGGTATGGTCCATTCACCATCTTGGAGAAGAATGGAAACAATGCCTTTTGGTCTCGATTTTCCGATATATATGCAAATGTACTCCGTAGTGAATGTGGAAAACGTAAAGTTGTATGAGCCACCATTGATTATGGACACCGAGGAGGTGGGCACAGTTCCTACAGTTGATGACTTTGCACCAGAGTATCTCGATGAGTTACCTGAAGACATCATCATTGAAAAAAGTACGAGGACTTCATGAAGAGGAGATGTTGAATACCTTTGAGTTGGTTTCAAGGGGATGCACCATAGATAGGCACGATGGCTGGAAAAAGGAAGGGTGAGGGAAAATTTCCCTCACTTGCCAATTGACTGATAAAGCTTTTGGAAGTCCAAAAGCTCCTCAATGGGGAGGATTGATCCAGGTGGATCTCTAGACACAGTGGCATGAAAAAGGCTCAAAATTCCAAGTTGTGGAAATGCGATGAACTTGACATCAGATTGAAGTGATCGTCGCCTTGATTGCAACGGTGTAAACGACACTCTAATCTGAGTCTGGATGAAGGAGATAGAGGCAGTCAAAGATGGGTTGACTTTTGATGACTGGGCAGGATTAATGAAGGCATAATTTGAACTTTTCTGGTGGATGAAATCCTGCCAACTCTGGCCAGATTCCGGGTAAAATCGTGGCCTCATTAAAAAGACTCCTTTGGTCCAAAACCGAATTTCCAAAAATGCATAGTTTGTTTTTATATAACAAAAAAAATATAAAAAAAGGGTGGTGGGCCACCAACCCAACCACCCCTTATCCACACCACATAACAATCAAAATATTGGTGGAGGGGTAGGCCACGACCCTCGGCCCTTCCCATGAAACCACTGTAACACATAACTGGGTGAGTGGCCATGACCTCGCCACCCCATAACCATCCCACGAAACGGGGCTCAGCAAACAAAAAACATCATACGGAAATGGGTGGGCTAGACATTATGGAATCGAACCAACCCAAAACACACCCAACATGAAACTTAATGCATGGAACCAACATGAGATGGGTACGGGCCCAACCGAAACTTTAATTTTAATTTTTTTTTATTTGTAATGTGTGAAAGGAGGCGGGGTTTGATTGCCTGACCTCCTCCATATTAACTGGACTTTCCACTAAATTCCCTACAACGGTTTCATTGAAAATTTTCCACCCATTTTATACTTAAACGCGGTTTTTTAGTGTGCCCAGGCAGAGGAGGTAGTGCACGTAGTTCGAGGCAAAATTTTGCAGGAGGGCCGAATTTTCACTTTGTCAGAATTTGACAAATTTTATATGGTTTTAGCACTTCTCGACACCAGCAATGTAATGGAACTATCTGTTTCTCCATCAGAGTTCTACATTTTTTGGCCATTTTTCAATATGGAGGTATAAAACTCCTTTTTATAGCTGATGCTTGTACTCTTCTTTCTCATGCCACTTAATGAATGAAGGCCTCCCCATTGATCGAGCAGGTCCTGGAGACGTAGTCCAAGTCAGACAAACTTTGTTATCAAGTCTTATTTTCTTCTTTCATGCTTTATGTGTTTCTCCTCTTCTCTCATGTGCACATTAAGTTTTCTATGTTAAGCTACAATTTATGCATGTAATTCTTTAACACATCTATAAGAAAAAAAAAATTGGATCACATAGCGTTAAAATTAATGTCGATGTGTGCAATACTGATAAGGGGTACCTTCACACATCGAGGGTGAAAAACATTTTAAAAACCCTTTACAAAAAACCAAAATTCATAGTGAAAAGATAAATAAATGACATGAAAATGAAGAGCTTGGATAGACCATTTATCTGGAGAAAACGACTCATGATTTCGTCTAACGGTTTGTCCGAAGTCAACTTCAAATTTTCTAGTAAAAATGACTTATATCTCTCTCAAAAGGGTAAAAATGCAAATGGTGAAAACTTTTTACCTTTTTGGAATTTTTATAAGTTTTTAGGGTTATTTAAATATTATTTTCTACCTAATAACTTTTTTAAGTCCGATTTTATAAATGTTTTCATTTTTATTTTCAACGAGAGATAATTATTTCGACTTTAAGTGTGTAGGTTATAGGATAATTACGAAAACATATAATTTTGGTACTGAGTACATTTGATCACTTTTTCAAACTCATTAAATCTTGCGAAAAAGCGAGAACATGGAGTTATTTTTAAGCCCTTTTCAGACTCCTTAAAAACAAAAAGTTTGTTGCATACTTGATTGTTCGAACTTGTAAGAGTAAATGAACAACCATCCATTTAGTATAAGTTTACCCCTTTTATGGATGGAACCAGACTATTTACGAAAAAGGTATACGTTGACTAATCATGGTCAGTAGAGTTCTCTCTTGCATTATTTTATCCTTTTTATGAATTGAGGGACTAAACTTACGAAAAATAACACTATGGAATTTACTTACGTTTTTCTCTTGACTCCCTAAAACTGAAAAACACTTAGTTTTACTTCCTCCAAGATCATTAAAATTTTACAATAACAGAACCGAACAAGTTTCCTTTTCCTGTCTTTTCAAACTCTTTAAATATGAAACTGACATCGATTTAACCCTTTACTAGTCTCGTAAAAATTAAACAGTACAAGACTTGTTAAGCATGACGAGACTGAATCACTCCTTCTTAGAGTTGATTAAAAATACTTCAAAGGACTCATCCAAAGGATGAGCTTACAGGACAAGCATATGTTATCCGCCTCAAGCTTGTAAAAAATAAAGATGAATTTGCTAGTAATTGTGGGGAAAGTGAGAAAGAATCTTTGTTTTGCATTTGTAAAAGGAAGTAGTCGCCCTTGAATATGACACTCCATCACTTTTGTGTCCAGATTATGAAATCAATTTGCCTCTCAGTTGACCATACCTGATTTGAAAGTCTTTAGATGGTTTGAGTTTTTATTTTTGAGTCAAATGCTGCCAAGTAATCATGTCATGTCTCTGATATGTTCAAGAGAAGTTCAACCTCAGTGAAAATTACTTTTCCAGTCTTTGCCTTTAGTTGTATAGACCATCGCTCAGTCAATCCTAGATTACTCTAAACTATTGTTATTCAAAACTTGACATGAGTTTCATGTCGTAGGCCCTTTTGCGACAGATCGCTTCCTATCGACTTCAGTTCATTATCTAGGAAGTTGATCTAGAAACCTTTAGTACCTTGAATACCACATGCCTTAATGGCATGTTTCTCACCTTCGATGACAATTTTTTATCATTGGCTATCGATCAGATGATTCTATGAGTGTTCAACATAAAATCATCTATTCACACTTTATAGATTGTATTGGAAGTATCTTGAGAGCCATTGTAATTATTGGTGGTTTCTCTCACACTTGTTAATGCTTCACATCATTGACAGCTAATCATGTGTTTTATACCATGTTCAAGTTCAAGACATTCACTTGCATGGCTAGATTCGTATGACGGATTGACAGACAAAGATCAAGAGCCTGGATCTAGTTTCATCCATCTAGGTTGCGTGGAGTTATTAAGTATTCATGATTGTAAACATAGATCCATTGATGGATGCATCCATACTATGTCTATTATTGACATGGATCTTCAAAAATATATTTGAACTATGATTTGAGACATTTATGTTCTACATATGGGAATTCCTACCTCGGTGATGAAATTATATATTGAATTGTAATATTTGTTCAATTGTTTCAGGTCTCCAACTGCAGTCTCTAACCCAAACCTTCGCATGATAAAGCACTTCATTCATCAAAATATTTCTTTTGACTTTGCCCTTTACAGGGAAATATGTTACATGTTGTTTTGTCACATTAGGAAAATGACTATTGGTTTGGATCTCTTGCTATACACACATGTGTTCTGGTGCATTACCCTACAGAGTTTGGAACTAAATTATCCCAAAGAAAGTGGAATTTCTAGATCCTATGGTACAAAACCAAGATTTTTTCTATGTTTGCAGTTTCCTAGCTGATTCCTATGCATAGGAAGGGAAGACCATTATTATCTGCTCATAAGTATGCACTGTCTTTCAATATGGCATGCGAACATGACTTGAAGTACATAACAATAAAAAGTAAAGTCTAGAAGAATTGTGGGTAGCATCTATCCCAACCAACAAGCTTCAAATGAGTTCCTATTCAATGTTGATCCCTCCCATCTTGGAGTACCTCCCCTTCCTTTGTGGTACCTACATCCTACTAATAGTGGATCTCATCCCTTGAAGGATGGATCCAAATTCCCATTCTTGGCCTATAAAGCCATTACAGGTATGAGAATTCGAGGAGGATTGTTTGAAGCATATTTATGCTATTCAGATTAGGCCGGAAGGCTTTTCTCAAGTTTTATGAATATAAGCAATTATTCTTTCTCAGTTACATCTTCATTGATTTAATTTGAAGGATTCCTTGATCACCTACATGAATTTTGGTTATATAATTAATCAGTTCACATGTATAATTGGTTAATTAATTCATTTATCTCTTTCGTTATATGTTGTATTCTTTGATCTCTTGTTTGTCTCTGTCTTTGCAGGTCTCTTTCAAGACATTGTGGAGAATATGTTGAGAGTGATGAGAGGACATTGATAGCTTCAAAGATCAGGTGATAAAAATGTTTGAGGGACTTCATCAATCAATTCGCTAAACTGGTAAGAGGCCTCTTTCAATCTATTTTCCTTCAAATGATCAAAACTTAGAGAAAGGTAGCAGTTACTGAGTTTTTTTTACTATGGTTCTTTGATGTCTAGGGAGATCGCTCTTGTCCGCAAGAGGGATTTTTCCACATAATAGCATTTTGTAGAAAAAGATGCTCATTTTCTAGAACCAAGAAATCGAGCAGGTTAAAGTGCAATGGAAGCGCTTTGGGCCCGATGAAGCTACATGTGAGATGGTTGATCAGCTGCGAGCTATGTATCCTTCATTTTTTTCTAGTTGAGGAAAAGTATTTTTGGTATATGTACATATTTATATATGGTTTCTATTGTAAATAACGCAAAGATATGTGTTATAAATCTCCAATAAGCTGTATGGTTGTCATGTTGTTATGTTTGTCATGTTGGTTATGTTGCTTTGTTTTTAGCAGGTTGTTCATTGTAAACACTGCAAGGAGCTAAGTTATAAAGCTCCATAGGCAGTGTTTTTTACTTTCAACAGTCTTGCTGGTTGTAGGTGTGTTGAGCTCTAAAACAACCCCCCTTTTCATATCATTTTTATTATAAAGATTAACATATGGAATGGGTCCCTTATAAAAGTTTGATTGACATCAATACTTCTGTTGTTCAAAAAGGTCTGATAATCAAATGAGCTTATGTATTTAAGCCTTTCGAACAATAATTTTTCAACAAATAAAATAATCTTTTATTGTTGCGATAAAGCGATCGCAAGATCGCATATCGCAATGACATGGGAAACACATTTAAGTGGCACATTGGTCTCCGCCGATGCGATTTCGCTATCGGCGATCGACGATACTCTCATGCATATCTTATTAACATGCATAACATCAGCCCCGACGCGACGCGATATCGGAGATCGACTATCGGCAATGCCTCATATGTGGTCAAAGCACTTTAAGTTATAAACTCCGACCTGATGCGATTTCGCAATCGGCAGTCGGCAACATCCCATGAACCCTGATAAGGCGCCCAGGTCTTACCCCCGAAGTGATGCGATATCAATTATCGGCAATTGGCGTTTTAAATAGCCATAACTTCAAGATCTAAAGTATTATTGATATCTGATTGATAGAGCGCGGATTTCGAAAAAGCCGTTAAATGGAGGGATAAGGTGATGAATTCATATTTAAAGTCTTGCCCCTTCGATTAACGATCACCTGCGCTCAACCGCCAAAATATCCATTGCACGCTTAAAGGGGTCATTCAGTCGGATAACGGTGTAATAATCATTTAATGAGTTGCAGGCCTTAAACTACCATTTAATGTATCTGTAATATCTTCTCAGTGATTGGGTCCGCAGCCATTTTTGAGAATTAATCTCAGCACGCTCCAATTGATATATCTTTCCCGCTATGGATTTTCATTGTTACGTTTCCATATTACGATTTTTCTTGCCTTTGTGTAGAATTCATCTGTCGAGAGAAGCCTGAGCAAGATGGGAAAGAAATCCAAGAGGAATGCAGGTTCCGCTGCTACATCAGTTGCAGGACAAGCTGCCACAGATAAAAAGAAGGGTTTAATATCGGATACCACATGCACGGGTCTTACCAGAGCTACTTGGAAGGGCACTTATAATCTGATAGAGGCCGAACAGCCAACGAAGACAGTGACGGAAGCTACTATGGACTTACTCAAGAAATATGATGCCACCCTCAAAGACTTGGCCGACTCTTTCCTTCACAGGATAGCGGCCAGAGAACAGATTCTCCCCTACACAGACGTCGTCCGATGGGCAATTGAGGAAATTCCAATCCTCGACAGAACTTTTAACACTAGAGATGGGAGGATTTTCGTATCGTTCAAGCCAGAGCATCTAAGGCAAATGTATCATTTGCCCGAGCCGGAGAAGGTGTATAACAAGACATTCCTGGAAAAGTTTGCAGCTGATAATGAAGTGGAATCCGAACCCATCCGGGATTGGAGGCAGAATCCAGCCAAACACAAGCACGAGTCTTCCGGTAAGTACTCAGTCGATTCTTTGGCTTCTCCCTATTGCTATGCGGGGATAATGATGTGTAGGCTATGGGGATTACATGACTCTGCTAACTTTACAATAGAGATGGTTCCTCTAATGGAGGCAGCAGTAAACAACATAATCATGGATTGGGCCACCATTCTCTCTGATAAGTTAGCCATAGCTGTTCGTGACTTTAGAACCAATTCTGTTGTCACTGAAAGGAAAATTCCCCCGTTTTATTACAGTGCATACATTTTAGATACATTATGTTTCAATTCTGAGTTTCCCGTCCTCGGTTGGAGGTGGACTGCCCAAGACCCCTCACCCATTCATATATACCACCAGAAATTGTGGAAGTCTGCTTAAAAGCATCATTTGTACCAAATTTGCAATGGCTTTATGGTTCCCATTCATTATTCTATTTTTGATAGGCCCATTCCCAAAATCTCCTATCTAGCTTCCTTTGATTTACCAGCAGTAGCAAGTTGGTTTGGAGAAGAGAGATTTACCTATGTTAGGGTTTTTGGGAGCCAAGCCAATCCGCATGTTCTCCCTTTCTATATTCCAGATAAACTGCTAGCGCGAGAAATCTCCTATCAGATTATGGCCGAGAGTACTACACAGACTCTCAAGAAAGAAAAGAAGAGGGGCTGGCCCTCTTTTCCCTTGAGAATTGGTGTCTATACTCTGCATGATCTCAAGCATGCAGAAAAGGAAGCCACAAAGATTCAATCTTTAGCCCTGGCCACTATCCCAAATAGACTCTATGATCCAAAGAAAACTGCTTACACTGCATTAGAACAGGCCAAATTGACAAAATTTGACCATCAAGAAGATATGTTTGATGACCTGTTCGTTGCCTCCGAAACAATAGGTCATGCTAAAGAACTCGCTAGGATGAAATATAATGATGAGGGGTTAACCGAGTTCAATAAGCTTAGAGAGCAGAGGTTGCAAACTCTGCCTCTAGATTTACTGGCAACAACCCTGGCGACTTCTTCAAGCGAGCCTGGTCAGCAAAAGAAGAGCCAACCTCCTGTTACAACAAAAGATCAAAAGAAGCAACAGGAGGAAAGGCAAAAGAAGCTGCAGGCAGAAAGGCAAAGAAAAGAACAAGCAGAGAGGCAAAAGAAAGAACAGACAGAAAAACAACAGAGAGCACAAATGGAACAATAACAGAGAAAGAAGAAAGAGGTAGAGGAACAACGAAAGAGGGAAGAAGAGGAGAAATAGGAAAAAGAACTGGCAGATAGGAAGAAAAAGGAATTGGAAGAAAAACAAAGAAAAGAATTAGAGGAGCAGCAGAGGAAAGAGGAAGAAAAAGAATGGAGCGAGTCCCAAACCGAAAAGCAGAAACAAACCACCATTGATCCCGAATTGCTCCAACAGTGGAAGCAATTTGCCTCTATTATTAGTGAAAAGGAAGGTTCCAAAGAAACGGACACCTCCAAAACAAATACCACACCAGACATCACTTCTCCTCAGGTTCTGAGCGGAACCAGCGGCCCACCCATTTCTAAAGAAGTTTAGGTAATTCCTAAAGACCCTTCCGATCAAATCATTCTCCAGGTGGAAGATATTCCTCCCCTGGATGTTTTTTACAACCCAAAGCACAAAGCAGTTGTAAAGCGATAAAGGAAAAGAAGAAGGATTGATCAACATTCAATCTTTCCAGAGCAAGCAGTCACGGGTAATGTAGTATGGAAGGAAGAATTGGACCCCTCCGATGACCTAAAAAAGTTGTCACAATATGCAGGAGCCTATTCTGCAGCGACTATTGATAAGGCATCGGAGGTGAGTCTTCTATTGAAGACTAAAGACCAGGAAATTTTTGCACTACAGGCAGAAGTGACCGAGGTAAAGCAGAAGGTGGCGCAAGCAGAAGAGCAGTTGCTGGTACAACAGCAATCAAACAATTCATTAACCCAGCAATTGCAAACAGAGAGGCAGAGGATCGACCAAAGCGCGATCCAGAAACAAAAAGAATTATCGGAGGCATTGGCACAGTTGAGAACAGCGAATGAGCTAATGATGAAAACAAAGGACGAGCAAATAGCTCAATTGTTAGCACAGCTCGAAGACATAAAGGGCACCCAAAAAGTGGAGGATTTCAGAGCCGAGGCATCTCAAATAAACAGTGCATTAATATCTCAGATTAGGCTCCTATGCCAACAACTCACTGAGGCAGAACCATTGTGCGAGCTAACTACATCAGTATGTCAGCAGGTAGAGAAGGCCAGGAATGAGTTAGATCAAGCTGAAGAAACCATAGTTGCATATCTTGATTGGCGTGATTCTGATGTGGGAAAAGAAGCGAATTTGCCTAGAATCCAAGAAACATACAAGGACATACTCTTCACAGAATGGCACACTCAAGTGATGAAAGCAGAAAGGGCGGCTTCGAGGTGTAAATTAACTGCTAGCAATATGGTTGATCTGGTAAACAACACACTCTAATTGGCAAACATGATCTCCCAGTGTACACCTGGAAGCATAACAACAACAAATATGATTGAGCAATCAAGTTATCCTGACTTGGAGGAGAAGGGAAGGTTAATCGCTGGAGTTAATACTTTGACTTCCGAGGCATATTGGCTCTTTCTGATCAAGCCACACACACAAAGGTCGGCCCTCAAGTGTTTAACTGATGCTCTCGGATGCCTAATTCCCGATATTCAAGATGCCACATACGCTGCTCAGCTCAGTTCGCGCCTCAACAAACCGCCTGAAGTAGAACCAATGCTAGCGATATGTCAGCTCAGGTTTAAAGGCAAAGAACCTACCTGATGAATCATTGCCGCCGATTGCCAGATCGCCAAGGAAGATGGGAGAAATATTTATTGATGCCAACTTAATAGCATTTCAGTTTCTTAGATATTTAGATTAGTTTAGTATTTATAGACCCTTTCGTTGTTTTGGAAAGGGTCGTAAAATTTTGTAACAGACTTAAAGATTGAAGTTTGCACTACTGTGCTTCAGTCGATATTCTTTTATGAAACTCGACCAATCGTTCTTAATTTGATAAGGAAGCTTTTTCAATGCAATTGTGCACTATTGTCTTTATATGGAAGTGTTTCTGCGTTAGAGGAGGAACTACAAGTAGCGATTGATATCGGGAGTGCTCGTACAACTCATATGGTATTTCTATCTATGTTTGAATCCATTCCTGTTATGTTAATTGTTATTTGGTTATCTTTGCTATTGTTGACTGCATGTATATGTTTTAACAACAATTCCATATTCATTCCACTATTGGATGTTTATAGTATGCTTTCCTTTCAATTATGCATGTATCAGTGATATAATAACAAGTGTAGTAAGATCGCTTAATCGCTGTGTTTAACTATTTAGGCATAGCAATCATGAAATGAATTAATATCTGCGTCTGATAGATAGAGTCATCTATATGCCTGTCTTTAGACTTGGACCATCAAACGCTACACTTCAAAGCTAAATAGATTCCAGGGATAGGTTACAGTTCTCTTTTATTTCTATCAATAGCTTTAGTTTTTCGCCCATCGCTAGCTTAGTTTTATCATTCACCCATCCCGATTCATTTATCTTTCTGGGAAACTGGTCCCATTACCCCCAGTCGGAGCCACTATTCCAAACGGAAAAGGAGCTGTATCAAGGTCCGGACCGGGTGGTTATCCCCGATGTTGTTGCAGCGATTTTCGAGGCATCAACATTTTTGGCGCTAGAAGGAGGGCCTTGGCTGTGAATGGCAAGCAAACCCAAATTTGCAAGCCATTCTAAGAGTAATTCTCCCTCCAAATCTCCTCATACTTCTCAATCGCATGCTGGTTCTCCAACACACAATCAAGAAGAAGAGGAATCAACCACCACTGCTCAAACCCATCATACTTCAGAACAATTAAGTCTTGAATCCCCTGAAGTCCAGTCTCTCATCCACAAAATTCAGAGCTTCTCGATTTCGCAACAGCAATCTGAGGTATCATAAAGCAGTGCGACTTCGCAGTTCAATTTATCTCATCCACTTACCAGATTTCAAAGCGAAAAGCTTGGTATTGAACCCATCGAATTTCCTTTACCCAAAAGGAAAAAGGCGAAAAAATATACTGAAGGATCTGATAGTGGAGAGCTTTCATCCACATCCTCCATTTCATCTCCTCATCTGCAAAGTCAACCATCCACTCCTCCATTACATATTGTTGTTCACCAGGGACTAGGTACTGTAACATCCCAACCTGCTCACTCC
This sequence comes from Pinus tabuliformis, assembly GCA_031772625.1. Taxonomy (NCBI): domain Eukaryota; kingdom Viridiplantae; phylum Streptophyta; class Pinopsida; order Pinales; family Pinaceae; genus Pinus; species Pinus tabuliformis. Next base: position 1,720,883,531 of record CM062818.1, on the reverse strand, counting down.
TCAACAGGATTTCCTTCCCATTCATCTGGAATTCCAACAGTAGTATCGACTACTGTTGCTATTACAATGGCAGATCCATGGACCAGACCTGGTGTAGTCAATATGCCTGCACCATTGCATCCATTACCAGATTATCCTGAAAAATAGCTACCCAAATTTAATCCAGATGATGGAACCCAGGCTGAGGAACACATCAATAATTTCATGTTAGCAGTCAACTTGAAAGGAGTAGCAGAAGAAGATGTTGTAGTTAGAATTTTCCCTTATACCTTGCAAGGATCAGCAGGATCCTGGTATTTTTCTTTACCCTCTGGTTCCATTACTAGTTGGAACACCTGCCAAGAGCAGTTTCTTACCAAATATGGAGATGATAGGTCTTTGGCTACTTTAATAAACGATCTCTCCAATTTGAGAATAGAGCATAGGGAACCAATAAAGGAGTTTAATGTTAGATTCAATAAACTCCTGAATAAAATCCCTACAGCTTCCAAACCTAGCGAACAAATTCGAAGCGAATGGTATATCACCGCCCTACCTACCAATATAGCCATTTTTGTAGACAGGTCCGGGAAACCTACCTTAGCCGAAAATATGAAAGAAGCACTTGCTGTGGAAAAGCGCATCAACGCTTTAGAGAAGAAAGCTGCTCTAGAAGACAGAAAAGCCAAAAAGGTCTCTTTCAAGGATGATTCTAAGAAGAAAACCCCAAAGGACCCATACGACATGGAGGGTTTGCAAAAGGTCCTGAAAACTTTGTCTAACGAAATGGTTGACATAAAGAAACAGGTAGCCGAAACCTCAAACAAAAGACCATTTAGGACCTATAAGAGAACTGAATCAAAGCCACCGAATGTCATATCTAATGCAGATTCAGAGCAAGAAGAAGAGGAGGAGGAAACAACCTCACAAACTGATGATGAAGAAGAAGTAGCTGAATGCCATGGAATGTGGGATTTTATACTCCCTAACTCTGATACCGATAACGAAGAAGAAGCCTTCCCGGTCACTACAAGAAGTAGAAGTACTTCTGAACCTGCCCAGGCAACTTCAAAGAAAAGGAGTGCAGGTGCTACCACAACAAAGGAAAAAGTTCCCCCAAAAAAATCACCCGTAGTAGTTCCCCAAAACCAGCCTTCAACTTCTAATTCTCCTTCAACATCCAAAACATTAGTGGTATCCGATTCAATGGAATATAACATTTTTGATGACATGAAGAAAACTAAAGCAAACATAACTATGTTTGAGCTTAGTAAATTAAAGCATCAGCAAAAATTACTTCTTAAAGAATTGAATGTCATTCCCTCTACACCCCTTCCTAGTGCAAAAACTGCTAATGATTCAGGCCAACCTCCTCCAGGTATGGTTGAAGCTACCGATTCAGTTTTAATTGGAGATAGATCGAATTCTCATACTCCACCCTTCCTGCTGACCTATGAGATTTATAACAGAAACCTGCACAACTGTTTAATTGATTCAGGGGCATCATCTAACATAATGCCAGCTTCGGTTTGCTCTAAACTGAACATTGAACCCCAGAAATCCGCTATCCATATTGTACAGTTGGACAGGACTAAAGTGCAGGTTGTGGGAGAAATTAATTCCGTAACTATTAGGTTATCTGCTGATCCCAGAATAGTTCAAAGGATTGACATCCTAATAGCCGATATACCTGAATTTTACGGTTTAATTTTAAGCAGGGACTGGTCCGAAAAATTGCATGGGTACATTTCCACTGATTGGTCACATATGTGGCTTCCCTATAAGGGAAAGCCAAATCAAATAAGGATCGATCGAGAGAAACATATGACCCACACAGTTACTGAATTTGAGCAAGAAAACCAACCTGTAGCATTCAACAACAACATCTTGGGGAATTATTCGTCAGAGTCGTTCTTTGGCAACTTTGTTGCCCAACCATCTCCTTTTTCAGTCAATCATTTTACATCTCAGATTGAAATTTTTTCACAAACTGATAAGTCTAGATGTTTTAATGATGCTAAGGAAAATGTAAATATGTTCGATAATACTTCTTTATTTTGGTCTTTATATTTTGATGGCTCTAAGTCCAGCAAAGGCTCAGGAGCAGGTTGCATTTTGGTTAGTCCGCATGGGGAAAAGACAATGTTGTCTTGTAGGTTAGAATTTGAATGCACTAACAATACAACCGAATATGAAGCTTTGGCCAGGGATTATATAAGGCAATCGGCCTTAAAGTGCAATATCTAAAAGTATTCGGCGATTCTGAAATCATTGTTAAGCAGGTAAGGAATGCAATTCATTGCCTTTCAAATCACCTTAAGCATTATCAATCGCTAGTGCAAGATCTTACCTCACATTTCTCAGCATTCAACATTTCCTCAATTCCTAGGTCACAGAACTCAGCAGCCGACCTACTAGCCAACGTAGCTTCCAAACTTCTGCCTTCTGAAGACTACAACCCTGATAGACTTTCTATAGAATTAATTTTTAGGCCTTCAATTCCTGATAATGTCACTAATTGGAGAGTAGTCAATCACGATGAGGATATCTTACAATTCTTAACTTCTAAAAAGTCCTATGATAATCAAATTATTGAAGAAGATGAGCATGACTCACAAATGAAAGAAACACCTCAAGAAAATGCAATACCTAAGCCTGTGGTAAAGCTAGAAGATCTTTATGATATTAAAGACAGGTTTAAACCTGTGATTAATGCAAAGCTCCAAAGCTCTACCCTAAGGTTTGAATTGATTAATTTAGGTATTGAGCAAGCTCCTCAAAATATAAATTTAGGATTAGGACTTTCCGTGAAAGAGAAGGAGGCATTTATTAAATTGTTAAAGAAAAATAAACAAATTTTTGCCTGGAAATACGATGATCTCAAGACATATGACACATCCATCATCCAGCATACTATTCCTATGCTTCCCGATCAGAAACCAATTTAACAGAAGTTAAGAAAAATACATCCAAATTTAGAGAGCCAGATAAAGTCGGAGCTTAACAACTTTTGAAAGCCAAGATTATTTTTCCTGTCCGACACTCAAACTGGGTCTCTAATATGGTGCCAGTTAGAAAGAAAAATGGCGACATTCGAATTTGTATTGATTTCAGAAACTTGAATAAAGCAAGCTTGAAAGACAATTTCCCATTACCTGCTATGGAGCAAATACTTCAATCAGTAGCAGGCTCTGAATTGATGTCCTTTATAGATGGCTTCTCGGGATACAACCAAGTGCTGGTTCATCCTGATGACCAGCTTAAAACCACATTCAGGACGAAATGGGGAACATATGCATATCAGAAAATGCCTTTTGGTCTTATAAATGCAGGAGCGACGTTCCAGAGAGCTATGGATACAGCTTTTAGAGGGTTGATTAATAGAACAGTGGTCATCTATTTAGATGATATATCTGTATTCTCTAAAGAGAGGTCTAACCATTTTCATGACCTAAGTCAAATTTTTCAGCGATGTAAAAAGTATGGTATTTCTCTGAATCCGAAAAAGTCATTTTTTGCTCTTGAACAAGGGAAGCTCTTGGGCTTTATTGTATCCAAAAATGGCATCTATATTGATCCTGACCGGATCAAAGAAATCTCTGAAATCCCATTCCCTCACAATAAAAAATCAATGCAGTCATTTTTAGGCCAGATAAATTTCGTTAAAAGATTTGTTCCAGATTTTTCCCAAGTTGTTTTGCCACTTCAAGTAATGATTAAGAAGAATTCAGTCTTTAAGTGGGGATCAGTGGAAAAGGAAGCTTTTGATCTAATCAAGCAGTCAATAATCAATGCCCCAGCCTTAAATACTCCAAATATTTCCAATCACTTTACATTGTATACCATGGCATCTGACTTATCTTATGTTGCAGTACTCACGCAATTAAATGATGACAACTTGGAAGCACCTATCTCATTCTTTAGCTCTAATCTTCAAGGTACTGAATTGAATTACTCTGATGTAGAAAAACAAGCCTTTGCTGTATTTAAAGCAGTCAAACATTATAGACCCTTCCTTTTGAAAACTCACACAAAAGTAATAGTTCCTTTCCCAGCGGTTAGGCAACTGTTAATCCAAAAAGAACTAGGTGAAAAAAGGGCAAATTGGGTCACAGCACTTCAAGACAGCAGGAGGACATTTTGGAGCCGATACAACAGCTCACAAAATTATTCATGCTGGATATTATTGGCCCACTCTGTTTAGAGATACCCATGAGTATGTAAGGAAATGCCTCAATTGCCAAACTTCTAGTGGTAGACACCAAAAACCGGCCTTCCCTTTGCAACCAGTCAACATTGAACAACCCTTTGAGCAATGGGGATTGGACATCATTGGGGAGATTAATCCACCTTCTTCCAAACAGCATAAGTATATCCTCACTGCTACCGATTATTTTACTAAGTGGGTTGAGGCAATCCCTTTGAAGACAACAAATTCTGAAGCAATCATTGAATTCATAGATCAGTTCATCATTACCAGGTTTGGTGTCCCGAACGCTCTTGTTTTTGATAATGCTTCTTATTTCTCAGGCATTGCAATGTTTGATTTCGCTATCAAAAGAGGGTTTAAATTAAAGTATTCTGCTAATTACTATCCTCAGGGTAATGGTTTAGCAGAGTCTACTAATAAGAATCTGATCAAGATCATTAAGCGAACAATTGAAGAGAATCATAGAAACTGGCACAAATCCTTAGTATTTGCATTATGGGCTGATAGGATAACACAGAAAGCTTCTATAGGAACCTCTCCGTTCAATCTTGTATATGGAAAAGAAGCAATACTACCCACTAACATTGTTCTTCCTTCTCTAGCCCTAGTGCAGTTTATTGAGGAAAGTCCTTCCTCTTCTATCCAGTTTAGACATGACCAAATTCTGAAATTAGAAGAGGAAAGAGAGAAAGCTAGGGTTACCCATGCCAAGCACCAGCAAATCATCAAAGCAACATTTGATTCAGTCTCATCCGGTTCAAAACAATTCCAATTCGGTGATTTAGTTCTGAAATGGGACAAAGCCCATGAAGACAAGGGTAAACACACCAAGTTCCAGAAGATGTGGCTTGGACCATTTCAGATCTGTGAAAAGATAGGCCATTCCACCTTTGTATTGCAAGACTTATCAGGGTTGAGAGATTCTCTCCCTGTTAATGGCCTGATCTTGAAGAAATTCTTTAATTGAGGAGGTAACCCCTTCTCCTTTTAGTTTGATAGATTTTTGTAGTTTGTAGGATTTGTAGAAAATAAGGTTGTAAGATATCTTCCATTGACCTTTTGCTGAAGTTGAAAAGTTGTCTCACAGGAGTAGTATGAATACTTGCTTTTAAATAATAGAACCCTTAATCAAAAGGGATAATTTCTAGGAAATTAGATATCTTTGTATTTTGAAATTACAGTCTAACTTTTGTAAACTCCTCTCAAAACATAAAAGTTCTGTGAATCATTTTCTGTTTTTAAATTGGTCTCCAAAGGTTATCCATATTAAGATAGAAGCTAATCCATTTCCAACATCTTCAACTCTTGACCTGTCATCCATTTGCTCTTAAGGAGAAGATTGTTCACCCCATTCACTAAAGTTTGTGATTATTCAGAGTGTAATTCTAAAATATAAGAGATTAAAGATAAGAGGTCTTATTACAAGCCTGCTTACCATGTTCATAGGAAAATAATTTAACTGACATTACCAATACTGCATATCAAAACAGGGTAATGGCTTGAAATTACAAGACAAGGGGTCTCATCACGAGCCAACTTGTTCAATTAGATTACTACCAGTGAATGGCGTTGTCAACAGCTGGCCACCAAACCAGGACAATGGCTTTTTATCTTATCAATAACAAAGAAGAAAAGGGAAATGAAATACAAAATATGAAAACATGTTTTGAATTCATTCTGTTAGTCACACTCTTAAGTGAATGGAACAATGGACAATAGCATGGTTAAAAGGTATCCCTGTCGAGACTATAAACGTTTGCTGGCAGCAGAGGCTCTACCTATGACAGAGGGGTTAATTTTAAAAGCTGATTTGGAAAAGTTTTCTATTTTATCATTATAAACCAACAAAGGCCTATTTTAAAACTTAGAATGCATTTATTTTCTTTAGAAAGGGAGGAAGTTAACAAAATAATTTCACTTTATTCAGAATGCATAGATATCTAGTTATATTAGAATTTTCCCCTTCTGATTGAGACTCTATTTGAAAAAGCTTAAGTGTTTTTCAGTTCCAGAGATAACTGGTTCTTCCAGCGAATCGCCAATTGTTGTGCTCTACAACAACCCCCCATTTCATATCATTTTTATTATAAAGATTAACATATGGAATGGGTCCCTTTTAAAAGTTTGATTGGCATCAATACTTCTGTTGTTCAAAAAGGTCTGATAATCAAATGAGCTTATGTATTTAAGCCTTTCGAACAATAGTTTTTCAACAAATAAAATAATCTTTTATTATTGCGATAAAGCGATCGCAAGATCGCATATCGCAATGACATGGGAAACACATTTAAGTGGCACATTGGTCTCCGCCGATGCGATTTCGCTATCGGCGATCGGCGATACTCCATGCACATCTTATAAACGCGCATAACATCAGCCCCGACGCGACGCGATATCGGCGATCGGCTATCGGCAATGCCTCATATGTGGTCAAAGCACTTTAAGTTATAAACTCCGACCCGATGCGATTTCACAATCGGAAGTCGGCAACATCCCATGAACCCTGATAAGGCGCCCAGGTCTTACCCCCGAAGCGATGCGATATCGGTTATCGGCAATCGGCGTTTTAAATAGCCATAACTTCAAGATCTAAAGTATTATTGATATCCGATTGATAGAGCACGGATTTCGAAAAAGCCATTAAATGGAGGGATAAGGTGATGCATTCATATTTAAAGTCTTGCCCCTTCGATTAACGATCACCTGCGCTCAACCGGCAAAATATCCATTGCACGCTTAAAGGGGTCATTCAGTCGGATAACGGTGTAATAATCATTTAATGAGTCGCAGGCCTTAAACTATCATTTAATGTATCTGTAATATCTTCTCAGTGATTGGATCCACAGCCATTTTTGAGAATTAATCTCAGCACGCTCCAATTGATATATCTTTCCCGCTATGGATTTTCATTGTTACGTTTCCATATTACGATTTTTCTTGCCTTTGTGTAGAATTCATCTGTCGAGAGAAGCCTGAGCAAGATGGGAAAGAAATCCAAGAGGACTGCAGGTTCCACTGCTACATCAGTTGCAGGACAAGCTGCCACAGATAAAAAGAAGGGTTTAATATCAGATACCACATGCACGGGTCTTACCAGAGCTACTTGGCAAGGCACTTATAATCTGATAGAGGACGAACAGCCAACGAAGACAGTGACGGAAGCTACTATGGACTTACTCAAGAAATCTGATGCCACCCTCAAAGACTTGGCCGACTCTTTCCTTCACAGGATAGCGGCCAAAGAACAGATTCTCCCCTACACAGACGTTGTCCGATGGGCAATTGAGGAAATTCCAATCCTCGACAGAACTTTTAACACCAGAGATGGGAGGATTTTCGGATCGTTCAAGCCAGAGCATCTAAGGCAAATGTATCATTTGCCCGAGCCGGAGAAGGTGTATAACAAGACATTCCTGGAAAAGTTTGCAGCTGATAATGAAGTGGAATCCGAACCCATCTGGGATTGGAGGAAGAATCCAGCCAAACATAAGCACGAGTCTTCTTGTAAGTACTCAGTCGATTCTTTGGCTTCTCCCTATTGCTATGCGGGGATAATGATGTGTAGGCTATGGGGATTACATGACTCTGCTAACTTTACAATAGAGATGGTTCCTCTAATGGAGGCAGCAGTAAACAACATAATCATGGATTGGGACACCATTCTCTCTGATAAGTTAGCCGTAGCTGTTCGTGACTTTAGAACCAATTCTGTTGTACTGAAAGGAAAATTCCCCCGTTTTATTACAGTGCATGCATTTTAGATACATTATCTTTCAATTTTGAGTTTCCCGTTCTCGGTTGGAGGTGGACTGCCCAAGACCCCTCACCCATTCATATATACCACCAGAAATTGTGGAAGTCTGCTTAAAAGCATCATTTGTACCAAATTTGCAATGGCTTTATGGTTCCCATTCATTATTCTATTTTTGATAGGCCCATTCCCAAAATCTCCTATCTAGCTTCCTTTGATTTACCAGCGGTAGCAAGTTGGTTTGGAGAAGAGAGATTTACCTATGTTAGGGTTTTTGGGAGCCAAGCCAATCCGCATGTTCTCCCTTTGTATATTCCAGATAAACTGCTAGCGCGAGAAATCTCCTATCAGATTATGGCCGAGAGTACTACACAGACTCTCAAGAAAGAAAAGAAGAGGGGCTGGCCCTCTTTTCCCTTGAGAATTGGTGTTTATACTCTGCATGATGTCAAGCATGCAGAAAAGGAAGCCACAAAGATGCAATCTTTAGCCCTGGTCACTATCCTGAATAGACTCTATGATCCAAAGAAAACTACTTACACTGCCTTAGAACAGGCCAAATTGACAAAATTTGACCATCAAGAAGATATGTTTGATGACCTGTTCATTGCCTCCGAAACAATAGGTCATGCTAAAGAACTCGCTAAGATGAAATATAATGATGAGGGGTTAACCGAGTTCAATAAGCTTAGAGAGCAGAGGTTGCAAACTCTGCCTCTAGCTTTACTGGCAACAACCCCGACGACTTCTTCAAGCGAGCCTGGTCGGCAACAGACGAGCCAACCTCTTGTTACAACAAAAGATCAAAAGAAGCAACAGGAGGAAAGGCAAAAGAAGCTGCAGGCAGAAAGGCAAAGAAAAGAGCAAGCAGAGAGGCAAAAGAAAGAACAGATAGAAAAACAGCAGAGAGCACAAATGGAAGAAGAATAGAGAAAGAAGAAAGAGGTAGAGGAACAACGAAAGAGGGAAGAAGAGGAGAAACAGGAAAAAGAACTGGCAGATAGGCAGAAAAAGGAATTGGAAGAAAAACAAAGAAAAGAATTAGATGAGTAGCAGAGGAAAGAGCAAGAAAAAGAACGGAGCGAGTCCCAAACCGAAAAGCAGAAACAAACCACCATTTATCCCGAATTACTCCAACGGTGGAAGCAATTTGCCTCTATTATTAGTGAAAAGGAAGGTTCCAAAGAAATGGACACCTCCAAAACAAATACCACACCAGACATCACTTCTCCTCCGGTTCTGAGCGGAACCAGTGGCCCACCCATTTCTAAAGAAGTTGAGGTAATTCCTAAAGACCCTTCCGATCAAATCGTTCTCCAGGTGGAAGATATTCCTCCCCTGGATGTTTTTTACAGCCCAAAGCACAGAGCAGTTGTAAAGCGATCAAGGAAAAGAAGAAGGATTGATCAACCTTCAATCTTTCCAGAGCAAGCAGTCACGGGTAATGTAGTATGGAAGGAAGAATTGGACCCCTCCGATGACCTAACAAAGCTGTCACAATATGCAGGAGCCTATTCTGCAGCGACTATTGATAAGGCATCGGAGGTGAGTCTTCTATTGAAGACTAAAGACCAAGAAATTTTTGCACTACAGGCAGATGTGACCGAGGTAAAGCAAAAGGCGGCGCAAGCAGAAGAGCAGTTGCTGGTACAATAGCAATTAAACAATTGATTAAACCAGCAATTGCAAACAGAGAGGCAGAGGATCGACTAAAGCGCGATCCAGAAACAAAAAAAATTATCGGAGGCATTGGCACAGTTGAGAACAGCGAATGAGCTAATGATGAAAACAAAGGACGAGCAAATAGCTCAATTGTTAACACAGCTCGAAGACATAAAGGGCACCCAAAAAGTGGAGGATTTCAGAGCCGAGGCATCTCAAATAAACAGCGCATTAATATCTCAGATTAGGCTCCTATGCCAACAACTCACTGAGGCAGAACCATTGTGCGAGCTAACTACATCAGTATGTCAGCAGGTAGAGAAGGTCAGGAATGAGTTAGATCAAGCTGAAGAAACCATAGTTGCATATCTTGATTGGCGTGATTCTGATGTGGGAAAAGAAGAGAATTTGCCCAGAATCCAAGAAACATACAAGGACATACTCTTCACAGAATGGCACACTCAAGTGATGAAAGCAGAAAGGGCGGCTTCGAGGTGTAAATTAACTGCCAGCAATATGGTTGATCTGGTCAACAACACACTCTACTTGGCAAACATGATCTCCCAGTGTACACCTGGAAGCATAACAACAGCAAATATGATTGAGCAATCAAGTTATCCTGACTTGGAGGAGAAGGGAAGGTTAATCGCTGGAGTTAATACTTTGACTTCCGAGGCATATTGGCTCTTTCTGATCAAGCCACACACACAAAGGTCGGCCCTCAAATGTTTAACTGATGCTCTCGGATGCCTAATTCCCGATATTCAAGATGCCACATACGCTGCTCAGCTCAGTTCGCGCCTCAACAAACCGCCTGAAGTAGAACCAATGCTAGCGATATGTCAGCTCAGGTTTAAAGGCAAAGAACCTACCTGATGAATCATTGCCGCCAATTGCCAGATTGCCAAGGAAGATGGGAGAAATATTTATTGATGCCAACTTAATAGCATTTCAGTTTCTTAGATATTTAGATTAGTTTAGTATTTATAGACCCTTTCGTTGTTTTGGAAAGGGTCGTAAAATTTTGTAACAGACTTAAAGATTGAAGTTTTCACTACTGTGCTTCAGTCGATATTCTTTTATGAAACTCGACCAATCGTTCTTAATTTGATAAGGAAGCTTTTTCAATGCAATTGTGCACTATTGTCTTTGTATGGAAGTGTTTTTGCGTTAGAGGAGGAACTACAAGTAGCGATTGATATCGGGAGTGCTCGTACAACTCATATAGTATTTCTATCTATGTTTGAATCCATTCCTGTTATGTTAATTGTTATTTGGTTATCTTTGCTATTTTTGACCGCATGTATATGTTTTAACAGCAATTCCATATTCATTCCACTATTGGATGTTTATAGTATGCTTTCCTTTCAATTATGCATGTATCAGTGATATAATAACAAGTGTAGTAAGATCGCTTAATCGCTGTGTTTAACTATTTAGGCATAGCAATCATGAAATGAATTAATATCTGCGTTTGATAGATAGAGTCATCTATATGCCTATCTTTAGACTTGGACCATCAAACGCTACACTTCAAAGCTAAATAGATTCCCAGGATAGGTTACAGTTCTCTTTTATTTCTGTCAATAGATTTAGTTTTTTTCCCATCGCTAGCTTAGTTTTATCATTCACCCATCCCGATTCATTTATCTTTCTGGGAAACTGGTCCCATTACCCCCAGTCGGAGCCAGTATTCCAAACGGAAAAGGAGTTGTATCAAGGTCCGGACCGGGTGGTTATCCCCGATGTTGTTGCAGCAATTTTCGAGGCATCAACAAGGTGCCATTGAACATTGAGGACAATGTTCCCCTAAGGGGGAGGGGGCTATAACAGCCCCAAGTTACAAATCCATGTAATAAAGTTAATAAAGGAAAAATAAGATGAAGGTCATGGGACACATATTCCAAGATGAATGTTTGGAAAAAACATAGTGACAGGGATTACTTTTGATTAATTAATGGCTATGGAAACTGGCAAATGAAATGACAAAGGTTTTGATAAGGAATAAGGCATTTATTAGCATTTTATTTATGAAAATAATGGAAAATAAGAGAAAAGGAAGGTGAAAGGTCACAAGTTGCATGTGAAAAGGAAATTGAAGGAAAATAATGGGAAATTCAGAGCTTCTCGATTTCACCACAGCAATCTGAGGTATCACAAAGCAGTGCGACTTCGCAGTTCAATTTATCTCATCCACTTACCAGATTTCAAAGTGAAAATCTTGGTATTGAACCTATCGAATTTCCTTTACCCAAAAGGAAAAAGGCAAAAAAATATACTGAAGGATCTGATAGTGGAGAGCTTTCATCCACATCCTCCATTTCATCTCCTCATCTGCAAAGTCAACCATCCACTCCTCCATTACATATTGTTGTTCACCAGGGACTAGGTACTGTAACATCCCAACCTGCTCACTCCTCAACAGGATTTCCTTCCCATTCATCTGGAATTCCAACAGTAGTATCGACTACTGTTGCTATTACAATGGCAGATCCATGGACCAGACCTGGTGCAGTCAATATGCCTGCACCATTGCATCCATTACCAGATTATCCTGAAAAATGGCTACCCAAATTTAATCCAGATGATGGAACCCAGGCTGAGGAACACATCAATAATTTCATGTTAGCAGTCAACTTGAAAGGAGTAGCAGAAGAAGATGTTGTAGTTAGGCTTTTCCCTTATACCTTGCAAGGATCAGCAGGATCCTGGTATTTCTCTTTACCCTCTGGTTCCATTACCAGTTGGAACACCTGCCAAGAGCAGTTTCTTACCAAATATGGAGATGATAGGTCTTTGGCTACTTTAATAAACGATCTCTCCAATTTGAGAATAGAGCATAGGGAACCAATAAAGGAGTTTAATGGTAGATTCAATAAACTCCTGAATAAAATCCCTACAGCTTCCAAACCTAGCGAACAAATTCGAAGCGAATGGTATATCACCGCCCTACCTACCAATATATCCATTTTTGTAGACAGGGCTGGGAAACCTACCTTAGCCGAAAATATGAAAGAAGCACTTGCTGTGGAAAAGCGCATCAACGCTTTAGAGAAGAAAGCTGCTCTAGAAGACAGAAAAGCCAAAAAGGTCTCTTTCAAGGATGATTCTAAGAAGAAAACCCCAAAGGACCCATACGACATGGAGGGTTTGCAAAAGGTCCTGAAAACTTTGTCTAACGAAATGGTTGACATAAAGAAATAGGTAGCCGAAACCTCAAACAAAAGACCATTTAGGACCTATAAGAAAACTGAATCAAAGCCACCGAATGTCATATCTAATGCAGATTTAGAGCAAGAAGAAGAGGAGGAGGAAAAGACCTCACAAACTGATGATGAAGAAGAAGTAGTTGAATGCCATGGAATGTGGGATTTTATACTCCCTAACTCCGATACCGATAACGAAGAAGAAGCCTTCCCGGTCACTACAAGAAGTAGAAGTACTTCTGAACCTGCCCAGGCAACTTCAAAGAAAAGGAGTGCAGGTGCTACCACAACAAAGGAAAAAGTTCCCCCAAAAAAATCACCCGTAGTAGTTCCCCAAAACCAGCCTTCAACTTCTAATTCTCCTTCAACATCCAAAACATTAGTGGTATCCGATTCAATGGAATATAACATTGTTGATGACATGAAGAAAACTAAAGCAAACATAACTATGTTTGAGCTTAGTAAATTAAAGCATCAGCAAAAATTACTTCTTAAAGAATTGAATGTCGTTCCCTCTACACCCCTTCCTAGTGCAAAAGCTGCTAATGATTCAGGCCAACCTCCTCCAGGTATGGTTGAAGCTACCGATTCAGTTTTAATTGGAGATAGATTGAATTCTCATACTCCACCCTTCCTGCTGACCTATGAGATTTATAACAGAAACCTGCACAACTGTTTAATTGATTCAGGGGCATCATCTAACATAATGCCAGCTTCGGTTTGCTCTAAACTGAACATTGAACCCCAGAAATCCGCTATCCATATTGTACAGTTGGACAGGACTAAAGTGCAGGTTGTGGGAGAAATTAATTCCATAACTATTAGGTTATCTGCTGATCCCAGAATAGTTCAAAGGATTGACATCCTAATAGCCGATATACCTGAATTTTACGGTTTAATTTTATGCAGGGACTGGTCCGAAAAATTGCATGGGTACATTTCCACTGATTGGTCACATATGTGGCTTCCCTATAAGGGAAAGCCAAATCAAATAAGGATCGATCGAGAGAAGCATATGACCCACACAGTTACTGAATTTGAGCAAGAAAACCAACCTGTAGCATTCAACAACAACATCTTGGGGAATTATTCGTCAGAGTCGTTCTTTGGCAACTTTGTTACCCAACCATCTCCTTTTTCAGTCAATCATTTTACATCTCAGATTGAAAATTTTTCACAAACTGATAAGTCTAGATGTTTTAATGATGCTAAGGAAAATGTAAATATGTTCGATAATACTTCTTTATTTTGGTCTTTATATTTTGATGGCTCTAAGTCCAGCAAAGGCTCAGGAGCAAGTTGCATTTTGGTTAGTCCGCATGGGGAAAAGACAATGTTGTCTTGTAGGTTAGAATTTGAATGCCCTAACAATACAGCCGAATATGAAGCTTTGGCCAGGGATTATATAAGGCAATCGGCCTTAAAGTGCAATATCTAAAAGTATTCGGCGATTCTGAAATCATTGTTAAGCAGGTAAGGAATGCAATTCATTGCCTTTCAAATCACCTTAAGAATTATCAATCGCTAGTGCAAGATCTTACCTCACATTTCTCAGCATTCAACATTTCCTCAATTCCTAGGTCACAGAACTCAGCAGCCGACCTACTAGCCAACGTAGCTTCCAAACTTGTGCCTTCTGAAGACTACAACCCTGATAGACTTTCTATAGAATTAATTTTTAGGCCTTCAATTCCTGATAATGTCACTAATTGGAGAGTAGTCAATCACGATGAGGATATTTTACAATTCTTAACTTCTGAAAAGTCCTATGATAATCAAATTATTGAAGAAGATGAGCATGACTCACAAATGAAAGAAACACCTCAAGAAAATGCAATACCTAAGCCTGTGGTAAAGCTAGAAGATCTTTATGATATTAAAGACAGGTTTAAACCTGTGATTAATGCAAAGCTCCAAAGCTCTACCCTAAGGTTTGAATTGATTAATTTAGGTATTGAGCAAGCTCCTCAAAATATAAATTTAGGATTAGGACTTTCCGTGAAAGAGAAGGAGGCATTTATTAAATTGTTAAAGAAAAATAAACAATTTTTTTCCTGGAAATACGATGATCTCAAGACATATGACACATCCATCATCCAGCATACTATTCCTATGCTTCCCGATCAGAAACCAATTCAACAGAAGTTAAGAAAAATACATCCAAATTTAGAGATCCAGATAAAGTCGGAGCTTAACAAACTTTTGAAAGCCAAGATTAGTTTTCCTGTCCGACACTCAAACTGGGTCTCTAATATGGTGCCAGTTAGAAAGAAAAATGGCGACATTCGAATTTGTATTGATTTCAGAAACTTGAATAAAGCAAGCTTGAAAGACAATTTCCCATTACCTACTATGGAGCAAATACTTCAATCAGTAGCAGGCTCTGAATTGATGTCCTTTATAGATGGCTTCTCGGGATACAACCAAGTGCTGGTTCATCCTGATGACCAGCTTAAAACCACATTCAGGACGAAATGGGGAACATATGCATATCAGAAAATGCCTTTTGGACTTATAAATGCAGGAGCGACGTTCCAGAGAGCTATGGATACAGCTTTTAGAGGGTTGATTAATAGAACAGTGGTCGTCTATTTAGATGATATAACTGTATTCTCTAAAGAGAGGTCTAACCATTTGCATGACTTAAGTCAAATTTTTCAGCGATGTAAAAGGTATGGTATTTCTCTGAACCCGAAAAAGTCATTCTTTGCTCTTGATCAAGGGAAGCTCTTGGGCTTTATTGTATCCAAAAATGGCATTTATATTGATCCTGATCGGATCAAAGAAATCTCTGAAATCCCATTCCCTCACAATAAAAAATCAATGCAGTCATTTTTAGGCCAGATAAATTTCGTTAAAAGATTTGTTCCAGATTTTTCCCAAGTTGTTTTGCCACTTCAAGCAATGATTAAGAAGAATTCAGTCTTTAAGTGGGGATCAGTGGAAAAGGAAGCTTTTGATCTAATCAAGCAATCAATAATCAATGCCCCAGCCTTAAGTACTCCAAATTTTTCCAATCACTTTACATTGTATACCATGGCATCTGACTTATCTTATGCTGCAGTACTCACGCAATTAAATGATGACAACTTGGAAGCACCTATCTCATTCTTTAGCTCTAATCTTCAAGGTGCTGAATTGAATTACTCTGATGTAGAAAAACAAGCCTTTGCTGTATTTAAAGCAGTCAAACATTATAGACCCTTCCTTTTGAAAACTCACACAAAAGTAATAGTTCCTTTCCCAGCGGTTAGGAAACTGTTAATCCAAAAAGAACTAGGTGAAAAAAGGGCAAATTGGGTCACAGCGCTTCAAGACAGCAGGAGGACATTTTTGAGCCGATACAACAGCTCACAAAATTATTCATGCTGGATATTATTGGCCCACTCTGTTTAGAGATACCCATGAGTATGTAAGGAAATGCCTCAATTGCCAAACTTCTAGTGGAAGACAACGAAAACCGGCCTTCCCTTTGCAACCAGTCAACATTGAACAGCCCTTTGAGCAATGGGGATTGGACATCATTGGGGAGATTAATCCACCTTCTTCCAAACAGCATAAGTATATCCTCACTGCTACCGATTATTTTACTAAGTGGGTTGAGGCAATCCCTTTGAAGACAGCAAATTCTGAAGCAATCATTGAATTCATAGATCAATTCATCATTACCAGGTTTGGTGTCCCGAACGCTCTTGTTTTTGATAATGCTTCTTATTTCTCAGGCATTGCAATGTTTGATTTCGCTATCAAAAGAGGGTTTAAATTAAAGTATTCTGCTAATTACTATCCTCAGGGTAATGGTTTAGCAGAGTCTACTAATAAGAATCTGATCAAGATTATTAAGCGAACAATCGAAGAGAATCATAGAAACTGGCACAAATCCTTAGTATTTGCATTATGGGCTGATAGGATAACACAGAAAGCTTCTATAGGAACCTCTCCGTTCAATCTTGTATATGGAAAAGAAGCAATACTACCCACTAACCTTGTTCTTCCTTCTCTAGCCCTAGTGCAGTTTATTGAGGAAAGTCCTTCCTCTTCTATCCAGTTTAGACATGACCAAATTCTAAAATTAGAAGAGGAAAGAGAGAAAGCCAAGGTTATTCATGCCAAGCACCAGCAAGTCATCAAAGCAGCATTTGATTCAGTCTCATCCGGTTCAAAACAATTCCAAGTCGGTGATTTAGTTCTGAAATGGGACAAAGCCCATGAAGACAAGGGTAAACACACCAAGTTCCAGAAGATGTGGCTTGGACCATTTCAGATCTGTGAAAAGATAGGCCATTCTACCTTTGTATTGCAAGACTTATCAGGGTTGAGAGATTCTCTCCCTGTTAATGGCCTGATCTTGAAGAAATTCTTTAATTGAGGAGGTAACCCCTTCTCCTTTTAGTTTGATAGATTTTTGTAGTTTGTAGTATTTGTAGAAAATAAGGTTGTAAGATATCTTCCATTGACCTTTTACTGAAGTTGAAAAGTTGTCTCACAGGAGTAGTATGAATACTTTCTTTTAAATAATAGAACCCTTAATCAAAAGGAATAATTTCTAGGAAATTAGATATCTTTGTATTTTGAAATTACAGTCTAACTTTTGTAAACTCCTCTCAAAACATAAAAGTTCTGTGAATCATTTTCTGTTTTTAAATTGGTCTCCAAAGGTTATCCATATTAAGATAGAAGCTAATCCATTTCCAGCATCTTCAACTCTTGACCTGTCATCCATTTGCTCTTAAGGAGAAGATTGTTCACCCCATTCACTAAAGTTTATGATTATTCAGAGTGTAATTCTAAAATATAAGAGATTAAAGATAAGAGGTCTTATTACAAGCCTGCTTACCATGTTCATAGGAAAATAATTTAACTGACATTACCAATACTGCATATCAAAACAGGGTAATGGCTTGAAATTACAAGACAAGGGGTCTCATCACGAGCCAACTTGTTCAATTAGATTACTACCAGTGAATGGCGTTGTCAACAACTGGCCACCAAACCAGGACAATGGCTTTTTATCTTATCAATAACAAAGAAGAAAAGAGAAATGAAATACAAAATATGAAAACATGTTTTGAATTCATTCTGTTAGTCACACTCTTAAGTGAATGGAACAATGGACAATAGCATGGTTAAAAGGTATCCCTGTCGAGACTATAAACGTTTGCTGGCAGCAGAGGCTCTACCTATGACAGAGGGGTTAATTTTAAAAGCTGATTTGGAAAAGTTTTCTATTTTATAAAAAAAACCAACAAAGGCCTATTTTAAAACTTAGAATGCATTTATTTTCTTTAGAAAGGGAGGAAGTTAACAAAATAATTTCACTTTATTCAGAATGCATAGATATCTAGTTATATTAGAATTTTCCCCTTCTGATTGAGACTCTATTTGAAAAAGCTTAAGCGTTTTTCAGTTCCAGAGATAACTGGTTCTTCCAGCGAATCGCCAATTGTTGAGCTCTACAACAACCCCCCTTTTCATATCATTTTTATTATAAAGATTAACATATGGAATGGGTCCCTTTTAAAGTTTGATTGGCATCAATACTTCTGTTGTTCAAAAAGGTCTGATAATCAAATGAGCTTATGTATTTAAGCCTTTCGAACAATAATTTTTCAACAAATAAAATAATCTTTTATTATTGCGATAAAGCGATCGCAAGATCGCATATCGCAATGACATGGGAAACACATTTAAGTGGCACATTGGTCTCCGCTGATGCGATTTCGCTATCGGCGATCGGCGATACTCTCATGCATATCTTATTAACGCGCATAACATCAGCCCCGACACGACGCGATATCGGCGATCAGCTATCGGCAATGCCTCATATGTGGTCAAAGCACTTTAAGTTATAAACTCCGACCCGATGCGATTTCGCAATCGGCAGTCGGCAACATCCCATGAACCCTGATAAGGCGCCCAGGTCTTACCCCCGAAGCGATGCGATATCGGTTATCGGCAATCGGCGTTTTAAATAGCCATAACTTCAAGATCTAAAGTATTATTGATATCCGATTGATAGAGCACGGATTTCGAAAAAGCCGTTAAATGGAGGGATAAGGTGATGCATTCATATTTAAAGTCTTGCCCCTTCGATTAACGATCACCTGCGCTCAACCGACAAAATATCCATTGCACGCTTAAAGGGGTCATTCAGTCGGATAACGGTGTAATAATCATTTAATGAGTTGCAGGCCTTAAACTGTCATTTAATGTATCTGTAATATCTTCTCAGTGATTGGATCCGCAGCCATTTTTGAGAATTAATCTCAGCACGCTCCAATTGATATATCTTTCCCGCTATGGATTTTCATTGTTACGTTTCCATATTACGATTTTTCTTGCCTTTGTGTAGAATTCATCTGTCGAGAGAAGCCTGAGAAAGATGGGAAAGAAATCCAAGAGGACTGCAGGTTCCACTGCTACATCAGTTGCAGGACAAGGTGCCACAGTTAAAAAGAAGGGTTTAATATCGGATACCACATGCACGGGTCTTACCAGAGCTACTTGGCAAGGCACTTATAATCTGATAGAGGCCGAACAGCCAACGAAGACAGTGACGGAAGCTACTATGGACTTACTCAAGAAATCTGATGCCACCCTCAAAGACTTGGCCGACTCTTTCCTTCACAGGATAGCGGCCAAAGAACAGATTCTCCCCTACACAGACGTCGTCCGATGGGCAATTGAGGAAATTCCAATCCTCGACAGAACTTTTAACACCAGAGATGGGAGGATTTTCGGATCGTTCAAGCCAGAGCATCTAAGGCAAATGTATCATTTGCCCGAGCCGGAGAAGGTGTATAACAAGACATTCCTGGAAAAGTTTGCAGCTGATAATGAAGTGGAATCCAAACCCATCTGGGATTGGAGGAAGAATCCAGCCAAACACAAGCACGAGTCTTCCTGTAAGTACTCAGTCGATTCTTTGGCTTCTCCCTATTGCTATGCGGGGATAATGATGTGTAGGCTATGGGGATTACATGACTCTGCTAACTTTACAATAGAGATGGTTCCTCTAATGGAGGCAGCAGTAAACAACATAATCATGGATTGGGACACCATTCTCTCTGATAAGTTAGTCGTAGCTGTTCGTGACTTTAGAACCAATTCTGTTGTACTGAAAGGAAAATTCCCCCGTTTTATTACAGTGCATACATTTTAGATACATTATCTTTCAATTCTGAGTTTCTCGTTCTCGGTTGGAGGTGGACTGCCCAAGACCCCTCACCCATTCATATATACCACCAGAAATTGTGGAAGTCTGCTTAAAAGCATCATTTGTACCAAATTTGCAATGGCTTTATGGTTCCCATTCATTATTCTATTTTTGATAGGCCCATTCCCAAAATCTCCTATCTAGCTTCCTTTGATTTACCAGCGGTAGCAAGTTGGTTTGGAGAAGAGAGATTTACCTATGTTAGGGTTTTTGGGAGCCAAGCCAATCCGCATGTTCTCCCTTTGTATATTCCAGATAAACTGCTAGCACGAGAAATCTCCTATCAGATTATGGCCGAGAGTACTACACAGACTCTCAAGAAAGAAAAGAAGAGGGGCTGGCCCTCTTTTCCCTTGAGAATTGGTGTCTATACTCTGCATGATCTCAAGCATGCAGAAAAGGAAGCCACAAAGATGCAATCTTTAGCCCTGGCCACTATCCTGAATAGACTCTATGATCCAAAGAAAACTACTTACACTGCATTAGAACAGGCCAAATTGACAAAATTTGACCATCAAGAAGATATGTTTGATGACCTGTTCGTTGCCTCCGAAACAATAGGTCATGCTAAAGAACTCGCTAGGATGAAATATAATGATGAGGGGTTAACCGAGTTCAATAAGCTTAGAGAGCAGAGGTTGCAAACTCTGCCTCTAGATTTACTGGCAACAACCCCGACGACTTCTTCAAGCGAGCCTGGTCGGCAACAGACGAGCCAACCTCCTGTTACAACAAAAGATCAAAAGAAGCAACAGGAGGAAAGGCAAAAGAAGCTGCAGGCAGAAAGGCAAAGAAAAGAGCAAGCAGAGAGGCAAAAGAAAGAACAGACAGAAAAACAGCAGAGAGCACAAATGGAACAAGAACAGAGAAAGAAGAAAGAGGTAGAGGAACAACGAAAGAGGGAAGAAGAGGAGAAACAGAAAAAAGAACTGGCAGATAGGCAGAAAAAGGAATTGGAAGAAAAACAAAGAAAAGAATTAGATGAGCAGCAGAGGAAAGAGCAAGAAAAAGAACGGAGCGAGTCCCAAACCGAAAAGCAGAAACAAACCACCATTTATCCCGAATTGCTCCAACGGTGGAAGCAATTTGCCTCTATTATTAGTGAAAAGGAAGGTTCCAAAGAAATGGACACCTCCAAAACAAATACCACACCAGACATCACTTCTCCTCAGGTTCTGAGCAGAACCAGCGGCCCACCCATTTCTAAAGAAGTTGAGGTAATTCCTAAAGACCCTTCTGATCAAATCATTCTCCAGGTGGAAGATATTCCTCCCCTGGATGTTTTTTACAGCCCAAAGCACAGAGCAGTTGTAAAGCGATCAAGGAAAAGAAGAAGGATTGATCAACCTTCAATCTTTCCAGAGCAAGCAGTCACGGGTAATGTAGTATGGAAGGAAGAATTGGACCCCTCCGATGACCTAACAAAGCTGTCACAATATGCAGGACCCTATTCTGCAGTGACTATTGATAAGGCATCGGAGGTGAGTCTTCTATTGAAGACTAAAGACCAAGAAATTTTTGCACTACAGGCAGATGTGACCGAGGTAAAGCAAAAGGCGGCGCAAGCAGAAGAGCAGTTGCTGGTACAACAGCAATTAAACAATTCATTAACCCAGCAATTGCAAACATAGAGGCAGAGGATCGACTAAAGCGCGATCCAGAAACAAAAAGAATTATCGGAGGCATTGGCACAGTTGAGAACAGCGAATGAGCTAATGATGAAAACAAAGGACGAGCAAATAGCTCAATTGTTAGCACAGCTCGAAGACATAAAGGGCACCCAAAAAGTGGAGGATTTCAGAGCCGAGGCATCTCAAATAAACAGTGCATTAATATCTCAGATTAGGCTCCTATGCCAACAACTCACTGAGGCAGAACCATTGTGCGAGCTAACTACATCAGTATGTCAGCAGGTAGAGAAGGCCAGGAATGAGTTAGATCAAGCTGAAGAAACCATAGTCGCATATCTTGATTGGCAAGATTCTGATGTGGGAAAAGCAGCGAATTTGCCCAGAATCCAAGAAACATACAAGGACATACTCTTCACAGAATGGCACACTCAAGTGATGAAAGCAGAAAGGGCGGCTTCGAGGTGTAAATTAACTGCCAGCAATATGGTTGATCTGGTCAACAACACACTCTACTTGGCAAACATGATCTCCCAGTGTACACCTGGAAGCATAACAACAGCAAATATGATTGAGCAATCAAGTTATCCTGACTTGGAGGAGAAGGGAAGGTTAATCGCTGGAGTTAATACTTTGACTTCCGAGGCATATTGGCTCTTTCTGATCAAGCCATACACACAAAGGTCGGCCCTCAAATGTTTAACTGATGCTCTCGAATGCCTAATTCCCGATATTCAAGATGCCACATACGCTGCTCAACTCAGTTCGCGCCTCAACAAACCGCCTGAAGTAGAACCAATGCTAGCGATATGTCAGCTCAGGTTTAAAGGCAAAGAACCTACCTGATAAATCATTGCCGCCAATTGCCAGATCGCCAAGGAAGATGGGAGAAATATTTATTGATGCCAACTTAATAGCATTTCAGTTTCTTAGATATTTAGATTAATTTAGTATTTATAGACCCTTTCGTTGTTTTGGAAAGGGTCGTAAAATTTTGTAACAGACTTAAAGATTGAAGTTTTCACTACTGTGCTTCAGTCGATATTCTTTTATGAAACTCGACCAATCGTTCTTAATTTGATAAGGAAGCTTTTTCAATGCAATTGTGCACTATTGTCTTTATATGGAAGTGTTTCTGCGTTAGAGGAGGAACTACACGTAGCGATTGATATCGGGAGTGCTCGTACAACTCATATAGTATTTCTATCTATGTTTGAATCCATTCCTGTTATGTTAATTGTTATTTGGTTATCTTTGCTATTGTTGACCGCATGTATATGTTTTAACAGCAATTCCATATTCATTCCACTATTGGATGTTTATAGTATGCTTTCCTTTCAATTATGCATGTATCAGTGATATAATAACAAGTGTAGTAAGATCGCTTAATCGCTGTGTTTAACTATTTAGGCATAGCAATCATGAAATGAATTAATATCTGCGTCTGATAGATAGAGTCATCTATATGCCTGTCTTTAGACTTGGACCATCAAACGCTACACTTCAAAGCTAAATAGATTCCCAGGATAGGTTACAGTTCTCTTTTATTTCTGTCAATAGATTTAGTTTTTTGCCCATCGCTAGCTTAGTTTTATCATTCACCCATCCCGATTCATTTATCTTTCTGGGAAACTGGTCCCA
Source organism: Pinus tabuliformis (assembly GCA_031772625.1). Lineage (NCBI taxonomy): Eukaryota > Viridiplantae > Streptophyta > Pinopsida > Pinales > Pinaceae > Pinus > Pinus tabuliformis. The sequence continues at coordinate 1,720,860,238 of CM062818.1, read as the reverse complement.
TTACCCCCAGTCGGAGCCACTATTCCAAACGGAAAAGGAGTATCAAGGTCTGGACCGGGTGGTTATCCCCGATGTTGTTGCAGCGATTTTCGAGGCATCAACAAGGTGCCATTGAACATTGAGGACAATGTTCCCCTAAGGGGGAGGGGGCTATAACAGCCCCAAGTTACAAATCCATGTAATAAAGTTAATAAAGGAAAAATAAGATGAAGGTCATGGGACACATATTCCAAGATGAATGTTTGGAAAAAACATAGTGACAGGGATTACTTTTGATTAATTAATGGCTATGGAAACTGGCAAATGAAATGACAAAGGTTTTGATAAGGAATAAGGCATTTATTAGCATTTTATTTATGAAAATAATGGAAAATAAGAGAAAAGGAAGGTGAAAGGTCACAAGTTGCATGTGAAGAGGAAATTGAAGGAAAATAATCGGAAATGAAGAAAATAGAGGGCTCAATGATAAAAAAAACTTCTGAGGATCAGTTCATAACTTTTGTCAATTCATTCTTTAACACTCTCTCTCTCTCTCTCTCTCTCTCTCTCTCTCTCTCTCTCTCTCTTTCATAGTCTTGGACACACAAAGTTTTCTTGGAGCACTCTTGGAGGAGTGTCGCATAATTGGGATTTGGATCAAGAAGGTGAAGGAAAGGTAGAAAAGCGTAAGAGGACAATGGGATCAATAACTACAATGGGTTTGTTTTGAAGGTACTGAGTTGCATGTATGATTTCCTTACTATTTTTTGCATGCATTGCACATGCATCTAGTTTCTTGGTTATGATCTATCATTGGCGTGGAGGATTTCCTGGATTGACAGTGGTTTTTCCTAGCCTTGCCATTTCCTGGATATCCATGATGTTGTGGGTTTACCTTTTTTTTTTTTTCGGTTGGTGCTAATGTTCCTTATGGCTATGGGTTGACTTACTAGTTCCTGGAGCCTCGGTTGGATAAACTCTCTAGAAGCCTTGTAAAATCTTGGGTTGAGTTACTTGTCCTAGAATCCTTGGTTGGACAAAAGCCCTAGAGCCCTTGGTGGGTGTAGTTACTAGTCTTGGAAGCCTTGGTTGGGAAAATGCGCTAGAGCCTGACGAAAATTGTGGGTTGAGTTATTAGTCCTGGAAGACTAGTTGGAACAAACACTTTGGAGCCCTGGACAGCTTGGATGGAGACCAATCTGGTGATGGTTAGTGATGTTTGACCGTGAGGTGGAACCAATGGTTGATGCTTGAGATGGTTTGTCCTCTGGAATCCATGGTTTGGTTTTTCTTCGTTCTGTGCATGAGATCCCACATTCATGCTTGGAATATGGCACGGGGGTGATTGGATGAAATAAATATTTGGTTCAACCCAATCTATGGTCGGGTGGTACGTATAATTCCCTGACTTGGTTTCATTTTTCATATATCAATAAGAACTCCTTTCCTCTTGTTTATTATGTGTAAATGTGGTTGTTATTGTGATTATACTGGTTTTTCTATCATTATTGATATATTGGTTATATGTTCGTTATAATCATGGTTCACGGAGTCTTTACCACATGATGAGGGAGTCTTGGCAGCACTTGAGAAGGAGTCTTTGACTGAGTTCTTAGACAAGTTGACCAACATTCTTGGTCAGTCACACGTATGAACATAAGGATGAATTAGACCACCAGAATTGGTCGAGTTTAATTATTTGATCAAGTTGATTTTCCTACATTTTGACCAAAATCCATATTGTAATTGAATATGGGGTTGATCATAGTTGAACACAGGGCCGAAATTGGATGTAGGACTCTTGACCAGACTGAGTTGTCCAATGCTGGATTTTTTATGTTTTGGTTGGTTTAACCAACATTGACTTGTTGAATATTGACCATGTTTGATTGGTATTTTAACTTACATTATTAGAAAATATTTTTAGACCAGATTTTTGATTTTGTAAAACTCGTTGAAGAATATTTTCTCCTAAATAAAGGTTCTTGGGTTCTCTCCCAGGTTGGGTTTTCCAAATTAAAATTTGTTGTCTCTTTTTTGAATGGTTCTTTTCTATGATATTTATTGTTTCCACTGCATTTATTGTTGAGATTTTCTAAAGTGTAATTATTCAATGATAGTATTGGAATATAGACTAGTTGGAAATCATTAGGAAGTAATTATCTAGAAAAAAAAAATTCTACTGTACATATTGTAGAAAATCCAACATGGTATCAGAGCTTTGCTAAAAGAGAAGCCACTGAATTCATCTTAAGAGCCAAGTGTTCAATAGCTTGGTTTTGATATCTCTTGTGAAAATGGCACCAAGTCTCAAAGTTGAAGATAGTTTAGATGGTTCCATCAACTTCAAATCTTATAATATCATGATACTCCTTATATTGGAATAGGATGAGGTTCAAAATCATGTGGAAAAGGTTATTCTAGAGCTAGAAGGAGTTCAGGAGAAATCCAATTATTTAATAAGAACAAAGCCAAGGCTAAGAGAATCTTGGTAGATTCTATAAAGGACCACTTGATTCCGCATGTTGTTGTATTGAAGACTACCAAGGAAGTATATGATGCTTTGGTAGAAACACTAGTACGAAGTTAACCTTGAGAAATATCTTATGTAATGTCATGATGACTAGATCTTACTATGTTTTCTCATATCTTATGAGAGTATGCTAGATCATAGATGAGCTTATAGCCATTAGAGATACCATTGGTAATTTGCCTTCCATTGTAAGGGAAAGCTCTTTTTGTGTCTACCTACTTGAAGAGACGAACAATGGATATTTCCAAAAAGAGAAATGATAATGAGAGATGTGAGAAATCAATAGGTGTGATTGTCTACATTCCTCTATTCATCTATATATAAATTTCATAGAAGGGCTTGTCTATTCCTTATATTCCTTATTTTAATATCTATGATCTTTTAAATTGTAGGTTAGTTGGATTGTATAGGGGTTTAAATTTGTAATTTTAATAAATTTGTTTTCAATTATAGGTAAAATTCGTCATAAAAAGGTAAAAATCTAAAACAGTAAAATTACATTTTTAAATATTTTAGTAAAATTGTTATTTTAAGAATTAAAGTTTCACTTTTTTCATTTGATTTATTCGATCATATAAATCATTTAAAAAAGTGTAATCTAATTATTAGATCCTTTTTATTTTTTCAAGCATAGTTTTTGGTAGATTTTGTTCGAAATTGAAGAGATTTCTTCAAATGGTAAGTTTGAGCTTGGTAATCTACGTGGCTAGGTAGTTTTTTAATGTTTACCTCCATAATCTATGTGGCTAGGTAACGCTAATGTGTATTTGATTTGGTCAAAGCCTTCTATGCCATGTCATTTGCCCTTTGTCGTGAGGTGCTCCTTTGTTGTGAGGTGCTCGTTCAATTAAGGCCAGGCTCCCAGCAATAGAGTTGCTTAGGCAGGTGTTATTAGACCCATCTAGGAGAGTGTTTCTTCCGAAAAAAATATAAGTGGCTAAGTGATTTTTAAAATTGTAGTTTAGTTAGTTGATTGTATTATAATGTTTAAATTTGCAATTTCAATGAATTTATATTTGATTTTAGATAAAATTGATCAAAAAAGGTAAAAATCTAAAATAGCTAAATTACATTTTAAAATATTTTTAGTAAATTAGTTACTTTTAGAATCAAAGTTTTACCTTTTCCATTTGAATTATCTATCATAAACTCATTTTAAAACACGTAATCTAATTATTAGATGTTTTTTATTTTTTTCGGACATAATTTTTGGTCAATTTTGTTTGAAATAAAATGATTCTTATGGAATGGTAAGTTTGAGTTCGGGTGTCTAGGAGTTTTTGGAAGAACTAAATCATTTATGTAAAAGCCCTTAATGATTAGACTGCCCCATTTTAAAATAAACCAAAACCTTTAAAAAAAAGTTTCATGAGTATACCTTATTTGATATTTTAGAAAACTACATTTTTATTATGTGTATCTCATGTGTTTTTAATTGTTATTCATTAATGGTATTGTTATCACTCGGGTTGTTCCCTGTCTCCTAAGGGAATACGGCCGAGGTAACCACTAACCAATCTTTTAGCTACAGGTCCTAGCCTACCTACAAACAGAGAGGGCTCTCTCTTTATGATTTAACTTTTATTTGGTTTAATTTTAGGCTAGTTATGATGCACAGGGTTTTGTTTTGAATTTGGTTGGATGATGATTTCAGGTAGAACTGGGATGCACTATTAGAACAATCTAGACTATTGGGCAATGGAGTCAATGATGGTATACTGCTGTAAGTGTTTTTTGTGGAAAAGGTAATGCTACAGAGCCAGACAGGAATCTATGGAACAATTCTTCAAATCTGGGAATCGATGGCATGAAATCAGGGAATGAAAGGCAGTCAAGTATCTTTCACTATGCTGATAGAGGGAAAGTGTGAGAATATTATCTAGGAGCAGTTAAGAATTCTTAAACAACATCCATAATGAGAGAATCAGTTCAAACATGAGCAATTAATAATTCATATTTATGACTAATTCTAAAGAAAACACAGTTAGAAACAGAGATTGAGCAGAGGGTGTATTGAAACAAGTCCTGAGCTATTCTTTCTTCTCTGTTACTAAGATCACGAAACATATACGAAATTTGCAAACACGGAAAGATAAAACATGGTTTAGAATAACTTATTGTTCCATTAAACGACACAGGAATTCTGTTGCAGAACGCAGTTCATTTGACATCCAGACAGCATAGAGAGCATCAACTTCACCAGCAATTTGTATTAAAAGTATGAAAATTTACAGTGTGGCTCTTAGAGAGAATCACCAACCAACCCCAAATACGTTCTATGGGGAGGTATATATACAAAAATAAGATACAAAATATCTAGATGATGAGTCTTCATGTAATAAATTACATCACCAACTCTTCCAAGGGAGTAAATGAAGAATCAAACACTGAAGTTAATATTGGCTTGCTAGCTGTCTATTTTGTCAGAAAATTTTGATTTTCTGGGCTGAATGAGTCGACTGTCTGCTGTGCATTTATTCTGTGTGTGTTGTTCTGATGCTGGTACGCTGCCTGTTGCTGTCTTGGTCTTCATCCTTGGTGCTAGGTTACTTTATATTTAATGAGCTGTAGTTAACATTCCCATTCTGCTTTACGATGCTTTGATCCTTTGACAGGTGGACCATGCCATCTGTATATGTTGAACTGCAGTTTACAAAAAGAATTAAATAACCAAAATCACCTGAGCAACATCTCCATCGTTCCTCTCCACCAATCTTCTGTAGGTAGTTGATGCCTTTGTATCTTTATCAGTGTTTCATCAGCTTCTGTGTATCTGTAAAAGTTTGGCTGGTCTTCAAAGAGATGGTTTATCTCATGTGCAATATAGAATAGATTTTCAAATTTATCAAAGACACTCTGTCCAGATGGAGGCCCTGTCTCTTCTGATGTGCTTGAGGAAGCCGTGATTTGATTGGCAGCATAATTGTTCACTCTGTTGGCATAATGCTCATGTGACAGCAGTCTTCCAGCACTGGTTACTAGGCTAGGTAGCCCTCTGCTCTGTAATGTTGTGATCTTTATTCTGAACTCATTCACCTCTGCTTGCATCTCTTGGCATTTTCTTTCTAATGTTTGCACAAAATTTCTAAGGGTTAACACCCTCTTTATTAGCAAGATAGTTTCAATCCTATTCCTGATTCCTAATGCTTCCAACTGCCCCTTGGTGCGAGTATTCAAAAATTGGATCATTCTATTAGCTTGCTCGGGCATGTTTCCTAGAGATGTTCTAGCCTTCTGGTTTTCAAACTGAGCCAAGCTTATCAAATCCATTTGCTCATGAATGGTTTCAATGGATTGCCATTGGTCTGTAATGGATTGGCCAATCTTGGCCCACAAAATTTTCTTGATATCTGCTAGAGTTTTATCAAAAGTGAGCTCTTTCTCCAGCTCCTTTATTCTTTTTTCCAGGGCTTTCACTTCCCTTGTCCTTTCAGCTACTTCCTGCTTTGACTTATCATATTTTTCCTCAATTCTAGCCAGCTTTTCCTTGGTTTCTTTCAATTCTGCCATTTGCAATTCCAAGGCTTCTATTTCTTTCATCATATTATCCATTCTCAAGCTGGTGTCTTGCTCTGTAGGTGCTGCAGTAGTTGTTGAAATTGGTGCTGAGCTTGAAGCACCTGCTTCTGATGTTGTAACAGTGGGAGGGACTGTTGTGGTGGCCATAGGAGGAGCAGCTGTAAGAATCTGAACTGTTTGAATTGGCTGAGAGGCCAACTCTCCCTGTCTTCCCTGTAATGATGCCTCTAGGGCACTCTCTGTATCTACCAAACTTTTATGTAAGGTTGTAAGCAAAGATACGACATCCTGATCCTCTTTTTGTTGTGCCACCTCTGTAGCTTGAGGATGCAATGTGGGTGACACCTTGATTTGTCTTATAAGGGCAGCTATGTCTTCATCTTTCTTTTTAATCAAAGCTTGCACCCCCTTGGGATCAGTGGGATCATGTCCCAGCTCTATGATGATTCCTTCCAAGGACTTGATTCTATTGTCCTTGGCCTGTGATGAAGCTTTCTCCAACTCTAGTTGGGCAGTAGTATTGTGCAAAGAGTTTTGCAATCTGTGGGCTAACAATGTTTTATCTGCTAAAGTAGAATATACCATCTCCCCATTCTGCTTGTGCAATTCAATCTGGTCCATTGGATGGATATCCTTGGTGAACACTTCCAGATTGGTTCTAATGTAGTCAGCAGCTGATTGGGGTTGCTGAGTTGTAGGTCTGAAGTGACCGAGGGTCATTCTCCCTTCCTGATTGTCATAGGCTGCCATTAGCCTTTGCTAATTGGTAGGGGCCATCCTTATTAGCTGGTTGTACAACTGTAATCTCACTGGCTCATTCCTAGCTTTGATATCAGTGAATGCTTTTTTAATATCAGAGCCCTGTCGACCCTGTTGCTTGGTGGACGTTACTTCCACCCCCTGTTGTCTCTCTTGTTCCTGTTGAAAGGAGCTGGCCGATGTTTCCATGCTTAGGGAAATTTGTTGTTCAGTGGGCCCCTCTGGCATTTCTTCCTCCAAAAAAGGATTTAACCTTTGTCTCTTCTCTCCTTGCTGCCCTGTAGATGTCCTTGGAGGGGTCTCTTCCTGTCTATCTCTCTTCTTTGCCCTTTCCTCATTAAGAGGTGTCTGCAATACAGGAATTTTAGTCACTTTTGCTTGAGTTAAAGGGTCTTGCCCTTGACTCTGTCCATCTGTAGAAACCGGCCGATCTGCCATTGTTTCTTGCTGTCCCAAATTGTGCACTTGTTCTTCTGAATGCTGCACCTCTTTACCTTTATCTGTTGCTGCTGGTGGGGCACTTACTTGGGCAGGTTGTTGGGGGGCCGTGGCAGATGAGGTGCCTTCTCCAAGGTGCCGAGGAGCTGTAAAAAAGACCTGTCCACAAGATTCCAAGTCAACAGATTTTTCCAGATTCTTGATTGCTTTTTCTGTTATTTCTTCTTCAGTGAGCTCTTCCATTAGGGTGCCTTCTACCCATTCTTGTTGATTGGCATATTGTTCAAGTTGAGGGATATTGTAATGTACATATCCTGCAAGCCTATATTTGATTCTTCTAAGGCTTATAAAGTGATTAGGATCATATGGTGACCAAATGAAACTTAGTTTGAGCTTAAGTTTCTCTCCCAGAATCTGATCAGCGTCCTTCCATGCTTCTTCTCTCTTGTTGAAAATAAAGCGGCCCAATTGATGTCTGATTTTAAGCTATGCCTTTTTACTTTTGCCATGAAAATGAATCATATCTGCATTATCAAATTGCCGAAAGTATTATAAGGCAAAGAGTCTCATAGGGACATATTTTGGCAGTTGGTAGGGGGCTAATTCACAGCCATAGACCCTGATTATTGTGTGGTTTTGGTAAAAATACCAGTCACCAATGCTGTAGCTTTTGGAAAGCTGTAGAATCTTCTACATCTCATCAGTGAGTCTGGGGGGAGGATCTGTTGATAGTAAGCAGGTAGCTGGATAGACAAAAAGGTCAATGAATTCACAATATGTGTATGGGGAGCTACTAACATGATGGAATACTGATGACCAAAATATGACTGACCTCCTCTCCCCCCTAGCATCCAATTTTCTGAGGACGACTGGGAAACTTTCAGGCTGATAATATAGCAACAAATGATAGATATATGAGGTGTATTTGAATACCCTTTCCCTTTCTAGGTTCATGAATTGCTCATGAATCTTATCAGCTATAAAGGTGGCATAATCATATTGGACAGCAGGGGGCTGTCCTGGAGTGAAGATAGACATCAAGGCAAAGACAGTGCCGTCAACAATTTCACTTGTTCTGAATCCCAGGATGTAGGAGATCATATCTATGAGCATTTTTCCCTCCTCGGTAAATGCAACATGGAGATAGGGGATTGTGAATTTGGAGTAACGGTCTGGTGGCATGAACAACTTAGCAATTCGGTCAATCTCTGCAGAGGGAAATTTTGAGGCTTGATCTAGCAGATTCTTCATGGAAAGGGGGACCAAAGGCTGAGTTGGTTTAAATTGCAACATCTGATTGATAGACTGAGGAGTAATGTAAAAGAGGACTTTACCAGCAGGGCCCATCACTGCCCTTTGAGAAGGATCATAATTGGAACAACATTGATGGATGAGGTCAGGAAAGACATTTACTGAGGGAAAGTAGTACATGGGCATGTTGGACTCCCATATTCTCAATCGATCAGTTTTGTTTCTGAATTTACTCCTTATCTCACAGAAAGCTTGAAGATGAGGCTTCACTCTGTCCATATCAGCAATTTGATAGTCTCTATCTTCCAGTGGAATCCATTCTAACTGTCTATGGGGTGCATTTAGTGGAGCAATATTGAGGGCAACTGGGGCCTCCATGTTTTGACTGTGATTACAATTGGATTAGGCCTGAATTTCAGCAAAAACAGAGTTCTGATAATGGTTTTCTGGGCAAGGAACTCAGAGTTTTAAGTTCTGTGCAGAGATGTTATTGATGAGTAAAACTCAATGAAATGATGACTGTGCAAGGCTCTGCACTAAGTTTACTGGAAAGGGAGAAAAATAAAGGGCTTTAGCAAACTGTCTTTAGTGGTTCCGCGGGCAAATTGGAGCTGGAATTCGAGCTAGCAATGGAAATTTTATCAAAGGGGAAAGAGATGCCGGGTTTTGGCCACAAATTAAGTTATATAGTGGGGCAGAGAGAAAAAGGTCGCAGGTGCCAATGTGTTTCAGGTGAATTTTTAGGTGTATTGGCAAATTTTGCAGAGAAATCATGAAAAACAGGGTTACTGGTGTTTTTCGGGTAAATACCTGTTACTTTGAGAGGTTGTTGTGGTGAATAGCTGCAGGCAGAGGCCGAAGAGGTCAGGTTGCAGGTCGAGTAGGCCTGGGTGGCTGACGGGCACGTTGAATGCGAACTGGACGTGAGTTGCATGCAAGAGCTTGCGCCGTTTGTTTGCATAAAAAACAAACAAAAACGACATTTTCGCAAGTTTTAATGCAAATTTGGGCTTTTGCAGCATTTTGGCACTTTTTTACTATGACATCAGCATGACGTCATCGGCGGGTCCCGGGTATGGCAGGGTGACGTGGCAGTTGACTGGGCCGACGACGTGGCACAGGACACGGTGGCAGGGTAGGGACGCAGGCAGAGGCGGTGGCGGTGACACGGAGCAGCAGCGGGTTGATGCGGAGGTGACGTCACGGGCACGTGGCGATCAGAAACACTAATGAAATATGTTCTGAGTAGTCAAGAAAAGCCCCAAAACTTCCCCATCTACTCAATGCATTCTGATATGGACTCCTTAATTTCTCTACCTAGCTAGTGATCTACCAAGCTTGAACTGTTTGGACAGATATTCATTCTCTAGTCTAGAACAAGCAATTTAAAATATGGCATGGTCCAGATTGAACTGTTGGGCCATCCATCAAGCTAGCAGTGGTATTTTGGCTAGTCACTTTCCTGGTCTTTCTTTGGGGTTCATTTTTATCATTTTTTCTATCCAATTGATTTTTCTTTCCCTTCGATTTTTCTTTTAGGGCATACCCTCTTTACCTTTTTTAACTTTCCTCTAATGCTTTTTACAAAATATGGAACCTTTGCAGCATGAAAAGATGAACATATTTGGCACTTCCCAGGTCAATCATGAAAAATGAAACCTATTGGTATAGGAATCTAACAGTGGCTCCACTTGGGGATGGCCTTTTCTTGTGAAAGGCCAAGAACAGCAGGTCAGATTGCCTTGTTTTTCAACTATTGCTGTAGCCTGAAATTTCCTTCTCTTGAATATCAATGATCTGAACCTTTATATCCTGTATGCAGTCCTTATGAGCTGATCTGTGCAAAATTACAGCTCTGTCTTTACTGGTTTCTCTGAGTCTTGATCATCATCTGTATACTTCCCAAGTCTTCTTCTTGATCTCCTTTGTTAATTTCAAAATATACACCAAAATGGTGTAGATCCTTGACTTTTTCTTCAAAATCTGTTGCATGTTGTTCCTTATTTAATTGCTGTGAAAATAAAAAACTGCTGGAAATACAAATATTTATGTACAATACACAGTGGTGTTATGCTGATTACATGGAATCAAAATAATGCTTGAGCATTTGCCCATTGACTGGGCCTTCCTCAGTATTTGTGCCATCCAAACTCCTCAAGAAATAGGTATTGTTACCTTGTACAGCATGTATGACATAAGGTCCTTTCCATAGGAAATCGAATTTGCCATGTTTCCCTTTGTCCTCTCTCCTAGAATCCCATCTCAACACTTTGTTTCCTATGAAGAAATCTTCAACCTTGGTTTTTTGTCAAAGATCTTCTTGAGTTTATCTTGTAGGAGCTGGGTTCTCTGATATATTTCTTCTCTTGTTTGCTGCAAGTGGATAGTTTGATTGATCCTTCTTTGAATATCTTTGGGCTCTGCCTGTATTTCTTGCAGCAACTTGATCACAGGGATTCCCAAAGATGAAGAGAACACAACTTCTAGACCATATACTAGTTCATATGGACTTGTGCCAATGGATCTTTTGGTGGTCAATCTGTCTGCCCATAATGCATTTACCAGCTTCTTATGCCAATTCTTTTTGTTTTCCTCCAAGATCTTTTTGATGATGTTGATGAGGATATTGTTGGAGGACTCAGCTAGGCCATTTCCTTGAGGGTAATAGGCTGTGGAATGGCCCAAGGTAATGTGGTATTTGTGGCAAAAGTTGATCATTATTTTGGATTTGAAAGCAGCAACATTGTCTGTAATAGTCTTTTCTGGACAGCCAAACCTTGACAAGATGTTGGTTTCTAAAAATTGCATGATGATTGAATCATTGGCTTGCCTACAAGGGATGGCTTCTATCCACTTGGTAAAATAATCCGTGGCAGTTAAAAATCCACCTATGTTGGCCAGAGGATGAGGGGTGGATTTCACCAATGAAGTCTAAACCCCATTGCTGAAAAGGTCTTTCAGTTGAAATAGGTTTGAGTGGTAAAGGTAACAGCTTTCTCTTGCCTTCAAAGATCTGGCATTTATGACAACACATTACAAATTTTTTCACATCAACAAACAGGGAGGGCCAATAGAATCCAACCCTTAATATCTTATCAGCTGTTGATTTCCAGTATAAGTGTCCTCCACAGTCACCTGCATGAAATTCTTTGATGACATTGTTAGTTTCATCCAATGTTAGGCAATTAAGTAAAATTCCTTCATGATTTTTCCAAAACAAAACATTGTCTATGATACGAAACTTTGATGCTTTCATTTTCAAGAACCTTTTCTTAGCCTGGACAACCCTGGAGGAGATTGCAAGTTTAGAAATACAAAACATATGTCAGCATACCAGGGTGATTGTAAAAAGGCTTGATTGATCTATGGAGTCGCCATCTCCTCTTCGTTGTCCAGTTCATTGATATCAAGGGCTTGGAAATTGGTTTCAGTCATTAGTTTGGCTAGCCCTTGTCCTTTTATCAGTTTTGTAGGCTTGATTTCAATGTCATATTCTAAGATATTGGCAATCCATTTGCCCCTTTTGCCTTCAATTCCTTCTTGTGTTAAAATGTCCTTGACCACTGCATTTGGGACATAGGCAATCACATGAGAGTATAAAATGTAAATTCTGAAATCCTTGATGGCCTTTACAAGGGCATAAGCTTGCTTTTCCATAATCTGATATTTTAAGGGAGCATCTCTAAGAGCTTTGTTGAAAAAGGCAATGGGTTTCTCACATCCTTGGTCATCCTTTTGTAATAGGACAGCAGCAAAGGAAAAAATGATGAAATCTCTATCAAACCTGGGACTTGTGAGGACTGGTGTATTTGTCAAAGCTCTTTTGATGTCCTCAAAGGCTTGTTTGGCTTCCATGGTCCACTTGACTTTAGAATCTTTCTTCAGCATATTGTTTAATAGTCTTATGAGCTCGGCCAAATTAGGAATGAATCTTCTCAAAAAGTTAATCTTTCCTAGAAAAGCTTGTAATTCTTTGATGTTTCTTGGATGAGGCACTTGAAGGATAGCTTGAATTCTGTCCGGGTCGATCCTAATACCATCTTTTGAAATGATGTGACCTAGGAGCTTGCCTTCCTCTAGGCTGAACAATGATTTCTTTGGATTCAATGATATGCCATATTTTCTGCAAATTAGGAAAACTTGCCTCAAATGTTCTAAGTGTTCCTGGTCTGATTTTGAAAAGGCAATAAGATCATCCAGGTATATGACTAGGAAGTCATGGATTTCTTTGGCAAAGGCTATGTCCATTTCTCTTTGAAAAGTGGCCCCTGCATTTTTGAGTCCAAAAGGAATTTTGACATATTTGAAGGTTCCCCAAGGTGTTGTAAAGGCAGTTTTGTCTTGATCATCCGAGTGTACTAAAATCTTATTGAATCCTGAGAATCCATCTAGCAATGAGATCCTAGAGGCACCTACTATCCTTTGTAGGATATGGTCCATTTTTGGTAAGGGGTAATGGTCTTTAAGAGAGACTTTGTTCAAATTTCTTAAGTCAACACATAGTCTTATCTCTCCTGTTTTCTTCCTAGTAGGCACTAGATTTGAAATCCACTCTGAGAACCTAATTGAAGCTATGATTCCTGCCTCATACATTCGTTTAACTTCTTTTTCAATCAGAGGGAGGAGGATAGGATTTACTCTTCTAAGCTTCTGTTTAAAATTCTTTTGGTTATCTTTCTAGGGTATAGTATGTTGGATGACTGAGGTATCATAAGATTTGAGGTCTTCATAACCCCAAGCAAACACATCTTGGAACTCTTTAAACAATTCAATGTATTTCAATTTCTGATCAGCAGGCAAGGCTTTGGAGAGTTTTACCATTTTGGTATTTTGTGTGGTTCCAATGTTACAATCTTCAATTTCAGCATTTAGTGGTTGCATTTTTGGCTTCCTTGAAATGTCATTTGAATTGAATAAATCCTCCAAAGGGGTTAAACCTGTGGGCAGAAAATTGTCTTTTAGATCAATTACTTCAGCTTCTGCCTCAACTATTTCATCAAAATCTGTTTGCTCTAGCTATTGTACATCCTTGTCATTAAAAGTAGTTGGATGCAAAATCAGGCTTACTGTTTCAGCTGATATATTTTGTTCAATTCTGTTTGTCTGTTGTTGATCATCCACGGTGCTAGTATCAATGTTGATGTTAGAGAATTCTTCCTTCAAAGTCAGGAAGTTATTTATCTGTGTATCATTTTCAAAGATTGTTAGGGTCCCACCCTAACCCCCTTATTTATGTCATGGGATCACGTCATAGTCTAGAGTCAATAAAGCCCATATTAATATTTGTAAGTGGTTAACCCACCATTAATGACGGGACCACAGTTAGTTGCAAATGGGCAGTAGTATTAGATAGATGGTATTAATCAAACCCACGATATTGGCCCGTGGTATTGCATGTAGGAATCATATATAAAGGATAGAGACTCCATGCGAGGAGTATCGTGTCTTGTTTTGTAATCGAGCTCTGCTCTATTGGAGGTTGCCCCCTCGAAGAGGCCTGTGAACATTTCTCTCTGAATAATAAAATCATTGCTATTCTGTGTTCTGGGTATATTTTCTCGCATATTCTGTGTTCTGGGTATCTTTTCTTCGCATATTCTATGTTTGGGTATTACTTTGCAGGTTAAGAGCATAACAAGTGGTATCAGAGCACTTTCCAGGGCTCGGTGGGATCTCCAATTTTTAGCAATTTTTTTTTTTTTGGCTAGAGACGTGTTCCAGCGTCTTTAAACCACGGGATCTGTCATTAAGCACATAAACCTGTGGATTTGGGGAGGCATGCACGCAGGAAATACAAGAGGTGGTCACGTCTGTTGGACTCCCTTGTAACCCCTGTGGGTACCCCTTCGAGTAGTAGCGCATTAGACAGAACCGCGCACGGACTGTCTTCCACGTACCCTTTGGGTATATAGGAAGCCCCCTAGGCTCCCTTGAAACCTCGCCATAGATAAACCTTCGGCCGTCTTGTGGCTAGAGTACACCGAGAACAGCATTCGGAGAGATTACTCGCCCATACGATAGGGTAGTCGGGTTGTACGGCTAAGGGTACGGTCGATCCTCCTTAGTTAGAGCCCTGAAATATTGGGCCGAGTACTACTGTCAGACCCTTATATATATTGCGATCTATAGCACCTGACACTCCTCAAGACCATAGTTCCATTTCTATCGGGGGATCACACATCATCTATTCCAGATCAGCGGGTGCAAAGAAGTGCAGCAGCAGACATCAGTCCGGCCGCTCCATCAGATTAGCAGCAGCAGTTGTTCCACCATTCAGATCTCTCAGATCCACCAGATCGGAGTAGTTGTGAAGGGTTCCTGTACCTGGATATACTTTTCGCAGGACTTTTGGCGGCATTGACATTTTGAGGATTTGGCGACTGTAGTACTGATCAGGAACACTTATTGGTGATCTAGCCCATCAGAATCAGGACGATGAGCTGAGCAAGGTGGTACCATTCAATTTCTTAGTAAAAAATTTTAGGCGGTCCCAATTTTTCATCAGGTTGGTGTATGGTAGAAACTCGCGCTCAAGCGATGGCCAATGAAAGGATAAACAAAATTGAAGACCATGTGCACTCCCTCCACACTGCGGTGGACAAGATCCAACTTGAGCTTAAAGGAATAAGTCTCCAGATACATGATGCACTCTCGAAGGGCAAGGAGCCAGCCCACGAGGAGGCGTATAAGGGCCATGAATACCATGAGGGTGAGTCTAGCCACTCTCCTCACGTCTGGCACACCCATCCACCACCCAGTCAGCGACCTCCCAAGTTGGATATGCATAAATTTGATGATTCTCACACGTCCGCATGGCTAGCACAAATGGAGCAGTATTTCAAATTGAATCATATCATAGATGAGGGGACTAAGCTTATGGTGGGCACCATGTACTTGGACAATGAACGATGGCAATGGGGGGGAATGGCATCAGCGTTGCAATGGACAATTTCAGAATTGGGGCCAATTTGCCAAAGCTCTTCGAAATTGCTTTGAACAGGAAGACTCTTTTTTGGGGCGTCTCACTAAGCTCCGACAGACGGGTACAGTGGAAGAATATATTACCACTTTTGAAGCCTTAGCCTTCCGCACTAAGGGTCTCACAGATGAGTTCTACATGGAATGCTTTATCAACGGTCTTAAAGAAGCCATCAAAGCTCAGGTTCTACTCCACCACCCTCCCACGTGGATAGAGGCTTGCCAGGTAGCTCGTAAGGTGGAACGTGCATTAACAGCCCAATCTAGCCGCCCCAACTTCCCCGCTAAAGGTCGTCCCCCACAGGCTCCCAACACGACTCAGACACTTAAGATTCAAAAGGTGTCACCTACGGAAATGGCCGAAAGAAGGAAGCAAGGACTATGTTACTACTGTGATGAAAAATATTCCCCGGGTCATAAATGCAAGGAGCCCAAGTTTTTTCAAATAGATGCCACTGATTACAACTCCACTGAGGAAGATCCACCACTTGAGGAACCGGAGGCGATCGAAGAAGATCACCAAAAGGAGACTATATCTGACGAACCAATTATTTCGCTAAATGCATTGGCAGGAATTTCTTCCCCTCAAACTCTCAAAATCAGGGGTTTTCTTAAACATCGCCCAGTAGTAGTCTTGATTGATAGTGGAAGTACCCATAATTTCATCCATCAAAAGATCACTGAAGCAGCACATTGTTTTGTCCGGGCAGTTTCTAACTTCCAAGTCCAAATTGCAGATGGGGGCACAATGAAATGTGAAGGCCGCTGTGAAAATGTTAAACTTCAAATGGGGGATTATCAGTTGAAACCCCACATGTTTGCAATACATATGGGGGGTTGCGACATTGTCCTAGGCGCGGAATGGCTCCGCACTCTTGGGCCAATCACAATGGATTTCCAGGAATTATATATGAGTTTTAAGCAGAACAACTCCACACATACCCTCCGTGGACTACAGGCAGGAGCCCCCTCTATCATCAGCTCGCATAGGATGGAAAAAATGTTAAAAAAGGGCCATCATGGAGTGGTAGCTCAATTTAACACCATCCAGGTAGTCGAAACCATGTCTCTGCCAATTCATCCTGAGATGCAACAGATTTTAAATAAACATCGGCAGGTCTTTGACAAGCCTCATGGGCTTCCACCCTCGCGAGGGGAACATGATCATAGCATCACATTGGTTCCAGGGGCCCAACCCCCAAATGTGCGGCCATACAGATATCCGTTCACCCAAAAGAATGAAATAGAAAAAGTCATCAAGGAATTATTGGAAGCAGGTGTCATTCGTCCCAGCATTAGTCCTTATTCATCCCCAGTGGTCATGGTCCTCAAGAAAGATGGAGAGTGGCGGATGTGTCCCGACTTCAGGGCCCTCAATAAGTTAACAGTCAAAGATAAATTTCCCATCCCAGTGGTTGACGATTTGCTGGACGAACTCAATGGGTCTCAATTCTTCACTAAGTTGGATCTTCGCTCAGGCTACCACCAAATTCGCATGAAGGAAGTCGACATCCCCAAGACGGCTTTCAGAACTCATGAAGGCCATTATGAGTTCCTGGTCATGCCATTTGGTCTCTGTAATGCCCCCTCTACTTTTCAGAGCCTTATGAATCACCTCCTCAAACCATATCTCAGAAAATTTGTCCTTGTCTTCTTCGATGACATCCTCATCTGTAGTGGCACTTGGGCGGCACATCTTCAGCATGTAGATCTACTCTTGCAACTGCTCCGCACGCTTAAATTATTTGTCAAGATGTCTAAGTGTTCGTTTGGCATGGACGAAGTTGAGTATTTGGGCCACATTGTGGGGCGTGAAGGTGTCAAGGTGGACCTCAAAAAGATCCAGGCAATGCAGGAATGGCCTCAACCTAAGACCTTGAAAAGCTTGAGAGGATTTTTGGGTCTCACAGGCTATTATCGTAAATTTGTCCGCAACTATGGCCGCATAGCGAAGCCCCTCACTCAACTCCTAAAGAAAAATTCCTTCTTCTGGAACGGGGAAGCACTACAGGCATTTACCGCTCTAAAAAATGCCATGTGTTCCACTCCCGTCTTAGCACTACCTGACTTCACCAAATCCTTTGTCATTGAATGTGATGCTTCGGGTACAGGTATTGGAGCGGTCTTAATGCAGGAAGGGCGACCATTGGCCTTCACCAGCCAACAACTCAGTGGGAGAAATCTGGGCCAATCTACCTATGAGAAGGAAATGATGGCCATCTTACATGCAGTCGAGACCTGGCGACCTTACTTGTTGGGGCGACGTTTCCAAATCCGCACAGATCATCACAGTCTTAAATATTTTTTGGAGCAACGCCTATCCTCCCCCCAACAAAATAAATGGTTAGCCAAAATCCTGGGATATGATTATGAGATCATTTACAAGAAAGGGAAAGACAACAGTGTAGCAGATGCATTTTCGCGCCAATTTGAGGAGGAAAGTACTCTGCTCGCCATTTCCCTCCCCATTCCAGACTGGATTGAAGAGGCTCGCAGGGAATGGTTTTCACACTCCGGGCTCTCCCAACTCATTTCTCAATTGCAGGTAGATCCTAATTCCAGCAAGGGCTACTCGTGGCAGAATGATATTCTTCGCTACAAGGATCGAGTAGTAATATCTCCAACATCCACCCTCAAAAGTCGCATTTTGGCCGAAATGCACTCATCTCCCATTGCAGGACATTTGGGCTTTCAGAAGACGTATGCTCGCACCAGAAGATCATTTTTTTGGACCGGCATGAAACAGGACATCCTTACTTTCGTAGCAGAATGTGACGTCTGTCAACGCCACAAAGGGGAAACCGTCAACACACCAGGCACATTACAACCATTGCCCATTCCGGCATCAATTTGGATGGAGGTTTCCATGGATTTCATTACAGGTCTTCCAAAGTCTGGGAACAAGTCAGTCATCATGGTGGTTGTGGACCGACTGTCGAAGTATGCTCATTTCTGCGCCCTACCCCAACCGTTTACACCAACTTTGGTTGCTCAAACTTTCATGGATCAGATCTTCAAACTGCATGGCATGCCCACTTCTATTGTATCCGACCGTGACCCGATCTTCAACACTAATTTTTGGCAGGAACTCTTTAGAATACAAGGCACTCAACTCAAACTCAGTACTTCATATCATCTGCAAACAGATGGTCAAACCGAAGCTATCAACAAATGTCTGGAAACCTACCTTAGGTGTTTCACTTCAGAAAAGCAACACCTTTGGGTACAGTGGTTACCTCTGGCTGAATGGTGGTATAACACCAATCATGCCACCACCAAAATAACTCCCTATGAAGCAGTCTATGGTCAAATTCCATCTTCCCCTACTTCTTATCTCTCGGGGTGCTCCAAAGTACAAGCCATGGATCAACTCCTACAACACCGCGCAACCATGCTCGCCCATCTTCGCGAGAATCTTCATCAAGCTCAGAACCGCATGAAGCAACAGGCTGACCAACATCGCTTAGAGCGCCAATTTCAAGAAGGGGATCAGGTCTTTTTGAGGCTGCAACCATATAAGCAAACATCACTCAAAGACAAGGGTTGTCAAAAGCTTTCTCCAAAATTCTACGGACCATACCAAGTACTTCAGCGCATTGGAGAAGTGGCCTACAAGTTGGCTTTGCCACCTACAACAAAAATCCACCCAGTTTTCCATGTATCGTGCCTCAAGAAAGTGATTGGGAACAATTGCCGAGTTCAAAACAGTCTACCTGAATTGGACGAAGAAGGATCAATCTGGCTTCAACCTGAACAGATTCTAGACACAAGGGACAAGCACCTGCGCAGCCGCATGATTAAGCAAGTCCTCGTCAAATGGAAAGACACCTCTCCGGAAGATGCAACTTGGGAACCAGCCACTATTCTTCAGAAGTTTCCGCAGCTTCAACCTTGAGGACAAGGCTAGTTTTAAGGGGGAGGGCATGTTAGGGTCCCACCCGTCATGGGATCACGTCATAGTCTAGAGTCAATAAAGCCCATATTAATATTTGTAAGTGGTTAACCTGCCATTAATGACGGGACCACAGTTAGTTGCAAATGGGCAGTAGTATTAGATAGATGGTATTAATCAAACCCACGGTATTGGCCTGTGGTATTGCATGTAGGAGTCATATATAAATAATAGAGACTCCCTGCGAGGAGTATCGTGTCTTGTTTTGTAATCGAGCTCTGCTCTATTGGAGGTTGCCCCCTCGAAGAGGCTTGTGAACATTTCTCTCTGAATAATAAAATCATTGCTATTCTGTGTTCTGGGTATATTTTCTCGCATATTCTGTGTTCTGGGTATCTTTTCTTCGCATATTCTATGTTTGGGTATTACTTTGCAGGTTAAGAGCATAACAAAGATCTGCCAATTTTTGACATTATCAGGGACTGCAGGCCTATGTTTGATTTTAGCGGTGAAATTGTGGTTGGGTTCAAATGGTAGCTTGCATGTGCTGGCAAAAGTTGCCAAGCTATGAGCATGTAGATTGTGCTTTCTTGAGATTTTGGTGAGCTGGAATTCTAAGAAAGTGTTAAGTATTTCAATGGCTACACCTCTATAAGCCCTCAACCTAAGATCATTTGTGACAAAATTTCCCTTCATCTGTTGTATGATTAGATCTAAATCCCCTAAAATTGAGACTTTGGTTGCACCCAGGTTTTTGATTAGCTTGAGTCCTAGCAAAAGGGCTTCATACTCGGCCATATTGTTTGTGCATCTGAAGTTTAATCTATATGCATGACCTTCAGCATGGTCATTTTGCATGTTGTGTGTCTAGACCCCGCCCCTGCTCCTAATTTGTTTACTGAGCCATCAAACTCTAAGTACCATAAGATTTCATGGTCAATATTAGTATGTCCTTTCCATTTGTTGCATTAACCATATCAAGGATTTTTTGCTCTTGTCCACTAGATTGTTCATCTATGCCTTGTGTTTGTGCTGCTTCTAAGAGTTTGACATCGGTTGTGGAACACATATCAGCATTATATAAAATGAATGAGTCCATATCAGAATGCATTGAGTAGATGGGGAAGTTTTGGGGCTTTTCTTGACTACTCACAACATATTTCATTAGTGTTTCACGGTATAATCTCTTTGGTTGCCCAAAGACTGAAATAGTGGCATAGGACATGTCCAGTTGCAAAGATCCTTGGATTTTGGCCCCCCAAGATCTTGATAAAAGCATACCGTATTTGGGTGGAATGTCAGCTACCACCACATCCATCAGAATTGTTTTGGTTGGGTATTGGACCAGGGAAACACACAGGTCTTTAATTAGGCCTAGACACCTGACTTGGCTGGAGTCAAATGAGAATAAGTCTTTGTATGGTCTTGTGATATCTAGGTCTAGTTTTTCCATCACAAATTTAGGCATTAAGTTATGGGAAGCTCCTGAATCAAACATTGCATTGTGTAGCACCTTGTCATGAATGTTTAAACTGACATAAAAAGGTGGAACTCCTCCATTTGCTGTCTTTCCATTAACTTTAGGACCAAACAGTAATTCAGGTTGATCATCTAGAACATTTACATCATCCCTATTGTCTGGTATTTGGAGTGACCTATTGATTTGCTGTCTATATACTCCATGTTTGGCCAATTCAGACAGAGGAATAGCTATTTTCAGCTTACCTATTTCTGTTTCTAAATTGAAGGGTTTTTCTGTCTGTAGCTTTGTGTTATAGGCAGCAAATATTTCCTTTTCAGCTGAATTTTCAGTGACCTTTTCTTCATCATGAGTACGGTTTTGAACTAGGTCAGTTTTGAACTTAGTTTTAGGAGTGTTGTTGAATTTTCCTTTGAGGGGACGGATGAGCATGGGTTATTTTTAGAGTGTTGTACATCTGATATGTCTTCCACAGTGGCTTCTCTTCGGTTTGGGTCTGTTTTATCAGAGAATTTTGTGAGATCAACTTTATCATTTACTTTCTTTGGTTGTTTAGCATCCTTTGGTTTGATAGTTTCAGGCACATCTATGGTTCTGCTCCTTAATTTGTACTGTTTGTGAACCTCATAAACTGCTGCATCATAGCCTTCCCTAAAATCAAATGACTCTCCTGATTTGGTTTGAAATTGATTGCAATTATGGGCCTCTTGATCTTCTTGTGTTAAAAAGACTTGGTGTTCACTGTCCAAACCCATCAAGTTGATGTGAGGGTCCTCGGTTGGTTCACTAGATGTTGAGGCTTTGGCATAGTTTTCTTGAAAAGGAGGTCTGATGTTCTGGTCGGGACCAGCCCTTCCAACATTTGGATTTTGATTCTTTCTAAAGTTTGGGTTTCTAGCAGTACTTGGTTGACCTTCCCATGATGACTTTCTTTCAATGGTTTCCACCCTATCCCCAAGTCTGTCCATACCTTTGATGATTGCATCCAATTTTTGTTCAAATGCTGAAGGTTCTTCTTTAAAAGTAGTTCTTCTTTCAGCTCTTGCCCTATTTCTTTTAGCAATTAGGTTTGCCTCTACACTAACAGCTATATTCTGCATGTCTGCTAAGGTCGGAGGGGCTCTTTCCCTCAATTGATATGCCATGTCAGAGTCAAATCCATCAGGGAATTTGATTAAGGCTAAGTCAGGTGGAGGTCTAAGGTTTTGAGGGATGGCATTATAGACATTGTTGAATCTTGCACAATAGTCTAGGACAGTTTCTTGCGGGCCTGTTTTTATAGTGTCATACTCAGATAAAATGTACAGTGGATATTTTTTCTTTTCCCATCTATTAAGAAATGTATGGTAAAGAGCATTCGGATTGGCTATGGAATTTGTTGCAAGTGCTCTAAACCAAGTTCTTACTTCACCTGTTAAACTTTGGACAAAAATTTTCATTCTCACATCATCATCATCTATCTCATAATTCTCAAAAAAGTCTTACATTTTCTTTGTATGTTGTAGAGCAGTATATGTACATGTTCCATCGAAATAAGTGATCTTACTTTGATAATCCTGAGGCATGGCCCTAGGATTTCCAGGTAACTGTAAAGGGGCATATCTATTTGCCATATTTATAGGGACAAATGGGACAACAGGAAGGAATGGGGCAGCTGGAACAACAGTAACGGTGGTAGAAATATGGGTAGTAGATGGTGGTGTAGAGAAGGTGCTTTGAGAGGTGGATGAGGAAGAAGGAGAAGTAGGAGCAATGTGAGGACGAACTGAAGGTTTAGCAGGGGTTGGAATATAACTTTGTTGAACTGCTTCAGGGCCAGAATCAGCAAGATCTTCTTGTTCCTATTTTTTCCTAAGGATCTTTGGCATTAAGTTGGGATTGTCAAAAACAGATGGAGGATCTGGGTCAGGATTTGACCTGGTATAATGCGTTTTCTTCTTTGGAGACAGCTTCCAAATTTGTTTTTGGTATTTTACTGGAAATATTTCAAATTAGAAGGAAAATGGTTAAATTTTGGAATAGCTGTTTACAGCTTAAAACTAGCATGAAGATTGACTGAAGCGGCTTTTATTTAATTCTGTAAATGCAAAAAAAGAACAGTTTCAAAGTCTCTCTGGCTGACACTCAGGCTTCATCTGCAGTTTTAAGGAATAGACAACAATTGAAAAGTTCGTTCCCCAGTGGAGTCACCAATGATGTTATCACTCAGGTTGTTCCCTGGCTCCTAAGGGAATACGGCCGAGGTAACCACTAACCAATATTTTAGCTATAGGTCCTAGCCTACCTGCAACTAGAGAGGGCTCTCTCTTTATGATTTAACTTTGTTTTGGTGTAATTTTAGGCTAGTTATGATGCACAGGGTTTTGTTTTGAATTTGGTTGGATGATGATTTCAGGTAGAACTGGGATGCACTTTCAGAACAGTCTAGACTATTGGGCAATGGAGTCAATGATGGTATACTGCTGTAAGTGTTTTTTGTGGAAAAGGTAATGCTACAGAGCCAGACAGGCATCTATGGAACAATTCTTCGAATCTGGGAATTGATGGCATGAAATCACGGAATGAAAGGCAGTCAAGTATCTTTCACTATGCTGATAGAGGGAAAGTGTGAGAATATTATCTAGGAGCGGTTAAGAATTCCTAAACAGCATCCATAATGAGAGAATCAGTTCAAACATGAGCAATTAAGAATTCATATTTATGACTAATTCTGAAGAAAACACAGTTAGAAACAAAGATTGAGCAGAGGGTGTATTGAAACAAGTCCTGAGCTATTATTTCTTCTCTGTTACTAAGATCATGAAACATATATGAAATTTGAAAACACAGAAAGATAAAACACGGTTTAGAATAACTTATTGTTCCATTAAACGACACAGGAATTTTGTAGCAGAACGCAGTTCATTTGACATCCAGACAGCATAGAGAGCATCAACTTCACCAGCAATTTGTATTAAAAGTCTGAAAATTTACAACGTGGCTCTTAGAGAGAATCACCAACCAACCCCAAATACGTTCTATGGGGAGGTATATATACAAAAATAAGATACAAAATATCTAGATGATGAGTCTTCATGTAATAAATTACATCACCAACTCTTCCAAGGGATTAAATGAAGAATTAAACACTGAAGTTAATATTGGCTTGCTAGCTGTCTATTTTGTCAGAAAATTTTGACTTTCTGGGTTGAATGAGTCGGCTGTCTGCTGTGCATTTATTCTGCATGTGCTGTTCTGATGCTGGTACGCTGCCTGTTGCTGTCTTGGTCTTCATCCTTGGTGCTAGGTTACTTTATATTTAATGAGCTGTAGTTAACATTCCCATTCTGCTTTACGCTGCTTTGATCCTTTGACAGGTGGACCATGCCATCTGTATATGCTGAATTGTAGTTTACAAAAAGAATTAAATAACCAAAATCACCTGATCAACGTCTCCATCATTCCTCTCCACCTATCTTCTGTAGGTAGCTGATGCCTTTGTATCTTTATCAGTGTTTTATCAGCTTCTGTGTATCTGTAAAAGTTTGGCTAGTCTTCAAAGAGATGGTTTATCTCATGTGCAATATAGAATAGATTTTCTAATTTATCAAAGACACTCTGTCCAGATGGAGGCCCTGTCTCTTCTGATGTGCTTGAGGAAGCTGTGATTTGATTGGCAGCATAATTGTTCACTCTGTTGGCATAATGCTCATGTGACAGCAGTCTTCCAACACTGGTTACTAGGCTAGGTAGCCCTCTGCTCTGTAATGCTGTGATCTTTATTCTGAACTCATTCACCTCTGCTTGCATCTCTCGGAATTTCCTTTCCAATGTCTGCACAAAATTTCTAAGGGTTAACACCCTCTTTATTAGCAAGATAGTTTCAGTCCTGTTCCTGATTCCTAATGCTGCCAACTGCCCCTTGGTGCGAGTATTCAAAAATTGGATCATTCTATTAGCTTGCTCGGGCATGTTTCCTAGAGATGTTCTAGCCTTCTGGTTTTCAAACTGAGCCAAGCTTATCAAATCCATTTTCTCATGAATGGTTTCAATGGATTTCCATTGGTCTGTAATGGATTGGCCAATCTTGGCCCACAAAATTTTCTTGATATCTACTAGAGTTTTATCAAAAGTGAGCTCTTTCTCCAGCTTCTTTATTCTTTTTTCCAGGGCTTTCACTTCCCTTGTCCTTTCAGCCACTTCCTGCTTTGACTTATCATATTTTTCCTCAATTCTAGCAAGCTTTTCCTTGGTTTCTTTCAATTCTGCCATTTGCAATTCTAGGGATTCTATTTCTTTCATAATATTATCCATTCTCAAGCTGGTGTCTTGCTCTGTAGGTGCTGCAGTAGTTGCTGAAATTGGTGCTGAGCTTGAAGCACCTGCTTTTGATGTTGTAACAGTGGGAGGGACTATTGTGGTGGCCGTAGGAGGAGCAGCTGTAAGAATCTGAACTGTTTGAATTGGCTGAGAGGCAAACTCTCCCTGTCTTCCCTGTAATGATGCCTCTAGGGCACTCTCTGTCTCTACCAATCCTTTATGTAAGGTTGTAAGCAAAGCTACGACATCCTGCTCCTCTTTTTGTTGTGCCACCTCTGTAGCTTGAGGATGCAATGTGGATGATAGATTGATTTGTCTTCTAAGGGCAGCTATGTCTTCATCTTTCTTTTTAATCAAAGCTTGCACCCCCTTGGGATCAGTGGGATCATGTCCCAGATCTATGATGATTTCTTCCAAGGACTTGATTCTATTGTCCTTGGCCTGTGATGAAGCTTTCTCCAACTCTAGTTGGGCAGCAATATTGTGCAAAGAGTTTTGCAATCTGTGGGCTAACAATGTTTTATCTGCTAAAGTAGAATATACCATCTCCCCAGTCTGCTTGTGCAATTCAATCTGGTCCATCGGATGGATATCCTTGGCGAACACTTCCAGATTGGTTCTAATGTAGTCAGCAGCTGATTGGGGTTGTTGAGTTGTAGGTCTGAAGTGACCGAGGGTCATTCTCCCTTCCTGAATGTCATAGGCTACCATTAGCCTTTGCTGATTGGTAGGGGCCATCCTTATTAGCTGGTTGTACAGTTGTAATCTCACTGGCTCATTCCTAGCTTTGATATCAGTGAATGATTTTTTAATATCAGAGCCCTATCGGCCCTGCTGCCTGGTGGATGTTACTTCCACCCCCTGTTGTCTCTCTTGCTCCTGTTGAAAGGAGCTGGCCGATGTCTCCATGCTTGGGGGAATTTGTTGTTCAGTGGGCCCCTCTGGCATTTCTTCCTTCGAAAAAGGATTTAACCTTTGTCTCTTCTCTCCTTGCTGCTCTGTAGATGTCCCTGGAGGGGTCTCTTCCTATCTATCTCTCTTCTTTGCCCTTTCCTCATTAAGAGGTGTCTGCAATACAAGAATTTCAGTCACCTTTTCTTGAGTTAAAGGGTCTTGCCCTTGACTCTGTCCATCTGTAGAAACCGGCTGATCTGCCATTGTTTCTTGCTGTCCCAAATTGTGCACTTGTTCTTCTGAATGCTGCACCTCTTTACCTTTATCTGTTGCTGCTGGTGGGGAACTTACTTGGGCAGGTTGCTAGGGGGCCGTGACAGATGAGGTGCCTTCTCCAAGGTGTCGAGGAGCTGTAAAAAAGACCTGTCCACAAGATTCCAAGTCAACAGATTTTTCCAGATTCTTGATTGCTTTTTCTGTTATTTCTTCTTCAGTGAGCTCTTCCATTAGGGTCCCTTCTACCCATTCTTGTTGATTGGCATATTGTTCAAGTTGAGGGATATTGTGATGTACATATCCTGCAAGCCTATATGTGATTCTTCTAAGGCTTATAAAGTGATTGGGATCATATGGTGACCAAATGAAACTTAGTTTGAGCTTAAGTTTCTCTCCCAGAATCTGATCAGCATCCTTCCATGCTTCTTCTCTCTTATTGAAAATAAAGGGGCCCAATTGATGTCTGATTTTTAGTTGTGCCTTTTTACTTTTGCCATGAAAATGAATCATATCTGCATTACCAAATTGCCGAAAGTATTCTAAGGCAAAGAGTCTCATAGGGACATATTTTGACAGTTGGTAGGGGGCTAATTCACAGCCATAGACCCTGATTATTGTGTGGTTTTGGTAAAAATACCAGTCACCAATGCTGTAGCTTTTGGAAAGCTGTAGAATCTTTTGCATCTCATCAGTGAGTCTGGGGGGAGGATCTGTTGATAGTAAGCAGGTAGCTAGATAGACAAAAAGTTCAATGAACTCACAATATGTGTATGGGGAGCTACTAACATGATGGAATACTAATGACCAAAATATGACTGACCTCCTCTCCCCCCTAGCATCCAATTTTATGAGGACGACTGGGAAACTTTTAGGCTGATAATATAGAAGCAAATGATAGATATGAGGTGTATTTGAATACCCTTTCCCTTTCTAGGTTCATGAATTGCTCATGAATTTTATCAACTATAAAGGTGGCATAATCATATTGGACAACAGGGGGCTGTCCTGGAGTGAAGATAGACATCAAGGCAAAGACAGTGCTGTCCACAATTTCACTTGTTCTGAATCCCAGGATGTAGGAGATCATATCTATGAGCATTTTTCCCTCCTCAGTAAATGCAACATGGAGATAGGGGATTGTGAATCTGGAGTAACAGTTTGGTGGCATGAACAACTTAGCAATTCAGTCAATCTCTGTAGAGGGCAATTTTGAGGCTTGATCTAGCAGATTCTTCATGGAAAGGGGTACCAAAGGCTGAGTTGGTTTAAATTGCAACATCTGATTGATAGACTGAGGAGTAATGTAAAAGAGGACTTTACCAGCAGGGCCCATCACTGCCCTTTGAGAAGGATCATAATTGGAACACCATTGATGGATGAGGTCAGGAAAGACATTTACTGAGGGCAAGTAGTACATGGGCATGTTGGACTCCCATATGCTCAATGGATTAGTTTTGTTTCTGAATTTACTCCTTATCTCACAGAAAGCTTGAAGATGAGGCTTCACTCCCTCCATATCAGCAATTTGATAGTCTTTATCTGCCAGTGGAATCCATTCTAACTGTCTATGGGGTGCATTTAGTGGAGCAATATTGAGGGCAACTGGGGCCTCCATGTTTTGACTGTGATTACAATTGGATTAGTCCTGAATTTCAGCAAAAACAAAGTTCTGATAATGGTTTTCTGGTCATGGAACTCAAAGTTTTAAGTTCTATGCAAAGATGTTATTGATGAGTAAAACTCAATGAAATGATGACTATGCAAGGCTCTGCACTAAGTTTACTGGAAAGGGAGAAAAAAAAAGGGCTTTAGCAAATTGTCTTTAGTGGTTCCGCAGGCAAATTGGAGTTGGAATTCGAGCTAGCAATGGCAATTTTATCAAAGGGGAAAGAGATGCCGGGTTTTGGCCACAAATTAAGTTATATAGTGGGGCAGAGAGAAAAAGGTCGCAGGTGCCAATGTGTTTTAGGTGAATTTTTAGGTGTATTGGCAAATTTCGCAGAGAAATCATGAAAAACAGGGTTACTGGTGTTTTTCGGGTAAATACCTGTTACTTTGAGAGGTTGTTGTGGTGAATAGCTGCAAGCGGAGCTCGAAGAGGTCGGGTTGCAGGTCGAGTAGGCCTGGCTGGTTGACAGGCACGTTGAATGCAAACTAGACGTGAGTTGCATGCAAGAGCTTGCATCGTTCGTTTGCATAAAAAACAAACAAAAATGACATTTTCGCAAGTTTTAATGCAAATTTGGGCTTTTGTGGAATTTTGGCGCTTTTTTACTATGACGTCAGCATGACGTCATCGGCGGGTCCCGGGTACGGCAGAGTGACGTGGTAGTTGACTGGGTTGATGATGTGGCACAAGACACGGTGGCAGGGTAGGGACGCAGGCAGAGGTGGTGACATCGAGCAGCAGCGGGTTGACGCGGAGGTGATGTCACGGGGATGTGGCGACCATATGGAAGGTGGTAAGCGGTTTTTATCGGACTGCCTTCTGTACGGGGGCAGTAAGTGTGAGAGGAGGCCCGACGCATTGAAAACAGGGCACGCATCCCTGCGTACGGCGATAAAACCACCCTCCGTCGGACGGTACCTCTCGTACGTCGGGGGCACTCCGATATCAACCCGGAGCGTCGGATCTGGGAGAGCGGATCGGAGGGCCGACGGGGCGCAAAGCTGGCGGCAGGTTAATGTACGGGGGCCTGCTATATATTATATTGTTTTATTTATGTGGTGGGGGGTTCAAACCTTTGGAAAGCGGGTTAAATGCGTTATACGCGCTGGAGGGGTTTAATGTTTAATAAACATTTTAAACACCAAACTTTGAAATATGAACGTGGAGGGTGTAGTAACAAAGTTTAATGAGCGGAGAGGTGGGCAACGACTGTTAATTTAACCAGAGGTTACATTAACTCCAGGTTAAGACGCAGAAGGGTTTATATTAGTCCCAAATGGACTAATATCTCCCAAGACTACATTATGTGGCTATAGTGCCATGGGGTGGGTTATGTAATATTTTTTTGGAATTTTATATAGTTTTTTTGTACAATAGGGGTAAGGAAGTGATTTAGGGAGCTAGATAATAGAGTTAGAAGTTAATATGACCTTGTGAAGTGAAAGTGTAGGGGCATGAGGCTAAGTTTATGAAGGAAAACTTAGATATAAGAAATGAATGGAATCTGGAATGAGGATTTTACACAAGAAATGTGGCTTCTTTTCCTTAAGAAAACCCAAAACTTGACTTAGTATTTGACAAAAATGAAGTGAGAGCAGGACTTATTGGGCAGATCCCAAGGTCCTTAAGGGGTGTTAGTAAGAAACTTTGAGGGGGGGGGGGGGGGGGGGGGGGGTGAAAGGGAGTTAGACATGCTTCCATAGTTCTACCATCAAACAACTGCTTTGACATTTCTTTCATTGGTGAGATGAGCTCTGATTGACAATACATGAGGTGATCAAAACCTTGCTTCTGCAACCTCAAACTACCTACCTGGCCTAATACACCTAACATTTTTTCTTCCTTTTGAATGGGTGCACTTAGGCTTGCAGACCCTGATTATCCTCTTTTCTTTTGACTGCCCTCCTATCTAAATCTACCCTTATTTCTTCCAAGGGCCTAGATTAAGCAGTTGGGCTCCTTAATTTCTCTACCTAGCTAGTGATCTGCCAAGCTTGAACTGTTTGGACAGATATTCATTCTCTAGTCTAGAACAAGCAATTTAAAACATGGCATGGTCCAGATTGAACTGTTGGGCCATCCATCAAGCTAGCAGTGGTATTTTGGCTAGCCACTTTCCTGGTCTTTCTTTGGGGTTCATTTTTATCATTTTTTCTAACCAATTGATTTTTCTTGCCCTTTGATTTTTCTTTTAGGGCATACCCTCTTTACCTTTTTTAACTTTCCTCTAATGCTTTTTTACAAAATATGGAACCTTTGCAGCATGAAAAGATGAACATATTTGGCACTTCCCAGGTCAATCATGAAAAATGAAACCTATTGGTATAGGAATCTAACATGTATTAATTGAATTTAAGTACCTATCAAAGATATGTAGATGTGACATTTAGAATAATTAAAAATATGGTATTGACAAGTCAAATTTTATATAATGTCAGTTATATATATAATATAGTATTACCCAAATTGTTATAGGAAATTTAAAGTTAGTCAGATAGTTACTTATTATTTTTATAATAGGAGAAAATGAAACTATTCATCTACAACTATTTAAATTTGGGATTTATTTCAAAATAGTTTAGGTAATGATGGATTTAGATTGGGGTGTGTGTATAAATTAATGCTTTTACAATTTTCTTAATGAAGGCCAATTTGTATAAGGAAAAATGATCTTCCCACCAATGGGATAGTTTTTCTAATTTCCCCAAATGTGGCTTTGATCCTCTAATATAGTATTAACATTTGAAATTGTTATAAGAAATTCAAAGCTTTTTAGGCAGTTTGTTATTATATCTATAATATGAGAATTTGAAAATATCCACCTAAAGCTGTTTTAATTTAGGATTTATTTTTGAAGATTTGAGGTAATGATGGATTTAGATTGGGGTGTGTGTTTAAGTTAATGTTGGTACTATTTTCTTAATGAGTATATTGGATTGAAGAATGATCTACCTACCAATGTGATATTTTTTCTAATTCCCCCAAATGTGGCTTCCATCCTCAACCCCTCCTAATGAGGTTTGAACTGGTGCAAACTAAACCCCACAAAAACCAACTAGTCTTACACCTTGAGGGTTTATATAATAACAATGTCACTCATCTTATATCTATGGGATTCATATTGCTTTATATATTATATCTAGTTTACCTATGTCAAGTCAGTGGCATAGACATTATACATCTCTCATGATGATTCATAATGTAACATAGTTTAAAGATGGGGGAGGACAATGTAGACTATGAAGAGGGTGAGGAGGTTTATTTCATGTCCATATTTAGCTCCAGGGAGGAATTAATCTTGAAGTCAATTTTGATGTCTTTGAGGGTCTTCTTCAACCACAAAATCTAAGTGCAGCAAGTGGAAGTAGTTATATATTCAACTTTAGCTATAGATAGAGATATTGAGTCATGTTTTTTGCTCATCCATGATACAAGATAGTTCCCTAAGAAAAGTGATGCTCCTGACGAACTTTTCTTGTCATCAATACTACTGACCCAATCAACATCAGTATAATCTTTCAAATTGAAATATTTACCTCTAACATACCAGAATATAGAGTTTGTTGCGCCTTGAATATATTTGTGTTGGAAATACTAAGAGAGGGGGTGAACCAATATTTCTTAGCAATTAGCACTTTTTCTCAGAGAAATAGTTAATTTTTAGTTATTTTTATAGTTCTTCTTCAGATAATCGTAAACAATAATCAACATTAGACAACACCATACAACAATGTAGAAATATAAAACAATGGACACAAATAATTTTAGGTGGAAAACCCACTCCGAGTCAAAAACCACCAAATGCTTCTTAGTAATAGTCTTATCTTCCTCTTTAAAAGAAAAGTAATTACATCAAAATTTCAGCTACAACTTAAGGAGGCTCCAACCCCCTAATTCACAAGCTAGAACTTGTAGGACGCTATTAGATCCTAATAATATGTTGCAACTGGAATGACGACCCAAATCCCTATAAATCAAGCCACAACCTAACGAGTTCCCCAACACTTTGTGTACTAGTTGTTGTTGAAAAGGATACTTCGTCACCTTGTAATTTACTAGCCCTAACTATAAGGATGCCACAACATCCTATGCATGTTACAACTCGCCATAGCACCACCCTGTCACAATAAAGTGTTCTCAGGCCACAACCTGAAGGTGACCCCAATCACCTACCTTGCACCACCCTTCCACCCTAATCAATGCGCAGACCACTTTTCACAAATTTTAGAATGGAACCCCTTGTGCTCTCAATCAATATAGTAAAGATGTAAAGAATATATTGTATATCTGTCGAATCCTGGTAGTCAATGATCACTTCACAATCCTTCTCAAACTGATCACTGCACAATGTTGCACATCAATTCACGGCTCAATTGCACATCATTATCATTGCACACATATATCACTGTGCATATTATCATTGTTCATAATGTTGGATACCACTACACATCATTGTACTGCATTGTTCATGAATAAATAAGCATCAAGGCTCATATGTAAACAAACATACTTCACGCTGCTTCACTATTCCAAACTACTCACAATTCTGCAACCATCTGTCCCTATTATCAAACAATGGAACAAACCAAGGTGCCTCAGGTCATCCCTATGACCTGCTACCAATGCTCTCAGGATCTGTCCACAAAGAGTTACCATCATATGTCTAAACACTGCTGCTCAACTGGTCAAGCCCTGTTATCCATATTTATGTCAAAACATTGTAAATCAATATGTTATTACCTTCAAGGACCTACTACCATTTAAATTCATGTCATTATGATGTACACCTACTAGGTCATCACTAGAAATCCCTAGGTCATCACTAGTACATGTTCCTAGATTATCACTATCATAGGTCTATGTGTTGGAATCTATAGGTCAAGTTATTATTAATGTCATATCTAGGTGTCAATTCAATGATAATTTATCACTATCATATTTTATCATAGTTAAGTAAAGCTAAATTCAACCATTTCATCATAGAATGTGTTATCACTCAGAAATTTCTCTAGAAGTTATTAGGAGAAAGAAAATGACCGAGGTAACCACAAGCCAACTTTGGAGCATAGGCTCTAGCCAACCTAGGCTCAGAGAGGGCTCTCTCTATATGATTTAGCTCCGTTTTCTTGGATTTCAGGCTAGTTATGAATGTTCTAGGGGCTTTTGATTTGTATTCAAGATTCGATGGTGGGATCCTTGAAACATATGGATAGAATGATGTCTTTAGACCATTGGGCTATAAAGTCAACAAAAGGGTAGAAAAACTGGATCAACTCACTAAAGGGAACGTTCAAAGGGAAAGCTAGCAGAGTAAAGTTCAGGTCTTTGGAAAAGGGGGGGGGGAATGGTTTTAATCAAGGTGAGAGAGAAATTAAGGGTTCTCAAACTGAGATATGAACGAGGAATAGAGGGTAATCGAAAGAAAAGGGAAATTAAGAATCCTTTGATATGGATTAGCAAGAAACAACCTAAACTAAGGAGAAATTAAGAATTCCTTAACTTAGATATCAGTTGAAAACATTTATATGCATAACTGTTAAAACAGAGTGTAATTAAACAAATTCTGAGATATTGTTCCAGTTATAGCATTCAGATTCAGAAATACATTAAAGATTGTGGAAAAACTTTAAGAAAGATAACGATAACATATGAAAATACTTGTTTGCACTTCGCTCAACACATGAATCCTATGAAATACCTTGTCTTTATTCATCAATCCAACTTGCTGGCTTAGTTAATGATACAAAAGCTTTACAGTATTTTTGATCAAAATTATATAGAAATGTCTAAGGATTCACCCCTACATACTTAAAATTGTGAAGTATTTATACAAAAAACTATTACAAAATATCACAAACTAACTTGAGATATAATCTAGGAAATAAAAATATCTTCTTGCAAGAAGATAGAGACAAGTATTGAACTGCTTCATGTTGTCCCATTTATTTTGGTATTGTTGGCATTTATGGTTTGATTTTAGCCCTTTATGCTGCTTTTCTGTTTGATATTTTACTCTGGAAGCCTCATTTACTTTTGGATTTTATCTGATACACTTTGACTTTGCTGACCTACCTTCATCTTTTCACCTGGCTATTTACTTTTACTGTACACTAACCTTTTTACTGCATATTTCTCATAGTAAATCAGTCAATTTCTCCCATGTCTCAGCATCAGGTAATCAGATCTTCAACATCCTTCTATATATTTCATCTGCCTCGATGTACTTGGAAAAACTAGGCTTATTGATGAACAAGTGCTTTACCTCATGTTGGAGGTAAAACAAGTTTTCAAATGTTTGATAAAGTACTTTGCCTATTGGCAATGGCTTGATTGATGATGTAGTGACCTATTTGGTGAGCTCCAGTATTGCAGCAATAATGCTGCAACTCCTGGGGCTTCCTTCTTTACTTTTATCAACCCGGTAGTTCGTAACAAACTTGGAAGTGACGGTGTTGTATGCACAAGTACTAGCTCTTACTGCAGGCTATCACTTGATCAGCTGGCGCAAGTTCGCTAGGAGCTTAAGCCAACTTCTATGAGTTCTCAGAAGAAGCTTTTACTGTGATGGAAGAAAGCTAATGCTACAAGGGCTATTCTACTTGTAGAAAGAGAAGGAAAACTGAAATGAAACACAAACCCTAACAAACCCTAATTTTGCAAGAAAGGAGATGGAAACTACTGAAATGGGTGCCATTGGCTACTGAAAAGGTAAATTGCAATTATTCAAGCTACTTCTAAAGAGAAATGAGAAGAAATCATATTTTTGTACTTTTTGGGTATTTTTATGTGGAATTATTATGCTTATGTTTTGACTGGTTGTGACTGTGCAGAGGTGTGGTGGCAGAGGAGGATGGAGTTTGCTTTTGGTGAAGATGAGGAAGGTGTGGAGAGTTCCTAGGAAGTCTTTCGTACCCTTTTGGAGACTTCTATTGCGATCAAACTTCGAGAAATCGCTCGCATGAACTTCTATAGGAGGCTGCAGGGGATCTACAGGAGGTTCTATAGGAAGATCTACAGGAGGAGGCCAAAAGTGGTTTTTGGAGGTTTGAAGGTGGAAAAATGGTGGGAAAAAGGGAAATGGAGGCTATATGAAGGTGTTGAAGGGTCTAGGATGCTGTCAATGAAGATCAAGAACGAAGGAGAGGGTTGGATTTGATCAAAGGGGAAGAAAGAAACTTTGTACAAAAATGTAGAAATTAGGGAAGATTGGTGAAATGAACTGGTAATGGAAATCTTGAGGGGATGAATTGGTACAGGTTGTGCTATGGAGGAATGATAAGTTGGAGTGTTCTACAAGTGAGCTGCACACTTACTTCCCAAAACTGACCTAGGCAAGAACCGAAAAAACAAAGTTTGTCTATTTTGACTTAAAATCTAACCTAAAAACAGAGACTTGTTGAGCAGAAGTTCATGAAAAAAAAATTATGCGAGAAATCCATGGTAAATGAATAAGAAAGGATCTAAGCATATGAATGCAAAGTAATATCTACTTTTTCAACTCAAAAAATCACACTAGCAATTGCATAAGGGGCAAAAACTGTGTTTTTGGTGGCACCAGTAGCGCCTTGACCTCAAATCATGGTCCCAAGGAGGGAGAAAGGAGGTCAAGACCTAATGGTAGCCTTTTTGGACCTTTCTCTGTTACTACAGAAAACTACTTAAGCAAATTGATGCAAGAACAACTACTTTAACCATCAGAACCAACCTATTTTACCAAAGCAAGATTTAACCTAAACAACAGAAATTATCCTATGAATGCAAGAAAAAACATATAAATACACAAAGGAGGTGTTGGGAAACTTGGGTTGGGCCCTAACCCAAGAGCTTTAGCCCTCTAGAAAATATCAGTGTTGGTTCAAAATTGGATTCATCTTCATTGATAAAAAAATAGTTGTTACATCACAAAATTGTCTTCAAAAGGAGCTCGAAAATGAGCTGAGTACAAGGCTGCACAAAAGTGCGAGAATAGACTATCAAATGGCTAGCCTACTGAGGCTTTAATCCTTCATATTTATACAAGTGGGGATTCCCAACAGTCCTTATAAACTTAAGGAACTCAGCTGCCTAAAACTGGAGATAACAGCAACCCTACTTGACTTGCTCGGCTGCCCCTTGGAATCATCGATGTGGGCTTTTGTACTCCGAGATACTGATGGAGAACTCAAGGAAGGGGTCATTAATGAAGGAGACTCCCCTCCTATAAGTCCTCATCCCTATTTCCTCGAGTTTGGCTACCATTCTGCTCATAAATGCCTAGTCGTTGTCCAAAATTTTCCAAAAATATGCAATAAACACTCATTAGACTATGTGGCAAAGTGACTATCCCCATTCACTCTATTGACATAAATATATTCAAAAACATGCACAAAACTATTAAGAATGGTGGGATAAATTAAAATAATAGGCAGAATGAGCCCATATAGTTACCCATTTATGGGGCTTATCATCACCCCCCTGCTGAATGGGTTGCTCATCCTCTGAGCAACTAATCCAGTTCTTCATCTTTAATAGCTTTAACAACTTCCCTGACATCCCAAGCCTCTGATGTTATATCCTCTTCTCTGTCATGAAAGCCTGCTTTCTGTCCACTTCCTCCCAATGTTTCTGTTCTTCCTCCTCTTTAACCCTTTCCAACAGTCCTAGCAGTAATGGAGGACTGAACTTAAGACCAATCCAGTTGGCTTTCAAGTTTTGCATTGATTGTTCATATAGGGGCACTCTCATCATAGCCTCCCTCATTCTAGTTGGGGAGTGATACTCCCTAATCTTCAAGCTATCTGACAAGGTATTCCACCTTCTCATGCATTTCCATCTCAATTGTCTCTTTCTGATCCTCCTCCTCACTGCCAGATGGGCTAATGTCCTCAATCAAAGTTTTGATGTCATCTCCTCTAGACATATTCTTGAAAATTTCCCAAGCTATGGGGATGGTGTATGTGTGTAGGGCATCTTCCACCAATAATTTAATGAGGCCATGGTGGGCCAGCTGGTCTAGAACCCCTGCATTCAACTTGGTGCCACATTCTATCAAGGACTGGAGGAGGAAATATGGGAGACTGAGTTTCCTTGCCCAATATTTTCTGCTTTTTCTCACTACCTTAGTCAAAATCCCTTCCAAAGCTCTGTTAGTGACTTCCACCTACCCATTTTCTTGCGAATGATAGGGGGTGGAAGTTCTGTGCTTAATCTTGTGGTGTGTGAGTAGGTCTTCAACCAAATTAGAGGTGAACTGTCTCCCTTAATCAGTGACTAACTCTCTTGGATAGCCAAACTTGTAGAAGATATTTTCCCTCAAAAACTCAGCTACTTTTTCTTCTGTTGCTACCTTGATCGCCTTTGTTTCTGCCCATTTCATCAGGTAATCAGTACACACAATGATGTAAGATTTCTGTTTTGAAGGAGGGTTGATAGGACCCACAAAGTCCATGCCCCACTTCTCAAATGGCTTGAAAGTCACTTGAGGTTGCAGGGGAATCTCATCCCTTGGAGTAGGTTTTCCCATCCTTTGACATCGGTCACATTGGCTGATATATCTCCTGACATCTTGATGAAGAGTGGGCCAATAGTAACTTGCTTGCAGAATTTTGAAGGCAATCCTCTTTGCTGCAAAGTGGCCCCCACAGGGCCCATCATGACAGGTTAGGAGGATGTCAAAAACTTCCTCCTCCTTGACACATCACCTCAAAATCTGATCTAGGCCAAGTTTAAAAAGATTGCCCCCAATCCAAGTGAATGGGACACTTTTCCTCACGATCTTGCTCTTCTCTTTTAAGGTCAAGTAGTGTGGAAAAAACTGTGCTGAAACCAAATAATTTGCTATATCAGCAAACCATGGAGAGAGTACTGAAATAGCAAATAGGTTTTCATCCGACATTTGATCATCCACCATTCCTTCCTCACCTACAGGTAGATCTAGTCTAGACAGAAAATCAACAACAACATTTTCCTTACTTGGTTTATCAACAATTGCCAAATCAATTTGCTGCAATAAAGTAACCATCTAATGATACGAGCATTTACATCTAGTTTATTCATAAAATACCTAATTGCAGCATGATCAGTGTGTACGAATGTTTGATAGCCGGTGATGTAGTGTCTGAACTTGTTTAGGGAATGGACTACAACTAGGAGCTCCTTTTCGGTCACAGTGTAGTTCAATTATGCCTTGGACAGGTTTTTACTGACAAAGTATATGGCATAAGGCAACTTCTCTTAAACTTGCCCTAAGGCTGCTCCTATCGCTTTGTTCGATGCATCTATGTGAATGTGGAAAGGTAGGGCCCAACAGTTACCAACTTACCTTTCAAGGAATCTAGAGCCTCTTGACAGCTATCAGTCCATATGAACTCAACATCTTTTCCCAAAAGACCAAACAATGGAGAGGCTAGCTTACTAAAATCCTTAATGAATCTTCTATAATACCTTGCTAAGCCTAGAAAATGATAAACATCTCTTACCTTTTGATGAGGTGGGACCCTTTGGATGATAGCAATCTTGTTGGGATCCACCTGTAATCCTTGCTGAGAAATCGTATGACTTAGCACGGTCCCTTCGGTCATCAGAGATTTGCATTTTTCAGGACTGAGGGACAGGTTCATTTCAATACACTTGGCTAAAACTTTCCCCAGGTTAGTCAAAGCTTCCTGGAAGTTAGAACCATAAAGGGTAAAGTCATCCATATAGATTTCCACTGAATCATGAACCAGTTTAGCAAATATGCTTAGTACTACTCTCTGGAAAGTGGTGGGAGCATTGCACAACCCAAAAGGAAGGACTTGGTAGGCAAAGGTACCCCATGGACAAGTGAAAGTGGTCTTATCTTGGTCTTCCGGGCTGATTTGGATCTGGTTGTACCCGCTAAACCCATCTAGGAAGGAGAAGAACTTCTTCCCTGCCAGGCCATCTAACACTTGATCTATGAAAGGCAAAGGGAAATGGTCCTTCTTGGTGGCCTTGTTTAGTTCCCGATAATCTACACAGATTCTCCACTTCCCATTTTTCTTTGGCACTAGCACCAAAGGAGAAACCCATTCACTGTTAGAGATGGGGTAGATGAATCCTGCATCCAACAACTTTTGCAGTTCTTCTTTGACAATGCCCTTGAGGACCGGATTCATCCTCCTTTAGGGCTGCCTGACTGGTTAAAATATTCTTTAATATAAACGTGATGAGTACAGACTGAAGGGTGAACTCCCTTCATCTCCTTATAGCTCCAAGAAAAAGCATCCAAGTGATTGTTCAACAAGCTACACAGTTCTTTCTCTTGAGAGGTGGATAGGGATGAGTTGATCTTCAAGGTTTTTTCTGGGCCAAATTCCACATTCTTAACTCTGAAAGAGGTCGGATCGGCCACACAGAGATCAATTAAAGGATTGGCTTGGGTTTCTTCCACCAGCTCTTCAAAGGGAAACACACTGGGGGGTGGATTCTGAATCAAGTTCTCAATAAGATCATCCTCAGTTTGTGGACCCCCCATGGTAGCCTCTACTGTACACAATGGTGCGGAATAGACTTCATCCTCATCTTCCCCCTCTAACCAAAGAGGTAAATCATGTTCTAGCAGAGGTTGGGGAGGAAGATAGAGGACTAGTTGTTTGGACATATGCCCATTCTTGATTGTCATGTTCCTAGCTCGACAGCTAATGTAGGCATTTGCAGTAGCCAACCAAGGTCTTCCCAGGATGAGAGGATACCTAATGAGCTTTTATTTTGGCTGTAGAGCTAGGAAATCAGCAAGGTACTCCCAGGAATCAATAGAGACCATGACATCTTCCACAATCCCCTCAGGGATCACGGTGGAGCAGTCTGCTAACTATAGTACTATTGAGGTCTTTCTTAGGGAACCCTGAAGGTTGAGTTTGAGCATAGTGTCCCTGGTCATCACATTAATGGCAGCCCCTATATCAATCAAGGTGTGGGGGATTATGGTGCCATTGTTGTGGACATCAACTACAGGACTCCCAGGGTCTAGATCTTTTGGAAAAATTACCTGCCCCAACATCAGGTGGGAAAATTGTCCTATGACATTGATAGTTGTGGCATCTCTCTTGCACCTGCCTGGGTGCCTGAAGCACTTCTCCTTGATCATATTGTTGTATATAGGCACATCCTTTATGGCTTGGAGAAGTGGTATTTTTACACATAACTGTTTCAGTTCTCCCAGAAGTTCAGTTTTTTCTAGGGTCAGTTGTGTTGTTCCAGTTAGTCTCTCAGGAAAGGGTGGAATGATTTTTGGTTCACTTTCCTGTTTTTCTTCCTCATCCTCCTTAGGAGAAGGTTGGATATCTGGGAGAAATTTCCCAGATCGTAGGTTAATCTCCTGAATCTCCACAGCATAGGTCAGGCATGATGTTTCTCCACTATATACCTGTTGGGCCTATTTGTTGTTGGGGTTCGGGTTCGGTTGAGCAGGTATTTGGGGTTGTCGTGGAGGAGTAGGAGGTAATGGTTGTGGTTAAGAAGGTGGTGGAGACAAAAGAGTGGGAGGAGAGTTATACTGGGGCCTCCACCCCTTATGAGGTGCATTCCACTGAGGCTGTGGCTGAGCATAAGGATGGAACGAATGAGCAACTAGAGGAGCCTGGTATTAAGGATGATATGACCAAGGAGGGGATGTGGACCAGGAAGGATGAGCAAGGGGTCGCTAAGAAGGCATGGAAGTAGCTTGATTGGGGTTGTAATAGCTCTGGGATGTCCCTTGCATTCCCTGCTGGTAAGGTCTGGGTCCATGTGGCCTCCTTTGGTTCATGAAATAGAGTGGTTTAGTGGCTCCTTCAACCCCCTGATATGCAGCTTTGATTCGGGGCAAGGAAGGGAACTAATTCGTAGGATGGTCTTCTTCACAAACTAAACACACTTCTATAAAGTGCAATGGAAATTTGTTCTTAGGATGCTTTCTAGTGCACCTGGGACAAAAAATGGCCAAAGCCCTCTCAGCTTCCTCTTGTTTCCTTTTGATATGCAAGGTATCCATTTGCATGGCAAGAGTCTGCCTCACCTCGCTCTTGAAATCTTCCAGTCGATTCTCAAGTTCATTTCTAAGGGATGAACTGGATGAGGATGTATTGGCTAAAGGTTGACTTCCCCTACCTCTCTTTCTAGCTGACCTGGAATGGTTTCTAAACACAGTCTTTATGTCATCATAAGGTAGCTAGTAGATGTCTCCCCCAGCCAGCAAATGGAGGGTATCTAGAAGGTCTTCAGGGACCCCTCTGAGCAGTACCAACTTCAGAGATTCAGGGTCAAGTGTGCACCTGGCCCTTTTATAACTGAGTTGAAACCTCTCTTCATAGTCTTCTAAAGATTCATCACTACCCATGGTCATTTGGAAGATCTCTTCCTTAGTATCCTTTGACCTACAGTAGTCCCGGTATTTGTTGTTAAAGGCTTGTTGCATCTGAGCCCAAGTTGTGATACTGTTTCTAGGTAACCCCATGAACCAGCGTAAGGCTGCATCCTTGTGGGTAGAAGGGAACAGTTTCAACTTTTGCTCGTCTTCTGCATAGTCATAGGTTCGACAGAGAACAACAAATTCAAACAAGAAAGTATTAGGATATTTGGTAGTCAGTCCATGGAAGTGAGGTAAGGCTGAAGGACTTATGTTTTTCATTTTTGTGTCCCCATTGGTCTCTCGGATAGGAAAGGAACCTTCTATTCTTTCCCCATTTCCTCTAACATTTCTGTTTTCAGCCATGGTCTCAGGAGGAATGGTTTCTTGCTCCTCTTTTGTTATAGGATCTTCATATATCTCTAGAGGTTCACCTGTAGGTTCTTCTGGATCACTGCCACCAAAGAAGAGAGAAGGGTGACTTAGTGATGTGGTGGGGGTGTTGGGTAGGAATTTTCTTGAATTGTCTCTATTCCTATGATGCATGAAAGGAAATCTCTTTTTTTTTTGGGAAATTTTTTGCTTCTTTTTCTGCTTGTACCTACAAAAACTAAAATGGATTGAGCAACAATTGCAACTAACTGAAATGAATCTAATTTTTTGAAATGAAAATTGCAGAATTAAAATGAAAGCAGGAAATGTCTAATCTACGCTTGCTGAAATGAAATTGCAAAATTGAAATGAAACGACTACTCCACTCTTGCTGAAATAAACTACTTAGTAAAATTTTGCAGTAGAAAATAGAAGAAAAGCAGTAATCACAAAATACTCTGACACTTCCCCGGCAATGACGCCAAAAAGAGTGGTGAGCTCCAGTATTACAGTAATAATGTTGCAACTCTTGGGGCTTCCTTCTTTACTTTTATGAACCCGGTAGTTCGTAACAAACTTGGAAGCGATGGTGCTGTATGCACAAGTACTAGCTCTTATTCTAGGCTATCACTTGATCAGCTGGTGCAAGTTCGCTAGGAGCTTAAGCCAACTTCTATGAGTTCTCAGAAGAAGATTTTACTGTGATGGAAGAAAGCTAACTCTACAAGGGCTATTCTACTTGCAGAAAGAGAAGGAAAACTGAAATGAAACACAAACCCTAGCAAACCCTAATTTTGCAAGAAAGGAGATGGAAACTGCTAAAATGGGTGCCATTGGATACTGAAAAGGTAAATTGCATTTATTCAAGCTGCTTCTGAAGAGAAATGAGAAGAAATAATCTTTTTGTACTGTTTGGGTATTTTTATGTGGAATTATTATGCTTATGGTTTGACTGGTTGTGACTGTGCAGAGTGTGGTGGCAGAGGAGGATGGAGTTGGCTTTTGCTGAAGATGAGGAAGGTGTGGAGAGGTCCTAAGAAGTCTCTCGTACCCTTCTGGAGACTTCCATTGTGATCAAACTTTGAGAAATCGCTCGCATGAACTTCTACAGGAGGCTGCAAGGGATCTACAGGAGGTTCTACAGGAAGATCTACAAGAGGAGGCCGAAAGTGGTTTTTGGAGGTTTGAATGTGGAAAAATGGTGGAAAAAAGGGAAATTAAGGCTGGATGAAGGTGTTGAAGCATTTAGGACGCTACCAATGAAGATCAGGAATGAAAGTGAGGGTTGGATTTGTTCAAAGGGGAAGAAAGAAACTTTGTACAAAAACGTAGAAATTAGGGCAGATTGGCGAAATGAGACGAATGAGTGGGGAAAACTTGAGGGATTATCTGGTACAGGTTGTGCTATGGAGGAATGATAAGCTGGAGTGTTCTACAAGTGAGTTGCACACTTACTTCCCAAAACTGACCTAAGCAAGAACCGAAAAAACAGAGTTTGTCTATTTTGACCTAAAATCTGACCTAAAAACAGAGACCTGCTGAACAGAACTTTATGAACAGAAAATTATGCGAGAAAGCCATGGTAAATGAATAAGAAAGGATCTAAGCATATGAATCCAAACTAATATCTACTTTTTCAACTCAAAACATCACACTAGCAATTGCATAAAGGGCAAAAACTGTGTTTTTGGTGGCAGCAGTAGTGCCTTGACCTCAAATCATGGTCCCAAGGAGGGAGAAAGGAGGTCAAGACCTGCTGGTAGCATTTTTGGATCTTTCTCTATTACTACAGCAAACTAATTAAGCAACTTGAAGCAAGAACAACTATTTTAACCATCAAAAGCAACCTATTTTACCAAAGCAAGATTTAACCTAAACAACAGAAATTATCCTATGAATGCAAGAAAAACATATAAATACACAAAGGAGGTGCTGGGAAAATTGGGTTGGGCTCTAACCCAAGAGCTTTAGCCCTATAGAAAAGATCAATGCTGGATTCAAAACTGGATTTATCTTCATTGATCAAAAGATAACTGTTACATCACAAAATTGTCTTCAAAAAGAGCTCGAAAATGAGTTGAGTACAAGGCTGCACAAAAGTGCGAAAATATACTATTAAATGGCTAACCTACTGAGGCTTGAAGCCTTCTTATTTATACAAGTGGGGACTCCCAACAGTCCTCCTAAACTTAAGGAACTCGGCTGCATAAAACTAGAGATAACAATAGCCCTACTTGACTTACTCAGCTGCCCCTTGGAATCATCGATGTGGGCCTTTGTGCTCCGAGTTGCTGATGGAGAACTCGAGGAAGGGGTCATTAATGAAGGATACACCCATCCTATAAGTCCTTAGCCCTATTTCCTCGAGTTTGGCTGCTATTCTACTCATAAATCCCTAGTCCTTGTCCAAATTGTCCAAAAATCTGCAATAAACACTCATTAGACTATGTGGCAAAGTGACTATCCCCATTCACTCTATTGACATAATATATTCAAAAACATGCACAAAACTATTGAGAATGGTGGGATAGATGAAAATAATAGGCAAAATGAGCCCATATAGTTACCCATTTTTGGAGCTCATCACTGTTCTTTTGCTAGCTCTTTGATTTTTCTATTATAATCCTGTTGTGTCATGAGCTTGTCATTTATTACTAAGGGATTGGGTAACCCTTTCTCTCTCAAAATTTGAAATTTAGCCATAAATCTATCAATGACTACCTGCATATTTTTACATTTTTCCTCCAAGTTTAACATTAAGTTTCTCTTGGAAAGGACTTTTCTCACTTCCAAAATTGTTTCAGTTTT
Organism: Pinus tabuliformis; assembly: GCA_031772625.1. Taxonomy (NCBI): domain Eukaryota; kingdom Viridiplantae; phylum Streptophyta; class Pinopsida; order Pinales; family Pinaceae; genus Pinus; species Pinus tabuliformis. The sequence goes on along the minus strand of CM062818.1, from coordinate 1,720,815,764 downwards.
GTCCTCAATTTCCAATTCCTGAAGCTCATATATGCTTTTATTGTTAAGGAATTGGATGATTCTAGTAGCATGTTCAGGCATTTCTCCTAATTCTTCTTTTACTCTTTGGATGGCCTCTCTAGCCATCTTTATTAGATCTATCTTCTAAAAAATACTAAATAGATGGCCAAATATCATTGACAAAGTCAATGATATTGGCCCATAGTAGTTCTTTAGCCTGCCGAAGGGGTTCTTTCAGTGTTAGGTCCTTCTCCATGGCTTTTAACCTTTCATTCATTCTTGCAGCTTTCTGCACTTCTTCTTTGTGCATGATTTTGGCAAGCTTGTAATCAGTTTCCAAGCTTGTCATTTTCTCTTTCAACTTATTCATCTCTATTGCCTCTATGGACATCTCTTCCATAGCTTTGACTAACTACATTGCTTCTTCACTCGATGTACCTATTTTTGATGTAGACTCTGTTGAAACCTATTGTGATGCGGGCGCACGAGCTGTGGGAGCCAATGAGGCTGCCAATGTGGAAGGAATAGATGTTGAGACTGTTGGGATGACATTTACAGATGTAGTGGCAATATCACTTTGCTTCAATTGAATTAAAGTGTCCAATTCCTTCTCTGTTTCTCTTAATTGATCATTTAATTTTAGGACTAATTCCATCAATTCTTCATGTCTGGTTTAGTTTTCCAAGACTTCCTGTGTCTGGGGATGCTGCAGCTAAGGTATCTTCAATTTCTTTTTAAGTGCTGCAATGTCATCATTCTTATTCTTTGTCAGTTCTTCAGTGGCTTTAATGTCTTTGGGATCATGTCCCAATTCAATCACTAAGTCTTCCGAAGACTTGATTCTGGTCTCTTTGGCCTGAGAGGAGGCCTTCTCTTACTGATACTGAGCTGACATATTGGTCAATGAATTCTGCAATTGATGGGCAGTTATGGCTTTACCTATAAGGGTTGATTAAATCATTTCTCCAACCTCTTTGTGAAATTCAATTTGGTTAATGGGATGAATATCCCTTGACAATACCTCAAAATCAATATTTTTATAATCTGCTAATGTCCTTGGCTATTGTATAGATGGTTTTATGAAGGACATTTACATCTTTCCCTCCTTGATGTCAAAAGTTGACAAACCTGGTTTGATTGGTAGGTGTGAGCTTTAAGTATTGTGTGTTAGCCTCCTGTTGCAACAGGGTATCATTTTTCATGATTGACATTTTTACATGCCAAATATGTCATACTTTGCAAGCTGCTGTGTTCCATATTTCCAGAACAGACCAAAGAAAAAGCCATGAAATGTGCTAGTTCAAAGGCCACTGCTGTGTTCCAGTTTTGGAGAGTTTTAGAGGGAGGTCCAAACAATCCAATCTTGGTCTCCCTACGTTTCAATTTCCTGTTGTAGAATATAGAGAATGATATCTGTCCAAACAGTTTAATCTTGGCAGATTTTGTAGATAGGTAGAGAATCAAAGGGACCCAACTGTTTAATCTAGGCCCTGGCAGAAATAAGTGTAGATTTAGATAGGAAATAAAAAAAAAAAGAAAATAAAAATTGTAAATATGGGTCTGCAAGTCTAAGTGCACCCAAATCAAAAGAAGAAAAAATGTTAGGAAGTAGGCTGGGTAGGTAGCTGTGGTTGTAGAATGGTGATTCATGATCAATTTTGTGTTTCAAAATGTTTATCTTTTCAGATCACAGTGCAGGCAGTTTTGCATTCAGAAGAGCTCAGAGCTGGACATCACTAACTCCCCCTTCTTCTAATTCCCCAAAGTCACTTACTAACTCCCCAAAGAGGTCAAGATCTGCTTGAGCCTCTTAGTCTCATCATACTCCATATCAGTTGCCTTGGTGAAAGATCTGTTTCACTCAAGGATTTCATTTCTCTACAGGTTCTTTTCCCCAAATTTAGCCTAAGGTCCCTGACCTTAGCGCCCTCTGTTCATCTCCATATTAACTACTAACTTTATTATATAAACTCCCTATCAGTTTTTCCCATTCCCCTATTAAACTATACTTATAAAACACCCCTATGTAAATATTCCCTCCCTGGCAATATAGCCATATTTTCATAAGTCCGGGAAAAAATGGTCCATCTGGGGCTGTTTTTAGCCCATCCGAGTCATAGCAGGGATTAATCTGACACCTGGTCAGATTAATAACCTCTTCCCTAACTCTAAAAACCCTCAAAAAACCCACTTTTTATCCCTTTACCCCAAGTTTCGGGCATAAATTGTTAACCCGCGCTCAAAAAACCCATAAACCCGCCATTTCCTAAGTCTAAACCCACCGCGCGCTATATTTAAATGGGAATATTCCCACGAATATCCCCACCCACTAACCCGCCGCCGCCTCACGTCTACCGCCAACCGTTGGATCTTCCGCCCCGTAGATCGACGGTGGGCGGGCCGTCCCATCTCCAAAACGCCCGAGCTTTAGCATTCGGGAGATGGGCGGTATTTCCGCCGTACCTCCCGCGACGCATCAAGCGTTGGGCTGTGGCGGACCCCTCTCCCCCGAAACCGCCTTTGTCCATAAGTGGTGCGCCCAAAACCGGAAACTGCCCCTGCCTGCGTCACCCGCCTGCCCAGTGACGTCACCCCCCTGCCTAGTCACCATGTCGAGTAATCTGCCTGCGTGGCCTCCTGCCACGTCACTGCCACATAACCCTGCCACCGTACCTGCCACATCACCATCTGTACATGATGACGTCATGCTGATGTCATCCCGCCACGTCGTCCTGCTGACGTCAACCACCATACAATGTCACATCATGCTGATGTCATCAGCACCTTTTTGGCGCGAAGGGCAAAAAATCGCACTTCAGGGAATCTTTTCATTCTGCGGCCCCCAGCAAGCCCGAAAGGCGCCGAAAGACCCATTTTTCTTCGCGAAGCTTGCCGGAATGAGCAAATAACAGTTTTGAAGGAAACAGAGGCCGAGCAGCGGCCATTAATTTGTGAATAAAACCCACGGAACGTCAGAACAACATCAATTTATTGCCAAAGAGTATCAGAGGAAGAAAAAGAGCCAAAGAGTATCAGTCAAGATTTTTTAGGGGCTTGAGGCACCTGAACATTGATGAGGCCCCCTAGAAAGTCAAATCAGGAGGCGTAAGCCCATCCTTTCCCTCAAATCACTGTTAAAGCTTTAAATGCATACAGACAGCGAAGGTGCAGAAACCCATACTCATTTATTTCAGAAAACACTGCAGCAAGCCACCAAGGACAACATCATTTATTCAGTTTTGATACGGCGGCCTTGAGCACAGCCCGAGATATCTTTTGCATTTATTTCTAGATAGAATTAGGTTAAGTAGTCATTTTTCTTTATGACCTAATAAGGTCAAGATGTAATAAAGGAAATCTGCAGAGAGTTTTTGCCCTATATATACCATCCTCCGTATAGTTTTAAGGGTTGGTCAATTGAGAAGTTCACTAGAGACTCGCTTTGTATAACTAAGTTTTTCCATAATCAAAGATTGCCGAAAGCTTGGAGAGCAAACTGTCTGTTGTGAATGAATGTTTATGGAAATATGAAGATGGAATTCTTGTGTTGCAGCCTGAAGCAATAAGTGCATCTTACCTCTGTTTATTGTTTACCACTATCTAAGTAGCAGGAAGAAAGAATAGCCTATAATTAGTTTAAATACTCTCTATGCTCAATTTATGCTATTTCTTTATGTTTTCTTCTGATTGAAATGGTTATGAATATGAATTCCTTCTGGCTCATATTTACCCCGATTCACCTGTGTTTGCCAATTATCTAGGGATTCTTAAATGCCCCTAGGTAGCGCCCTGTTATCTTCCCCTGTTAAGCATAATTGAGAGATTCTTAATTGCCTCTCATTACTTAGCATTTCTTTCCATCCCTTTAACCTGAAACATTGTTTCATGCCTAGCTATCTTCCTCCATTTTCCCTCACTGTTATTAAGGAAAAGCACCAGCAGTTTTTCTCCTCGACTCCACGCCCAATGGTTCGAAACCCTTAGATTATGCTCTGCCTCTCTATCTGAAAAATCAATTTTCCCACCAAAAACAAAACAAAAACCCTCTGAACTTGAGACCTAGCCTAAAATCCTTTTCAAACAAAGCTAAATCCTTAAAGAGAGAGCCCTCTCTGATTGCAGGTTGGCTAGAATCTGCAGTCCAAAGTTGGTTTGTGGTTACCTTGGCCGTATCCTTTTCCGGAGCTTAAGGACAACCTGATTGATAACATTGTGCATAATATTGTGCCTTCAATTTCTCGTTTCTCATCTTGAAGTGAGAAACTGAAGGCACAATCTTATGCATAATACTTAAATCTCACACCTACCAATCAAACCAATTTTGTCAACTTTTGACATCAAGGAGGGAAAGATGTAAATGTCCTTCATAAAACCATCTATACAGCAGCCAAGGACATTAGCAGATTATAAAAATATTGATTTTGAGCTATTGGCAAGGGATATGCATCCCATTAACCAAATTGAATTTCACAAACAGTTTGGAGAAATGATTTAATCAAACCTTATAGGTAAAGCCATAACTGCCCATCAATTGCAGAATTCATTGACCAATATGTCAGCTCAGTATCAGTAAGAGAAGGCCTCGTCTCAGGCCAAAGAGACCAGAATCAAGTCTTCGGAAGACTTAGTGATTGAATTGGGACATGATCCCAAAGACATTGAAGCCACTAAACAACTGATGAAGAATAAGAATGATGACATTGCAGCACTTAAAAAGAAATTGAAGATACCTTAGCTGCAACATCACCAGACACAGGAAGTCTTGGAAAACCAAACCAGACATGAAGAATTGATGGAATTAGTCCTAAAATTAAATGATCAATTAAGGGAAACAGAGAAGGATTTGGACACTTTAATTCAATTGAAGCAAAGTGATATTGCCACTACATCTGTAAATGTCATCCCAATAGTCTCAACAGCTGTTATTTCCACATTGGCAGCCTCATTGGCTCCCACAGCTCGTGTGCCCACATCACAACAGGTTTCAATAGAGTCTACATCAAAAATAGGTACATCGGGTGAAGAAGCAATATAGTTAGTCAAAGCTATGGAAGAGATGTCCATAGAGGCAATAGAGATGAATAAGTTGATGGCTCCTGTGTTTCTCCAGATGGAGTTGTGCCTTTGCTCATGTCAAACTCAATATTAGTTTTTTCTGTTGAGCCTTCTGTGTCTTCCTGTTCTGAAACAGGATTGAGCCTAGGCCTTTTGCTCTGGCTACCTTCATACTACACATTGGATGTGTCCATGCCTGAAGTGGAGGCTCCCTCTCTATTCCTCTTGGGATTCTTTTCCTCATTCTGAGGAGTCTGAAAAATAGTAGGGTTACTCATGGTTTGTTCTTGTTGTGGTACCTACAAGAATGAGCTTTCATCAAGTTGTCTTTCTAAATCAATTAAGTTATTCTCAACATCTACCTTTGTACTATCCCTTTATATGAGAGTGTTTTCCACCCACTCAGACTGATTGGCATATCTTTCTATCTCTAGTATGGGATGATGAATGTAAGGCCCCAATTTGATCTTTTGTCTAAGTTTAGTCATAAACCCCTGAGGGTCATATCTCCACATAAAACTATTTTGGAAATTCATTTGTTGCAAAATCATATTTTCTTCCTTCCTTTCTTCTCTAGAATTGCAAATGAAAGGGCCTAATTGATTTTTGACCTTGAACTAGGTTCTTTTCTTAGCTGAGACAAAAATGACTTCATTTGAGTTCATTATCTACCTATAATATTCTAGAGCAAATAACCTCATGGGGAGGTATTTGGGTAGTTTGTATGGGGTTAGCTGGCAACATGTGATTTTGGTAAACATACCAATCTCCCACTTTACTTTTCTTGGACAACTGGAGGACCCTTTTGATCTCTTGACTTATTCTAGATGGAGGAATTCCTATCAACACGGTCATGACTGGATGGACAAAAGAATCAATGAAGTTTGTATAGGGTGGATGGTGATGAATATTTGTGGAAAAGTGGTGTCCAAAATATGACAGACCTGGGCTGGCTTTTGGTAACCATCTTTTGGACGGTGAATGGAAATCTGTTTGACTATTAATACAAAAACATATTGTATAGTACATATGAGTACTTGAATACTCTTTCATTGTTCATTTTGGTAAACTATTCATGCATTCTTTCAGCTATGAACTGGGCATAATCATACAAAGTTGCGGGAGGCTTTCCTGGGGTGTAAATGGACATGAAGGCCAAGATAAGCTCATCAGCAAATTCATCAGTGGTGCAGCTTAGAATACATGATATCATGGTTATGATTTGATTTCCCCTTTTAGAGAATATGGCAGAAACATATGGAGGTGAAATTTTAGGAATATATTGCTCTTCTACAATGAAAGTTTGAAATAATTGGGCCAGTCTAGAGGGAATCAAATTGGTGTACTGGTCTAACAAAGCCCCAATGGATAGTGGGGTCAGGTTTGGTCCTGGCTAGAATTCTAACATCTCGTTAATTGATTCAGCTCTGATAGTAAACAAAACGTTCTGCTCAGGGGACATTACAACTCTCTGGCTGGGAATGTAACAGGCATGACACATATGGACATTTCAGGAAATATATGTACTTGGGGAAACTGGTATTTGGGCAAACTGGAGTCCCAAAGGCCAGTTTCATTAGATTGGTTCAAGTATCTACCTTTACTAAAACAATGGATTTTGAGCAGGACCTCATATGCACTTGTGTCTTTGATTTGAAATTCCTTGTCTTCCAGGGGGAGGTGGTCTAGGTCCAAATGGGGAGTAGTGATAGGTTTGACATCCATGGCAACATGGGCAACCATAATTCAGTTCTTGTGGATTTGAATTTGGCAGTGTAGGTTTGTATCAGAGGGTTGTAAGGCAATTTGGAAACTTCGAGAAGGGCTTGGGTATGTGGTGTTAACTTGAAAGTATTTTTCAATTAATTGTACTTAATTAAAGCACTTTAAGAGTGAACATTTTCAAATTTTAAAGGGCGCCTAATAATTTGTTCACAAATACTTTGAGTTTAGGTGAATTGACTTCAAACTGGTGTTTTGGATGACGACGGAAGGTTGAAAGTGCTATGAGAGCTTTGAAGGTGGTCTCCGCAGCTTCTTCGAGGACTGAAATGGGGTTAACTGGTAGTTTTCAGGTTTGCAGAGGTTTTCAAAGAGCTCGAGCAAAAAAAGATGAAAAAGGGCTTCTTTGCCTTTTTATTAGCAATGACCACTTTTTGGTGGGAAATTTTATGAATGAATAGTAGGTGGTTTATCGGGTTGAGTGGGGAGGCGGTTTCCCAGGCCATCACACTACTTTTGTGGAGGGGGGGGGGGGTATTTAGGAGGGGTCACCCAATCTACCTCCACACTTGACACGTAATATATGGGGTTCAAGGAAAAACCGCTTTATCTGATGGGTAAAGGTTTGACGTCAGGCAGATCTGATATGGATATGGACCGTTATATGCTGGCAAAGATGACCAGGCAGTAGTCGGGTGAAGAAGGTGAACAAATGAGATGAACTGAGGTGTCGGGGGGGGCGCAGGGCTTTAATTTTCAGCAGTTTGGGATTTATTCAAAGTTAATGAGGGGATTAATTGATCGGGCAGGGTTTAATGATGGGATTAACCCAACATTACCAAAAACTGGTAAGTTAAGCAAATTTTGTCGGGGGTATGAAGTAGGGGGAAACTATAGTTTATAATTAAACTAAGGGTTGGGATATTTATATATGGGATTTAATTAATATACAGGAAAAGGTATATCGAGATTAACATAATTACATCAAAAATTAATATGAAATGTGATGAGCGGAGTGGATATACCCCTAAGCATAAATTTAACATTTGTGCAATTTATTTATATACACTTACACTCAGGATAAAACACTTTTGTGGGCTTTTTTGAGTGAAATAGAATTTAACATGGGGGTTTGTACTTTTCCTAGGAAAATGAAGTTTACCATTAGGAAAAGGGGTTTTATTAGGGTAATGAGGAGAAATGAATTTTATGAAGTGGATAATAACACTTGATGTCCATAAGTCATTAAGCCTAGGGTCGGGTCCCACCAAAAGTTAGAGAAGTGCTCTGAGCCTCTTTGACTTGAAGGATTTTTAAAGTACTAGAACATACATGTGGATACAAAATTATTAAGTAAGGGGAAAAATGAATGAGGGGGAGTTAATCACATTAACTTGCAAACCTTTGCTTTTGCTTCCATAATTGATTATACGTATTGAAATATGCATCTAAAAATGATGCATGTGTTTTGATCCAATCAACTTTATACTTCAACAACCTTTCTTCTACTTACCCATTTACTTACCCTAACATTTTTCTTCATTTATTTGGGTGCATTTAGGTTAGCAAATCCTTATCCTATCTTTTATTTTATAAAACAAACTATCTACTTCTAACCTTATGTCTTCCAAGGGCTCAGATTAAGCTTATGAGCTCCTTTTATTTCTCTACCTATCTATTGATTTGCCAAGATTAAATTGTTTGGTCAAATTTTATTCTCTAATTATAAAGATAAAATTAAAATCATGATATAATCAAGATTAAACAGTTTGATTACCATGGATTGTGGCATGAATAACAAGCTGCACACAATCATTATTATGCATAAAAGTAAATAGTAGTGGCATTTAGACTTGCACACTTTCATGGTCTCTTTTTGTTTTTGGGGTTCATATATTTTCGTTTTTTGACCTTCTCTTATTCTTTTTGTCTTTTGATATTTCTTTTAGGACATACCCTCTTTACATTTTTTATTTTTTAATATGGAAAACATTTGCAGAAAGCAAAGGTATGTACAATATTACAAAGCTTAACCTTAGTCATTCAAAATTATGACTCCTATTGGTATAAGAACCTAATAGTGGCTCCACTTGGGGATGGAATATTCTGAAAAGATGTCAAGAACTAATGAAGAACAGTGGCCTTTGACTTAAGACTGTGGTTACCTTGTAATTATGCTTCTATGATTTTTGTCTTTTTAATAACTATGATAGTTATATCTCCAAAGCTCAAGGCCTTCTCTTCAGGCTTCAACTTCAAACATCACCATCCAATCCAAACTAGACTTTGTAAATAAGGTATGTACAAATGGAAAAAGAAAATTAGTAACTTGGTTCAAAGTAATGTTTTTGCATTCAACCATTCACTAGCCCACGTTTTTCATCTGTACCATTAAATTCTCTCAAGAAGAAAGTATTATTTCCTCTGTAAGCATAAATGACATAGGGACCTTTCCATAGGAAATCAAATTTCCCATGTTTTCCTTTGTCTTCCCTCCTTGAATCCCACTTAAGAACTTTGCACCAATGTAGTAATATTCAGCCTTGGTTCTCTTATCAAAAATCTTTTTAATCTTTTCCTACACAACTTGAGATCTCACATAGACCTCTTCTCTGGTTTGTTGTAGATGAATAGTTTGGTTGATTCTTCTTTGGATACAATTTATTTCAACCTGCGATTCTTGAAGTATCTTCATTATTGGTACTCCTAAAGAGGATGGAAAGACAACTTCCATCCCATAAACTAGTTGATAGGAATAAGTACCAATTGATTTCTTAGTAGTTAATATGTCTGCCCATAAGGCATTGACTGGCTTTTTATTCCAAGTTTTCTTATTGTCCTCTAGTAACTTCTTGATGATGTTTACTAGGCTTTTGTTTGATGATTCAACCAATCCATTACCTTGAGGGTAATAGGTTGTGGAATGGCCAAGGGTCATATGGTATTTATTATAGAAATTTATCATTATTTTGGATTTAAAGGTTGTTGCATTATCAGTAATGAGATTAGCTGGACATCCAAATCTTGATAAAATATTGGTTTCAAGGAAGGTTATGATAATAGTATCTGTGGCTTTCCTATCCATTTTGTGAAGTAGTTTGTGGTTGTGAGGATCCATTTGTGCTGGGCAAAGGAGGGTGGTGAATTTCACCTGTTAGCCTCCTGTTGCAACAGGTTTCATATTTCATGATTGACAGTGGAAGTGCCAAAAATGTTCATCTTTTTCATGCTGCAAAAGTTCCATTTTTGAAAATTTCTCAGTTAAAGGAAAGCCAAACAGTCTAAGCTTGGTTTCCCTAGGTTTAAATTGCTTACTTTAGAATATAGAGAATGTATCTGTCCAAACAGCTTAAGCTTGGCAGAGCAGTAGCTAGGTAGAGAATGAAAGAGCCCAACAGCTTAATCTGGGCCCTTGGAAGAAATAAGGCTAGTTTTCAGATAGAAAGGCAGTTTAAAAGAAAAAGAAATCAGGGTTTGCAAGTCTAAGTGCACCCTTCTGGAAGTAACAAAAAATGCTAGGTGTATTAGGCTGGGTAGGTAGCCTGGGGTTGCAGAAACAAGATCATCTTCAGTTTTGGCTTTGACAAGGAAAGCTCAGCTCATCAGTGGCAAAGGTGGCAAAGCAGTGTGTGATGGCAGAATGCTTAAAGCATGTCTAACTCTCCTTCACTCCCCCTAAAAATATCTTACTAACATCCCCCTTAAAGGATCTTGGGATCTGCCCAACAAGTCCTAGTCTTGCTTCATTTTGTGAAACATCAAGGTAAATGTTGGCTTTCTTAAATGAAAAGAAGCCACATTTCTTGTCTAAAATCACTTTTCACTTTCATCTGCCCTATATCTAAGTTTTACTGTTGAAACTTAGCCTTCTGCTCTTCTTTCACCTCATAAAGTCATATTAACTTCTAATTGTACTATATAGCTCCCTAACTATTCCCCACCCCCATTTACTACAAAAATTACATAAAATCCCAAAAAATAATGAATATCCCCCCCCTTTTTGGCACTATAGCCATATGTTCTAGAATCTGGGAAAATGTCAAATCCATCTGGGACTTGCATTTAACCCTCCTCTTATTTTCCCCTTGGAATCAATCAACCCCCGGTTGAACTGATAACCATTTTTGTTTCCCCCCCCCACAGTCACCGTTCCAAAGTTTGAATGTTTAAATGTTATATTAAAACATTAAACTATTCATTTAACCCGCGCCGCGTAAACCCAAAAACCCACTTTACTAATGTATAACCCCCCGCCATATGAATAAACAAATGAATTAATGCCGCGGGCCCCGTCATTAACGATCCGCCGTATTATTGATCCCGCCAGCCGTTAGATTTGGCCCGCCCAAGATCTACGGTGGGCGGGTCTTTTCACACGCCAACCGCCCGAGGGTTAGCGTCCGGGACTTCGGCGGTTTTGCCGTCGTACTCCCGCCACGCATCGCCCTCCGGGCTGTGGCGGAGCCCCCTCCTCCCAAACCGCCCAGGCGCCAAAGCGGTGCGCCCGAAACCACTTACCGCCCTCCCCCCTGTGACATCAGCTGCCACGTCTGCCCTATGACGTCACCCTCCTTGCCTCCACCGCTATGCCCCGTCGCCGCCACCGTGTCACTGCCATGTCACTGCCTCGTCAGCTGCCACATCATCCATCCGTACCCCGGGACCCGCCGATGACGTCACGCTGACGTCATCCCGAAAAAGCGCCAAAAGTGCCCAAATGTCAATTTTTGCTTAAAAGAGCGCGGACGACCGTTATATTTTACTTCTATTGGCTCATTTGAAAGGCTCCGGTTCCCTGTTTCATTCATTTCCTTGTTTCCAAAGCTAAAGCGTCCAGTTGAGCTGCCGCGGCCTGCAAATTCGGCTCCATAGCCTACCTCCGCACCAGCTCGTCCACTCTCGGCGCTGTTTGTACCAGGTATTTGTCACGTCTTGCCCTTTTTCGCTCCTGTTCTTTCGTTTTGTCCACTGCACATATTGTAAGCCTGCACTTTTCCCCAATTGGCAGCTCTGCCTCACTTAAACCTTCATGCAAAACCTCTGCAAGACCTTTACTTCAGAAAAAGCCTTAGAAGCCTCGTGCCCATTTACATTTCCACTGGCTAGTCCCGTTTAGAGTTTGACCCCCAGGAAAAATCCCGCAGCAGCTCTGCATTGCCCTGTTGTACCCGATTGTTGTGGGGAAAAGTATCCGACGCGGATGACCCTATCCCTACTCTAAAGGTGACAGTCTTTAGCAACAACTGAAAGTAAAGCTTTGATGTTTTTCCTTTATGAAAGTACAGAGAGAAGGAAGAAAAGATTAACCAACCTGGTGTCTTTCGCTTAGTCGATCCTTATCCTCTCTCTTTGTCTCTTGTTCCTAGCTCCTTGCTCTCTTTGCCGGTCCAGCTACATACAGATCCTGCACAAAACCAGAGAGGAAACTACAAGATACATGTACTCATAACTGATGCATGGATTAGAGTGAATCAAATATACATGTAAATACAATACATCAATGCAATACAAGTATATAGGAGAACATGCAAAACTTTATTGATAGAAGTAACAGGGTTCTGAGAAGGTTACAACCAATGATGGCTCCAATCCAGCAGCACCTCCCCAGCAGCAAGAACTCTCCTCTTCACCTCTAGTAAAACAATCACCCAATAGCTCTAACTGTAAACCATCAGCACCTCCTTGCTTTACACAAAATTCCAGCCTCCCTAGACCTCATAGAAGAGATCTATATATAGGGTAGAAGAAGAGAGGATGAGTCAGCTTGAGACTGACATGAAGCTGCCTTGTGTCCTCTCCCTCTTCAGTTAAACTTCAGTCCTTGAGTCCACTTGGAGATCCTTGCTTACACATGGTGATCAAGTACCTCTTACTCATCACAGGGCGAATCTTATGAACCAAGTGTCAGTTTGGAAGCTTCCTGGGCAGTTGACACCTTGCAGAATGACTGTGCCACTTGGCCAATCTCGCCCAGCGCAGGTAGCCTTCATTAGATTTGACTCTCAGCGCAGGTACAAGGAGGAGCAGTTGCATTCCAGCGCAGATGCTCAGTGGAGCAGCTGACATGATCCAAAATTAGCCTGTTTTGAAGTGTTTTCAGTTGGAGAACTGATTGGAAGTGCTGTGGTTTGATGACCTTGCTCTTTTAGGGGTAAGAACAACATGTTTAGGGACTGAGGATCCCTGTAATTATTGACATTTCATGCTCCATGTCGCGAGGCACAAAAATGTCTATAACAGTTGCCCCCTAAAGTATGAGGCCGTTTATCGGGTGAAATGCTTTATCTAGAGGGTCCGAAGTTCATTCCAGTGCTGAGGAGGCGCCCTGTAATACAATACAATACAATACATTATTTTTCATTCTATTTTCATGATCTAGCTGAGGCGGGCATTCCCATGCTCAGCTTTTATAAATACATTTTGGTACATATGACAGACGATCGTCTGAAGGTAGACTGATAATTTTCTGCTGAAATTATCATCCTTTGAATAGGATGATCATCTGCTGCAATGATGTACATGGCAAATTCTTTTATATTTCCTGAATATATATCGCAGCCCGGATGGATGAAACTAGATCCGGGGTCTTCAAACTCGTTCGATCTTCACTCTAAGTACAAGTCGATCCATGTGAGAATTTCGCTGAAGTCGAACATGGAAAGACATCGCTTGATTACCGGTCAATAATGAAAACCGTTAACAAGCGCGAGAGGAATCACCAATAATGACGATGACCCTCAAGGTACTGCAGTACAATTCACGTGGCGTGAATAAAGGACTTGGCGTCGAATGCCACGCAAAATCTTCTGGTCGAAGGTCATTGATGTATACCTGTCGCCGGAAGTGAGAAACTTGCCATTGAGGCATGCAAGCTTCAAAGTACTGATGGGGGTGTTCCTAGATCAACTTCTTGGATAATGAGCTGAAGGCGACAAGAAGCGATCCGTCAAAGGAGGGCCTTAATGAATCCCACATCAATGACACGGAACGGAGCTAATGATTTTAGTGGAGGTGAAAACAAACTGTTACATATGATTCAGGGTGGCGATCATGAATGGATGAAGGATAATGTATGGCAGTGGATGGGACACGGTTGACACTTTCAGAATGACCCCTCTTGAACATATAACGACACTGATGCGATGGATCGGTAGCATTACCCCAAATGTGGATGGTTTGGCGAGGACCATGGTGATGAGACCGGTGAATGAAACAACCCAACCCGATGTGGTACGGAGGAAAAGTGTCATGTTCAAGAGTGACTTGCTACCATTAAACTTTGATGTTCTCCCAATTTTTCCCCAGTCATTTCTGACCAGTACCTCTTTATTTTTGTCAAGCTTGAGGAGGATAACATATGCTTGTTCTATAACCTGCCCTTCGGGGAAGCCCATCGCTATGATTTAATGAGCCTAACGATAGGGAAACTCGTTCTCGTCTAAAGACAAGTTTGTCGCTATTTAATCATTTTAACGTGTCTAACGACAAGGAAAACTCGGTCCTTTTCATTTTTAGAGAGTCTGAAAAGGTACAGAAAGTCAACTCCATAATTCCTTTTTCGTCAGCTAATCCCTTAAGTCCGAAAAAGTATAAAACAATACAGAAGGGATGGCTGTTCGGTACTTTTAACGAGCCGAACAAGACAAGCGCTCGATCTTTTTGTGCAATAATCCCTCAGGTCCAAAAAGATTAAAATCTAGAGGAGGGATAGCGTTCCGGTCGTTTAACGAGCTGGAAGGCCAAAACTCGGCAAACTTTTCATATTTTACGAGTCAGTGAAAAGAGCTCAAAGAAGACTCGTCTTTTGAGGAACGAGTGATAAACAGGGATAGCAGCAGATTCCAGGTACAAGTTGGAATTTTCCAATCACGACAGTGTCACAAGGATGGCTAGGTGAAATCACTCTTCGCAGCCGTTTCTCAAAAGAGGTAAACACACAAATGGAGGTGAATGATTGGCCAAATGACGGTGGAGGTGATGGATGAAAACACGACCAAGGTTCTTATGGCTGATGAATTTACGATCTCAAGAGGTTATTTACCGGTTCATTTTTTCCATGAGCTTGAACTCTGGGGGAAACTTTTGCTCACACTTTTCTATTTTTTAACGAGCATAAATTCAGTCATAAAACTGCTCGAATTTTGCGTTTATTTTTTAACGAGCATGAACTATATGCTAAAACTGCTCGATATACCAGTCATAAAAATAAGAATGCCTCCTCTAAGGATCCATTTTTTATAGAGTTTGCGCCTTACCACAGCTATGCTCCAACTCCTCCTTCCTTTATGTAAGTTCGGAAAACGGTTAATCTTAAAACCAGATAAATAACCGCTCCTAGCTTGCACTCCAGAAGGTTTGCATGCCCCCAGGTATAGGATAGAATTTCGAGGCTGCCCCTCCTCTCCCCTACCTCTTCTTTTCTTTGGGTGTTCACAGTTACTTGTCATCTTGCCAATCTAATGTTAACGATACTTGTTATTTTAAGGGGTCTTACGTAGTACTCAGGCTTCCCGTCGGCCCACTTTTAACAAACAGCTATTTGTGACAATGGAAGAACACTACTCAAAGACAAAACATTGGTATTATTGAGGGAGGCTTGCCTCTTTCTTATTATCCGAAGAGGGTTCTATTCGCTGCCGCAAATCGATCTCTTTCTTCGGCGGTGTCTATCATTGGGTTGTCCAAAGATGGTTACCCTCTGTCACAACCATATAGTCCCCTTCTTTGTAGGCTGCCCCTGCTTATCCTTCAAAACATATGTTTCGATGGGCGAGGCTTGAATTCAAAGATGTTTACTATTTGTCGCAATAAGGGAATTCCTACTCGGGCATTGCCCACTTTTTTAGACAAAGGTGAATGACTCTTTTGTCAAACACATAACTTTAACAAAAGATTATTATTCCAGAACAACCCCACTTCCTTCCACGGACGGGGTACGAAATAGTCATATTCTTCTGCGGAAATTCTTCCTTATACCCGGGGTTTCTTCTGCCCGAAGCAGACCAGGGTGCATGCCCCCTGGGTCCTAGTCTTTCTTTCCGAATCACTCGCATTCATCGGGAAGGAGGACTGGGGGCGGAGGCGTATCTTGAGTGAATAGACCATTTAGGATTGGTATTTGACTATTTGCGATGCGAGATCCTGGAAATGAAAGTTGGTCTACGAGCTTGACCATCCTTCCTTCGTGTGGAAAACACATTACTCTAAAGAGTGAGGAGACTATCGCTCCCATGCAATAAATATAGTCGCGCCCAAGGAGTAGGTTATAATCCAAGGGTCCTTGGACGACCAACACGTTCATCTCGACGGTCTTCCCTTTCAATGTAACAGGTACATTGGGGAGGATCCCTAATGGTCGACTGGTTCCTTTATCAAAACCTGAGAGATTTCTCAACTCAGGTAAAAGCGCTGGGGAACCCAGTGCTTTCCAAGCAATAGAGGAAAGGATACTCACAGACGCCCCTTCATCAATGATAGTACCAGCCATAATCATTCTATAGATCTGGACAATGATTCTGAACGGTATACTGGCTGGTAACCGGGGTCTGCCTAGTTGATTCCAATCAAAGGATACAACCAGGTTGCTTGGTGGTGGGACCGAATATACGGCCGGATATGACTCTGGCGATGTTCCTTCCTGCGATAAAGGAATGGGCGCATTTCCCTGGCGCTCATCAGAGTCGGTGCTGATATAAAGAACCTGGATGGTGTCATCCTTATTCTCTTCAGCTAGGGTGTCGCATGAAGATGACTCTTCGGCGACGGTGTCATTTGAAGACGGGTCCTCAATGACGGAGTCATTGGACGATAGAACCTCTGAAGGAAGAACCGGGTCAACTACCGTTTCGACCTTTAGACTTTCGTCTGGTCTGGATTCAGTGGGTTCATTCTCAATGACCGACACTTTAGCTGACCACTTGAGCGGGTCAACTGGATTTTCAACTATCGAGGGATTAGGCGCGAGTTTTTGGTATCCAGGAGGAAGTCGCAACGGAGAAACCGGGCGATCTTCCAAAACTCTCTTTGCCTCATCTAAGAATGGACATTTGTGGATGGCATGATTGCCTTCACACAATAGACAGGGTGATCTTGGTCCCCTTCTTCGTCCTTCACTCTCGCTAGTTGACGGAATGCAATCAACTTGACAACCAGAGGTTGATGCTACCGGATTGTGCAACCTTGGGGACCAGTCCCTTAGTATCCGGGGAATACAAGGACAATCACGATGGAAATGGATCCCTTTGCAAATGACACATGGCGATTTAGGCCCGGTCGGTGCAGTGTGTGGGTTTTTGTCAGCTTTCTTCTGCTTGCCCCCAGTCGCCTTCGCCAGAGGCTCCTTCTGCTTCTTTTCTCTCTTCTTCTTTTCCTTCTTCTCCTTGGGAGGCTGACTTTTGCCAGCTCTACCTTGCGAAGATGAAGGATCAGAGGAATTATCATAAGAAGTGGAAGGCTGGTGGGTAGTTCTAGATTGTTCTGACTGTTGATTCGACTGCTCAGGATTAGTGGCGATTTGGACTACATTAGTTGAAAAGATCCATACAGGGAGGCCGATTGTCAATCCTGGAAGTGACAATGTAGCCATATGAGGCGCACCAACATCTCCCCAAGAGGAGAAGGGATTTGGACTTCCGTCAAGGTTACTTCCTTGGTTGGTGGGCTCCATACTTTTCAACTGAAAGATCAACGTGGGAATAACAGGTGATTATGTTCCGCTTAAAATAAATTTTATTAACGACGCTTTTAGACACAAACTTGCTTTTTCATGTTTTAAGAGTCGAGAAAAAGCTAAAGATGACTCTAGTCGCCTTCGATGTATTAACGAGCCCGAAGTGACAAATGCTCGGTTGGACTTTTTCAGTTATAGAGTTTGAAAAAGGCCAAAAGAAACTGCTCTGGAGATCTAGGCAGAGGGTGTGCCAAACCTTTCGCGAAACCATAGAATACGTTTTACGGTACGGGTGGTCGATCTTCGTGAATGCTGTGTTCACTGCATCGCGATCAGTAGGGCGGCCGACACAGTTTCCTAAGGATAAAGGATAAAAGCCTATAGGGGTCTCCCAATATACGCGACGGTACGCAGGAGCACAAGTCCGTGTTAGTGCCACCGACTCTCAGGAGGAATCACCCACCTTCGTAGAGATCGACAGTCACTATGTTTAACGACGCCGGAACACGTCTCTACCTAGACCTCTAGATGTTTGCGTTAAATTCCAAAGCGTTGTTATGTAAATTGAGTTTATTTTAATGTTGATCTTTCTTAACAGTTTGCCTTTCAGGTTCGCCACGAGATGTATATATACAACTTCCTATATGCAACCTAAGAATGAGAAGCAAAACTTTTCAATCTTTCAACTTTGAAAACCTTAATCTACTGAGGGAAAAGAAAGACACAACTTTTTCCACAGATCATAGAACACACACTAAAATGCACATTTTCCTAAATCGTCAAGCATACAGTCAAATGCAAAATGCACAATGCATGTATTTCTTTTCGTTATCCTTAATGTTGATGTAAGACAGAAAGGAAACTGTTGTATAATTTTGGATCTAATTTCAAGTAGAAATAAACAAGCTTGTCCACAATCAAAAAGACACCTTATGATAGACTTGTTTAAACACAGGAAATGTATAGATTCAAACCATAAAATGAAAAGCAAACAAACTCAAACAACCATGAACAATAATAAAACTAGCTCATAAGATCACAAAGACACTTTTACAGTTGAGGATCTAAGAGGCCACAGCTATACTGGTTCGCTTTTCACAATGGGAAACTGTAACTGAAACAAGAAATACTGAAAGAACATTCACAGTTTCATCACACAACTAAGGCGGAATAATGTCAAGGAGAAGTGGTTTACAGCAAGTACAATGACCAGCAAGCAATCAGCAAAAAATCAGTGAAAACAAGGCCAAGACACAATGGGAAAACTGAGCAAGACAATGGCTAACTGGACCAGCGCAGGCTCTGGTCTGTCAGTTTGACTCTCAGCGCAGTTCCTGAAGGGAGCACCTGCGCTGTAATGCAGACTGCCTGTGGACAGCCTGCACTGACACACGAGAGTTGCGTCTACAAAGTTTTCCGGGTCATAAAAAGCTCAAAAATGCACTGTTTTTGCTGAAATAAAAAGCTATAGGTCAAGTACAGGCTAAGGGATGATCAAGAGGATGAAGATCTATCACAAAGAGTAAAGAGTCTTTTGTAGATAAGCTCTTCAAATCTTGAATTTGCTCAGCAAATGAGCAAGAGTAACAACCCCTCTACTTTGCTTTTGATATAGTCAAAAGCTTTTCGATTTGGTACTCTTTTCTTCAAGAAATGAATAGCAAAATACTACAAACACCAACAAGATACTAGGCTCCCCAGCGGAGTCGCCAGTTTGTTGTGGGGAAAAGTATCCGACGCGGATGACCCTATCCCTACTCTAAAGGTGACAGTCTTTAGCAACAACTGAAAGTAAAGCTTTGATGTTTTTCCTTTATGAAAGTACAGAGAGAAGGAAGAAAAGATTAACCAACCTGGTGTCTTTCGCTTAGTCGATCCTTATCCTCTCTCTTTGTCTCTTGTTCCCAGCTCCTTGCTCTCTTTGCCGGTCCAGCTACACACAGATCCTGCACAAAACCAGAGAGGAAACTACAAGATACATGTACTCATAACTGATGCATGGATTAGAGTGAATCAAATATACATGTAAATACAATACATCAATGCAATACAAGTATATAGGAGAACATGCAAAACTTTATTGATAGAAGTAACAGGGTTCTGAGAAGGTTACAACCAATGATGGCTCCAATCCAGCAGCACCTCCCCAGCAGCAAGAACTCTCCTCTTCACCTCTAGTAAAACAATCACCCAATAGCTCTAACTGTAAACCATCGGCACCTCCTTGCTTTACACAAAATTCCAGCCTCCCTAGACCTCATAGAAGAGCTCTATATATAGGGTAGAAGAAGAGAGGATGAGTCAGCTTGAGACTGACATGAAGCTGCCTTGTGTCCTCTCCCTCTTCAGTTAAACTTCAGTCCTTGAGTCCACTTGGAGATCCTTGCTTACACATGGTGATCAAGTACCTCTTACTCATCACAGGGCGAATCTTATGAACCAAGTGTCAGTTTGGAAGCTTCCTGGGCAGTTGTCACCTTGCAGAATGACTGTGCCACTTGGCCAATCTCGCCTAGCGCAGGTAGCCTTCATTAGATTTGACTCTCAGCACAGGTACAAGGAGGAGCAGTTGCATTCCAGCGCAGATGCTCAGTGGAGCAGCTGACATGATCCAAAATTAGCCTGTTTTGAAGTGTTTTCAGGTGGAGAACTGATTGGAAGTGCTGTGGTTTGATGACCTTGCTCTTTTAGGGGTAAGAACAACATGTTTAGGGACTGAGGATCCCTGTAATTATTGACATTTCATGCTCCATGTCGCGAGGCACAAAAATGTCTATAACACCGATTCTGCTGTTTAAACCCATCCACTGAAGCTATAATTCTCCTCGGCCCCTTTGCATCATCCCTCACAGTCTCTAGCTCTAGAGAATTCACTAAGAGAGGCAAGTTTTAGCTCAATCATTCAAAAGCTGCATAATGGCCACTCCATTTGCTCTGAAGGTCACTCCCATAAATCCACCAAGTAAAGAACTTGAAACAATGCCCTTGGCTGACACAGACTACCTTATTCAAGACTTGGTTGGAAATAGAAATCATTTGCATACATACTGCCAGCTGAGAAACAGTTTCATAAACAAATCTGACATGTATGGCATATGGGAGTCCAATTTGCCACAATATTTCCTCCCTTCTGTCAATATTTTTCCTGAGGTTATTCACCTCTGTGCTGCAAATTATGAGCCAAATCAGAGAGCTGTTAAGTCTCCATCTGGGAGCATACTCTTCTACGTCACTGCTGACTCCATCAACCAGATGTTGAACTTCAAGAAGGCTCAGATACTGTTGCCCTTCTCCATGAAAAACTTGTTGGAAGAAGCCTCTTGGCTCCCTGGCCCCAGGTTTGAAAAAATTGTTAAGACATTTATGAGGGCAAATTGCCAACCTAAGGAGCCACCTCCATTGCCATACGACCATTTTAATGAGGTGGGCCAGTTACTCATAGACATGATATCTTATGTGTTGGGTTTCACAACAAGTGAGCATGTGGATGAAACAGTGCTGGTTATATTGTCTTCATTTAGCCAAGGACAGCCTCCTGCTGTCAAGTATGATTATGCCAGGTTTATAGCAAATAAAATCCATGACTAGCTCCTTAACCTGGATAGGTAGGGAGTTTTCAAATACTCTTCATACATTTATCACCTGCTCATGTATTATCAATCTGAAATCTTCCAGTGTCCCATCAAAAAGTTAGATTCAAAGGGAGAAAGAAGATCTGTTGTCTTCTGGTCAGCTGTTTTCCATCAAGTCCAACATTCCCCTTACTCGTACTGTGAGTTCATTGACCAGTTTGTGTATCCAGTCTCCTGCCTGTTAATGAAAACTCCCCCTCCCAGAATAACCTATGAGATGCAAAAGTTATTACAGCTTTCTAAGAGCTACAAAGTAGGTGATTGGTATCTATATCAGGACCACACCGTTTTTAGAATCTATGGCTGTGAGCTTTGTCCTTACAGGCTCCCGAGATATGTGCCAATGAGGCTGTTTGCCTTGGAGTACTACAGGCAGCTTATAAATTCAGACTTAACTCATTTTCACAGCACTAAGAAGAAGGCTCAGCTAAAATTTAAAGACCGCCTAGGCCCCTTCATCATGAACAAGAAGGATGGTTGGCAAGATGCTGACCTAATATTGAAGGATCAACTTAAGTTGAAGAGGAGTTTCTGGTGGGTCCCTTATGACCCGCTTGGTTTTATTAATGCCAGAAGGGTCAAATATAGATTGACACCCTATGACCATTGCAAATACCCACACATTGAACAATATGCCAATCAAGATGCATGGGCACATGGGACTTTAGTTGAAGAATTTACTCAAGAGGAACTTTTGGAGCAAACTGCTAAGGATCTCGAAAAGACTCTTGACTTGGATTCTGATGACCAGGTAAATTTCAAGCTACCTTACCAAATTGAAGAGGGCACATCTACAGCTACACCTTCACAAGCTGCCCAAGGAGCATCTACATCAGCAACAGGTACAGCCAAAGGGAAAGAGCCAATGGAGACAGAGCAAACAGTCACTGAACAGCCGGTCACCTCAATGGAAGAAACTCAAATGCAAGCCCCTCCACAGCAAACAGAAACAGCCCAAGTGCCACCTCTGCAAACTCCGGTCAATGAAGAAAGAGGCAGGAAACGAGACCGGGAAGACTCCACACCTGCTAGTGGGTCCACACAGCAGCCTGAGTCAAAGAGGCAAAGAGGGGACTCTCCAATTGAGGAGGAGGTCAGTGAAGAGGTCATAGAAAGCCCGAGAAGGGAAGCAAGCCAGCATACACCCACTAGCTCTTTTCAGCAAGAGCAAGACAGACAACACGGCATGGAGGTCTCTTCCTCCACACAACGAGGCAAGAAACCAGCTAGCGTTAAAGCCAGCTTCAAAGAAATCAAAGCTCAAAATGAGCTGCTAAGAGTGCAACTTTATGATCAATTCCTAAAAGCAACACCTGCCAAGCAAGAAAGATTGATGGCAGCATTTGATATCAAACAAGAAAAGATGATTCTTAGCCACTTCAAGCCCAAGGTTCAGCAGCCTCAGTCAGCTGCAGATTTTGTTAAGACAAGGCTAGAGGTCCTGGCCAAGGACATTCACCCCATGGACCAAATAGAGCTACATAAGCAGACAGCGGAAATGCTCTATGCTACCCTTGCAGAGAAGGCCACATTGGCCCATGAGTTGAAGGAGTCATTGAAGAATACTAACACTCAGCTGGATTTCGAAAGACTATCCTCCACAGCCAAAGACAATAGAATTAAAACATTGGAGGAGATTATTGTGGACTTAGGACATGATCCTAAGGATCCTAAGGGTGTGAGGACCCTTATGAAGAAGAAGGATGATGACATTGCTGCATTGAAGAAGAGATTGAGGTTGCTTCCTACTGAGCATCCTCAAACAGGAGAACTGCAGAAAGAGAAAGAAGCTGAGGATCAATTGGATTTGATGTTGAAATTAAACCAAAGAGTAATTGATTTGGAAGGGGAATTGGAGAAAGCACTGCAAGGAAAGCAGGGAGAGTCGACCTCCCAGCCACCTCAAACAAAACCAACTGTTGTTGTTCCTCCATCACAAGCAGCAGTGACCCCTCCAATTATTCCAGCCACAACAACAGCTACAGAAGCTACAGCGGCAACAACAACAGTTCCTGAGTCTGGCACGAGTGTGGATGAATTGACAAGAGCTGTCAATGAGCTAAAGCTACAAGCAACAGAAATAAAAGAGGCCAAAGAAAAGCTGGCCAAATTGGAAGAAAAATATGACAAGTCCAAAATGACAGTAGCTGAGCAATCAAGGGAAATTAAGGCCCTGAAGGAGAAAGTTAAAACATTGGAGAAAGAGCTGTCATTGGACAAAACCCTGGCTGAAATAAAGAAAATCCTGTGGGCCAAAATTAATCAAACAATTACCAGCCAATGGAGGTCAATCCAGGCAATGTATGAACAGGTAGAACTACTTGGCCGTGCTCAAATTGAAACTCAGAGAGCCAAGGCAGCATTGGGAAACATGCCCGAGCAGGCCAATAGAATGATCAATTTTCTAAATCATCAGACCAAGGAAGAGCTGGCAGCGCTGCATATCATGAACCGAACAGAGGCCATATTAACAGTAAAGAGGGTGCTCACACTGAGAAGCTTTGTGCAAACCTTAGAGGCAAGATGTCGGGAGATACAAAGGGACGTAGACAATTTTGAATTAAAACTCGCAGCACTACAGACTAGGGGATTGCCCAGCCTACTCACCGGCGCTGGAAAATTGTTGACACGTGACCAATATACAACCAGAATCAATAATTACGTCACAAATCAGCTCACTGCTGCATCAAGTTCTACAACAGAAGCAGGGCCGCCTGCAGGACAGACTCTTTATGATAAGCTGGAAGGTTTATTTTACATGGAGCATGAAGTCAGCCACTTGTTTGAAATGCCGCCCAACTATTACAAGTATACAGAGGCCGATGAGACACTTATCAAAATACAACAGCATCAGTTACCTCCTCAGGATTGGTGGCAGGCAATGCTGGCCGTTTTGCCTAGGTAAATTTCAGTAATGGCCCCTTTTTGTTTATTTCAAAATCTTGGTCAGCTACAGGTCAGCAGCAAGCACAGGATAAAGCACGAAAGCACCGGTCAGAGCAGTCAAGGAGCACGCAGAACAGGTGGGAGCGGTCACAAAGCAGTGCGCTGGGACAGCAAGCCCCAAAAGCGTGGATTTTTTAGAGCACGGCCCCAACCGACTCAAATGAAATCAAAAGTCAATATTTCCTGGCAGAAAAGAACAGCTGTTACATTTGTATTTATTTCAGCATTTACTTTCTCATCAACCGCTCCTTAGGAGTTGGTAAAGAAGTTATGAACTATTAACTTCTCATTCAGATATTTTTGCATCCAATTTTTGTATATATACCTCCCCCTGCATTGTTAAAAGGGTTGGTCGACTAATGTATCCAGGAAAGACTCGCACTGTATTTCTGATATTTTTCTATAATCAAATACTGCATACAAGCCTGGAGGATGGACTGTTGATGTGTCATTAATGTTTTTTTTCTATATTAAGACTAACCTACGTACCCACAGGAGATTTGAATCGGTGACCTATCACAAGGAGTGCCTTAACAGCACACCCATTCACCGTCAATCCAAACCCCCGTGGGCGATGTGTCATTAATGTTTCTGAAGAGTTAAATGAGGAATTCTTGTGCTGCAATATGATACAATAAGTGTTCCCTACCTCTGTTATTTCATTTTCATATATGCTCAAGTCACATAACAAAGGATTGGTATAGAATTTGCTTTGCTGCACTCTATGCCCAGGTTCTGTGGCTTCTTAATGTTTTTCTTCTTGATCTAGACATAAATATGAATTCTGTTATGGCTCATGTTTGATCTATTTCACATATGAATGACTGTCATCTAGGAATTCTTAGCTGCTCCCAGATAGAGTTTATTCATCTTCTTCCTGCTAACCTGTTTGAGAGATTCTTTGCTGCCTCTCATTCCTTAGCCCTTATTCATCTTTTAAACTTGCAAAATTGTTTCATGAACAGCTACCTTGCTCCTCATCTTTTTTGTGATTAAGAAAACACACCAGCAGTCTTACTCCATGACTCCATGCCCAATGGTTTGAAATTTACCACCATATGCCTTGCCTCTCTACTTGAAACATCATCTTTCCAACCAAAACACAAACAAAACCCCTGAACTCAATAGCTAGCCTAAAATCATCATCAACAAAGCTAAATCAAAAGAGAGAGCCCTCTCTGATTGTAGGTGGGCTAGAACCTGCAGTCCAAAGTGGGTTTGTGGTTACCTCGACTGTATCCTTTCTGGAGCTTAAGGACAACCTGAGTGTTAACATAATGGTGACTCCACTAGGGGAAAACCAGACCAAACGTTTCTTTCTAGTTTCTGGAGAAGCTCATCTTTCCTTCAGAACCACGTTTACAAAGTTTAGTTCTGATTTGTGATGGTGGACACATATGAGACACTCCAAAGTTGAATCATCCATCTGGCGACTCCACTGGGAGAGCAGACCTGAAATAGAAAGTTTTAGAGTTTTTGAGCAGTGTTACAGCCAAGTAATCCCATTTCACAGTGTTAATAGTCACATAGGATGACTAGGTGTGTGGAAGATGAAGTTAAACAGGCTGTAAATGAATTCAGAAAGTTGTTATCAGAATATGAGCTTGATGAAAAAAAATTTTTTTTTAGACTGTTGTTGATTAAGATTAATGCAATACAACAGCCTCAAATCAAAATGTGTCTTCTTGCTTTAGTTGTGGAAGAACATGAAAATGAGATTGAACTTTTGCATTCTCAAATCCAGTCATACGATTTTCAAGATCCTACAAAATTTTTCCAAGGACTTCCTTCTCCAAGTCATGGGGAAATTGTAATACTTTCTGACTTACAGATTGAGGATAATCATGCTTTCAAGAGAAAGACTGAAGTTTTGGTTGCAGAATTTGTTACAGAGGATACAACTGTTCCATCAAACCAAGAAAGCTCAGATAGAACCATCCCACATGATGCTTTTGTTGATCCTGTAGCAGATTACATGGAGGCCTTGCTAAACTCAGAATTTGTAGCATGTGTTCTCTATGAAGACCAAGTATATCAACAGTGGCCTTTATATGTCACAATTTGGATCATGGGGGCACATGACCAAACAATGTCTCTAATCTCACCAACGGTCAGTCAGACAGTTTGTTTCCTTCTACAAGTGCTTAAATGGTTGCACTGGTTGTTTCATTTCACCTAACCAGCAAACAGGTGCTGATTAGGGTAGGTAGGTAGGATTTCAGTTTTTGTTTGGATAGCAGCTTGTTGTAGTTGAAGCCCGAAGTGAAGGCCCTAAGCTCCTCAAGTATGCTGCCATGTACATACAATAAAGCGGCCAGCAAAGGGAAACGTTTTAGAACACAGCAAATAATTGAAGATTAAGGCAGTCTGACCTGCTGTTCTTGGCTTTTCACAAGGAAAAGTCATCCCCAAGTGGAGCCACTGTTAGCCTCCTGTTGCAACAGGTTTCATATTTCATGATTGACAGTGGAAGTGCCAAAAATGTTCATCTTTTTCATGCTGCAAAAGTTCCATTTTTGAAAATTTCTCAGTTAAAGGAAAGCCAAACAGTCTAAGCTTGGTTTCCCTAGGTTTAAATTGCTTACTTTAGAATATAGAGAATGTATCTGTCCAAACAGCTTAAGCTTGGCAGAGCAGTAGCTAGGTAGAGAATGAAAGAGCCCAACAGCTTAATCTGGGCCCTTGGAAGAAATAAGGCTAGTTTTCAGATAGAAAAGCAGTTTAAAAGAAAAAGAAATCAGGGTTTGCAAGTCTAAGTGCACCCTTCCGGAAGTAACAAAAAATGCTAGGTGTATTAGGCTGGGTAGGTAGCCTGGGGTTGCAGAAACAAGATCATCTTCAGTTTTGGCTTTGACAAGGAAAGCTCAGCTCATCAGTGGCAAAGGTGGCAAAGCAGTGTGTGATGGCAAAATGCTTAAAGCATGTCTAACTCTCCTTCACTCCCCCTAAAAATATCTTACTAACATCCCCCTTAAAGGATCTTGGGATCTGCCCAAAAAATCCTAATCTTGCTTCATTTTTGTGAAACATCAAGTAAATGTTGGCTTTCCTAAATGAAAAGAAGCCACATTTCTTGTCTAAAATCACTTTTCACTTTCATCTGCCCTATATTTAAGTTTTACTGTTGAAACTTAGCCTTCTACTCTTCTTTCACCTCATAAAGCTATATTAACTTCTAATTGTACTATATAGCTCCCTAACTATTCCCCACCCCCATTAACTACAAAAATTACATAAAATCCCAAAAAATAATGAATATCCCCCCCCCTTTTTGGCACTATAGCCATATGTTCTAGAATCTGGGAAAATGTCAAATCCATCTGGGACTTGCATTTAACCCTCCTCTTATTTTCCCCTTGGAATCAATCAACACCCAGTTGAACTGATAACCATTTCTGTTTCCCCCCCCTGCAGTCACCATTCCAAAGTTTGAATGTTTAAATGTTATATTAAAACATTAAACTATTCATTTAACCCGTGCCGCATAAACCCAAAGACCCACTTTACTAATGTATAACCCCCCGCCATATGAATAAACAAATGAGTTAATGCCGCGGGCCCCGTCATTAACGATCTGCCGTATTATTGATCCCGCCAGCCATTAGATTTGGCCCGCCCAAGATCTACGGTGGGCGGGTCTTTTCACACGCCAACCGCCTGAGGGTTAGCGTCCGGGACTTCGGCGGTTTTGTCATCGTACTCCCGCCATGCGTCGCCCTCCGGGCTGTGGCGGAGCCCCCTCCTCCCAAACTGCCCAGGCGCCAAAGCGGTGCGCCCGAAACCACTTACCGCCCTCCCCCTTGTGACATCAGCTGCCACGTCTGCCCTATGACGTCACCCTCCTTGCCTCCGCCGCTATGCCACGTCGCCGCCACCTCATCTCTTGTGTGCCCGCGCCCTGCCACCGTGTCACTGCCATGTCACCGCCTCGTCAGCTGCCACGTCATCCATCCGTACCCCGGGACCCGCCGATGACGTCACGCTGACGTCATCCCAAAAAAGCGCCAAAAGCGCCCAAATGTCAATTTTTTCTTAAAAGAGCACGGACGACCATTATATTTTACTTCTATGGCTCATTTGAAAGGCTCCGGTTCCCTATTTCATTCATTTCCTTGTTTCCAAAGCTAAAGCGTCCAGTTGAGCTGCCGCGGCCTACAAATTTGGCTCCATAGCCTACCTCTGCACCAGCTCGTCCACTCTCGACACTGTTTGTACCAGGTATTTGTCACGTCTTGCCCTTTTTCGCTCTTGTTCTTTCGTTTTGTCCACTGCACATATTGTAAGCCTGCACTTTTCCCCAATTGGCAGCTCTGCCTCACTTAAACCTTCATGCAAAACCTCTGCAAGACCTTTACTTCAGAAAAAGCCTTAGAAGCCTCGTGCCCATTTACATTTCCACTGGCTAGTCCCGTTTAGAGTTTGACCCCCAGGAAAAATCCCGCAGCAGCTCTGCATTGCCCTGTTGTACCCGATTCTGCTGTTTAAACCCGTCCACTGAAGCTATAATTGTCCTCGGCCCCTTTGCATCGTCCCTCACAGTCTCTAGCTCCAGAGAATTCACTAAGAGAGGCAAGTTTCAGCTCAATCATTCAAAAGTTGCATAATGGCCACTCCATCTGCTCTGAACGTCACTCCCATAAATCCACCAAGTAAAGAACTTGAAACAATGCCCTTGGCTGACACAGACTACCTTATTCAAGACTTGGTTGGAAACAGAAATCATTTGCATACATACTGCCAGCTGAGAAACAGTTTCATAAACAAATCTGACATGTATGGCATATGGGAGTCCAATTTGCCACAATATTTCCTCCCTTCTGTCAATATTTTTCCTGAGGTTATTCACCTCTGTGCTGCAAATTATGAGCCAAATCAGAGAGTTGTTAAGTCTCCATCTGGGAGCATACTCTTCTACATCACTGCTGACTCCATCAACCAGATGTTGAACTTCAAGAAGGCTCAGATACTGTTGCCCTTCTCCATGAACAACTTGCTGGAAGAAGCCTCTTGGCTCCCTGGCCCCAGGTTTGAAAAAATTGTTAAGACATTTATGAGGGCAGATTGCCAACCTAAGGAGCCACCTCCATTGCCATACGACCATTTTAATGAGGTGGGCCAGTTACTTATAGACATGATATCTTATGTGTTGGGTTTCACAACAAGTGAGCATGTGGATGAAACAGTGCTGGTTATATTGTCTTCATTTAGCCAAGGACAACCTCCTGCTGTCAAGTATGATTATGCCAGGTTTATAGCAAATAAAATCCATGACCAGCTCCTTAACCTGGATAGGCAGGGAGTTTTCAAATACTCTTCATACATTTATCACCTGCTCATGTATTATCAATCTGAAATCTTCCAGTGTCCCATCAAAAAGTTAGATTCAAAGGGAGAAAGAAGATCTGTTGTCTTCTGGTCAGCTGTTTTCCATCAAGTCCAGCATTCCCCTTACTCGTACTGTGAGTTCATTGACCAGTTTGTGTATCCAGTCTCCTGCCTGTTAATGAAAACTCCCCCTCCCAAAATAACCTATGAGATGCAAAAGTTATTACAACTTTCTAAGAGCTACAAAGTAGGTGATTGGTATCTATATCAGGACCACACCGTTTTTAGAATCTATGGCTGTGAGCTTTGTCCTTACAAGCTCCCGAGATATGTGCCAATGAGGCTGTTTGCCTTGGAGTACTACAGGCAGCTTATAAATTAAGACTTAACTCATTTTCACAACACTAAGAAGATGGCTCAGCTAAAATTTAAAGACGGCCTAGGCCCCTTCATCATGGACAAGAAGGATGGTTGGCAAGATGCTGACCTAATATTGAAGGATCAACTTAAGTTGAAGAGGAGTTTCTAGTGGGTCCCTTATGACCCGCTTGGTTTTATTAATGCCAGAAGGGTCAAATATAGATTGACACCCTATGACCATTGCAAATACCCACACATTGAACAATATGCCAATCAAGATGCATGGGCACATGGGACTTTAGTTGAAGAATTTACTCAAGAGGAACTTTTGGAGCAAACTGCTAAGGATCTCGAAAAGACTCTTGACTTGGATTCTGATGACCAGGTAAATTTCAAGCTACCTTACCAAATTGAAGAGGGCACATCTACAGCTACACCTTCACAAGCTGCCCAAGGAGCATCTACATCAGCAACAGGTACAGCCAAAGGGAAAGAGCCAATGGAGACAGCAAATAGTCACTGAACAACCGGTCACTGAACAGTCGGTCACCTCAATGGAAGAAACTCAAATGCAAGCCCCTCCACAGCAAACAGAAACAGCCCAAGTGCCACCTCTGCAAACTCCGGTCAATGAAGAAAGAGGCAGGAAACGAGACCGGGAAGACTCCACACCTGCTAGTGGGTCCACATAGCAGCCTGAGTCAAAGAGGCAAAGAGGGGGCTCTCCAATTAAGGAGGAGGTCAGTGAAGGGGTCATAGAAAGCCCAAGAAGGGAAGCAAGCCAGCATACACCCACTAGCTCTTTTCAGCAAGAGCAAGACAGACAACACAGCATGGAGGTCTCTTCCTCCACAGAACGAGGCAAGAAACCAACTAGCATTAAAGCCAGCTTCAAAGAAATCAAAGCTCAAAATGAGCTGCTAAGAGTGCAACTTTATGATCAATTCCTAAAAGCAACACCTGCCAAGCAAGAAAGATTGATGGCAGCATTTGATATCAAACAAGAAAAGATGATTCTTAGCCACTTCAAGCCCAAGGTTCAGCAGCCTCAGTCAGCTGCAGATTTTGTTAAGACAAGGCTAGAGGTCCTGGCCAAGGACATTCACCCCATGGACCAAATAGAGCTACATAAGTAGACAACGGAAATGCTCTATGCTACCCTTGCAGAGAAGGCCACATTGGCCCATGAGTTGAAGGAGTCATTGAAGAATACTAACACTCAGCTGGATTTCGAAAGACTGTCCTCCACAACCAAAGACAATAGAATTAAAACATTGGAGGAGATTATTGTGGACTTAGGACATGATCCTAAGGATCCTAAGGGTGTGAGGACCCTTATGAAGAAGAAGGATGATTCCTACTGAGCATCCTCAAACAGGAGAACTGCAGAAAGAGAAAGAAGCCGAGGATCAATTGGATTTGATGTTGAAATTAAACCAAAGAGTAATTGATTTGGAAGGGGAATTGGAGAAAGCACTGCAAGGAAAGCAGGGAGAGTCGACCTCCCAGCCACCTCAAACAAAACCAACTGTTGTTGTTCCTCCATCACAAGCAGCAGTGACCCCTCCAATTATTCCAGCCACAACAACAGCTACAGAAGCTACAACGACAACAACAACAACAGTTCCTGAGTCTGGCACGAGTGTGGATGAATTGACAAGAGCTGTCAATGAGCTAAAGCTACAAGCAACAGAAATAAAAGAGGCCAAAGAAAAGCTGGCCAAATTGGAAGAAAAATATGACAAGTCCAAAATGACAGTAGCTGAGCAATCAAGGGAAATTAAGGCCCTGAAGGACAAAGTTAAAACATTGGAGAAAGAGTTGTCATTGGACAAGACCCTGGCTGAAATAAAGAAAATCCTATGGGCCAAAATTAATCAATCAATTACCAGCCAATGGAGGTCAATCCAGGCAATGTATGAACAGGTAGAACTACTTGGCCGTGCTCAAATTGAAACTCAGAGAGCCAAGGCAGCATTGGGAAACATGCCCGAGCAGGCCAATAGAATGATCAATTTTCTAAATCATCAGACCAAGGAAGAGCTGGCAGCGCTGCATATCATGAACCGAACAGAGGCCATATTAACAGTAAAGAGGGTGCTCACACTGAGAAGCTTTGTGCAAACCTTAGAGGCAAGATGTCGGGAAATACAAAGGGATGTAGACAATTTTGAATTAAAACTCGCAGCACTACAGACTAGGGGATTGCCCAGCCTACTCACCGGCGCTGGAAAATTGTTGACACGTGACCAATATACAACCAGAATCAATAATTACGTCACAAATCAGCTCACTGCTGCATCAAGTTCTACAACAGAAGCAGGGCCGCCTGCAGGACAGACTCTTTATGATAAGCTGGAAGGTTTATTTTACATGGAGCATGAAGTCAGCCACTTGTTTGAAATGCCGCCCAACTATTACAAGTATACAGAGGCCGATGAGACACTTATCAAAATACAATAACATCAGTTACCTCCTCAGGATTGGTGGCAGGCAATGCTGGCCGTTTTGCCTAGGTAAATTTCAGTAATGGCCCCTTTTTGTTTATTTCAAAATCTTGGTCAGCTACAGGTCAACAGCAAGCACAGGATAAAGTGTGAAAGCACCGGTCAGAGCAGTCAAGGAGCACGCAGAACAGGTGGGAGCGGTCACAAAGCAGTGCGCTGGGACAGCAAGCCCCAAAAGCGCAGATTTTTTAGAGCACGGCCCCAACCGACTCAAATGAAATCAAAAGTCAATATTTCCTGGCAGAAAAGAACAACTGTTACATTTGTATTTATTTCAGCATTTACTTTCTCATCAACCGCTCCTTAGGAGTTGGTAAAGAATTTATGAACTATTAACTTCTCATTCAGATATTTTTGCATCCAATTTTTGTATATATACCTCCCCCTGCATTGTTAAAAGGGTTGGTCGACTAATGTATCCAGGAAAGACTCGCACTGTATTTCTGATATTTTTCTATAATCAAAGACTGCATACAAGCTTGGAGAATGGACTGTTGATGTGTCATTAATGTTTCTGAAGAGTTAAATGAGGAATTCTTGTGCTGCAATATGATACAATAAGTGTTCCCTACCTCTGTTATTTCATTTTCATATATGCTCAAGTCACATAACAAAGGATTGGTATAGAATTTGCTTTGCTGCACTCTATGCCCAGGTTCTGTGGCTTCTTAATGTTTTTCTTCTTGATCTAGACATAAATATGAATTCTGTTATGGCTCATGTTTGATCTATTTCACATATGAATGACTGTCATCTAGGAATTCTTAGTTGCTCCCACATAGATTTTATTCATCTTCTTCCTACTAACCTGTCTGAGAGATTCTTTGCTGCCTCTCGTTCCTTAGCCCTTATTCATCTTTTAAATTTGCAAAATTGTTTCATGAACAACTGTGGAGCACCTGGAAGGTATGCTTTTTGATAAGTAATCTAGTGGTTTTTCAATACTATTTCTAATCTTTTCTCCATTATGAGCCTAAAAATATAAGGTTTTTAGTAAATTGTGTGAAAATGGACAAACGAAGCTCAATCACTAATAATCGATGTTTTCTATGCAGAAGGACGCAGAAATAGGGAATTATCGAGTAAAAAAAAGAAGCGCAAGGAAAGTAACTGCTGCCCCGTCAACAGGGAACCGGATGCGGACAAGATCAAGTAAATTGGAGCCGAATAATCCAGGAAAAGAATGCAGGATATCGTGACGGAGAACGCAAGAAGGAAAGAGGAGACCTGAACGATTAGCGAATCCCTCAGGATCTTCGATCCTGAGGGATCACTGCTTTAAGCTTATCTTTTGTATCTAGACATCTCCGTCATTTCTGTTATATAAAGGTACCACGCCATCGAGCGTGGGGGACGACTGTTATTATAATTATAAACTCAGAACGATTTTGATCACTGAGCTTTTGTAAGATCTGATTTTGTGTACTTTTGTTAATGCAATCAATATAAAGGATTTGGTGTTCACTTCGTTTCTGCATCTGAAGTAACTCTAAGCAGTGTACCATCGTAGCCAAGGGCCCAGCTCCGACGGTCACTTGTTGTTGTATCATACGGTGATTTGTGTGGTTTGCTTATTTCTTTCATTACAGTAATCTGATATATCCTTTCTATGATAGACTATGCTTCTTAATTAATACTTGAATCTGAATAAGTTCTTTAATTCACGTCTCTGTATTACACAAACTGAATCTATTCGAATTGCATCCATTTCTACAACAAGTTATTGGTATGAATGTTATGATTATTGGATTCATATGAAATAAGTATTTGTAAGGCTTGAAGATCATATCACTTTGTTCCGAAACATAGTCGCATCATACATTACTCTCGGATCGCTACAGTAGTATAGACCGTGTACATACTTCGGGGTTTGCTGTCCCATTTGGGTTGATGTTCCATTTGTATTTGCTGTTCCATTTGGATTTGCTGTTCCTTTTGGGTTTGCTGTTCCATTTGGATTTGTTGTTCCATTTGGGTTGCTGTTCCATTTGGGTTTGCTGTTCCATTTTATATGATTGACGTTTCCTG
The DNA here is from genome assembly GCA_031772625.1 of Pinus tabuliformis. Taxonomy (NCBI): domain Eukaryota; kingdom Viridiplantae; phylum Streptophyta; class Pinopsida; order Pinales; family Pinaceae; genus Pinus; species Pinus tabuliformis. The sequence continues at coordinate 1,720,781,520 of CM062818.1, read as the reverse complement.
TTTATGATAGTTTGCTGTTCCATTTCATTATTGCTGTTCCATTTCATTGCTGCTGTTCCATTTCATTACTGCTGTTCCATTTTAAGAATTGCTGTTCCATTTTACTTTTGCTAATCTGCCTTTATTGCTTTCGCGTGATAGCAGGCCTAAGGCTGTCGTGAGCCCAGCAAGACGCTGCCTAGCTCCCTGACCTATAAGCCCATGCTTTGGTTTTCTTTCTTTATCAGTTTCTAAAGGGAAGGGTTATTGGTTCCGTACCCTTGACTGATCATTTGCCTTGTGTGATTTCACTTTCTGAATTGGTTTAGTTACAACTTAGTGTTGTTTCCTTTCAAGTCATTAGAACGCTATACTACCGAGCACTACTTGGACAGAACAACCTCCGATTGAGTTACTCCTTGAAAGAGCAAAACGATCCCGGATTGACTTAATAATGTGGAATAATTGGTGGTGTGAGAGACCCTAGTTATCGCTCTACATTTTGGCGCCGTTGCCGGGGAAGGGGTAATAGCCATTTGTCCTTTATAGAGTAGTGCGCAAATCTGCTAGGAGGGAGTTGGATTTAAAAAACGGAAGGTAAGAACCTACGTACGGAGCATGTAAAAGCCCTGCTCCACCGTCCGCTCTCTTAGTAGAATTGCTGGTTAAATAGGATTTAGAAGTTTAATTGGAGTGCATGACTAAGCAGAAAAAGTTAGAAAAAGATCAAAAGCCTCCATCCAAAGCCAAGGGGTCGGTGACCCTTGGACGAACGACCTTTATAGACGAAATCTATAAGAAAGCCGACTCTCAGCCATTAGTAGGATATAAGAAAGCTAATTCTAAACAGCCTACTAGTTCCCTTCAGGCCTCGGGATCACCATCCGAAGCCTTTGCTGAGGTGCACAGTCGAACAGAGGAGCAAGATTTTCAAGAAATTGAAAATTTGACTCCTGGACCATTGCACGAAGGGACCCAAAGTAACCTTTGTGAAGGAGAAGGAGAAACAGGGGAAATTGAGGAACCTAGATCTCCTATTGAATTAAACGAGCCTTTGAATAGCCCGGACAAGGGAAGCGCTGTGAAAATCCTTGTTGAGGGAATTCATTCACCACAGACAGTTGGGGCCATTATCATCCCTGATCAAGGGAGTGGTGTCAAGACAATCCCTGTTAAGACTACCCCTCCTCAACCAAGGAACACTCTCTTGGAAATTCCTGAAGATTATTGGCATATATTCGATCCCATGGCGCAGAATCAGCCAAACACCCAGACCTCCACATTGCAATATCCGATAGTAGATTCTGCAGCAAATGCTCCCATGAAAGCCATCCCTCTCCAACATATTCCCACATTTCATGGCCTCACATCAGAAGATCCGGACGCATTCTTGTTCGAATTTGATGTATTATGTAGAGGATACGATTACACCACCGATCCCCAGAAACTGAAATTGTTCCCCTCTACATTAAAAGGGGCTGCGTTAAGATGGTTTATGGGCTTAGGTGGTCGGGTTATTAACAATTGGGATCAAATGAAAGAAGCCTTTTTAAAGAAATACCAAGATTACTGTAGGTCAAGGGAACTAAAAGATGAAATCTTTCAAATGTCAACCAGACCAAACGAAACCTTAGAAGAATATGTGGAACGTTTCCAATATAACTTGCAAAGATCCCCTTATGCATCACTACCTATACCTGATAACGTGTTGAAAACTGCATTAATTAGAGGTATGAGAGAGCAATGGATCGAAACGTTAAACATTATGGGGAAAGGAGACATTTATCAGGAAAATTTTGTTGATATCATTGATCTGTGTATCAGGAGCTCAAGAGGCAGCACGAGGATAAAGCCAGCGGAATATGATCGCTTCCCCAGAGACAACAGAACATTAACAGAGGGAGTAACACGGGTGGAACTTGGAAATTTGCTAGAAAATTTTAAAACTGATATTCTGGGAACATTAACTACACAACTTGACATTGTGCAGGCTAAACAGAAGCAAGCCGAGGCAGAGCAGAATCTAGCCATTTTTTGCCCACGATGTAGGAAGAAACACAGCCACAAGGAATGCCCATTGGATACAGTCCAAATATGTGCTATCTGCACCAAGGACCACCTGACCGAAAGTTGCCCTTCACTGCCTGGTTTGAAGGCAGTATACAAAGAAGCAGAAGAGGAGTCAGAACCAGCATATTTTATTAACCAGCGTCGTCAATGGCAGCCTAGGCAACCAGGTATGTTTTCAGACCCCTCCTCTTCTTTTCAACCCCCGCAGTTCAATACTCAGCAACAGAACATGTGGCAAAATCAGTCCCAACCCCCGTTTTCAAATTGGTCACCTCAAATGTTTCCTACTCCGAACCCTTGGATGTCCCAATTTGGTTGGCCAAACTGCCCTTATCCTCCACCATATTGGCAGAATAGTTCCTATCCTCCACAGTGGACCCCTTCCACTTCGCAAAGCTCATCCTGGCAGACAAGCTGGCCAAGATCGACATATCAGCCAACAGGATCAATCCCACTCCCTCAACCAACTCTGCCAGCCTTACAACAAATTCCCCAGTCTAATCTGAGGCCGCAACTCCCAGCCCAACCCAATCCCAATCCTAATAATAGGCTAGTCCAATCCATCCAAATCATAGACACATCAGAGATTGAGTCTGACCTAAGGGAGTGCAACGATCTTCAGTTAAGATCTGGGCGAATAATAGAAACAGAGGGAGACAAAACGATTCATATTGAAAATCAGTTACCAGTAGAACAACCCCCACAACGGGAGGATGAAAACAGAGAGAAAAACAATAAACAAGCAAGTACATCCTCTCCTCCTTTCCCAGAACGATTAGTCACATCTCGACCTATACAACCTCCAGACTTTGACATTTTGGGAGAATTACAAAATTTGTATATAAAGATTCCGTTCCTCCAAGCTATACAAGATATTCCTATATATGCGAAAACCATAAAGGAATTATGCATCAAAAAATCAAGGAGGAATACAAATACTAACCCTAGAGTCCAAGTAGTTGGTACTTTATCCGACCTATTATCAGGAAGAGAGACACCTATCAAATATGAAGATCCCGGGAACCCAATTGTAATCGTTCAAATCTATGGCCAAATCCTGACTAACGCTCTAGTCGACCTGGGAGCTGCAATCAACATTTTGACAACCTCCACCTGCCAAAAGCTTGGCATTACGTCAGTAGAACCTACCTCTACCCTGTTAGAATTGGCAGATTGATCTGTAGTTCGACCAGAAGGTACTCTGAATGATGTCATGGTTTCCGTAGATTCATGGGAGTATCCCACAGATTTCCTGGTAATTAATCCTAAAACCCGACTAGATGGACATCCGTTAATCCTAGGCAGACCCTGGCTTACTACTGCCGATGCCTACATAGGCTGCCGGCAGGGAAACATGACTATAGCTAAAGGACACGATGTTAAAAATTTAATTCTATATCCTCCAGCTCAGCCAAGCCTGCCAATGATTAAAACTAACTCTTATCCTGTATCATATCTTGCTAATAACATCAGATCTCCACTAACTATACAAAAGGCGTTAGACTTCAAGGATCAAACAGAAGACGACGCCATTAACAATTTTATTAGTCAAACTGAAGCGAGAACACATATGCGGTGTCTTATGATAGAGGGAGAATTTGACAGTGAGCTAGAAGAAGATCCCTTAAAAGATCCGCATGATCAGACAATACCAGTAACTGTTGTTGCTAATAGTAAAGTAGTGGAAATTGAACCTGGTAAAACTCTGAATATTAATGCCAATCTTACACCAGATCAAGAGATAAAACTTGTTAATCTGTTACAAAAATACAAGGATGCATTTGCGTGGGATTACCCCGACATGAAGGGGATTGATCCTCAATTATGCACCCATCACATCTATATAGAGAAAGATGCAAGACCTGTCCGTCAGCCACAAAGAAGACTCAACCCTCACCTAAAAGAGATAGTGAAAGATGAACTTCAGAAGCTCTTAGATGTTAACTTTATTTACCCTATCTCTGACAGTAAATGGGTCTCTCCCCTTGTGGTGGTACCCAAGAAAAATGGAAAATGGAGGATTTGCGTCGATTACAGGGAGTTAAACAAGGCTACACAAAAGGATCACTTTCCCCTCCCATTTATAGATCAAGTATTGGACGCGTTAGCAGGGAAGAAATTTTTCTCCTTTTTGGATGGCTTCAGTGGATATAACCAAATCAAAATTGCCCCTGAAGACCAGGATAAAACTACCTTTACGTGCCCTTGGGGAACGTTTGCCTATCGTGTATTACCCTTCGGCCTATGTAACGCCCCTGCTACATTTCAAAGGGCTATTCTCAGTATTTTTGCAGATCTAATAAACGATGGACTTGAGGTGTATATGGACGACTTCACACCGTATGGGGATGAATTTGATCCAGCTCTGGATACCCTGGAAAAAGTTCTACAACGCTGCATTGCTACCAGACTCTGCCTGAGCCACGAGAAGTGCTACATGATGATGACGGAAGGGCTAATTCTAGGGCACTACATTTCAGCAGCTGGCATCCAGGTAGACCCTGCTAAAATTCAGATTCTTTTGCTCATCCCTACCCCCACTACTCAAACAAAGGTACGTAGTTTCCTTGGATTTTCTGGATATTACAGACGCTTTATAGAACATTATTCACGAATTGCAACACCTCTATATGCTTTGACAGGTAATGTCGATTTTTTGTGGACAGATAAATGCGACCAGGCTTTTAAAGAATTGAAAAAGTTGTTGTCAATAGCTCCAGTCCTTCGAGGACCAAACTGGAATCTGCCATTCCAGATCTCATCGGATGCCTCGGATACAGCAATCGGTGCAGTCCTAGGACAAGAAGAGGATAAGAAGCCATACGCTATTTACTATATTAGCAAAAATTTATCCTCTGCCGAACTCAATTATACTGTTACTGAAAAGGAATTTCTGGCTGTAATTCATGCTGTTAATAAATTTAGGCATTATATTACAGGTTACCCTGTTGTGTTATATACAGATCATTCTGCTATTAAATATCTAGCAAACAAACCTGTCACGAATGCTAGAGTAACTCGATGGTTGATCCTGTTGTAGGAGTTTGACATCACAATTAAGGATCGACCCGGCAAGGAGAACCCTGTAGCCGACTTCCTCTCAAGAATACCCAAATCAAGTGAAGCAGCAGCCGTGGAAGATCAATTCCCTGACGAACATCTGTTTGCCATTGCCATTCGAACACCCTGGTATGCTGACGTCGCCAATTATCTTGCAGTGGGTAAGTTACCAAAACACCTAACCCCTCAGGAACGAAAACAAATTGTTCAAAAAAGCACTCGATTTTCGTGGATTGGAGACCATTTATTCCATACAGGGGCAGACATGCAAATCAAAAGGTGTATTCGAGAGGATGAGATCCTAGACATCTTAAAGGCTTGTCACAGTGGACCATGCGGGGGGCACTTTGCCGAAAAAAGAACAACACATAAAATACTATAAGCAGGGTACTATTGGCCTACAATCTTTAAGGACGCGAAGAAGTTTGTGCAGGCCTGTGATAGCTGCCAGCGAGCAGCAAAACCTGGTCAAGCTGATGAAATGCCTCTGAGACCACAAGTGGTTATTGAGCCATTTGAATGATGGGCTCTCGATTTCGTCGGGCCCATTAATCCACCATCAAACCAAAGGACATACATCCTGGTAGCAACAAACTATGTTACTAAATGGGTTGAGGCTGAATCATTAGCCAGGGCTACAGAAGATTCGGTAATACAATTTTTGTTCCATTTGTTTGTACGTTATGAACTTCCGAGAGAAGTAATTACAGATGGTGGACCACAATTTGTTGGAAACAAACTAGCTGCAACATTTAACAATTATCATATCCAACATAAGATTACTACCCCCTACCATCCGCAGGCAAATGGACAAGTAGAAAACAGTAACAAGATAATTGAGTCGATCTTAACAAAGACCATCGCATCACACAGGCGTGATTGGGCTGCTCGGCTACCTGAAGCACTCTGGGCTTATAGAACCACATGGAGAAGTACGACAGGCTATTCACCTTATCAATTGGTGTTTGGGAAACAACCAATCTTTCCTATCGAATTTGAGATCCAAACACTACGAACTGCACAAGAGGTCGGCCTAGATCTGAATGAGGCACAGATCAATCGACTACGACAAATCAACGAATTGGATGAGATTAGGATCTCTGCATTACAAAACACAGCATTAATCCAACAACAGCGAGCTAAGTGGCATGATGCACTTATAAAGAATAAAGTCTTCCATGAAGGAGACTGGGCTCTGTTATACGATTCTCGGTTCCAGGACTTCCCGGGGAAACTCCAGACTCGCTGGCTAGGACCATATGAGATCCAGAAGGTGCACGACAATGGGACCCTCACTCTGATCACAATTGACGGTTCTGGACATACGTTCAAAGTAAATGGCCACTGAGTTCGTCTCTATCGAAGACCCCTTACTCGGGAATCCTTTTGTCAATAGCTTCAGCAAGATACTGATTTGGAGATCCTAGGAGAGGAAGTGAAATCTTCCTCACCCATAACTTAAGCAATTTGTTTTTCGTAATTTGTGCATAACATCCTGTACATATGTTCTCTTCATCTTTTGTTTGCAGTATTTTGATTACCTTATTTCGCACAGCACTGGTTTGATTTTGCTGTTCCTTTTTAAAAGGAACAACACTCGTTTGATTTTGCTGTTCCTTTTTAAAAGGAACAACACTTGTGTGATTCTGCTGTTCCTTTTCAAAAGGAACAACACTTTTGGTGTTTTGCTGTTCCTTTGCAAAAAGGAACAACACTTGTTGTTTTTGCTATTCCTTTGCGAAAAGGAACAACAGTTTTTGCTTTGTTGTTCCTTTGCGAAAAGGAACAACACTTTTTACTTTGCCGTTCCTTTGCGAAAAGGAACAGCACGTTTGTGTTTTGGAATTTTTGCTTTTCCTTTGCGAAAAGGAACAGCACTTTGGCATTTTGGAATTTTTGTTGTTCCTTTGCAAAAAGGAACAACACTTTTTGTTCTGCTGTTCCTTTGCGAAAAGGAACAACACTTTTTGGCTTTGCTGTTCCTTTGCGAAAAGGAACAGCCCGTGTGGATTTTTGCTGTTCCTTTGCGAAAAGGAACAGCCCGTGTGGATTTTTGCTGTTCCTTTGCGAAAAGGAACAGCCCGTGTGGATTTTTGTTGTTCCTTTGCGAAAAGGAACAACACTCTTTGTGCTTTGCTGTTCCTTTGCGAAAAGGAACAGCACTCGCATATTTCTTTTTTTCAAGATGCAGAATGTGGTTAATTCCGCTATTTTCCGCAAGACGAGTCATCCACATGCTCAGTGCAGAGAAGACACCATCAGAACCTTTCTGCTCCTATTTGGACGTTTTGCGATTATGCTCTCCTAAATCCTTTAGATATAGCAATGACATTATGCAATGAACATAAAAGAATGATATACCGAAACCTGCACATCATAAATCGCTATTATTTTAACGGTCAGCATATATAAGAAGACAAGAGGAAGGACATTAACTTTCGTCTTTACTGTCATTATCTTGTTCCTGAACCATGGTTTGGTAATTTTTATCATGTCGATCTCCCTAAAAACTTTCTTGATCATTACTGAGGAATATGAGCAAACAATTTATATCTGTCTGTTGGGATTGTAAGACTTCTTCCACCATTCCCCGCTCTTAAGGAGTGCGGAACCACCCTTATGTGTAATTGAACAAAGAAAAAAGAAGTGTGCTACAAAAGAAGAATAAAAGAGAAAAATAAGAATAAGACATGAAATCATCAAATGCAGGATAGGGGGTCTCATTCAGAGCCAGCCTACCATGATCATAAGGAGGGAAGCGAAGTGGCATTCCCATTACGGCCACCACACCAGGGATATGGTCCAAAGGTAAAATAACAAGCAAACCTTGGAACAGGAGGTCTCATCATGAGCCGGCCTGACCACGTTTCGTGCCTACCTTGTGAATGGCATTATGGTTATCTGGTCACCAAGCCAGCATAATGGCCTGCATTTTGACAAAGCACACTTCAGTAGATACACAAAGGATAATGGTTTCGGAGGGTGAGATAAACAACTTTGCCAAGGTTATGAACACCTGTTGGCAGCAGAGCTCTGTTAATGGCATTGGAGTCGTAATATTTACACCAACAGGTATGATATTAAGTCTGTTTGTCTTTTATATCCTTTGCATGTATCATATGTCACACCCTGATATAATTATCGCATGAACATTATCACCAATCATAGCAACGGAATTGACAATGACTACTGGAGACTTGGTACAGTTAACAGACGTCCAACCCTCGGTTCCTCATTATATCACACTGGCTTATCTTAAAAGCGATCCATTTTTCTGCCTCGGTTTCGGTACTTCGTTGTCCTTTTACAACATGGCATAATTTCCACCTACTGTACTTTATGATTTGACTCCCGACTGGCTGTTGCTCCTCTCTTTGACGGCTGGGGGCAGCCTATCAGATCGCGGGGGGGGGGGGGAGGTGACCTCATTACTCCTATGGTTACGTGGCTGCACACCATTCGGGCAAAATAATAACACGATTTAACGGTATGATGATCTCATTCTACGAACTGCCATCCACGATCTTTCTCTTTGCTGCATGCTCTACGAAAATCCTTCCTAAAAATAGCATCGAGTATCCTCTCTGTTCGGTAAATACTACAGACAGTTGCTGTGTCATTCCCGAGTTTATTTCTGAGAGTAAGCTATGGGCGGGAAAACAATCCGAAGTGAACCGCACAAGCTGATCGCGTCTGCTGCTGCCCGCGAAATTCTGGAAAATGCAGGATGGTTGAATTACTTCAACCGCCTGCAAGAATCGAACGAGGCTGTAGCTTTGGAATTCCTGCAAAATATGCAGGAAAACCACTCTATAGTCGGAGGAAAGCGGATAGAAGTCACGGAGGACATTATTGCAGAAACCTCAGGATTACCAGCTGTTGGACCCAGATGGGAGCTGAAGAAGGAAAGACTGCAGAAAGCAATGGAAATTTTCCAAAGCGAAGGCCAAAGTCTGACAGTCAAAGGGAAAGGAGTTCTGCCGACAACACTGGGGGAACCCTGGACCGAGCTGGCAAAGATAGTGCAGAGCTATATCACCTGCGAAGGGAGAAAAGATGTGGTAAGGGCTCGTCACTTAAAACTTCTAGCTGTTTTGAAGGGAAAATGCTCTGTAAATCTCCCTGCCTTTTTAAATTCATTATTACATGATGTGGCCCGAAGTTTGAAGAAGGCTCAGCACACAGAGATGGTTGTTAGCCACCACGGACTGATTCGGCTAATAATAAGCCACAGTCTTGCCCAACAGCAAGACACCTGGGAGGAATTGGTCGAAACAGTTAAAATGGGACTGGCTTTACTTCGAACCTCCAGCACACTGGAACGTTCGGAAGAACACAAGGAGCCAGAAGCAGAAAGGCATGCTGTTTCAAAACGAAAGCAGTCCTCTAGCACGCCGGAACAATCAGAGAAACGTAAGAAGTCGGCGGCAAAAAAGCATGCTGTTTCGAAACGGAAGCGATCCTCCGATACGCCGGAACGACCAGAGGAACCTAGAGAACCTGTTGGCACTCCCAACCTGCCTGAAAGACCCAGGAAGTCAGCTCGATTGGTTCGAATACGGGGAAGGTTGGAAAAGATTCATAAAACTGCGACCCAACCAATTGAAATCGAGGACGAACCTTCGGAAGACGAAGGTGAATTACCCGAAGGAAATGCTGAGCAATTAGAGGCTGGAACTAACCAGCCAGAAGGAGGAATTGAAGAAGAAAATGCACAATCCATGGGTAGTCCGTTGCAAGACCATCCAGGAGAAGAGGAATTGGCAGCAGTTCTGGCTAATATGGGAGAATACGGCCAAGCCTCCAGTCTAGGAGACATCCTTGATGGTCCCGCAGAAGAAGAATTACCTGAGGAAGGGCATGCAGAAAAAGCAGGGGAAGAAAACCTGCCTGGCTATGGTAATGAATCAGAAGACATCAATTCGGGACAATCTGTCCCCAAGGCACCGGAAGATGTTCCGGGAGAGGAAGAAGAAGTAAAATTAAAGGCCAAACCCTCTGCCGAGGCTAGGGAAATTGCAAAATTGAAGAAGAAGCACCAGAGGATGCTGGGCACGATAGCCAGACTTCGGCAACAAATCAGAATGTTGAAATCCAGTCTGAGAATACAAAAAACTGCAAGACAAAGGAAAAGGACCACGGCAGCAAGAACCCCGAGGGTTAGGGTTCGTTTTGATGGACGAAACCCCATGAGGAGACCTACTGTGGAGGAACAGTCCGTTGTTCCGAATGATAATGAGGAACAGGGTGCTGTTCCAACAGAAACTGCTGTTCCATCTGGCCCGGAGGAACGAATGGACATTCCAATGGAACAGCAAGAGGCTCCGGTGGTAGGAAGACCGTACCAACCCTTTGTTCGCATCAAAAAGGAGACGGATAGCAAAGAGGTTCAAACGGAAGCACCCCCCTCGGGTGTAATTCGGGTCCTAAATTCCAAACAACGCAATAGGAAGGTCCAGGTTAAACTTCCAGCTTCTACAGCTGTCTGGAAGAAAGACTCGAAAACCAGAACCTTGCATAAAATGATGAAGGAAGCCCAGCAGGAGGCCGAGAAGTTGCGAGAACAGACGGTCCCCAAGGAAAGATACGAGGAGCTCCAACAACAACTTCGAAACATCAGTCAGTCTGAGAGCCAGGCCTTTGAAGGATGGTAGAAGGAGCAGGAAAAGGTTGCTAAGGTAACTCGTCGACTAGATAGTGTTGTTAAGCAGATGGACACCTTGTGTTCCTTGTATACTGATTTTTTGACTTGTAGAGACCCTGCTAAAAATTATGCTTTGTTTTTGCTTGAACGTTATTTGAGATTAAAAATAAAAGCTGTTAGGGAAGGAGCACCTATCCATATCAACACTGTTAATGATTTTATAGATTGCTGCAAGCACTATGGATTTAAAGTTCAAAGGTTGTTATGTGAATTCTACTTGCACAATCTTGTCTTAGACCAGGAAACTAATTTGAATCCTGGCCCTTTCGTTGGCGATATACAATTTCAAGCCTTTATCTCATTTGGGGTGAATCAGTTAAAATGGCTTAAAGCTTACAACATCTTCCAAAGGCAAGAAAATAGTTTAGACCTTTGGGTACGAGCTGAACCTAGGGACCCAGCAGCATTATGGAGAGAGCATAGGAGTATGATGAGGATCCCAGGTGTCATGAAGATATTAGGTCCCATGCATGGAGACTTGATCCGAAATGGTCTGGAGTATTTCCTGACTATTAAAGACCAAGCCTTCCATGCTGCAAAGTTTCGCTACCAAACCTCTAACCCAAACATCCAGCTCAGGGAACCCTTTAACTTTGAGAATTTTGAATTGGCTGCCAATCGATTGAGTCTCTATGGGGAACGGATTCTGCGAGCAGGACCATTTTGGTTGGGGTATCGGTTTCGCAGCCCAATTGTTTGGCATCCTGCACCTGGATATCAGGCCCTATATGAGATGCCTGCAGATCAGTTAGACCAGTTCTTTGACCATCTAGTTTCTAATCATGGTTGTCGGCCTCTTCGTGAGATCCCTTCTCCGGCCTACTCTCTCACAGCCCTGCATGTCAATTACAACTTTTTCATGAGGACATGAAACAGGGTAAGCAGGGGGGTGTGTGGAGCACCTGGAAGGTATGCTTTTTGATAAGTAATCTAGTGGTTTTTGAATACTATTTCTAATCTTTTCTGCATTATGAGCCTAAAAATATAAGGGTTTTGGTAAATTGTGTGAAAATGGACAAACGAAGCTCAATCACTAATAATCGATGTTTTCTATGCAGAAGGACGCGGAAATAGGGAATTATCGAGTAAAAACAAGAAGCGCAAGGAAAGTAACTGCTGCCCCGTCGACAGGGAACCGGATGCGGACAAGATCAAGTAAATTGGAGCCGAATAATCCAGGAAAAGAATGCAGGATATCGTGAGGGAGAACGCAAGAAGGAAAGAGGAGACCTGAACGATTAGCGAATCCCTCAGGATCGAAGATCCTGAGGGATCGCTGCTTTAAGCTTATCTTTTGTATCTACACATCTCCGTCATTTCTATTATATAAAGGTACCACGCCATCGAGCATGGGGGACGACTGTTATTATAATTATAAACTCAGAACGATTTTGATCACTGAGCTTTTGTAAGATCTGATTTTGTGTACTTTTGTTAATGCAATCAATATAAAGGATTTGGTGTTCACTTCGTTTCTGCATCTGAAGTAACTCTAAGCAGTGTACCATCGTAGCCAAGGGCCCAGCTCCGACGGTCACTTTCTGTTGTATCATACGGTGATTTGTGTGGTTTGCTTATTTCTTTCATTACAGTAATCCGATATATCCTTTCTATGATAGACTATGCTTATTAATTAATACTTGAATCTGAATAAGTTCTTTAATTCACGTCTCTGTATTACACAAACTGAATCTATTCGAATTGCATCCATTTCTACAGCAAGTTATTGGTATGAATGTTATCATTATTGGATTCATATGAAATAAGTATTTGTAAGGCTTGAAGATCATATCACTTTGTTCAGAAACATAGTCGCATCATACATTACTCTCGGATCGCTACAGTAGTATAGACCGTGTACATACTTCGGGGTTTGCTGTCCCATTTGGGTTGCTGTTCCATTTGGATTTGTTGTTCCTTTTGGGTTTGCTGTTCCATTTGGATTTGCTGTTCCATTTGGGCTGCTGTTCCATTTTGGTTTGCTGTTCCATTTTATATGATTGACGTTTCCTGTTTATGATAGTTTGCTGTTCCATTTCATTACAGTTGTTCCATTTTAAGAATTGTTGTTCCATTTTACTTTCGCTAATCTGCCTTTATTGCTTTCGCGTGATAGTAGGCCTAAGGCTGTCGTGAGCCCAGCAAGACGCTGCCTAGCTCCCTGACCTATAAGCCCATGCTTTGGTTTTCTTTCTTTATCAGTTTCTAAAGGGAAGGGTTATTGGTTCCGTACCCTTGACTGATCATTTGCCTTGTGTGATTTCACTTTCTGAATTGGTTTAGTTACAGCTTAGTGTTGTTTCCTTTCAAGTCATTAGAACGCTATACTATCGAGCACTACTTGGACAGAACAGCCTCGGATTGAGTTACTCCTTGAAAGAACAAAACGATCCCGGATTGACTTAATAATGTGGAATAATTGGTGGTGTGAGAGACCCTAGTTATCGCTCTACAACAGCTACCTTGCTCCTCATCTTTTTTGTGATTAAGAAAGTCAACTAGCAGTCTTACTCCATGAATCCATGCCCAATGGTTTGAAATTTACCACCATATGCCTTGCCTCTCTACTTGAAACATCATCTTTCCAACTGTTAAGTTATGGTATGTTCTATGCTTATAATAGTTTACTTCGTTTTCTTATTATATTCCACCGATTAGCAATCACATGTACATAAAGTAAAGTGCAGATAGAACATTAAACGATCGACAGAAAACAAGCCAAGACAAGAGACACAAGATGTGGCGGCTAGCCAGGGACAAACCCCACAATGTGTGGGGAAACCCTTTGATCAAATCTTCTTTTATCTTCAATAATTCAGTAGAGAGAAATAGTACAATAAATCTGATTCATATTAGCAGTAGCAAACCCTAGATCAGTAGCATCAGCATTAGCGACTTCATTATCAAACTAGGGCAGACCATATCTCACAAACCGACAGTCGGATTGCCTTCATTCCACCACCAAAAGTTTCGGCTTCCAGAGGAGGTTCAGGTGAACCTTCAGCACATTTCATATGAGGAGATCTTCTAGGCCACGCAAGTCAATCTTTACTTTTGCAGTTGTAGCTTCAGTTTCAGCAGTTTCTGGCTTCAAACTAGGGCAGTCGATATCTTGCAAACCGTTCGTCGGATTGACTTCATTCCACCACCAAAAGTTGCGGCTTTCAAAGGGGGTTCAGATGAACCTACAACATATTTCAGATGAGGAGATCTTCTAGGCCACGCAAGTCAATATTTACTTCTGCAGTAGCAGCTTCAGTTTCAGCAGTTTCCGGCTTCAAACTAGGGCAGTCGATATCTTGCAAACCGTTCGTCGGATTGACTTCATTCCACCACCAAAAGTTGTGGCTTTCAAAGGAGGTTCAGATGAACCTACAGCACAGTTCCAAAGATGATATATTCTAGGCCACGCAAGTCAATCTTTACTTCTGCAGTTGCTGCTTCAATTTCAGCAGTTTCTGGCTTCACATGTGTGAGAGAGAGAGACCCATTTCAGCGCAGTAGAAAAGAGACTCGTATCTGCGCAGTAGAGAGAGAGAGATGTGATGAGATGAGTGAGTCCAAATGAGGAAAATTTCTCTTATATTTATACACAACATTGGTGGGTGAATAGATGCGACTGTTGGGCTTCTGAGCCTACATGAGTTGTAGGTCGGCTTGATAATAATTCCATAATAAAAATAAATTCATATCTCCATGAATACTTATTCGAATTGGATGATCTTTATATCAATCCTACACCTCTCGACGAGAGGAATCTAATAAAAATATTACCATCCATGAATAAGATGACCCACATGAAGTTTTGCCCTGTTTTCCAATTTTAACACTCCCTCTCAACCATGGAGAACTTCATCTGCAATCTGTCTATCGGTCGTTACTATTCATCCATCAAATGCACTGCCTTGTACAGCCTGACCCTTGCCCTGCTCTGCTCTATTTTGCCTATTCTGCTTTGTCTTGTTCTGCCTTGCACTGATCTGTACTGTTTTGTTCTGTTCTGTTCTGCTCTTGCATTGTTCTATTCTGCTCTGCTTTATTCTGCCTATTCTGCTTTGTCTTGTTCTGCCCTGCACTGATCTGTACTGTTTTGCTCTGCTCTTGCATTGTTCTATTCTTCTCTGCTTTTGTCCGAATTATGAAGAAGAAGAAATGATTGAGGATGTATCATACTAACTCAAAGTCAGTCTCAGAGTATGTACCGCTGGTCCCAGACCAGTCTCAGCCGACCCGAAGTCAGCTTGATAGTAAGTACCACTCCTACCACTGGTCCCAGACCAGTATCATTGATCCCAGATCAATGGAGGTCATCCTAGCGTAGGGAGTATGGTAGTTACAATGATGCATCCATCGGTACTACTATGGTCCCTAACTTCATTTCCCTACTCATTGATTAGATGAGAGGTACTTCCCATGAGTCCCAGACTGCATGGGTAGGATGCCTCGACAGGAGAACTAATCAATCCTGTCCTCACAGGAGAACACATCAATCCTGCTACAATTGCCATGGAGAACACATCAATCCAGGCCTCACAAGAGAACTAATCATCCTGCTACACAGGAGAGCGAATCATCCTGTTCCACAAGAGAGTGAATCATCTTGTCCCACAAGAGAGCGAATCATCTTGTTCCAGTGCGCACCACCAGGGGAGGGTGAGTCACCCTGCGGTCGTATGTACATCAATCCAGGCCTCACAGGAGAACTAAT
Organism: Pinus tabuliformis; assembly: GCA_031772625.1. Taxonomy (NCBI): domain Eukaryota; kingdom Viridiplantae; phylum Streptophyta; class Pinopsida; order Pinales; family Pinaceae; genus Pinus; species Pinus tabuliformis. Next base: position 1,720,765,999 of record CM062818.1, on the reverse strand, counting down.
CATCCTGCTACACAGGAGAGCGAATCATCCTGTTCCACAAGAGAGCGAATCATCTTGTCCCACAAGAGAGCGAATCATCTTGTTCTAGTGCGCACCACCAGGGGAGGGTGAGTCACCCTGTGGTTGTATGTTGCTCTAGTAATAACCGCAAGCCCTCAGAGCTCCCAGAGCTCAATGTATGCAACATGTAGGACCCTGGTACAAGGGTTTCTTACCGACTCCAAGCCGTTTGGGAAAATCACAGATTAGATCTTTCCTCGGGGCGTTTACAAGGTGTATCAACCTGTACATCATCTTAATGCGATGGAGCCTCCTTGCTCATCAAATTACCATATCCAAGATGATGTCTATCTGCTGGAGCAATCGACGAATACGAGATTCCTCAATAATCGAATCCCACCTCTGGTTTTAATAGAGAATCACAGTGGTATCCAATGTAAATCCAAACAACTCACTGAAGAGCTTTCGCAACCAGACTACCTCACACGAGGTTAGGCTAGCAACAATATATCCGGCTTCGGCGGTGCTCAAAGCCACCGACTTCTGCTTCCTGCTCATCCAGGATATCGAAGCAGATCCCAAGGTGAAACAGCACCCGGAAGTGCTCTTACGGTCCACCACACTACCTGCCCAATCAACATCAGTATATCCAAGTAGTCTCACATCTCTGGCAGTGTATCTTAATCCATGAGAGATTGTGTCCTGAAGACATCTGAGAAGATTCCTGGCATCAATGAGGCTCAACCAAATATGAGCTCACAATGTTAACTGCAAAAAATATGTTCAGACGGAGGTTGACCAAGAACATCGATGCGAATGAGTTTATGAAACTCAGAGGCATTTCCCAAATCTGGTTCGACATCACTACCATATAACTTCTAAAAGTTAAGATCCTTGAGGTAGTCACAGGCTTGCAATCCATCATACCAAATCTTTCCAATATCTTTACCACATATTTCCCTTGAGATAGGAAAATTTCCCTTGGCTTCTACCATACTTCAAGTCCTAGGAAGTAGTGCATCAGTCTTAGGTCTTTCATTTCAAATTTAGAGGCCAACTCCCTCTTACATTTGTGAATGAGAGGGTCTGCACCTGTTAGAAAGATGTTATCCACATACAATACCAGTATGAGAGGCTTGTCATCTTCAACCTTAAAGTAAATGTTAGGATCGACTTCACTCCTAGTGAATCCCAGCTTTATCAAGTAGCTTTCGATCCTCTCATACCATGCTCGGGGTGCTTGCTTCAGCCCATAGAGAGCTTTCTTCAACCTGCATACATGATATTTTCGATCATAAGTCTCAAATCCTTCGGGTTGCTCCACGTAGACCTCTTCTTTGATCGAGCCATGCAAGAACACAGTCTTGACATCCATCTGATGTAGGTTACATCCTTGTGAGGCGGCAAGGGCTATGATCGAGTAGATGGTCATATATCTGGCAACAGGTGCAAAAATCTCATCATAGTCTATACCTTCCTTTTGGGAGAAACCTCGAGCAACAAAACGAGCCTTATACTTTTCCGTGCTTCCATCTGCTGCATGCTTTATCTTGTAAAGCCATTTTGAAGTAACAATTGTCTTGTCCAGGGTCTGGGAACTACTTCCCAGACATCATTCTCCATAATAGACTCATATTCTACGGTCATAGCATCCTTCCATACTTGATGCTTGACGGCATCTGAGAATGACGAAGGCTCATTTTGTATGATCGTGCTCATGATGGTCAGGTATCCTTGATACCTATTAAATTTCTTACTTTGACGGAAGGTTCCTCAGGGTGCAGCATGTCCTTTAGCATCATCAAGTATCCCCCTAATCCATGAAGGCCTCTTCCTAGAAGAGGAAGGCTCATGTGGATGAGAATCTATCAGATCCATGGGTTCTTCTACATCAGGCATTGATTCATCATCCTTTTCTTTCGGTTCTCTGGTGTTGGCTTCTTGAGATCTCCTCAAAGTCGATAGATTGTTCACCTTGCGGTGAACTTTCCTTTAGGAGTCTTGGAACCCAATGCTCGATGAGGGCATCGATTTTGTACATATACGACGGTGATTGTAGTTTCAGCCCATAGAAACATCAGAAGTCTTTGATCATGTAGCATGGCCCAGACATCTTCCATCATCGTGCGGTTCTTCCTTCCCACCACACCATTCTGCTCAGGAGTATGTGGTGTAGTAGTCTCCCTCTTAATGCCAACCTCAGGTATGCCTGAGTGAAATAATTGTAATATATCAGAGGACTTGCTTTGGCTTGAGGGGAATGGTCCCCTTTTGAGCTTTCCTTCAGCACATCCTGGACATACACCTTCATTCTCTATTCAGAATTCGGGCATCCCTATCACCATTTGTCTTACACCGAGTATAGCTTTATAATGAACGGGGGAAAACCTCTAATGCCAAAGTTCAGACTGAAGAGATATGTCATAAGACATGACACCTAGCAGACTTCCATCGACCTGATATAATGAATCAACACTAAAACCAAGAGTAAAGGCATCTTTAACATTATTTTTCCATATACATACCTTGCCATCGCTGAAGGTTACCTTGTAGCCTTTGTCTTCCATTCCCGAGATGGACACTAGGTTCTTTTTGAGGTCATGTGCATTTAATACATCCTGGAATTTCTGGCCTTCTTGAATGCTTGTCCTCTTCCTTGATCCCAGCTCTCCTCTTACCTTTGCTATTGAATTTGTCATTCCTTTGATTGCCATCAGAGGGATTTCGAGTTGCACCACTGCATACTGTACCATGCTTCTCTGATCATGATTATCATCATGCTGCCTGTTAACACCCAGGTTGTTCCCTATGACTCCCAAGGGAATACGGCCGGGGTAACCACTAACCAATCTTTGGATCACCGCTTCTAGCCTAACAGTGATCAGAGAGGGCTCTCTCTTTATGATTTGTAACTGTTTGTTGTAGGGTTTTAGGCTAGCTATTATGCACTGTGTTTTGTTTATGTTTGGTTGGTGAAATTCCTTTTAGGTTCTAGTGAAGTAGTTTTCTGAGAAGTTGAGTACCATTGGGCAATGGAGTCTGTAGCTGTATGTGTTTGAAGTTTTGAGATGAAAGATGGGACTTACAGGGCCATTTGGGAGTTTAATAGAACAGATTTTTGATTAAAAGACTGGAAACAGGTAGCACGAATAGTGAAAGCATTCAAGAATTTCCACTATTTATCTATGTGTTCCCAACAGATAGCTTTAAGAAGAGAAAACAGAGGTCTTAGGGGCAAAGTTGAATCCCTGAGAATGACTGTTATAATAAAAACACAGTTTTGAATTGCAGCATTTAAGAATTACAATTCAATTACTGTATAAGAGGAAAACATTTATAATAGCTCAGTTTGAGTCCAGGGTAAACATAGTTAAATCCTGGTACTATCCTTTCACCTTGCTATCAAGTGTAAACATAAGAACAGTAAAGAGAACAAAAGACTCAAGACAGACACGACAAAGAGATTTGAGAATACTTATAGTTTTATGCAACACCCATGGAATCCTGTAACATGCATCCTTCACCACAAGATATCAAACACACCAAACTTCTGGAAGTTCCATTCCTCCTTTGTATTAATTCTCTGAAAATATTACAGCAGATGGAAGTTATCCAAGAGAAAATTCCAGCAACCTCTTCAGCATCTGTGAAGGGTCTATATATACTAGCGGTGGTCTACAGAAATATCTGAGTTCTGCGTTATCTCAGTCTTTACATTCCCACCAACTATCTAAGATATTATGTCGAAAATTTATTACACATTTAATACACAGCACAGGCATCTTAATGCTCTGTCAGAAGATATTTAGCTTTATAAGAATAGCTAAGTCGGTCTGAATATTTGGAGTTAATGCATAGAAAACCCGACTGTAGGCTGGTACACTATGTCTCGGACCTGTCAGCTGTGACTTTGACTGCTGCTGGTGGCGAGTGACTGGTCTGGCTGAGTTGGCTCAGCCTCTGCCTTTTCATGTGGGTATTAATTCCCAAAATTGTCACTGTATGTACCTGCTTCTTCCTTCTGCGCTATTGGTTCTGGCCTGTCAAAATTGTCTGGGTCAAATGCCTCCAGACATCCTGTGTGGGCAGTTGATGTGCCAAAATTGCCCCTAGAGTCTCATCTGCTTCTGTGAACTTGAAGAAATTGGGTGGTGTATCAAACAGATGCTCTATCTCATTCATGAGAAAAAACAGGTTCTCCACTCTGTCATACATCATTTGCCCTGTAGCTGGCCCTGGCTCCTTTGAAGTGCTGGGAGGTTTTGCAATCTCTGCTACTGCATGGGCATCAATTCTCTTGTTATAGTTGTCCAGGGTGAGCAGTCTTCCCACGCTGCTCAAAATGTTGGGGAGGCCTCTGTTCTGCAGGGTTACAAACTTCTCCAGGAACCTGTTAATTTCTGTTTGCATGTCCTGTGTCCTTCTCTCCAAGGTTCCAATCAAGTTTCTCAATGTAACAACTCTCTTGGCTATGGCAATTGTTTCTGTCCTGTTGTTGATTCCCATGCTAGCCAATTGAGTGCTGGTTTTATAATTCAGGATATTGATCATCCTGGTAGCTGCTTCTGGCATGTGCCCAAGGCTTGCCCTTGCTCTCTGTATTTCCTTGTTTGCTTTGGTGATGAGCACCATTTGTTCATCCATGGTTTCAATGTATTGCCACTGTTTGGCAATGGATCTCCCAATGTTGCTCCACAACACTGCTTTCATATCAGCTGTCACCCTTTCCAGTGCAAGCTCTTTTTCCAGCTCAGCAATCCTTCTCTTAAGGGTTTTCACCTCTCTCTCCTTGGCTGCCTCATTTTGTTTGCTTTTATCAAATTTCTCATTAACATTAGCCAAGTTCTGTTTGAGCCCATCCAGCTCTTTCATTTGAGCTTCCATAGCTCGGATCTCTGCTTGTAGCTTCTGCATGTCTAAGCTAGCAGCTTGCTCTGATGTTGTTGTGGGGGCTGTGGATGGTGCTGTAGCTCCTGTTTGCTGAGGAGGAGGAGTGATGATCGGAGGTGTTTCCTCAAGATTTATTATTAATGGAGGAGGCTGGGAGGATTGACCTTCCCCTTTCTGTTTCATGGCTTCTTGTAGTGCTGCCTTTGCAGCTTCAGTTTGTCCTAGCTGGTCTTGAGTCCTAACCAGCTCTTTGTATAAGGATACCAGCAGGTCTGTGGTATCTTTTTCTTGCCGTTGCTGGGCAACTTCATCTGTTTGTGGATGGATGGTGGCCGGGAGTTTGATTTTCTTTCTTAGGGCTGCCATGTCTGCATCCCTTATTTTCAGCAGTTCTTGGATGCCTTTGACATCCTTGGGATCATGTCCTATCTCTATGATTACCTCCTCCAAGGATTTGATCCTGTTGTCCTTGGCCTGTGAGGATGCTCGTTCCAATTCTAGCTGGGATGATGTATTGTCTAGGCTGCTCTTTAACTTGTAATTTTCCAGTGTCTCATCTGCCAGGGAGGCATACACCATTTCACCCGTTTGTTTGTGTAACTCTATCTTATCCATGGGGTGAATATCTTTAGCCAGAACCTCCATATTTGTTCTCAAATAGTCTGAGGTGGACTGAGGATGTAGAGTTGTGGGCATGAAATGGCTCATTATCATTTTTCCCTCACTCACATCAAAAGCAGACATTAGTCTCTGCTGGTTGCTGGGAGCTAGTTTTAACAAGTGATCATAGAGTTGCACTTTTATGGGATCACTCCTTCTCTTGATTTCTATGAACTGCTGCTTTATACTTGAGTGCCCCTCTCTATGCTGACCAGAAGAGCTGACCTCTCCTCCCATTGTCATATCTGGTCCTCTTTGAGATGAGCTGGCCGAGAGTTCTCCACTGGGTGGGCCCATGCCCATGGCCTGCCTTACTGCTATGTCCTCCTCTTGGGAGTCATTCAATCTTTGTCTCTTCTCTCCTCTGATAAAGGATGAAGTCTGGGGAGTCTCTCTTTCTCTCTTTCTGGTTAAGTCCTCCTTCTGAGGTGTTTGGAGGACTGAGCTGTCCACATTGATGTCTGTTCTTGGAGGCAACTCTGTTTGGGGCTGCTGTTCTGTAGAACCGGGCAAATCTGTCTCTTTATTTTGCTGTAATGGCTGCTGCCCACTAGTTGGTGGTTTATCTTGTTGCTGCCCCAACTCCCGTTCTTCCATTTCTTCTTGCTGCTGTAGCAAGGTGTCAACCTGTTCTTCTGTTAATATAGGTGGTTGTTCCACCTGTTTGCCTTTGTCCTTGCTTGCTGCTTGGGTTGTCTGCTCGGCAGCTCGCTGTTGTGTTGCTGGTGTTGTGGTGGCTGCCCCAATTTGCCTCCTGTAGGAAATAGGCACCTGTCCACAAGTTTCCAAGTCAGCTTGTTTTTGGACATTTCTAGCCTCTTGCTCAAGTATTTCTTCATTAGTCATTTGCTCTACTAATGTGCCCTCTTCCCAATCTGGTGCATTTGCATATTTTTCAATTTCAGGTAATCTGGCATGAGCATAGTTGCCTAACTTATACCTGATCCTCCTGAGGGAAATAGAGTGGTTAGGGTCATATGGAATCCACTCAAAACTAGTTTTCAACTGGAGTCCTTCCAGGATCCTGTCTGCCTCTTTCCAGCCTTCTTCCTTCCTGTTGTATAAGAAGGGACCTAGCTGATTTCTCACTTTCAACTGTGATTTCTTGTTTTTACTCTGAAAGTGTAGGTAATCTGAGTTCCCAAATTGCCTGAAATATTCTAAGGCAAACAGTCTCATGGGAACGTACCTTGGCAGCCTAAATGGATTTAATTCACATCCATACACCCTAATGACTGTGTGATTCTGGTAGAAGTACCAGTTGCCGATGTTGTAAAGCTTGTTCAAATGAAGAATTCTTTTCATGTCATCGGTCAGTCTAGGAGAAGGGGCACCTTGCAGCACTGCTAGGGCTGGATGAACAAATAAATCAATAAACTCACAGTATGTATAAGGTGATAGTGAGGTACGATGGAACACAGGGGTCCAAAAAACAACTGATCTTGGGGTTCCTTGGGCGTTGAGTGGCCTCAAAGGGACAGAGAAGGTAGCTGGCTGGTTGAACAAGAACAGATGGTATATGTAGGAGGTGTATCTGAACAGCCTCTCCCTCTTCAAGTTCATGAACTGGTCATGAATCTTCTCAGCTATATAAGTTGCATAATCATAGTGGATAGCTGGAGGCTTACCTGGGGCAAATATGGACAGCATTGCCAATATGCAGTCATCTACATCTTCTAGTCCTCTGAATCCTAGGACATAGCCAATCAAGTCCACCATCATCCTGCCCAACTCATTCAGGTATTGGTATCCAATGGGAGGGGTTCTGACTGCTTCAGAGCTAGGTGTGACAAATAGCTGGTTAATCTTCACAATCTGGTCATTAGACAGGTTATTTCCTCTCTTTATCAAATCTTGCATGGAAAGAGGGGTCAACTTCTTGGCTGTATGGAAATGCAGCATCTGATTTATACTCTCTGGAGTGATCTGAAACAGGACTAGGCCTGTGGGGCTAATGACTGCCCTTTGGCTGGGGTCATAGCGCTCTTGGCAACTGTAGATAAGCTCTGGCATGGGATTAACTTGGGGAAGGTTGTATATGGGCAAATTTGATTCCCAAATTCCCAGGATATCTGCTCCACTCATGTGCTGGGCTCTCAGTTCATTTAACATTTGGATATTATACTTAGTTCCCATAGGAAACCAGTCCAACATCTGGTAATCCATGTCTCCCAGGGCTTGCCATGCTAGTTCTCGGTGAGGAGCATTGATAGGCTTGATATTTAATGCAATAGGGGTCTCCATAGCTTCTGAATGGGCAAATATTGCAATTTGACAAGTGACTGGCAAAAACAGACTGCAGACTGCCCTCAGTGGGAAAATAACTTGATTTTTTGAATTGTCAGAGGGGAATTTACCAGCTAGAAATTGAAATACTGCTGGTAATTGGTAACAGAGCCTCTTTGGGGCCTAAGTGAGCTTCTGGTAGTAGTTCGGAGGTATTTAGCAGTGAATTTGCCGGGGAAACGCAGAGCTGAGGGGTTTTTAGATGAATTGCAGTTTGTTACAACTCTGCAGGGAATTTTTGGACTTCACAGAGACAATGGTGGAGATATAACCCTGTTCTAGCGGTGAAAAAGTCTGTTTTACGGTCCTATTATGCCTGTGAGCAGATTAGAGCAGAATGCAGGCCGTATGGAGGGCAGGGCAGGGTAAATACCTGTAATTCGACGTGCAGAGGTCGTGGCAAGGTGTACTGCAGCTGCTGACGTGGTCGCTTGGGCTAATTGTACCGGTTGGCGGAAATCCAGGCAGAAATGGCTGAGCAGAGTGTACAGACGAAATAACAGTGAAATGGTAAAAAACGCGCAAAATTCGGTTAATATGAGTTTTTTACCCATTTGGCGCTTTTTTATGATGACGTCAGCATGACGTCATTGGTGGGTCACGGTGATGTGACGTCAGCTGACGTCATCGGGGAGGACGTGGCTGAAGACGACAGGTCAACGGGGGTGAGGTGGCAGTCCAGTCAGCGGTGAGCTGGACGTGGCAGAACGGTCAATAGCGGACGGGCGGAGGTTAAGCCGTGAAGGTTACGGTTAAGGCTCTAACCGTCACGGTCTCTCGGGGCGGTTAGAGTACGGCGCCCAGGGTGTCAGAGGGAGCTCCGAGACGGTCTAACGGGCGACGCGTGGCAGAGGCATGACGAGGCGCAACGTCATGTTCTCGGGAGTTAACGCGCGGACGTGGACGGCGTTCCGATATTGCTATGGGCCGTCGGATCTGGAGGGCTTGATCCGACGGCTGGCGGAGGTGTAAGGTGCACGGCGGATAGGGCGGCGGAAAATTTAACGTTTATGGGTTTTGGCATAGTTTTTCAAATGTTTTTTCTGCCCACCCGCGCTTGCCTTTGGGAATGTGCCGAAAGCGGGATTTGATTTTTGTAAGGTTTGCAGAGGGTTTTGTGGGCTAGAGGGGTTTAAAGAGGGGTTTTTACCCATGCAAAGGTATTTTTTGAGGGGAAATGATCTGCAGCAAAGGGAGAGTATCGGAGATAGGTTCACCATGGTGGCCAGATGCCACTATGATCCCTCTTTGCAGATTTCTCGGCTATTATGCCTAGGGGAGGGAATATATAACATTTAGGGCTTTATACACCTTAGTGTTATTATTATTAGGGCAAGGGGTAGAATAAGGGAGTTAAATAGTAGAATTAGGAGTTAGTGAAGTGAAGGAGGGGAATCTTTGAGAAAGGGGATGTTAATGATGGAGTAAGGGGGAAAAAGTGAAGTTAGTGATGCTTTCTGCTGTGAATCCATGAAATTCACCACCTTTTCTGCTGATATGTCCATTGCCTTGGCAAAATATCTTTGACAACTATGTAATGGTGAACCTGTCCTTTCTGCAACCACAACTGCCTACCCAACTATTTCACCTAACATTTTTTAGTTTCTTCTTGGAGGGGCACTTAGACTTGCAACCCTCAATTGCCTTTTCTTTTCTTTGGCTTTTTCCTTTTTTTACTCTATCTGTTTCTACCCTTATCTCTTCCAAGGTCCCAGATTAGGCTTTTGGGAACCTTTGTTTCTCTACCTGAACTACTTATCTGCCAAGATTAAGCTGTTTGGACAGAATTCTTTCTCTATTCTACAACTCAAAATTGAAACATGGCATGATCCAGATTAGACTGTTGAATCATCCACAAAAATGTAATAAGGTCCTCAATATCTGAAGTAATTTCACACACCTCTGATTTCCCGGAAATATGGGATCTTTGTAGTAACAAAGCAGAGCATATTTGGATTTTCGATAATCAATCATGAAATATGAAACCTATTACTATAGGTATCCAACACTGCCCATGTCCATGATTTTATCCATCATAATGCTGCTCAAACTAGTGTGCATCATCATCATGCTATCCTATACGTTCATGATCTCATGTTGCCCTTTATGTCCATGATCTCATTCATCATGATGCTCATGATCTCATACATAGTGACTTGCTTTATTGCAAATGTAACATCGTCATTTTCTTCTAGCCTTAGGTCCAGCCTTTCCTTTTGTTTTAGTCCTGGAATTATTTCTTTTCTTTGCATGAGAAGAAAAGGCAATAGGAGGACCTTTAGGCATGGGCATTTCCTGCACTTCTTCCCTTGTTTCTTCCTGAATGCATCTAGCCATTAATTCCTTGAAACCAGGAATTACATTATAGTTCAAAAGAGTAGTCCTGAACACATACCATTCAAATGGCAATCCTCCAAGAGTTGTGAGTGCCATTTCTCTGTCAGTAATAGTTTCCCCAATAGAGAGGAGATCATTCTTGATCTCGGTGATTCTTAAGAAGTATTCTTGCATAATTTCATCTTTACCCTTCTTGATTTCCCTCAGCTTATTTCTAAGAAAGAAAACTTGATTTGCATAATTAACTTTAAATAAACTCACCAGTCTGTCGTAGATTTCCTTGGAGGTGTCTAGATCAGAGATGTAGGCCACCAAGCGCTTGTCGATAGAGTCCCGGATGATCTTCTTTGTTTTGACTTCACCATTTGTTCTAGGCAGCAGCGGATGCATTTGATGGAGGCTCACCAATATTTCCTCTTACATGGTCCAGCACTTCTTGATCTTCAAGGGTTAGATCGATAGACATATTTCATCCGTGATAGTCAGCTTTCTCACGGAGCTTGTCTTCGGTAGGAAAGAGTGTTGAGGACCCCATAGTTCTTTTAGGATAGCCTTGCCAATCTTCTCTTCAATGATTGCTCTTGCTCTTGCTCGGGCTTTGTCTTCACCTTAGCTCTGATACCATGTTAAGTTATGGTATGTTCTATGCTTATAACAGTTTACTTCTTTTTCTTATTATATTCCACTGATTAGCAATCACATGTACATAAAGTAAAGTGCAGATAGAACATTAAACGATCGACAAAAAACAAGCCAAGACGAGACACAAGATGTGGCGGCTAGCCAGGGACAAACCCTAAAATGTGTGGGGAAACCCTTTGATCAAATCTTCTTTTATCTTCAATAATTCAGCAGAGAGAAATAGTACAATAAATCTGATTCATATCAGCAGTAGCAAACCCTAGATCAGTAGCATCAACATTAGTGGCTTCATTAACAAACTAGGCAGACCATATCTCATAAACCGACAGTCGGATTGACTTCATTCCACCACCAAAAGTTTCGGCTTCCAGAGGAGGTTCAGGTGAACCTATAGCACAGTTCATATGAGGAGATATTCTAGGCCACGCAAGTCAATCTTTACTTCTGCAGTTGCAGCTTCAGTTTCAGCAGTTTCCGGCTTCAAACTAGGGCAGTCGATATCTTGCAAACCGTTCGTCGGATTGACTTCATTCCACCACCAAAAGTTGCGGCTTTCAAAGGAGGTTCAGATGAACCTATAGCATAGTTCAGATGAGGAGATCTTCTAGGCCACACAATTCAATCTTTACTTCTGCAGTAGCAGCTTCAGTTTCAGCAGTTTCCGGCTTCAAACTAGGGCAGTCGATATCTTGCAAACCATTCGTCGGATTGACTTCATTCCACCACCAAAAGTTGCGGCTTTCAAAGGAGGTTCAGATGAACCTACAGTGTAGTTCCAAAGAGGAGATATTCTAGGGCACGCAAGTAAATCTTTACTTCTGCAGTTGCTGCTTCAATTTCAGCAATTTTTGGCTTCACATGTGTGAGAGAGAGAGACCCATTTCAGTGCAGTAGAGAAGAGACTCATATCTGCGCAGTAGAGAGAGAGAGATGTGATGAGATGAGTGAGTCCAAATGAGGAAAAGTTCTCTTATATTTATACACAACATTGGTGGGTGAATAGATGCGACTGTTGGGCTTCTGAGCCTACATGAGTTGTAGGTCGGCTTGATAATAATTCCATAATCAAACTAAATTCATATCTCCATGAATACTTATCGGAATCGGATGATCTTTATATCAATCCTACACCTCTCGACGAGAGGAATCTAATAAAAATATTATCAGCCATGAATAAGATGACCCACATGAAGTTTTTCCCTGGTTGCCAATTTTAACACCAACCAAAACACAAACAAAACCCCTGAACTCAATAGCTAGCCTAAAATCATCATCAAAAAAGCTAAATCAAAAGAGAGAGCCCTCTATGATTGCAGGTGGGCTAGAACCTGCAGTCCAAAGTTAGTTTGTGGTTACCTCGGCCATACCCTTTCTGGAGCTTAAGTACAACCTGAGTGTTAAAATCACCAATGAAGTCTAAACCCCATTGTCGAAAAGGTATTTCTGTAGAGATTGGCTTGAGGGCTAAAGGTAAGATCTTTTTCTTCCCCTAAAAAAATTAGCATTTGTGACAGGAGGTCACATATTTTTTGACATCAACAAACAAGATAGGCCAGTATAAACCAGCTCTAAGGATTTTATCTGTAGTGGTCTTCTAGTAAAGGTGTCCTCCATAGTCACTTGCATGAAATTCTTCCAAAACTTTGTCAGAATATTCTTTTAATAATAAATTGAGAAGAATACCTTCATGATCTCTGCAAAACAGAGCATTGTCTAATATACAAAATTTCAAGGATTAAATCTTCAAAAACCTGCTTTTAGTCGTATATAATTCAGGAGGCGCTTGTGAGGTAGTGACATAGATTATACTAGTATAGAGGTTGCCCAGGCTTGATAAAGCATTGTATTTCTTCACTATTTTCTAATTAATGCAATACATATAGGAAAGGGTTTTGAGTAGTTTCTTTCCCCTAGATATATCCTCATGTATGTGTGTTAATTCAGGTCACATGTTTTTGATATTTCTTCTCAATCGTGAATTTCTTTCTGTAGATGAGTAGAGTAGATTTGAGTCTTATGTTTTAGAACATTACATGAGCAGTATTGAATCTACAATTAATTTCTACATGGTATTAGAGCTAGATCATAGTAGAGCTACATGGTGTTGTAGGATTTCTCCAGGACTGAGAAGATGAATTCCACTAGACTCAGGATCAAGTATGCTTTAGAAGGAACCACAAATTTTGTGCAATGGAAGATATGTATGGAGGTAGTATTAGATGACAATGGGACACTAGATTATATCAAGATAGATGTAGTAAAACCCCCAAAATTTGATGCCCAAGATCTTGCTCAATGGAAGAAGGATGTGGCTAAAGTGAGGAGGATCATATTGGAGGGAGTCTGATATCATATTGTCTCAAATCTCCACAAGAAAGAAACTCTAGTCGTGATGTGGAAAAAACTGACATATTTTTTTGAGAACAATAGTGACGACATGAAACTAGCACCCAAGGACAAGCTTCAGAGCATCAATATGAAAAAGGTTGAATCAATTTTGTAGTACATGGGCAAGTTTACACAGTTTCGTGATGAACTTGGCAGGGTCAGTGTGACTTTCCCTGAAGAATATTTGGTAGCTCTAGCTCTGTTGGGTCTTCCCAAGAGCTGATACGGTTATCAACATTTCATGAATGGTAGAGGCAAATTATCAATTTGGGATTAGTTATTATCCGGTCTTGTGCAGGAAGAGATCAGGCAGAGAAACAAAGATGGGAATTCATCCAATGTTAAGGATGAGGAAAATTGTGCCTTGGATGGAAAGGAAAATAAAGGGAGAGGGAAGAAATCCCAATCCAAATCAAAATATGGTGAGGCCATCAAGAAGAAAGTCTTGTTGAAAATCAAGTTCTTTCACTTTCATGAGCTGGGACACTATGCCACAAAGTGTCTAGACAAGAAGGCTAGTAAGAAGCCCTTAAGAGGAGGGATAGGTGAAGCTATAGCTTCACAGTTTGAGTTGGATTTCACCCTCATTGCATGCATGATGACATCGGTGATGGGTAGTGTGTGGTATCTACATAGTGGAGTCTCATTCCATATGACGGGAGCAAATATTTTTTTCAGTGAATTGGAGGAGAAGAACCTCCAGATGCACATCGAGATGGGATACAGTGGAAGGTATAGCGTGGCTAGTATTGGTACAATTACATTTCAAAGGGAGTCAGGATCCCCTCTCAAATTAAAAGATGTCATGTATGTTCCTGGTGTGAATAAGAATTTAGTTTCAGCTGCTATGTTGGAAGGCCATGGCTAGGATGTGATATTTAGTAAAGGGAAGGTTTTCTTTAGACAAATCGACACAGAATAAGTGAATCAAATCGAAGTTTGGGTGAAGAACCTCTACAAATTGGAAGTAAAAAATTGTGCAACATTGAGCATGAAAGAATAGAAGGTGTAGAGTCGAGACATTGGTGGATTATGGCATAGGAGACTTGGCCATTTGCACCATGAAGCCTTGAATATCATGCAACGTATTTCCACAGGACTTCCCAAGGGTTCACTAGAGCGGGAAGATACATGCAAAGGGTGTCCATTAGGGAAGTACACCAAAGCCACCTTTCATGATAAGGGCATTAGAGCACAAGTGGTCCTTGAAAGAGTTCACTTAGATGTGTGTGGACCTCTGTTGACAACATCCACGACAAAGAACATGTATTATGTTATATTTTTAGATGATTTCTCATGTATGTACTTAATTTTCTTCATGTAGAAGAAAGACCAAAAATTCTCCAAATTTGTTGAATTTAAGGTACTTGTTGAGAAATAAAACGGCAGGAAAGTGAAGGCTCTCAGGAGTGATAATGGTGGAGAATATGGGTCGAATGTATTTAAGAACTTATGTGCAAAGGAAGACATTCAACGACAGTTAATAACATCCCATAACCCACAATAGAATGGGGTGGTTGAGAGGAAGAAAAGAAGTATTTTGGGAGTTAGACAGGTGATGTTGCATGATCAGGGTCTACTGTTGCACTTGTGGGCTAAAGCATGCAACATAGTTGTATATGTGTAGAACATGAGTCCCCATCAGATTCTTGGGATGAGTACACTGGAAGAATATTTTTCAGGGAAGAAACCAGATGTGTCACACTTCAGGATCTTTGGTTCATCATTTTACTCTCATGATTCCAAGGAAGCATGGAAAAATCTAGAGCTGACAGTAGAGTTGGGCATATTTGTGGGGTACATTGATACACTTCACAACTATCGAGTGTACCTGCCATCTCATAGGATGACAATTGTTTGTAGAGATGTGAAGTTAGATGAAGAGAAGGCCATGAGATGTTCCATTGAGAGGGAGCTTCAGTTGAATGTAGATGAGGATCGTTTGGCTCCAAAGGAAGAAGCTCAGGATGTTGTGGAGTAGCCACAACAAGAGGAGCAGAGAGTGGAGGCACCCACTCATGCAGAGACATTTGGAGAAGGAAGGAAGTGCACCATGAATGCTGACATATTATTGCATGATGCTAGAGAGAATGTGGGAGCACGCACATCGTAACACAGGCAGAGGAGGCCACCAGATCGGTACACTGGGTGTATGGCTCTAATGAGTGAGCTAGTTGAGATAGAACCATCCTCATTCGAGGAAGCAATGCATAAGCTAGTATGGGTTGATGTCATGGTAGAGGAATATGATTCCATAGTCAGAAATAGTCTTTGGGAAGTGGTCCCAAGACCAAAGGACAAGTCATTGGTAGGTTCTAGGTGAGGCAAGCAGTAGATAGAGGCATCGAGAAACAAAAGCTAGATTTTTTGCTAAGGGGTTATCTAACGTGGATGGAATTGATTATGAGGAGACCTTTACTCCAATATCAAGGTAATATTATATCAGATCAATTCTAGCACTTGCAACACAGATGGGATGGAATATCCATCAGATGGATGTGAGGAAAAAATTCATCAATGGAGTGATTGAGGAGGAGGTGTACATTGAACAACTGAAATGATTTGAGACCTTCGATAGAGAGTCGCATGTGTGCAGACTCAAGCAAACATTGTATGGATTGAAACAAGCACCCCGTGCTTGGTACACCATGATTGACAACTATTTCACCAGGTCGGGCTTCACCAAAAGTGAAGCAGATGCAAACCTTTACCATATTGTTGTTGAAGGTAAATTATTATTACATTATTATATGTCAATGATTTCATTTTAACTAGTGATGAAAAATTGATAAAATATTGCAAATAGGATCTTGCAAGAGAATTTGAGATGAAGGACATGGGAATCATGCATTATTTCCTCGTTTTCGAAGTATGGCAAGGAGATGGGGAACTTTTTGTCTCTTAGGAAGAGTATGCCAATGAAATACTAAAGAAGTTCCATGTGGGGAGTAGCAAACCCATGGACACTCCTCTAGAAGGTAGTTGGAGGAAGGAGGATACCACTTCAAGTGAGGAGGTGCAGGCCACTATTTACAAGCAGATTGTGGGTTCACTCATGTATTTGGTGAACAAAGGACCAGACATGTGTTATGCAATTAACTAGCTTAGTCAAGCAATGGTTAAGCCAACCAAACTATATTGGAAGGCAACCAAACATCTGTAGAGATAGGATCTACTCGGTATGGTATTTGGTACATACGCACAGAGGGAGTGAAGCTCCAAGGCTTCACAAATATATATTAGGTGGGTAGACCATCAAATTAGAAGAGGAATTTAGGATGAATTTTTAGTATTGGGTCAGCAACAACTTCTTTGTACACCAAGAAGTACAATTCTGTTGCACTCAGTTCAGCAGAAGCAAAGTACATGGCTACTAGTCAAACAACTTGTGAAGCTATCTGGGTGAGGAAGATTATTGTTGGGTTATTTGGTTAGATGATGGATCCCACTGTGATTTACTATGAAAATCATAGCTGTATGAAAATCTCCGAGAATCCATTTTTCATGATCGATCCAAGCATATCGACATCCGGTATCACCATCTACGAGATTGTGTGCATACACTAATCATGTTTTTAGAATACATTCCTACAAAGGAACAAGATGCATATAATTTGGCAAAGGATTTTTTAAGAGGGAATTTCGAGTTCCATAGAGGCAAGATTGGGGTATCTAATAATCCATTCCTTGCTGCGAGGGAGTGTTGAAAAATGGCAACAAGAAAATCATGATTTCATTTTCCCTCCAATTAGATTAAGAGAATATTGAAATTCCACATCAGAAGACAACTTGAATGAGTTATCTGAGTTTTTATCACTCAGTTAGCTTACTTAATTTGATTTGTGGGCTTAACTGGAGTTGTGTATAGTGATTCCTAAATTTTAGAAGCGTAGGTTGAGTTTAATTTCAGTTGTAACAATTTAATTCAGTTAAATTGAGTTAAGATTAGTTAAATTAGTTTCAACTATTGGAGGAACTAGTAGGAGGTCTAGTAGTGGGGTGCAAATTCAGTGTTCAATAGGTTAACTGATCAATCAACTAACAATTAACTCATGCATGCATGAAATTTGAGTTGCCCAGTTGAGATTGAAGTTCAAGGGATGTGTAGTATCAATTGCATAATTATCCAAGTTGTACACGTGGTGCATGTAGTTAGAGTACCTATAGGGATCGCGCAGTTCAAGATGAGGATTTCCATAATTAATAGGGGGATAATTTCTTGAGAAATGATGCATGGAAATAGGAGCTTGGCAGGTAGGAAAATTAACTAAGTGTTGGCCAGAGTTAGTTTGTGAGGCATTGAGATGGAATGTAATAGTGCAGAGGTTGCTCAGGTTTGAGAAAGCATTGTATTTCTTCTCTATTTTTTTACTAATGCAATACAGATAGGAAGTGGTTTTGAGTAGTTGCTTTCCCCTAGATATATCCTCACGTATGTTTGTTAATTCACGTCGCATGTTTTTTATATTTCTTCTCAATCGTGAATTGCTTTCCGCAGATGAGTAGAGTAGATTTGAGCCTTATGTTTTAGAACATTACATGATTAATATTGAATCTACAATTAATTTATACAAAAAAAACCTACCCTAACAAGTCCTAAAAAGAAACTAGAACAAACATATTTCAAATCCAGTCTCCTTAATTATACCTCTAACTAGTCTTCACACAACCAAAACTTCATGCCACAGAAATTACCACAGGCCTAACAAAAATGAACCTTCCTCTCAATTTTTTTTTTCTATTTCTTGTGCATATACAATTTATTTCCTTAGCCCCAGGGTCTACTCGCAATAGAATTACCTAACCAACATGAAACACAACACAACTACTTCAATAAAAGGACTTACCTTTGAGGCCGAATAGAAGAAGGATAAAGCTTGAGTGAAATCATTGTCTTGTTCCTTAGATAGGTCGAAATTTTGTCCTTAGGTAGCCTGAGAATATTGCATAGGTGTCATCAATGATGTTTCATTGCAATTACATCTTTTGTAAGGGATATGAAGTCTCTTTTATAGATGATCTCTTAGGATGGAAGGGGATTTTTTAGGATATACATTGATTATTAGAAGGCTTCTTTAATCTTATATCATTTTACATAAATACAAATTATTATATGAATTTTATTCTAAGGTGAGGGTTGTTTCCCTAATTTAGGATTTTATTTGGTTTAAATGGGTGTATATGGTCTTAAGGTTGTGAAGTCAATGATTGGTTTGTTGCCTCTGGTTCTTGAATTTATTAAACGTATACACAATGATATTTTAGTGATAATTATTGTCATATATTGATAATCGTAGGTGAATTAATGATAAGGCATCATGTCACAACCCTTTGGGGTTTTAGCCTAGAAATTGGGTTCCCTAACTTCATACTCAATTTTCTCTCAAACCAGGAGGGCTTATGTGGTGTTCCACATACCACTGGAAATATCTTGATGAGGAGAATCTAATGACATGGATATCTAAGTCAAACTCAAATATTTGAACCTTCAAAAACCTTCAACAGAGTCACAGTACATCCTTAATCCAAGGAACCCAGGCCCTGGGAATTGGGTTTTCAACCATCCATCAGTGTAGTTTCCAACTTGATGTAATCCGACAATTATTAAGAATCGTTCATTAACCATTTGACATCAGTGACTCATACTTTTAGTCAAAGTCAAACCATGTCAAACCTGAGGGTTTACATCAATGAAAACACCATCCAACAATCTCCCCCTTTGTCATTGATGGAAAAACATGTACTCCTTATGCAATTACAACCCCCTCGACTTCATGTTTCCATGTACTTATTGATATTTCGAACCCCTTATCATGATTTCTCTCCCCCTTTGACATCAATGGTAAATGGTGACTCCCCCTGACAATTTACCTTCTTCCTGTGGACATGTCATTTTCCTATGCTCCCCGTAATAATAAGCCTTATTCTAATAATTTGACAATCGCACTTTGTACCTGTAATCCTTTAATTATTCTTCTCCCTGAAACTGTTATGAATTTTCATATCTATCTCGCTATTATGTCCATGTTGGATATCTATCAACAATAGACTTGTGCCACATATTGTTTTATAGAATCACCCTCTTCAAAATTCAAGGAGTCGATAAGTCGAATCATTCAAAATAGTATGTCATCCAATGGAACATTTTGAATCATGTCATCATCTGAAGCAACTGATAATTCCTGATAATATTTTTTTTAACGAACCCTAAAAGCATAACTGTTGAGACCTTCTTATCTACTTGATCTTCTTCTTGTGCCTACTTCATTTTCTAGATCTTCTTGTGCATGCAATCTCAATTCATGTGCCCATATTTATGAAACTTGAAGCATTTAATGTTTTCCATAGGCAATTCCATCTGATATATTCAATCACGAGATATATGGCCATAATTATGGCATTTAAATCATTCAATGTTTGGTCCATCTAGCACAAACTCTCTAATAACAAATACATCATGAACCTTGTCTCGTGATCATGCAAACTTGCTTTGTACGAAATAATGGTACATGCTGAATACTTCACAATCCATAACCAAATTTCCATAGTAAGTACATAAAAAGAAATAACCATTAAATAAATGTGTGTACCTGGGTGATTCATTCGGAGGTGGTGGTCCTTAATGCTTGTATCTATCAACAAATTTATAATCCCTAGCCATATATCCAAAGTCATCACATGGAAAACAATAACCATTTAATGGATGAACGTGCCTAGATGATTTTCCATACTCATTCTTCTTTGTAGGTGGTTCCATAGTATTTTGTTGCCTTTTGTCCTTGACTACTTTGGCATCATTCTTTGGAGTTGAAACATTCTTCTTTGGTTCATTGCTTTGATTAATATTCTTCCTAAAATCATCATGTGAAGATGTGGAGCTTATGCGTTCATCAACTGGAGCCTTACCTACTTTTTCTGCCTTCACCTTCAACTGAGCCAATTCTTGATCTTACCTATCTTGCAATTGTTCTTTTTGCAATTCCTTGAGCTTGTTGATCTCATAAATGGCTACATAAAGTTCTCCCTACTTTTGAGTAAGGCCTTCCTGAAATCTATCTTCCAACAATGTTCTTCTTTCTTCTGCTTCTTCAACTTGTAGCTTGAGAAGATTGGTCTTCTCTACATCTTCGTTGATAACCTATAACTGTTCCTTCTATTAGCACTGTAATTTTCCTAGTTTCAGGAAGAAAACTACAAAGGTAACAACAAACCACTTTTAAATATGGGATCTATCCCTTCCCTTCTAGCTCTAGGGAGGGATCTCTCTATATGATTTAATTTCTACTTTCAATATTTTAGGCTAGATATTGAAATTTTGAGGTGTGTTTTTCAACATTTTGGTTGAAAAATGTTGGAAAATTCCATTGGGCGTGGAGTCATAAACTTCTTGGTAATCAACTACAAATTTACAGAGTAGCTGCAACAGGGAAGGGTAGGAAAAATCTTGGATCTTGGAGATATTTATGGTGTGGATGAGATGAAAAAGTAGGAGATCAATTAAATATAAATCATAATGAAATAAATTTATATTTAAACTAAGGAAGAAATCATTAAGACTATTTCAAACAAGTGAGAGAAGAGTAAACTTAAGTAAATTCAACTTGTAATCTTCTTGAAATAATTAGGAAGGGAAATCAATATGTAAACTCAGAAAGAAAAATAATTTTTCATGAAAGAACGCATCACCGTTTGCTTGACACAAGAATCGTGGAACAAAATTGCCTCTGTATTTCTAAAAATTTATTAATTTGGGTACAATCCATAGCCTACATCAAGGTAGAACTATTTTATTCATACATAATCCAACCATTCATAAGTCTTATTACAAAATATTTATATACTTCTTATTGAACTAACTTCGGATTCCAAAAATGATTTGATTAAAAAATAATCTCTAACAAAGATATAGATATTTCTGAAATAGAACTAGAAAATAGGAATTCTGGTCAAATTCGGTTGTTCTGTTGAATCTTTGAAGGAAGGTTGTTTTTGACTGTGGCTATATTTCTAGAAAAAATATGAACAATAAACTAAAGATAAAAATAATCACTTGAAAATTGTAATAAATATGGAGCTACTGGAAAATCTTCAGCCTTCAAATCTGGAAATTGGTTCATTAATGTTGATCCTTTGCCTTGGAATCTAGAGTGGTTGAAGTTGTTTTCAAAAAACCTGTTTAGCTGCTCTTTCAAACTTGATTAAATATGTACTGTCTTATCGGAGAAATTCCACATCATTGTTTCACAGTAGTGCTATGTTTCAATACTCCTTAGTCCCTTAGTGCTTAGCTCCTTTGGCATTTTTCTTATCATATGACTGGGCCAATGACCATTAGCTTAATGCCATATTGGAGCCCCCTTTGTATCGTAACTTCTGTGAAGTTTTGTTTTCATCTTTGCTCCTTCTTCTTAGCCCTCATCGCATTTCTCATCATAGGACCAATTTTTGTGACCTGTTGCTTAGCCTTAAGGTGCTAAGCCTTCAGACTTCTGCCAGGGGTCATTCTTCCTTTGTTAACTACGTTGTGCCCTTTAATTATTTGAACTATCATGACCATGTGCCAGCCCAATATCGGAAGCCCTCTTTATTGAAACTTTTCCAACTCCAATTATTCTAAAGTTCTGACGTCTTCAACCTCTAATATGCCAACCTCTGATAAGATATCATCACTCCATGTAGCGACTCCTTAGAGGTGACATGTGTCACTTGAATCTGGCCCATTAGACTACTCAATAGGGTTGAATATGCCTACCACATGTCATTCGTACTGCCATGTCATGCTGACTTCATATGTCAATGTAGCTTATCAGAGCCAATCATATGTTGTCATGTGACTTATCAGAGCCAATGATATGCTTCCATTGTAGCTTATCGGAGTTAATCACTTGCTACCATGGTAACTTATCAGAGCCAATCACATGCTGCCATGGTAACTTATTGGAGCCAATCACATACTGGCATGTTTCCTACTAGAGGAGAGAGAATAGGGTCTATCAACCTTTGGTTTTGCAATGAAATCCTTCGTTAATATTTATCATCATTCCTTGGTGCTTTTTAATACTATCGACACTTTATCGATATCACAAATTTTTAAAGGTTCCTCAATTTAAGAAGTTTCAATACTCTAATACCCAATATGTCGATGTTCTGATGTGCTGACGCTCTGATGTGTTGATATCTGGTATTTCAATATCGTGATGTCCTGATGTCTCGATATGCTGACCTCCGATATTTCAATGCGTCGATATATTGGACCTCTGACAATTTGATCTTTGATATGCTGATATTCCTTCCTTCCTAAGGCTTCAATTCCATCAGCTTCAAAAAACCATATCTTTTGATCTAGGAGTCCACCTTCATACTTCCACATATCGTTGGAAAGATTGTTCAGAGAACTTTCCAATGGAGAGGGTCCGATGTAGGCTTTCAGTCCTTTTGTACTTGGAAGATGACTACACAATTATCTTCTTATTGACTCTTTGGATAGCTGAAACCACACCCACCATGATGATCCTCTACATGAATCCTGAAGCTACCATAGGAATACTTCTAATCCATGCATTTTCTACAGCACACATTCTTTCTAGCTTGACTGACATCAGTGCTAACATTCATGCAAAATACTAACACAACCACCATCAATTGTCCAATACTCACTCATGACACGTCAATGATGACACCTTAGGGACCTTACAATTCAAATCAAGACTAACATACCTCTTTTGAAACACATATTTTTAATGACTTGACCAATTTGAGACCTTTGTACAATGACAATTTAGACTATAATACCTAGTGAATTTATAGGCTAAAATTTACTAGCAGATTCCCAAAACAAATAACTAGACAGATAGACTTTGATTACTTATATTATAGGACCCTAAAACCTTCTACTTCTCATTTTCAATTTTGAGCCTGTTTATTTCCACTTAAGAGTTTTCTAATTACTTTTTCTTTTGGTCAATTGTAGATATATACCTTTGATCAAATTCATTTAATTTGGTTTCCAAATCCTTCTCCTTCCTATCGTCTTCCTGTAGTTGTTTCTTAATCCTTCTAATCTCTTCAAAGGCCACATAAAGTTCTTGTTTCTTTTGATCGACTTCTTTCTTTAGTGTGTGATTTTATGTTTCTGTATTTGTTATCACCAAAAAATGATCACCTAGCCATTTCTGACTAGGTGGATCGAAATACACCATGTAGATTTAATTTTATCATAGTAAAATCACTTTCACTGTGGAAAATAATTTAGTAAACCAATTTTGTTAAATTATTTTATGATTTAAATTAGAAATTAGATAGATCATAATTTATTTAATTTTCTCTAGGAATGAATATTAAATTGTTATTTAATAATTACTCCCTGTCACATTTGACAAAATCCCTTAGGAATATTTAAACAAATCATTATTTATTTAAATTTCCTTATTCATGTTACCAGAATAATTATTAAATCACTATTTAATAATTATTTTGATTTAACACCTTTCTTATTTCTCATGAAATAATTAATAAATCATTTTATTTGTTAATTATTTCTAAATAAAGGTATTTAACCATTTTTAATTCCTTTTCCCTCTCCAATAAATATAATAAAGTATTCTAAGAAGTTAGATTTGAAATTGGTTAATAATATTTTATTATTCTCCATTTTCGAGATTAAATCCATACTTTGCTATATAAAGGATGGTTTTTCATTCATTCTTCACCATGATCATTATCATCGTCACCATTATCATCATTTTTCTTGAGTTCCCATTTTGAGTCATTCATTTTTTGTTTGGATTTTTCAAATTGAGAGAGAAGATCAATTTTTTGAAGCGTTAAGGATATCAAAGGACCCATCCCAGGGAGGGGGACTTATAGATCAATCTGTAGATCTCCTTCAGTAGGTGTTGTCAATAAAAGATTTATTCATTCAAAAAGTATTTCCAATTGGGTTATTATACTAGATTCTTTATATTGTTGCTTTATGTTTTGGGTTATACCTTCTTTTACTACAGGTTTTCTATTTGTGTTTCAGATTTAAGATAACAATAGCCATCAACTTCTTGTTAGGGTCACTTGTCACCTAGTGACTTAAGTGAAGTATTTTGGGTACACCTTCTATGAATTTTCACACTAACAAATGGTGACTCCATTGGAGTAATAACAATGTTCTTGGGTGATTGAAGTTTTAGAAAATCTTAGGGTTTTATTCATCTATTTTTTCTCTCAATTTCTATTTATAGTATTAAACCCTATTTTGTCAAATTTTCATATTTTGTTGGGTTTCTGGTCTTTTCTGCAGGTCGTAGGTACCATCCAAGAAGGAAACGGAAAAATCTATGTGAGATCTACTGACTGAGACTCTCGAGAACAAAGCACACTTTTTAGCCCCGTAAGTGAGTTGCAGAGCACACTTTTTGGCTCAAAAACTGTAGTTTCCTCAATTCCACATTAGAAATTTTTCATTTTTTTTTACAGATTTTCTGAGAGTGTTGTCTGCAGACTGGTTTGGGTACTTCATCTATGTTTTTCAGTCTCCCTCAGGCTAGGATCCACTTGATTTGCCTCTTTGAGGTAGGAAAACCCCGCCAAGGTTTAGAGTACACCTCCACATTGATAGGAAGAGATTTTGTTAAGTGAGGAGTCTAGGATTTTCAGTATTTTCAGCCATTGTTTTTAAGATCTAATCCATCACTTTTCAAATCTCTTGGATAGGTTTATTTTACCTTTTCTACATTTATAGTTTGGGTTTGCCTTTTTCCCCTTAGGATCCCCTTGAGCATCCTAGGTCTTTGAGCTTCACACTTGTCCTTTGCAACATTTTTCACTTCTGATTTTTGTTATTTTTTTGCATCATTTATAGTAGATTAGAGCCTTTAGATCCCAATCCATTAACATTAGATCTTTTTGACATCTTATTTGTGTCCTTGAGTTTCTTGTTTTTCCTTCTCTTGTGTCGCTACTTAGTAGCCCTTGTGGGTGGGGTTTTGTGTGCTAGATTGGTTGTTTATTTTTTTGTCATTTTCATATTTATTTACACCATTTCAACATTTTACTTTTAGCAGCACATGGCATCATGAAACATGCTTAATTAACTCATCCACTTGACACATCATTTTCACACACTCACACCTTAAGTGAACATGAGCCTGGTTAGCACTGCCAAGCCAAGACTTTAAACACTACATCTTAATGAATCAACACACATAGATTAAGCCCACTTGGGCATCAAGGCCAAACAATATTTGTAGTGTAGGTGTAGGGTCAGTGGGATAAGCTTACAATAACAACCATTGATCACTTTTCATTGAGACATAGAAGGTGACATATTAGGGATCTTAAAATCCTTCACCATCCCACGGTTAAAGCTAGAGTGCGTCAGAAACTCAATTAAGAGGGGGTTAGGCTAGGTTATCATGTGAGAATTTCTCCTCGAGGCTACCTAACCTGTGGCAGGGAATTCCATGTGGTGGCTGACTACCAAGAAGCTCAAGACTTGAGCACCCTCACAGGACGAAGGTAACTGTAGTGATGTTGGGCATGGAATCCCCTCCACAGCAGGTTTTGGGGCTCAAAGCCCAAGTTTTGAGTACTATTATTGTAAAGACTCCGCGAATTGCGGGTGCAGAGCACAAATTGTATGTTAGAGTCATATGGTTGTCCGCCCTAAGTTTTGAATGTAGTGTCGGCCTACCCATGGTCCGTGGACCATGGGATTGTATAAATAGAGCGAGGCTCTAAGTTGTAAAGTAGCAAGAAGCTAATGAATGGAGTCTAGAAGATAGCGAGCATAGAGTAAGAGTCTAAGTGCTTTGGGTCGTAGTAGTAGGAAGAGGCTCTGCAGCTAAGTGCACAGAGGCCTAGTAGAGTCCGTAGCTGAGTGCGCAGACCCCTGCAACTGAGTGCATAGGGTGGAGTCAAGTCTATAACCAAGGAAGAAGAATAATAAAGAGAAGTTTGATTCCAAATCTTGTGTATCTGTTCTTGGGTTATTTCCTGTTTGATACCATATGCAATTATACTATTTTATTTATCACGCACACTTATATGAATGTTGAACACTGTTAAGTATAACTAGGCACATACAGATAAGCTAAATTGAGCAACTAATATTGGGTTAATAACAAGGATTTGGGTAATAACATTGTTAGAGCCTCGGGTAGGGCTGTGCGAAGGCAGCATCGTAGGCGGCAAGGTATAGATAGGTGCACATAGTGGAGTGCGCACAAGTTCAAACTGCGGACTACCTAAAATCATCAGACATCTCTAAGGTGTGAAAACCTAGTTCTACCATCCCCCCCATACTACTTCGGGTGAGACTTTAGTCCATGCTCCACGGACTGTTGCTGAAAGGGTCAGTAGTATGAGGATTTGTTTGGCTAAATCACCTCTAAACCTAGGTCAGGCCCCTATAATCCAATAAATGGTTCTATGTTGGCATTATGATACAGGTGTTGTCCTTGATGGCAACTCACTCAGAGGTATGATAAAGATGTTGTTCTTGATGGAAACTCAATTAGATGACAGATCATAGTACAACAGGTCAAGAGAGAGGTATACGTAGGTTAACCTTGATGAAAGTGCGTATACATGCGGGTGAGTAGAACAGAAGGCAAGTATACGTACACATGTAGGTTCACAGAAGGAAAGGCGCGTACATGTTGGAAAACTAAGTTTTGGTCCATGGTATTTGGTCCACGGTATTTTGGTATTGGTCCATGGTATTTGGTTTAAAGTGTTGACCCCAGGTATTGGTTCTACATGGTTTTGGACCATGGTATTAAGAGAGGCCTAAACCTATATAAGGAGAAGATCATTAGGCCAAAGGAGGGGCAAGTGTGTAAGTGATGAATATCTAATGAAGTGTGAGATCTAGTATGCTGGTTATGGGTTTGTGATGCTTGGATCGATCTGAATCAAGGAGTCTTCTATGTGGTTGATAAAGGTTGATGGACTGGGATCTTGAAGACTAAAATGTACTATCATTATATGGTATGATCATGAATAGATCTGAATATGGACGCATGTTTTATCCTCTATATCTTGTGGTCTGTGTATATCTAAAGTTGGAAATTGCAGCGAAGGTATAAGTAATTGTTTTCAGATCTGTACGTGGGTTCTCTTTGGTGAAAGTGCGTATACACACTAGCTTGAGACAGTCAAATAGTGTATAAATTATGAGATTTGATATTTCAAGTTGTTGTTGGTTCTAGTGGTTGTTGTAGAATTCTGGGCTCTGGTTTGTGTTTTGGTGACTATGTTTTGATGACAGAGTTTCAATGATTCAATTGTTGGGTGATTCAGAATTAATGATTGTATTGTAGTAGTGATTGCTTTGTATTTATGGATCCAGTCTGAAAATTTATGAAACGTGGTCCCTGAAGAAAAAGAAGGTTGTAGCCTTCTGTAGGTAAACACCTACGTACTAGTACATTAGCTAGTACAAAAGCTAGGGGGTTGTAGCTCCCTTCCAGGAGAAGCTGGAGAATGAGAGAAGGTTGTAGCCTTCTACAGGTAGAAGCCTGCGTACTGGTATAAGACTGCACCAGTACAGAAATATTGTAAAAAGAAGTTTCTTATTAAAATAAGATAGAGACGAATTGCAGCAGGTGGTTTTCACCCACATTGGGTTTCCACCTTATATCATGGTGTTCATGTGTGCTTCTTATGTGTGATGATAGGTTCTGTTTTACTGCACCTGTTTACTGTTCATATGGTTAATAATGTTCTGATGCACTCATTGAAGATCAACTAACTGAATCATAAGTTTACTGGATATACGCTAGTTGCATTAAACACAGTTGCGTATATATGCGGGTATCCTTAACTGAAGTAGTGTATATGAATCGAAGTATGAAAATGAAAATTTGTTTGATTTGATAATACTGATTCACCCCCCCCCCCCCCCCCCCTCTCAGTATTATTTCCAACAATTGGTATCAGAGCAAGTCCTTCAGAAGAAGCTTGATCGCTTGAAGGAAAATCCATCAAGATGAGTAATCATGAAAGAGAGGGATCCATTAGACCACCAATCTTTGATGGGCGAAATTTTGTCTACTGGAGGATAAGAACCACAACATATTTACAATCACTTGGGACAGATGTTTGGGGAATCATGGAAGGAGGATATACATATCCATCAGCAACTCCAACAGATACAGCAGAAAGAAAGCAATATGAACTCAATGCTAAAGCTGTTACTATCTTATTAGGAAGTTTGTCACAATCAAAATTTGTCAAGGTCATGCAGTTCAAATCAACCAAAGAAATATGGGACAAAATCATTCTAAGCTACGAAGGAGATGATCAGGTAAAATGTGCTAAGCTTCAAACTCTCAGAATACGGTATGAAACTCTTAAGATGCATAGTAATGAAAGCATATCTAATTACTTCCTGCGTATAGATGAGATTGTCAATTGTATGAGGAATCTAGGTGAAGAAATTAAGGAAGTTGTCTTAGTTGAAAAAGTTTTGAGATCCTTGTCTACTAAATTTGAATCCAAAGTGTCTGCCATAGAAGAAAAGGAGGATCTGCAGAAAATCACTATGACGTAGCTACACGGAATCTTAACTGATTTTGAGATGAGAAAAGAAGGACCATCAGATATGAGAGAAGCCGCATTTGAAGTATCAGCAAATGGAAAAGAAAAACTCAATGAAACAGGATACATTTAAAAGCGGAAGATGAGGTAAATTTTGTCAAGAATCTTGAACAGGGATCTGGAAGGTTCAAAGGTAAGCTACCTTTCAAATGCTTTTCATGTGGTAGAGTTGGTCACTACGTTGCTAGATGCCCTCATAGCAAAGGAAAGATGTTTGAAGAAGGGAATAGAAGTTATTATACTCATGATAAAAGTAATGACTCATCCAATAGTGATGAAGACATCAGACTTCTCATGGCATATGAAAATAAGGACGTAGAAACAGAAGAAGTTACCAGATTAAAAGAATAGCTAGAGACAATAACCAGAATAAGGGAGCAGCTACAAGATGTAGTAAAAGTTCAGAGCATAAAAATTCAGAAACTTGAATCTTAGATCCTCTCTCTAAAAGAAGATCTTAAAGAATCAAAGAAGCAGAATAAAGAAGCTCTTGAAGAACAAGAAGATGAAGTGCTCGAATTAAGGCAACAAGTGGAAGAAGGAAGAAAAATTGAAGAAAACATAAGGAAGGAATATCTGGAAAAGGAAGAACAACATGAGGTTGAGGTAAATATCTAAAAAGGTAAATTAGAAGAAAAGGATAAACTGTTACGATTTCAAGACAGTACTAAGATTTTGGATGATATTCTTAGTAGTGAAAGATTCCCTGTTATCAAAACTAGTCTTGGTTTTTATGAAACTGTCGAAGGTGAATCTAGCTCACAGGGTGAGGAAAGGAATTCTAATGCAAAATCTGAAATGATCAACAAAGAGATAAGTGGTCAACCCCAGCAACAACCAAGGAAAGAAATTCTTCAAAGAATATCTTTTCCTCCTAACTATGGAAGTGATAGTCGGTTATTTCCTCAAATGAATAATGTTGAATGTTATGTATGTCATAACTTTGGACATATTGTAGCTAGATGCAGAAGAAAAATGGGTCAAGACCATCACACGGTAAGATCATCACGCTCCAGTTACTTCAAGGGATATTGTTTTGCTTGCAATATGTTTGGTCACAAAGCCATTGACTGCTATAGGAGGAATATGAAAAATGTAAGATGTTATGCATGTAACAAGTTTGGTCATAAAGCAAGGAAATGCAAGAGAAAAATTCAAACTCCAAAGAAAGAGGATCATAAATCATTGCAATTCCAAAAGACAGAATTAGAGACAGAAAGATGTGACATAACTCAGTTAGCTGACATAACAGACACAGGGGAAACTGAAAGTGTAGACCTTCAGTATTCCAATTTTCATACGCAGATATTATGAAGATAAGTCACGTATATATGTGAGTTATAGGCTGCACAGTCGCGTATATGGAGCTTTAAAGAAAAGCAGCAGAATATACTCAAGAAATGGTTCAGTCATGGCAGGCACAGGCTCAGGGGGGGCATAAGCTTCGAATAATGCATTGTTGGCATTATGGTTAGAAGTTTTTGGTGATGATGCTTATTTATACATCTTGTTACTAATTTTTGATTGGCCAAGAGAATGGATTGCAGGATTACAAGTTTGGATACTAGTGACAGATGCTTATAGTGCAAATCATATGGTGTATGATAGCTGCTGATAACTGTCATGGTCTTGTTTAGGTCCTTGGTCTTTGTGAGTCATATGATGTATCTTGTTACCCCACTATGCATGGGATGGATGATGTAATGGTTCTTGTGTTTGAGTCATGTTTAAACATTTGATATATCCCCACTTGGTTGGGTGGATGAGTAAAAAATGGTGTATTCCCACTTGGTTGGGAGATTGATGTGTGTATAGAGTCATGTTATGCTTTTGCAGACCTTGCATGTACTCAGGGGGAGCATGGACGGATTGGTACATCTTGGCATATACAAAGGAGGAGCTTAATCAGATATTTTAGTAGGTACTCAGGGGGAGTGTGGACAGCATAAGTTATACCAAGGGAGAGAACATCTTGGTCTTCCCTTTGCCCTTGATGTCAAAGGGGGAGAGTGACTTGGAGTGGTGGTTGCCATCAAGTCCAAAGGGGGAGATTGTTGGCATTATGATACAGGTGTTGTCCTTGATGGTAACTCACTCAAAGGTATGATACCAATGTTGTTCTTGATGGCAACTCAATTAGATGACAGATCATAATACAACAGGTCAAGAGAGAGGTATACGCAGGTTAACCTTGATGAAAGTGTGTATACACTCAGTTGAGTAGAACAAAAGGCACGTATACGTACA
Organism: Pinus tabuliformis; assembly: GCA_031772625.1. Classification (NCBI taxonomy): domain Eukaryota; kingdom Viridiplantae; phylum Streptophyta; class Pinopsida; order Pinales; family Pinaceae; genus Pinus; species Pinus tabuliformis. Next base: position 1,720,734,958 of record CM062818.1, on the reverse strand, counting down.
CACGTAGGTTCACAGGAGGAAAGGCACGTACATGTTGAAAAACTAAGTTTTGGTCCGTGGTATTTGGTCCACGGTATTTTAATATTGGTCCATGGTATTTGGTCTGAAGTGTTGACCCCAGGTATTGGATCCAAGGTATTGGTTCTACATGGTTTTGGACCATGGTATTGAGAGAGGCCTAAACCTATATAAGGAGAAGATCATTAGGCCAAAGGAGGGGCAAGTGTGTAAGTGATGAATATCTGATGAAGTATGAGATCTAGTGTGCTTATGGGTTTGTGATGTTTGGCTCGATCTGAATCAAGGAGGCTCCTATGCAGTTGATAAAGGTTGATGGACCAGGATCTTGAGGACTAAAATGTACTATCATTATATGGTATGATCATGAATAGATATGAATAATGACGCATGTTTTATCCTCTATATCTTGTGGTCTGTATATATCTAAAGTTGGAAATTGCAGCGAAGGTATAAGTAATTATTTTCAGATCTGTACGCGGGTTCTCTCTGGTGAAAGTGCTTATACATGCTAGTTTGGCACAGTCAAATAGCATATACATTATGAGATTTGATATTTCAGGTTGTTGTTGGTTCTAGTGGTTGTTGCAAAGTTCTGGGCTTTGGTTTTTGTTCGGGTGACTGTGTTTTGATGACAGAGTTTCAATGATTCAGTTGTTGGGTGATTCAGAATTAATGATTGTATTGTAGTAGTGATTGCTTTGTATTTATGGATCCAGTCTGAAAATTTATGAAATGTGGTCCCTGAAGAAAAAGAAGGTTGTAGCCTTCTGTAGGTCAACACCTGCGTACTAGTACATCAGCTAGTACAAAAGCTAGGGGGTTGTAGCTCCCTTCTAGGAGAAGCTGGAGAACAAGAGAAGGTTGTAGCCTTCTGTAGGTAGAAGCCTGTGTACTAGTATAAGATTGCACCAGTACAGAAATATTGTAAAAAGAAGTTTCTTATTAAAAGAAGATAGAGACGAATTGCAGCAGGTGGTTTTCACCCACATTGGGTTTCCACCTTATATCATGGTGTTCATGTGTGCTTCTTATGTGTGATGATATGTTTTGTTTTACTGCACCAGTTTACTGTTCATATGGTTAATAATGTTCTGATGCACTCATTGAAGATCAACTAACTGAATCATAAGTTTACAAAATATACGCTAGTTGCATTAAACACACTTGCGTATATACGCGGGTATCCTTAACTAAAGTAGTGTATATGAATTAGAGTATGAAAATGAAAAAGTGTTTGATTTGATATTACTGATTCACCCCCCCCTCTCAGTATTATTTCCAACATTTTATTGCCAGGACCGGGATCTGCATAAGGGATGTCTGATGTCGTGTCACTGGAATTCGACAAAGAAAGAAATTGAAAAGTGGTTGGACAGAAAAATTCATGAGTTCGCAGCACAGGAAAGCAAGAATTTGCAAGTATCAGAGGAACAGTGGTTAGAGCGCTATGTGTATACGTAAATCCACGAGATTTTCTTTGCATCCTTCCCCTCTGAGTTGTATGAGTGGATCGTGAAGCTAGAAGATAGTCAAGGGAGGTACAAGCTCAACAAACCAATTGTGTGGACTCCGGAATTGGTGTGCAGACTAGAAGCTTTGGAAGATAAGATCGCGTGCGCTGTGGACCACTGGCTCGATCGGATTATAGGGGGTTCATCATCGAGTTCGCGGTAGAGACATCAGTCAGCTACAGCGAGGCGACGCGAGGCAAGTATATTTAATTGTTAAACACTTGGATTAATATGATGTTGTGTGAAAAGCGGGTTATGCGAATAAATTAATGTTTGGGACTATAAGAAGTGGGAAGATCTACATAAACGGAGGTAGCGAAGAATTAGAAAATAGTCCTTTGATTTCACCCTTGTGAGAGAGCGAGGAGGAGCTCGCAAAAGTTTCTCTAAGAAGCACGATCAGTCTGATAAGTCAGCGGATTCCGCACATACCGCCCCCGTCTACACTACCACCCATATCACCATCGTCACCTCCATCTCCACCCACACCACCTCCGCCATCAACACAGTTCAGTATGGCATGCACAATAAAATTACTAGTATTCAAAGGAGTAGGAAACGAAGACCCGGATCAATTTTGGTTCATGGTAAAGGTAATATGGGAAGCACAAGGGGTTACAGATGACAACATAAAAAAGGAAACACTGGTAAGCATGTTGCAAGACCATGCATTAACGTCGTACATTAGGCACTCTCATGACAATCCAAACATAGGAATCACAGAAATTCAAACCACGTTGAGCAGGGAGTTTAGCAGGCCAAAATCGGAGACGCAGTCAATTATTGGGTTTAAGGAGATCGTGATGCTTCCAGGCGAGACCCCCTGGGAACTGGATCAGAGGCTGAAGGGAATGATTCACGAAGCCAACATGACCTTGATGGATGCACAACACTTTGCATGGTTTGTAGCATCCCTAACGTCGCACCTAAGGACGATGCTCTCGCAGCGGAAGTTATCCACCCAGGCTGAAGCACTAAAGATTGCAATGAGACTACATGAGACCCTTATACAAGATCCTGGTCTGGGAGTTCTTTTATCCACACACAACTGAAAAATTGATGCCTAGAAATGTAGAGTTTAAAACAATACGAGACGACTCGCCCAGAGGTGGCGAAGAGGTGTGGTGCATCAAATGCAAGGGACAGGGACATGATAAGGATCACTGTCTCATCTTCGTGAACTATTTGGCAGCGAGAGGGCCGATGCCATTGAGGCCAAAGGCACAAGAAAGGCTGAGTGTGGCACCTACGTTATGGTTCACGATCTGTCAGATAGGAAGAAAACATCCTACAGACAATTGTCATCTATTGCATAAGTATACGCAGACGTCCCAACAATTGTTCTGTAACTTCTGTAGGTCAGTAGGTCATGATGAGCGCACATGCAAAATTTATGAGCTAATGATGGATCGAACCCCTACCTACAGGGTGCAAACTGAAACATGAGCCCTTGATCAAAATATAGGATTGGTGCACGCTAGATTTCAGGGGCGCGGCTGAGGTCGAGGTGGAATGGGACAAGGGAGAGGTCACGGATAGTTGATTTGTTACAATTATGGAGGGCTAGGACATTATGCCCATGATTGTACAAATCCGACAAGAGAATCATGTTTATATTGTACTCAGTTCGACCATGAGATAGAGGATTTCCTTACCCTGATAGTGAGGTTGTGCGATAGGGGAATAATCCAGCCTCCCCCAACTAAGAATCTAAAAATGATGAGGTCTGAGATGCGAGAAGAAGAACCGAATGTGAACATTATGCTTTAGAGTGGTATCACAATAGGATATGACAAAGGTAAGAAGCCTAAAGAAAGTGCGTGGATTCACAAGGCTCCTACAAAGGAACCTGAATTTGATTTGGAACGTGCAAAGGAGACATTTATGGAAGCTAAGAAGAGTTTCACAGAGGCCTCCACTTTAGGTAGTAAGGATCTACTAGAACTGGAGATGGATCCTTCAATGCTCACTACCTTCTTGGAGACATGTATGAAGCTATTGTGAGATAGCAGAGCTATGGAAGGACTACAGGAACTTATCACTAGGTGCGCTGGGTCAAGAGAGCCATGCGTAGTATGAAAGCTCGGAAAACATACTTCGCGGATAGGAAGGGAAATGAGGTTGACTGTGCAAATAAGAGAATATGAAATGGATCAAGTAATTCTGGATCTAAGGTCAGACACGAATGTACTACCAAAACAAACATGGGAGCGCATGGGTAGGCCCGCGTTGCAGTGGTCTCCTATTCAACTACGAATGGAAAACCAACAGAAGATCTTACCCATGGGGAGACTGCAAGTAGTAATGATAGATATTGAAGGTGTGAGCACGTTGGCGGATTTCGAAGTGACAGAGATTGTCGATGATAGCAATCCCTATCCCGCACTACTAGGGATAGACTGGGCTACTCATATGAACAGAGTCATAAACCTGAAGAAGCGCAAAATGATTTTTGAGAAAAAGTCGCTACGCGTAGTAGTACCACTAGATCCTGCCAAAGGAGTGCGATATACAGAACCAATGCACAACGATGATAGTGATGATGATCTTGATTATATCTACAAGATAACCACACAAGAGAAAGATTGGGTGAATCTAATAGTAAATGGTAGGATTTTGTGGGAGTGCGACAGCACCTACACTTCAGATTTAGACGAGGAAGTAGAATGATGGTAGAACCAGTTACACAAGGTAACCATGCTAAATTGCAATATGATGATAAGGTTATTACACTGTGTAATAACAGAAGAAAGGGATCCTCCCATATATGATGGATTCACATCAGTGGTGGAATTCCTGAACAAATTTGAAAGCGAAGTACCAGAACAACAGCAGTTCGATGCTCTGAAATGGGAACTGCACGCTACGCCCGCAAGGTGGTGGGGTATGCACTAGGAGAGTTTCAGGGATTGGCACGGATGCAAAAGGATGATGCTTATACACTTTGGAAAACCCCAGCCACCGATGAGAGCCAGGTTTGAGGTTTAAAATAGCTTGCGTGCCCACCTTTCCAGATGGATACAGACATATGGTACTCAGCCCACACGAACGCACATCGGTCTCGCGATCGCAAATCGAAACAACAAGCTGAAGAAGGAAAGACAAAGTGCACCAAAGATTATCCATGTGGAAGACTTTTACAAGGTGTGCGAAGTGTTGAACAGGGTCCACCATGTTGAATGCTCTGACTAGGACCTATGCATACCAGTCGTTCGATGGGCTTATAGGACCATGTGCAAAACCCTGACTGCGAAAGCAATCCCAAAACTGCGGTATGAAGCAAGGACTGTAATCTATGAGGAGCATACGAAGCTGAGTCCACACGTAACAACACCCATAGATCCAATAGTACGTGAGGCCTGGGACAAAGAAATCACATAGGTACGTGAAGCAGAACATAGAAGACTTCAGGAAGCAATTCGATAAGGAAACTTTAGACTTCGCAAGCTTGAAAAAGACTAGGTATGGATAAGGAAGAAAGGAATTTTAATGGACGCGGAGGTCAAGAGGCTGGAAAACGAAATAAAGGGAGCATTTCTCGTGAAAATACCAAGGATAGCAAGGCAAGGTGCATACAATCATTCTAACGATTTAGAGGACTATCGCAGAGAATTAGTTAGTCTGCTACCATGGCTAGGACCGCATATCCCCAAACGCAGTAACCAGGGAAGCACATTGGAAATAGTAAAGCGCGTGGCGCCGATCACCAGAGTGAGAGATAAGGATTTTCTGTAGACTATATTGGAGGGCAATATGGAGCCCCGCACAGGTGGTGTGACCACCTGACTAGCCATAGGAAGAATAGTCTTAGCGCTCCAGGCAGCTGAAAGGAAGAACGAGACTGTAAATTATTCTGCCTGGGAGCTGCACACTCTTAGAGGTGCATGCAGGAACAACCTATCACAAGGTTCGTGACCACGCATGAAGGGATGCGTTGCCACATGGGTTGGTTGGAAAGTGATCGTTGGTGTCACTGTCCATGACAGGATGTCCGATTTGAGGCCAAATGGAGCAGGCGATGGGCATTTAAGACACGATTTATGGGAAATATTTGGGAAAATCTACTGCCAAGAGAGCATTGATGGCGTGGAATTAGGTGGAACAGTCGAATTTGAATTCAAAAGTCGCTATAAAACTCCACGGGCTAGCCAATGGACAACACTTGGTCATTTGAGAATTGGGAAGTGAGCAGAGCACAAAGTGTTGAGAGCCGAGCAAGAATAGAGCCCTTGAGTTCACAAAATACAACAAATAGTGTAGAAATGGTGACGACCACTAAGGATGGGTTGGGCATTGAGGAAGGAACCGCTAGTGAAGCTGCACAAACCCCATGGTGCAGGATGTTCCTGAGGGCACTGGGGTGGTCACAGAGATCCCCAAATCACTGTGGATGCCACAGCCGAAGAAGGATAAGCAGATAATGTGACTAGTACGCATGTCCCAAAGGAATTTGTGGCATAGTAAGTTATCAATGGAGGAAAAAGGGAAGGCAGTTACAATTGAGACAGACGAGGAGGAAGAAGACCTACAAAACCTAATTGCCACTGCAGAAGAAGAAGAAGATGTGGAGGAAGACATCCAACTACTGCACTCCACAACAAAATCGCCCGTATGTCCCTCCATGGAAGGGGAAAACCAAAATACCAAAGGATCTGGATGCAGTGAAGAGCGCATTCCAGACCCTGCTCCTCCCCGATGGAATTTTCTTTTAGGGCTCACACCTAGGCCGCGTGCCCACCATGAAATGTGAGGACTAGGACCTCACAGAAAGTGAGAAGTTCCCGCACCTAGAGATGGTAAAATTGATGAAGCAAAATATGGAGGGTCCGGTGATAACATTCGAGCCGCGAAAATGGTTGCGTGGTGTGGAAAAGAACGGCCTGCTACATCTGTTATGAATATCGCATTTCCACCACGCGCCCATCACCATTTTCATCATCAGGCAGTTGCTCTACTTGGTGCATGATGGGTGCTTATGGTTGGAGGAACCTATTCCCATCATGGCAGATCTCATCCACCGAATTTCTCGGCTTCCCTGTAAGGGGAAGGACCCCGTGACAATAGCCAGGAAAAGCAGTGATTTGGCTCTCGCAGAGGCCATGAAGGCCAAGTACAAGCTGGAGAAAAAGAAGTGGGGCTACGCCATCTCCAGCATCAAGGATAAGGGGGTGTGCATAGCCACTCAACTCCTGGCCGGTAAGGTGATGAGAAAATGCCATGCCGATGAGGTACCAGCCCATTGGTCACATTGGCTTAACAATGCACAGAGGGGGGGTTCAGTTCAACTAGGCCGAGTTCCTCTATGAGGAGTTTTGCTCAACTGTCACGAGGCCCAGGAGCAGGGTAAGACCTTCCACTACGTGTGGTTGCTCTTATCCATATTGTTGGTATCAGGGGAACTATTGAGGATAGTCAGTTCCCAAGAATTAACCAAGACCTACTAGAGGCCGCAAAGTACGCTTCGCTCTAGGCCACCAAGGACGTGAAATGGATTCACGATACCAAGATTTTCTGGGGTGCTCATGGAGGCAAGCATCCGAATGTGGATTAATAGGAGGCTGTGTCTGTCCCCCATGGTGCACAACAGTCTACAAAGTTTTACAGAATTCAAGGTGGACATGCACAACATCTACATCAAGGCGCGAAAGGATCCGGTGCAGCAGTGGACAAAGCTCCCATTCATAGCCACTGACGACGCGATCTTTACGGTGTTGGAGACATGGCCTCCCGAGTGGTGCACCCCATATTTGGCAGAGTTAAAGAAAGAAAAAGCATAGAAACAGAAGCAGGATACCAAGCTACGCATCAATCAACTGGCCGAGAGAAGGTGGAACGAAAAAGCGGTGGGAGAGGCAAGGGAAATACGTGAAGTGAAATAGAAAGTCACAGAGCAAAAGAAGGCCGCAGAAGTAGTAGCAGTAGCATAGACAATAGTGGCAACAACAGAGGAGGGTCAAGCAACGTCCTCAGGGTAAGAGGTAGAGGACAATGAAATCGCAGAAAGGAGCGCAGACCAAGGGACCGCGCCCACACAACTTAAATGATCGCACATTGCAGAAAGGTTGGCTCCGAGTAAAAAGGTTAAGGCTTCGAAGCTAGCCATTGACCTGATCACCTTGACTGAAGGTGATGTCCATGACATCGACGAATTGGTTCACGATGTCACCAATGAGGCACTCCAAGAGTTTATGATGGAGCACCAGAGTGTGTTGGGGGCCCTCAGGGCATAGCCGTAGGAGTTACAGGTGCGGCCCCCTCAGGAAGGTACGCTATCTACCCATGTCGCAACAGGCACTCCAACAACAGAACAGATGTTACATGCAATGATGGTGAGAGAAATAGTGCTACCATGGGAGCATTAGTATCATCAGATGTGATGGATTGAATGACGGTTAGTAGGATGAAAGGACTTGGCCTTAATCTAGCTACCCTTCCATGGGAAATACTCTATCAGCTCCGGGATGGGATCACAGCAGAGCTGCGAGCCAGGGAGAACCACACAATCCAAGTGCTCATTGGAAAAAAGATCAATATGGAGCAGCTCAGCTTGAAGCAGGATGAGTTGGTGTCGCAGACCAAAGGTTGGTAGAAATGGTATATGACGCTTGCTGACACGTCCCAGAGATAGCTATCACAATAGATCTTCCAGTAGAAGTGCAGATCCACAATGTGGCAAGTGGAGTCTGCGATGCATGAGAAGAGATCACAAAGGTTCAGCTGGAGCTGAACCTTCAGATTACCAAGTTGCGATTGAAGGCACAGCCTTCCGCTCTCCTAGAGTTTAGAGAGCAGCGCACCAGCACTATTGCAATAGGTATGGAAGAGATTGGAGGTGTAGTCCATGACTATACCAACATGTTGTAGCAGGCGCTTGAGGTCCTCACTACATTGTAGGAGGACCCCAACATCTAGCAGCTGGAGATTGAGGCATGCGAACTCCAGCAACAATATGAAAACATCAGAGGGACTACGCAGATAGTAGTCCTTATGCAACGGCTTGCAAGGATGCAGCAAGCCTAGGCATTAAAGAAGTAGGTGTACATGGTGTGACACAAGGAATCACTTCTAAAAGCACATGTCCATCCATGGATTGATGAAGCCTTCACAATCATAGTGGATTTTGAAGGAAAACTCACACATATTCAAGGGATGCATGCACAGATGCAACGTAGCACGCTAGAAATAGAGGGTTCAGAAGCAACAATGCAGTAGGTTTAGTAGGCAGCAACTTAGTGCACTGTCGACATCCAGACCATTCGGGACTAGCTAGAGGGAATTCATGCCAAGATCGCGGGGCTCAAAGCCCAAGTTTTGAGTACTATTATTGTAAAGACTCTGAGAATTATGGGTGCGGAGCACAAATTGTATTTTAGAGTCATAAGGTTTTTCTCCCTAAGTTTTGAATGTAGTGTCAGCCTACCCATGGTCCATGGACCATGGGATTGTATAAATAGAGCAAGGCTCTAAGTTGTAAAGTAGAAAGAAGCTAAAGAATGGAGTCTAGAGGATAGAGAGCATAGAGTAAGAGTCTAAGTGCTTTGGGTCATAGTAGTAGGAAGAGGCTTTGTAGTTGAGTGTACAGAGGCCTAGTAGAGTCCACAACTAAGTGTGTGGACCCCTGTAGCTGAGTGTGCAGAGGCCTAGTAGAGTCCGCAACTGAGTGCGCAGACCCTTGCAGTTGAGTGTGCTGGGCGAAGTAGAGTCTGTAACCAAGGAAGAAGAATAATAAAGAGAAGTTTGATTCCAAATCCTGTGTATCTATTCTTGGGTTATTTCCTGTTTGATACCATATACAATTACACTATTTTATTTATCACGTGCACTTATATGAATGCGGAACACTCTTAAGTATAACTAGGAAAATATAGATAAGCTAAATTGAGCAACTGATATCGGGTTAATAAAAAGGATTTGGGTAATAACACTATTCAGGCCTCAGGTAGGGCTGCGTGAAGGCAGCATCACAGGCTACGAGATACAGATAGGTGCACGTAGTGGCGTGAGCGCAGGGTCAAACCGTAGACCACCTAAAATCATCATACATCTCTAGGGTGTGGAAACCTGGTTCTAGCACCCTCCCATACTACTTCGAGTGAGACCTCAGTTTGTGCTCTGTGGACTGTTGCCGAAAGGGCTAGTAGTACCATGATTTGTTTGGTGAAATCACCTTTGAACCTAGGTCAAGTCCCTACAAGCCAACAAGTGACCAATCTTAGGAAAACAACTTATAGGACTGCCTATGGGAAGCAGTTGGTCCTCTACCCCACCTTTCTATGGACAACTCTTCTTGCGGGGATGAATTCCATAAAGTAAGAAGTTATTTGGAAGGCCATCTGAAACAATAGTTCTAGGATTGCTTGAGGATTTTGATCACATATAGGCTAGAGGTCTTTTTCTTTGATAGGACGTGTTTTCTTGTATTAGAGTAACATCATTAAAATAGTTAGTTTACACTTGGCACCACTGAACTAGGTGTTTCCTTTTTGTTTGTTTCTCTTTTATTTCTATCATTATCCTTTAGTGTAGACACCATAGCGCCTCTAGGGAATTTGTTGCATTGAATTCGAGGGCTTCACTCTCAGTTCCCATTAGTCCATATTTCTTCTCCTCATTGAGTTCGATTTCATCCTCCCAGTACTCCATTGAGTCATTCTATTTTTGATTCTACTAATTCATCTCATTCATCCTCTGATTCCATGTCTTATCAACCCCATATTTCCATCATGTCAAGAAAAAATGTGGGTGTAGGAACTGAAAGTGGTAACCCGGGTGCTAACCAGGGTACCCCCACTAGCGGAACCCCAACCAGTATGGTCACTTCTACTCCCTTACTTCCTTCTATCACTAGTTTAAGTCTCCCATATTTTAACTAGCTTATCAATGATCCTCTTCTTCACAATCCGGCATGGCGAACAATTCCTACTAAAATCCCTTTAGACACCCCGAAGTTTGAAGGTAATCCTAGAGAAGACCTAAATAATCATTTTCGCTCCTTTCATATGTGGTTTTCATCCAATTCCATTACTGAAGACTCCATTCGTCTTCAGTTGTTCCAACACACACTCACTGGAGCTACTGCTAAGTGGTACATCGACGAGCCCAGAGAAACCTATTCCACTTTAGCGACTCTTGCCACAACATTTCTTTAATACTTCTAGTTAGCTCTCCATTATGATATTGGTACTGAACGTTTGACTTCTTTCTGTCAAACTTCTGCGACCTGCCTTTATGATCATGTTCAAGAATGGAGTAGAAGGAGGAGTATATGTAGAGCTCCTGACTCAAAGACTCAGTCTATATGGATTGTTTCTTAGATCATTGTTAGCCCCCATTAGAAGATATGTAGCATCACACTTTCCTCAATCCAAGGAAGAAACACTCAATATAGCTCTAAATTTTGATCTAGTTTATGCCTCGTCAGGTTATGTTTAAACTATCATCCTCGATTTACCTCAGCTTGGTGTTGCTAACACGTTGAGGACATCTCATGCCGCAGATGGAATAGTTGGAACCATATCAAACCCTCAGCCATATGCTCCACCATAGATGAGTTATGGTCAACCTTAGGGAGGGACCAATTCCATTTACAATTACCCCACCCCCAATCCTTCTTAGGAAAATCCTTCTCGAGGTCCCAGCACACCACATGCATATCCCCCTCCAAATCAATAGATGCCAACGCTATTTGTTGCTTCTCCTTATTATACCAATGTTTCCCCATCTTCCTATTATCTGTATGCTTAGCCTAGCACTCCATCCCCACCCCCCATGCCTTCTCCCCCTTCGCTACAATAACCACCTCCTCCACAAGGACAACTGTATGCTCAGCAGAGTGGACCCAATCCCCTTAACCCCAAGAAAAGGAACAAGGGGAAGGGTAATGGGAACCAATTGTCTCAAGGTAATAAAGGCAACCATGGTCCTCCACCTAATGCCCCTTAGGGTACTCAACCTAATCCTGCAACCCAACAATAGGGCGGTTATCCCAAGCAGAACAAGAATATTCATACAAACAAACCTTGTGCTTGTTGTAGAGTCTATGGCCAGTATACCCATGAGTGTCCTCTTTTACCTAAGATGTGAAAAGCATGGAAAGATAAAGTAGCTTCTCGAGGATAGCAACCCACCACTCCTCCTCCTCTTGCTTCATCCTAACCGACCGTGCCCAACCCACATAAGGTCAAGTAGCCCAACCACCTCCACCACCTAGTGAACACGATTATTAGATTCTCATAATGAATTATGATGAGCTAAATACCGAGAAAGTCAGCCTTCAGACTTGATTGCGCCAATATGACAAGCCACCTGCTAAGTCTGTGACTGAGCCCTAACCTAAAGGGTTTAATGAGCTTCTATCATCACCCAACGGTACCTTAGAGATCCGTCAACCTAAGGTTTAGGTCATACCCAATTTCCCCAAAGGTTCGTTATGTCAAAATGCTGCTACTAACAAAGACGCCCATACATATAGCATAATAGATGACTTGGCATAGTCTCCTGCTACCATGTCGACATTGGAAGTTCTCTAGACGTGACCATCATAATGAAAATCTCTACTATCTGCTCTAGGAATCATGGATCCTCAATATGATCAGATGATTGTATTTCATGTTGACAAGTCATATAACCCTCCCTTAGCTTCATTTGTTGCTTTCCAAATTCTGTACTCCATTCAAAACGCCATTGTCCAACTAGTTGTTCCTACCCCTGGGTTTGCTTCAGTTCCTCAGCAACCTTAATAGGAGCCTAGTCGAGTTGGGAAAGCATCTGGTGAGCGAAGAAAATCCTGAAAGAAGGGAACCCAATACAAGGCTCCCCTTGTAAGGCCAGCTCCTCCTAAGCCATCGAAGCCTCTTCCTCCTTTTTCTTTGTGTGATGTTGTCGGTAATGCCACCAATAACTGTCCTGAACTACCTTATGTTAAGGATGTTTTCGCTGATGCCTTCCCTAGTTCTAACATTCTTGAGGTCCATGTCACCTTACTTGAGTTAGCTAATAAGATCTGATCATTACGCACAATCCACCCTTGCAATTTGTGTGATAACTATGGCCACTATTCCCATCATTGTCCCTATCTTGAATATTTTCGTGATACACTTCAAGTGCTTTAGGAATTAGGTGCCACTCATAATGAGTCCACTTATCCTTTAACTATAGATTCTGGTCCCACTTCTACACCATATCATGAGGTCTCTATAATACCCATTTTTATCCCTCCCCTGATGTCAAGATGACAGATAGTTCTACTCCCATTATCTACCTCTCATCATTCATGAAATTGTTACTTGGAAACTCCCTAGACATTTATTTTCATGATTCTGTTGAACCTTCCTCATCAAGCACATCGATCTCAACATCGGTAGATATTCCATCTACTAGTCATGTGTCTCCCACTTTTGACAATGCGTATGTGAACCTTGTCTCTCATGAAGAGGCTTCACATAGCTCTTTGCCATCATGTGGTCCTTCTTCCTCTATTCCACCCATCTTCCATTTTGATGAAGACATTATGGAAGCCATGACCACCCCTGATTATCCTTGGGATGCTATGCACCGTCATGCATACTTCCTTCCGTAGCAAACCCATGACCAATATGCTGTGGAATCCAAAGACTTCATTCATGGTGAAGTCAATTGGTTCAAAAATCCAATCCCTGCTCTAGATGCTTTAAAAGAAGGGAATATGGCTAACATTTCCCCCACCATAAAAATCAAAATTTCGAATACACCAGGGGTTAAATAAAATATCATCTTGGGGGAACATTACAGCCCAAAATAAATTGATGCTTACACCAATCTGTTCAAGGAATTTCGTGATGTTTTTACTTGGTCCTATTCAGAAAGTCTCAGACTCGATCCAACCATTGTCAAACATCATATTGACACTTGGCCCGATGTCATACCTATCTATAAAAAACAATGGCCTATTCACCCTTCCAAGCATGATGCCATCAAATCCAAAATCAATAAGCTCAAGTCGGTTGGCTTCATCTATCATATCAAATACACCACATGGGTGTCCAATCCAGTTCTCGTTCTTAGAAAATAAGGCACCATCCATGTCTGCACTGAATTTTGTGATCTCAACAAAGCTTATCCCAAAGACAAATTTCCCACACCCTTAATTGACCAGGTTATTGATGAATGTGTGGTGCATGAGGTTATTTCCTTTATGGATGGATTCTCTGGGTACAATCATATTTGTCTCCACAATGTCGATCAGTTAAAAACCTCTTTCACTAGTCTGTGTGGAATTTTTTCTGACAAGGTCATGAATTTTAGTTTAAATAATTTTGGCGCCACTTTTCAACATGCCATGTCCTATTTCTTTCACAATTTGGCTCACATTATCCTTGCCTACCTCAACAATTTAACTTCTCATTCTAGACTCCAGTCACAACACCTCCATGATTTGTGTAGCGTATTCTTATGATGTCATAAGTATAACATCCACCTTAACCCCTTAAAGTGTGTCTTTTGTGTTCCTATCAGCCACCTGTTGGGCTTCATCGTGTCCAAGGATGATATCACTCTTGAACCATTAAAAGTTCAAGCCATTCTTGAACTCCCTCCTCCTCATACCCTCCACCAGCGACAAAGCTTCCAACACAAGGCTAACTTCCTTTGTCATTTTTTTACTGATTACACCATAATGACTCATGGTTTCCTCATACTCCTTAGATCTACCATTCCATTTTTTTGGTATGACCAAGCTCAACAATCTTTTGCTGCACTAAAACGTGTTCTCACTTCTTCTCCCTTGATTAGTCCACCTAACTTTGAAATGGATTTCATCTTGTACATCTGTGCATACACCTATTCGGTTGTTGGGGTCCTAATACAAGAATATTTAGTAGGAATAAAATGCATCATCTATTATGTCAGTAAGAACCTCAATGGTCCCCCTATGTCCTATTCCCAAGAAGAAAAGATATTGTTGTTTTTCATGTTCTCTGTTCACAAACTTCACCATTATATTCTCACGCATACTACCAAAGTAGTGACAAATTCCAACCCAATGGCTTTCCTGTTGAGTAGACATATCATCAATGGGAAGTATTCCCGTTGGATCATTATCTTGCAAGAATATGATGTCAAGTTTGTCACACCCAATAGTAAGAAATGTTTGGTCCTTGCTGAACTTATTTCCGAACTCCCCACTAGTGCACATGATTTAATGGTTAATGACGATCTCCTGAATGAACACTTGTTCTCCATCACTTCCAATGATCAATGGATGGTGACATCCTTACATATCTATGAACCCAGAAATTTGCTCCCCATCTCACTCATGGTGATCGACAATGTATTCGACATCAAGCTCCATGCTACCTCCTCATCAGTGGTAATCTCTATCGTTACGGTGTCAATATTGTCCTTTGTCATTGTCTCACCCATCCTCAAGCATGGTAGTGCTTTTGGTGGCCACCTCTCTGGAATGGCCACTTCCCAAAAAATCATGTGTGTTGGGTATTTTTGGCCTTCTCTCTTCAGTGATTATATTGCAATACTTAAACTCTATTCCAATTTTGAGCTATATGCCCCCAAGGCATGAGCTCCACCTACTCCCCTCCATCCAATTGTCACAGCTAGTCCTTTCTATAAATGGGCTATTAACTTTATGGAGTGTTAACCCCCATCTACTAATAACCGTAAGTATATCATCGTGGTTGTCGACTATTTTACCAAATGGGTTGAAGCCATGCCAACATTCATTAATACCATGACTACTATAGTCCTTTTCTTTTTTAACCATGTTATCGCTCAATTTGGGGTTCTGAAACAATTGGTATCAAACCATGGCTGACACTTTGAAGATGAGATATGGCGTGAGCTATCCTCTTTGTTGGGCTTTGAACATCAATATTCATTGTCTTATTATCCCCAAGCAATGGCCAATTTGAAATTTTCAACAAGATCCTTAAGACTATGCTTCAACGGATGGTGAATAAACATAAGGCCAATGGGCATTTAATGCTCTTCCCTCCGTTATGGGCCTATAGAAATTTTGTCAAGACCATCACCAAGTTCACTCATTTCCACCTTGTTTTTAGAGAGGATGATCAGCCCCATAAATGGGTAATTACATGGGCTCATTTTTCCTCCTAACATAGTTTAATCAACCATTCTCTTAGCTTATTGCATGTTTTTTTATTGTATTTATGCTTATGGAGTGAGTTAGGTTGGTCATTATGCCATGGAGTCTAATATGTGTTTAATACAGATTTTTCTTCAATTTTAGAGATAAAGTCAAAGATTTAATGGACAAATGGTAGCAATAATTTGAAGTAGACAAGTGAGAGGATTTATAGGAGGGTATCACCCTCATTTATGACTCCCCACTTCGAATTCTCCATCATGCAGCTCGGAGCACAAACAGCCACATCAATGCACTAGGAGGTAGCTGAGCAAGTGGAGGATAACTTCTGTTTATCTCAAGTTTTGGGAGCCAAGTATCCCTGATTTTAAGGAAGCTATTGGGAGCTTCAGTTGTATAAGTAGAGAGGCCTAGGGCCTCATTAGGGAGTTAGTCAAATTTTCGAATTTTTGTTGCAGCTTTGCTTTGCTCAACTTCAAGCTTACTTTTGTTGACAGTTTCATGTAATCCTATTATTATTTTGATAATAAAGATGAGATCCTTTTTGAGCTAGCACTGAGTTACCCTAGAGGGTTGAAGCTCTTGGGTTAGGGCCCAATCCAAGCAGCCAAGCTCCTCTTGTTTGTATTTCTATGCTTTGTTTCAGTTTATGGATTAGCTGCTGTTAGAGAAATTTCTTTCTTGGTTAAGAATAGGTTGCTTGTGGTGATTTAGAAGGTTGTTTCCATTTGAGTTTTCTATAGCAGGTTCAACAGAGATAGAAAGAAGATACAAAAAGGCCATCAATAGAGCCTTGGCCTCCTTTCCTCTCTTTAGAACCATGAACTGAGGCCAAGACCCCCTTGCTGCCAAAAAAAACACAGATTTGCTTTCTCCATAGGATTTCTAGTGTTGTATTTTGTTAGAAGATTAATGCAGTTGCTTTAGATCTCTTTCACCATGCTCATTTATATCTTGCAATAAATTTCCTTCCATGCTTTCTATCATTATAGCATTTTTCCGCATTTCTTTTCATAGCTCATAATCTAGATTAGCTTGATGCAAAATTCTGTTTTTTGATGTACTTAGTTTCCATGCTTGATTGATCTCCTTGTTTGATTTTCAGGTCCTTTATAGCAAATCTCTTCTCATAGAAAGTCATCCTACCAGCCATCACATTATCTCCCCGATCTATGCCCTACAGGTCGCCCAAAGTTCACCTCAAATCTGCCTTAGTTTTCTACGTTTTTCCATAGGATTTATTCCTCTCTCCCGGCCATCGTTTCCTATCCTAATCATTCTTGATGGACCCTAGACATCTTAACACATCATCCTAGCCTTTAGCTACCCTTTCCACACTTTCCCACCTTCAAAACCTCCAAAACGGCTCTCGGCATCCTCCTATAGACCTCCTGTAGATCCACTGCAGCCTCCTGTAGATTTTCCTGTAGGTTTCTTTTTGAAGTCCGATTGGCGGGAAAAGCCTCCAAAAGGCCACCTGAGACCTCCTAGGACCCATCCACACCATCCTACATCTTCTCAAGTCCTAAAACCGCCCTCCATCTCCACCTAATCACTGCCACATTCACAATCAAATAAATTACATGCATGACAATTTCACATAAAAATACACAAAAATCCAAAAAGATGTTTCTTTGCTCATTTGCTTCTAGAAATAGCTTGAGTAGATGTTGTTTATTTCCTGAGTAAGTAATGGCTTTCATTTCATGGTTTTTCATCTCTCTTTCTGCAAAAGTAGGATTAGTTGGTTAAGAAGGATTTGCTAGGTTTACTTTACATATTTTAGTCTTCTTTTCCTTTTTGCAAGTAGAGTAGCCTCTATAGAGTAAGCTTTCCTTTCTTTCATAGCATATAAAGCTTCTTCTAGAATCCATAGAAGTTGGCTTGAGCTCCTATTGATCTTGCGCCAACTGACCAAGTGATAGCCTGCAGTAAGAACTAGTACTTGTGCATACAACACCGTCGCTTCCAAGTTTGTTACAAACTACTAGGTTGATAAAAATAAAGTAGGAAGCCCAGGAGTTGCAGCATTATTTCTGCAATACTAGTGCTCACCATCATTTTGGCGTCGTTGCTGGGGAAGCGTTAGAGTATTTTGTGATTACTTCTTTCTTCTATTTTCTATCGCAACATTCTGCTAAGTAGTTTATTTCAGCAAAAGTAGAGTAGTTGTTTCTTTCAGTTTTCGCATTTCCCTGCTTTCATTTTCAATTCTGTAATTTCCATTTCAGCAAAAGTAGATTAGTCATTTCCTTTCTTTCAGTTCTGCATTTCATTTTCTTTCCTTTTCAGTTCTACAATTTCATTTCCGTAATTTCCATTTCAGCAAAAGTAGATTAGTCATTTCCTTGCTTTCAGTTCTGCATTTCATTTGATTTCCTTTTCAATTCTGCAATTTCATTTTAGCAAGTTCATTTCAGTTAGTTGCAAATTGTTTGTTCAATCAATTTTATTTTTGCAGGTACAAGCAATGAAAAAACAAAAACCAACCAAAAAGATTTCCTTTCATGCCTCGTAGGAACAAAGATAATTCCGGAAAATTCTTGCCCAACACCCCCACTACATCACATAGCCAACCTTCTCTCTTCTTCAGTGACAGTGATCAAGAAGAACCTTTAGGTGAAAAACCAGAGATATTTGAAGAAACTATAGGGGAAGAAGAAGAAGAAAACATCCCTCCTGAGACAATGGCTGAAAACAAAAAATCTAGGGGGAATGGAGAAAGAATAGAGGGTACCTTTCCAATCCTGGAGACCAATGGGGACACCAAAATGAATAATATAAGTCCCTCAGCCCTACCTCACTTGCATGGTTTGACTAGAGAAGATCCTGACACCTTCTTGTTTGAATTTGTTGTTATCTGTCGAACCTATGACTATGTAGAAGATGAGAAAAAGTTGAAACTATTTCCTTCTACTCTCAAGGATGGAGCATTGCGTTGGTTCATGGGGTTACCTGGAAATAGCATCACAACTTGGGCTGAGATGCAACAGGCCTTTAATAACAAATACGAAGACTACTATAGGTCAAAAGATACCAAGGAAGAAATCTTCCAAATGACCATGGGAAGTGATGAATCCTTGGAAGATTATGAAGAGAGGTTCCAGCTCAATTACAAAAGGGCCATGTGCACACTTGACCATGAATTTCTGAAGTTGGTCCTACTCAGGGGAATTTCGGAAGACCTTCTAGACACCCTCCATTTACTAGCCAGAGGAGACATCTACCAACTACCTTATGAGGACATAAAGACTGTTTTTAGAAACCAAACTAGAGCAGCCAGGAAGAGAGGTAGGGGGAGTCAACCCATAGCCAATACCTCCTCATCCAATTCATCCATCAAAGGTGAACTTGGAAACATGCTAGAAGACATTAAGAGTGAGATGTTGTAGACTCTTGCCATGTAAATGGATACCTTGCATATGAAAAGGAAACAAGAGGAAGCAGAGAGGGCTTTGGCCATTTTTGGTCCTGGGTGCACTAGGAGGCATCCTAGGAATGAATGTCCATTGAACTCTATAGAGGTTTGTTCAATCTGTGAAGAAGATCATTCTACAGATAAGTGCCCTTCCTTGCCCTGACTTAAAGCTGTATACAAAGGGGCCGAAGGAGCCACTGAACCACTCTATTTCATGCACCAAAGGAGACTGCATGGACCTAGACTATACTAGTAAGGGATACAGGGGACATCTTAGGCATGCTACAACCCCAACCAAGTCACTTACATACCTTCCTGGGGCCCTCTTGCTCATCCTTCTTGGTCCACACCTCCTCCTTGGTCCTATCCATCTCAATATCATGCCTAACCAGCCGCTCATTCATTTCAATCCTATGCTCAGCCACAACCTCAGTGGAATGCATCTCATCAGGGGTGGAGGTCCCAATACAACTCTCCTCCCACTCTCTTGCCTCCACCACCTATTCAACCACAACCATTGCCTCCTACTCCACCAAGGAAACCCCAAATACTTGCCCAACCGTACCTGAACCTGAACAACAGACAAGCCCAGCAAGTATATAGTGGGGAAACCTCATTCCCAACCTATGCTGTGGAGATTCAGGAGATTAACTTGTGATCTGTGAAGGTTCTCCCAAATAGCTAGCCTCCCCCTAAGGAGGTTGAGGAAAATAAAGAGGAAAGTGAACCTAAAGCAATTCCACCCTTTCTTGAGAGACTATCTGGGACAACACAACCTACCCTAGAAGAAACTGAACTTCTGGGAGAATTGAAACAGTTATGTGTGAAGATACCACTTCTCCAAGCCATAAAAGATGTGCCTATCTATAATAGGATGATAAGAGAGAAGTACTTTAGGCATCCAGGAAGGCGCAAGAGAGATGCCCCAACCATCAATGTCATAGGACAACTGTCCGACCTGATGTTGGGGCAGGTAATCTATCCGAAATATCTGGACCCTAGAAGCCCAATAGTTGATGTCCACATCAATGGCACCATGATCCCACATACCCTAATTAATCTGGGAGTTGCCACTAATGTGATGACAAAGGACACCGTGCTCAAACTTAACCTCCAGGGCTCCTTGAGGAAGACCACGACAGTACTACAACTAGTAGACCACTCCACTGTGAGGGGATTATGGAGGATGTAATGGTATCCATTGATTCTTGGGAGTACCCTGCTGATTTCCTAGTTTTTCAGCCGAAGGCAAAGCCCACTAGGTATCCTCTCATCCAGGGAAGACCCCGGTTGGCTACTACCGATGCCTATATCAACTGTCGGGCTGGGAACATGACCATCAAGAACGAGCATACGTTCAAGCAGATAGTCCTATACCCTCCTAACCAACCCTTGCTATAACATGATCTACCTCTCTGGCTAGAGGAGGAGGATGAGGATGAAGTCTATTCTACACCACTTTGTGCATTAGAAACCACCATGGGGGGGGAACCACAAGATGAGGATGATATCATTGAAAATATAATTTAGAATCCACCCCCAGTACCTTGCCATTAGAGGACATAGTGAAAGAAACCCAAAACAATCCCTTAACTGATCTCTATGTGGCCGACCCAACCTCTCTCCGTGTTAAGAATATAGAGTTCGGCCCAGAAAGAACCTTGAAAATCAATTCATCCCTATCCACTCCCCAAGAGGAGGAGCTATGCAGCTTATTGAGAAAACATTTAGATGCCTTTGCCTAGATTTATAAGGAGATGAAGGGATTTCACCCTTCAGTATGTACTCATCATATATACATTGAGGAGGATGGCAAACCAGTCAGGTAGCCTCAAAGGAGGATGAATCCAGCCCTTAAAGACATTGTTAAGGAAGAATTACAGAAATTACTTGATGCATGATTCATCTACCCCATCTTTGACAATGAATGGGTCTCTCCTTTGGTGCTAGTGCCAAAGAAAAATGGTAAGTGGAAAATATGTGTCGATTATCCGGAACTGAACAAAGCCACTAAAAAATGACCATTTTCCTTTGCCTTTCATAGATGAAGTGTTAGATGGTCTGACGGGGAAAAAGTTTTCCTCCTTCCTAGATGGGTTTAGCGGGTACAATTAGATTCAAAGAAGCCTGGAAGACCAAGATAAGACCACTTTCACTTGTCCTTGGGGTACCTTTGCATATTGGGTCCTTCCTTTTGGTTTGTGCAACAATCTAGCCACTTTCCAGAGAGCAGTATTGAGTATATTTTCTGAACTGGTTCATGATGCAGTAGAAATATATATGGATGATTTTACTTCTTATGGTTCTAAATTTTATGAAGCTTTATCTAACCTAGGAAACGTCTTGGAAAAGTGTATTGAAATGAACCTGTCCCTCAGTCTGAAAAAATGTGAATTTTTGATGACTGAAGGGACTGTGCTAGGTCATGCAATATCTCAACAAGGATTGCAGGTGGACCCCAACAAAATTGCTATCATCCAAAGGGTCCCACCTCCTCAAAAGGTGAGAGACGTCAGAAGTTTCCTAAGCTTAGCTGGATATTACAGAAGATTCATTAAAGATTTCAGTAAGTTAGCCTCTCCGCTGTTTGGTCTTTCAGGGAAAGATGTCAAATTCATATGGACTGAAAGCTATCAAGAAGCTCTAGATACCTTGAAAAGCAAACTTGTGACTGCCCTAATTTTGAGAGGCCCAAATTGGGCCCTACCTTTCCACATTCACATAGATGCCTCGAATAAAGCAATAGGAGTAGCCTTAGGACCAATTGATGAAAATTTACCTTATGCCATATACTTTATAAGTAAAAATTTGTCAAAGGCAGAGTTAAACTACATGGTAACTGAGAAGGAACTCCTAGCGGCAGTGCATTTCTTAAACAAATTCAGACATTACATCACTGGCTATCAAACCTTTGTACACACTGATCATGCTACAATTAGATATTTAATGAGAAAACCAGATGTATATGCTTGCATTATTAGATGGTTGCTTTTATTGCAGCAGTTTGATTTGACCATTGTTGATAAGATTGGTAAAGAAAATGTTGTTGCTAACTTTTTGTCTAGTGTAAATTTGCCTACAGATGAAGAAGGAATGGTGGATGATCAAATGCTAGATGAACTCCTATTTGCTATATCAGTACTCTCTCCATGGTTTGATGATATAGCAAACTACTTGGTTTCAGCATAGTTTCCACCACACCTATCCTCAAAGGAGAAGAGCAAGATCATGAGGAAAAGTACCCCTTTCACCTGGATTGGGGCCAATCTTTTCAAACTTGGCCCAGATCAAATATTGAGAAGATGTGTCAGGGATGAGGAAGTCTTTGACATTCTCCTGACCTGTCATGACGGGCCTTGTGGAGGCAATTTTGCAGCAAAGAGGATTGCCTTTAAAATATTGCAAACAGGCTACTATTGGCCCACCCTTCATCAAGATGTGAGGAGGTATACCAGCCAATGTGATCAGTATCAAAGGATGGGGAAACCTACTCCAAAGGATGAGATTCCCATGCAACCTCAAGTGACCTTTGAGCCATTTGAGAAGTGGGGCATGGAATTTGTGGGTCCTATCAACCCTCCTTCAAAACAAAAGCAATAAATCATTGTGTGCATCGATTATCTGACAAAATGGGTAGAAACAAAAGCAATCAAAGCAGCAACAAAGGAAAAAGTAGTTGAGTTCTTGAGAGAAAGCATATTCTATAAGTTCAGGTATCCAATAGGACTGGTCACAGATCAGGGCAGTCAGTTCACTTCCAATTTCATTGAAGACCTACTCACACATCATAAAATCAAGCAGATGACTTCCACCCCTTACCATATACAAGCCAATGGGAAGGTGGAAGTCACTAACAGAGATTTGGAAGGAATTATGATCAAGGTAGTGAGCAGCAGCAGAAAAGATTGGGCAGATAGACTAGTTGAGGCCACCTGGGCCTACAACACAACATGGAAAACCACCACAGGGTTCACACCCTATGAACTGGTCTATGGGAAGAAGGCTTTGCTGTCAATAGAATTTGAATTCAACACACTAAGGATGGCAGCTCAGTTGGACCTAGACCTCAGCCATGCACAGAGGGAAAGAATACTCCAGCTCAATGGATTAGATGAACAAAGATTGCAGGCCCTTCTCCAGACAGAGGTAGTTCAGATTCATAGGAAGATATGGCATGAAAAAAATATCAAGGAGAAGCAATTCCAAGAGGAAGATTTGGCACTGCTCTATGACTCAAGGTATAAGACTTCAAGGGAAAGCTGAGGACAAGATGGCTGGGACCCTACACTGTGGAAAAATGGAATGATAATGGTTTAGTTCTGATCAGAACCATTGATGAGGAAGCCATCCCCATGCTTGTCAATGGACATAGGTTGAAAATTTACAAGAATCCCCTCTCCAAGAAAGAGTTCATTAAATATATAAATAAGACAATGATGGTAGTGGAGCAGGTCTTAGCCTCCACTTCACCCACTCACTGAAGAAGCAGAAAAAAAGAAAAAAATAATAAGGACTCAAGTGAAAACCTCCATGAGGCGCTTGAGTCCCATCATTGGGTTGAAAACCTCTTTTGAGACGGCCTAGTGTTGGAAAAAACAAAAAATGGATAGAGAGAATAAGATCCCTGGGTGAAAACCTCCCTTGGAGGTGCCCAGGGCAGGCAATTAGGGCAAAAACCTCCTTGAGGCGCCCTAGTTGTTTTATTTCAAAAAAAAAAGAGAAAAAAGAGAAAAAACTAAGAAAAGAAGGAAAAGAAATTGACTCTTAATGTGCATTGCAGGTTACAAGTGGACCACAGGGAGCAAGGGAAGATGCCGCAAAGCCTATTTCATCTCCTCCACACTCTTCTCCATCATGTATGACCTTTCTTCTACCCCACTGTGTTTTTTCCGAGAACTGTGTATTCTACAGGAGGCCCTGTGTTCTATAGGAGGGTCATGTAGAAATCACAGAGAACCATAAATGGTTCCAAAGAGTAGTTTGAGGGATTGGGAGGTTTCATGAAGAGCATGTAGACCCTCCTACAACTTTCCACCCTCCTTTCCATCCATCCAACACCTGCACCACCTCATCATCATCATTCTTTCCTTCCTGTCAAAAAAACACAGAAACCAGTTGTTAAAAAAAAAAAAGGGGAGCAACACCTCCAAATCTCACCTGCAGCTTGCCAAGTACCTCTCCATCTCCATTAGCATCTATGGTTTCATCCTCATAGCTCCCAGCACAAAAATCAACTAAAAAATTTAAAGGAAGAAGTAGCTACAGGAGCTCCTGTAGGAATTCTTGTAGCAGATGATCCCCTTAAAATCAAGCCACAACAGAAAAAAAAGTAAAACCATGGGATTGAAGAGGACATTAGAAGCTAGATCTAGCTAGAGGATACCTGCATGAAGCAAAGAAGCCACACATTAGGAAGCAGAGAGCATGCAGCAAGGAGGATAGAGGCATGCAGCAACTAAAATACAAGCATGCAACAGAAAAAGGAACCAAAATGCCTCACAACATGTTTATTAGACTCCCAGGTAAGTGACTAACCCTCTCCTCTGTTGCATTTGTGTAATCATAAAATATGCATAAGTGAATGAGATGGTTAGGGTTGAACGAGAAAAGGTGGCCAGCTCATCTAGTTGACTGTGCTCATCCGAAGATGCCACCACACGTGTGCCTAGTCAACTCACAAAAAAATCTAAAGGATAGGTAGTGGAGGGTGTGCAAACTCCGATGCAATGATGGGAATTGATTGTAGGAAAGAGCCATGATGACAAGGCGGTGGGGACCAATGGTCCAAATATGGCAACGTACATTTTTGCGAGATCACCCCATCACCAGAAATATCTAAAAGAAGAAATAAGTATTCCCCCTCGAAACTCCTTCACCACCTTTTCTTTCATTCCATCCTCATCCACTTAGTTGCAGCAAGCTCTCTATCACCACCATAGCCTCAAAACCATCATTCTCCATCGCTTTCATCCATCCTCCTGCTATTGGAGTTCTACAGGAGCAGTAACAGGTTCTATAGGAGCACCTACAACCAGTTCTACAGGAGGGGCAGTAAGCAGTTTTTAAGGAGAAAACGTGGGCTTTTTGCTTGATTTCTGGCTTGAAGAGGTAGGTTATGTACATACCCACCTTGATTATCAATATTTGCAAGGAATGATATAAATTTAAGGAGGAATTGAGTCCATAGAAGAAGAGGAATTCCATAACAATTTTCTGCCTGTTTTCTTAAAAACACACACACATTTTTTCTCTGTTTCCTTGTTTCTTCAAAATTCTTGTCTCCATCTCTACCTTGGGTGTTCAAAAGAGGTATAAGCACAATGATAGGGTGATTCATGAGGAAGGATCCCACAAATTCAGCCAGGCTCCATGAACATCCAGAAGTAGTAGCCATTTTCACCAGAGCAAATTGGATGCCATTTTTTGAGAAATTCTGAGGGTTTGATGAAGAAGTGGCTCAGGAGTTTTCCCTTTCTTTAGCCCTCACTCAAGGACCCATGCCACTGTTACTATTAGAGGTCTTTGTCGGCCGGATAAATCGTTCTTGTGGACAAGACAGATCTCCCTAGTATCAACTGATATCTAGCGACAAGCAAAACAAGCAAATCTACCTTTCTCTAAATATATTGCGATCTATAAATAAAATCCAAGAGGTGTTTTAGACCCTACCTTAAGTCCAACGCTAGTTTTTGGCAGCCACGCTTCAACTGTCCGAAAAAGTTTCCTTTTAAGAACCTGCAAACACAAACAAGCACACATCAAATAACACCTGCATAGCCAATATAATAGATCATATTCATCATGATGATCAAGGAGTCCATGAAATAAACCATAGAAGACAGATTATTGAGAAAAATAAACTTGATTGTATTAACTTTAAAAATAAGAAGAACTTTACAACCTTGGTGCCTTGATGTTGTACAAGCTCCTCCCAGGATCCAGACAAGAATCACCTCTACTTTGACAAGCTTCACTCTCTTCCCAATAAGATCAAAAGGTATGTAATCTCTCCTCTCAAGCTCAATTAGGAAGTCTAAATTCCAACAGCATTTACCCTAAAAAATATTCAGCTTTCAACCTCTCTAGTAACCAGCCCAATGCCTCATTTTATAGTGCAGAGGAAGGAAGTTACAAGGGCCACCAATGAAGGGATAGAGTCCTCCTTCAAAGGGATAAGCTCCTCACATCAAGGGGTTAGCTCCTTCCATAATGGGATGCATGAACCACCAAGGAGCGAACTTGCCACCGCAAGATTCCCTCTAGAAGCTTCCAGAAATTACCCAAAGTGAGTTTTTAAGAATAAACTTCCACCTTTTTTACTTTTACAGGGGTCCGCACCCATTCCTTTAGAGACAGAGTGGGCAGGTCCGCAGGGAACATGACCAGTGGGTGCGGGACCGCAGGCAAGGCTAAGAGAAAGTGTGGGCCCAGAGTTTTAGAGATTTTTAAGGGCTTTCTCTCATTTTCAAGGCTTGACATGAAGAACTGAGGCTTAAGACTTGCAAAGGAGGTAAGTATGAGTGGTGATAGACTCACACAGATTGCAGAAAGTCATGGTGACAATTTTTTGTGCAACAGATTGCCCCCTAAAGTGCGAAGTCTGTAATAGATGAGGATAGTATTTTTCATCTAAGAAGAGTGAAGTACTTTATCATTTCGAGGATCATCTAGTGGAGAGCCTGGTTGGAACCTGTAAAAACATTCAATACAAAATATATATATGTGAACATATCATCGCTGAGGTAGGCATTCCCATACTCAGATCAAAACTGACTAGAAAACTAACTAAACTGCTTTGATACAGGAATGATTTTGTAATACATCACAAGTAGAAACATATGTAGACACAGTATGGGTGCAGCCATCTGTTTATGAATAGTCCACTGTATACTGAATAACAAAATTCCTCGTAGCCTGGATGGTGGTAGCTAGATCCAGGGTCTTGATTTCTACTTCCCGAAATAGTACGATTCTATCCATGTGAATGAATGTGTCGAAGTCGAACATGGTAGAAACCACTTGATTACCAGTCAATGATGTAAACTGTTAACAAGCGTGAGAGAAACCACCAGTAATGTCAATGGCTCTCAAAGTACTCAGTACAATCCATGATATGTGAATAAATGAGTTGATGTTGAACACGTCACGGAATCCTTTGATCGAAGGCCAATGATGCAACCTGTCATCAAAGGCGAGAAACCTGCCATTGAGGCATGCAGATTCCAAGGTATTGACAATTTCTAGATCATCTTTCTAGATAATGAGTTGAAGTCGATAGAAAGTGATCCGTCGTAGGCAAGCCCACAACACGAAATCATAGATCAAGTTTGAAGAAACATATTTGCAAGGACTAACTCAGGGATGGTCAAGATGGATGACAGATATTTTACAGACGAATGGTTTATTTGCACTGACCTCTTGAACACATAACGACACTGTAGATGGTTTGGTGAAAATTGACCCAAAGCTAATACCCAGAAACCAGCTGAAGACTTTCAATATGGTTTGATTAACTGTTAGGCAAAGGATTTCCCAACCCAGGTGAACAAAAAGTGTCATGTTCAAGAGTGGTTGAATGCTTTTCTGAGACACAAAGTATGACAAACAGGTTCATTTTTCTCTCTTTTCCCCCACCATTTCTGGCAAGTACCTATTTATTTTTAACAAGCTTGAGGAGGATAACATTTGCTTGATTATAAGCTCATCCTTCGGATGAGTCCAAATTAGTTTAAAATTCGAACCCTAAGAAGGACTGGGCTGTTCCTATTTGTAATTGAACAGGTCCTTTACTGTGAAATTTTAACGAGTCTAGTATAGGAAGAACTCGGTGTTTTTCAATTTTAGGGAGTCAGAAGAAAAACTTAAGAAAACTCCATGGTTGTCATTTTTCGTAAATTTGTGTCTCCCAAGCCCGAAAATGTATAAAATAATACTTGAGAGAATCGCTTGATCATTATGATCAAGGAGTACTTTTCATATTTAGTGGCCCTGATCTGAAAAAGTAAAAAAGCGATCAAAGTCACGTCGTTTTATTACCAATATTGAACTTGAAACGACAAAAGTCCGGCAATCTTTTCGTGTTTATACGGTAAAAAAAGAGCTGTAAGTGGACCGCCTTTTTAATTCTGTTTTAACGAGCTTAAAAAGGGAAGACTCGGCAATCTTTTCATATTTTAGGAGTCAGAAAAGAGCTTAAAGATGACTCTAATGTTTTTGGTTGAAAATGATCAATTTTGCCTGAAAAATCTGAAATTCTGCACAAAAACTCAAACATTACTCATACCTATTTAAAATAAATAAAAATGCATCAAAAAGTTACCTTTTCAAAGTGGAAAATAAATAAATTAAAAATTCATTTATTCAAAAAAGCTTATAAAAAGGGCTTTTGTAAATTCATTTTTACCGTTTGACTTTGGAGTGAGAAAAAAGAGCTTTTGGGTAAGAAACTTCCCGTGAAGATTGCGGAAAATCCGTCCGTTGGAATTGAGAACTGTCACCTCCAGGTAATCCACATCACTTTAATCTTGCATTTCAACCATTTGAATTTTGTTTTTAGGTTTCTATTTTGATTTTTTAGAGAGAAATTAGGTTAAAAGACCGCTTGCGGGGGTCCACAGGCGTAGCATGCGAAACCTGCGGACCCCAACTTTTTCGCACAAAGGAAAGAGCTAGGGGCCCGCACCTGCTGTTTAGGCAGAGTGCGGACCTATGCACTGTCTCTAACTTAGAGAGTGCAGACCCCGCGAGCTAGGTTTTATAACTTGAATTTTTCAATTTTCGCCCAAAAACTTTGAACTAAGATGTTCTAATCCGCTTTTTCTTTCAATGTAGGATATACACAATGCTCAGTTGGCGGGAACGGGAGCACGAAGATGTGGATGCTGCCGCACTTAATCATCAACCCTCAATAGATGCATTGAGGGCATGCGGGCTATATAAATTCTGGGCCATACCTGGCATGAGGGCCCAAGTAGACTTTTTGCAATGGCTGGTGAACAGATGGAATATACAGGACTAGTGTTTCATTATGGTGGCCACTAGCTTAAAATGGAGCCAAAGGACATTTACTTCTTGACTGGTTTGCCCAAGAGAGGTGAGCGATTGTCTCTATTCGGGACTAGGCCAGGTGGCTAGTCTGTCGATAGTCTTCGGCTAGAGTTTTGTAATGACCAAACAAGGGACAAAGGGATTGATATCAAAATCATCTCCCGTCCTGAACTCAAAGTGATTGCATTTACTGTCACCAGACTCTGCGGAAGCATAACACTGCATGTAGCCACTGGATCCCAAATGCGTATGGCAGTAGACTGTTATCGAGGCACCATCTTCAACTGGTGCGAAGCTATGTTGGCTAATGTAAAAGGCCAATTAACTAGCGCAAAGAACAGACAACTAAAAAACTTTGGATATGGTTTCTTAGTTGTGAGCTTTGGTCTCTAGAGGGTCTCGATGTTGGTCCCACAACATCTTTTCGTTGAAGTTGGACTTCCCCGAGAGCCCAAGCTAATGTGTTGGGTTGCAGTTATGGCCCGTCATCCTGAGGAGGGTTTAGAGGTTGTTCGATTTCCTCCTGATTATTTTCATTGGTTTTGGAGAACCAAATTTTCGCGATTCAGGACTTTCCTTATGCTGGGATGGATTATCGTGGTGACCCAAACATGGCTCTTCCACCAGGAGAGCAGTGGGATGACTCAGGTAAAGACATTCTCAACATTTTCTAATTTTTTTTTTTTTTGTTTTTAAATCGTCCAAAACTGATAGTAAAAAGTTTCAAATGTAGATGTGGGTCCAGGTGACCAGCCACTCTCTGGCCCTATGAGAGGAGACACCCAGCTGCAGCAGTATTGGCCCCATGGGATGAATCTACAGAGACCCTGACCGAATTGGAGAATCATCTAGAGCGTTTGACAGTAGATATTCCAGAGACTAGAATATATGATATTCCTCTTAGGTTACAACACTATGTGATTGGGGTCCCAGGACCTTTCAGGAGGTTCCTTTGTAGGGTGGCCCGAGCAGTGGTTTCTTATCGTGATCATCACCAGTGATAGGATGATCGCCTTTTGTAGACTCATATGACATTTTTGCTTTTTGTATTATCATTTTTGCTGATCATAAGGTGTTTTTCAACCTATGATTGAAGACGATGTATATTTGACACACTTCTATGCTATGCTATATCACTATTATCGGCTATCTTGTAAAACATGTTATGGAATGTTTTTAAATTTACTGTTTGATTATTGAAAATGTCTACTTAACATTCGAGAAGCAATTGCATCTGCTAATGTATTTAAATATCTTGGAATATGTTGATATTCAATATAGTCAAACTCACGTTCCAAGAGACAAACTCTAAAAAACAATCTTAATAACACTGGATTTCTGATGGCATAAACTCTATTAAGCTGCAATACAACGAGTTCAAAATCTAACCTCACAATCAAACTCCGAATCCCAAATGAGATGGACTCATATAATAACTCAATCACTGCGCTATACTCCACAATGTTGTTCGTTGTTTGACCAAGGCTTACCCCATGAATAGATACTAACTCATCAGAGGGTGAATAGATGACCCAGGTTGCGGAAAAAATGTTCTGTGTATTATGGCAAGCACCATCAGCGAAACCAATGTATGTTTGAAGAGACGTCAACATCTGCAATATCAAAAGTAAAATCAAGATAAGTAGGAGTAATGAAAAAAACACTCTCTAACTAAGCACACTTGTCTAATCTAAAACAAACCAGCTAGAAAGAAAACTAATCTAACTAAAATCTCCACACCTAGATTTAAGAATAATATCTCTTTAGATAAAGACCATTTCTGGGCTTACCTAAAGAGACACCGTCAAAATCTATTAGAAAATTATATATTACGGAGCAATGGAACACATAAAATATTGCAGAAATATAAACATAGAAAACGCACAAAACAAGAGAGACACAGATATACGTGGTTCACCCAGTTTTGGCTACGTCCACCTCGAACAGCCAGTCCTTCCTTTCTATTGTCCAGCAAAATGAAGAGACACAACCTACAGCAGATCCGCTGTAATATCCTCTGTTTTCTCTCACAGTCTCACCTCTCTATTTCTCGCTCACTAAATACACATCTATCACACAGCCTCAAATACAATGCCCTCATACAAAGAGAGGGGTTGCCTTCTAGGGCAAAAAACCCTAAAATAAACATAAGTTCTACTGTCAAATCATCTGCCTAATGAACGGCCCAGATTGACTAGAAATTACTATACTTTTACAAGGCAATTTTACAGCTGTTTTTAGCTTCGGGGGCACTGCCCCCGAAACCCCCCGCCAGGGGGGGGCTCCCAAAGGTCGCAACCGCCCCCCTGGACCCCCCCTGCAGTGAATATTTTACGGGTGGCGTTGCTGCCCCCATTTCGAACTGGGGTCCTATGTGGCGATACCTTTGAATATAGAAGAAAATCAGGCTCCACACCCAACAAAATCTACCAATTCATACGCCCCTTTAGCCAGCTTTCTCTTAACAACAAAAGGACCATGCCACATAGGTACAAATTTGCTAGCCCCTAGCTTATCGTTTGCTTGATCGTATAGTAAGACTAGGTTTCCTTCCAAAAAATGATGAGGTGTAACATTTCGATCGTACTGAGCTTTAATACATTTGGCATGAGCTTCGATTGCTAGTGCAGTATCACGTCGATTCTCATCTAGCTGAGGCAAGTACAATAGACGTTTCTCCTCTTCGGAAGTGGTTGGGAGTAACTCTATGGCTATTTTCAATGATGGGATTTCGTATTCAATGGGTAACACAACTTCCAAACCGTAAACCAGTTGGAAGGGAGTGAAACCAATTGATGTTTTTACTGAGGTTCGATATGCCCAAAGCGTTGAAAATAACATGTTATGCCAACTTGACCAATGAATACCAATGATCCGTCGGATCATGGTGACTAGAACTTTATTAATGGCTTCAACCAGACCATTAGCCTGTGGGTAATAAGGGGTAGAACTATCGTGACGCAGGCCAAGCTGATCTGTCAGTTCAGTCATCATGATGTTTCGAAAATGACGCCCATGATCAGTAATAATCGCTTGAGGAACACCAAACCTAGTAATTATATGATTGAAAACGAAAATCGCAGCAGTTTTGCCGTCTGCTGCAAATGTAGGCATCGCCTCGGCCCACTTAGTAAAATAATCTACCGCAAGGATGATATACGCATGCACCCCAGCCAAGTGAGGGTTACATGTAATAAAATAGATACCCCATTTTGCAAAAGGACCGACGACAATTATAGGGTGGAGCACGCATCTTTCGATCAAAAAATTGACAATTGTGGCATTTTCGTACCGCGTAAATACAATCTTTAAACAAAGATGGCCAGAAATAGCCAGCGCGCAATATCTTTTGGGCTGTGGCATACCCATACATATGACTGCCACATGCTCCAGAGTGGTAGTCATTTAGAACCTTTTCAGCTTCTCCATGAGTTAAATAGCGTCGGAAAACAAAATCCGCCCCACAACGATAGGGTGTATCTCCAATAATTTTGTACTGTTGGGATTGGAAATGTATTTTCCATCGCTGAGATCGTGAAATTTCAAGCTGAAAAGATTGGGTTTGGAGATAAAATATGATATCTCCATACCATGGATCAAGAGTGCTTATAAGAAACAAGGATTCATCCGCGATGGGATCTTCCGCCACAGTTTCAGTATCAGCATGCGGGAAGTCACACATCAATTCCGCGAAAACTAAAGATTTCTTTGACTTAGATTTTTCAAATTCCAAGTCAAATTCTTGTAGGATAACAATCCAATTGGAATACTTTCCCCCCTAGCAATTGTTTGGTCAAAATATAGATCATAGGGTTACAGTTAGAAATTACTGTAGTTGTGCGTAGTAAGATGTAATGACGAAATCATTGGACAGCTTGAACAGCTGCTAAGGCCAATTTCTCCACATGTGAATATTTTAACTCAGTCGGATTCAAAGTTCGACTAAGGTAGTAAATCACATGTTCACTACTGATTTCATCTTCCTGAACTAACACCATCCCGATGGTGGAATGAGAGGCGGCGAGATACAAGAAGTAATCCTGGTTGTAGTTGGGAGGATGCAATAACGGTGCATGGGTCAATGCGTGTTTAAGTGCATCAAAAGATTTGTCAGCTATCTCATCCCAAAAGAAGGGAGTATTCTGTTTCAACAACCTGGTAAAACCCTTTGTTATCTCGGCGTAGTTAGGTATGAAACGACGTAAAAAGTTTTCTTTCCCTTGCAAACTTTGGAGTTGGTGAAGAGTCGAAGGAGGAGGCAATTTGACAATAGCTTCAACCTTGGAAGTATCGACATGAATGCCAGTTTGTGAAACAAAAAATCCTAGTAAACGACCCGTTTCTATACAGAAAACACATTTGTGTGGATTCAACCTAATTCGATAATGCCTACATCTCATGAAGATTGCACGTAAATGAGTGAGATGATTGGCTCTACGTAATGAATGGGCAGGTAAATCATCGAGATAAGGTTTCACAATGTGCTTGATGTCATGAAACGCATAAGACATAGCTCTTTGAAAAGTTGCTCTGGCGTTCTTTAATCCAAAAGGTAATTTACAATAAGCAAAATTCCCCCATGGGCAAATGAAAGCCGTTTTTGGTTTATCAGCAGGGAGTATGTTAATTTGATTGTAACCCGAAAAACCATCCATAAAGGAGAAAATTTCATTGCTGGCACAATCATCAATGATTTGATCGATATAGGGAGTTAGGTAATTGTCTTTGGGACAAGCTCGATTAATATCCCTATAATCGATACATATTCTTATCGTTCCTTGCTTTTTGGTAACAGGAACAATATTCGATACCCAATCCGTTAAGGGAATTGGATAAATGAAACCTACTTTAAGTAATTTCTCAACTTCTGCTTTAATAGCAGCGGCTTTTCGCGGGTGGATCTGACACAAAAGTTGCCGGACGGGTTTAGCATCTGGGTAAGTTTTGATTTCATGAACAACAATTGCTGGATCGATTCCTGGCATTTCCTCGTATGACCAGGCAAACACGTCATGGAATTCTTGAAATAGGGCTTTATAGGTTCAGAATTCATCGTTCGTACAGGAAGCACCTATATGAATGTTTTCAACAATTCCAGGTTTTACCGAAATATCAATAGGAACCATTCGAGATATATTTCCCAAATTCATTTCAGAATCAGGATGTTGTAGTGGATTCTGCGGTTCTTTGACATAATCAGTAGTAAAAATAGATGAAAAATCATTCTCAAAATGATCAATCTCAGGTAAGAACAAAGATCGATGATGAAGATCTTCCCATGGTAAATCATCAACTGACAAAATTTCACGAATCTGCTCATCAGTATGAACAAGCTCGGAAAAAGTAGTTGAATCTGAGTTTGATATTGAAAGTGATTCTTCGTGGACCACATTCATTAGATCGATTTCGATTGAAGAAGGGTCGAAAAATGACTGTACGGCCTGGTATGCAATTTCAAATGGACTCAAGGGCATGGCATCACCGAATGAGTCTATCTTGGAATCAGAAGGTATGACCCAAGGATCATCGAAAGCGATGGTGTTCGATGAAAGCGTATTGATAGTTGCATAAGAAGGCGATACATTAGGAGGAGGAAAGGAAAAAGTTCCTAGTAAACCAGAATCTTTAACTAATCCTACCCCAACATCCTTATAAGGGATAGTTGCTTTACCGACATGCTGGATACTTTCAGAAGAGGCTGGGCTGGATGAAAAATATGTAAGCTGGTCTATGGTTACGATATTTCCATTATGAGTAAACTTTATAAGCCGAAAGACCGATGAAATAATAGCCGTCATAGCGTAAGACCAACTACGATCCAAGAGAAGGTTGTAATCCAGAGGGGCATCATCCACTTCCACATCTAGATTAATAGTTTTGCCTTCAACCCCTATAGGTAAATCCTGTAGAATGCCAAACGGATGGAACCCACGGCCATCAAAAGCCCTTAGAATCGTCAGGGATTGATTGAGTGTAGGAGAACCAAGCGATCTCCAACACTGGATCAACATAATATACGTTGAAGCTCCCTCATCAATCACAGTCCTAAAGCAAGGTCTGTTTTTGATTAACACTGGAATCTGGAAAGCCATTTGATGAGGTAAGCGAGGTGTACTATTTTCTAAATTGAAGATTATAAGGTTTGAGTCCTGAATATGAACATCTCTTATGGCCGACAATAGAAATTTACGCTGTGCTGGACATGATTGCAGCACTTCCAAAGCCGACATTGCTGAAGGGGAGACAGCTAAGTCTTCAACAATGTTATAGTTCTGAGTAGCTCTCGCATACAGATTGAAAGCTGACTTCTGAAGTATACCTTTAGCAGGCGGTTTGATTACTAAGTCTGGGTTAGGTTTCTCGATCTGTAGCGGATCAGAACCAGGAGTTGAAGTTTATGGGTTTGAATTCGAAGATTCTGCTTCCTTACCACCAACAGGACTTTTACTTCCATAATCTTGCGATCGTGTCGCAATCCTAACATTGGACATCATCATTATGGGTTCTTCTGAGGCATTTGAGGAAGAACCGATCATCTTACTATCTTGACTAGGGAAAGGATCCTTCAAGACAGCAGGCGTTTGAGAACCTTTGACGATTTTCGCAAACTCAGCGCGGTGAGGGAAGTCTCTTGTAAAATTCTCTTCTTCACAAATGAGACAAGGATAACGAGGTTTACGTTTCTCATCAGTAGATTTCGTTTTATCTAATTTCTCTTTTGAATTTTGCTTATTTTTCTTCTTCCCTTTATTTTTACAGCCAGATTTTTATTTGGCCGTAGATGATTCGATGACATGAATATCGGCAAGAATTTCAACGGAAGAGTCTCCTATCGGGGAATCTGGTAAAGTTATGATAGGAGAAGAATTCTTTGAAGATTTCTTCTTACTTTTGGTATTAACTGAACCAATCATACCGTCAGCGGCATGAGACCCCGAAGGAGCTGCAGTAATTTGACTGTTTTTCGGAAGGTCGGGGATTTTCTCGTGTAAAGTACCCAACTGCGTATAAACAAGGTCAAGGTACTGAGCTTGAGCAATTACTTGCTCTTCAGTAACAACTCCGGCCTTAGCTACATCCTCAGTGATTTTATGTAATAATGATTTGACAAACCATTCTGCTAAGATTTGATCAGGAATAAAAACTTTCACTAAACGTCGTCGACGTCTCCATTCATGAATGTGATCTGAAATGTATGTGGACGTTGACTATTTTAATGAAGTTAATAATTCCGTGCCATTGTCATATCTAACAGGAAACTGAAAATGAGTTAAGAACGAAGTAGCTAACTGACTAAAATTATAAAAATAAGCCCGTGGTAGCTCAATGTAACACTTGGCCGCAAGACCAATTAGAGTGCGTTGAAAAAGACATAAGCGAATTGAATCATCTATGATGGAGTTAGATGCACACCAAAGGTGATAAGTCATCACATGGTTTGACGGATCCTCTCCTGATTTACCTTCAAACTTTGGGATATCACTGGGCAACATATTCGGCATTGGCAGCCAAAATGGAAGATAATTAATGGGATCGTTTGTAAGGCACGACAAATCAGGCAAGTCCAAAGTTGCTATAAATGGTAACTGACGATTAGGGTCACGAAAACTCTGGGTCATTAGACTAGCCCCAGGAAGAGGATATCCAGGATAACTTGGAATTGGAATTGCATTTGGGATATTATATCCTCCCGGAAAATGAGGATTAACCAGACCGTACTGGGGTTGTTGAGGTTGTTGATAAGTACATCCAGGGTACGGTTGATACTGATAGACTAGGTTCTGCATAGCAGGACCGAATTGGTACTGTCCCTGGTACGGTTGATAAGTAAATTGAGGTTGACTTGTGACAACCGTACTTGGACCAGCTTGCCCTACAGGCATCTGAACCGAAGTCTGAACTGTGGGTCCTGACTGTGGTAAAGAGGCCTGAGGAGTTGATACAGGAATAGTAGAAACCAGAGCTTCCGATACTCCAAAAGTAGGTGTGGTAGATTGAACAGAAGCTGTTGTAGTCGTAGCAGACATTTGAGGCGGAGTACGAGGTGTACTAGGCCCAGGATGAGAAACTACCCTAGGTGCAGAAGTTTGAACAGTAGACTGGACAGGTTGTTGGGTTGAACCAGAAACCAAAGGTTGTCTAGGTTGAGATGTCAACTGCACATTAGGTTGCAAAATCTGTTGATTTTGGGATGGATCCCACACATTCATTCCGGGGTATGGACCCATAACAGGTTGAGCGTATTGGGGACCATAACCGGGTTGAGCATAGGGTTGACAATTCAAAGGTACATTTCTAGTTCCTTGAAAAAAAGATTGACCTGAAGGTGGTTAGAAACCTTGGTTTGGGTACTGAACTTGAGGTTGATAACCTTGAGGCACGTACTGAAACTGGGATTGACTTTGAGGTACATATTGATACTGGGGTTGACCTTGAGGTATATATTGAGTCTGGGGTTGACCCTGAGGTATGTATTGTCCCGAAGGTATGTACTGTCCTTGGGGTTGCCCCTCAGATGAAAATTGAGTACCCTGAGGTTGCCCCCCAGGTGAAAATTGAGTACCTTGCGGCTGGCCCCCAGGCGGTAACTGACTACCTTGAGGTTGCGGATTTGGAATGGTACCTGACATCATAAGAATATCTTCTACACTCAACGGCTTAGTTTCGTTATTACCAGTTAATAACCCATGTTCAATAGGTTGAGGAGATGCTGCCGAAAAAGTACCAATAAGTGACTGATACCCAGAAGGAACAGAAGGACCACCACATAAAACTGTTTCTGGTGTCTGGGAAAACATGGATGACCGGTTCGACATATTCAAATGAGGATAAAAACCTTTAGGTGTTGGATGAAATGGAATTCGAGGTGGTGAAGAAGCAAGACCCAGATTTTCTAAAAATTTTGTCAATGATATGTACCAAGCTCTACCTCTAGGTGGACTATAGAAAATTGATTCACGCTCCCTAAGTTCTAAAGTTTGTTGATTTTCAGGGAGACTTATATCTTCTTCTGGACTAAGAAGCTCTTCAATAGAAATAAGTCACGAAGGAAGATTTTGGGTAATGATCCTTCCTACCCTGGGTGAACCAGGACCATTGGAAGTTGGAGAAGCAAATCCTGAGGATGGAGTAGCATCAGGTTCAGTTTTAGGCTCAGAAATTTCAGGTTCTTCGGCTATTTCACTAGTAGAAGAAACACTACCAGTAACTTTGGAAAATGAAATTGGTTCAGAAATATACTCTGTTGCTTGAACTTGATAATCAGGTTGAACAACTAAAGAAGATTCTCCTTCTTTCGGTGACCCAACTCTACTGTCACTAGGAGTTACAAGAGCTCGTAGCCCTTCCAGCTGACTTGGTGAATACTTGAGAGGTTGCCCCCGAAGTCTACGGGATTGTCTCGGTAAAACTTTGGGATATCACTGGGCAACATATTCGGCATTGGCGGCCAAAATGGAAGATAATTAATGGGATCGTTCGTAAGGCGCGACAAATCAGGCAAGTCCAAAGTTGCTATAAATGGTAACTGACGATTAGGGTCACGAAAACTCTGGGTCATTAGACTAGCCCCAGGAAGAGGATATCCAGGATAACTTGGAATTGGAATTGCATTTGGGATATTATATCCTCCTGGAAAATGAGGATTAATCGGATCGTACTGGGGTTGTTGAGGTTGATGATAAGTACATCCAGGGTACGGTTGATACTGATAGACTAGGTTCTGCATAGCAGGACTGAATTGGTATTGTCCCTGGTACAGTTGATAAGTAAATTGAGGTTGACTTGTGACAACCATACTTGGACCAGCTTGCCCTACAGGCATCTGAACCGAAGTCTGAACTGTGGGTCCTGACTGTGGTAAAGAGGCCTGAGGAGTTGATACAGGAACAATAGAAACCAGAGCTTCCGATAATCCAAAAGTAGGTGTGGTAGATTGAACAGAAGCTATTGTAGTCGCAGCAGACGTTTGAGGCGGAGTACGAGGTGTACTAGGCCCAGGCTGAGAAACTACCCTAGGTGCAGAAGTTTGAACAGTAGACTGGACAGGTTGTTGGGTTGAACCAGAAACCAAAGGTTTTCTAGGTTGAGATGACAACTGCACATTAGATTGCAAAATCGGTTGATTTTGGGATGGATCCCACACATTCATTCCGGGGTATGGACCCATAACAGGTTGAGTGTATTGGGGACCATAACTGGGTTGAGCATAGGGTTGATAATTCAAAGGTACATTTCTAGCTCCTTGAACAAAAGATTGACCTGAAGGTGGTTAGAAACCTTGGGTTGGGTACTGACCTTGAGGTTGATAACTTTGAGGCACGTACTGAAACTAGGGTTGACTTTGAGGTACATATTGATACTGGGGTTGACCTTGAGGTCTATATTGAGTCTGGGGTTGACCCTGGGGTATGTATTGTCCCGAAGGTATGTACTATCCTTGGGGTTGCCCCTCAGATGAAAATTGATTACCCTAAGGTTGGCCCCCAGGCGAAAATTGAGTACCTTGCGGCTGGCCCCCAGGCAGTAACTGACTACCTTGAGGTTGTGGATTTGGAATGGTACCTGACATCATAAGAATATCTTCTACACTCAACCGCTTAGTTCTGTTATTACCAATTAATAAACCATGTTCAATAGGTTGAGGAGATGCTCCCGAAAAAGTACCAATAAGTGACTAATACCCAGAAGGAACAGAAGGACCACCAAATAAAACTGTTTCTGGTGTCTGGGAAAACATGGATGACCGGTTCGACATATTCAAATGAGGATAAAAAACTTTAGGTGTTGGATGAAATGGAATTCGAGGTGGTGAAGAAGCAAGACCCAGATTTTCTAAAAAGTTTGTCAATGATATGTACCAAGCTCTACCTCTAGGTGGACTGTAATTGATTCACGCTCCCTAAGTTCTAAAGTTTGTTGATTTTTAGGGAGACTTATATCTTCTTCTGGACTAGGAAGCTCTTCAATAGAAATAAGTCACGAAGGAAGATTTTGGGTAATGATCCTTCCTACCCTGGGTGAACTAGGACCTTTGGAAGTTGGAGAAGCAAATCCCGAGGATGGAGTAGCAGGAGGTTCAGTTTTAGGCTCAGAAATTTCAGGTTCTTCGGCTATTTTACTAGCAGAAGAAACACTACCAGTAACTCCAGAAAATGAAATTGGTTCAGAAATATACTCTGTTGCTTGAACTTGATAAGCAGGTTGAACAACTAAAGAAGATTTTCTTTCTTTCGGTGACCCAACTCTACTGTCACTAGGAGTTACAAGAGCTCGTAGCCCTTCCAGCTGACTTGGTGAATACTCGGGAGGTTGCCACCGAAGTCTACGGGATTGTCTCGTTAATTCAGCCACGATTAAATATTTTAATTACTTCACGCGCAAACAAAGAAAATCTCAATAAAACCACCTAAAGTCTCTAAAGAACCAAACAATTGAAGCACACGCCTTAAAAATCTAGGAGTTCAAACCACACACAAACAGTAACTTTTCCATACCGAAAACACTAGTTGGTGATGAAATCCAACGTCGTAGAATTCAATACAAAAAGGGCGGTTGGAACAGTTACCCCGACAACCTGCTTAATGAAACAGATTGGCACAAGTTTCTCCACTAAACCATCTCGAGTGAAGATAACCCCCAGAGAGTCCAAGTGAGTCTAGTCGACGTCTGCTCCAAGTACAGTGGGATCTTCCCTCCACCGTCACCTTAGGAAAGAATCCTATAGATTATGGTCGCTATGGTTACCAACAAAAACAAATATACCTGGGGGAACATTCTACGATCCGACACACACGCAAGGGCAGAGTAACAAGCTCAATCCCCTTGAAGGCTCCTTGACATAATCCAAGGTTTACCAACAAGTGACCCCAGGCTCCTCGACAATGGTCAATCCGAGGTTTACCATTTTTAATACGTGTATATCTTCTATCGTTCCCAATGAGGAAGGATTGATTACCTCACTGGTTCTGATATGATCTCGTGCTTGACTCCTTTAAGAGGAGCTTCCTAGAGCATAGATGTAACAATTAGAATTTATCTCCTACCACAAGATATAGCTACTTGTTTGTTTTAACTATCTTGGAGAGTTAATTACTCCCTACTCTAAGATACTAGCCTAAGCTATGTTGGTGATAAAGAGCGCTAGAAATAAAATGATTGCTAGATCAAATTTTACTTTAAGCGTTATTTTTATGGTTGTTTCTTAAGTCAAAAGGTATGGAGATGAAACTTTATGGTGTGAAGACTCGACTCCAAAACACTAAAAATGCACCTAAGATGATAAATAATCTTTTTTCTTCAATGAATTTCTAGCTAAAGAAAGAGTTGAGAATGCAATTCTTTGAAAACAAATCTTTCTCCAACATATAAACGAAAAGAAAATCTTTTTGTATTTTCCAACAAACTCAAAACGAGACTACTAATTATGCTCATGAAAAAATCCTTTTCCTTTTCAACAATCAAAAACTACAAAAAACAACTTCTTTCAAAAGAGAATCTAAAATTCCTAGAAAACACTCAAATCTATGAAAAAACTATGCTTTAAAATCTAAAAATTGCTAAAAACCTAATTGAAGTAAAAGCTTGAAAAAAATTGTTTTTGAGGATGTTTTACTTAGTTATCAGAAAACTAAGGACTAATTCATTCAGAATAACAAATTAATCAAAAAGCAACCAGCTTATGTTTTCTTTTTTGAAAATGAAATTCAAAACTTTCCAACAAGTTCATTCAAAGCTTTGCAAA
Organism: Pinus tabuliformis; assembly: GCA_031772625.1. Taxonomy (NCBI): domain Eukaryota; kingdom Viridiplantae; phylum Streptophyta; class Pinopsida; order Pinales; family Pinaceae; genus Pinus; species Pinus tabuliformis. The sequence goes on along the minus strand of CM062818.1, from coordinate 1,720,693,121 downwards.
GAGAAAACGAGATCTATTTCTTACCAAAGGCAGATTTCACAAATAAGTCAAACTCATCAAGAAGACCAAAAAGACCAGGGAATCTGAGGTTTCTTAGGCTTCGAATCTCTGAGTTACTACAAGGACCAAACGAAAATCAAGCCAGGCATGCAAAACTTCTAGGAAATCACCTAAAACCAAAATGCCAATGGAATTCACTCACAAAAAGTTTCTGAGAAGACACATGCAGATCTGGGCAGAGGCTAGACAACATAAACAAATCCTAAACTTAACTGGATGAAAAGCTTTTAGGTTTTTCAAAAATTTGACAGGGTCCGCAGGCCCCTGGTATAACCAGGTACGATATCGCACTGTGTAGTAAAGAAACAATGCGGGGATACTCACACTGTGTTACAAACAGTAGGTGCAGTCCACTCTCAAAAACGTGAAAAACAAAAAACAATTCAAAATCTAAAAAACCTACCCAATCCCACACACATCAAGCAAAAACCAGAAACAGAGAAACAGTTTCTCAAGTCAAAAGTAAAAGTAAAGGCAAAAACCAAAATTCAAGTCCCCAGTGGAGTCGCCATTTTGTCGGACGGATAAATCGTTCTTGCGGACGAGACCGATCTCCCTAGTATCAACTGATATCTAGCAACAAGCAAAACAAGAAAATCTACATTTCTCTAAATATATTGTGATTTATAAATAAAAGCCAAGAGGTGTTTTAGACCCTACCTTAAGTCCAACGCTAGTTTGTGGCAGCCACGCTTCGACTGTCTGAACAAGTTTCCTTTTAAGAACCTGCGAACACAAACAATCACACATCAAATAACACCTGCATAGCCAATATAATAAATCATATTCATCATGATGATCAAGGAGTCCATGAAATAAACCATAGAAGACAACTTATTGAGAAAAATAAACTTGATTTTATTAACTTTGAAAATAAGAAGAACTTTACAACCTTGGTGCCTTGATGTTGTACAAGCTCCTCCTAGGATCCAGACAAGAATCACCTCTACTTTGACAAGCTTCACTCTCTTCCCAATAAGATCAAAAGGTATGTAATCTCTCCTCTCAAGCTCAATTAGGAAGTCTAAATTCCAACAACATTTACCCTAAAAAATATTCAGCTTTCAACCTCTCTAGTAACCAGCCCAATGCCTCATTTTATAGTGCAGAGGAAGGAAGTTACAAGGGCCACCAATGAAGGGATAGAGTCCTCCTTCAAAGGGATAAGCTCCTCACATCAAGGGGTTAGCTCCTTCCATAATGGGATGCATGAACCACCAAGGAGCAAACTTTCCACCGCAAGATTCCCTCTAGAAGCTTCCAGAAATTGCCTAAAGTGAGTTTTTAAGAATAAACTCCCACCTTTTTGACTTTGATAGGGGTCCGCACCCATTCCTTTAGAGACAGAGCAGGCAGGTCCGCAGGGAACATGACCATTGGGTGTGAGACCACAGGCAAGGCTAAGAGAAAGTGCGGGCCTAGAGTTTTAGAGATTTTTAAGGGCTTTCTCTCATTTTCAAGGCTTGACATGAAGAACTGAGGCTTAAGACTTGCAAAGGAGGTAAGTATGAGTGGTGATAGACTCACACTGATTGCAGAAAGTCATGGTGACAATTTTTTGTGCAACAGTCTCTCCATGGAAATTACCCCATAATTTATTAGTAGGGTTACCACCCTTCCTCTCGGATTACTTTGGAGTAGAGATGAAAATCCAATTGGGCAGTCTGCCAAGAAAAACTTCTTCCAAAATAATGAGCATCCTGTAGAAGACAAGAATGGCATTAGAAGGAAAATCATACCTTACCCTTGGGATAGGTCAGTTACCATATTATCAAATATATTTCCTGTGAAGGGAGGCATAACATAGTTTATGGCTACCATTTTAGACTTCTCCATGAGCTAAGATATGGCATGGACGCTCCAACACCCCAGAAACTCAACATCCCCTATTTTCTCCTATAGTCCCTCATAGACTCTAGCATTAAGTTGAAGTCAAGAGGTCCAAATCAGTTGGCTCACCATGGGTTAATTAAATTGTTAGTGGAAGAGGCCCTCCATATCTTCACAATTTCCATAGCATGGGAAATCTTCCGAAACATGACAATAGAAGATGATATAAAGCCCCTCACATATGATCTCAGTCCTTCTAATAGTGAGGGGGAAGAGCAGCAAGGGGGAGAAGGGGAGGAAACTGAGGAACAAATAGAGAGGGAGGAAACCAAAAAAAAGGAGGAAGAAACCAAAATAGAACAAAAGGAAACAAAACTAGAAGGGGTAGAAAAGACAGAAGTGTCTCTTGAGACCCTAGAAAGGGAGGTAGCAGATGCTCTCACTACCCTTAGCACCCCAATTAAACCCAAACAAAAGAGGAAGAGGCAGATCTCAATGTATTTCAGGGCTCGGAAGAGCACAAGGATCAAACAAGGGAAGCCACATCCTTCTTCTAAAGTTCCCATTGTAATTGAAGATTCACCCACTGTCAAAGGGGAAGAATCTCCCTCTAAAACCCCTATCGCATATGAAAGAGGGACTCCTAGATCTTCCACTTGGAAGGAAAGAGTGCAGCTATAAGACTCAAAAATAGTTCTACAAGAGGCATAGACTGTTCTACAAGAGATCCTGTCAAGACTATAGGAGACTGAAAAACTTGAAAAGAGACTAGAAGGATAGTTATAGGGGAAGGAGGAAGCAACATAGACTCAAGAACCTGATCCCCAGCCTAGTTTGGGCTCTTACTACAATCTTCTTGAGGGGGGAAGAATCATTCCATAGAAATTTGCAATCCCACTTTTCTTTGAGTTGGAGAAAGAAAGAATAAGGAGCCATAGGTGGATGCAAATTGCCAAATCCAAGGGAGTAGAGGATATTGGCCACATGGAGAACAAGCTTAGAGAAATGGGCAGGGAGTTAAGTGTTGTAAGACATAGAGAGGCAATCACAAGAACACACTTGGAAACAGAAAATGAATTACTTAGAGGACAGCTGAAAGAAAAAGAGACACAATTGGCATGCATGGCCAACTGGTCTATGGAGGCACTGCAGTGCAGAACACCAGCAAAATCATATGGATTATACCTCAAGGACCAATGGCTGCAGTTTCAGATAAAGACTTTGGCACAGAGAGGCATAATGCCTCTCCAGGATTATAGATAGTTTATGGACCTATGTGACCAAAGTTTATCAGAAGATAAGGCAAAAATAGTAGAGTTCTATTTGCATAACATGGCCCTCTCTGATATGAATGTGTGGGAACCCAATGCTAGGCTGGGGGACCTGCAACTAATGGCCATGGAATCATGGATGAATCATGAGGTATTAAGGGCAACATAGATAAGAAAGTTGATTATAAAGGAGCAGAATGAGCCCTTAATGATTAGAGCTAAGCCATCAGACCCCATGGCTCTCATCAGCACACACCAGCTACTTGCAAACAATCCCCAAATTGCCCCTAATTATACCAATGATCAGGCTCAAGCCATCACACATTTTGAGGACATGGAAAGATTACTTGGGGATGGCTGTATTCATCCTTGTATGAGGAGGTGGAATACACTACCACACAACTTGCAGATTAGGGAGTATCACTCCCCAACAAGGATGAAAGAAGCATTAAGGAGAATGCCATGTACAAGCACTCTATGCAAAGTTTGAAGGTCAATTGGATTGGCCTCAAATTTAGTCCTCCGCTGCTGCTAAGCATGTTAGAAGGTAGAAAAAGGAAGAAGAATAACAACAGTGGGAAGAGGTGGACAGAAAGGTAGGATTCCATGACAAAGAAGAGGACCTCACATTAGAAGCATGGGATATTCGGGAGGCCATCAGGGCCATCAAAGATGAAGAGATGGATTACATTGCTCAGAGGATGAGCAACACCTTCAGTAGGGGATGATGATGAGCCCCATAAATGGGTAGTTATATGGGCTCATTTTTCCTCCTAACATAGTTTAATCAACCATTCTCTTAGCTTATTGCATTTTTTTAATTATATTTATGCTTATGGAGTGAGTTGGGTTGGTCATTATGCTATGGAGTATAATATGTGTTTAATGAAAATTTTTGTTCAATTTTGGAGATAAAGTCAAAGATTTAATGGACAATTGGCAACAATAATTCGAAGTAGACAAGGGAGAGGATTTATAGGAGGGTATCCCCCTCATTTATTACTCCCCACTTTGAATTCTCCATCATGCAGCTCAGAGCACAAACAACCACATCAATGCACTAGGAGGCAGTCGAGCAAGTGGAGGATAACTTCTGTTTATTTCAAGTTTTGGGAGCCAAGCCTCCATGATTTTAAGGAAGCTGTTGGGAGCTTCAGTTGTATAAGTAGAGAGGCCTAGGGCCTCATTAGGGAGTTAGTCAAATTTTCAAATTTTTGTTGCAGCTTTGCTCTGCTCAACTTCGAGCTTACTTTTGTTGACAATTTCATGTAATCCTATTATTATTTTGATAATAAAGATGAGGTCCTTTTTGAGCTAGCACTGAGTTACCTCAGAGGGCTGAAGCTCTTGGGTTAGGGCCCAATCCAAGCAGCCAAGCTCCTCTTGTTTGTATTTCTATGCTTTGTTTTATTTTATGGATTAGTTGTTGTTAGATAAATTTATTTCTTGGTTAAGAATAGGTTGCTTGTGGTGATTTAAAAGGTTGTTTCCATTTGAGTTTTCTATATCAGGTTGAAAAATGATAGAAAGAAGATACAAAAAGGCCATCAACAAAGCCTTGGCCTCCTTTCCTCCCTTTGGGACCATGAATTGAGGCCAAGACCCTCTTGTTTCCACAAAAAACATAGATTTGCCTTCTCCATAGGATTTCTAGTGTTTCCATTTGTTAGAAGGTTAATGCTTTGCTTTAGATCTCTTTCACCATGCTCATTTCTATCTTTCAATAAGTTTCCTTCCATGATTTCTCTCATTATAGCATTTTTCAACATTTCTTTCCATAGTTCATAATCTAGATTAGCTTGATGCAAAATTCTGTTTTTTGATGTACTTAGTTTTCTTGCTTTTTTGATCTCCTTGTTTGATTTTCAGGTCCTTTTGTAGAAAATCTCTTCTCATATCAAGTTAGCCTACCAACCATCACATTCTCTCCCTGATCTATGCCCTAGACGTCGCCCAAAGTTCACCTCAAATCTGCCCTAGTTTTCTGCGTTTTTCCATAGGATTTCTTTCTCTCTCCCGACCATCTTTTCCTCTCCTAATCATTCTTGATGGACCCTAGACATCTTAACACATCATCCTAGCCTTCAGATACCCTTTCCACCCGCTTTCCTACCTTCAAAACCTCCAAAGCGGCTCTCAGCATCCTCCTGTAGACCTCCTGTAGATCCCCTGCAACCTCCTGTAGATTTTCCTATAGGCTTCTTTTTGAAGTCTGATTGCAGGAAAAGCCTCTAGAAGGCCACTTGAGACCAACTAGGACCCATCCACACCATCCTACATCTTCTCAAGTTCCATAACCGCCCTCCATCGCCACCTAATTGCTGCCACATTCACAATCAAATAAATTACATGCATGACAATTTCATATAAAAATACACAAAAATCCAAAAAGATGTTTCTTTGCTCATTTACTTCTAGAAATAGCTTGAGTAGATGTTGTTTACTTCTTTATTAGGTAATGGCATTCATTTCATGGTTTTTCATCTCTCTTTCTGCAAAAGTAGGATTAGTTGGTTAAGTAGGATTTGCTAGGCTTACTTTACATTTCAGCCTTATTTTCCTTTCTGCAAGTAGAGTAACCTCTGTAGAGTAAGCTTTCATTTCTTTCGTCACATATAAAGCTTATTTTGGAATCCATAGAAGTTGGCTTGAGCTCCTAGTGATCTTGCGCCAACTAACCAAGTGACAGCATGCAGCAAGAACTAGTACTTGTGCATACAACACCGTTGCTTCCAAGTTCATTACGAACTACCAGGTTGATAAAAGTAAATTAGGAAGCCTAGGAGCTATAGCATTATTGCTGCAATACTGGTGCTCACCAGAGGAGTCAGTTTTATCAATCGAATGTGAAATCTCTTCCCTTCACCTTACCATTGGATTCCTCACGGACACCCAACCCTTAGAACAACGACTCATCATGCTTGATCATGCTTCAGTAGCCTGCAGTGTTGCGTTGAAAACCACCGAAGTGGTTAAGAAACACACTAAAGCTCAGTATGATCACAAAGTCCATCCTCATACCTTCCAGAAAGGTTACCTTGTTCTTGTGTATGGCCAAGCTCATGATGTCCTGGGGCGTGGAAAGTTTGAACCATTATGGCTAGATCCTTATATCATTTACAAGTGTTTGGGCAAGGGAGCATATATATTAGAGTATCTAGAAGGAGAAATCCTTCCTAATCCTTGAAATGAACTCTACCTCAAGAAATTTTACCCATAGAATTTCCCATTGAAATGCATGTATATATTTCTTTCTTCCTACATATAGGTAGTTTGCATCCCCGACATTCTTACACATTGTCTTCTTGCATCTTTCATATGGATCCATCATCCACACCTTATATCGGTTTTTCTGATGGTGCCATTTTCACCCCCTTGCATTCGTTATTCCACTCCAACAGCGTTTGTATTGGATTTGCCACTAATAACCAAGCCAAATATGATGTTGTGTTTGGTTTTTTAGCTGATGCCCTTCACTGTCACATCCTTCATCTTCATGTTTATCTAGATTCCTTGCTCCTTGTCATCCAATTGAATGGTGTTTATCATGTGCATAATTCTATCCTATTTAGAAAATATCTACAAGTGAAGCTTTTGATGTGTGAATTTGAATCCATTTCATTCAATCATGTGCCTGGAGCCTAAATTTACTATATAGACACCATTGCTAATAACATTCTAAATTGGCATTTATCACATGTAGTAAGACATCCATAAACAAATGGAGAACCACAATCATCACCCAAAAAAGATGCATAATCATAAATATGTATCATCATATAGTATTTTGAGTCAACTACTCTAATACATCCAACATGCTCTAACATGTTATCATAATAACAATGGGGACCCACATGTCCCTATGCCTAATCACTATCATTTGGAGATTCCCGAGCCAACAACTCCATTCCTGCAGCCCATAGATCTCGTATACCCTGACTGACCATCGCTATGCGACGTATGATTCCTTGCCACTATGGGGGAAGGCCTGTACACTCATATGTATACTGATATTCTAGCTCATGTCATCTGTGCTCTGTCACCCTGGTAAGTAATATGTCAAATCTATGTCGGAGATACTCCAATATAGCACCATCATCTGGTCTCTGTTGTGATTATGTCACCCCTTGATTTGCAACTCCAGGCATTCTGGCTCGTCCTCTGTATCCTTCTAGTCTTACTAGTGATATATCAGCATACGAAAAATTTTAGAAATCAATACCACATACACATATTTCTTAAACTATAAATGCACGAAATATATAGCAACTCTCACTTACCATCTAGGCCCCATGCTCGTCCTAGTGGAAGTGTTAAGTCAGGATCCCCCTAACAGTTCATGTCGTTGTATGGATAATAATCTATGTATTGTACCATCTGGTCCTATTGAGAAAAAAACTTAGGTTGGAATACTCTTCCAACTCCCCCTCCACCTCCATGTCTTCGTAGCTGCCCCCAGTGGTGCATCCTAGGTTGTTGTGGGCCCCCATCACAAATCTGAACATGAGGTTATATAGTGGGTATCTTCTCAAAGAAGAGTGAGCATAAGATTGTCCCAAATGAACAACTATCATTGGTCTCCTGTCTGCATAATGTCAACTGTCATTTTAATGATGAAAACAACATCTGGGCCAGCCATAGTAGGTCCCTCCCAAAACACTCTCCACCAACATCATCTTCCCTCTAGTGATATGGTGGAAGGCATGGCTACAACAAATCTATAGCATCACTATGGCTATAACTCATGTCTCAAGCCTCTCCAAGTCATCAACATGGATGGTCATGCCCTTTGAATAGCTACCCTACACATAATGAGGCTCAACAAACTCATCGATATGCCTCCCACGAGGCAACACTGGATGTACCTCCCCTACCACCCCCAAGGGGGCAATCCTGTCAAAAAATATATGTCTTGGATCGTGCGCTTGATCCTGTGCCCTTGCACTACAAAGGCCTCCTTTTCCAAGTACTAGTAACTCATTATCCTCAACAACAAAGGCTCACGAACCCTCATAAAAACGTTCTCTAAGAACTTCAGCATGCCATATCATGTCAGCATCCCTCTCACTACTTGATCCCCCTGAATCTCAGCACATAGGGCCTCAAACCCTCATTCTCACTATAATAGTTTTAACTCTGCCATACCTGCAAGACATCATTATGTTTTTCAGTCAATACTACAAAAGAAATTCATGACAGAAGTTAGTCTTGCCTTCCAGCAGGCCACCAGTCCCATCCATATTTTCAATCTAAAGTGTAATTTTTTCCCTCAAAACTATGCTGAATGCACTTTTGGGCCCCATTTATATGCTCTAGAGCACATATCTAGCCCTAAAAGGTGCACTGCAACCATGAGAATTGGTAGGGGTCTCTTAGAAAAAACTGAATCCCTAATCTGAAAATCTAAACCACTGAAATTGATGAGTATGGTTAGGCCACCTACCTCTAACTTGTAGATCTTATTTCCAGTGGTCGGTTTTCCCACTACAATCTCCACACGATTTAGGGCCTTCTCCTCCTCTCCAAAATCTCCACAACTCACAATGCAAATGAATTAGATTTGGAGGAAAAAATCTCTTTTATAGGAAAAACCCTAGTTTCTTTTTTCGTCTCTCATAGCAAAACTGTAGCTCCATTTGATGAACTATAAACACCGTTGGAAAGATCGCACTGAGTTCTATAATGGGTTTCCCTTTGTTTTTGGTAATTTGAAACTCCACCCTGAAGCTATTTTTTCCATGAGGTCTCACTTTACGGCCTCTTAAAACTGAATCTCTATCTTTGGGACACCCGTACTCTGGTACCACTTTACATTTGCACTGGTTGACTCACGTGTCAATTTTCGTCATGAGTAACCATCATTTACTCGTGTTTTCATGGTACCAACTGGGCCTCCCTAACATGGTAGCATCATTGAGTCACCCTTGTTCATAGCATCCGAGATGTGTCACTCTTGTACTTATGGAGTTTGTTCTGAATCCCCATTGCATGCCATTAATTTTTTTCATTTGTCCTCATGCTGCATTTATTTCATTTTATTCATATTTGGCTTCCAGTCCTTCTTCTTTGTCATTGCCAAACCCCTATTTAAGTCATCGACCATCCCCTTTGGAATCGCGACAATCATTACTAGGTTAATTATTTCTATTATGCTCTGACAAGGGAAGTCATCGGTTCACCATCCTTCTTGTTTCCTTCTGTCTTTATCCTTGGAGTGAGTCCATCAGTCACTCTATTATGTTGCCTCATGCCTTTGTTGAGGATTCCTCATTGCCTTAACTCTGGCAGGCTCTCTTCTGTCGACCTCAACACATTTATTCTAGAAGAGTAGTCTAGAGGGTGGTGTACCTTGGTTCCAGCTTCCATCTTTGTTTGGTGCCTCGGATCAAGAAAAGGGACTCATTATTTCCCTTTGACTTGGTTGTTTCTCATGTGCTCAACATCAACTCCTTATCACACGATTGAGATTCGTACACTTGACAGTTCGGTGATTCAAGTGATTTCCCCATTGATTCCTAGGTGTGTGTGAGATGTTTCAGACCTCATGAGGGGGTGGCCCTTCAGGTAGCCCCTCACATGCCCAGATGACTACAGATGTTGATCCAACCTCTGATGTAGTTCCATAGGTTCGATGGGTTCAATTTCTACTGCTTGCAGCTCTTACAGCATGCATGTCTCCTCCAGATGATCCATTCAAATCTTCAGAGCCCTTTCATGTTCGCAGGGCTTCCCTGGTTGCGATCCCCACTCCCCATATCATTTTGAGGGGCATTATATCTCATGTACTCAGATGTTATTGTATCTAGTCCTGGCCTATGTTTCTCGAGGCGCATTATGTATATGGGATCCATTGAATTATTTTCTTGCCCATTGATGCCAGTGTATCATGTACTTTATAGCTCAGTTCCACATTGTTGGGCTCACCATTATTCTTTGTACTTATTTATCTCGGTCGGTATGGGTATGCCTCCTCCGTATCATTTGAGATCATGTACTACCACATAAAAGGACACTTTTGTTAGTATTGTAGGTCTCTCCCCCTCCATTATTTATCCATCCTTAACTTGCCTTAGATCTCTCTCTCTCTATCTGACTCCCCTTTTGGCGTCTTGTGGGAGTGTAATTTACAATGTATTTCTGTCATACAATTTTCTCCTAACACTCATACGTGCGGGGGGAATCCGTTATCACCACAAAATTATCACCTAGTCATTTCTAACTAGGTGGATCGAAATACACACTGTAGATTTAACTTTACCATAGTAAAACCACTTTCATTGTGGAAAATAATTTAGGAAACAACTTTTATTAAATTATCTTCTGATTTAAAAAAAAAAAAAACCCATGAGAATAATTAGATAAATCATTATTTATTTAATTTTCTCTAGGAATGATTATTAAATCATTATTTAATAATTATTCCTTGTCACATTTGACTAAATCCCTTAGGAATACTTAAATAAGTCATTATTTATTTAAATTTCCTTATTTATGTTATTAGAATAATTATTAAATCACTCTTTAATAATTATTTTTATTTCACACCGTTCTTGGTTCTCGTAAATAATTAATAAATGATTTTATTTGTTAATCATTTCTAAATAAAGGTATTTAACCATTTTAAATTCCTTTTCCCTCTCTAATAAATATAATAAATTATTCCAAGTAGTTAGATTTGAATTTGGTTAATAATATTTTATTATTCTCCATTTTTTAGATTAACTCCATACACTGTTATATAAAGGAGTGTTTTTCGTTCATTCTTAACCATGATCATTATCATTGTCAACAATATCTCATTTTTCTTGAGGTCCCATTTTGAATTCTTCATTTTTTGTTTGGGTTTTTCACATTGAGAGAGAAGATCAATTTCCTAAAGTGTCAAGGATATCAAAGGACCCATCCCATGGAGGGGCAGTTACAAACCAATTTGTAGATCTCCTTCACCAGGTGTTATCAATAAAATATTTGTTCATTCAAAAATTCTTTCCAATTGGATTACTATAGATTATTTATATTGTTGCTTTATGTCACCTAGTGACTTAAGTGAAGTATTTTTGGTACACCTTCCAGGAATTTTCACACTAACAATATTCTTCCATTTTGAATTTTTGACCTTTTTGGCTTCTTTCTATTGTACTCTAAGACCACAAATGATTTTCATGGATTCTTCATTATTCTTATTGATTTTTTGAGCACATCCTTTTGCTATTTCCAATTATGCTTCCAGATATTTTTCCTTTGACCCTTGAGTTCTTTTATAACTCTAACCACTTCATTTTGAAATTTGATCTTACTTATTTCTTCAACTTCTTCACTATCATCATTAGGATCCACATGATTTTCAACATCTACATCTTGACTTGAATGCTTCTTTGAGTAGATATTATGAAGAATTTCCCAAAGAATTTTGGTCGTTGAGCATTGACCAACTTTTTCTTTCATAGAATTTAGAACATTAAAATGACATTCATGGATTTCATATTGTGCCTTTTATCTTCGTCAGTATATTTTCTCCAAAAACAACAAATTGTCATGCATAATGAGCTTGCAAATGAACTCCCATTCTAGAATTCCATATCTAATAATTATCTCCATCAAATTCGAGAGTTAGTGCACAATATTGATTTTCATCAGATGTTACTGTACCTGAACCTTATTTTTCATCCTTGGAATTCTTGGAAACCTGATTCTTTGGTTTTCCCATATCTATTCTTTGAGATCTACCTTCCAGTGGTTAATTTGTTATTAAAGAAACCCAACCCTGATACAAATTGCTGGAAATACTAAGGGGGGGGTGAATCAGTATTTCTTACTAATTAGCACTTTTAAATCCTCTTCAGAGGATTAGTTAATATTTAGTTATTATTATAGTTATCCTTTAGATAAATTTCATAAACAATAATCAACAGTAGACAACACCATAAAACGATTCAGAAAGATAAAATAGTGGACACAAATATTTTTAGGTGGAAAACCCCCTCCAGGTCAAAAGCCACCAAAGGCTTCTTAGTAATTGTATATTCCTCCTCTTTAAAATAAAAGTAATTACATCAAATTTTCATCTACAACTAAAGTATGCTCCAACTCCTTAATTCACATACTATAAGTTGTGGGATGCTACTAGACCCTCATAACCTGCTGCAACTAGAAGGACACCTCAATGCCATGTAAGTCAATCCATAACCTAACAAATGACCCAACACTTTGTTTACCAGCTACTATCAGAAAGGATAATTCGTCACCCTATAATTTATCATCCCCAACTGAAAGGATGAAACAAAGCCCTATGAAGGCTATGACCTGCCCTAGCACCACCCTCCTTGCCTGTAGTATTCTCAGGCCACAACCTAAAGGTGACCCTAGTTTCCTGCATTGCACCTCCTTGCCACCCTAATTAATAAGAGAACCACATTTCACAATTTTCATTCTTGATCCTCCTATGCTCTGAAATAATATATTAAAGTTGTAAAGAAGATGTTGTATATATTTCAAATCCTAGTAGCCAATAACCATTTTTCAAACTAATCACTGCAAAATGTTGCACATCAATCCACTACTCAACCGCACATCATTGTCACTGATCAAACTACACATGCTTTCATTGCACACATAGATCACTGCACATCTTATCATTGTTCATAATGCTAGCTACCACTAGACATCATTGTACTGCATGGTTCATGAATGAGTAAGAATCAAGGCTCATATACAGACAATCATGCTTCACGTTTCTTCATTGTTCCAAACTTCTCACAACTTTGCAACGATCTAGCATTGTTATAACAAAAAGGCATAGAACAAGGTGCCTCAGGTCATCTCTGTGGCCTACTACCAATTCTATCACGCTTTATCCAAAGAGAGACTACCAACATATTTCTAAACACTACTACTCAGTTGGTAAATCCCCATTATCCATGTTTACATCAACAAGTTGTACATCAAGATGATATTTCCTTCAAGGACCTACTACCATGTGAATTTTTGTCATTATGATAGTGCACCTAATAGGTCATCACTACAAATCCCTAGGTCATCATCAGAACAAGTTCCTAGATTATGAGTATCATAGGTCTATGTCTCACAATCTATAGGTCAAGTCATTTTCAATTTCATATCTATGTGTCAAGTCAATGATAATGTATCACTATCATATAGTGTCATGGTCAAGTCAAGTCAAAGTCAACAATTTCATCATAGAATGCTTACTATGTCAATCAATGTTTCACATCATATTCCTAGATGTTACATCTGAGTCACTGTTCACTCTATTTGTCACATCAATGCTTATTAACATAAGGCCATGTCAATGTACCAATGTCCAAAACATTTTCATGATCAATATATTCATGTCAAATACTTGTGAGGGGTATTCATCAGAGGTCTATTAAGTCTGTACATACACAAGAGTTGCTTTCACATGTGCACATCTACACTCAAAGAATTACTTTACTTCATTGTTACACTGTCTTACAAAGTCACAATGTCAAGTCAATTATTGTCACAACTAACAATTGTCAACTCACTGTCAAGAATTTATCAGTCCTATGAGTCAAACTTAACATGTCATGTTACTAAGTCTAATGTTCAGTCAAATCAAGGTTTCAATTCATTGTTTTAGGTCACATATAGTCACTTTCACATCAAACATTAGTTCATTGTAAAATTAATACTAATATTGTTGATAGAAATGTCATTGCTTTAATCAACAGGTGTTTTCTAACTTAGTAACTAGAGAACCCATAGTAAAAAACATTTTTCGTCAACATTTCAAATCCCAACAGGGATCCATCAAGATTTGAAACGTTGATGAAAAATGGTTTTTACTGTGGGTTTTCCAATTACTAAGTTAGAAGATATAAACCACAGAGTTCTTAAATCCAGCAACATGAGTTTGTTCATTAAGAGGTCATTTCAATATATCATAACCAAAATCATCTTAAGGTCACTTGATATTAAGTCAATAGGTCATGATAATATCATTATCAATGTGTCAAGACACAACCTTAAGTGAGTCTAGTACAAAAGTATGAAGGTTACCTAGGTTAAGAATATGCCCTAAATACTTAGGCTCTCTGAAAGACCGAGCCCTAAATGAACCTAAACCAAAAAAAAAACCTAGAATGTGAATATTCAAAATAAATCATGCAAAATGCCTTAATCAATGGAGTTTACAAGCAAAGGTTCTTGTGAAAATGCACACCACTAGACCATGTTAAATTTTTAAGACTCCAAAACATTCAAAATAGAGGTCCAAGGTCATGTATTCAAGCCTTAAGTTACATAAGAAAATATTGCAATTTGTCCTGGAAATTTCGCTATGAAAAAGCATGCCCTAACAAGTCCTAAAAAGAAACTAGAACAAACCTAAATCAAATTCAATCTCCTTAATTAGACCTCTAACTAGCCTTCACACAACCAAAACTTCATGCCATTGAAATTACCACAACCCTAACAAAAACAAACCTTCCCCTAAATAGAACTTCATTGGTCCTTGTTCATATATAATTTGTTTCCTTAGCCGCAAGGTTTGCTCACAATAGAATTACCTGACTAGAATGAAACACAACACAAAAACGTCAATAAAATGACTTACCTTGGAGGGTGAATATAATAAGGAGAAACATGGAGTGAAATTGTTGTCTTGTTCCTTAGATAGGTCGAACTTATTTCCTCAAGCAGGCCGAAAATATTTCAGAGGTGTTATTGATTATGTATCATTGTAATTACATCTTTTGTGAGGGATATGAAGTCTCTTTTATAGATGATCTCTTAGGATGGAAGGAGAATTTTGAGGATATACATTTAGGCTAGGAGGTCTTCTTTAAGGCTTTATCATTTTAAAAAAATATGAATTATTATTTGACTTTTATTCTAAGGTGAGAGTTGTTGCCCTAATTTAGGATGTTATTTGGTTTAAATGAGTGTATATGGTCATAAGATTATGAAGTCAATGACTGGTTTATTTCCTTTGGTTCTTCAAGTTATTCAAATTATACATAATGAGATTGTGGCAAGGATTATTGTCATATATTGACAATCATAGGTGAATTAATGAAAAGGTGTCATGTCACAACCCTTTGGGGTTTTAGCCTAGAAATTGGGGTCCCTAACGTTGTTGAGTTAATTTGTGGCCCTAAATTAACACAATCATTTCTTATCAATCTGGGTTGTTTATGCTTTGAGGCAAGTTCACTATATGTGAAGATCAGATATAATCAAACCTTGAAAGATAAGTTATTCAAAAGCTAAAAGTAGTACATCCTATAACTCTAATTCAATCAGCTTAAAAAGAGAAAAATATTGAAAGGGTTCTTGACCTCAAGAAGTCCACCTTCACCTCAATTATCACTTAATGAATCAGAGATCGAAACCAAAAGCTTAATATGGATAAATTATTAATGAAAGAAGCTCTTAACTTAAGAGACACATAAGATATTCCATCATAATTCATTCATCTCAATATCAAAATCTTAATGAAAATAAAACTACTTGCATGCAAACAAAAGAAACTAGTTTTGATTCATCATTTTAGCAGAAGGGATGCCCAACTTGAACACCTGTTTTTCCAACTCAATAAAGTGATGAATAAGCTATTAACTAATGAAATCAATCACTATGCATGAACCATAAGGCAAACTGAAATAAAGCTTTGAAAAACTAGTGCTACAATCAACCAGATTACAAGGAAATGAAACTAGTTAACAAGGAAGTGTACTTAGCTTGGAATGGGGGCCCTCCACCCTTGCCTTGCACACTTTGAGAGGTGATATCAGAAGCTTAAATCAGTCACACATCCATATCATTGCACAGCAAAATAATAATAACACAAGTCTTCAAATTAACTCCTCAATCCAAAGATGTCACAACATAAAAGTATATCACAAAATCAATACATAAGCCATCAAAGTTTTGGCTTTAAATAAGAAGTCTCATGAAAAAACTGATTTATATTCACTCAAAAAAACCCATCTACTTTCATCCACCTATCTAAGTCGAATTCATTATCCCCATCCCAAGAAAGATGACCATTCCTATGAAATCTCAAAACTGCCCTATTTCTATGGGATTCCTGCATGACTAGTCATGGTTGACTAGCACCAAATGGGCCTAATAAAGCTTGTTCTGTTCGAACTAAGCATTGCTGGCTTAGTCCTAGTTCCCAAGCTGTCCATCCATGCATTCCATTCATTCCCAAGTGTCCTGAAACCATATCAACCATAGAGCTATTACGGGAATTTCTGGATCTGCCAATTTTGCACTAAAAACCAAATTTTCATAAAAACTTTAGAAATTGAAAAATTAAAATTAAATACCAGAATGGATATCAAATATACATCAAAATGGGATAAATGAAGGGAAAATGGATGGAAAATAGATGGATAAGTAAGTTTCTTTGAGCAAAAATAAGACCAAAACTAAGGCCCAACATCTCTCCCTTGCTTATCATCAAGCATGTCCCCATGCTTGCTTGCTCCTCTTTGACCTTCGCCTTTCTGTAGTAGATGTTGTACCTGTAGATGCTTCCTGTTGTGCTACCCTGGCCAAACAATCCAGACCTGTATCATGTCTCTCCCTAAACAAAGCTGCCTTGACCTTTTGTTTTTCATATTTTGCCTGCCACATGTTCTTTTCCTTCGGCCATTTAAATGCTTGCTTAGAAAGTAGATCGTTTTTCCTTTTCAGCCTCCCCAATTCTTCATTCAGTTTTTCATTTGCCTTAACCAATTTAGCATTATCTTTCTTATTTACCTTGTTTTCTTCTTTTAATTGCTTCTCTAAGATTTTGCTAATTTCCAATTGGTCAGTTAAATCCCTGATTCTTCCCAAATTAAGTTCTCTCTCAAAATCTTGTGTTGTTTTCATTAGTGATGTTGCTGTTGCATCATCATATGAAGAATCCTTCTCAAATACCTCTTGTGCAATATCATTCTCTACTTGCTGTCTTGGGGAATATGTTTCTACTTCCTTCTCTAAATCAATGGGACTCTTATTCCTAAATCGTCTAGGAATAGACATAACAGATGTTTCATTTTCTTGCATGGCCATGCTGTTCTGTTGTTTGGCTCTTGTTCTAGGATACAAGGGTGAGTTCATCAATCCCCTATTTTCCTGCTCTGTTTTATCCTGTACCTCATTAACCTGTTCAATGAATTGATTTTTAGACATGAATTCTCGCCACACTATGCCCTGTGATCTCACCTGATACTCAACTAGGATTTTGATTAATCCTTGGTGGTATATCTGTCCTGCTTTAGGCCTGTGTTCATGTTTGATTGTTTCAATCATTCTCAAAAGGCTCCTATATAGGAAATAAGGCAAGTTAATCTTATCCTCCCCTTTTATATGCTGCAGAAGTCTGACATGATACAAGTGAGCCATGCTATACCCCCTATCACAGGTCAGAAACTTTTGGATAACCAAAACCAACTCACCCCATGGTTCATTAAACCATTCCCTGGGTATTCCTTTTGTTCTATCAAATGTCCCTTTCCGGTTCTTCTCAAGAAAGAAAGTCCAGGCTTTCTCCTTGAAGTGCAGGCCTTTGTAATACTTCTCACCTATCATGGGCAGATCTAAAGCTTGGGAAAGATATTCCTGGGTTACAAGAATAATGACATCTCCCACCCGTGTCTGGTCTTGATTGAAATTGTTTATAAAATCCCTGGTTATTTGTTCAGAGTGGCCATCAAATTTTTGTAGGAAACTTATCATCCCTGCTTGGTAAAGTTTTTCTATAGTTTCCTTCCCCCAGCTCTCTATCTGGAATTTTGGCTCTACTCTGACTGACATTGCTTCTGTAAACCAATGAATGAATTCCTCTGCTGTTACTAATTTCATTTTGAAAGAAAGATATAATTATTTGTTTGATTTCAAAATGAAATTTTTTGAAGGCAAAGAACCTTACCTTCCTCCTTTCAATCAACTCAATTCAACTCTGTTTGACTCTGCTCTCAGCAACAACACTGTTTTAATTCCCTGTTCAATGCAAACAAACGCCTGTATACCCCTGTCAATATGCTGCTCTTTGTTTTTGAAAACAAAAATACATATACAAACAATGTTCATATACGCTCATCGCCTTATTTCGTTGCCAAAATTCAAACCATGGTTTTACTGTGTGTGTGTTCAACCAAGAAAACTTGAAGGAGTGTTTATATGGCTCTCGGCCTCAAAATAAAACAATTTCCAAAATGCTCTCGGCCTCATCAAAAATATTTGCAAAATAAAAATGCATTTGGCTATATTATAGCATTTGGAAATTGGAATCATGCTTGCGGCCTCATCATGAAAAAAATTTCAAATACTCATGGCCATAAAAATTTGCAAAACACAACTCTCGGCCCATCAAAACTTTTGCAAAAACTCCACTCGGTTGTCTCATAAAAACTTAAAAACTCTTGGCCTCAAAACACAGATAAAAACAAATAATAGCGCATTTAAGTTGGATTTAAATGGCTCAGCAATCAATCTTTCTTTGGCAATCAGAAATTTCACAAGGCATTATTCATTCAATCATCAGGCATTTCAATCCCCTGTTTTGGTGCAAATGAAAACAACAATGCGCAGCAAGGGTTATGGATGCATGTCATTTCATAGCAGTTTGACTGTTTGTTTTAATGTTTAAAACGGCGCACAAGCAAACAAGGTGTGACAACAACAAAGCGCAGTGCGCATTCTACAACACTTCACATCTTAATTACCACTCACCGCCATTCAAAATAACATGCCATAATAGTTAAAGTTTTGTGCCTCCTTTGTTCATAGATTTCATTGTTAACACGACACGCCATAACAACTCCACATAACAATGCCAAATCCTAACGTGTTAACCATGCAATGCATTCGCATTTAAGTGAAGCGTGATCCACTAAGGGTTCATACCAAAATTCACGCAGCAAATCAACGAGTTGGAGGCTACAATTTCAGCTTACCTTAGATCACCGAGCACTTGGAGGGATATCTGGCACTCCAAATCTTGGTTTAACTGCTCAATTGACTGGTGGCAAGGCAAAGCAATCGTTACCATTAATAACTGATAGTTTATGACCGAGATTCACTATATGCCGAGCTTCAAACAACGCCTTACCTGATCGAATCCCCAAAACTTTGCTACCCTGAACGTCAAACACGGGACAATTTTTTTAAATCCACCCAACTCAGTCCACTCTTCTTTTCACCAGGTTGCGGCTTCAATCACCATTTCTCTGAGCTCTTCAGCGATGAGGATTATGGTTTGAACAACGCGGATTATTGTTTTAACAGTGATGAGGGTTATGGTTTTGAACAGTGATAAGCTAATCGGTTCATGACCGTTTCAGGGGTTGTACTGCTCTCTGTATCTATTGGTGTTTGCGCTGCGTGATTTACATGGCCGTCCTATTTGACCTATCGCCCGACTGTGTCATGAGGATGGCCAAATCATCGTTTGATACGCATGATCCTTGCGTAGTGTAATTTCCAATCACAACGAGTTGCCATGCCACTGTGTTAAGCTCGTACCTGTGTGCTGGTTGGTTGTCGTTTTGTTGATGACGTTTCATTTGGTCTCTTAACTTCTGGTTGTATATAATATAATTACCACCGTCGTGTGTATGCAATGATATTTAACCAACGCACTCTGTTTTACAATGAGTTTGGAGGATGGATAATTATTGAGTTTGAAGCCTTACACAATACTACCTACCACATATGCAGTCATGGTTTCGTGTTTTGCATACGGTCATGCCATATGGTTTGCAGCCGTTCCCTTATATGCATACCTTCCCTTTATCATATGCAATTGCACTTTGATTTATATCATTTGCCTTCCCTTTATATCATATGTACATTTGCGCTTGGGTTATGATATATCATATGCGCTCTTCCTCTATAGGCTATGTATATTCGCATATTATTTTTATTGCACCATCTTGACCATAGCGCATACATATAGCGCATAAATATTTGCATATGGCATATATGGATTGTTAGATAACACATGATTTATATGCACATCTTTATAATCTTAAAATGACCATCTTTGGTCATATTTAAAATTATCACCGTGACTAATGCTTGAGTTGTATGTGCAGGTTGAAAGTTGTCCCAGTTTGGCCTTTTTAAGCTCGCAAAGAAAAATACTTAGGGGTAGTAGGATTAATGAAGAGAGGGAATATGCATGGAAATGAAAGGGAATAGGGTTATAATGTATAAGGGTTATAGGAATATAGGATATAAATGATAATGAAAATCCCCAGGTACTAATTTTAACTTAACAAAAACTAAAAATTTCTAAGAAAAATTTGAATTTTTAAAGCACAAAATGACCACATATACTCCCCTGGATGATGGCTATACAAGTAGGATGAAATCAATTGATCAGATGTTGTAGATGGATCCAAATGTAGACTTTATTGCTGCTCCTTGTTCGTCATGTTCTAATTCTTGAATTGATAATCAGGTCCCTCTGTAATGATTCGTTGTTTCAGGTCCCTTTTTCTGCTTACAAAATATGCACATGTTGTGTTGACATTGGCAGGTCTTTCAGGTCCCTTGGAAATGATTTGTTATATCAGGTCCCTCTATTGACAATACAAGTTCTGTTTATATTCCAGCGTTCCAGCTAAAGAGCTGATGTTTGCAACTTGAGTTGTCCACTTAAAGAGCAAATGCAAGTCTCCCCCCCTTGTTGAAGATATGACTTGTCCTCAAGTCATTAGTTGGTGGAGTGTACCTGCAGTAAATATATCTGAGAACAAGTAGGAAGAATTCATAGAGTCCAAGTTGCCCTGGTTTTCCCCTATGAATTCGTGCTTGCAATGCGCCAGTTGCTTGGTTTTCACTTGCAAACAATTTATTTATTTTTTATGTTGTTTTTTATTTTGTTATATATATATATATATATATATATATATAATTTTTATTTTATTTATTTTTTATTTTTTATTTTTTATTTTTTATTTTTTTTATTTTTTTATTTTTTATTTTTTATTTTTTATTTTTTTATTTTTTATTTTTAGATATGTTTTATTCAAATAGTAGACTGGAAGATGGCGGATCCTGCGCCATAAGTTCCAGTTCTGTGTCTTCGATCAGTTGTTTCATAAATGCTTCTTTACTGATAGGCCTATTGTAAAATTTGAGCCTATGTCCATTCACTATAAATGAGGTGGAATCCTGGTCGATTGTCTTGATCCTTACTGCTCCATTGTCAAAGATTTCGTCAATTTCATATGGGCCTAGCCAGTGTGTTGTGAACTTTGCTTTGAAGTCTTTGAATTTGGAGTCGAAAAGCAAGGCCCAGTCTCCCTTTTGAAATGTCTTTGTTTTGATATATCTGTCGTGCCACTTCATTCTTTGTTGTTGCACTAATGTAGTATGTTCCATAGCTTGCTGACGATGCTCATCTAACTGATTCAGTTCCATGATCCGCTGTTGTTGTGCTTCTGTCAAGTCGAGTCCTAGTTCAGCTGCTAGTCTGTATGTATGTATCTGAAACTCTATAGGAAGTAGAGCCTCCTTCCCATATACTAATTGGTATGGACTGAAACCAGTTGTTGTTTTCCAAGTGATCCTATAGGCCCAGAGCGCATCTTTTAATTTTTCAGACCAGTCTTTTCTATTCATCTGTATTGTTTTTGTCATAATATTTTCCAGGACTTTATTTGTTGATTGAGTTTCCCATTTGCTTGTCGATGATATGGTGTAGATTTCCTATGTTTGATCTTGTATTTCTCCGTTAGATCTCGTACCAGCTTTGATGTAAACTGTGTGCCTTGATCTATTACAATTTGTCTAGGTACTCCATATCTGACAAAGATTTCTTCAAAAAGAAAGGTGACGACTGTATCTTCTGTTGCTCTGTTAACTGCTTTTGCTTCTGCCCATTTGGTTACATAGTCTGTACATACTAAGATGTACCTCTTCCCATTTGATGGTGGATTGATAGGTCCAACAAAGTCAAGTGCCCACTGCTCAAATGGTTCTATGAGAACCTGTGGCTTCAGTGGCATTTCATCTTATGTTATTGGTCGTCCTGTTCTCTGGTAGCTGTCACATTGCTTGACATATTTCTTAGAGTCTCTGAAGATGGATGGCCAATAATAGCCTAGTTGCAGCACCTTATATGTTGTTCGTTTATCTACAAAATGGCCACCACAGGGTTCATCATGACATGGTCTTAAAATGTTTAATATTTCATCTTCCCGTACACATTTTCTAATTATCAGGTCTGAACCAGTATAAAATAAATCACCATTGACCCATGTATATCTAGAGCTTGCTCTAACAATTTTGTATTTTTGCTTTTTAGTGAATTGAGCTGGAAACCTTCCAGATGATAAGTAGTTTGCAATATCTGCAAACCATGGTGTTTTGACTGTGATGGCAAACAAATGTTCATCTGGAAAGTTACCTACAACTGGATTTGGATCGGGGGTGAGTGTATGCGGGACAGAAAGTCAGCCACTTGATTTTCTTTACCTGGCCGATCTTGTATTATGATATTAAATTCTTGCAGTAACAGTAATCATCTTGTTATTCGTCCATTGGTGATGGGTTTATTCATCAAGTATTTGATTGTTGAATGATCAGTATGAATGAAAACTTGATATCCTGTTATATAGTGTAGAAATTTATTTACTGCATGTATAACAGCTAACATTTCTCTTTCTGTGACTGTGTAGTTCATTTCTGCAGGTGTTAGATTTTTGCTTATGAAGTATATTGCATAAGTGAACAAGTTCTCTTTCTGTCCAAGAGAGGCACCTATCGCGGTATCAGATGCATCAGTTGAGATATGAAATGGTA
Source organism: Pinus tabuliformis (assembly GCA_031772625.1). Lineage (NCBI taxonomy): Eukaryota > Viridiplantae > Streptophyta > Pinopsida > Pinales > Pinaceae > Pinus > Pinus tabuliformis. Next base: position 1,720,670,169 of record CM062818.1, on the reverse strand, counting down.
AAGACCAGTTTGGCCCACGAAGAATGGGGGCAACTGACAATTTCTCTTTCAGAATTTGAAATGCATTTTGACAATCATTTGTCCAGTGAAATTCAATATCTTTTGCTAATAGTTTGAACAGAGGTTGGGCTATTTTACTAAATTTTTCAATGAATCGTCTATAATAGCATGCATAGCCTAAGAAACTTCTTACCTCTTTCTGTGTTGTAGGAGGCATTAAGTTTACTAAGACTTGGATCTTTGCTGGATCCACCTTTATTCCTGAAGCAGAAATGTGGTGTCCCGGAACTATTCCTTCTGTCAACATCATATAGCATTTCTCATTGCTTAATGAAAAATTTGTTTCAATGCATCGTTTCAAAACTTTCTCAAGGTTGTTTAAACAATCATTGTATGTGTTCCCGTAAACTGTGAAGTCATCCATATAGACCTCTACACATTCATGAATTAGGTCAGCAAATATTGCAAGTACTGCTCGTTGGAAAGTTGCAGGTGCATTGCATAGACCAAATGGCAAAACATTATATGCATAGGTTCCCCATGGGCAAGTAAATGTTGTCTTGTCTTGGTCTTCTTCTGCTATTCTTATCTGGTTGTATCCGCTAAACCCATCTAGGAAGAAGAAAAATTTCTTTCCAACTAATGAGTCTAACACTTGGTCAATGAAAGGTAGAGGAAAATGATCTTTGAGTGTAGCTTTGTTTAATTCCCGGTAGTCCACACATACCCTCCATTTTCCATTTTTCTTTGGAACAATAACCAGTGGAGAAACCCATTGACTATCTGAAATAGGATAGATGAATCCAACTTTTAACAATTTTTGCAGTTCTTCTTTCACTATTTCCTTCATCATGGGATTCATTCGTCTTTGAGGTTGTTTTACAGGTTTAAGTTGATCATCTGTATAGATGTGGTGGATACATGTGCTAGGATGAATTCCTTGCATATCAGTGTAATCCCAGGCAAAAGCTTTTGAATATTTCTGTAATAGTGAAATTACTTCTTGCTCTTTTGCTAGTTGCAATTCATTTCCAATGCTTAGATGTTTTCCAGGATGAACCTCAATTGTTTTGATTGTTGGCTTGGAGACTGTGTTTACAGGAAAAATATCTATAAAAGATTTTTGCAAGGTTTGAATTGTACATGTTTCCTGAAAACACTGATTCAAAAGGTTACTTGCAGCTTCATATTGAGCTTTCCTAAGCCGCTCTAAAATACTTGGTTCTGAAATGAAAAGATCCATTAAGTCCTCATTCCCTTCTTCTTCTCTAAAATCAAAGAATTGATTTATACTTAAAACTGATTTTGTTTGCTGCTTTTCTTGAGTTTCAAGTATTGATTCTAAAGAAGTGGATTGTGCAGGTGAATAAAGAGTGATATGTTTCCTTTCATCTCCATGTGAAATAATCATGCTTCCAGATCTACATCCTATGAAGGAATCAGCAGTAGCTAACCATGGTCTGCCTAAGATTAGAGGATGTCCTCCCAAGTTTGTCTTAGGTTGCAAGATCAGGAAGTCAACAGGATACTCCCATTAATCCAAGGAGACTATGATATCTTCTAATATTCCTTCAGGAACAACTTTAGATCTATCTGCTAGTTCCAAGATTGTAGAAGTTGATCTAATGTTGTTTAATTGCAAAGTTTTCATTGTCTCCATTATCATTAAGTTTATAGCTGCTTCCAAGTCTATTAATGTATTTGGTACTGAGAAATTATTTATTGATATGGTAACCATTGGGATACCAGGATCAATATATTTTTCTACTATGGTTTGTGTAGACATGAGGCTTGCTAACTTACCAATGACTTGGATTGTAGTAGGATCCTTTTTCTTTTTCTCTGATTTCCGGATGCACAATTCCTTTATTGTTTTAGCATATATTGGTATTTCTTTAATTGCCTTCAACAAAGGAATTTTTACATAAGCATTTTTTAACTCATCTAAGATATCAAATTCAGGAAGGATTATTTGGTTTTGTTGTTCCACTAACCTTTCAGGATAAGGTGGTGTTTGTGTTGTAACTTTTGTTCCTGTCTGATTTTGTACCTCAGTTTGTGATGTTTGAGGTGATTCTCCTTGTTCAGTTGGTTCTTATATAATTGGAGGAGAATAGTTTTTAAGCACTTTTCCAGACCTTAGATGGACATCATTAAGAGGAAGGATCGAATATGTAGGAAAACATGCTGCTTCCTCCACAGTGTATGCAGATTTGTCCACCTTATTATTTGGATTGGCCATTGGTTGGGCCGGTAGTTGAGTTGGTCTGGGTTGATTTGTAGGTAGTTGTAACTATTGTGGTTGGGTCAACAACGATGGTGGATTCTGTTGTGAAAATGGGATGGATTGCGGATATACATAATGTTGTTGTTGAAAGGGTAAGGATTACGGATATGCAAATGGTTGTTGGTATTGTTGCTGGTATTGTTGTTGATACTGTTGAGGTTGCTGGTTTCCATAACCGTATCCTCTCCAACCTTGTGCAGGTTGTTGTGAATATTGTTTTGGAGGCCAAGCTTGCCATGGCATTGGAGGGGTCCAAGGATTATGAGGTGGATAGGAATAATTTTGTTGAGGGAATTGTTGCTGATTTGGTTGAGGCATCCTAGGTTGCCATGGTCTTCGTGGTGCAACATAATAGAAACCTTCCGTCCCCAGCACTTCTTCCATTGAGTTCATTTGTAACTCTTTCAATTTTACACAATTCTCTATGGAATTATTGCATGTACAAAGACCACAAACCTGAATACTATCCAAAGGACATTCTCTCAAAGGATGTTTCTTTTTACATTTGGAACAAAAGATTGCTAGGGCTTGTTCTTGTTCTTGTTTCTTCTTGTTTGCCTTTAGCACATCTACTTGTGTCCCTAATGTACTCAAGAGATCTGTTTTGAAATTTTCCAATAAACTTCCTATTTCAGCTCTTGTTATCCCTCCTGTAGCTAACTTTGCTGCTTTTGAACTTACTTCCCTTCTTCCGGTTTTTGATCTTCCTCTAGAAAAGTTTTGACATAACTCGACAATTTCATCGAATGGAAGGTTTGAAATATCTCCTTTACCCATCACATTCAAAATGTCAAGGTATTCATCCCTTACACCTTTGAGAAAGATTGTCCGAACAGTTTCTTGAGTTAGAGAATGTTGTTTAGATTTCTGAAGATTATATGCGAACCTTTCAAAATACTCTTCTAAACTTTCATCTTCTTGTTGTGTCATTCTAAAAACATCTTCCTTTCAATCTCTAGATCTACAATAAGCTTGATATTTCTTAAGGAAGACAGATTGCATATCATCCCAAGAGGCTATTGTTTGTTCTCCTAAACCCATAAACCATTTTAAAGCTGCTGCTTTTAATGTTGCAGGGAAAAGACGAAGTTTCTGAACGTCATCAGTATATCCATATGTTCTACATAGGATATCAAATTCAAACATAAATGCATCAGGATCTTCTATAGACATTCCATAAAAGTTTGGCAATACAGAAGGTGGAATATTTTTCATTTTTACTTCTTCTCTCAATATTGCACTTGTATCTACTATTGGAAAACCAAAAGTAGTTTCTTGATCAATTCCATCTTCTTGTCTTTTCCGGTCGTTTTCTAGCTTCCTATCATTTTCTTGTTTTGCCTCTTCCTCTCTCTTTCTTCTCCATTCTCTTTGTTGTCTTTCATATTCAACCCTTTGTTGTTCAGGAGTGAGAATAATGGATCCATGTCCCTCTTCTGCCATTGTTTGATTTATTTCAATTTCAAGTGGAATTTCAAGTTGTTGGAAGATAGGAGGATTTATGGATGGAAAAACAAGTTGTTTTCCTTTTTCTTTTTGTTTTCCGGAAGTGGAGAATTGTTTTTGTTTTGCTTCCCAAGCTAACAAAGTTTTCCTTTCAATCAAGGTTAATCTTTGGCCAGTTCTTTGTTTTTCTACCAACTCCTCAATTGTTGGATTACCAGTAACTGGAGTGTGTGATGATCCTATTTCTACTTGTGGGGGGTTTTTGATAAATCTACCTTGAGGATCTCTATATCTAGGCATAAAGAAACATAACTTAGATGTAATGTAACTAATGTTTTTTTGGTTTTGAAATTTATCTTTCTATTGACTATGTCGATATTTGCCTCCCCAGCAACGGCGCCAAAATGTTGAGCTAATTTGTGGTCCTAAATTAACACAATTATTTCTTATCAATTTGGGTTGTTTATGCTTTGAGGCAAGTTCACTATATGTGAAGATCCGATATAATCAAACCTTGAAATATAAATTATTCAAAAGCTAAAAGTAGTATATCCTATAACTCTAATTCAATCAGCTTAAAAAGAGAAAAATATTGAAAGGGTTCTTGACCTCAAGAAGTCCACCTTCACCTCAATTATCACTTAATGAATCAGAGATCGAAACCAAAAGCTTAAGATGGATAAATTATTAATGAAAGAAGCTCTTAAATTAAGAGACACATAAGATATTCCATCATAATTAATTCATCTCAATATCCAAATCTTAATGAAAATAAAACTACTTGCATGCAAACAAAAGAAACTAGTTTTGATTCATCATTTTAGCAGAAGGGATGCCCAACTTGAACACCTGTTTTTCCAACTCAATAAAGTGATGAATAAGATATTAACTAATGAAATCAATCACTATGCATGAACCATAAGGTAAACTGAAATAAATCTTTGAAAAACTAGTGCTACAATCAACCAGATTACAAGGAAATGAAACTAGTTAACAAGGAAGTGTACTTAGCTTGGAATGGGGGCCCTCCACCGTTGCCTTGCACACTTTGAGAGGTGATATCAGAAGCTTAAATCAGTCACACATCCATAGCATTGCACAGCAAAATAATAATAACACAAGTCTTCAAATTAACTCCTCAATCCAAAGATGTCACAGCATAAAAGTATATCACAAACTCAATACATAAGCCATCAAAGTTTTGGCTTTAAATAAGAAGTCTCATGAAAAAACTGATCTATATTCACTCAAACAAACCCATCTACTCTCATCCACCTATCTAAGTCGAATTCATTATCCCCATCCCAAGAAAGATGACCATTCCTATGAAATCTCAAAACTGCTCTATTTCTATGGGATTCCTGCATGACTAGTCATGGTTGACTAGCACCAAATGGGCCTAATAAAGCTTGTTATGTTTGAACTAAGCATTGATGGCTTAGTCCTAGTTCCCAAGATGTCCATCCATGCATTCCATTCGTGCCCAAGTGTCCTGCAACCATATCAACCATAGAGCTATTACGGGAATTTCTGAATCTGCCAATTTTGCACTAAAAACCAAATTTTCATAAAAACTTTAGAAATTGAAAAATTAAAATTAAATACCAGAATGGATATCAAATATACATCAAAATGGGATAAATGAAGGGAAAATGGATGGAAAATAGATGGATAAGTAAGTTTCTTTGAGCAAAAATAAGACCAAAACTAAGGCCCAACAAACGTCATACTCAATTTCTCTCAAACTAGGATAACTTATGTGGAATTCTACATACCACTGGAAATATTTTGATGAGGAGAATCAAATGACATGGATTTTCTAGTCAAACTAAAATATTTGACCCTTTAAAAACTCTTGACAAATTCAGGGTACATTCTTAGTCCTGGAAACCAAACCCTAGGAATTGGGTTTTCAACCATCCATTAGCTTAGCCACAAACTTGATGTAATTTGAAAATTATTAAAAATCATTCATTAAACATTTGACATCAATGATTGGTGCTTTTAGTCAAATTCAAACCTAGTCAAATATGAGGGTTGACATCAATGACAACACCGTCAAACAACTTCAAAATTCTCTTAACTACATTTATGTGGATTTCTTTGTTATTTTCATGAGATATGGACACCAATCCCACTGCTTTAGTCATATTTGGTCATGAAGCAATTAGATATGGTAGGTTGTAGGTTTTCTGATTCAGAAGTGGAGATTCATACTCCTTGATTATCTTACAACTATTCACCATGTGGGTACAAATTAGTTTACAATCTTCCATCCAAATTTCTTCAATGTTTCTTATAAATACTTTAATTGAGAAATAAAGATACCCTTTTTTATATTGGGTAATTTTCATACTAAGAAAGAAATTCAATTCCCCTATCATTGACATTTCAAATTCTTTTTATGTTACCTCAACAAATTGTTGTCCCATCTATCCCAAATCACCACCAAAAATAATATCATCTACATAAATCATAATAATCATCAAGTGATCATATTCATATTTAATGTAAAAATTACTATAAGTAGCCCCTCTTTTAAAACTTTGTAGATGAAGATATTTATCTAGTATGACATACCATGCTCTTGGATTTTGTTTAATCCCATATAGAATGTTTCTCAATCTACAAACATAAGCTTCATTCTTCGAGAGCAAGAAACCTTCTGGATATTCTATATAAACTTCTTCTAAATCTCCATTGAGGAATGTTGATTTTTTTCCATATGATATGCCTTAATGTTCTTGTGGCTGGAAAAAGATAGAAACTTCTTGATGGCTTCCAGTCGAGTCTACTAGAGAAAATGTCTCCTCAAAGTATACTCCCTATATTTGTGCATAACCCTTGCAGACTAGACTTGCTTTATTTCTCACCACTTGTCCTTTCTCATTCAGATCATTCTTGTAAATGCATTTGGTGATAATAACATTATTACCTGTGGACCTAGTGACAAGTTCCCAAGTGTCATTTTTCTCAATATGATCCAAATTTTCATTCATTTATTTCACCCAAAACTTGTCTCCATTAACCTAAATGATGTTTTTGGGCTCAATTTGTGAGACAAAGAAAATATTTGCATGAATTGAACTTCCACTAAATTTACCTTTTGTTTGGACATCGATTCTTTGATGACCAAGTATTTGAATTTCTATGTGTTTCTTTTGTACATACTTGGATGGTATCTTGAGTTGTTGTGTTGTATCTTCTTCTTCACATTCTTCCTCTGCCTCTTCTTCTTCTTGATTTGAAAAATTAAGAGAAGAATCCTCCTCATCATATGATTTCTTGTTGTCTTTATACTTTACCAAATTTGGCAACATTTCATCAACTACAACATTGATGCAATCTTCAACTCTCATTGTCCTCTTGTTCAAGCATTTGAAGCCTTTCCTCCTGACTGAATTTATATGGAATCTGTCATCATCTACTCTAGAGTTGAACTTTCCAAGGTATTTATTATTTCTTTTGATATAACATTTACTCCAAAATACCTTATAATGTTTTACATATGTTGATCTTCCTTTCCATATCTCATAAGGGGTGTTATCACTATTAGTCTTGAGTTGTGTTTTATTTTCTATGTCAATATATGCTTGAGTTTCTTCTCCCCGAAATGTATGTGCATTAACCTTCTTTTGACAGTGCTAGATACCGCTAACATACAAGGGATCTTCATAAGATAAGATCCCAACTAGACCTCACGTTGTTTGTTGTAGGAGTCCCGTATGAAATACGACCCAACTATCATTTACTTAAAGATATGCATTGGCTTTAGCTGCCAACAAAAGAGAGAAGCACAATTTTCCTTCAAATGAGAAATTTAGTATGGCTTGTGAATGTTTGATATTCGATATATCAAGGTTATTCTACAACAGGGAGAATTAAAGTGAGCCTCTAAGATATAAGTAATAGTACTACCCTAATTGAGGCACATGTGAAAGAGAAAGGGTTTTCTAACATCAAGTGAAATAGTTCACAAGGATGTGACCATCATTATATCATAACAACACATTTCCAACAAGGAGCACAGGAGTAACTAAAATATTTCAACTAATACAGTACTAATGAAAGAAAACAGTTATAGGCCATTTTGTTACATCTGGTCAATAGGACTACAAATTCGATCAATCAACATTCGTGAACACCTTGTCATGATCCTTAACAAAGCCTTAAGCATGCCACTTTCAAATCCCTAAATTTCTGGGTCTTACCGCTTCAAATCAGTGCTTTTAAGGCCTAACGTACCATGTCCCTTTAGGGACCTACGTTCAGCAACAGGTTGCTCCATTTTGCACTAGCTTTGATCAAGAATAGGTTGTCCCTTGTTAAGGACATGCTGATTCTAGAAATTTAGAAAAAATAAAAATAATCTTGAAGCTTCCTCTTCCAGAATCTTCCAGAATTTGTTTCAACCATTTACCTTGGATAAGAACTTGGATTCCTATATGATCCTACCTTGGATATTTCACCTCTTATCCCTTCAAATCATCCTCCCATCAAGAGTGGATCTTAAGCCTAGATTATTAAATGGATAAGAATTCCTAAACTACCACACTCTCCTATAAATTTACAGTCATCTACAACATTAGGGTTGGCTTTTGGAGACAGATCATGCCCTCATGTTTTTGCCTTGAATCTAGGAGAGACACCATCTTCATGCATTAGGGTGACATTCAGGTTTACTTATGACAATGAAGGACAAGTCAACTTGGGGAGATCCCTACAATATCAACTAATATTCTTGGTTGTAACTATCTCCTATTCATATTAATACAAAGAGTATATCATTTTACTATGTGTGTTATGCTATGTTTACATTAATATGTTTCAATGCTTTGTGGATCCATTGAATCGAGTAATTGGATAATGCTACATAGATTTTGTATATATTTTGGTTGTTATGATTGTATGTGCAGGTTCTAATTATAACAATCTGAACTATGATTGGAGCATACAATCCAAGAGAAGAGTAAATCTTGTGACGAATTCCAAGTAAGCCTCTTTCCATTCTTCAATTTCTCTAAGGGAAACTTTATATTCTTTGCTTTTTGTTGTTCTAGACCAATCCACTAGGTCTAGGGAAGATACTTTTGTCTAGATTTGTAAATTCTATATGACAAGTTGGTGACTTTTTTATGCAACCAGCTCACAAATAGATAGATCAACGACTTAAAAATTATCCTCTTTGAGGGGGCAACCTCCTTTACATTACATAAATGAACAATTCTTGGATGATACAAATGACAAGACCTCCTTTGTATATATAGGGGTCTAAGGTGTCACAATATAATTAGAGCCTACATAACAATAATAATGTAAGGGCACAACAATAACAATAGTGCACTTCTATGGGGTACAACAATAACAATTTGGGGGCTACATAGGAACAAAAATAAAAATAAGTAGGATACACTAGTATTATAGGGACTTAACATGCCCCTCTCCTTCAAAAAATTATTTTCCTCAATGCTTGAGTACTTCTAGATGCTTCTGTACAAAATTTGCATCCTCCCGTGTTGAATCTTCAGTGGGTAAGTTCTTCCACTTAATGAGATACTCTGAAATTGATCGATTTTGTAGCTGTCAGGTTCTTGTTTCTGTGATTTCTTCTAGATCAAATATGTTTTTTCCTTCTTCGTCAAGTTCTGGAAACACTTTTTGAACTGGAATCTTGTCACCTATAACCTTCTTTAAGAATGAAACATGGAAAACTGGGTGTACTCAAGAATATGAAGGTAGCTCCAATTTCTATGCCACACTACCAATATTTTGAAACACCTTGTAAGGACCATAGCATTTGGGTGCTAATTTATTATCCTTCATAGATTGCTTGAGAGACATTTGTTTATATGGTTGTAGCCATAAAAATACCCAGTCACCTACATCAAAACATATTTCGTTGTGATGTTGATCTGCCTGTTGTTTCATTCAATTCTGCGCCATAGAGAGGTTATCCTTCAAGAGTTGGAGAATTTGTTTTTGATGCTAGATGTGATCTTCCACTTCTTGAACCTTATAATTTTCTATTAAATATGATGTGATGGATGGTGGACGATATCCATAAAGTGCCATAAATGGGGTCATTTTTGCTACAATATGGAAGTATTGAAGAATCTAGGGAAATTAGATAGAATATGATTCTTCTAGACTTGATAACAATTTGCGAAGCACATTTTCAATTTTATTGTTAGCTTGATCTTATTTTCCTACTATTAGTGTATGTGTGTTTACTTCATCAAACTTCTACCAAAACATAAGAAGCAAGAACACAAGATATTGGCTCTCTACCACGGAAAAACCTCTCTCTCCTAGTGAGGAAAACCCTTTCCTAAATTTGTCTTATTGAAGCTTCTATTGATCAATTCCAAACCCTAGACCCTTGACAAGAATATCCTCCAATCACAAGTCAAGTCCTTGCTTATTTCGACACTTTGTCTTTTGACACTTCTTCCTCTGGTACATCATCCTCCTTCTTCTGTAACTTCGTTCTTCTTTCGAAAGCTAATGATAGACCTTGTTATGCTAGCTCTAGAGGAGATATTTATCCTTGATCCTTAGTGGATTCTTTCACATATGACAAGACCTTTATTTCTTTCCCAACTGAGCACTTTCTTGAGATATAGTTTCATACTTGTTATGACAGTAGTGCAGCCTTATTTCTTTGCACGTGTGAGGGGATTCCTTGTGAGATTGACCTCTTCCTTATTTGCTTGAGTGAGAGGTATTATAGGCCTAATTATCTAGCCCAAATCATAAAGTATGTGTGACTGTGATAGAGGGTTTTTATGATAGCAAAGAGACCCTCCCTTTCTCGTACATATGACTATAATAGGCCCTAGAATAGACTTCCAAGGCTCAGTGTCTCTTCCTCCTTCTTCGCTGCACTAGAGGCTCCTTTTCTTCACTTTCCCTTCACCCTTAACTCATCTTCCTTCTCACTGATTTGAGATGTGATTGTGTCTTGTTGTTGGAGGAGTGGACAACCTCTATATATAGAGGTTTGTCCCTCCTTTAGGCTAACTTGAGTCTGACTTCATTTTTCTACTTCAGATTTGCTTCTTTGTTTCTAGGAGAGGACTTGGGACTTTTCTTGGAGGTATTCTTTTGACTGTTATACAAATATATACATGGTGTAGCATGTCCTTAAGGGTCTTCAACATTTCTTTTGACTCTTTGACTTACCTATAGCACTTTGACATGTGCTAGACCTATTCCAATGAGAAAGAAACTCATTAATATAAATAATAAGAATAATATTTCCTTTCTTTTATAAGTGCAAATTTAAAAATTACATTTATGAAGACTAAACCTAGTTACGCTTTCTTCAACAGGAAAGAAGTGTTATACCACCATTCAACTAGAGGTAACTAGTTGACCCATTTTGTTTTTTGTCAGATACAAAGCAACAAAGATATCCTTCCAAACATGTGTTCACTATTTCAATTTTCCCATCAGATTGAGGATGATAAGATGCACTATGAACTAATTTAGTACCAGGACAAGAAAATAATTTTGTCCAAAATTTTCCAGTGAAAATGGGATCTATGTCAGTTACTATAATCTTCAGATTTCCATGAAGCTTTTGAATTGTTTCCATAAATGCAGTAGCAACTACGTTGTCTTTAAAAGGATGATATAATGCAAAAAAGTGTGCATACTTGGTAATTATATAAACTACCACCATGATGACACTCTTTCCTTCAGAATTTGGTAAGCCTATGGTAAAATCCATTGATACCTCTTCCCAGCACTAACTTCGAATGGCTAAAGGTTGTAGCAGACCTAGGGTCTTAACTGTCTCAACTTTATTTTTTTAGCAAACCAAATATTCTGGCACAAATTTTTGAATATAATATTTAACGCCATCCCAAAAAAAAAACCTTCTTGACCCTATGGTAAGTTTTTAAAAATATTCAGTGCCCTCCTAAGGGAGAGGTGTCCAATTCCAAAAGAATCTTTTGTTTGAGTTTGGAATTCTTACAAAGAATAAGCGATATTTGTACCATAATGAATCATTTTTAAAGCTAAATGTATCAGATGAACTTGGATCTTGCTACAAATTTTGAATGAGTGACCACACCTCTTCATCATTCTTCCATTCATCCCTTGCTTCGGTTATCCACTCGAGTTGGATACTAGAAACAAGGATAATTTTAGGGGCGAATGTTCGCCCTTTGGCGAAATTAAGGGGTTTTAAATTTTTAGTGGGCGAATATTTTGTATCATAGTACATTTTTACAAATCACCTCAAATAGCCCACCTTATTTTAAGGGAGAGGGTAAAAAAGGTAAATTTAGCCCTTGAAATTAGGACTTACAACCTTCCATTCGCCCATTTTCAAGAATAGGTTTTATTTAAGTGAATCCATTCGCCCATTTTCAAGAATAGGTTTTATTTAAGTGAATCCTATGGGCCAAATACCATATTTATAAAAGAGGTATGGTATATTAATAAAAATATAAATAAATGAGAGGTATGGTAAATAAATAAAACATTTTTTATATTTACTCCATAAGTCACCTTATATACATGTAAGGGTGTAAACAAATAAAAATATAAGTAAAGTGGAGGGATGGTAAATAAATAAAACGTCTTTTATACTTACTCAAAAGGTATGGTAAATAAATAAAAATATAAATAAACTAGACGTATCGTAAATAAATAAAACCTCTTTTTATATTTAGTCCATAACCCTCCTTCCATTTATGAAGGCTCAAGAAAGAGGTTTTATTTAAGTGAATCCTATGGGAAAAATACCATATTTGTAAAAGAGGTATGGTAAATTAATAAAAATATAAATAAACGAGAGGTATGGTAAACAAATAAAACATTTTTTTATATTTACTCCATAAGTCACCTTATATTTACAAACACTCAAAAAATGGGTTATATTTAGGTGAAACCTATGGCCAAAATACTATGGGACAAATACCATGGACTAGATTGTTATTAATACCATGCAAAAAACCATTATTAACCCTAATATTAGAATTAATAAAAATAAAAAAGGCACATGGTATTGACCATGGTATTCACCAAAATGGCACATGGTATTGACCCATGGTATTCACCCATGGTATTCACCTGGAATGTATCCTATTTAAATGGGGGAATTAAACCAGCATGTAGCCTATGCTAAGATTCACTAGGACTTTACAAAGTTTATTATTTAGTGAAAGACTCGCCAAGATCTTACAAGATTTTAAAATTGAGTAAAATATTCGCCATGCCTGGTGAGAGATTCGCCAAAAAAGTATATATACATATTATATTATTGATAAAATCGCCTTCCATTTTTCCTATATACCATGGATATTCGCCCATTTATTATATTTATAAATTTAGGGGGGGTTCTTAAAATTTTCCCTGACTAGAAATGGAAAAAACAAATGCTTCCACATCCTCATCCTTTCTTGAGAGTGCATTTGCAACAACATTTTGCTTCCCTTTTTTGTAGATGATTTCAAAGTCATAACCCAACATATCTGTGACCCATTTTCATCGTTCTTATGAAGATAATCTTTGTTCCAAAAATTTATTAAGACTATCATGATATGTGTTTACCTTTAAGTGTCTTCCCATTAAGTAAGGTCATCATTGCCTTAGTGCATGTAGTATTGCCAATATTTCCTTCTCATAAATAGGTTTTTGTAAATACTTTCCTTTGATTGGACGACTTTCAAAAGAAATGGGTCTTCCTTCTTACATTAAAACAACACCAATTCCATTTTCTAAAGCATCACATTCCACAATAAACGTTTTTGTGAAGTTTTTCATAGCTAAGACTGGTGCTTGGCACATTGCCTCTTTAAGATGTTCAAAGGCCTTCATTTCTTCTGGAGTCCAAGAAAATGCATCTTTCTTCAGTAATGATGTTAGTGGTGTCATTATTCTCCCATAATTATTAACAAACTTGTGATAATACCCTGTCAACCCGAGAAATCCTCAAAGATGCTTTATGGTTGTGGGGATTTTCCATTCCTTGTAATTTTGTTAGGGTCTACCTTAACACCATCATGAGATACAATATGACCCAAATATTCCACCTTTCATACTCCAAAGAAACATTTGGAGGCTTTTTCATATAATTGTCTCTCCACCAATAGTTTGAGCACCCTGTCAACATGTTGAACATGATCCTTCCAAGACTTGTTGTAGATTAGTATATCATCAAAAAATACTAACTCAAATTTTCTAAGGAAGGGTTTGAAAATGGAATTCATTAAACCTTGAAATGTGGAATGTGCATTAGCAAGGCCAAAAGGAACGACCAAAAATTCATAATGACCCTCATGAGTTATAAATGTTGTTTTCGGAATGTCTTCAGTCTTCATTATAATTTCATGATATCGTAAAGGAAGATCCAGCTTGGTGAAGTAAATTGCTTTGTGTAATTCAAGTTACTGCATCATTTCCATCAAAATTCCTCATATCTATATTTGGAATGTGTTGTTTCTTAAAACCCACATTGGAGTCACTAAAATCATAATTGATATTCCTTTTGTCTTCATCGTGATTTTCATGGATTGGCTTGTCACCACTGGAACACCTTTCTTCTAGCAACTTTGCCAAACCTTCCTTCAACCCTCTATCTTGACATTCATCATTACTTCCATGTCTTCTTTTAAAACATCATTCAAAACTCCCACGTACCTTTTTATACCATCTATCTTAGCTTCTGTTACTTTTTGTGAGAGAAAAATTTGTTACACTTGGTCACGTAGTTTTGATATATCATGTTGCATTTCTTCCTCTTCTTCATGAGTCATAGTAAAGCTTCCGGGTTGCTTACTAGGTGTTTCCATTTTCTCTCTTATATTCATCAATTAATGATATTTATGCTTCACTATTTCCTTTGAATCACTTCAAACTAGCTTTTCAAACAAAACTTGTGCAAATTTTAAAAAATACAAACATTTTTCTTTCTTTGTAGGAGCTCGATATTGAATATGTTGTATCTATATAGTTTCCTATATTAAACGTCTGAAATATCATCCTGTGATATCCCTATGAGTCCTATTTCCATCCCTATAAGTCTGATCAAGATTGTATTCTTCAAAGAAGAGTTATGCCCAATATCCCACGATGGCCTAATTATAGCCTGGTTCAGTATATCAAACTTGTACGAAGTTCCATGTGCCATTTTTTTTTACCTTCAGTCCTAAAAATGATACCCAATAAACTAAAGTTTGTCCTCATTCTGTCGCTTTTTACGAAATTTAATTATGATGCTCATAGAGAAATTTATGATGATTTTCCCAAGGTCACTTGTTTGAGATGGAATTCTGGAGCTTGCACAAACCCTAACTTCTGCGGATCATATCACTGAAAATATAGCAAAACAAGATATCAAATTTGTACACAGGGTTCAACAAGAGTTCTTCTCCACATGGTTTCCATTTCAGATTTTGAATCTTCGTAGAAAAAATTTATATCAAAAAGTCCACGATGACCTGTTGGAAGCAGTGAAACCCTATAATGCAAAGCTCTGATACCAAATGTTATGCAACCAGCTCCAAAATAGATAGATCAATGAGTTAAAAATTATTCTCTTTGAGGGGGAAACCTCATTTAAATTACATAAATGAATAATTCTTGTATGATACAAATGACAAGGCATCCTTTGTATATATAAGGGTCTAAGGTGTCACAATATAATCAAATTCTACAATAATAAATTAAGGGCACAATAATAACAATAGCTGACTTCTATGGGGTACAACAATAAAAATATGGGGGCTACATGGGCACAAAAATAACAATAATGGGGATACACTAGTATTATAGGGATCTAACACACTCCACTAGGGATCGTTTCTTTCCCTTAGTGGTTTTCTTGTCCCTAGTACTTGTTTCACCTCTTAAACTTACCTCCATTGCCTTACTTAGTCTGAATTGACCCTAAGAAGACCTTTCATTGAGATTCATTTTTTTTGTCGTAACTTAGGTTTACCTTGATAATAACTCTCCCTAGTCTAAAGACAGAGCATTGCAGTGCTCTCTGACCTTCTCTACACATGTGTTGTAGAGCACTGGTAGCCAATCTGCACCTGCACTGACCCCTGTTTCATGCAAGTTTTATTTTTATTTTTTAATTTTCTTTCTGATTAACTTTGTTCCAGTTGGTCCTCCTTATGTCCCTAAATGTATCTTGGTCTCTCATAAGCCTTCATATTGTTTTCTTTTGGTTTTGAGTTCCTTTGATAATAATTTGTATATATTTTCTTTGTTCTTCTCAATTATGTCATTGGCAAACTGATTGCTTGGTCGTTGGATTGCTTGAAGGAATTGGTGTTTCAGTCATCATTATGAATAGTTTATTTGATTCGTGATTAGGAAAATATATTAGTTTTCATATGAAAATGTAGTGGAATCGAAAAGAAAAATCTAATGCATTATGCATTGCATCTAGGGTTTTGTGTGTGAAATTGGAATTAAGAACAATTGTATTAGGGGAATTGATTAACAATCTTTCCTATTGCATATATGTTGCATACTCTTTTTTCTCTTCCCTCCCATACATAGATTTTCATTGAAAATAAAGTTTCATTTCATCATGTTAGATTGCATTTTCAGGATATTCAAGTGAAATTCATGGTGAGCCTTGAAAACTAAAACTTAATTCAAGATAAACGTTAAAATTTATTGAATCAATCTTAAGGAGAACTTAAAACGTTAACACAAACATCTAGAGTTCTAGGCTAGAGATGTGTTCTGACGTCTATAACCATAAGAGCTATCATGTTTTACCAGTGTTTAATTTTGGGAGTGATATCCTATTGCACGTATGTAAGTGTATCAGACTATTCTCCACATACATCTAGGTATATTGGATGGCGCTACACACATGAAAAGTATATGGCAACACTCTCATCATACGGTTACAAATTAGACAACACTAAAATGGAATGCACTTCCACATACCATAAAGTATATTTTGGAAGTGCATCATAAGTTGCTATCATCACCATAGATAACCGAGTCGTCCACCTTGTATATTGTGATACATCGAACACAACATTCAAGGAGATTTCTTGCCTATAAGTAAATACTTGGTTCTCCAAGGTGGTATATTACAGTTCACAATTTCTTGGTAAACCTTTATGCCTAGATTACTCTCTTTGATTTTTTTTGTTTTGTTAATTTTTAAAATTTATTAAACCAACGTGGAATAAAAAACCCTATACCCTATTGTTCATGTAGGATGCAAAATGATCCTCCTCTCCCACCTAAGCCAACTCTTGGCCACTGTCATAAGCATAAAAATATGTAGACTACCGAATCTAGTACTTCAGGAGCTATGAATTCTGGGCTTACACCTGAAATATATCCTCCATAATCATCTTTTCCTATGAGTATTTTACCCAAGATTACTTTTCCTTTGGCTGGTGAGTCTGACATAGTCGAAATAGAAGCACCTACAATCTCATTACTTGAGGTGATTGAACTTGAATATACTAACTCAGAGACAACACAACCTAAGTTTATACAACCTGAGGTACCTTAGTTATTTTTTCCTATTACTTCAAGACCTCCCTCTTCTCTTCCTCTATCTTTGACCCAACCACAAACTATATATATTGTACCTAAAAGTGAACGACTTCCACCTGAACTTATTCAACAACCCATATCTCAACCTATTCAAGTTCAAGTGAATATAAGCCAAAATTTACAAGTTGCATATTTAACTCAACCTATTTTTCTAGTATATGGCACCTCTCAATCCATATATACCCATCCTTTTCAAGGTAATTTACAATCAAAACTACTTGGTCAGGTCATTCCTCAAATTCATATGGGTTAGAATGTATATGATATGGCACATGCACAACCTAACCCACCTTATGTTGGGATGATGCAAAAACACACAAGGCAATTGTATCAAGGTATCCCTTAAAAACCTTATGGTCATCAAATTCAAACCCATTCATTTCAATCTTCACAAGGTTATCTTGGAGTTGGGAAGCAAGGTTATGTGTATTCTAGTTATCAAAATACTCCATATCCCGAAACACAAATACCTATTTCTCAAGCTATCCCATCTTACCCAGGATACCCTCCACGAGACCTCAATAGGAAGTTTCCATTTGTAGCAACTCTTGAAATGTTGGATCTAACTAGGCTCACCAATCATCCCATAGCTCATTCTCCTTCGTGGTCAGTTATTCCCACAAAATTTCCTAGTGATATCCCTAAATTCAATAGAAATACTGAAAGAGACCCATCCACACATGTGATTACTTATCACTTGTGGTGTTCTTTGAACTCTCTCAATGATGATTATATTAGTTTATGTCTTTTCTAGCATACACTCACTGGTACGGAAGAAAAATGGTATATTGAACTACCACGAGCTTTGTTTGATAATTTCAATGCCTTGGCTACCACATTCCTAACACATTTCCAGTTACCAATCATATATGAGACTGGAACTGAACTTTTAACCAATTTCAAACAAACTGATGCCACTCACATCTCTGATCACATTCATAAGTGGTGACACCATCATTGTTTGGTTAAAAAATTTGTTCCTGACCACTTGTTAGTTGAATGGTTCATTAAGTCTCTATTGCCATCTATCACAGAAGATGTCGTCAATGGTAGACTTGTGACCAAAGAGTAGGGAATTTCTCATGCCCAGTATTTGGATCTTATTTACACCATTCTTGCATGTTTTATGATAAAATACCAAATCATCCGTGACCTTCCAATATTGTTCCTCAATCTCTCAGTAAAGAATCACATGTCATCGATGGAGTTATTAGTTCTACCAGCAAGTAGTCAACGAGTAAACCATCTTGTTCTACTCCTATCACTTCTACTTCCGATATCAATGTCATTCAATATTACATAGGAAAATCTGAGCAACCAAGAATTAACAAGAAAGGAAAAGGTAAAAAGAAGAAATATAACCTTTCACAGGATAAACAAAATAATCAGTCTTCTCAAGAAAAGTGAAAACCTCGTTAATTATGTCTGATTTTTAATGAGGAGCATTTTAATTGCAATTATCCACACCGAGAAGAAGTGAATCAATTCCTTAAATCATCCATTACACTTGTGCTGAAAGATCAATTTTTTAATCAAGAGACCAATATGATTGCCAAGGATCCCACTTCCTCTAACTTGGTTTTGATGCTTTCCTCTACTAAGCCCAAAAATGATGTTATGATGGCCACCCAAAATAAATACTATGGTAATGAGAATCCCTTGAATGGTCAAGCCACTGATCATCTTGCTAGTTTGACTGCATCTCCATTAGATCCTACTCCAAATGTCGTACCTACTAAGTTAATTATTAAGCCTCCTAAAGGCGTTATCCATAAATATACATTCAACTGTCATGCAAGAGTTGCTTAGAATTATAACATAGTTGAGTATCTGGCTCAAGCTCCTTCAGCTATGTCAACTCTTGAGGTGTTGTGAAATTTCCCTGCCCAAAAGAAGGTTTTTCTATCGGAAATTGGATGTATTGATCCCTTGGATTATAACCAAGTAGTTTCTAACCATGAGAACTATACACCTCGACTTCCAGCCCAATTTTCATTCATGAGCCAGGTTGTTGTTCATGGTAAGAACATTAATCGTTCCATTGTGGATGAGGGAGCCTCTACCTGTATTATGTCCATGTCTTGTTGGAAGGCCCTTGGTTCTCCCCAATTAAGTCAACCACTGATCACTCTGAAGGATCTTTATGAAAGAAGTTATAAACCTTGTGGAATTTTTAATTCTCTAAAAGTAGAATTAGGTGATAAGATGGTATGTTTAGAAGTCAAAGTTATCAATGAACAACTAGATTATAATATTCTACTAGGCCATGCGTGGGTCTATGTTATGGATGTCGTTGTTTTGACATATTTTAGAATGATTTATTTTCCTCATAAAGATGGTATAGTAGCCATTAACCAACTCACTTTCATTTCCTCTAGTTCTCAAGTTACTAGAAGCATCCCTCTCATGGGGGAAACCCCACTCCCATGTTAGCGTGTTGAGGTTCGACTACTTAAGGATTCCTCTCTCATGGGAACCTTTTTTCTTTCTTCTCCTTCATTTCCCCACAACTCTAATTCTATTGCATATATCAAAATGATAGCTTCTTGTACTATTCTATCTTATCCTTGGATAGTACCAAATGAATCTAATCTTGACACTTCTAGTGGCCATATGTTTCTTAGTCCCATTGAGCTCGACTATGAATCCATTTATTCGGCCTATATGTCACACTATACCCTCTCCTTGTTGATCAATTGGGTTGACCATTATTTTGATTACAACATGTCCTCTGATTCTTTCTATTATACATTTTCTATCAATGAGAGGATCATGGATATCATCATTCTAGATGATATGCCATGGGACAATTATCATCATCGTTCCTCCTTGCTAAATTCCTTCGAGGATAATGTTACCAAACTATATCGACCCAATATCATTGAGTTGTCTACGAATTACATATCCATCCATGATGTTGATTCTAATAATATCTTGTCGAACATTGAATAGACTATCCCTCTCAAAATTTCAATCAAAATCTGCATTGACGAGAATATACATATCGGTGCATCTTGATCTCCCGATGAGATCAAGACTTATAAAGCCATATTCCAGGATTTTAGAGATATTTTCACCTGGTCTTATGAAGAAATACTAGATATAATTACAAACATCATTTTTCATGAAATTAAGATGTACCCTAAGGTTAAACCAGTTAGGTAGCGCCTCCGTCTGGTCCATCCCAATAAAGTTGTCGCTATTAAAGCTGAAGTTGAAAAACTTCTCCCTGTTGATTTCATTTACCTAGTACATTTAACTAATTGGGTGTCTAAAATTGTTCTTGTCTTGAATAGGGAACAATCCATGTGTGTGGTGATTATCAAGACATCAATCATGTTTGTCTGAAGTACAATTATCCCACCCCATTCATCGACCAAAATGTTGATGATTGTGTCGACTATGATATATTTTTGTTTATGGATGGTTTCTCCATCTATAATAAAATCAACTTCGCCTAGAGGAGAAACATAAAATGGCGTTCATTTTTCCCTTAGGCACATTTGTGTATCGGAAGCTCCATTTCAGATTGAAGAATTTTGGGGCTACATTTCAGAGGGTAATGAATTATGCTTTCCATGACATCAAGCATTTTTTGCAACCATATTTGCTAGATTTTCCTGCTCATTCAAAACATCGAGTTAATCGCGCGATGTATCTTAGGGCCATATTTTTATGATGTAGACATTATAATATTTGACTCAATCTGCACAAGTATGTGTTTTGTGTAAGTTCTTCTCAACCTCGGTTTCATGGTATCAAAACCTAGAATTCGTATTGACCCATTAAAAGTCCAGGCGATCATCGATTTTCCCACTCCTTCTTCCTTCTTCGGCTTGAATAACTCTAAGGGAAGGCTAAATTTCTTTAGAGTTTTGTTCCCAACTATGCCAAACTACCTAAGGGATTTACTCGCTTTTTAAGGAAAGGGGTTCCCTTCCATTGGGACGATACTGCTCAAATAGTGTTCGATGCCTGGAAATATGTTCTGATTCAAACATCCTTGTTATATCCCCCAAATTACCAATGTTATCTTTTCTTGTACCTTGCTGCTACAGTTACTACCATTGTTATGGCTGGTTTAGGAGGATAATTTAGGAACTAAACGTACTATTTATTACTTGAGTCAGAATATCAATGATACCAAAGTCAAGTATACGCATGTCAAAAAGTTAATGTTGGTGATTTTCCAAGCTATCTAGAGATTTTTCCATTACATATTGCTTCGCAGGACTATGGTTGTTGTTGATTGCAACACCATGAAGTACATATTATCGTGACAATTTTTGGTGGGAAAGTACTCAAAGTGGATTGTCATCCTACATGAGTTTGATTTGGAATTCATCAAATCCAAGTCGAATAAATCCTTCATTTTTGCTAAGATAATTTGCGACATTCCAACTGCTAAAATTGATACAACATCTAGTGATTCTATTCCAAATGTGTCATTATTCCTGATTTCATCATCTGACCCATAGGATGGAGACATTACCATATATCTCCAAGCTGATACTTTCTGGCCTAATACCCCTCGCTCTGACTACACTCTTTATCATCATGGTATTGATATGGTATTTTGAAGGTGCCTCACTCATGAGGAGGCTAAGAAAGTTTTAAATGAATACGATTATGGTGAATGTGGTGGTCATATGTCTGGTTATGTCATTTCATAGAATATCTTGCATTTTGGTTACTTTTTTATTACCATGTTTCACGATTGAATCCTCACCATCCAAAAGTGGCATGCATGCTAGATATATGATTGCAAGACCAATGCTCCACCCACTCCTTTGCATATTTTTATCGGTGTTGGACCATTTATGAAATGGGGAATTTATTTTGTGACATGTAACCCTCAATTGGTCACGGGCATGTCTATATCATTGTATCAATTGACTATTTTACCAATTGGGCCAAGGCAATGCCTACATACAATAATATTGGTGAAACACTCTCTTTTTCTTCAACCATGTCATCGCATGGTTTAGTGTTCCACATGCTATAGTAAAAAACAATGGAAAACATTTTCACAATCACATAATGTACAAAATAACTACCAAGCTAGGAATTTCCCATGAGATTTCCACTCCCTACTACCCTAAAGGGAATGGGAAAGTTGAGGTAATCAATAAAGTTATAAAAATGATGCTTCAACGTATGATATAGGTATGCAAATTAGACTGACATCTTATCGTTTATGTGGCCTTGTGGAGCGTATCAAACCTCTATTAGGATGGCTACCGAGTTCACACCATTCCAATTAGTTTATGGCTTGGAAGCAATCCTTCCAATTGAATGTGAAATTTAGTCTCTCAAACTTGTTGTTGGAATCCTCCCTGCCAATTCCTTGGGAGTGGAACACCTCTTACATCTAACACGCTTAGATGAAACTTGATGTGATGCCTCAATGGATAATGAAGCCCATAATAAACGTATCAAGGCACAATATGACAAGAGTGTCAAGCCTCGTTTCTTCTTGGAAGGAGAAAGGATCAAGGGTCTGATAAATTAGGATCAGGGAAGTTCGATCCAATGTGGCTAGGTCCATACATTATCAATTGTTTTCTTGCTAAAGGGGCCTATGAGCTTGTTTATTTCGATGGAATTCCCTTGGTGCAAACTATAAATGGGTTGTACCTTAAGAAATATTCTTCTTTAGTTTTTATGTAGTGCTTTAGTGTACATTTTGTATATAGCCATGTTAAGTGTGATTGCAGTGTATTCCCTTTAGAGTTTCCTATGGTATCTATTAATTATATTTACATTTGTTTTGTACATGTCAGCATCCCTCGAACCATATGTTGGTTATGCTGATGGCACTAGTCGTAGTATTCAAAACCTCTCTTCCTCAGCATGGGCTATATATTCTCTAAATGGAAAGTTAGAGAGCTTACAAGGGGTTTGTTTCGGTTACTCTACAAATAACATCGTTGAGTATAGTGAAGCAATAGAACTATTGTCTGATAATATTTCTCATGGTATTTGTCATATATTTATCATAATCGACTCACAACTTGTAGTATTTTAGTTGAATAATGTCTACTCAGTTATAATTCCAACTATGCTTCATATGTTCTTGAGGGTTCACCTTCTGGAAATATATTTTGATTTCATCCAATAACACATTCTAGGAATATAAATACATTGACAAATGCATTGGCTAATCATGCTTTAGACAGAGATTTGCGACACATGTAAAACAAATTCAATACACCTCATGTACATTGAAAAAGATAATAAAATCATAAGAAACACTGAAGATATATATATATATATATATATATATATATATATATATATATATATATATATATATATATATATATATATATAAGTTTGGTTTTACAAAAACATTTCCCGAGATATATATGGCCACATGTCCTATCACATAGAAATTTGCATGCAGTCAAAATATGGCTATAAGCCTCCTAGTAGACTAATCATAGTGCTCATGGTAGCACACCATTATGCGAGCCATATTGCACAATAACACGTTGATATGGCCAGGAATGCCAATGATATGTTGTTGCAGCCTCATAGAAATCTCATAAACCCTAGTCTTACCTATGCCATGGGTCAACCCCTCCATGTGATGTTCAACCTATGTAAGGGTCTCAACCACATTAAGATCTCATAGTATTGTTATGGCAGAAAAATCCCTCTTGCGAAGAAGAGTGATCTCCTTAGATTTAAAGACAAATATAGAAACAAACAGATAAGTAGATATTACCTTTCCTTAATCTACAACTAAAACATGATATATGAAATTTTCAAGAGTCTCTTACCTCTCTATGTAATGCTTGTAGATTTCCTTTTCATGCTTTCAAAATCTCTTCCTCACTGCTTCAAGAGAAGATCTGCATAAATAGAAACAAATGGGGAATAAAATCATAATGAATATCAAGAGTCAAACACAGAGTGAATGGAAATTGAAGCATAGCACATACCATAATATTAATCCCACATTCAGTTATAAACTTGCAAAATATCAAGGAGTTTTGCAAAAATCCTCATAACAAGTGAAAATAGGAAAGAAACAGATGCTTGTATTAATTTTGAACAAGAAGGAGCAATACAACCTTAGCCTTGGTGATGTAAGCCTCTTCCGAATGATCTTGAATCATTTCCTTAGGTGACAACCCTTCAACCCTAATCCAAAAGCATAAGTTTACATTCCAAAGTCCTCCTTTACCCTTTGGTCTGTCTTGAATTTATAGGCAGAGAGGAGGAGGTTTGAGATCCTTTTCCTTAGGGATGAGATTGATAAAGAGAGAGATTAAGGTTCCACAAAGAGAGGGAGTTTGATTCATGAAATAAGGGATGAGGCCCAAGTACGTAGGGGCTTGAGGCCTTTTGGTTAAGAAATATTCCTCCAACAAGCCTTGTAGAATTTTCTTTTTTATTTATACTTATGTTAAGAGATTTGCATAGTTTTCAGTGGAAGATAGGGCACAAAATTACATAGACCACAATGGTCAAAACTTTTCTTGCACAGGAAATGGCTAGGAAGAATTCGCAAGTGCTTAAAAATAGGTCTTTTAGCAATGTAATCCAGGATTCTTGTTGTCTTTGGGATTTGTTGCTTGCAACATTGTAGGGGAATGTTTAAAACACTTCATCGGATAGCGAGAGATCCAGATTGGTGGTAATTTGCCTAACAGTGACAAAATGACGTGTAAAAAGTACCTATTGTCCTGCTACAATAACCCGTATTATTTTTGGTTCCTGTTGTGGGTCTCTTGGATGATGAAAATAAGAAGAACCCACCGGTCAAATGGGTCCAATATATGCATGTGTACAATGTAATATTTTAGTCTCAGATACATAAAAAATCACAAAACAAATTGTAAAATTTAAAATCCAAAAATGAGAAAAATGTTTTTTGTTTTACCTATAACACCCCATCACTCGCCCTCAAGAAGAACGAGCTTCAGGTCTCCACAAAAATCCATTCCTGCATATGGATATTCCTCTATCATAATGAGTTTCATGTGCAACCATTTGAAGAATACTGGTGTGAAACTCATCACTATTGGACCTACATGTCTAGACATGAGATCCACCCACTTCCTCATCCGTGGGACTCTCAGATCTATGGGGTCGAGCGAGATATGTTGTGGCATGAGAAATGAAATTTTATACAAGGAAAAATAAATCAATATAAAACCATATCCAAATTTCTTTAACTTTCCATCTTTTTCCTTAGTCAACTGCTCCTTCATGTTTACCAGTACTATCTCACTCTAGTTGACTATTGTCAGCTCCACACACGTTAGAGCATACTGCGTATGAGATTTATTGGCCACATGTAGAGTTGCACTACCAACCAATCTGGAAATCATAAAAATGATAGTTCTTAGAGGAAAATAAACCACATCCTTGATGTCGATTTTCCCATATTGTTATAGACAATTTTGTGCCTTACAGCAACAAGCATGAATTGTCAATAATCCAAGGGATCCAAAGTTCCCTAAACATGATGTTCCTACCCCTAGAGGAACAAGGTCAGCAAACCAACAGCTCTCAGATTTAGTTCTCCACCTGAAAACACTCAAAAACAAGCAATCCTGAAATCAAAGCAGGTGCTCCACTAGGTTTCTGCGCTGAAACTCAGTTGCTCCATGGTGTACCTGCGTTGCAAAGCAAGTGGGACAAAGGCCACCTGCGCTGAGCGAGATGGGACAATGGCACAATGGGTCATTGCTTTGGAATATTCCAAAAATGACACTTGGATCATGGATTTCGCCTTGTGATGAGTCAGAGGCTTTGTTTCTCCAAGTGGAAGCAAGGTTCACCAAGTGGACTCAAGAACTGAAGATCAACTAAAGATTAACTGAAGAGAGAGAGGACACAAGGCAGCTACACATCAGTTGCAAGCTGACTCATCCTTTCTCAATTCATCTATATATTGAGCTCTCTCCTATGAGCTCAGGAGGCTGGAATTTTGTGCAAAGTAATGATATGCTGTTGGTTTCACTATTGAGTTATTGGGTGATTGTTTGAGAGAGGTGAAGAGGAGCAATTCTTTCTGCTGGGAGGTGTTGTTGGGTTGGAGCCTTCAATGGTTGTAATACTCTCAGAACATTTATCTCTTCATTAATAAAAGCTATTGAGGTTCTTCTATGTGCTCTTGTTTCAATAATATATTGTGATGATTGCATGTTTGGTTTACACTAATCCATGAACCAGTTATGATTGCATGCCTCTTGTAGTTTCCTTCTTTGTTATTTTGCAGGATCTCATTGTAGCTGGGCAAGCAAAAGAACAAGGAGCTAGGAGCAAGCGGCCAAAGAGAAGAGTTTGGATTCGACATTAAGCGCAAGGCAACGGTTAGTGCATTTCTCCATTCTCTTTTGCTTTCATAAAGAAGTAAACCTTAAGTAGTTTGTTTTACAGTTGTTGCTAAGGAACTATCACCCTTAGAGTGGGATAGGGTCATCCGAGTCAGATACTTTTCCCTACAAGAAATTGGCGACTCCACTGGGGATCGTATCCGTTTGATTGTGTTTGTAGTATTTTGCTATTCATTTCCTAAACAAAAGAGTACCAAATCGAAAAGCTTTTGACTATATCAAAAGCGAAGTAGAGGGCAGCTACTCTAGCTCATTTATGAGCAAGTTCATGATTTGAAAAGCTGATCTAAAAGGATCCTTGTAAGCTCTTAGTGATAGCTTTGCACCTTCTTAATTATCCCTTTGAGTGTGCTTGACTGATTGCTTCTGATTTGAGCAAAAACCGTGCATTTTTGAGAAAATTATGACCCGAAAACTGTGAAAACGCAATTCTCGTTTTCCAAAGCAGGTAGTACACAGGCTACCTGCTTTGCAACGCAGGTCCCGAAGGGGCTACCTGCGCTGAGAGCCAGTTTGGCTGTGCAGAGCCTGCGTTGGCCCAAATTTGCCTAGTGCATTTGGGGTTTCCTCCTTTCTCTTGCCTGTTTTCACTTAGTTTTGCTGCTAGGTGTCAGTCTTGTGCCTGTTTTGAAACCAATATTACTTGCCATCATTCTGCCTCTGTTATATAACGAAATTGTACTTGTTCTTTGTATTTCTTACTCATTTACAATTTCCCATAACGAAGAGTAAACTAGTCTTGCTTTTGGCCTCTTAGATCTGAACCTGTGTTAGGCATTTTGCTGGTCTAAAGAGTTAGCTTGTTTGTTGTCCATAGCTGATTAGTCATTTTACTTTCGTTAGTATGGTTTGATTTCATGCATTTCCAGTGATTAAACAAGTAAATCTTAAGGTGTCTTTTGATTTTGGACAAACTTGTTTGTTTTCGCTCTAAATCGAAATCAAAGTTATATAACCACTTTCTTTTTGTAATCCATCCACATTAAGAAAGGGAAAAGAAAATACATGCATTGTGCATTTTGCATTTGACTGTGTGCTTGACGATTTAGGAAAAATTTGCATTTTAGTGTGTGCTCTATGATCTGTGTGAAAAGATTTGCCTTTCTTTTCCCTCAGTAGTTAAGGTTTTCAAAGTTGAAAGATTGAAAAGTTTGCTTCTCATCTTAGACTGCATTCAGGAATTTGTTATATACATCTCGTGGTGATCCTTAAAGGCAAACTGATAAGCAAGATCAACATTAAAATAAATCCAATTTACATAACAACGCTTTGTAACATAACGCAAACACATAGAGGTCTAGGTAGAGACGTGTTCCGGCATCGTTAAACATAGTGACTGTCGATCTCTACGAAGGTGGGTGATTCCTCCTGAGAGTCGGTGGCACTAATACGGACTTGTGCTCCCACGTACCGTCGAGTATATATTGGGAGACCCCTATAGGCAATTATCCTTATCCATAGGAAGCCGTGTCGGCCGCCCGCGATGCAGTGAACACAGCATTCACGAAGATCGACCACCCGTACCGTAAAACGTATTCTGTGGTTTCGCGAAAAGTTTGGCACACCCTCTGCCTAGAACTCCAGAGCAGTTTCTTTTGGCCTTTTTCAAACTCTATAACTGAAAAATTCCATCCGAGCATTTGTCACTTCGGGCTCGTTAAAACATCGAAGGCGA
This sequence comes from Pinus tabuliformis, assembly GCA_031772625.1. Classification (NCBI taxonomy): domain Eukaryota; kingdom Viridiplantae; phylum Streptophyta; class Pinopsida; order Pinales; family Pinaceae; genus Pinus; species Pinus tabuliformis. Next base: position 1,720,641,857 of record CM062818.1, on the reverse strand, counting down.
CTAGAGTCATCTTTAGCTTTTTCTCGACTCTTAAAACATGAAAAAGCAAGTTTGTGTCTAAAAGCGTCGTTAATAAAATTTGTTTTAAACGGAACATAATCACCTGTTATTCCCACGTTGATCTTTCAGTTGAAAAGTATGGAGCCCACCAACCAAGGAAATAACCTTGGTGGAAGTCCAAATCCCTTCTCCTCTTGGGGAGATGTTGGTGCGCCTCATATGGCAACATTGTCACTTCCAGGTTTGACAATTGGCATACCTGTATGGCTCTTTTCAACTAATGTAGTTCAGATCGCCACTAATCCTGAGCAGTCGAATCAACAGTCAGACCAATCTAGAGCTACCCACCAGCCTTCCACTTCTTACAATTCTTCCTCTGATCCTTCATCTTCACAAGGTAGAGCCGGCAAAAGTCAGCCTCCCATGGAGAAGAAGGAAAAGAAGAAGAGATAAAAGAAGCAGAAGGGGCCTATGGCGAAGGCGACTGGGGGCAAGCAAAAGACAGCTGACAAAAACCCACACACTGCACCGACCGGGCCTAAATCGCCATGTGTCATTTGCAAAGGGGCCCACTTCCATCGTGATTGTCCTTGTATGCCCCGGATACTAAGGGACTGGTCCCCAAGGTTGCACAATCCGGTAGCATCAACCTCTGGTAGTCATGTTGATTGCAGTCCGTCAACTAGCGAGAGTGAAGGACGAAGAGGGAGACCAAGATCACCCTGTATGTTGTGTGATGGCGAGCATGCCATCCACCGATGTCCATTCTTAGATGAGGCAAAGAGAGTTTTAGAAGATCGTCCGGTTTCACCGTTACGACTTCCTCCTGGATACCAAAAACTCGCGCCTAATCCCTCGGTAGTTGAAAATTCAGCTGACCCGCTAAAGTGGTCGGCTGAAGTGTCGGTCATTGAGAATGAACCTACTGAATCTAGACCAGACGAAAGTCTAAAAGACGAAACGGCAGTTGACCCGGTTCTCCCTTCAGAGGTTTCATCGTCCAATGACTCCGTCATTGAAGACCCATCTTCAAATGACACCCTCACTGAAGAGGATAAGGATGACACCGTCCATATTCTTTTCATCAACACAGACTCTGATGAGCATCAGGGCAATGCGCCCATTCCTTTATTGCAGGAAGGAACATCGTCAGGGTCGTATCCGGCCGTATATTCGGTCCCACCACCAAGAAACCTAGTTGTATCCTTTGATTGGAATCAACTAGGCAGACCCCGGTTACCAGCCAGTATCCCATTCAGAATCATAGTCCAAATCTACAGAATGGTGATGGCTGGAACTATCATTGATGAAGGGGCATCTGTGAGTATCCTTTCCTCTGTTGCTTGGAAAGCACTGGGTTGCCCGGCGCTTTTACCTGAGATGAGAAATCTATCAGGTTTTGATAAAGGAACCAGTCACCCGTTAGGGATTCTCCCCAATGTTCCAATTACATTGAAAGGGAAAACAGTTCATATGAACATCATGGTCGTCCAGGGACCCTTAGTTTATAACTTACTCCTTGGACGAGACTATATATATTGCATGGAGGCGATAGTGTCCTCCCTCTTCAGAGTTATGTGTTTTCCGCACGAAGGAAGAATGGTCAAGCTCGTAGACCAACTTTCATTTCCAGGATCACGCATTGCAAATAGTCAAATACCATCCCTTAACGGTTTATTCACTCAAGGAATGCCACCACCCCCGGTTCTACTTCCCGATGAATGCGAGTAATTCGGAAAGAAAAGAACTGGGACCCAGGGGGCATGCACCCTGGCCTGCCTCGGGCAGAGAAAACCTTAGGTATAAAGTTAATTTCCGCAGAAGAATGGACTAGTCCGTACCCCGTCCGAAAAAGGAAGAGAGGGTTGTTCTAGGATAAAATTCTTTTGTCAAAGTTATGTTGAAGGGGAAGAATCGCTCCCTTTGTCTAAAGAAGTGGGCTCTCCTAAGGAGGGGATCTATTTGTGGCAGCAAGAAGGCACCATCTTTGAATGTCAAGCCTCACCCATTAAAACAATATGTTTTAAAAGAGAAGTAGGGGCAGTCTTCAAAGAAAGAGAGGAAATTGCTGCAACAAGTAGTCACCATCCTTAGAAACCTAATGATAGACATCGCCGAAAAGAGAGTTTAGTTTGCGGCAGCAAACAAAGCCATTTTTCGGATAATAAGTAAGAGGACAGAATCTCGAAATTATACTTTATACCTGGGGGCATGCAAACCTTTTGAAGTGCAAGCACGGGACGACTATTTATTTTTTTAAATTTTTAGGTCCTCCCTTTAAACCTGTAGGTCTAACCCGTTAAATTCGTAGGATTAGCCGTTTCCAGCTTGCATAAAGAAAGGATGAAGGGCAAAAGTTAAAACCTGCCAAATTGGAGTAATTAGTGAGGTATCGCTCCTTAAATAAGATTACCTCACCTAAAGCATTCCTTGTATTAAGACTGGTATAATCGAGCAGTTTTAGCAATGTTCATGCTCGTTAAAAAATAAACGCAGGAATCGAGCAGTTTGTACAGAGTTCATGCTCGTTAAAAAATAAACACAAGTTGTGAGCAATCTTTCCCTAGTAGTTCAAGCTCATCCAGAAAAAATGACCGGTAAATAACCTGGAGAAATGTAACCTTTGAAAGCCGTTTTAAAAGCCCTTGGTCGTGTTTTCACCTCCATCCGTTCATTTGGCCAATCGTTCACCTCCATATGTGTGTTTACCCATTTTGAGGAACATCTGCGAAGAGTGATTTCACTTAGCCATCCTTGTGACACTGCCGTGATTGGAGAATTCCAACCTGTACCTGGAATCTGCTGCTATCCCTATTCATCACTCGTTCCTCAAAAGACGAGTCTTCTTTGAGCTCTTTTCACTGACTCGTAAAATATGAAAAGTTTGCCGAGTTTTGGCCTTCCAGCTCGTTAAAGGACAAGAAGAGCTATCCCTCCTCTAGATTTTAATCTTTTTGGACCTGAGGGATTATTGCACAAAAAGATCGAGCGCTTGTCTTGTTCGGCTCGTTAAAGAAATCGAAAATTCATCCCTTCTGTATGATTTTATACTTTTTCGGACTTAAGGGATTAGAAGACGAAAAAGGAATTGTGGAGTTAACTTTTTGTACCTTTTCAGACTCTCTAAAAATGAAAAGGACCGAGTTTTCCTTGTCGTTAGACTCGTTAAAATGATTAAATAGCGACAAACTTGTCTTTAGACGAGAACGAGTTTCCCTATCGCTAGGCTCGTTAAAACGTAGCGATGGGCTTGCCCGAAGGGCAGGTTATAGAACAAGCATATGTTATCCTCCTCAAGCTTGACAAAAATAAAGAGGTACTGGTCAGCAATGACTGGGGAAAAATTGGGAGAACCTCACAGCATTAATGGTAGCAAGTCGCTCTTGAACATGACACTTTGTCCTCTGTATCACATCGGGTTGGGTTGTTTCATTCACCGGTCTCATAACCATGGTCCTCGCCACACCATCCACAATTGGGGTAATTCTACCAATCCATCACATCAGTGTCGTTATATGTTCAAGAGATGTGGTTCTGCAAAGAGTCAACCGTGTTCCACCCACTGCCATACATTATCCTTCATCCACTTCATGACCGCCACCCTGAATCATACATCACAGTTTGTTTTCACCTCATCACAATCACTAGCTCCGTTCCGTGTCACTGATGTGGGATTCATTAAGGCCCTCCTTTGACGGACCGCTCCTTGTCGACATCAGCTCATTATCCAAGGAGTTGATCTAGGAACACCCCCTTCAGTACTTTGAAGCTTGCATGCCTCAATGGCAAGTTTCTCACTTCCGGCGACAGGTATACATCAATGACCTTCGACCAGAAGATTTTGCATGGTGGTCGATACCAAGTCCTTCATTCCCACCATGTGGATTGTACTGCCGTACCTTGAGGGTCATCATCCTTATCGGTGATTCCTCTCGTGCTTGTTAACGGTTTACATCATTGACCGGTAATCAAGCGATGTCTTTCCATGTTCGACTTCAAGAAATTCTCACATGGATCGACTTGTACATCGAGTGAAGATCGGAAGAGATTGAAGACCCTGGATCTAGTTTCATCCATCCGGGCTGCGATATATATTCAGGACATAAAGACATTTGATATGTACATCATTACAGCAGATGATCATCCTTCTCAAAGGATGATAATTTCAGCAGAGAATTATCAGTCTACAATCAGACGATCGTCTGTTCTATGTACCAAAATGTATTTATAAAGTTGAGCATGGGAATGCCCGCCTCAGCTAGATCATGAAAATGTATGAAAAATAATGTATTGTATTGTATCTTATTACAGGACACTTCTCAGCAGATTGAATGAACTTCGGATCCTCTCAATAAAGCATTTCACCCGATAAACGACCTCATACCTTAGGGGGCATCTGTTATAGACAATTTTGTGCCTTACAGCAACAAGCATGAATTGTCAATAATCCAAGGGATCCAAAGTTCCCTAAACATGATGTTCCTACCCCTAGAGGAACAAGGTCAGCAAACCAACAGCTCTCAGATCAGTTCTCCACCTGAAAACACTCAAAAACAAGCAATCCTGAAATCAAAGCAGGTGCTCCACTAGGTTTCTGCACTGAAACTCAGTTGCTCCATGGTGTACCTGCGTTGCAAAGCAAGTGGGACAAAGGCCACCTGCACTGAGCGAGATGGGACAAGTGGCACAATGAGTCATTGCTTTGGAATCTTCCAAAAATGACACTTGGATCAGGGATTTCGCCTTGTGATGAGTCAGAGGCTTTGTTTCTCCAAGTGGAAGCAAGGTTCACCAAGTGGACTCAAGAACTGAAGATCAACTAAAGATTAACTGAAGAGAGAGAGGAAACAAGGCAGCTACACATCAGTTGCAAGCTGACTCATCCTTTCTCAATTCATCTATATATTGAGCTCTCTCCTATGAGCTCAGGAGGCTGGAATTTTGTGCAAAGTAATGATATGCTGTTGGTTTCACTATTGAGTTATTGGGTGATTGTTTGAGAGAGGTGAAGAGGAGAAATTCTTTCTGCTGGGAGGTGTTGCTGGGTTGGAGCCTTCAATGGTTGTAATACTCTCAGAACCTTTATCTCTTCATTAATAAAAGCTATTGAGGTTCTTCTATGTGCTCTTGTTTCAATAATATATTGTGATGATTGCATGTTTGGTTTACACTAATCCATGAACCAGTTATGATTGCATGCCTCTTGTAGTTTCCTTCTTTGTTATTTTGCAGGATCTCATTGTAGCTGGGCAAGCAAAAGAACAAGGAGCTAGGAGCAAGCGGCCAAAGAGAAGAGTTTGGATTTGACATTAAGAGCAAGGCAACGGTTAGTGCATTTCTCCATTCTCTTTTGCTTTCATAAAGAAGTAAACCTTAAGTAGTTTGTTTTACAGTTGTTGCTAAGGAACTATCACCCTTAGAGTGGGATAGGGTCATCCGAGTCGGATACTTTTCCCTACAGCACATATTTAGTTGGTTGGCATCTTGGTCTACAGTGTGCACTGATGTAATACTTGACTATCTCTCCACCACTCCTCAAACCAGATAAAGAGATGAGGGAACCTCACTTTGATAAACCTGTCAAGAATTATATATCTTCTACCTATATTTCAAGAATATGTGCTCCAAGTCTGAATGCATGAGCTTGAACATCCCATGCATAGATAAGATACTTCAAAAACCATTTGTTGCCTCATACCAAGAAGCTAGAAGAATTTGAAGGGCCAACAATCTCTCAAATACTAGATAGTCGCAGGATTATTAGATATAGTTAAATCTTGTTCCTCATGTTCTCTTCCCCTCCATATTAAAGTTATTTTATTCCAATAGACATCTGAAACATGATAAGAAGGATCATTAGGATAATATTCATACAAAAAACTAGAGAAATTTTAAGGGAAAAAGGCAAAACAAGTTTTATAATTATGCTTACCACACCCCCTTAAGGGTAGATAATGCATTAAATTTCCCTTCTTAGTGTATTTTTTCCCTTTTCAGCACTCATTTTGACTTACTGGGGTGCATTAGACCTAGGGCAAAAAATAGGAGCCCTAGGGCCCTGAAAAAAATTAAATATATAAATAAATAAGTAAACATATATATATATATATATATATATATATATATATATATATATATATATATATATATATATATATATATATATAGATAAATGAAAAATGGATGGATGAAAAGAAGGAGGAAGGTTATAGCTCCTACCTGGAAGTGAAGACACTCTAAATGATCCATTGGATTATTTGCAATCAGTTGAAAAATATTGGGGGAAAAAAACACTAAAAACTCACTCTCCAAGAGGTAAAACGTGAAATGATAAAAATGAATTACCTTTTGCCTATTTATGGTCATTTTAATCATTATTTTTTTAATATTTTAACGTTTTGGCCTAAATGTGATTCAATTTTATCATGAAACAAGTATTTTTAATATTTTGGTGGTTTTTTGAGCAGGTTGACAGTTGTTTAATGAATTTTGATGATGTTTGAATTGAAACAGATATTTTTGACCAAAGAGCATATTTTTATCATTTTTTCAGGCTCTGTATACCTACAAAATAGGAACCCCCTATAGTTCTCTTTCACCTCTTTTCAGACTCCCAAAATATGAAAATATTGTCGATTAGTTGCCTTTTTGAACTTGTTAAAGTAAATGAAAATACATCTACTCATTATAAGTTTAACCCTTTTCTAGACTGAGATAAACTACTTATGAAAAAGGAATACCTTATTCAAACATGGCTAAGAGGCTCTCCTAAGTATTGTTTTCTACCTTTTCGAACTCAAGAGACTATCTACGAAAAGGAATATTTGGATTTTTATTTTTTTCCTCTTTTTCAAACTCTCTAAACATGAAAAAAGATCTGAGTTAGACCTTCATTGGACTCATAAAAGCATAAAACAACAATGGACTTGTCAAACATTACGGGATTAAACCACTTCTTCTCAATATTCGTTAAAAATACTTGGAGCAATTCATCTGGAGGATGAAATTATAGATCAAGCATATGTTATCCTCCTCAAGCTTGTTAAAAAATAAGGAGGTACTAACTAGAAATGGTTGGGGCAATCAGGAAAATGGGATACTCCCCCTATTAATGGTATTGACTCACTCTTGAAAACGACACTCTTCCACTTCATCTCTATGGTTGTTGGATTGGGAAATTTTCATGCCTTTTGGTTCATCACACCATTTCAAAGCCTTCATTTTTGCTTTTGGGTCAATTATGTCAGCTACATTCAATTTCATTGATGTGTTCAAGAGAAAGCATTCAATTGATATCTGCTATGATACTCTTAAGGCTTCATTCCATGATTACTATTGTTGAACTAGTTCTGCATCACCATCATTCTATTTCAAATTATAATACCCATTTTATGTCATTGATGGGGGGTACATCAAGGCCCTCCTATGATGGGTAACTTCATGTCAACATAAGTGCATTACCCAAGAAGTTGTCTTAGAAACTCTCCTTTCAATACCTTGGGGATTGCATACATCAGTGTCAAGTTTCCTCTCTCTTGGCTACAGGTTTACATCATTTTCATTTAACCAATAGATCTTGTGTGGTGTTCGACTTCAACTCATTCATTCACACCATACAGATTGTACTATTGTACCTTGATCCATTAACATCATTGGTGGTTTCTCTCGCATCTATTAATGACTTACATCATTGACTAGTAATCATATGGTGTTTTCCATATTCGTCTTCAACTCCTTTATTCACATGCTTAGACTCGTACATTGGACAGTTGAGTGAACGAGATAGAGGACCATGGACCTAGTTTCATCCATCTACACTGTGCTTTTATGATTAATGCAATATTACAAAGCATTATGGCTATGGTCATACATTCATGCAATCATGGATCCATACTTTGTCATTAGTGGACATGATTTTTTATCATTATACATGTAATGTTAACTTATGTGTTGAGCATTGGTATGCCTCCCTCAACAAAGATATCATGATGAAAATGTATTGTAACACATGATGATCTCCACCAGTTGTTCTTGATCCAATTTTTTTACAAAGTAAATCAATTCAGTCATCAATCATTGTTTCTAACTTTGCCCGTTAGAGGGTAATCTTTTATTGTTGGGTCCCTATAATACTAGTGATCACCCCATTACTATTGTAGTTTTATCCATTATTAATATTGTTGTTCCCCTATTGTCCCCATATTGTTATTACTATGCCCCATAGAATCCCTCTATTGTTATTTTTGTGGCTTTATATTATTATTGTTAGGTCGGCTGGGTTATATTATGGCTCCTTAGAATCCTATATATATAAAGGAGGTTTTGTCATTTGAAATATAAGAATTGTTCATTCATGTAATGTAAAGGAGGTTTCCCCCTCGAAGAGGCTGAATTCTAAGGCGTTGATCTATCTTTTCTATCTTTCTTGGGCTAGTTTAATAACATTTGGTATCAAAGCTTTGGATTCTAGGGTTTCGCTGCTCCAAATAGGTCATCATGGAATTTTCGCTATAACGTTTTTCTACGACGTTTCGAAAGCTAAAAAAAACATTTGAGAAGAAATCGTGCTGAACCATGGATCCGAGTTTCAGAGCTTTTAGTGCTATATTTGCGGAGATATGATCTGAGGAAGTTGGTATTTTTGCAAACTCCTTAATTACATTCCAAACAGGTGACCTGGGGAAAATCTTCATAACATTCTCTCTGAGCATCGGATTGAAATTTCATAAGAAAGTACAAAAATAGGATGGAATATAGTTTCTTGTGCATATTTTTCAGAGCCAAAGGTTGAAACAGTGACTCGTGGCACGTCATACAAGTTCGCTCTACTGAACTAGTCTATAATTAGGTCACCGTGGGAGATTTCGCACAACTCTTCCTTGGAGAATCCAATTTGGATAAGACTGGTGGCATTGGAAAAAGGACATAGAGGGCTACTGCATATCACAATTTCAGAACTGGATGATCCAAAAGCACAGAGATACATCAGAGGCAATATCAAGCTCCTACAAAGTGAAAAAAGGTGTGTAGATTTTTTTAAATTTTTGCTTAAGCTTGGTTTGAAAATTTATTTTGAAGGAATTCAAAGGGCATAATAGAGAATTATTATCGATAACTGATGCCCTGAGGATAGAAAATGCAAACACCTAGTAAGCAACCTGAAAACTCTAGCATGACTCATGAAGAAGAGGAAGAAATGCTACATGATATATCAAAATTACAAGACCAAGTGCAACAAATTTCACTCTCACAAAAGCTAATAGAACCTAAGATAAATGGCGTGGAATCTAAGATAAAGGGCGTGAAAGCTAAGATGGATGATTTGAAGATAGATTTGAAGAGAGATTTGAAGAGAGACATGGCAGATTTGAAGACATATTTGACAAATTTTTTACAAGAAATAATTACTAATGGTGAAAAGGTAGTAAAGGAAACTCATGATGCGAACAAAAGAAATGTTAATCATGATTTCATAGACTCTAATGTGGGATCGAAGACCCACCATGTTCCAAAAATCGATATGAGGAAGTTTGATGGCAAGGATCCTGCAACATGGATATTAAAGATGGAGAAATTTTTCGATCTCAATAATGTGAAAAACACACAAAAGGTACGTATTGTAACTTTATATTTGGAACCAAATCAGTTTGTATGGTATCAATGGCTTCTCATAAACAAATTATCACTTGGGTAATTTTTACGGAAGAATTGACAGCACATTATGAGGATAAAAAAAGCAACACTTTTTTTAGCCAATTGATAAGTCTCAAACAAAAGGGTTCAATAATGGAGCACATTGAGGAATTCCAAAAATTGAACATAAGGGTAAAAAATATTCCAGAGGAACCAGGGAAAATTTTAAGAACCCCCCCTAAATTTATAAATAAAATAAATGGGCGAATCTCCATGGTATATAGGAAAAATGGAAGGCGATTTTATCAATAATATAATATGTATATATAATTTTTTGGCGAATCTCTCACCAGGCATGGCGAATATTTTACTCAATTATAAAATCTTGTAAGATCTTGGCGAGTCTTTCACTAAATAATAAAACTTTGTAAAGTCCTAGTGAATCTTAGCATAGGCTACATGCTGGTTTAATTCCCCCATTTAAATAGGCCACATTCCAGGTGAATACCATGGGTTAATACCATGTGCCATTTTGGTGAATACCATGGGTCAATACCATGTGCCATTTTTATTTTTATTAATTCTAATATTAGGGTTAATAATGGTTTTTTGCATGGTATTAATAACAATCTAGTCCATGGTATTTGTCCCATAGTATTTTGGCCATAGGTTTCACCTAAATATAACCCATTTTTTGAGTGTTCGTAAATATAAGGTGAGTTATGGAGTAAATATAAAAAAATGTTTTATTTGTTTACCATACCTCTCGTTTATTTATATTTTTATTAATTTACCATACCTCTTTTACAAATATGGTATTTGGCCCATAGGATTCACTTAAACAAAACCACTTTCTTGAGCCTTCATAAATAGAACAAGGGTTATGGACTAAATATAAAAAGAGGTTTTATTTATTTACGATACGTCTAGTTTATTTATATTTTTATTTATTTACCATACCTTTTGAGTAAGTATAAAAATACGTTTTATCTATTTACCATACCTCCACTTTACTTATATTTTTATTTGTTTACACCCTTACATGTATATAAGGTGACTTATGGAGTAAATATAAAAAATGTTTTATTTATTTACCATACCTCTCATTTATTTATATTTTTATTAATTTACCATACCTCTTTTATAAATATGGTATTTGGCCCATAGGATTCACTTAAATAAAACCTATCCTTGAAAATGAGCGAATGGATTCACTTAAATAAAACCTATTCTTGAAAATGGGCGAATGCAAGGTTGTAAGTCCTAATTTCAAGGGCTAAATTTACCTTTTTTACCCTCTCCCTTAAAATAAGGTGGGCTATTTGAGGTGATTTGTAAAAATGTACTATGATACAAAATATTCGCCCACTAAAAATTTAAAACCCCTTAATTTTGCCAAAGGGCGAACATTCGCCCCTAAAATTATCCTTGAGAGGAACATAAGATTGATGTGTTCATAGGGACTTTAAAGGATAATATCTAACATGATGTTCGCCTTTGGGAACCTGATTCATTAGAGAAGGCATTCAGGTTAGCAAGAAAAATGGAAAGCAAAATTATGGCAATCAGGAAGCATACCACTCACAACTATAAAGATGGAAGTGTTGTTGCCCCTAGTCTTCCACAACCTATAAGGTTGACACCACAACAATTGGAAGAAAAAAGAGCAAAAGGGCTTTGTTAGAGTTGTGATAGAAAATACACTAAAGGTCATAAGTGTGCTAAGAAGAAATTATTCTACATAGATTGTGAAGAGGAAGAAGAAAAGGAGAAAGAAAGGTCAAAAGAAGAGGATATACTCTAGGAACAAAGCCTAGATAAAGAAGAAATGAATCCGACCATATCTTGTAATGCATTTGCGGGAATTACCGCTCCTCAAACCATCAAGATAGAAGGACAAATCAAGAAGAAAAAGGTAATAGTGTTGATTGATTCAGGAAGTACCCACAATTTTATTCATTGTAAGGTAACAAAAGAATTGAATTGCTTCTTATATCCAGCACCAGAGTTTCAAGTGATGGTTACAAATGGAGGAACAATAAATTGCTCTGGAAAGTGCCATAATATCAAGCTATCCATGGGAGATTATGTATTGACTAGCCCAATGCTTTCCATTCCAATGGGAGGTGCTCATGTTGTACTAGGAGTCCAATGGCTACAATCCTTGGGTACAATAGCTTTTAATTTTCAAGAACTTTTCATGAAATTTTCTGTGGAAGGAAAGGAAGTTGAATTAAGGGGTATTGTAGGGAAACCAGGAAAGATAATCAGCTCTAACGGTATGACAAAGCTTCTAAAAAAGGAACAAAGAGGTGTAATTGCACAATTATGTTCGCTAGATGTTTCCACATTGGAATCATCTATTTCTCCAGATCTCCAAAAAGTCTTGGACAATCATTCCAAGGTATTTGAGACTCCCAAAGGTCTCCCACCTATTCGTGATCATGATCATGCTATTCATCTGATTCCAGGAAGTGTTCCTCCAAACATCAGGCTGTACAGATATCCCTATGCCCAAAAGAGTGAAATTGAACGTATGGTTGCATAAATGCTAGAGGTTGGTATAATTCAACCGAGTCAAAGTTCTTTCTCTTCTCCAGTAGTATTGGTGCACAAGAAGGATGGATCATGGTGCATGTGTCCGGATTATAAGGAGCTCAACAAGCTCACTATTAAAGATAAGTTTCCCATTCCTGTCATTGATGAATTACTGGATGAATTGCATGGATCAATTTACTTCACCAAGTTGGATCTTCATTCCGGATATCATCAAATCAGAATGAAGACTGAAGACATTTCGAAAATAGCATTTAGAACTCATGAGGGTCATTATGAATTTTTGGTCATGCCTTTTGGCCTTACCAATGCACCTTCGACATTTCAAGGTTTGATGAATTCCATTTTCAAACCATTCCTTAGAAAATTTGTGTTAGTATTTTTTGATGATATACTAATCTACAACAAGTCTTGGAAGGATCATGTTGAACATGTTGACAAGGTGCTAAAACTATTGGAGGAGAAACAATTATATGAAAAAATATCCAAATGTTTCTTTGGAGTAAAAGAGGTGGAATATCTGGGTCATATTGTATCTCATGAAGGAGTTAAGGTAGACCCTAGAAAAATTAAAGCCATTAAGGAATGGAAAATCCCCACATCCATAAAGCATCTACGAGGATTTCTCGGGTTGAGGGTATTATCGCAAGTTTGTTAAGAATTATGGGAGAATAGCAGCACCTCTAACAACATTATTGAAGAAAGATGCATTTTCATGGACTCCAGAAGCAACAAAGGCCTTCGAACATCTTAAAGAGGCAATGTGCCAAGCACCAGTCTTAGCTACACCAACCTTCACAAAACCTTTATTGTGGAATGTGATGCTTCAGGAAATGGAATTGGTGCTGTTTTAATGCAAGATGAAAGACCCATTGCTTTTGAAAGTCATCCAATCAAGGGAAATTTTTTACACAAAGCTATTTATGAGAAGAAAATGTTGGCAATACTCCATGCACTTAAGAAATGGCGACCCTACCTAATGGGAAGACACTTCAAGGTAAAAACGGATCATGATAGCCTTAAATACTTTTTAGAACAAAGATTATCCTCTGAAGAGCAACAAAAGTGGGTCACAAAGATGTTGGGTTATGACTTTGAAATCATCTACAAAAAAGGGAAGCAAAATGTGGTGGCAGATGCACTCTCAAGAAAGGATGAGGAGGTGGAAGCATTGTTGTGCGCCATTTCTATTATCCAACCAGATTGGATAAACGAAGCAAGGGAGGAATGGAAGAATGATGAAGAAGTGTGGGCACTTATTCGAAAGTTACAACAAGATTCCAATACGTCTGATACATTTAGTTGGAAAAATGATTCATTATGGTACAAAGATCGCTTATACCTCTGTAAGAATTCCCAACTAAAACAAAAGATTCTTATGGAATTGCACACTTCTCCCTTAGGAGGGCACTTAGGTTTCTTAAAAACTTACCACAAGGTTAAGAAGGAATTTTTTTGGGATGGCCTTAAATCGGATATTCAAAAGTTTGTGGCGTAATGTTTGGTTTGCCAAAAAAATAAAGTTGAAACAATTAAGACACTGGGTCTATTACAACCTTTATCCATTCCAAGCCAACGTTGGGAGGAGGTTTCAATGGATTTTATCACAGGTTTGCCCAGGTTTGAGGGAAAGAGTGTCATCATGGTGGTAGTTGACAGACTTACCAAGTATGCACATTTTTGTGCATTATCACATCCATTTAAAGCCAGTACAGTTTCTACTGCATTTATGGAAACAATTCAAAAGCTACATGGAAACCCAAAGATTATTGTAAGTGACAGAGATCCCATTTTCACTGGAAATTTGTGGACAAAATTATTTTATTGTCTTGGTACTCAGTTAGCTCATAGCTCATCTTATCATCCTCAATCTGATGGGAAAACTGAGATAGTAAACAAATGTTTGGAAGGATATCTTTGTTGCTTTGTATCTGATAAACATACATAATGGGTCAAATGGTTGCCTCTGGCTAAATTGTGGTATAACACTTCATTCCATACAGCAACAAAAATGACCCCATTTATGGCACTCTACGGATATCAGCCACCATCCATCACATCATATTTAATAGAAAATTCTAAGGTTCAAACAGTGGAACATCACATCGAACATCAACAACAAGTACTCCAACTCTTAAAGGATAACCTCGTGTTGGCACAAAATAGAATGAAACAACAGGTAGATCAACATCACAGCGAAAGAAGTTTTGATGTAGGTGATTGGGTATTCCTACGGCTACAACCATATAAGCAAATGTCCCTCAAGCAAGCTAAGAAGGATAATAAATTATCACCAAAGTATTATGGTCCGTACAAGGTGTTAAAAAAGATTGGTACTATGGCATACAAATTGGAGCTTCTTGCAACTTCTCGATTACTCCCAGTTTTCCATGTTTCATGTTTAAAGAAGGTTATAGGTGACAAGCTCCTAGTTCAAACAATATTGCCAGAACTTGACGAGGAAGGAAAAATTATATTGGAACCGAAAGTAGTCACAGAAACAAGAACTCGACAACTACAAAATCGATCAATTTTGAAGTATCTTATCAAGTGGAAGAACTTATCCACTGAAGATTCCACATGGGAGGATGAGAATTTTATACAGAAGCATCTAGAACTACTCAGGCGTTGAGGAAAACAATTTTTTGAAGGAGAGGGGCATGTTGGGTCCGTATAATATTAGTGATTACCCCATTATTATTGTAGTTGTATCCCTTATTAATATTGTTGTGCCCCTATTGTCCCCATATTGTTATTACTGTGCCCCATAGAATCCCTCTATTGTTATTTTTTTGGCTTTATATTATTATTGTTAGGTCGGCTGGGTTATATTGTGGCTCCTTAGAATCCTATATATAGAAAGGAGGTTTTTTCATTTGAAATTAAAGAATTTTTCATTCATGTAATGTAAAGGAGGTTGCCCCCTCGAAGAGGCTGAATTCTAAGGCGTTGATCTATCTTTTCTATCTTTTTTGAGCTGGTTTCATAAAATTTATAGTACATTTTGTTACATTTGGTCAATTGGCTTGCAAACTCGATTAATCAACATCCATGAACACCTTGTCATCATGCCTACACAAATCCCTAAGCATGACACTTTCAAATCCCTAAGTTTCTGTGTCTAACTTCTTCAAATCAGTTCTTTTAAGGCCCAGCGCACCTTGGCCCTTTAGGGACATGTGTTCAGTAGCAGGTTGCTCCATTTGGTACCAGTGCTGATCAACAGTAGGTTGTCCCTTGTTGGGGATGTGCTAATTCTATAAATTCCTAAAAAATAAAAGGAATCCTGAAGCTTCCTCTACCAGAATATTCCAAGAGTTGTTTCAACCATTTACCATGGATAAGAACTTCAAATCCTATATGATTCTACCTTGGAGATTTCACCTCTTATCCCCTGATCTCATCCTCCCATCAAGAGTGGATCTCAGGTCTAGATTGGTAAACGGATAAGAATTCCTGAACTACCACACTCTCCTATAAATGTATAACCATCTACAATATTAAGGTTGGATTTTGGAGATTGATCATGCTCTCATTTTTTGCCTTGAATCTAAGAGAGTCATCATCTTCATGCGTTAGGGTGACATTGAGTTGTGATTTGTGATAAGGAAGGACAAGTAAACTAGGGAAGATCGCTACAATATCAGCTATTATTCTTGGTTGTAAACTCTCTCCTATTCATATTAATACAAATATTATATCATTTTCATATATATTTTATGTTATGCTTACATTCATATGTTTCAATGCTTTGACGATCCATTGAATAGAGTAATTGGATAATGCTACATAGATGTTGTAGATATTTGGTGTGTTATGATTGTATGTGCAGGTTCTAATTATAGCAATCAAAGCTACAATTGGAGCTTACAATCCAAGAGGAGAGTAAATCTTATGATGGATTCCAAGTAAGCCTCTTTCCATTCTTCAATTTCTCCAAGGGAAACTTTATATTCTTTTCTTTCTTTTGTTATAGACTAGTCCACTAGGTCTAGGGAAGATACTTCTATCTGAAGTTGTAAATTTCATATAACACAAACATGAACCATAAATATTCAAAGAATATTCTTAGAAAAATTCACAATCCATGTGTCAAAACATGTTTCCTTGGAATGCTTCAATATCCCGCAAGAGTCTCAAGTTACATAAATGTAATAAACACCACTAGCTCCAATAGTGGAGCCTTATAGCCACTACTTGCTCCCCAAAAGTACTAACTTTGTCTCTCTAATACCTTTTGGGAGAATCCAAGTTTCAAAGTACTTTACATGGGAAATGAGGATCTATTTATCACTTAAGGAATGACCTTTCACATCCTCATTAGTCTTGACTTTCCAACTTCTAATGACCTTTGGAATTCTACAATCTTTGGAGTTCCAAATAAATTTTGCAATTACTTATGACTTTTGATATTAAATGTCTTTTGTACTTTTGTCGACTCTTTAGTTCATACATGACTCTTGGACTTCCACTCATTTGTCTTTTATAATGATTACAATAATACATCATGACTTCCACATCATCATATGATGAGATTTGACATGTCACTATCATTGATGATTGGGACTAATAGTGACTAATGACATGGAATTTCTCTAGTGGTGACATGGTTTCCACTTGTGTCTTCATGTATTCATGTAACTTGAATTCATTTATGTTGTCACAATACTAAGCGTCTTTGATATAATTGATTCTTTGGGGTGATTTGATCATCAAGGTTCAAATGTGATCTTCATTCTTCATGCAACTTCCTTCGTTTGTTATATGTGCCCGATCTTCCTCGTGTGTGATTTCCATGATGTTTTTCGAACAACTGTATCTTAAATCACTCATGATGAGTAAGAATTACCCAAAAAATATCCTATTCTACCATGATCCATGCATATTTTCTATTTAGGCCTTTTCAGTGTGCTTGAGATAGACAAAAGGGGCTTATAGGTGCATGGGAGAACTTTGAAAGCTTGAAGGGATGAAGGGGAAAGGATTTGTGGATTCGGCATCCACTCATGCACTCAAGAGAGGGCGACAACCAAGGTAGGACACATGGGGCAAGTATGAAGGAGGAAAGGGAAGGCTTCAGGCATCCCAAGTGCATTGTGTGCTCAATGAAGAGAGACAGGGCACATGATGCACTCCTAAAGGCTAAAGGATGAGGCTTCATGCCTTCAGAGTGCACTCATGCACTCAAGAAACCAAGGAGGGTGCATCCCTTCAAGTTGAAGAAGTTCTCTCAAGGAGGGTGCATTCCTTTATGATGAAGGAGTGATTTCAAGGGGGTTCATTCATTTGGGTTGAAGAAGTTCTCTCAACAAGACTGCATCCCTTTTGGGTCGAAGGGGTGCTCTCAAGGAGTGTGTAATATCTAAAGTATAGATTCGAAACTACTCATGAAATTTACTAAATCACAAGAATACAAGCTACTCTATTAGTCTATGGAAGTTAATTCATGATTGATAACACATAACATCAACATGCAAGAAGAAACATCACTCATACATAGAGATTTATTTAAGGGAAAGAAACTGCTCAAAACCCATTACTATTTGTATTGCATTAATCAAAAAATAGAGATGAAATACAATGATTGCTCAAGCCTGAGCACAACTTGTAAGTGCATAGTATATCTCTCTACCTCACTAACTGAACCTGGCCAGTACTTAGCCAAGTTTTCAAGCCTCCAAGATCCTATTTCCTTCCATTTTTCCTTGAGGAATTAGCCCCTATATTTTAAGGAAATTCCTCTATTAGGTTGCACAATTCCTGTAGGCTCATTCTTTGATTGCATGCACCACCTGTACACATGGGACTAGTATACAAATGGTTGTACACTACCTCGGAATCTCCATCTCAACTGGGTAACTCAAATTATCTGCGTGGAAAAACATATTTTGGGCTAATTGATCAGTTAATTTGATTACCACTGAGTGTGATTAAATTTACACTGCACAACTTGAACTTCCACTAGTTTCTCCAACAGTTGACACTATTTTAACTGACTATAACTCAAATTAACTAAAATATTGCTACAAATTAGCAATCGATCATATTGAACTAGACTCAAACTTCCCAAACTCGAATAAATTGAGTTAACTAAGTGACAAGTTCCATGTAACCTCAGTTAACTACCTTGAAGATTTTGTTGATGTGGAAATTCAAATTTTCTCTAGTTTGACCAAGGCAAGGTGAACATGATATTTTCTTCTACATTTTCAACACTCCCTCTCAACAAGAATTTGATTATTGGTCACCCTGATCTTGCTTCTATGGAGCTCAAATTTTCCTCTTGACAAATCCTTTGTCAAAATATATGCATCTTGTTCCTCTGTTGGAATGTACTGCAACAACATTATTTGTCTCTTCATACAATCTTGTAGATGGTGATACCAGATATTTATATGCTTGGATCGATCGTGAAAAACAATATTTTCAGAGAGCTTGATGCAACTCTGATTATCACAGTAGTTCACAGTTGGATCCATCATTTGACCAAATAATCCAACAAGGATCTTTATCATCCAAATTTCCTCACATTTTGCTTGACTAGTAGCCATATATTCTAATTCTGCTGAGATGAGTGTCACAGACCTTTGTTTCCTGTTGTACCAAGAAACAACTATAGACCCAACATTAAAAATTCCTCCTAATGTACTCTTCTAGTCTGATGGACTCCTCGCCCAATCTACATCTATGAAGCCACATAGCTTCACTCTCTCTGTCTATTTGTACCATAGTACAAACTAAGTAGTGCCTCTAAGGTACCATAGAACATGATTAATTACCCTCCAAAATAATTTGGTCAGCCGAACCATAGCTTGGCTCAACTAGTTAACTGCATAGCACATGTCTGGCCTTATGTTCACAAGGTACGTGAGTGAATCCACCAACTATCGGTAAATAGTAACATCCACTTTCTCACCTAAAATGACATCCTCCATTCTGCAGTGGTTTGCTATAGGTGTTTCCATGGGTTTTCAACTCTACATGTGAAACTTCTGAAATATCTCGATGGAATACTTTCCCTGAGAGACAAACAATTCCCCTTCTCCTTGCCATACTTCCAATCCAAGGAAATAGTGCATGAGATGCATGTCATTTATTTCAAACTCTCTTGCAAGTTCCTCCTTGCAAGATATGATCAGTCGTTCATCACTAGTTAAAATCAATTCTGTTAAGAAATTATTCAGAGAACATAAATTAATATTGAGAGTCAGTGAGAGGAAAAAATATAAAAATTAACCAGAAACAACCATAAACACATAAACATTCACGCTTATCCGAGAAAACCCCAAATCCGGGGAGAAACCCAACCTAATGATATTTCATTAGCATTGGCCAAAACCCTGGCCAATCCGACCAAGTGAGCCTTCACCACTCACCTTCAGGCCTACATTACAATGAAGTCCTTCCAGCCTTTTCTAGGCTCCATTACATATAATACCATGGGCAGAATACTATGGGTGCACAATACCATGTGCCCCAAAACCATCACTGTTTAACCTGGTCAACTTTAACTCTATCCCGAGTCAAGTTTACCTAACAATTCCCCCCTTAAACTTGACTTGGGGTTCCTTGACTAACTCCAGCCAAACCTGCTAAGTGAGACAAGCCCGCTCACTCTAGCCCTTGTGCCCCTCAGATTTTTTTTTTTTTACTCGGGGTATTGTTAACCCGACATCCCCCCTATCACCTAGGTCTAACCAGACTTTACTAGTGATTACCCAGGGGTACACATGCCTTACAGTAGTACGCCCATTTACATGCAATAATTTTGACTTCATTAATTTTTTTTTTTTTTGTCGCTGCTATTCTGACCCATCCTCTCTCAATATGATTTTCTCATTTTATCATCATCATCCCAGGGAAAATCGGTGCTCCTGCAGTCCACAGATCCAGACTTGGCCATGATCCCATTCATATTGGCTCCTCAACCTGACCGCCTCCCATTCAGTGTAATCCGGCCAAGAGTCACGTCTCCTTTGTGCATAACCCACTGGGAATCAACGACCCCGATACTAGAATTTGCAGGTCCGCACACACCTACTTAGGGAATCCAGTCCCTAAGCGTGCACCAGGTTGTTTTGTATCATCTTCCAAATGCATTTCCATGCACCCCTCGAGAACACTAGCGCCATGATCTACACGAACTCCGTCTTGTGGACATCCACGTCAGGCTTCTACTTCGTCAGCGGCCACATCATACTGCTATTCGGATCTAGCGCTAGCTGCGATATCTGTAGCCCATGCCTTTTCACGACCTTTAGATATTCTTCGGCGTCGAAATTGTCGACCCCCAGATCTTCATCCCCTCAGCCCACTTAGTGAGACTCTCATCGTAATGAAAATCATCATTGTCGAAAATTTTAGCAACGAAGAATATCCATTGTTTAAGCCCCACCTGCTCTACATAATTACTCTTTTGATGGACATGACCGCGTCTCTGCATTCTAGCCCTATTTTAAAAGAACATAATTCCGACCATGGATCCGACAATCATCATCGTAATAAGCCCAAGGGCTATCAGCGTGTGCAGGCGCTTGAGCACACAGTGGGTCAGTCCTCGGCTAGCTCGGCTCCAAATCGGCAACTGCGAAACATCATCTGCTCTTTGCCGATGGGCCATGGAAATCGCCACAAGCATTGAGGCCACATGCTTTTTCGAACTAGGGCTCGGATCTTGCAAGTGGACGGTCTGGCCCGCGGCGTACAGAATGCAATCCGCAAATGAAAATATCGCCCACGCGCATGCCCTGAGGCGCTCGTAGGTCAACATGAACAGCCCAAAGGAAACCAACCATCTCAGCAGTTTCGAAAACCCGACCTACTGATTCTTGTTCTTGTTTTCCTCTGAGCTCTAGACCTTAGACTTCTTGCTCTTTCTGACAACCCAACAAATGGCGGCCTTCAGATCATTAAAGGTCCTGACCATTGCCTAACAGACAACCACGAGAAGCACCAGGATGGTCTCCAGAATGCCGAGTTTTAAAGGCTGGGTCCAAAATTCAACCAACGACCCTTGTATCTCCTGCAACGGCATGGAACATAGAATTGCCCATTGAATTGGCATCCAGTACTCCTGGAGCAACTTTCCCACGCCGTACAGAGCGGCTAACGACAGAATCAGCCCCCCATGCACCAGTGCTATATATAGAGCCAAACGTAGCTCTGGGCTCCTAGTTATCTGTGACGGCTTGTAGCTGTTCTCACCTTACTGTGCTTCAAGAATACAATCATCATCCATGAAAACCACATTCGAAGCCCAATCCCTCAACCATGGCTCTGATACCAATTGTTAAGAAATTATTCAGAGAACATAAATTAATATTGAGAGTCAATGAGAGGAACAAATATAAAAATTAACCAGCAACAACCATAAACACATAAACATTCATGTTTATCCGGGAAAACCCCAAATCCGGGGAAAAACCCAACCTAATGATATTTCATTAGCATTGGCCAAAACCCTGGCCAATCTGACCAAGTGAGCCTTCACCGCTCACCTTCAGGCCTACATTACAATGAAGTCCTTCCAGCCTTTTCTAGGCTCCATTACATATAATACCATGGGCAGAATACTATGGGTGCACAATACCATGTTCCCCAAAACCATCACAGTTTAACCTGGTCAACTTTAACTCTATCCCGAGTCAAGTTTACCTAACAAATTCATCAACATATAAGACAACAATTAGTGATTTACCTTCTACCAAAATATGGTAGAGGTTTGCATCCACTTCACTTTTGATGAATCCCAATCCAGTGACATATCTATCGATCCTCATGTATCAATATTAGGGTGCTTTCTTGACACGTGCAATTATCACTTGAGTCTGTACACATGGGACTCTTAATATACACCTCCTCCTTAATAAATCCATTGAGGAATGTTATTTTCACATCCATATGGTTGATCTTCCATCCCATTAATGGGCTAAAGAAAGAATTGATATGATGGATGAGTACCTTGCTATAGGAGAAAAGGTCTCCTCATAATCAATCCCTTCAACCTGAGAGTATCCCTTGGCCACAAATCTAGCCTTATTCTTCTCAATGATTTTGTCTATTGAATTCTTTACCTTGTAAACCATCTCGAACCTAACACTGATATATCTGCTAGTCTTGGAACAACTTTAAAAACAATATTTCTTACAATGGAATCATATTCTTCTACCATTGCATCAACCCATACATGTTTCTCTACTACTTCCTCGAAAGAGGATGTCTCAGTCTCTATAAGCTCAGTCATCAGAGCCATGTAGCTAGTATATTGTTCTATTGATCATCTCTTCCTGTGTTGATTTGAGGGAGCACTCACACTCTCCCTTGCATCCTACACAAGCCTCTCAGCTTCTCTAGTCCTTTTCTTGCTTTCCCTACATGGTTTTGTGTTATGCAACCAACGCACAAAATATAAGAAAATATAGATCAACAATTAAAAAATTAACCTCTTTGAGGGGGGGAACCTCCTTTACATTACATAAATGAACAAATTCTTGAATGATAAAATGATAAGACCTACTTGGTATATATAGGATTATAAGGGGTCACAATATAATCAGAGCATACATAACAATAATAATTTAAAGGCACAATAATAACAATAGTGGGCTAAGATGGGGCACAACAATAACAATAACAAGCTACACTAACAATAACAATAAGGGGAATACACTAGTATTACAGGGACCTAATATGCCCCTCTCCTTCAAAAATGTGTTTTCCTCAATGCTTGAGTAGTTCTGGATGCTTCTGTATAAAATTATCATCCTCCCATGTGGCGTCTTCAGCGGGTAAGTTCTTCCACTTAATGAGATACTTTGAAATTAATCGATTCCATAGTTTTTGGGTTCTTTTTTACGTGACTGCTTCAATCTCAAATATGATTTTTCCTTCTTTGTCAAGTTTTGGAAACATTATTTGAACTGGGAGCTTGTCACCAATAGCCTTCTTTAAGCATGAAACATGGAAAACTAGGTGTACTCGTGAAGATGCAAGAAGCTTCAATTTGTATGTCATAGTATGAATATTATGCAACACCTTGTAATGACCATAGTACTTGGGTGATAATTTATTATCCTTCTTAGCTTGCTTGAGGGACATTTGTTTGTATGTCGCCTACATCAAAACTTCTTTCACTTTGATGCTGATCTTCGTATTTTTTAATTCAATTATGCGCAAGAGTGATGTTATCATTTTATAGTTGGAGAACTTGTTTTTTATGCTCGATGTGATCTTCCACTGCCTTAACCTTATAATTTTATCTTAAAGATGATGTGATGGATGGTGTATGGTATCCATAAAGTTCCATAAATGGGGTCATTTCTGTTGCAGTGTGGAAGGAAGTGTTATAACACCATTCAGCTAGACATAACCACTTGACCTATTGTGTAATTTTATCAGATAAAAAGAAACAAAGACATCTTTCCAAACATTTGTTCACACATCATTTTTCCCATTAGATTGATGATGAAATTATTTCCAAAAACTTCTAGTGAAAATGGGATCTCTGTCACTCACAATAATATTTGGGTTTCCATGTAGCTTTTGAATTATTTCCATAAATGTAGTAACAATTGTACTGGATTTAAAATTATGAGATAATGCACAAAAGTGTGCATACTTGGTAATTCTATCAACTACCACCATGATGACACTGATTACTTTAGACTTGGGTAAAGTTGTGATAAAATCCATTGATACCTCCTCCCAATGCTAAATTGGAATCACTAAAGGTTGTAGTAGACCCGGGGTCTTAATTGCCAAACATTCTGCCACAAACTTCTGAATATCAAATTTAAGGAGATCCCAAAAAAATTCCTTCTTGACCTTGTGGTAAGTTTTTAAAAATCCTAAGTGCCCTCCGAAGGGGGAGGTTTGCAATTCCAAAAGAATATTTTTCTTGAGTTTGGAATTCTTACAAAGATATAAGCAATATGTGTACCGTAATGAATCATTTTTCCAACTAAAATGTATCATATGTATTGGGATCTTGCTGCAAATTTTGAATGAGTGTCCAGACCTCTTCATCATTCTTCTGTTCATTCCTTTCTTCTCTATCTAATCAGGTTGGATAATAGAAATGGTACAAATCAATGCTTCCACATCCTCATCCTTTCTTGAGAGTGCATCTGTAAGAACATTTTGCTTCCCTTTTTTGTAGATGATTTCAAAGTCATAACACAACATCTTTGTGACCTATTTTTGTTTCTCCTCTAAAGATAATATTTGTTCCAAAATGTATGTAAG
The DNA here is from genome assembly GCA_031772625.1 of Pinus tabuliformis. Classification (NCBI taxonomy): domain Eukaryota; kingdom Viridiplantae; phylum Streptophyta; class Pinopsida; order Pinales; family Pinaceae; genus Pinus; species Pinus tabuliformis. Next base: position 1,720,617,425 of record CM062818.1, on the reverse strand, counting down.
ACTATCATGATATGCTTTTACCTTGAAGTGTATTCCCATTAGGTAAGGTCTTCATTGCTTTAGTGCATGTAGTTTTTCCAACATTTCCTTCTCATAAATAGGTTTGTGTAAATACTTTCCTTTGATTGGAAAAATTTCAAATGTAGTGGGTCTTCCTTCTTGCATTAAAACAACACCAATTCCATTTCTTGAGGCATCACATTCCACAATAAAGGTTTTTGTGAATTTAGACGTAGCTAAGACCGGTGCTTGGCACATTGCCTCTTTAGGATGTTCAAAGGCCTTAGTTTCTTTTGGAGTCCAATAAAATGCATCTATATTTAGTAATGTTGTTATAGGTGCTTCTCTGCCATAATTCTTAACAAACTTGCGATAATACCCTATGAACTCGAGAAATCCTCAAAGATGATTTATGGTTGTGGGGATTTTCCATTCCTTAATGGCTTTAATTTTATTAGGTTCTACCTTAACACCCTCATGAGATACAATATGACCCAAATATTCCACCTCTTGTACTCCAAAGAAACAATTGGAGGTTTTTTCATATAATTGTTTCTTCTCTAATAGTTTGAGCACCCTGTCAGCATGTTGAACATGATGCTTCCAAGACTTGTTGTAGATTAGTATATCATAAAATAAATACTAACAAAATTTTTCTAAGGAAGGGTTCAAAAATGGAATTCATCAAACCTTGAAATGTTGAAGGTGCATTAGTAAGACCAAAAGGCATAACCAAAAATTCATAATGAACCTCATGAGTTTTAAATGTTTTTTTCAAAATGTCTTCAGTATTCATTCTAATTTGATGATATCATAAATGAAGATCCAACTTGATGAAGTAAATTTGTCTCTTTAATTCATCCAACAATTCATAAATGACAGGAATGGCGCTCCATTGTTATTTCTTTAGAAATTTTTTCATGCCATTAGAGATAATTATATTTCTTGGTCTCCCAATGATACCCCTTAATTGAACTTCCTTTCCTTCTCAAAAAAAAATTCAAGGAAATTTCTTGAAAATTAAAAGCTATTGTCCCCAAAGATTCTAACCATTGGACTCCTAGTACAACATTAGCACCACCCATTGGAATGGAAAGAATTGGACTATTCAATACTTATTCCCCCATGGTTAGCTGGATATTATGGAACTTTCCAAAGCAATTTATAGTTCTTCCATTTGCAACCATCACTTGAAATTCTGGTGTTGGATATAGGAAGCAATTCAATTCCTTGCCTATCTTACAATGAATAAAATTATGAGTACTACCTGAACCAATCAACACTACTACCTTTTTCTTCATGATATATCGTTCTATGTTGATTGTTTGAGGAGTGGTAATTCCTACAAATGCATTGTAAGATATGGTCAGATTCGTTTCTTCTTTCTTAGGGGTTGGTTCCAAGTGTATATCCTCCTCTTTTGATGTTTCCTATTCCTTGTCTTCTTCCTCTTCATAATCTATGTAGAATAATTTATTCTCAGCACACTTATGCCCTTTAGTCTATTTTCTATCACAACTGTAACAAAGAACTTTTTCTCTTTTTTCATCCATTTTTTTTGGCTCAGCCTTGTAGGTTGTGGAAGGCATGGAGCATCGACACTTCCATCTTTATAGTTGTGAGTGGTAGACTTCCTAATTTCCATAATTTTTCATTCAACTTTTATTTCCACCCTGAATTTCTTCTCTAAGGAATAAAGTTCCCAAAGGAGAACCTCATGTTGGATGTTATCCTTTAAAGTCCATGAAGACATCAATCCTATGCTCCTCTCAAATATGCGTTACCCTAATATTCAATATTTGGAAGTCCTTAATGTGCTCCGCCATTGAACCCTTTTGTTTGAGACTTGTAAATTGGCTAAAGAAGGTATTTCTATTTGTATCCTCATAACGTGCTATCATTTCCTCTATATGACTTTACCAAGTGATAAGTGGTTTACGAGAAAAATCCATCGTAACAAACTGATTGGGTTCTAAATATAAAGTTGCAATGCATACTTTTTATGTGGATTGCACATCATGGAGATCAAAATATTGATCCTATATAGTATCCATGTTACTAGATCCTTGCCATCAAACTTCCTCATATAAATATTTGCAATGTGGTGGTTCTTAAACCCAATGTTGGAGTCTACAAAATCATATTTCATATTCTCTTTGTCCTCGTCCTGATTTTCATGGAGTACCTTGTCACCACTAGGAAGCATTTATTGTAGCGACTTTGTAAATACTTCCTTCAAACCTTCCATGTTTACTTTCAAGAAATCCATATTAGCTTCCATGTATAATTTTAAATCACGCATGTCCCCTTTTAAGCCATCCACTTCCCTTTTATTTCATATTTGGTTGCTCTTTGTGAAAGTGAAATTTGTTGCACTTGGTCCCGTAATTTTGATATATCATGTTACAATTCTTCCTCTTCATGCGTCATAGTAGAGATTTATGAGGGCTTAATTGGTTTAGATTTCTTATGTTTGGGAGGAATTTTAGAACCCAATATTGATATCTATGCTTCAATATTCCCTTGGAATCACTTAAAACTAATTTTTCAAACAAAATTTATGTAAAATTTTAAAACAATACACACCTTTTTCTCGCTCTTTAGGATCTCGATATTGACGTTGTTGTATCTTTATAATTTAAGATCTCCAAGGTCTAATATTTCATCCTCTGGTATCCCTCTGAGTAATATTTCCAACACCACATGTTAGACCGAGATTGGATTCTTCAAGAAAGCTTTATTCCTGATTTCTCATGATGACCTGATTATAGACTGGTTTAGTAGAGAGAATTTGTACGACATGTCACATGTCACTGTTTCAACCTTCAGCCCCAAAAAACAATACAAAAGAAACTAGAGTCCATGCAAGTTTAGTCAATATTTACGAAATTCAAATCAGATGCTTGGAGAGAAAGTTATGACTATTTTTCCTAGGTCGCCTATTTGAGATTGAATTATGGATCCTGCAAAAATCCTAACGTCCTCATATCATATGTCCTAAAATATAGTGAAACAAGCTCTGAAATGTTTACATGACATTCACCACGATTTCATATCCACGTTGTTGAAATTTCAGCTTCTGAAACTTCGTATAAATTTTTTATAGAGAAAATACGAAAAATGACACGTTTGAAGTAGCGAAACTCTAAAATCCAAAGCTTTGATACCAAATGTTATGCAACCAACTCACAAAATAGAAGAAATGATAGATCAACAACTTAAAAATTATCCTCTTCGAGGGGGAAACCTCCTTTACATTACATAAATGAAAAAATTATTGGATGATACAAACGATAAGACCTCCTTGGTATATATAGGAGTCTAAGGGGTCACAATATAATCAGAGGCTACATAACAATAATAATGTAAGGGCACAACAATAACAATAGTGGGCTTCCATGGGGCAAAAAAATAACAATATGATGGATACATGGGCACAAAAATAACAATAGGGATCTACACTAACAATGAAAATAAGGGGAATACAATAATATTATAGGGACCTAACATTCTTCTTGAGTGCTTGTCTCCACTCTTTGCTCCCCAACTTGTGACTTCTCCACATCCTCTAAAGGTTCATCCTTTGGAGATAAAAGATCCTCATCTAGTGGGATCTGAAGCTACATCTCAAGAGAGATCCACATCACTTTATCCTCATCAAATTTTACATTCCTTCACACCACTGTCATTCTGAGGAACGGAAAGTACAAACAGTAGTTGTGGGGAGTTTCTGTGTACCCAAAAAATATTCCCAACTCTGTTGTCACCTCTAGCTTATTCTTGGCATATTTGGATACATGGCATTAGTTAGAGACTACAAAGATCCTAAAGTATGACAAATCTAACTTCCTCCCTAAGAAAGCCTCCTTCAATTTAGTCATGACCAAAATTTGATGAGGACTTCAGTTCTACGAATAGACTGTTGTGTTGCATGCTTCAGCCCACAAGTGTAGTGGTAGGCCTTGGTCATGCAACATCATCGTTTCTTCTCCCACAATACTTATGTTCTTCCTTTCAGCCACCTCATTCTCTGTGGGTTGTGGGGTGTTGTCAATTCTTGTTTGTTGTGTGGAAACTAAGACTGCTGATAGAAGTATCTTCCCTAGGCCTGGTGGAATGAACTAGAACAACAGAAAGTCAAAGGGAATATGTTTTCCTTAAAGTAAATAGATAATAGATGAAGCCTACCTAGAACCTATAGTATGCTTCATTCTTTCTTTGGCTTGAATGCTCCAATCCTAGCTTTGATCATTATAATTAGAACCTGACGGTCAGATAACACAAGCCAATGATCCACAGAATCTATGGAGCATCATATAATCACTTTATTCTATAGATCAACATGGTATTGAAATAAATGAAACCATAACATCATATATAGGAAAACAAATAACTCTTTGCATTAATAGAAATAGATTGAGTTACAATCAAAAATAGGTGTTGATCTTGTAGAAGAGCTCCTCCACGTTGATGTTTCCTTTCCTTGTCACAAAGTGCACCTCTAATCACCCTAATGTAGTGAAATGTATCTCTTACAACAATAGCATAAGGGTAGAATCACTCTCGAAAATCCAACCCTTGCCTATGGATGGAATTAAATATATAGGTGAAGGAGGTAGTTCATGAATGCTTATCCTTTTACCAATCTGGACTTGAGATCCACTCTTTATGGGAGGATGAGCTCAAGGGATAAGGGATGCAAAATCCAATGTAGGATAGGATAGGATTCGAGATTTGCATATGAGGTAAATGGTTACAACAGATCCTGGAAGCTTCTGGTAGAGGAAGCTTCGAGATTATTTTTTCCCCAAATTTCTAAAATCACTACACCCCCAACACATAACAACCTACTAGTGATCAGCACAAGTGTCGAGTAGGGAAACCTAGTACTCAACGCTCGCTAGTAAGGGGTCATGTTGTGTTGGTCATTAAAATGACTGAAACAAGGTGATTTCAAGTAGAAAATCAGGGATTAGAAAGAGTCATGCTTAGGGATTTGTGCAAGGATAATGAAAAGGGGTCAAAGGATGTTGATTGATCCATTTGAAGGCATATCGACCAGATGTGACAAAATGGCCTATAATAGATTACTCCCTAAAGCAAACAGTCATAAATGATAGATGATAACTAAATTTCTTTACCTTGTGACAAGATGGGATCAAGAACAACCAACACGATCATCATCATTTACAATACATTTATATTATGACATGTTCGATGAGGGAGGCATACCCATACTGAGAACATAAGCTAACATTACATGTACAATGATCAAAGGCACATCCATAGGTGATAAATGGTAGTCCCATGACTAGATTATTGTTTATACGCTCATAGCCATCATACATTGTGATCTTGTATTACTCCTGAAATCGTAGCCCTAATGGATGAAACTAGATCTGAGGTCTTCTATCTCATTCACACAATCAATCAATGTATGAGTATAACCATGTGAATCAATGAGATGGAGTCAAATAGGCTAGAAACCATATCATTACCAACCAATTATGTAAATCGTCAACAGATGTGAGAGAAACCATCGATGATGCTAGTGGCTCTCAAGGTACTCTAGTACAATCCATATGGTGTGAATAAATGATTTGATGTCAAAAACCACGCAAGATATTTCAGTCAAATGCCAATGATGTAAACCTATCTCAGAGAGCGAGTAAACTTGCCATTGATGTTTGCAAGCACTAAGGTACCAAGGGATTTTTCTAAGTCAACTTCCTAGATAATGACTTGATGTCGACAGGAAGCAACATGTAGCAAGACCGCCTTAATGTATCCCCCATCAACGACATGATACAATTATGATGATTTGAGATAGAATTATCAGAATGATGTTGATATAGAACTAGATCGGAAAGGTAGACATGGAATGAAGGCTTAACAGTATTGTAGTAGATATTGACTGAATGGATTCTCTTGAACACAGTGGTGACATTGAATGGAGTTGGCAACATGGACCCAAAATTATAAATGGAGGCTTTGAAATGGTATGATAAACCAAAATACAAGAAGATTCCCCATCCCAACAAACATGGAGATGAAGTGGAAGAGTGTTATGTTGAAGAGCGACTTAGTGCCATTAAAAAATGGAGTACCTTGTTTTCCCAATTTACCCAACCATGGGAAACACACCATTTCAGAGTAGGGAATTCCAATTTCACACACAATACCGTAGATGAAAATGCATGATGCATAAGATTTTTAATTTAGATTCCACTTAATTTTCAAATGAAAACTAAGATATATTGTTTAATCACTGATCAAAACAGACTTTTTAGAACATTGACTATAACGCCAATTCTTCTAAGCACTCAATGATCAAACGAAATCATTTTTAAAATGACCTAATGATAAGAAGAAAGGAAAATATAAACAAATACTTACCAAAGGCACTAAAACATGAAACCAAACTAAATGGAGGCTTTATAGAGACCACAAGACACTCAAAGGCTCAAGGCTTATCAGAGAGAAAATCAAGGCAAAATAATTTTTTTTCTTGAACAAGGTCCAACACAAGTGAAAAGGAGGAACAAGTGCTTTGAAATACAGGCATAAAGAAGGCTCAGTTGGGGTGCAATGCTTTGTCTCTAGACTAGAGAGTGTGTTGGTCAACAGATCCAAGGTTCTAACACTAAAATTACAATTGAAACTCCATGAAGGTTCTTTCTAGGTTTTTCCTTGACTGAATAAGACAGTAAAGGTCTAAAGAAGAGGTAATAAAATCAAAATGGACAAAGAAACCACCAAGGGAATACATTTCTCCCTAGTATGGTCACCAATTTTTTATGTAGAATGTACAACTGGGGACAAAAGTGCCTTCCCTATGCTTGGTGGAATGACCTAGAAAAATAGAAATACAAAGCGACTAATGTTTTCCTTAAAGTAAATAGATAGCAGGATGAATCCTACCTAGAATTTGTCATATGCTTCACTCCCTCTGGCTTGAATGCTCCAATCCTAGCTCTGATCACTATAATTATAACCTGCACAGTCAGATAACACAAGCCAACAATCCACAAAATCTATACAACATCATATAATCACTTTATTCAATAGATCAACATGGTATTGAAATATATGAAACCATAACATCATATATAGGAAAACAAGAACTCTTTGCATTAATAGAAATGTAGTGAGCTACAACCAAAAAAAGGTATTGATCTTGTATAAGAGCTCCTCCAAGTTGACTTTTCCTTTCCTTGTCACAAAGTGCACCTATAATCACCCTAATGCATGGAAATATATCTCTCACAAAAATAGCATAATGGTAGAGTCACTCTCCAAAATCCAACAACACTTTCCTATGGATGATAGAAAATATATAGGTGAAGGAGGTAGTTCATGAATTATTATCCTTTTACCAATATGGGCTTGAGATCTACTCTTGATGGGAGGATGAGCTAAAGGGATAAGAGATAAAAAATGTAAGGTAGGATAGGATAGGATTCGAGATCTTTATCTGAGGTAAATGGTTTCAGAAGATCCTGGAAGCTTCTAAAAGAGGAAGCTTCAGGAATTTTTTTCCTGAATTTCTAAAATCAACACACCCCCAACACTGAGAAAAATTTTGGTGATCGACGTAGGTGCAGAGTAGGGAAACCTGGTAGCCAACGTTTGTTAGTAAGGGGTCAGGGTGCATTAGTTCTTAAAATTACTGAAACAAGATGCTTTCAGGGACAAACTCATGGATTAGAAAGAGACATACTCAGGGATTTTTGCAAGGATGATGAAAATGGGTCAAAGGATGTTAATTGATCTAATTGAAGGCCTATTGACCCGCTGTGACAAAATGGCCTATAACACCATAAAATTCCTTCCTTTGCACAAAAAAAATTAAACTCATACAACGCGTACTCACCTCCATTATCTCTGTTGACAGCCTTCACCTTCTTGCCAGTTTCTTTCTCAACAAGTGCTTTGAATTCAACAAACTTGGAGAATGTCTGGTCTTTCTTCTGCATGAAGTAGATCCAGTACTTCCATGAGGAATCATATACAAAGATAATATAATACATGTGCTTGGAAGTGGATGCCATTGTGAAAGGTCTAGAGACATCAAAGTGGATCCTTTCAAGGACTGCATGTGGCTTGTTGTCCCAATCATGGAAGGTGGATTTTGTGTGATTCCCCAGAGTACACCCTTTGCATGTCTCCTGCTGCTTCAATGCTCCTCCAGGTAGGCATGTGGTTATGTATCACATGACATTAAAATCTCCATGATGAGAATAGTCAAGCCTTTTATTCCATAGTTCACTGAAATCATGACTCTGCAACTTCTCTACCTTTGTGCTCATTGTAACACAATCCTCCACATCTAGTTTGTACAAGTTCTTTAACTGAACCCAGATTAGATTTACCTATCCTATGGATATGTGTCTTGGGGATTCCTTTCCTTTTTTGAAGATCACATCATAACCATTGTCTCCTAAAACTACAATGGATACAAGATTCTTATTTAGACCCGGAACAAACATCACATTCTTCAGACTAAGAGGTGAGCCTAATCCCCTCTAAAAGGTGACTGTACCAATATTGGTCATGCTATACCTTCCATCATCTCCCATATTGATGTGCATCTATAGATATTTCTCCTCCAAGTCACTAAAAATTTATTTGTTCCTCATCATGTGGAATGAGGCACAACTATCTAGGTACCACACACTCCCTGTCAATGTGCCATGTATGAAATGAGGGTGAATTCAAGCTAGAAATGTGAACCTAAAGCTTCACTTACTACTTCTCTTCAGGTATTATTTCTTGAATTATTGTGTGGACACTTCATGGCATAATTCCAAAATTAATGGCAGTGAAAGCACTTTATTCTGGACAAGTATTTATTCTTGCCCCCTTGACTGGATTGTAGATTGGATTGGAGTTTCTTCCCTTTTCCCTTCCTTGCGTTTCTAGCCAAGGCACAATTTTCTTCATCCTTTCCCTTGGATGATGTATCGACTCTAGTAATATTCCACTTTATTTCTTCCTGTACCAAATCAAACCATAAGAGTTCCCAATTTTCTCCCCCCCATTCACCGAATCTTAGTAGCTATGCCAGCTCTTGAGAATGCCAAGAAGGGCTAGGCTCACCAAATCATCATTTGGGATTATGACACCAACCCCTACAAGTCCATCATGAATTGTGTGAACTTGATCATATACTATTGAATTGAGTCATTCTTCTGCATCTTGATACTTCGAAGTTTATCCTTGAGCACTAATTTCCTATGGTAACTTCTATTTTTGAATAGATATGTCAATGCTTGCCACATTACATACGAAGTCTCTTTCCCATGGAGCTTTGAGACAATATGGTCTCATACTCCCTCTAATATGATTCTCCTTGCCTTGGCTACACACTTCTTCCATTCTTATAGATTCTAAGTATCAGTTTCTAGTGGTTTCGGGATATCAATATCAATGAATTCCTTCAACCCATTATCTTCCAGCACTGCCTCCATGTGGTCCTTCCAAGCAACATAATTCGAGCCTCCCTTAAGGGCATACTCAAGTCTTAGTCCATAGAAATCCATCCTTCTAGCTTTTAATAATTGATCCCGCAAATCTTATCCTCCTACAAAGACAACATCGCAATCTCTTCTCTACTATGAATCTTGCTCTGACACCATGTAGAAATTAATGTGTATATTCGAGACTGCTCATGAAATTTACTAAATAACAAGACTCAAAGCTACTCTACTTATATGTGGAAGTTAATTCATGATCGAGAACACATAACATAAACATGCAAGAATAAAAATCACACATGCACAAATATTTATCTAGGGGAAAGATACGGCTCAAAACCCTTTACTATTTGTATTACATTAATCAAATAATTGAGATTAAATATAGTGCTTGCTCAAGCCTAAGCACAACCTATAAGTGTATAGTCTATCCCTCTAACTAACTGACTCAACCTAACCAATACTTAGCCAATTTTTCAAGTCTCCAAGCTCTTCCTTCCTTGCATTGTTCATTGAGGAATAACCTTTATTTTTTAGGGAAATTCCTCAATTAGATTGCGCAATTCTTGTCGGGCCATTCTATGGTTGCATGCACCACCTGTACACATGGGACTAGTCTACAACTGATAGTAAACTACCTTAGAATCTCCATATCAACTAGGTAAATAAAATTCTCTGCATGAAACAATTATTTTGCATTGATTTATCAGTTAACTAGATGAACACTAAGTGTGATTGAAGTTACGCTGCAAAACTTGACCTTCCACTAGTTTCTCCAACAACTGGAACTAGTTTAACTGGCAATAACTCAAATTAACATAAATATACTACTACAAATTAGCAATCAGTCACACTAAATTGAACTCAAGCTTCCCCCATTCAAATTAATTGATTTAACTAAGTGACAAGTTCCATGTCACCTCAGTTAACTACCTCCAAGATTCTACTGTTGTGGAAAATCGAATTTTCTCTATTTTGACCAAGGCAAGGTAAAATTGAGATTTTATTGTTGCATTTTCAACAGAGGGTGCATCCCTTTAGGTCTAAGGAGTGCACTTAAAGGAAAATAATGAGGTAACATTGCACAAGTATGAAAGCTAAAGGATGAAGCTTCGTGCGTTCAAATTGTGCTCATGATCTCAAGAGACCAAAGAGGGCAAATGGAAATTTCGAAGACTGAAGGATGAAGCTGAGTGCCTTCAAAGTCTGCTCATGCACTGAAAGGGAAAGGAGGGTGCGTATGACATTGTGGAAGGCTTAATGATGGAGCTTAAGGCCTTTCGGGTGTGCTCATGCGCTCAAGGAGGGTGCATTCCTTCGGGTCAAAGGAGTGTGCTCAAGGAAGGCCTAGATTTTAACAGGGTGCAGTTCAAAACAAGGAAGGGGAAGGTGCTTAGTGTGCTCAACACTTTTGAAGCATGCAGGGTGCACTTCTGAACAATGAAGGATTCTTGATCAAGGATTTAGAGTGCAATCATGCACTCTATACCTCAATGGTTTTTCTTTGAAACAAAAAATTGTCTAAGTCTAGGAGATAAGACAAGGGGCGATCACGATGATTTTAAATGTAAAACCATGTGAAAATCATAGAAACTCACTGAGAAAACTTAGAAAATCTTTAAAAATGATAAATATACATCAAAATCCACTTTGTAAACATTCCAAAAATATCACGAGTGAAGTATGTGTGACTGCAACCCAAAAGTGTCGTTTTACAACAACAAAGATGTTATGACCATGAAATGCGCCTAAAGATGTTCTAATCAATGCTACAACACTTGAGATCATTTAAGGACACTTTAAACCCTTTCTCAGAACATAAGCTAACATTACATGTACAATGATCGAAGACACGTCCACAGGTGACAAATGGTAGACCCATGACTGGATGATTGTTTATATGCTCATATCCATCATACGTTGTGATATTGTATTACTCCTGAAATCATAGCCCTGATGAATGAAACTAGATTCGAGATCTTCTATCTCATACACACAACCAATAAATGTATGAGTATAACCATGTGAATCAATGAGCTGGAGTCGAACAAGGTAGACAATATCTGATTACTGGCCAGTTATGTAAATCGTTAAAAGGCATGAAATAAACCACTGATGATGTTAGTGGCTCTCAAGGTACTCTAGTACAATCTGTATGGTGTGAATAAATGAGTTGATGTCGAACACCAAGAAAAATATTTTGATCAAAGGCCAATGATGTAAACCTATCATTGAGAGCAAGTAAACTTGCCATTGATGTATGCAAGAACTTGTTGGCATTATGATGCATGTGTTGTACTTGATGGCAACCCACTTGTAGCAGAACAACTCACTTGTATATGATAACTAGATGAATCTACAGAAGAGATATCAGATGTGACAAAATGCAGGGCATTTCAAAGGAATCAGTTTAGAAGTAATGTATAATGGCAACTCACTCAGATGACAGTTCACCGTATAGTAGGTTAACAACAAAATATTACAGATCAGACTCCAAAGAATGAAGAAAGAGAGGTATACGCAGGTTCACTTTGTCCAAGTAGCGTATACATGTGGGTTAACAGAACAAAAATCACATATACGTACACATGCACTTTCACAGAAGGAAAAGCGTGTATGACATGGAAAATCAAGTTTTTGGTCCAAGGTATTTGTTCCATGGTATCGACCCTAGGTATTTGGTTCAAGGTATTGGTCCTAAGTGGTTTTGATCCAAGGTATTGGTACTAAGTTTTTGGTCCAAGGTATTTACAAAGGGCCTAAAGCTATATAAGAGAAGATCATAAGGCCATGTGTGCAAGTATTGAATATCTTATGAAGTGTTAGATCATATATGCAGGTTATGAGCTTCTGATGCTTTGCTTGATCTGATTGAAGGATGCACCTATGTGGTTAATGATGGCTGTTGGATCGGGATCATAAAGCCTGAAATGAATTATCATTATGTGGTTTGATCATGGATATGTATAGATCTGAATACTGATGCATGTTTTACTCTATAAATGATATGATCTGAGTGTGACTGAAGTATGGAATGTCTATGAAGTTTCAAGTTAGTTTTTGAAGATGTGTATGCTATTTCGCTTTGGTAAAAGTGCGTATACACATTGGTTTGACACATCGAAGTAGAGTATACATTATGAACTATGATGTTTGAAGTTGCAGTTGGTTCTAGTTGTTGATGCAGAATTCTCGATTATGCTTTATGTTTTGGTAACCGCATGCTGGTGATAGTATTCTGAATGTTCAAATTGATTGATTGTGAATTGCTTCAGTGATGATGGATGAGATCTAATGATAGATCAGGATCATAATGACTTATCATTATGTGATATGATAATGGATGGGCTAGATCTGATTGCTAATGCATGTTTTATCCTTTATATGTGATGATCTCGATATGTCTGAAGTCGGAAAGTGCAACAAAGTTATATGTAAGTATTTGCAGATCTATAAATTGGTTCGCTTTGGTGAAGTTGCGTATACATGCTAGTCCAGCTCTTCCAAGTAGCATATGCAAAATAAAAGCTTGATGTTCAAGGATGATTGATCTATCATATCAATACTATTGTTTTACTGTTGTTTGTCAATGATGTCTTGTTAGATATGAAAGTAGAACTGAATGTATAAGGAAATTGAGTCTGATTGACTGACTGATTGAGAAGGAAGGGTGATCCTCATTGTTATCTATTTAGAACTCTGTAATATGATAGTAAATCTTCATAATATCACTGATTGTACAGCTTGTGGTTTATAATTTTGTGATTCAGTATCTTTAGAGGTATATGTAGGTTGGGTTGTAGGAAGTAGCATATACACATAGGTTGGGTTCAACCAAGTAGTGTATACACTCTCATGCATGGTTTTTAGGTTATAGCTTGTTCTGAATGATGATGCAGTGTTCTAGGTTCAGATATGTGTACTGGTTACAGTGATCTATCTATTCTAGTTGATTGGTTGAAGTTGATTAAGTATGAGTGAATGGTTGATTTAGTTGTGTCAAAGGTTCATAGGTTGTCAGCGATTGATTGAGTTTGGTTGATTCAGAGAGTGATGATTGAGTTTTAGTGATTGGTTGATGCAAATGTATTTGATGGTTGTATTGCAATGGTGATTGACTCTAAGCTTCAATGTTTTTGATGGGTCCAGTATGAAAATTAGATGAAATGAGGCCTTCATGTGTATTGTTGTGTACCAGGAGCATCCAATCTGAAAATTTATGAAACATGGTCCCTAGAGGAAGAAAGAAGGTCGTAGCCTTCTGTAGGTTGGTGCCTACATACTAGTAAACATATCAGTTAGTACAAGAGCTAGGGGGTTGTAGCTCCCTTCCAATAGAAGTTGGAGAATGAGAGAAGGTTGTAACCTTCTATAGGTAGAAGCCTGCGTACTAGTATGAGTCTGCACTATTACAAGATTGTAAACATATTTTTTTATTATTAAAAGAAGACAGAGATGACATCAGCAAGCAATTTTTACCCACATTGGGTTTCCACCTTAAATCTTGGTGTTCATGTGTGTTGCTTATGTGTGATGGTTCATTCTGTTATTAAATGCACATGGTTAATATTTAATGTTTAATAAGTTACTAATGCATAGATTAAAGATCAACATATGATGAATTAACTGAATCATAAGTTCACCAGATATATGATGGTTGCCTTAAGAACAGTTGCATGCACACGTGAGTTCCCATCACTGAAGCAGTGTATATAAATCTGATTATGGAAATGAAGAAGTTATTGGTTTGCAAATACTGATTCACCCCCCTCTCAGTATTATTTCCAGCAATTGGTGTCAGAGAAGGTCCTTTGGTAGAAGCTTGATCACTTGAAGGAGATCTGTAGAAACAATGGGAAAGAAGAAAGCACCTCAAAAGAAGAAGGCATCTCAAAGGAACTGTGACAGTGGGAGAGACAGTTGGGGATTATGTGGAAGCAACTCTTCAGATTCAGAATCACCTCAGAATGAAGATGAACAAGAAAAGTAACTATCAGGTACAAATTTTTTGTCCTCTAGTGATCCATTTCTCTATTCATTTGAAGATGGTTAAAGTGATAGCGAAACAGCTAAATTTACTCTTATGGGTGAAAGAGAAAGATATCAAATACAGGCAGAATTTAAAAATCTCACAAACAAAATTAGAGATCAACAAGATCTATTGAACAAAAAGGAGTGTGCCTTCAGGGAAGAAGTTACTAGATTAAAAGCTCAGTTGGAATAAGGAAGCAGTACAAGGAAAAGGAAGATCAATGTCAAAAGCTGCAAGAAGAAGTGACATCATTAAGAAATGAAGTAAGTAAAAAGAGTACAAAAATCAAGAAACTTAAAGATAGATCCAGTTACTATGAAAGTCTTGAAGCTAAGATCATCTCTCTAAAAGAAGATCTTGAAAAATCAAATAAGCAGAATGAAGAACTAGTCCAAGTATTTTAAGAACAAGAAAACGAAGTTCTCGAATTAAAGCAACAAGTGGAAGAAGGAAGAAAAGCTGAAGAAATTATGAAGAATCAATATCTTGAGAAGGAAGAGAAATATCAAGTTGAGGTAAATATCCTAAAAGGTAAATTAGAAGAAAAGGATAAACTATTACGATTTCAAGAAAGTACTAATATTTTGGATAATATTCTTAGTAGTCAAAGGTCTCCTACCATCAAAACTGGTCTTGGTTTTCATGAATTTATTGAAGGTGAATCTAGCTCACAAAGTGAAGCAAGGAACTCTAATGCAAAATCTGAAATGCTCAATAAGGAGATGAGAGGTCAACCCCATAAACAACCAAGGAAAGAAAGTCTTCAAAGAAAACCTTTTGCTCATAACTATGGAAGTGATAGTCGATTATTTCCTCTAATGAATAATGTTGAATGTCTTATATGTCATAACTTTGTACATGTTGCAGCAAGATGCAGAAGTAGAATGGCTCAAGCTAATAACCATCACACAAGAAGATCATAAGCTTCCAAGTACTTCAAGGGATATTGTTTTTCTTGCAACATGTTCGGTCACAAAGCCATTGACTGCTATAGAAGCAATATGAAACATGTAAGATGTTATGCAGTAACAAGTTTGGACATATAGCAAAGGAATGCAGGAGAAAATTTTGGGCACCATACCAAAAGGCGAAAACATCATCACACTCGAAGATATGGAAGAAGAAGGAAGTACAGTCAGAAAAATGTGGCATGTCACAATGTACAAACATAATAGAATTAGGGGGAGCTGAAAGTGTGAAACTTCAGTGTTCTAAATCTCATACGCAAGTTTCATGAAGACAAGTCGCGTATATATGCGAGTTCGAAGCTGCAAAGTCGCGTATATGTTGGTTTAATGAAGAAGCAGTGGGACAAACTCAGAAAAATGATTTGATATGATTCAAACAATTATCAATTATCTTTTCTATCTTGATGATAGATTACTACAGTCTGTGGATGTTATTTAGAAGTGCTCTTGATCCTCATAAGTTGTTGATAACTTGATGTATATCTGATTGATGATGATGCCTTGATATTTCTTACTGATATATGTAATGATCAGATCAGACAGTGAACAAGTGGCACAGGTTCAGGAGGAGAATATGCTATGCTTCTAATAATGCATTGTTGGCATTATGTTTAGAAGTCTTTGGTACCTAATGATTCTTAGCAATGATGATGATTCTTATGTGGCTAAAGTGTTTTGATGCGGTTATAAGTTGCCTATGATGATGATACTTGTATTGCTTGGGGTTACATAGTTTTATGGATGATTGTGGATGATTCTTTGATGATGCATACCATACATATACATTTCTTAAATGGTGGTTTTCATAGGGACAAGGAGAAGTACAAAGCTTGAGTACACAACTTCATTATTTGATGATGAGCCACTCGTTTCTTCAAAGATGCATAAAGTTCATATGGTGCAATTATGATGCAAGACTCCTATAGTCCTTGTCTCTCACATGGTTGAGGATTGTTGCTATTGATGGTATCAGGAAAGCTTGACACATGACTATGAGCTCATGGTTTTCTAGATGGATATACAGTATGTTGGATTCATGGATGATTACTTGCATATTTATAAATATTGTTGGTTGCTCAAGAGAATGATGTTATTGCAGGCATAGCCATTCAGAGACATGGATATTCGGAGACATGGATTACTTATTCACATAATGATGATGACTTCTTACTTTACAATGATAGGTTTGATACTCACATTTGTTGATTATCATGGTTAATGCTTATCAGATGTGGGATGTTCCCTAGTAATGATACATGGTTGATATATTGAGGGTTCTTTTGGAAAGATCGTGCAGTTCTTGATGATGATGTTATGATCATAGATAATGACTATGGTATTTTCACATACATATGATATGATGTGAATATTTTTGTGTTACTACTTGGACATATAACATATTCTTAGCTGATTCATGGAAGGTTATGATAAGGCTCTTTCTGCTAAGGAAACAAAGAAAGTTGATCTTGATGAGATCAAGAGGATAAGTTGATATCTATATGCAACATACTTAGTCACAGGTTGATGATATTTACTTTGTCATATCTTCGGAACTGATGATGGAAATATACTAACAAATGATTATGGTGCAGATCATATATGGTGTATGATAGTTGCTGATGACTATCATGGTCTTGTTTATATCTTTGGTCTTTGTTATAAATGTCATGTATATCACTCAATGAAAAGGTCATATAAAGGCCCATGATGTAATAATATGTCTATGTCTGTCATAGTCTTTAATGAGTCCCTCTTGGTAATATGATGTAATTTATACCCCCACTATGCATGGGAAGGATGATGTAATAATTGTTATATTTCAGTCATGTATAAACAATTGGTATATCCCCACTTGGTTGGGTGGATGAGTCAAATTTGGTATATCCCCACTTGGTTGGGAGATTGATGTATGTATGAGTCATTGGTGATAGGAAAGTCAAACTCACATAGTTGAGTTATAGAGTCATGTTATTCTTTTGGAAAATATTTTTTTAGACTCTGCATATGCTCAGGGGGAGCATGGATGGTATAATGCATCTTAGCATGTACAAAGGGGGAGTTTAACCAAAAAAAAAAAAAAAATCAACATGTGCCTAGGGGGAGCATGATCAATGTTTATATTCAGCTGTTCAAATATGAAAATCTTCATCTTGGTCAGCCCTTTGCCCTTGATATCAAAACGAGAGAATATCTTCGTCTGCCTTTTTCCCTTGATGTAAAAGGGGGAGAGCATTTTGGTGTTGCTTTCTATCTCTAACAATTTCTACAGCTTGTAGTAATCAACACCAACATGGTTTCCATCAAGTCCAAAGGGGGAGATTGTTGGCATCATGATACATGTGTTGTACTTGATGGCAACCTACTTGTAGTAGAACAACTCACTTGTATATGATAACTAGATGAATCTACAGAAGATATACCAGATGTGACAAAATGCAGGGTAATTCAAAGGAATTAGTTCAGAAGTAATGTACAATGGCAACTCACTCAGATGACAGTTCACAGTACAGCAAGTTAACAACAAAGGATTACAGATCAGACTCCAAAGAATGAAGAAAGAGAGGTATACGCAGGTTCACTTTGTCCAAGTAGCGTATACACACGGGTTAATAGAACAAAAAGTGTGTATACGTACACACACACTCTCACAGAAGGAAAAGCACGTATGAGATGGAAAATCAAGTTTTTGGCCCAAGGTATTTGGTCCATGGTATTGACCCTAGGTATTTGGTCCAAGGTATTGGTCCTAAGTGGTTTTGATCCAAGGTATTGGTACTAAGTGTTTTTGGTCCAAGGTATTGACAAAGGGCCTAAAGCTATATAAGGAAGAGAAGATCATAAGGCCATGTGTGCAATTATTGAATATCTTATGAAGTGTTAGATCATATATGTAGGTTATGAGCTTCTGATGCTTTGCTTGACCTGATCGAAGGCTGCACCTATGTGGTTGATGATGGGTGATGGATCAGGATCATAAAGCCTGAAATGAATTATGATTATGTGGTTTGATCATGGATAGTCTAGATCTGAATACAAACACATGTTCTATTCTGTAAATGTTATGATCTGAGTGTGGCTGAAGTCTGGAATGTCTGTGAAGTTTCAAGTTAGTATTTGCAGATGTGTACACTGTCTAGCTTTGGTAAAAGCATGTATGCACGGTGGTTCGACACATGAAAGTAGCGTATACATTATGAACTATGATGTTTGAAGTTGCAGTTGATTCTGGTTGCTGATGCAGAATTCTGGGTTATGCTTTATGTTTTAGTGACTGCATGCTGGTGACAGTATTCTGAATGTTCAGATTGATTGATTGTGAATTGCTTCAGTGATGATGGATGAGATCTAATGATAGATCAGGATCATAATGACTTATCATTATGTGATATGATAATGGATGGGATAGATCTGATTGCTAACACATGTGTTTATCCTTTATATGTGATGATCTGGGTATGTCTGAAGTCGGGAAGTGTAGCAAAGTTATAAGTAAGTATTTGCAGTGTTGGGTTGTGTTATATTCTGTGATGACCATAAAGCAAATGTGAATGAGACGACCGTAAAGCAGATGAAAATATAGTAAAGGGGTTTTTAATCATGAGCTGTAAAATTAATTTCCTAGAATTTTACAGAATTAACTAATAGAACCGCTGAGGGTACCTACTTGTGCAATTGCGGTTGTTTGTTATAGACAATTTTGTGCCTTACAGCAACAAGCATGAATTGTCAATAATCCAAGGGATCCAAAGTTCCCTAAACATGATGTTCCTACCCCTAGAGGAACAAGGTCAGCAAACCAACAGCTCTCAGATCAGTTCTCCACCTGAAAACACTAAAAAACAAGCAATCCTGAAATCAAAGCAGGTGCTCCACTAGGTTTCTGCGCTGAAACTCAGTTGCTCCATGGTGTACCTGCGTTGCAAAGCAAGTGGGACAAAGGCCACCTGTGCTGAGCAGGATGGGACAAGTGGCACAATGAGTCATTGCTTTGGAATCTTCCAAAAATAACACTTGGATCAGGGATTTCGCCTTGTGATGAGTCAGAGGCTCTGTTTCTCCAAGTGGAAGCAAGGTTCTCCAAGTGGACTCAAGAACTGAAGATCAACTAAAGATTAACTGAAGAGAGAGAGAGGACACAAGGCAGCTACACATCAGTTGCAAGTTGAATCATCCTTTCTCAATTCATCTATATATTGAGCTCTCTCCTATGAGCTCAGGAGGCTGGAATTTTGTGCAAAGTAATGATATGTTGTTGGTTTCACTATTGAGCTATTGGGTGATTGTTTGAGAGAGGTGAAGAGGAGCAATTCTTTCTGCTGGGAGGTGTTGCTGGGTTGGAGCCTTCAATGGTTGTAATACTCTCAGAACCTTTACTTCTTCATTAATAAAAGCTATTGAGGTTCTTCTATGTGCTCTTATTTCAATAATATATTGTGATGATTTCATGTTTGGTTTACACTAATCCATGAACCAGTTATGATTGCATGCCTCTTGTAGTTTCCTTCTTTGTCATTTTGCAGGATCTCATTGTAGCTGGGCAAGCAAAAGAACAAAGAGCTAGGAGTAAGCGGCCAAAGAGAAGAGTTTGGATTCGACATTAAGCGCAAGGCAACGGTTAGTGCATTTCTCCATTCTCTTTTGCTTTCATAAAGAAGTAAACCTTAAGTAGTTTGTTTTACAGTTGTTGCTAAGGAACTATCACCCTTAGAGTGGGATAGGGTCATCCGAGTCGGATACTTTTCCCTACAACAAACTGGCGACTCCACTGGGGATCGTATCCGTTTGATTGTGTTTGTAGTATTTTGCTATTCATTTCCTGAACAAAAGAGTACCAAATCGAAAAGCTTTTGACTATATCAAAAGCGAAGTAGAGGGCAGCTACTCTGGCTCATTTCTGAGCAAGTTCATGATTTGAAGAGCTGATCTACAAGGATCCTTGTAAGCTCTTAGTGATAGCTTTGCACCTTCCTAATCATCCCTTTGAGTGTGCTTGACTGATTGTTTCTGATTTGAGCAAAAACTGTGCATTTTTGAGAAAATTATGACCCGAAAACTATGAAAACGCAATTCTCGTTTTCCAAAGCAGGTAGTACACAGGCTACTTGCTTTGCAACACAGGTCCCAAAGGGGCTACCTGCGCTGAGAGCCAGTTTGGCTGTGCAGCACCTGCGTTGGCCCAAATTTGCCTAGTGCATTTGGGGTTTCCTCCCTTTCTCTTTCCTGTTTTCACCATTGATTTGGCTGCCAGTTACCAGTCTTGCACCTGTTCTGAAACCAATATTACTTGCCGTCATTCTGCCTCTGTTATATAACGAAATTGTACTTGTTCTTTTTATTTCTTACTCATTTACAATTTCCCATAACGAAGAGTAAACTATTCTTGCTTTTGGCCTCTTAGATCTGAACCTGTGTTAGGCATTTTGCTGGTCTAAAGAGTTAGCTTGTTTGTTGTCCATAGCTGATTAGTCATTTTACTTTCGTCAGTATGGTTTGATTTCATGTATTTCCAGTGATTAAGCAAGTAAATCTTAAGGTGTCTTTTGATTTTGGACAAGCTTGTTTACTTTTGCTTTAAATCGAAATCAAAGTTATATAACCACTTTCTTTTTGTAACCCATCCACATTAAGAAAGGGAAAAGAAAATACATGCATTGTGCATTTTGCATTTGACTGTTTGCTTGACGATTTAGGAAAAATTTGCATTTAGTGTGTGCTCTATGATCTGTGTGAAAAGATTTGCCTTTCTTTTCCCTCAGTAGTTAAGGTTTTCAAAGTTGAAAGATTGAAAAGTTTGCTTCTCATCTTAGATTGCATTCAGGAATTTGTTATATACATCTCGTGGTGATCCTTAAAGGCAAACTGCTAAGCAAGATCAACATTAAAATAAATCCAATTTACATAACAACGCTTTGTAACATAATGCAAACACATAGAGGTCTAGGTAGAGACGTGTTCCGGCGTCGTTAAACATAGTGACTGTCGATTTCTACGAAGGTGGGTGATTCCTCCTGAGAGTCGGTAGCACTAATACGGACTTGTGCTCCCACGTACCGTCGCGTATATATTGGGAGACCCCTATAGGCAATTATCCTTTATTCATAGGAATCCGTGTCGGCCGCCCTACTGATCGCGATGCAGTGAACACAGCATTCACGAAGATTGACCACCTGTACCGTAAAACGTATTCTGTGGTTTCGCGAAAAGTTTGGCACACCCTCTGCCTAGATCTCCAGAGCAGTTTCTTTTGGCCTTTTTCAAACTCTATAACTGAAAAGGTCCAACCGAGCATTTGTCACTTCGGGCTCGTTAATACATCGAAGGAGACTAGAGTCATCTTTAGCTTTTTCTCGACTCTTAAAACATTAAAAAGCAAAGCTATGTTTAAAAGCGTCTAATAAAATTCATTCAAATCGGAAACACAAATTTTCCCCCTTTATATTTTAGTTGATCGAGTAATCCGCAATCGTGGAAGAAAGTCAATTGAATATTCGTCATTCTCAGAGGCTTGCGAGTCAACCGTCTTTGTCTCCGGAATCGAAAACAATCCAGACAAAGCGAGCTCGTCGAACCAGTTCAAAATCTCCTTTAAAAGTTAGAACAAGTGTTCCAACAACATCTGAGATTCTGGTCACTCCAAACATTTCCGGAAACCCTGCCTCCATAGAAGAAGTTCAATCACCACAGAGGGACAGTAATACTGATCAAAGTCTGGGGGCAAGTACTTGTATGATTGAACCTGTTCCATCTGTAACCGGTCCAGAGAGTTTTGTTCCTCAAACATCTGTCGCGGTCGATACAACCCCTTCTTCGGCACCGGAAATCTTTTACGGACCTGACGGTCTTCCTCTTCCACCTGGTCTGATTGCGATAGAGGAAATTATAGAGGAACCGCAAGTATCCACTCCAATTCAATTTGGAGTAGGGGTTACTGTATTTCTTGCTACAACAGAAGTTTGTCCATCACGAGTGGAAGTTCCTGTAGAATCACTAGGTGATCAATTGGATAGACTGAAAATGACTGAACAACCGTCGACATCTAGGACTGTGTCGAATGACACGGCGACTGCAGAATTACCTGCTGCAAATCCAACAATGTTCGCCGGCATACCATCTGTCCCAACTAGCTCTCAGTCGCTAGAAGGAGTCCACCAAGAGACTATCTCGACAGTATGGTCTATTCCTGTTTGTTCCAGAGTAATGTCTGGTAACTCTCATGGTGAGACTCATCAAATTGACCCTTTTGGGAATCTAATTAGGCCATCCAGTCCTCCAGGACAATCAATTGCCTTGAGTTCCGGATTGCTACCGTATGGGGGGCAGTATGCCCTTTCATTACCCCCTCCGGGAGGGTACCCATACGGGAGTTCTCAACCTTATTCAAGTTATGGCAGAATTGCAACGAGTAGTTGGGTACCTATGTTATCCCAGCCACCGAGAGTTGTATATTCTATACAACAGTGTGTACCTGTGACAAACATCCCAACTACACCGGCTATTGTGACCGTGTCGCAAGTTCAAACAATGCCTGTTGTATGTCAACCTCAGATTTCTCAGGTTCTCATGCAACAGCCCCTTGACCCTGCGACCCAACCACAATCGCCTACTGGTGGGGCAACACAAGTACAGCCGGGTACAACTACCCCACATCTTGGTCCAATGATTAGTGTAGCGCAACAACCCATGGTGTCGCAACCGTGGATAGTGCAATACCAACAACCGCAATTCCAACAAGTGTACCAAGGTTCCGAACAGCAAATCTTTGCGAATACTGGACAACCATACATCCAAAATGGTCAAAGTCAACCACTTTATAGTGGTCAAGTCCATCAACCGTATTCATCATACCAACATCAACTCCATTATGCTAGTATGCAAAGACCAACTGTTCAGGCGATTCCATCGTATCCTGGTTACGCTTCACCTAACTTGAATCAACAGTTACCATTCGTGGCGACTTTAGAGTTGCCTGATTTACATCGGTTAACCAATGATCCAATTGCTTACGCCCCTTGGTGGCCAGTGATTCCACACAAACTTCCATCCGACATTCCTAAATTCAATGGAAATCCAGGTGAAGACCCGTCGAATCATGTGATGACGTTTCATCTATGGTGTTCGTCGAACACTTTAAATGACGATTCGATAAGGCTTCGCCTCTTTCAGAGGACATTGACAGGTCCAGCGGCAAAATGGTATATAGAATTGCCTAGAGCTTCGTTCGACAATTTTGGCTCCCTTGCCACGACATTCTTGACCCACTTTCAATTACCAATAAGGTATGAAACGGGAACAGAGATATTGACTAACTTCAAACAGACAGCCGCAACTCATATATCAGATCATATACATGAATGGCGACGTCGACGAAGAATGGTTAAAACATACGTTCCTGATCAGCTTTTAGCTGAGTGGTTTATAAAGTCGTTACTTCCGGCCATAACGGAAGATGTAGCAAAGGGAGGAGTCGTAACAGAAGAGCAGGTTATCGCTCGTGCACAATACTTGGACTTAGTATATACTCAGTCCGGCACGCTCTATGACAAAATACCAGACGCCCCTAGACCAGAGTTTTCAATCCCTCCTCCTCCTAAATCAAACAGTGACTCTCATGCCGGTGATGGCGTGATTGGCACGGCAAACACGAATCCGAAAAAGACCCAACAAAAGAAGGCCCGTAAGGATTCGAATCAAAATGCGCATGAAGAAGTTCTTGCTTCGGAAGTAAATGCCGTATCGACAGATAAGGGCAAAGAAACCAATCAACCAGGAAGCAAGAAGAATCAAAACGAAAGGAAGAAAGATCAAAGAAAGTCATCTCCTCGAAAAAATCCTCGTAGAAAGGAGAAAACACCTAGGAGATGTCACATATGTGACGATGATCATTGGACGGCAGATTGCCCATACAAAGCTGAGTTTAAGAGATTCGTAAAGAATCCGCACACACCAGCTGTATTGACTGATCCATTTCCCGACCCAAGTCAGAATCTGGTTGACAGTGGAAATGCTTCCCCATCACAAGTTATGATGTTGTCAAGTTTTAAGCGCCAAGATGATGCTTTAATTTCAACATTAAACAAAAGCCATGGGAATTCACAGCCGTTGAATAGCGAAAGAAAAGGTCGACTAGGCAGTTCGACAACAACTTCGACAGAAGTTGTGCCGCCATCCAACACGAGAAGCATTCCATCGATCCATGGAGGCAATCATCCTCTCCAATATATCGGAGTAATTTTCCTAAAAGGCCCTTCTTTAATGGGCACTTTTGCCCCACCACCGCCGAGTAATCTTGCGGAGATGGGTGCAACGGGATATGAAGCCTTCTATTTTTAATGGATCTAAAAGTTTCGAGGATAGTTCCTTTCTCAAGTCAACCTCGTTTAAAAGATGAAATAAGGAGTAAAAGAGGATAGTTCTTTACGATGTCACCTCATTAAAAAATGAAATGCCCCCTTACGATTTACGGGGCATGCGCCTCATCTGCATTATTATTATGCTGGGGGCATCATCGAATCGAGCAGTTTTGTACAGAGTTCATGCTCGTTAAAAAATAAACACAAGTTGTGAGCAATCTTTCCCTACAGTTCAAGCTCATCCAGAAAAAATGAACCGGTAAATAACCTGGAGAAATGTAACCTTTGAAAGCCAGTTTAAAAACCTTTGGTCGTGTTCTTGCAGTCTCACCTCCATCCATTCATTTGGCCAATCGTTCACCTCCATATGTTTGTTTACCCATTTTGAGGAACAGCTGCGAAGAGTGATTTCACATAGCCATCCTTGTGACACTGCCGTGATTGGAGAATTCCAACCTGTACCTGGGATCTGTTGCTATCCCTGTTCATCACTCGTTCCTCAAAAGATGAGTCTTCTTTGAGCTCTTTTCACTGACTCGTAAAATATGAAAAGTTTGCCGAGTTTTGGCCTTCCAGCTCGTTAAAAGGACCGGAAGAGCTATCCCTCCTCTAGATTTTAATCTTTTTGGACCTGAGGGATTATTGCACAAAAAGATCGAGCGCTTGTTTTGTTCGGCTCGTTAAAGAAATCGAAAATTCATCCCTTCTGTATTGTTTTATACTTTTTCGGACTTAAGGGATTAGAAGACGAAAAAGGAATTTTGGAGTTAACTTTTCGTACCTTTTCAGACTCTCTAAAAATGAAAAGGACCGAGTTTTCCTTGTCGTTAGACTCGTTAAAATGATTAAATAGCGACAAACTTGTCTTTAGACGAGAACGAGTTTCCCTATCGCTAGGCTCGTTAAAACATAGCGATGGGCTTGCCCGAAGGGCAGGTTATAGAACAAGCATATGTTATCCTCCTCAAGCTTGACAAAAATAAAGAGGTACTGGTCAGCAATGACTGGGGAAAAATTGGGAGAACCTCACAGCATTAATGGTAGCAAGTCGCTCTTGAACATGACACTTTGTCCTCCGTATCACATCGGGTTGGGTTGTTTCATTCACTGGTCTCATAACCATGGTCCTCGCCACACCATCCGCAATTGGGGTAATGCTACCAATCCATCACATCAGTGTCATTATATGTTCAAGAGATGTGGTTCTGCAAAGAGTCAACCGTGTTCCATCCACTGCCATACATTATCCTTCATCCACTTCATGACCGCCACCCTGAATCATACATCACAGTTTGTTTTCACCTCATCACAATCACTAGCTCTGTTCCGTGTCACTGATGTGGGATTCATTAAGGCCCTCCTTTGACGGATCGCTCCTTGTCAACATCAGCTCATTATCCAAGGAGTTGATCTAGGAACACCCCCCTCAGTACTTTGAAGCTTGCATGCCTCAATGGCAAGTTTCTCACTTCCGGCGACAGGTATACATCAATGACCTTCGACCAGAAGATTTTGCATGGTGGTCGACGCCAAGTCCTTTATTCCCACCATGTGGATTGTACTGCCGTACCTTGAGGGTCATCATCCTTATCGGTGATTCCTCTCGCGCTTGTTAACGGTTTACATCATTGACCGGTAATCAAGCGATGTCTTTCCATGTTCGACTTCAAGAAATTCTCACATGGATCGACTTGTACATCGAGTGAAGATCGGAAGAGATTGAAGACCCTGGATCTAGTTTCATCCATCCGGGCTGCGATATATATTCAGGACATAAAGACATTTGATATGTACATCATTACAGCAGATGATCATCCTTCTCAAAGGATGATAATTTCAGCAGAGAATTATCAGTCTACAATCAGACGATCGTCTGTTCTATGTACCAAAATGTATTTATAAAGCTGAGCATGGGAATGCCCGCCTCAGCTAGATCATGAAAATGTATGAAAAATAATGTATTGTATTGTATCTTATTACAGGACACTTCTCAGCAGATTGAATGAACTTCGGATCCTCTCAATAAAGCATTTCACCCGATAAACGACCTCATACTTTAGGGGGCATCTGTTATAGACAATTTTGTGCCTTACAGCAACAAGCATGTATTGTCAATAATCCAAGGGATCCAAAGTTCCCTAAACATGATGTTCCTACCCCTAGAGGAACAAGGTCAGCAAACCAACAGCTCTCAGATCAGTTCTCCACCTGAAAACACTCAAAAACAAGCAATCCTGAAATCAAAGCAGGTGCTCCACTAGGTTTCTGCGCTGAAACTCAGTTGCTCCATGGTGTACCTGCGTTGCAAAGCAAGTGGGACAAAGGCCACCTGCACTGAGTGGGATGGGACAAGTGGCACAATGAGTCATTGCTTTGGAATCTTCCAAAAATGACACTTGGATCAGGGATTTCGCCTTGTGATGAGTCAGAGGCTCTGTTTCTCCAAGTGGAAGAAAGGTTCTCCAAGTGGACTCAAGAACTGAAGATCAACTAAAGATTAACTGAAGAGAGAGAGGACACAAGGCAGCTACACATCAGTTGCAAGCTGACTCATCCTTTCTCAATTCATCTATATATTGAGCTCTCTCCTATGAGCTCAGGAGGCTGGAATTTTGTGCAAAGTAATGATATGCTGTTGGTTTCACTATTGAGCTATTGGGTGATTGTTTGAGAGAGGTGAAGAGGAGCAATTCTTTCTGCTGGGAGGTGTTGCTGGGTTGGAGCCTTCAATGGTTGTAATACTCTCAGAACCTTTACTTCTTCATTAATAAAAGCTATTGAGGTTCTTCTATGTGCTCTTGTTTCAATAATATATTGTGATGATTGCATGTTTGGTTTACACTAATCCATGAACCAGTTATGATTGCATGCCTCTTGTAGTTTCCTTCTTTGTCATTTTGCAGGATCTCACTGTAGCTGGGCAAGCAAAAGAACAAAGAGCTAGGAGTAAGCGGCCAAAGAGAAGAGTTTGGATTCAACATTAAGCGCAAGGCAACGGTTAGTGCATTTCTCCATTCTCTTTTGCTTTCATAAAGAAGTAAACCTTAAGTAGTTTGTTTTACAGTTGTTGCTAAGGAACTATCACCCTTAGAGTGGGATAGGGTCATCCAAGTTGGATACTTTTCCCTACAACATTGTTGATGCCTCCAACTCCTTGCTTTGGTTACCAAATGATCGAATCCACCCAGCCAAACTCAGCAAAACTTGGCTACTCAGTCCAGTAAGCTCCTTAGTTGCAGCAAACTGTCCCCCTGTGCCCAAAAACCTCAGAACAATCAGTGCTCTTCCTGCTGGTAACTTCAGTTTCCCTTCCTCCGTTCTTTTCCTTCCTCTCAGCCCCCTCTAAACTTCTGTTTGGTGGCCTTTATCTGGTTTCTTGGTGGTGGCTGCTTTGCCACCAGCAGCCCACCACTTAGTCTCCTGGTGAGACCCTCCCATGTCATGTATCACCTTCTCTATCTATTTTTGTGGTCACCTATATGTATATATATATATATATATATATACACACACACACACACACACTTTATGATTTAATAAATTGCATTTCTTTATGTTTTATTAAAGTACTTTTTTTAATATTAAAATTATAACATTATTTTAAGTACCATTTTAATTAATTTCTTATATATATTTTTAATCATTTTATTAATAATCTGAGATATATAATTTATATAGCCCTCTTTTAGTATTCACTCATTAATCATGATACATTAAGGAATATGGGTGTTGATGGATGAGTAGAACCTCCATTTGAAGAAGTGTCATGATATTTAATACCTATAGTTTATTTCGTATATAAATACTAGTGTGGTGTATGTGACACATGCATATGTAGCTATCATATGCATGCATCATATGCCTACTATTATTCTTGCATTCTCTATATTTATAGATAGGTCGTTACATATTCTTTCCACGACTAACCTACATAGTGAACCTGTGGATTAGAGGGGGGGTGTAGGTCCCCCTTTGCTGTGTCGATTGTGCAGCGGGGGGGTCACATGGGGGTTTGAGGGGGGCTGGTAGCCCCCCTCTACGGGATCTGGGGCAGTGCCCCAGTAAAAAAAAAATTGGACCCTATATTAGGTTCGATGAACCTACCTATGGTTTTCGGTCCATGGTTTTGGACGCGATGGTTTTCTATCCATGGTATTGGATGCTTCGACATGTATAAATACGTATTGTAACATTGAAAGGAATATAATGAAAAATAAAGCTGGTAGTCTCGGTTTTGGGATCCAGGGGAAATCTTTGTGTATATGTATTTTATGTGTTATGCTCTCGCATTATTTATTTTCTGTGTTTTAGAATT
This sequence comes from Pinus tabuliformis, assembly GCA_031772625.1. Taxonomy (NCBI): domain Eukaryota; kingdom Viridiplantae; phylum Streptophyta; class Pinopsida; order Pinales; family Pinaceae; genus Pinus; species Pinus tabuliformis. The sequence continues at coordinate 1,720,588,284 of CM062818.1, read as the reverse complement.
CGTATGCAGTAATTTTTGTACAGGGTTAAAACCTACGTGCAGATCTATACACTGGTTCACTTTGGCGAAGTTGCGTATACATGCTGGCTCGACTCTTCCAAGTAGCGTATGCAAAATAAAAGCTTGATATTCAAGGATGATTGATCTATCAGATCACTACTCTTTATCAATGATGTCTTCTTAGATCTGAAAGTAGAATTGAATGTATAAGGAAATTGAGTCTGATTGATTGATTGAGAAGGAAGGGTGATCCTTGTTGCTATCTGTTTAAAACTCTATAATATGATAGTAGATCTTCAGAATATCACTGATTGTACAGTTTGTGGTTCAAAAGTTTGTGATTTAGTATATTTAGAGATATACACAGGTTGGGTTTCAGGAAGCAACATATACACATAGGTTAGGTTTAGCCAAGTAGCGTATACACTCTCATGCATGTTTTTGAGGTTACAACTGGTTCTAAATGATGATGCAGTGTTTTGGGCTCATATTTGTGTATTGGTTACAATGATATATATGTTCCAGTTGATTAGCTAAAGTTGATTAAGTATGAATGAATGGTTGATTCAGTTGTGTCAGAGGTTCAGAGGTTTTCAGTGATTGATTGAGTTTGATTGATTCAGAGAGTGATGATTGAGTTTCAGTGATTGGTTGATGCAAATGTATTTGATGGTTGTATTTCAATGGTGATTGATTCTAAGCTTCAATGTTGTTGATGGGTCCAATATGAAAATTGGATGAAACGAGGCCTTCATGTGTATTGTTGTGTACCAGGAGCATCCAGTCTGAAAATTTATGAAACGTGGTCCCTGGAGGAAGAAAAAGGTCATAGCCTACGTACTAGTACACATATCAGCTAGTACAAGAGCTAGGGGGTTCTAGCTCCCTTCCAGTACAAGCTGGAGAACGAGAGAAGGTTGTAACCTTCTATAGGTAGAAGCCTGCGTACTAGTATGAGTCTGCACCAGTACAAGATTGTAAATAGATTTTCTTATTATTAAAAGAAGACGGAGATGGCAGGAGCAGGTGGTTTTCACCCACATTGGGTTTCCACCTTAAATCTTAGTGTTCATGTTTGTTGCTTATGTGTGATGGTTCATTCTATTATTAACTGCACATGGTTACTGTTTAATATTTAATAAAGTATTGATGCAAAGATTAAAGATCAACATATGATGAATTAACAGAATCATAAGTTCACTATATATACGTTGGTTGCCTTAAGAACAGTTGCGTGCACACGCGAGTTCCCTTCACTGAAGCAACATATATAAATATGATTATGGAAATGAAAAAGTTATTGATTTGCAAATACTGATTCACCCCCCCCCCCCAAGTATTATTTCCAATAGCACTAATGTACCAAGGGGTGTTTCTAATCAACTTCCTTGATAATGCGCTGATGTTGACAAGAAGTGACCCGTCGCAAGAGGGCCTTGATGTATCCCCCATCAATGACACAAAACAAGTATGATGATTTGAGATAGAATGATTAGAATGATGCTGACACAAAACTGGATAAGAAAGGTAGACATGTAATGAAGGCTTAAGAGTATTGTAGTAGATATTGACTTAATGGCTTCTCTTGAACACAATGGCGACACTGAATGGAGTTGGCAGAATGGACCCAAAACCAGAAATGGAAGCTTTGAAATGGTATGATAAACCAAAAGAAAAGTATATTCTCCATCCCAACAACCATGGAGATGAAGTTGAAGTGTGTCATGTTCAAGAGTGACTCAGTGCCACTAGAAAATGGAGTACCCTATTTTACCAATTTCCCCAACCATGGTAAACAAACAATTTCACAATAGTGAATTCCAATTTCACACACAAAACCATAGATGTAAATGCACGATGCATAATATTTTTATTTTGGATTCTGCTTAATTTTTAGATGAAAACTAAGATATAATGTTTAATCATTGATCAAAACAGGCTTTTCAGAATGATGAATATAACACCAATTCTTCTAAGCACTCAATGATCAAACGAAATTAGTTTAAAAATGAACTAATGATAAGAAAAAATTAAAATCTAAACAAATATTTACCAAAGGCACTAAAACATGAAATCAAACTAAATGGGGGCTTCATAAAGACCATAAGGCACTCAAAGACTCAAGGAAAAGCAGCTGGAAGAAGGCTTATTAGAGAGAAAATCAAGACAAAATCAAATTTTTGCATGACCAAGGTCCAACGCATGTGCAAAGGAGGCACAAGTTCTTTGAAATGCAGGCATATAGAAGGCTCAGTTAGGGTGCAATGCTTTGTCTCTAGACCAGAGAGTGTGTTGGTCAATAGATGCAGAGTTCTGGCACTAAAATTGCAATTGAAACTCCATGAAGGGTCTTCATAGGTTTTTTTTCTTGACTGAATAAGATAGTAAAGGTCTAAAGAAGAGGTAATACAATCATAATGGATAAAGAAACCATGAAGGGAATACAATGCTCCCTAGTATGGTCACGAATATGTTGTGCAAAATCTACGACTTTGGACAACAGTGTCTTCTCTAAGCTTGGTGGACTGATCTAGAATAACAGAAAGACAAAGAGACTAATTTTTTCCTTAAATTAAATAGACAACAGGATGAATACTACCTAAAATTTTTCATATACTTTCTTTGGCTTGAATGCTCCAATCCTAGATCTAATTGCTATAATTATAACTTTCACAGTCTGATAAAGAAAACCAACGATCCACAAAATCTATGCATAATCATCTAATGGCTTTATTCAATAGATCAAAATGGTATTTAAATATATGAAACCATAACATCATATATAGGAAAACAAAGAACTCTTTTCATTAATAGGAATGGAGTGAGTTACAACAAAAAATAGGTATTGATCTTGTATAAGAGCTCCTCCAAGTTAACTTTTGCTTTCCTTGTCACAAAGTGCACCTATAATCACTGTAATTCATGGAAATATATCTCTCACAACAACAGAATAAGGGTAGAATCACTCTCCAAAATCCAATAACCCTTTTCTATGGATGGCAGTAAATATATAGGTGAAGGAGGTAGTTCATGAATTCTTATCCTTTTACCAATATGGGCTTGAGATCTACTCTTGATGGGAGGATGAGCTCATGATCTAGGTGGATGTTGGTGGCCACCCACCTATTCCACTTAGACCCCCACCACTATCTCTTTTAGTTTTTTTTAGTTTCCTTAAATGTAGCATAATTTACTATTTTTGGAAGTTTTTCAGGTCCTGAACTTCTGGAGCAGTTTTGAGGCCATAAACGACGTTTCTTTGGTGAAAATTTTGTAGTGATTTGTATGGTGATCAAATTGGTAGTTGTAGTCCTCGAAGAGATCTTTCCAACGACATATCATACGCGTCAAACAGAGATAATATCACCAAGTTACGACCCCATGAATTTGGATGCCCAACTAACCCAAATGGGGCCCATAAACTCTTGGTGTTACATCTCCTTGGGTTAGGGTTTTCTCTTGTTGTTCAATAATAAAAATGCCCTTTAGCCTCATTGTAACTTGGTTTAGAGGCATGTAGCCGCTACATCTCTTCTCAAAGATAAGCTACAATCGCCCAAGCTATCTTATTTCCATTCTGTTTCTAAGCATACTTCAATATTTTTCTATTAATGAAATGAAGTGTTATTTCTACCACATCTCTATTTTTATGGTTATATCTGTAATTTTTTGCATTCCTATTTAAATCCAGATCAGTGGTATCAGAGCAGTCTTCTCTTTCTTTGTTTTTCTTTGCATGCCCCCAACGAGGTTGGGATATAAGGAACTAGGGCTTAAACTAGTCGAACCTTGGCAAGACCATCCTTGCAGATCCCAACGGCCTTCCATGGGGGAAGAAAAGAAAGATGAGGGGGCAAGAGATCCTTTCAAAATCTTACTCGACAAGGGGCCAAGAGATCCTTCCAAAATCTTGCTCGAAGAAGCCCTCAAGAAACAGAGAAATGCAGTGATGGAAAACCTTTCCCAAATACTTCAACGGCTACCCAGGGGCGATGCAACTACTTCCAACAGCTACTTTGGAAGCACCACACCATTTAAGGTACAAGTTGACTTTGACATGCCCATATTTGAAGGTAAAATGTATGCTACGCCATAGATAAATGGTTGAAACTGCTAGAAGGATATTTTTATGTTCATGATTTTTTTAGTGAGGAAAATATTACCTTTGAACTTCTCAAAGCTGCCCCCAAGTCAAGGATTGAAGGGAAACCTATTGTGAGTAGAAGGAAGAGAGGGAACCCTCACTATTTTCAGTCACACCCACTTGGAATTCATTCCAGGATGCCATCAAGGAGCAATACTAGCCTATCAGGAGCTATGAGGATAAATACATAAAGTGGACCACACTACGACAGGGAAGGGACCAAGATGTGTCGGATTTTAATAATGTTTTTCATACCCTTTGCATGAAGTTGGCTATCAAGGATTCAGAGAAACATTTGATACTCAAGTACTGCAGCTGCCTACATAGGTACATCTAAGACAAGATTGAGTTCCTAGACATCTCCTCACTCAGCACAGCGTACCGATATGCTGTCAAGATTGAGTAGAATTTTAAACAAAAAAAGTGATACTTTGGATCTGCGAACCTAAAGAAAGGGAATGTCACTCCATAACCGCAAAACCAAGGACAAAGCCAAGGTGGGGTAACCCAATACAACCCATCAAAGCAGCAAGAAAATAACACCACCATGAAGTCAAATAAGGACACAAGAACATGGTGTGAATTGCATAATAGACCCACTCATAACACAAGTGAGTGTCGGGCCAAGCAGTCGCTCATGGCCTAGTTGAAGGCTTCAGAATTATATGCATGTTCCGACTTTGAGTTAGAACCCAACAAGAGGAATGACATAGGGAAGTAGATTATTAATGCGGAGCCTAGCACCATTTTTCCCACCACCAAAATCCATAAGAATGAGCCCAAAGATCTAGAGGAGGGGGAGCATCATTTCCACTCACAAATGTGGATGAAGGGTTCACCACTGCAATTCATTGTTAACAATGGGAGCCAAAATAACCTCATTTAAACAGAGTTAGTGAAGCGGCCAGGCCTACTAACCATACCACACCTACAAGCATACAACATCTGGTGGCTTCACTAAGGAAAAGATCTTTGAGTCAGCCAATAATGTTGCCTTCCCTACAACATCAGCCTTTCACAGATGAGGTATTGTGTGATGTTTCTCCTCTTGACGTTTGTGATGTATTATTAGGAAAACCATACTTTTGGAAGCGGCATGATGTATATCAGTCAAGACCTCACTCTGGAATTATTTCTTTAGGTAATACATTATACAGGATATCAGAGGTAGCCCCAGCTACTGCCACCTCTTTGATTTCTGCAAAGAAATGCAGTAGGATCATCTCCTAGAATAGGAAAATTATTTTCTTTCTGGTTCACTCTCAAAGTAAGGATAATATCATAGCCACATTTATGGCCCCCGAGAAGGGTTCCTCCATGTTACCGGGAAAAGTGTCTATTTAGAACTGCTCTATCCCACTAAGGTGTGATGACTGCCTTAGAAACAAACAGAGAAAACTACTTTTGTATCTCCTTTATGAACTATAAATAAAGAGGAATAGGAAGAACCAACCTGTGTCTTGCGCTAGTCCTTTGATCCAATCTCTCTCCTCTTTGACAGCTTCCAGCTACCTGCTCCCTTACTTGCCCAGCTTCACCAAGTACCTGTAAGATCACAGAAGAAGAAAAGTATACAAAGACACGGATTTATATTCATAAATAACTTAGGATCAGATTTAAGTTAACCATACAAATGTAACAAGCATCAATGATACAAAAGCATGGAGGAGAAACTCAAACAGTTTTTATTGATATACAAGAAGATCCAGGAGGAGTTACAACCGATGATTCCTGACCCAGCATCAACCTCCCAGCAAAGAAGCCCCTCTTCACCTCCAACAAAGCATAGATCACCCAATTCTCTGATGTGTGTCTCAAAACCAACAGCAATTCCTTACAATGTGCAAAATTCCAGCCTCTGGATCTCTGCGTGAGGGATCCATATATAGATGTATGCAAGGAGGATGAGTCAGCTTATGATTTGATTAGTGGCTTCTCTCTGTTATTTCTTGTTTCCACTTGGAGACTGAAGGCCTCTTACTCATCCTTGATCGAATTCAGTGAGGCAAGTGTCATAGGAGAAGATTCTGGAAGCTTCCATTGTCTCTCCACCTCGCGGAATGACACTGCCATTTGTCATTTCCCACTCAACGCACCCTGGTAGCGCATTTAGGTGCGTTGCAATGCACCTAGCCAGTGGATTTAGGTGCTATGCAACGCACTTAGCTAGTGGAGCAGCTGAAATGATCCTGATTTGACTTATTCTGAGCAGTTTCTGGTGGAGACCTTCTGGGAGAAGCTGTAATTTGTTGACCTTGTTCCTTTAGGGGTTAGAAAAATAGTTTTAGGGACTTAGGAGCCCTTGGTTTATGGACATTTCATGCTTAGAGCTGTAAGGCACAAAAATGTCTATAACAGTTGCCCCCTAAAGTATGAGGCCGTTTATCGGGTGAAATGCTTTATTATGAGGATCCGAAGTTCTTTCAATGCTGGGAGGAGACCTGTAATAAAATACAATACAATACATTATCTTCATACTTTTTTCATGATCTAGTTGAGGCGGGCATTCCCATGCTCAGCTTTATAAATTCATTTTCATGTACATAGGACAGACAATTGTCTGATGGTAGACTGATGATTCTGATAGAGCCATCATCCTTTTGGTAGGATGATTATCTGTGCTGCAATGCTGTACATTTGAATGTCTTTATTTCCCTGAATATATATCGCAGCCCGGATGGATGAAACTAGATCCAGGGTCTTCAATCTCATCCGATCTTCACTCGAAGTACAAGTCGATCCATGTGAGAAATGTTTTGAAGTCAAACATGGAAAGACATCGCTTGATTACCTGTCAATGATGTAAACCGTTAACAAGTGCGAGAGGAATCACCGATAATGATAATGACCCTCAAGGTACTGCAGCACAATTCACGTGGTGTGAATAAAGGACTTGGCGTCGAACACCACGCAAAATCTTTCGGTCGAAGGTCATTGATGTAAACCTATCGCCGGAAGTGAGAAACTTGCCATTGAGGCATGCAAGCTTCAAAGTACTGAATGGGGTGTTCCTAGACCAACTTCTTGGATAATGAGCTGATGTCGACAAGAAGTGATCCGTCATAGGAGGGCCTTAATGAATCCCACATCAATGACATGGAACGGAGCAAATTATTTTGATGGAGGTGAAAATGATCTGATGATATATGGTTCAGGGTGGTGGTCATGAAAGAATGGAGTATAATGTATGGTAGTGGGTGGGACATAGGTGGCCTTTCTGGATGACTTTTCTTGAACATGTCGGCGACACTTATGTGATGGATTGGTAGCATTAACCCCAAATGTGGATGGTATGGCGTGACCATGGCGATGTGACCGGTGAATGAAACAACCCAACTCGACTCAGGCACGAAGTGGAAGTGTCATGTTCAAGAGCGACTTGCTACCAATATAGATTCTTTGAGTTTTCTCCCCAATTTTTCCCCAGTCATTGCTGACCAGTACATCTTTATTTTTGTCAAGCTTGAGGAGGATAACATATGCCTATTCTATAATTTTCCCTTCGGGCAAACCCATCGCTATGTTTTAACGAGCCTAGCGATAATGAAACTCGTTCTCGTCTAAAGACAAGTTTGTCGCTATTAATCTTTTTAACGAGTTTAACGACAAAGATAACTCGATCCTTTTCATTTTTAGAGAGTCTGAAAAGGTACGTAAAGGTAACTCCAAAATTCTTTTTCATCATCTAATCCCTTAAGTCCGAAAAAGTATAAAACAATACAGAAGGGATGAATTTTCGATAGTTTTAACGAGCCGAACAAAACAAGCGCTCAATCTTTCTGTGTAATAATCCTTCAGGTCCAAAAAGATTAAAATCTAGAGGAGGGATAGCGCTTCCTGTCGCTTTAGCAAGCTGGAAGGCCAGAACTCGGCAATCTTTTCATATTTTACGAGTCAGAAAAGAGCTTAAAGAAGACTCGTCTTTTGAGGAACGAGTGATAAAATGGGTAGCATCTGATTCCAGGTAAGGTTTGGAACTTTCCAATCATGGCAGTGTCACAAGGATGGCTAGTGAAATCACTCTTCGCAGTTGTTCCTCAAAATGGGTAAACAATCAAATGGAGGTGAATGATCGGCCAATGAAAAAGTGGAGGTGACGGTGCAAACACGACCAAGGCTTTAATGGCTAAAGTACTACATTCATGGTGGTTATTTACCGGGGAATAGTTCATTTTTTAACGAGCTTAAATGCGGGTGGAAACATTTGCTCGGTCCATGTTTATTTTTTAATGAGCTTGAACCTCACGGTAACACTGCTCGATTAGATGGTATTTACCATAAATAGCCTTGTCCTTCCAAAGATCGTACTGTATTTTCAACTGCTTCATCAAACTAGTCAAAAATGAACAATATTTGTTTGAAAACGAGTTTAAAACGCTAATATTTTACTTTGAACTACGTAAAAGTAATTAAAAAGTGTTTTTACCTCTCATTTTACCATTTCATTTGAACTTGGTTTGTTGGAGCTTTGGAGGTGCTTTTCCCCCTCGATTTTCATCAGTTGATTTCGGGAGATTCTGTGGACGATTCTCAGCGCCGTCTGGACCAGGTAGGAGCTAAACCTGAGCTCTTTCATTTCATGGTTTCCATTTTGAATTTTGAGCCTGATTCCCTACTTTTTATGAGCCCCTGGGGTTTGAGGAACTCGTTTTGCCATCAACGCACCCCCAGTGTATCGAAACCTGCGTTGAATGCTGGCCTGCCTGAAGGCTATCTGGCTTTCAATGCACCTAGAACACTGCTGCAGGTGCGTTGGGCGCAAAAAGGGAATTTGAAGCACAATTTTTGATGGAATTTTTGCCTGTTTCTTACCAAAATCAGGATCTAACTCCTCTCTTGTTTATTTTTTAGAGATCTTTGGAGTAAGATGACCCTTACATGGCGAGAACGTGAGCATGAAGAAGAGGACATGATTGCCCTACATGATCCAGTTACAGTGAACGCGCTGCGGAATTGTGGCTTGCTGAAGTTCTTCCGCATTTCTAGCATGAGACAGCAGATCAACTTACTGCAGTATTTGATCGATGCTTGGGATCCTACTAATCAGGTTTTCCAGATTAGGGGCAAATCTATCCCCTTGACTGCAGTAGACATCTATTTCTTGACTGGCTTGTCGAGGCGGGGTGCCCCCATCTCTTTGTCAGGTTCGGCCCGAGGAGGCGATTCTGTGAGACATTATGTCCGCTGGTATTGTAGAGAAGGATCTCAGCCGAGTAAAGATGGCAAGATCATCATCCGTGATGTCACTGACAGGTCCCTTAGGACTATTCTGTTTACTTTTGGTAGGATGGCTGGTAGTGCGTCTCTTCATGTAGCCAACCGATCTTATATGCAGCATGCCTTGGAATGCCTCCAACCGAAGGTGTTCAACTGGTGCGACGCAGTACTTCGTGTGATGAAAGAACAATTGACCAAGATAAAGAATGGGAGGTTGAAGAACTTTGGGTATGGTTCTATTTTGACCGCCTTTGCCTTGGAGAAGATACCACTGATGCAGCCGTAGTACATTGCACTCGATTTAACTTCTCCTACTGAACCACGCATGCAGAGATGGGTTGACCATATGTCTAGGCATGCTGGCCAGTCTCAAATTTCATTTTCTGATACCTTCTTCAGGTGGTTTTATCGTCAGGAGATGGTTTATTCCGAGTATCCATATGCTGGCATGGACTTCCGGGGTGATCCAGATTTAGTACTGCCGGATGACGAGCAGTGGGGCGCCATTGGTAAAATCTCTGACCATATTGTTGTTTACTTCTTTTTTTATAATGTCCTTGTGCTTTATTCTATCAAGAATCTAATCAAACTCATGTGCACATGTAGATGTTGGTCCCGTTCGTCCAGTAGTTCGCTTGAGAGTACCAGCTGTTGCCCCAGCAGGAGAGGTCGTCGGAAGGGCTATTCTTCGTGACCTCGATGTGGCCGAGACTCTCACAGCTTTGCAGGAGCAGGTTGAGGGCCTCACTCTTGGTATTCCAGATGTGAGGACTGACGAGCTACCTTTGCGGTTACAGCAGCATACTACTGGTGTGCCTAGACGATGGACTCGTCTCCTACGCATGATCGCATAGGCTGTGACTTGCTATCACGAGCATCATTAGACTAGGGTGCCCCCTAGCATCTTGAGTTTTTGGGTCGCTTGACCAATTTTGTCTTGGTTACAGAACATTATGTGTAAACCATAAATAGCTATATATATTTTTGATTTTCAGAGTTTTATTTTGGTTGAGCTACATGATCCACATGCAAAACATTGATGATGTGTTTCTTTTTATAAATGTTGCAAATGTCTATCTAACACATAGTTTGCTAATGAGTCGGTTAATGTGTTTAAGTTTCTAGAAATATGTTGATATTGAATAAGATCAAATTGTCTTTGCAAAATCTTAACCCTTAGGAACATGCGATAAATAGCTGGGTTTCAGACGGAATATATACCATTGAGTTGTAGTATTACGAGTTGTGAGTCTAGCCTAACAATTAGTCAGCGTATACCATGAGTGATGGCATCAGAGAGAAGTTCTATCAACGCGCTATTCTCAGCGATGTTATTCGTTGATCGACCAATACATACACCTCTGAAACTTACTAACTCGCCGCTTGGATCAAAATGGCCTAGGCTGCGGAGGACAGGTTCCGCGAACTATGACTTGCTCCGTCGGCATATCCAACACATGGCTCCAATAGGTTTGACATCTGCAATAAATGTAAAAAGTGGATTACTCGACCAAAACAAACACTTTAGCGAAAACAAAAATATAACAAAAGCATACTGGTTACCATTACGCATAGTAACGCTTGAGGTACAACCCATTACGAGGTTGCGTCAGTGTAATTCCATCATAATCCATTAACTCGTAGTCTCCCTTTGCTAACACTCGTTTAAAAATATAGGGGCCCATCCATAAAGACTTAAATTTACCTGCTCCCAATTTATCGTATTCTTGGTCGTAAAGCAAGACCAAGTCACCTTCTGAGAAGACACGGGGTTTGACATTTTTGTCGAACTGTGCCTTGACTCGTTTCTTATGGGCTTCGTTAGCCAAAGCGGCATCACAACGGGTTTCATCCAATTGGATTAATTCCAAGAAACGAGCCTCTTCTTCTGAAGTTCCGGGGAGGAGATCAATTGCGAGTTTGAGAGACGAGATTTCACACTGGATTGGTAAGACTGCTTCCAGGCCATATACCAGTTGGAAGGGTGTGAACCCGGTTGCATTCCTTACCGATGTTCGGTAAGCCCACAAAGCTGAGTACAGGATTAGGTGCCATATTCTTTTGTGAACTCCGATCATCCTTTGCAACATGCGTTTCAGGACCTTGTTGATCGCTTCAACTTGTCCGTTGGCTTGCGGATAATATGGAGTAGAGCTGTCGTGAGACAACCCTAGTTTGGCAGCTAATTCAACCATCATGTGATTGTGAAAATGCGATCCATGATCTGTGACTATAGCCTGTGGTACGCCGAATCTGGCGACTACATGATTGAAAAAGAAGAGGGTCGTTGTTTCACCAGTATTATCTAATGTAGGCATCGCCTCGGCCCATTTGGTAAAATAGTCAACTGCGACTATGATATACCCATGCCCCCTGGTCGAGGTGGGGTTACATTTCATGAAATCGATGCCCTATTTGGCGAATGGCCCAACAACAACTATTGGTTGTAGAGGTGCGGGTGGTCTTCTTGTTTTGCTATCAAAAATTTGACAAGCATGGCAACTTCTAACTGCGGTTATGCAATCCTTGAACATTGTTGGCCAGAAGTATCCTGCTCGTAAAATTTTTTGTGCTGTAGCATATCCAGATTGATGCCCCCCACACGCGCCTGAATGACACTCATTCAGGACTTTTTCGGCTTCCTCATGGGTGAGGCACCTTCTGAGAACTGTATTGATACCACGACGGTAAAGTGTATCACTGACGATCATGTAGTCTTTTTCTTGGTATCGAATACGTTTTTGTTCAGAGTGAGAGGTGTTTGGCCTATATTTTTGGGTTTGGAGATAAATGATTATATCCCCATACCACTCGTTGCTTGTAGATATCAGAAACAAACTTTCATCCACGATTGATTCTTCGGATGTTTCATCGTTGGACAACGATGGGAGATCGCATAATAATTCTGCGAAAACTAGAGCTTTCTTTGACTTGGATTTAACAAATTCTAGATCAAACTCTTGAAGGATTGTTATCCATTTTGAGTATTTGCCCCCTAGTAACTGTCGTGACAATATATAAGTCATGGGGTTGCAATCTGACAGAATGGTAGTTTTCCGAAAGAGGACATAGTGTCGAAATCTTTGTATCGCTTGAACAACTGCAAGCGCTAGTTTTTCAACGTAAGAATATTTGCTTTCTGTATCATTTAAGTTTTTACTTAAATAATATATAGGATGCTCAATTCCATCGAATTCTTGAACTAAAATCATTGTGATGGTCGTATCTGCTACAGCCAGATACAGGTTAAAATCTCTTTGATAATCAGGGGCGTACATTAATGATGCTTTCATTAGGGAATCTTTTAAAGCATCAAAGGAAGCTTGCGCAACCTGATCCCAGAAAAATGGTACCTTTAATTTATTTCAAGAGACGTGTATAACCTTTAGCAAGTTCGGCGTAATTTGGAATGAACCTCCTCAGAAAGTTTGCTTTCCCTTGGAGTTTCTGAATCTGAAGCAAATCTGAAGGTGGAGGCAAATTTATGATTGCCTGGACCTTACATGGGTCGAGATGAATCCCATCCTTGGAGACTACAAAGCCAAGTAAATGACCAGAACTGACGCAAAATACACATTTGTGCGGATTGAGTCGTATCTTGTAGTGTCGGCAACGTAGAAATATCGCTCTTAAATGCTGCGGATGATCAGTCCGCTTTCACGAATGAGCCGGAAGGTCGTCGAGGTATGGTTGAACGATGTTTTTGATGTCATGGAAGGCATAATTCATTTCCCTCTGAAACGTCGCCCCTGCGTTCTTTAAACCAAAAGGTAATTTTCGATATGCGAATGTGTCCCACGGACAAATAAAGGCAGTGTTTGACTGGTCCTGTGGGCGGATATTTATTTGATTATACCCGGAGAATCCATCCATGAATGAAAAGATTTCGCATCCGGTGCATTCATCAATTATCTGGTCAATGAAGGGTGTAGGGTAGTTGTCTTTTGGACAAGCTTGATTTACATCCCTATAATCGACGCACACTCTAATTATCCCCTGTTTTTTCATAACAGGGACAATATTCGATACCCAATCGGTTAGAGGAACCGGGTAGATGAAATCAGCATGGAGAAGTTTTTCAACTTCTGTCTTAATGGCAGCAGCTTTCTTGCGGTGCACCTGCCTTAGCCGTTGTCGTACTGGTTTGACATCTGGATACATCTTAATTTCGTGTTCAACGATACTCGAGTCGATGCCTGGAATTTCACTGTATGACCAAGCAAAGACATCTCTGAATTCGCGAAAAAGAGCGTTATATATTTCCAGTTCTGAAGGAGAACAACATTTGCCAACATAAATATTCTCTACAACATCTGTTTTGGTTGAGATATTTATGGTTATAGTCCCTTCAATGTTGGACAAGTTTCGCTCAGAATCCACCGTATTTACAGTATTTGATAGAAAATCAACTACTGAAGGATGATAAAGGTCATTTTGAGTATCTTCTTCACGATCCGGAAGAAGAGAACGATGGTGGGAATCCTTCCATGGTGCTCCTTCAATTATTATAGATTGGAGAATTCCTTCGTCGGTGACATGCACTCACGACCAAGGATCTGAAGGAGTACCATGTTCTCTAGACCTATCTATCCAAACGCTTGATGAGCGTTGATTTGGGTTTGCCTCCCATGCTAGGAACATTGATTGCTATACTATTTCCATTGGGCTTGGCGGCAGAACCACTGCATGATCCATGTCGATATCGTTTTCTGAGATCTTTGTAGAAGATATCATGTTGCAGGTTCCTATCGACGCTACTTCCGCGAGATTGATTGGAGGTGGAAGAGCGAAAGTTCCCATTAGTATAGGATCTTTTAGTAGGCCTACTCTGATATTCTGAAGTGAATGGGGGCTTCCATGGATCATGGGAATGCTTCCAGTAACTTGAGAACCATTGGGGAGGAAGTTTTGTTGATCGACGATTGTAATCCCTCCTTGAAAGGGAAATGCAATCTTTCTAAAATAGGTCGACACAACAGCTGCCATGGCATATATCCACGGTCGTCCTAGTAGGATGTTGTAATCAAGATTCCCATCGATGACTTCAACATCTATTTCTACTGTTTTCCCTCCTAGTTCAACTTTCAAGTTATTTAGGATACCATATGGGGTATATGTCCTTCCGTCAAATGCTTTTAATGTCGTCGCAGACCGCGACAAGGTTGGAGATCCTAAATTTTTCTAGCAACTCATCGACATAATACATGTAGATGCCTCCTCATCAATAATTGTTCTATGAATAGTTTTGTTGAGGGCTTTCACTTGAATAAGGAAAGCTAGTTGAGCTGGTAACTGAGGATCGTATCCTTTATGATCGAATGATACAAGATTGGAATCCTTTGGATCAATCCCACCAATGGCCGATAATAAAGCCTGCCTTTGGGATGGGCAATTTTGTAGTACTTCAAGAGTCGACATAGCGGATGGCGATTGGGCCAAATCTTCCACTATGTTCTAATGTTGTGCCGCTCTAGCGCGGGGATTAAACGTCGACTTGTGTACTATTCCCTTCGGCGGTTTTATCATCAATTCAGGGATGGTGGGTGGTACAACTTCTGTCGAAGTTGTTGTCGAACTACTTGGTTGATCTTTATCCTTGTTGTTCGACAGCTGCGGATTCCCATAATTTTTGTTCCTTGTCGATATCAAAGCATCATTCTGCTGTTTTGAAACCGACAACATTAGCACTTGAGATGGGGAAGCATTTCCACTTTCAACCAGATTTGTTCCTAGATTTGGAAACGGATCAGTTAACACTGATGAGGTTTTCGAATTCTTAAAGAACTTCTTAAGCTCAGCTCTGTGTGGACAATCTGTGGTCCGATGATCCTCATCACATATCATGCATGGAAATTTTAGTTTCCTATTTCCAGGAGGGTTCAAAGAAGATTTTTCAGGTGATGATTCATCTTGTTTCTTCTTCTTCCCTTTGCCTTTCTTCTTGCTTCCTGGTTGTTTGGTTTCTTTTCCTTTATCGGTCGATACGACATTTACTTCTGAAGCAAGAAGTTTGTCTTTTGCATTTTTACCTGAAATCTTATGGGCCTTTTTGGATGTAGCCTTTGTCAATTTCGTGTCTGTCGTGCCAATCATGCCATCGTCGGCATGAGAGTCATTGTTTGATTTAGGAGGAGGAGGAATCGAGAATTCCGGTCTAGGGGCATCAGGTATTTTATCGTAGAGCGTGCCGGACTGAGTGTAAATCAAGTCCAGATATTGTGCACGAGCGATAAATTGCACTTCTGTTACGACTCCCCCCTTTGCCACATATTCCGTGATGGAAGGCAGTAATGACTTGATAAACCATTCACCTAATAGTTGATCGGGGATGTACGTTTTTACCATTCTACGACGACGTCGCCACTCATGTATATGATCAGATATGTGAGTGGTCGTTGTCTGTTTAAAGTTGGTAAGAAGCTCTGTTCCCATTTCGTACCTTATTGGTAATTGAAAATGGGTTAAAAAGGCTGTGGCTAAGGTACTGAAGTTGTCGAACGAAGCTCTAGGTAATTCAATATACCATTTTGCCGCTGGACCCGTTAACGTCCTCTGAAAGAGGCGAAATCTTATCAAATCATCATTTAGGGTGTTTGATGAACACCATAGATGAAAGGTCATCACGTGATTTGATGGATCTTCACCCGGATTTCCATTAAATTTAGGAATATCTGATGGAAGCTTATGCGGAATCGCTTGCCACCAAGGGGCGTAAGCAATTGGATCGTTTGTTAACCAATTTAAATCAGGTAACTCTAAGGTTGCCACGAAGGGTAACTGTTGATTCAGGTTAGGCGAAGCATACCCAGGATAAGATGGAATCGCCTGAGCAGTTGGTCTTTGCATACCAGCATAATGCATTTGATTCTGGTATGTTTGGTAAGGTTGGTGGACTTGACCATTGTAAAATGGTTGATTTTGACCGTTTTGAATGTACGGCTACCCACTGTTCGCAAAGATATGCTGCTCATAACCTTGGTATACTTGTTGGAATTGCGGTTGTTGGTACTGCACCAGCCATGGTTGTGAAGCCATGTGCTGTTGCCCGATACTAACTGTTTGACCAAGGTGAGGGGTAATTGTACCCGTCTGGACCTGTGTTGCCCCACTAGTCAGCTATTGTGGTTGAGTTGCAGGGTCAAGGGGCTGTTGCATTACAACCTGAGAAACCTAAGGTTGACATACAACAGGCAGCGCTTGAACTTGTGACACCATCACAATAGCTGGCGTAGTCGAGATGTTTGACATAGGTACGCATTGTTGCATCGAATACACAACTCTTGGTTGTTGAGGTAGTATAGGTACCCAAACACTTGAGGTAATTCTAGTATAACCTGAATGCTGTTGTGAACTCCCGTATGGATATCCTCCCGCAAGGGATAATGAAAGGGCATACTGCCCCCCATACAGTGGTAATCCATAACTCAAGGGAATTGTTTTCCCTTGGGGACCGGATTGCCCAAATTGACCTCCAAATGGATCAATTTGTTGAGACTCAACATAAGAGTTTTCGGATATTATTCTGGATGAAAAAACAGGAACGGACGAGACTGTCAAAATAGCCCTTGAGTGGGCTCCTTCTAGCGGTTGAGAGCTAGTCGAGACAGATGGTATGCCGACGAACATTGTCGGAGTGATAGCAGGGAGTTCTGCCATCGCTGTGTCAGATGACACAGTCCTAGATGTTGACGGTTGTTCAAACATTTGTAGTCTATCCAAAAGATTACCTAGCGATTCTACAGGAACTTCCGCTGGTGGTAGACTAACTTCTGATGTCGAAGGATATAGAGTGATCCCGACTCCAAAGTGCGTTGGAGTACTTGTTTGAGGATCTTCTACAATTTCTTCTATTGCAATCAGACCAGGTGGAAGGGGAAGACCGTCAGGTCTGTAAAATATTTCTGGTGCCGAAGAAGGTGTGAAATCAGCAGCGACAGATGTTTGAAGAGTAAGACTCTCCGAACCGGTTGTAGATGTAACTGGTTCGGTAACACAAGTGTTTATTCTCAAACTAGGATCAGTATCACTGTCCTTCTGTGGCTGTTGAACTTCTTCTGTAGAGGCAGGGATTCCAAAAATGTTTGGAGTAACCGGAGTCTCTGATGTCGTTGGAACACTTGTTCTAACTTTGATAGGAGATTTGGAACCGGTTAAACGAGTTCGCTTTGTCCGTACTGGTTTCGATTCCGGAGACAAAGACGGTTGACTCGTAAGCCTCCGTGAACGACGGGGTTTCAATTGACTTTCTTCCACGATTGCGGATTACTCGATCAACTAAAATAAAGGGAAGGTATGTTTCCGAATTAAATGAATTTTAGATGCTTTTGACACAACTTGTTTTTTCAGTTTTTAAGAGTCGATAAAAAACAAAAGATGACTCTAGTCTCCTTCGATTTTTAATGAGCCTGAAGTGACAAGTGCTCAGATGGAACTTTTCCGTTAAAGAGTCTGAAAAGGAACGAAAGGGACTTCTCTGGAGGTCTAGGTAGAGGGAGTACCAAACTAATTGCAAAACTGCAGAATACGTTTTACGGTACGACAGTCAATCTTCCCGAATGCTATGTTCGGTGCATTGTGATCAGTAGGGCGGCCGACACGGCTTCCTATGGATAAAGGTTTTAAGCCTATAGGGGTCTCCCAATATATACTCGACGATACATGGGAGCACAAGTCCGTAATGGCACTTATCGTCTCAAAGTGGAGAAATAACCCAACCATCAGTGAGGACAACAGTTACCGGGCTTTACGATGTCGGAATACGTCTCTAGCCTAGACCTCTAAATGTTGTGCGTTAAGTTCCAAAGCGTTGTTAGGTTCATTGAATTTATTTTAAGTTGATCTTTCTTATGAAGTTTGCCTTTTGGGTTCACCACGAGATGTAGATGTAATTCCTAAAATGCAATCTAAAGATGATAAACAAACTTTTATCTCTTTTCAGCAATGAAAATCCTAGCTACTAGGGGAAAAGAAAGACACAATCTTTTCACAAAGAGCAAAGAGCACACTGTAAATGCACTTTCCTAAATCAAGCCAAACAGACTGTCTATATGCAAATGCACATGCATGTATTTGTTTTTCACTTTCTTAGTATTGATGCTAAAAATAAAGTTGATGTACAAATCTGAATTTTCTTTCAAGCGACAAACACAAACAAGCTTCTTTTCAAAATCAAAAGGTAGAGATGATTACAACACTTTATGATTTTGAAATAAATACTCGTTTTGACACTAGAAAGTCACAAATTCAAACCAAAGGAAATAGTAAAAGCATAATCGACCATCAACAGCAATAAAACTTTCTCCTATGATCGAAATCGACACTTGCGACAGATCTAAATCAAAGGACAACCGTACTACTATTATACTTTTGCAATGGAAAATTGTAAACGACTCAACAAACACACAAAAAAATCTACAGTTCTTTTGTACAAATGAGGTGGAATATTAGTAAGGAAAAGGGGTTTGAAATAGTCATATACTGATCACAGGCTGCAAAAATCAAAGACAAAACTGGAAAGAATGAAGCAAAGAACCTCAGATGCACAGGGCTAGGCTGATCAGCGCACCTGTAACACAGAGAACCAGCATTGCAGCGTAGGTTTCCCTTTCGGGAAGTGCATTGAAATGCAGAACCTCTTCACAGTGCCTACGCTGGGGCAGAAACGAGAATTCTATCCGGGTTCTGGGTCACAGTTTACAGTTTAATCTTTGGTTTTTGGCCGAGTAAAAGCAATCAATAATGCACAATCAGGGGTAGATCTAAGGAGGGTCTAAGAACTATCACAAGGGCAATAAGATAGTCTGTGAATCAGCTGTTCAAATCATAAACAGATCCAGTGAATGGATTGAAGCAGCAGATGTCTACTTTGCATTTGTTATGGAAAATGCAGTTCGATTGCTACTTATAAGTTTATGAAACAAACAAACTCAAGATATACACAAACAAACTAATTAGACTTGATCCCCAGCGGAGTCGCCATTTTGTTACCGGGAAAAGTTTCTATTTAGAACTGCTCTATCCCACTAAGGTGTGACAGATGCCTTAGAAACAAACAGAGAAAACTACTTTTGTATCTCCTTTATGAACTATAAATAAAGAGGAATAGGAAGAACCAACCTGTGTCTTGCGCTAGTCCTTTGATCCAATCTCTCTCCTCTTTGACAGCTTCCAGCTACCTGCTCCCTTACTTGCCCAGCTTCACCAAGTACCTGTAAGATCATAGAAGAAGAAAACTATACAAAGACACGGATTTATATTCATAAATAACTTAGGATCAGATTTAAGTTAACCATACAAATGTAACAAGCATCAATGATACAAAAGCATGGAGGAGAAACTCAAATAGTTTTTATTGATATACAAGAAGATCCAAGAGGAGTTACAACTGATGATTCCTGACCCAGCATCAACCTCCTAGCAAAGAAGCCCCTCTTCACCTCCAACAAAGCATAGATCACCCAATTCTCTGATGTGTGTCTCAAAACCAACATCAATTCCTTACAATGTGCAAAATTCCAGCCTCTGGATCTCTGCGTGAGGGATCCATATATAGATGTATGCAAGGAGGATGAGTCAGCTTATGATTTGATTAGTTGCTTCTCTCTGTCAGTTCTTGCTTCCACTTGGAGACTAAAGGCCTCTTACTCATCCTTGGTCGAATTCAGTGAGGCAAGTGTCATAGGAGAAGATTCTGGAAGCTTCCATTGTCTCTCCACCTCGCAGAATGACACTTCCATTTTTCATTTCCGCTCAACGCACCCTGGTAGTGCATTTAGGTGCGTTGCAACGCACCTAGACAGTGGATTTAGGTGCTATGCAACGCACTTAGCTAGTGGAGTAGCTGAAATGATCCTGATTTGACTTATTCTGAGCAGTTTCTGGTGGAGATCTTCTGGGAGAAGCTGTAATTTGGTACCTTGTTCCTTTAGGGGTTAGAACAACACTTTTAGGGACTTAGGAGCCCTTGGTTTATGGACATTTCATGCTTAGAGCTGTAAGGCACAAAAATGTCTATAACACTCCACGCAGTAGAAGTAGGTGGATACAGTCATGAAAGAATATAGGGACATCTCCTCACCCACAGGGGTACTATTGCACTGTCAGGTCAAACATTCATTCGATCTGACTCTTGGAGTACCTCTGTTATAGACATCTTTGGGCACTGCAACCCCAATCACATATGTCCATAAACCAAGGGCTTCTAAGACCCTAAAAGTGTTGTTTCATACCCTAAAGTAACATGGTCAGCTGATTACATCATTTCCCAGAAGTTCTCCTTGAAAAATTACTCAGAACTGGTCAAAACTGGACCATCTCACCTACTCCATGGTCAGGGTGCAATGCATCTCACCTATTTCAAACGGGGGGTGCAATTCATACTGAAAATCCCTTCTATAGTGTGCGATGGGTGAGAGTAGACAAATGGTAGAGGCAGTTCGCTAGGTGGAAACCCAGAGAATCTTCTAGAAACTGCTCATTTGACACTTGCCTCTCTGAATTCACCTAGGGATGAGTAAGAGGTCATGAAATCTCCAAGTGGAAACAAGAACTATCAGTGAAATGACACTAATCAAAATCCCAGAAGCTAACTCACCCACCTGCAAATGTCTATATATGGATCCCTCATCTTATAGATCCAGGGGCTGGAATTTTGTATTTTGTAAGGAAGCGTTGTTGGTTTCTCTATGAAACATCATAATGTTGGGTGATCTAGCTTTTCATGAGGTGAAGAGGGATTTCATGATGCGAGGATGGCGTTGGATCAGACCACTGGGTTGTAATCCTCTCTTCTACTACTTTTATCAATAAAGCTATTTGAGTTTTCCTCCATATTCTTATATATTTCTGAATCTTGTATTGGTGTATGCATTTGTATAGTCAATATACATCTGATCCTATATTGTTTATCGTTATAGATCTATATGCTTTGATGGTATTATGCTGCTTTGACTCTACAAGTGTTCTTTGAAGCATGACAAGTGAGGAAAGAGTGGCGAAGCTCTGTCAAAGGAGGGAGGAAACAAGCAAGGAGCCAAGCAAAAGATGGAGGTTGGTACTCTCTGCTTCTCTCTCATCTATCTCTCATAAAGGAAGACACAAGTAACTTTAGTTTGTTTGTTTCTAAGATAGCTACCCATCTTAGTGGGACTATCAGCTTTGAATGGACAATAGTTTTCCCGATAAAAAAATGGCGACTCCACTGGGGAGCGAATAGTTTGATTGTTAGTCACTATTGTTTGCTTTATAAACTACAGACGGAGCCTGAAGTTAAGCCAGCTAGCCTTCGAACTGCTTTTGCTATGAAACTGCAAAGTAGATCAACGCTACTTTAGTCAATCTCCGGGTTAGTTTATGAATTGAACATCTGACTTGCAAACATCCTAAGTGCCCTGGTGGTAGCTCAAATAACCTCATTAGATCAGTCCCTATACTCTGTGTTTACTGCCTATCATTAGCTTAGCCTAAATCCCTGAACTAAACTATGAACAAAAACCAAGCTCAGTCTCATCCCTGGACCATCGCACTATCTCTCATTGACAGTCTGGATGCATCGTACCTCCTGTGTGCTGCAAGTGAGATACATCACTATTTCCTTGTGTTACAGGTGCGATCATTGAATGAGATTGTTTCTGCCTCTAGATTTTGGTTTTCTTTTCTTTGTCTTCAGCTTTATTTAGTAGTTTTGTTGTCTGTGATTAGTATATCACTATTGAAACTCTCTTCCTTTGCATTATTCAGCCTCCATTGATAAAGAATTGTGAATTTTTTTGTGTATTTTTTGTCATTTACAGTTCTCCTTTGCAAACAGTAGCTTAATCGAACTGTCGTTTTTTATTTCAAAGTGTCGCAAGTGTCGTTTTTAGTCAAAGAAAAGAGTGTCGTACAGTCTTCCTATTTTAGATAGTTGATTACACTTTTTCTATTGTATTTGATTTGGATCATCAATTCTTTGAAGTGTCGAAAGTAGTTTTCAAGTCGAAATTGAAAGTGTCATCTAAATATTCCTTTTGTTTTGAAAAGGAATTGCTAAAGTGTTGCTTTAAGGAAAGATAGTTCAGATCTGTGCTTAGTTTTCTTTTTGTCATTCTCACATTAAGGAAACTAAAAAACAAATACATGCATGTGCATTTGCATTTAGACTGCATGCGGAAATTGATTTAGGATAGTGCATCTTAGTGTGTGCTCTCTGCTCTATGTTGAAAGGATTTTACTTCTCTTTCCTTAGTAGCTAGTATTTTCATTGCAAAAAGAAAGTAAACAACTGTTTATCATCTTAGATTGCATGTTTAGGAATTGTATATTTACATCACGTGGTGAACCTTAAAGGAAAACTTCTTAAGAAAGATCAAATTTAAAATAAACCTCAATGAACATAAAAATGCTTTGGAACTTATCGCACAACATCTAGAAGTCTAGGCTAGAGACGTATTCCGACGTCGTAAAACTTGGTAACTATTGTTTTCATCATAGGTTGGGTGATTCCTCCTTGATATGACAAGTGCTAGTACAGACTTTTTCTCCCACGTACCATTGAGTATATATTGGGAGACCACAATAGGCTATATCCTTTATCCTTAGGAAGTTGTGTCTGTCGCCTTATCGATCGTAATGCACTGAACACAACATTCGGGAAGATTGACTGTTGTACGTAAAAAGTATTATGTAGTTTTGCGATTGGTTTGGTAATCCATCTATCTATATTTCTAGAGTAGTCACTTTTTTTCCTTTTCAGATTTCCTTAAAAGAAAAGGTCCATCTGAGCACTTGTCACTTCAAGCTCATTAAAAATTGAAGGCGACTAGAGTCATCTTTAGATTTTTCTCAACTCTTTAAAATTGAAAAAGAAAGTTGTGTCAAAGCATCATAAAATATATTTTAATCAAAATAACATCACTATTCCCTCGTTGGTATTAGGTTGAGAAAATGGAGTCCACCAATCAAGGATTTCCCCTTGGGGGAAATCCTAGTCCCTTCTCCTCTTGGGGGGATGTTGGTGCACCTCATATGGCTACATTCTCCCGTCTAGGACTTACAATTGGCCTGCCAATATGGCTTTTCTCGACCGCTGTTGTTCAAAACACCGTGATTCCTGAGCAATCAAATAAAAAACCAGATGATACTAGAGTTATTCCCCAACCTTCTACTTCGTTTGTTTCTCCCTCTCCTTCTTCCTCTTCGCTTGGTGAAGCTAGTAAAACTAAAAACCAAGTAACTGAGAAGAAGAAGAAAGGGAAGGAGAATAAGAAGAAGAATCCAACGATGAAAGGGGCAAGCCATGCATCGTCTGGCGAAAATCCACACACTGCACCATCCAAACCTAAATCTCCATGTGTCATTTGCAAAGGAGACCACTATCATCAAGATTGTCCTTACATCCCATGGATCTTAAGGGACTGGTCTCCCCGCTTGCACAATCCAGTTTCCTCAACCTCTAATGATCCTGTTGAGAGTACATCGTCATCTAGTGAAAACGAAGTCAATGGAAAAAAAAGAAGATCTAGATTTTGTTGTAGACTGTGTGAATGCGACCATTCCCTCCACCGTTGTCTGTTCCTGGAAAAAGCTAAAAGAGTCTTGGATAACCATCCTGCTTCACCACCACGGCTTCCTCCTGGATACAAGAAACTCTTGTCGAGTCCATCGCTGGTTGAAAATCCGACCGACACACCTTTTTGGTCAGTCGAAGCACCTATCATTGAAGATAAACCCTCTAAGTCCACACTAGACCAAAGTCAACAGGTCGAGATGGCAGTCGACCCAGTCTTGTCTTCAGAAGGTCTACCTTCAGATGATAAAGTCACCAAAGAGAATGAGAACGACACCGTTCAAATTATTTTTGTTAACACAGAATCTGATGAACCTGGGGGCAATCTACCCATTCCTTTACCACAGGAAGGAAGTTCATCAGAGATTCATCTAGCCGTCTATTTGGTCCCTCCTCCAAGCAATCTAGTCATTTCCTTCGATTGGAATCTACTAGGGAGACCCCGCCTACCATCTAATGTACCATTCCGAATCATAGTACAAGCTTACAGAATGATCATGGCTGGTACAATCATAGAGGAAGGGGCCTCCGTGAGTATCCTTTCCTCAACTGCTTGGGAAGTTCTTAGTTTGCCATCGCTTCTGCCTGAGATTTGAAATCTGCCAGGCTTCAACAAAGGAACCAATCGACTGTTAGGGATCCTTCCAAATTTGTCTATAACTTTGAGAAGGAAAACCATTTATCTGAACATGATGGTAGTCCAAGGGCCATTAGATTACAATCTACTCCTTGGACGTGACTATATTTATAGCATGGGAGTTATTGTTTCCTCACTCTTTAGGGTGATGTGTTTCCCGTATGAAGGCAGAATGGTCCAGCTCGTTGACTAGCTTTCATTTCCTAGTTCAAACACGGCTAATAGTCAAATACCATCCCTAACTGGTCTTTTTGCACAAGGAATGTCTCATCAACCTCCAGTCCATCCACGTGATGAGTGCGAGTGATTCGGTGAATGTGACTAAACCTAGGGGGCATGAACCCTCGTCTACTTCGACAGGAAAACCTCAGATATAAGGTAGGTTTCCATGTAGGATATATGACTAGTCTGACATACCCATCCATTTAGGAAAATGGGATTAGACTGGAAAATGATTCCCTCGTCAAACGTTATGTGAGTGGAAGCTCCCACCATTCACCTTTGTCTATTTCGATGGACAGAGCCAAGGAAGTGTTTTGTCTGCAAATGTAGATGGAACAATCTTGCTAATGCGAGAACTTCCATATGGTAACCTGGAAACTCTACTTCTCTTTATATCTGGGGGCATGCAAACCTTTTGCATGCAAGTGAAAAACGACCTTTTATTTTTGTAGTTTGTAGGCTCTCAACCCTTTATCCTCGTATATTGGTCGTTCCTCGCTTGCATACAAAAGGCTTTGGAGAAAAGTTGCACATGGGGCAAGATCCCTAAAAAATGAACCTACTGATGAGAGATATCCTTATTATACGACTGGCATGAGCAATGTTTCCACAAAGTTCAAGCTCGTTAAAAAATAAAACTAGTTATGAGCATATGTTCCCCCAGAGTTTAAGCTCATTAAAAAATGAACCCACTTCTAGTAAATAACCTTTGTGATCGCATTACTATCAGCTTTTGAGCCTTAGTTGTGTTCTTACCATCACCTCCAATTTTTAGCCGATCATCCGCCTCCACTTGATTGTTTACCCTTTTGAAGAACAACTACGAAGATTGATTCTGTTAGCCACCTTCTTTACACTTCTGTGATTGAAAAGTTCCAAACCTTGTCTGGAACTAGCTGATACTCGAAAATATCACTCGTTCCTCAAAGACGAGCCTCTTTTAAGCTCTTTTTAGACTTGTAAAATATAAAAAGATTGTCGATCAATTGGCCTCTCCAACTCGTTAAAGTGATTGGAAGTGCCATCCCTCCTCTAGATTTTAATCATTTTGGACTTGAGGGATCATTACATAAAAAGATCGAGCACTTGTCTTTTTCGGCTCGTTAAAGTGATCGGAAAAGTCATCCCTTTCGTATCATTTTATACTTTTTTGGACTTAAGGGATTATACTACGAAAAAGGATCACTGGAGTTTCCTTTCCGTCTCTTTTCAGATTCTCTAAAATTGAAAAGGACCGAGTTATCTTTGTCATTAAACTCATTAAAACAATAGCAACAAACTTGTCCATTACAAACAAAAGCATGTTTCACTATCGCTAGGCTCGTTAAAACATAGCGACAAGTTTTCCTGAAGGGAAAATTATAGAACAAGAATATGTTATCCTCCTCAAGCTTGAAAAAAATAAAGAGGTATTGGTCAGAAATGACTGGGAAAAAATTGGGAAGAAAACTTGAAGAACTTTATTGGTAGCAGGTCACTCTTGAACATGACACTTTCACTCCATCACCATGATTGAGTCGGGTTGGGTTATTCCGTTCACCGGTCATATAACATTGGTCCTTCGTACCATCCATTTTTGGGGTTAACGCTACCAATCCATTTTACTGTCACTGATATGTTCAAGAGAAGTCACTCAGAGAATTCACCAACCCATCTTACGCCTCATTTGTTGCAATACCTTCACGCTCCATTCTTTCATGACCACCACCCTGAACCTTGTATCATCAGATCGTTTTCACCTCCGCAAAAACATTTTCTCCGTTCTGTGTTGTAGATTCGAGATTCATTAAGGCCCTCCTACAATGGGTCACTTCTTTTCGACATCAGCTCATTATCCAAGAAGTCGACTTAGGAACAACCCTTTCAGTACTTTGAAGCTTGCATGCCTCAATGGCAAGTTTCTCACTTCCGGCGACAGGTTTACATTAATGGCCTTTGATCGAAAGATTTTACGTGGTGTTCTCGACTCATATATTCACACTACGTGAATTTTACTACAGTACCTTGAGGGTCATCATCATTATTGGTGATTCCTCTTGTGCCTGTTAACAGCTTACATCATTGGCTGGTAATCAGGTGATGTATTTCCATGTTCGACATCAGAACATCTTTTCACATGGATGGACTTGTACTTCGGGTGAAGATTGAATGAGTTTGAAGACCCCGGATCTAGTTTCATCCATCCAGGCTGCGATATATTCATGAAAATAAATACATCAAATGTACATCATAATGGAATATATAATCATCCAAGCTAAGGGATAATGGCTCTACCAGAATCATCAGTCTGCCACATAGACGGTTGTCTGTCCTATGTACATGAAAATGAATTTATAAAGTCGAGCATGGGAATGCCCGCCTCAGCTAGATCATGAAAATGTTATGAAGATAATGTATTGTATTGTATCTTATTACAGTTCACCTTCCAGTTCGAAAAACCTTGAATCCTTATGATAAATAATTTCACCCGACATCAGAAGATTTATGACCTCATGCTTTAGGAGGCAACTGTTATAGACATATTTGGGCACTGCAACCCCAATCACATATGTCCATAAACCAAGGGCTTATAAGACCCTAAAAGTGTTGTTTCATACCCTAAAGGAACAAGGTCAGTTGATTACATCATTTCCCAGAAGTTCTCCCTGAAAAATTACTCAGAACTGGTCAAAACTAGACCATCTCACCTGCTCCATGGTCAGGGTGCGATGCATCTCACCTATTGAACACGGGGGGTGCAATGCATACCGAAAATCCCTTCTATAGGGTGCAATGGGCGAGAGTAGACAAATGGAAAAGGAAGTTTTCTAGGTGGAAACCAAGAGAAGCTTCTAGAAACTGCTCATTTGACATTTGCCTCTCTGAATTCGCTGAGGGATTAGTAATAGATCATGAAATATCCAAGTGAAACTAAGAACTATTAGTGAAATGACACTAATCAAAATCCCAGAAGCTGACTCACCCACCTGCAAATATCTATATATGGATCCCTCATCTTAGAGATCCAGGGGCTAGAATTTTGTATTTTGTAAGGAAGTGTTGTTGGTTTCTCTATGAAACATCATAGTGTTGGGTAATCTAGCTTTTCATGAGGTGAAGAGGGCTTTCATGCTAGGAGGATGGTGCTGGGTCAGACCACTGTGTTGTAATCCTCTCTTCTACTACTTTTATCAATAAAGCTATTTGAGTTTTCCTCCATATTCTTGTATATTTCTGAATCTTGTATTGGCGTATGCATTTGTATGGTCAATATACATCTGATCCTATATTGTTTATGGTTATATATCTCTATGCTTTGATGGTATTATGCTGCTTTGACTCTAAAGGTGTTCTTTGAAGCGAGACAAGTGAGGAAAGAGTGGCGAAGCTCTGTCAAAGGAGGGAGAAAACAAGCAAGGAGCCAAGCGAAAGGCAGAGGTTGGTACTCTCTGCTTCTCTCTCATCTATCTCTCATAAAGGAAGACACAAGTATGTTATGAAACTAGCTCAAGAAAAGATAGAAAAGAAAGATCAACGCCTTATAATTCAGCCTCTTCGAGGGGGCAACCTCCTTTACATTACATAAATGAGCAATTCTTGGATGGTACAAATGACAAAACATCCTTTCTATATATAGGAGTCTAAGGAGTCGCAATATAATCCAGCCGACCTAACAATAATAATATAAAGCCACAAAAATAACAATAGAGGGATTCTATGGGGCACAGAAATAACAATATGGGGGTAATAGGGGCACAACTATATAAATAAGGGGTATAGCTACAATAGTAATGGGGTAATCACTAGTATTATAGGGACCTAACATGCCCCTCTCCTTCAAAAAAATGTTGTCCTCAACGCTTGAGAAGTTCTGGATACTTCTGCATAAAATTCTCATCCTTCCATGTGGAATCTTCAGCGGATAAGTTCTTCCACTTGATAAGATACTCTGAAATTGATCGATTTCGTAGCTGTCGAGTTCTTGTTTCTGTGACTGCTTCCGGTTCCAATATAATTTTTCCTTCTTCGTCAAGTTCTGGAAATATTGTTTGAACTGGGAGCTTGTCGCCTATAACCTTCTTTAAACATGAAACATGGAAAACTGGGTGCAATCGAGAAGCTGCAGGAAGCTCCAATTTGTATGCCATAGTACCAATCTTTTCCAACACCTTGTACGAACCATAATACTTTGGTGATAATTTATTATCCTTCTTAGCTTGCTTTAGGGACATTTGCTTATATGGTTGTAGCCGTAGGAATACCCAATCACCTACATCAAAACTTCTTTCACTGCGATGTTGATCTGCCTGTTGTTTCATTCTATTTTGTGCCAACACGAGGTTATCCTTTAAGAGTTGGAGGACTTGTTGTTGATGTTCGATGTGATGTTCCACTGCCTGAACCTTAGAATTTTCTCTTAAATATGATGTGATTGATGGTGGTTGGTACCCATAAAGTGCCATAAATGGGGTCATTTTTGTTGTTGTATGGAAGGAAGTGTTATACCACCATTCAGCCAGAGGCAACCATTTGACCCATTGTGTCTGTTTATCAGATACAAAGCAACGAAGATATCCTTCCAAACATTTGTTTACTATCTCAGTTTTCCCATCAGATTGAGGATGATAAGATGAGCTATGAGCTAACTGAGTACCAAGACAAGAAAATAATTATGTCCAAAAATTTCCAGTGAAAATGGGATCTCTGTCACTTACAATAATCTTTGGGTTTCCATGTAGCTTTTGAACTGTTTCCATAAATGCAGTAGAAACTGTACTGGCTTTAAATGGATGTGATAATGCACAAAAGTGTGCATACTTGGTAAGTCTGTCAACTACCACCATGATGACACTCTTTCCCTCAGACTTGGGTAAACCTGTGATAAAATCCATTGAAACCTCCTCCCAACATTGGCTTGGAATGGATAAAGGTTGTAATAGACCCAGTGTCTTAATTGTTTCAACTTTATTTTGTTGGCAAACCAAACATTCCACCACAAACTTTTGAATATCTGATTTAAGGCCATCCCAAAAAAATTCCTTCTTAACCCTGTGGTAAGTTTTTAAAAATCCTGAGTGCCCTCCTAAGGGAGAAGTGTGCAATTCCATAAGAATCTTTTGTTTTAGCTGGGAATTCTTACAGAGGTATAAGCGATCTTTGTACCATAACGAATCATTTTGCCAGCTAAATGTATCAGAAGTACTGGAATCTTGTTGTAGCTTTCGAATAAGTGCCCACACTTCTTCGTCATTCTTCCATTCCTCCTTTGCTTCGTTTATCCAATTTGGTTGGATAATAGAAATGGCACACAACAATGCTTCCATATCCTCATCCTTTCTTGAGAGTGCATCTGCCACCACATTTTGCTTCCCTTTTTTGTAGATGATTTCAAAGTCATAACCCAACATCTTTGTGACCCACTTTTGTTGCTCTTCAGAGGATAATCTTTGTTCTAAAAAGTATTTAAGGCTATCATGATCCGTTTTTACCTTGAAGTGTCTTCCCATTAGGTAGGGTCGCCATTTCTTAAGTGCATGGAGTATTGCCAACATTTCCTTCTCATAAATAGCTTTGCTTAAAAACTTTCCCTTGATTGGACGACTTTCAAAAGCAATGGGTCTTTCATCTTGCATTAGAACAACACCAATTCCATTTCCTGAAGCATCACATTCCACAATAAAGGTTTTTGTGAAGTCCGGTGTAGCTAAGACCGGTGCTTGGCACATTGCCTCTTTAAGATGTTTAAAGGCCTTTGTTGCTTCCAGAGTCCATGAAAATGAATCTTTCTTCAATAATGTTGTTAGAGGTGCTGCTATTCTCCCATAATTCTTAACGAACTTGCGATAATACCCTGTCAACCCAAGAAATCCTCGCAGATGCTTTATGGATGTGGGGATTTTCCATTCCTTAATGGCTTTAATTTTGCTAGGGTCTACCTTAACTCCTTCATGAGATACAATATGACCCAAATATTCCACCTCCTGGACTCCAAAGAAACATTTGGATCTTTTTGCATATAATTGTTTCTCCTCCAATAGTTGTAGCACCTTGTCAACATGTTCAACATGATCCTTCCAAGACTTGCTGTAGATTAGTATATCATCAAAAAATACTAACACAAATTTTCTAAGGAATGGTTTGAAAATTGAATTCATCAAACCTTGAAATGTTGAAGGTGCATTGGTAAGGCCAAAAGGCATGACCAAAAATTCATAATGACCCTCATGAGTTCTAAATGTCGTTTTCGGAATGTCTTCAATCTTCATTCTGATTTGATGATATCCCGAACGAAGATCCAACTTGGTGAAGTAAATTGATCCATGCAATTCATCCAGTAATTCATCAATGACAGGAATGGGGAACTTATCTTTAATAGTGAGCTTGTTGAGCTCCCTATAATCTGGACACATGCGCCATGATCCATCCTTCTTGTGCACCAATACTACTGGAGCTGAGAAAGAACTTTGACTCGGTTGAATTATACCAGCCTCTAGCATTTCTGCAACCATACGTTCAATTTCACTCTTTTGGACATATGGATATCTGTACGGCCTGATGTTTGGAGGAACACTTCCTGGAATCAGATGAATAGCATGATCATGATCACGCATAGGTGGGAGACCTTTGGGAGTCTCAAATACCTTGGAATGATTGTCCAGGACTTTTTGGAGATCTGGAGAAATAGATGATTCCAATGTGGAAACATCTAGCGAACATAATTGTGCAATTACACCTCTTTGCTCATTTTTTAGAAGCTTTGTCATGCCATTAGAGTTGATTATTTTTCCTGGTTTCCCTGCAATACCCCTTAATTCAACTTCCTTTCCTTGCGCAGAAAATTTCATGAAAAGTTCTTGAAAATTAAAAGCTATTGTACCCAAGGATTGTAGCCATTGGACTCCTAGTACAACATCAGCACCTCCCATTGGAATGGAAAGCATTTGGCTAGTCAATACATATTCTCCCATGGATAGCTTGATATTATGGCACTTTCCAAAACAATTTATTGTTCCTCCATTTGCAATCATCACTTGACACTCTGGTGTTGGATATAGGAAGCAATTCAATTCTTTTGCTACCCTACAATGAATAAAATTGTGGGTGCTTCCTGAATCAATCAACACTATTACCTTTTTTTTCTTGATTTGTCCTTCTATCTTGATGGTTTGAGGAGTGGTAATTCCCGCCAATGCATTACAAGATATGGTCGGATTTATTTGTTCTTCATCTAGGCTTTGTTCCTGGAATATATCCTCTTCTTTTGACCTTTCTTGCTCCTTTTCTTCTTCCTCTTCACAATCTATGTAGAATAATTTCTTCTCAGCACACTTATGACCTTTTGTGTATTTGCTATCACAATTGTAACAAAGCCCTTTTGCTCTTTTTTCTTCCAATTGTTGTGGTGTCAACCTTGTAGGTTGTGGAAGACTATGGGAAACAACACTTCCGTCTTTATAGTTGTGAATGGTATGCTTCCTAGTTGCCATAATTTTGCTTTCCATTTTTCTTGCTAACCTGAATGCCTTCTCTAATGAATCAGGTTCCCAAAGGCGCACATCATGTTGGATATTATCCTTTAAAGACCCTATGAACACATCAATCCTATGCTCCTCTGGAATATCTTTTACCCTTATGTTCAATTTTTGGAACTCCTCAATTTGCTCCATTATTGAACCCTTTTGTTTGAGACTTATCAATTGGCTAAAAAAAGTGTTGCTTTTTGTATCCTCATAATGTG
The DNA here is from genome assembly GCA_031772625.1 of Pinus tabuliformis. NCBI lineage: Eukaryota > Viridiplantae > Streptophyta > Pinopsida > Pinales > Pinaceae > Pinus > Pinus tabuliformis. Next base: position 1,720,555,802 of record CM062818.1, on the reverse strand, counting down.
CTATCAATTCTTCCGTAAAAATTGCCCAAGTGATAAATTGTTTATGAGAACAAAGCCATTGATACCATACAAACTGATTTGGTTCCAAATATAAAGTTGTCATACGTACCTTTTGTGTGTTTTGCACATTATTGAGATCGAAGAATTTCTCCATCTGTAATATCCATGTGTCGGGATCCTTGCCATCAAACTTCCTCATATCGATTTTTGGAACATGGTGTGTTATAGACAATTTTGTGCCTTACAGCAACAAGCATGAATTGTCAATAATCCAAGGGATCCAAAGTCCCCTAAACATGATGTTCCTACCCCTAGAGGAACAAGGTCGGCAAACCAACAGCTCTCAGATCAGTTCTCCACCTGAAAACACTCAAAAACAAGCAATCTTGAAATCAAAGCAGGTGCTCCACTAGGTTTCTGCGCTAAAACTCAGTTGCTCCATGGTGTACCTGCGTTGCAAAGCAAGTGGGACAAAGGCCACCTGCGCTGAGTGAGAAGGGACAAGTGGCACAGTGAGTCATTGCTTTGGAATCTTCCAAAAATGACACTTGGATCAGGTATTTCGCCTTGTGATGAGTCAGAGGCTCTGTTTCTCCAAGTGGAAGCAAAGTTCTCCAAGTGGACTCAAGAACTGAAGATCAACTAAAGATTAACTGAAGAGAGAGAGGACACAAGGCAGCTACACATCAGTTGCAAGCTGACTCATCCTTTCTCAATTCATCTATATATTGAGCTCTCTCCTATGAGCTCAGGAGGCTGGAATTTTGTGCAAAGTAATGATATGCTGTTGGTTTCACTATTGAGTTATTGGGTGATTGTTTGAGAGAGGTGAAGAAGAGCAATTCTTTCTGCTGGGAGGTGTTGCTGGGTTGGAGCCTTCAATGGTTGTAATACTCTCAAAACCTTTATTTCTTCATTAATAAAAGCTATTGAGGTTCTTCTATGTGCTCTTGTTTCAATAATATATTGTGATGATTGCATGTTTGGTTTACACTAATCCATGAACCAGTTATGATTGCATGCCTCTTGTAGTTTCCTTCTTTGTTATTTTGCAGGATCTCATTGTAGCTGGGCGAGCAGAAGAATAAAGAGCTAGGAGCAAGCGGCCAAAGAGAAGAGTTTGGATTCGACATTAAGCGCAAGGCAACGGTTAGTGCATTTCTCCATTCTCTTTTGCTTTCATAAAGAAGTAAACCTTAAGTAGTTTGTTTTACAGTTGTTGCTAAGGAACTGTCACCCTTAGAGTGGGATAGGGTCATCCGAGTCGGATACTTTTCCCTACAAAAAACTGGCGACTCCACTGGGGATCGTATCCATTTGATTGTGTTTGTAGTATTTTTCTATCCATTTCCTGAACAAAAGAGTACCAAATCGAAAAGCTTTTGACTTTATCGAAAGCGAAGTAGAGGGCAGCTACTCTTGCTCATTTTCTGAGCAAATTCATGATTTGAAGAGCTGATCTACAAGGATCCTTGTAAGCTCTTAGTGATAGCTTTGCACCTTCTTAATCATCCCTTTGAGTGTGCTTGACTGATTGCTTCTGATTTGAGCAAAAACCGTGCATTTTTGAGAAAATTATGACCCGGAAACTGTGAAAACGCAATTCTCGTTTTCCAAAGCAGGTAGTACACAGGCTACCTGCTTTGAAACGCAGGTCCCGAAGGGGCTACCTGTGCTGAGATCTAGTTTGGCTGTGCAGAGCCTGCGTTGGCCCAAATTTGCGTAGTGCATTTGGGGTTTCCTCCTTTCTCTTGCCTGTTTTCACTTAGTTTTGCTGCTAGGTGTCAGTCTTGTGTCTGTTTTGAAACCAATATTACTTGCCATCATTCTGCCTCTGTTATATAACGAAATTGTACTTGTTCTTTGTATTTCTTACTCATTTACAATTTCCCATAACGAAAAGTAAACTAGTCATGCTTTTGGCCTCTTAGATCTGAACCTGTGTTAGGCATTTTGCTGGTCTAAAGAGTTAGCTTGTTTGCTGTCCATAGCTGATTAGTCATTTTACTTTCGTTAGTATGGTTTTATTTCATGTATTTCCAGTGATTAAGCAAGTGAATCTTAAGGTGTCTTTTGATTTTGGACAAACTTGTTTACTTTCGCTTTAAATCGAAATCAAATTTATATAACCACTTTCTTTTTGTAATCCATCCACATTAAGAAAGGGAAAAGAAAATACATGCATTGTGCATTTTGCATTTGACTGTGTGCTTGACGATTTAGGAAAAATTTGCATTTTAGTGTGTGCTCTATGATCTGTGTGAAAAGATTTGCCTTTCTTTTCCCTCAGTAGTTAAGGTTTTCAAAGTTGAAAGATTGAAAAGTTTGCTTCTCATCTTAGACTGCATTCAAGAATTTGTTATATACATCTCGTGGTGATCCTTAAAGGCAAACTGATAAGCAAGATCAACATTAAAATAAATCCAATTTACATAACAACGCTTTGTAACATAACGCAAACACATAGAGGTCTAGGTAGAGACGTGTTCCGGTGTCGTTAAACATAGTGGTTGTCGATCTCTACGAAGGTGGGTGATTCCTCCTGAGAATCGGTGGCACTAATACGGACTTGTGCTCCCACGTACCGTCGCGTATATATTGGGAGACCCCTATAGGCAATTATCCTTTATCCATAGGAAGCCGTGTCAACCGCCCTACTGATCGCGATGCAGTGAACACAGCATTCACGAAGATCGACCACCCGTACCGTAAAACGTATTCTGTGGTTTCGTGAAAAGTTTGGCACACCCTCTGCCTAGAACTCCAGAGAAGTTTCTTTTGGCCTTTTTCAAACTCTATAACTGAAAAATTCCATCCGAGCATTTGTCACTTCGGGCTCGTTAAAACATCGAAGGAGACTAGAGTCATCTTTAGCTTTTTCTCGACTCTTAAAACATGAAAAAGCAAGTTTGTGTCTAAAAGCGTCGTTAATAAAATTTATTTTAAGCGGAACATAATCACCTGTTATTCCCACGTTGATCTTTCAGTTGAAAAGTATGGAGCCCACCAACCAAGGAAGTAACCTTGGCGGAAGTCCAAATCCCTTCTCCTCTTGGGGAGATGTTGGTGCGCCTCATATGGCAACATTGTCATTCCACGATTGACAATTGGCCTACCTGTATGGCTCTTTTCAACTAATGTAGTCCAGATCGCCACTAATCCTGAGCAGTCGAATCAACAGCCAGAACAGTCTAGAGCTACCCACCAGCCTTCCACTTTTTACAATTCTTCCTCTGATCCTTCATCTTCACAAGGTAGAGCCGGCAAAAGTCAACCTCCCATGGAGAAGAAGGAAAAGAAGAAGAGAGAAAAGAAGCAGAAGGGGCCTATGGCGAAGGCGACTGGGGGCAAGCAAAAGACAGCTGACAAAAACCCACACACTGCACCGATCGGGCCTAAATCGCCATGTGTCATTTGCAAAGGGGCCCACTTCCATCGTGATTGTCCTTGTATTCCCCGGATACTAAGGGACTGGTCCCCAAGGTTGCACAATCCGGTAGCATCAACCTCTGGTAGTCATGTTGATTGCAGTTCGTCAACTAGCAAGAGTGAAGGACGAAGAGGGAGACCAAGATCACCCTGTATATTGTGTGAAGGCGATCACGCCATCCACAAATGTCCATTCTTAGATGAGGCAAAGAGAGTTTTGGAAGATCGTCCGGTTTCACCGTTACGACTTCCTCTTGGATACCAAAAACTCGCGCCTAATCCCTCGATAGTTGAAAATCCAGCTGACCCGCTCAAGTGGTCGGCTGAAGTGTCGGTCATTGAGAATGAACCTGCTGAATCCAGACCAGACGAAAGTCTAAAGGTCGAAACGGCAGTCGACCCGGTTCTTCCTTCGGAGGTTTCATCCTCCAATGACTCCGTCATTGAAGACCCATCTTCAAATGACACCCTCACTGAAGAGGATAAGGATGACACCGTCCATATTCTTTTCATCAACACAGACTCTGATGAGCATCAGAGCAATGCTCCCATTCCTTTATCGCAGGAAGGAACATCGTCAGGGTCGTATCCGGCCGTATATTCGGTCCCACCACCAAGCAACCTAGTTGTATCCTTTGATTGGAATCAACTAGGCAGACCCCGGTTACCAGCCAGTATCCCATTCAGAATCATAGTCCAAATCTACAGAATGGTGATGGCTGGAACTATCATTGATGAAGGGGCATCTGTGAGTATCCTTTCCTCTGTTCCTTGGAAAGCGCTGGGTTGCCCGACGCTTTTACCTGAGATGAGAAATCTATCAGGTTTTGATAAAGGAACCAGTCACCCGTTAGGGATTCTCCCCAATGTTCCAATTACATTGAAAGGGAAAACAATTCATATGAACATCATGGTCGTCCAGGGACCCTTGGTTTATAACTTACTCCTTGGACGAGACTATATATATTGCATGGAGGCAATAGTGTCCTCACTCTTTAGAGTCATGTGTTTTCCGCACGAAGGAAGAATGGTCAAGCTTGTAGACCAACTTTCATTTCCAGGATCACGCATTGCAAATAGTCAAATACCATCCCTTAACGGTCTATTCACTCAAGGAATGCCACCACCCCCGGTCCTACTTCCCGATGAATGCGAGTAATTCGGAAAGAAAAGAACTGGGACCCAGGGGGCATGCACCCTGGCCTGCCTCGGGCAGAGAAAACCTTAGGTATAAAGTTAATCTCCGCAGAAGAATGGACTAGTCCGTACCCCGTCCGAAAAAGGAAGAGAGGGTTGTTCTAGGATAAAAATCTTTTGTCAAAGTTATGTTGAAGCGGAAGAATCGCTCCCTTTGTCTAAAGAAGTGGGCTCTCCTAAGGAGGGGGTCTATTTGTGGCAGCAAGAAGGCACCATCTTTGAATGTCAAGCCTCACCCATTAAAACAATATGTTTTAAAAGAGAAGTAGGGGCAGTCTTCAAAGAAAGAGAGGAAATTGCTACAACAAGTAGTCACCATCCTTAGCAACCTAATGATAGACATCGCCGAAAAAAGAGTTTAGTTTGCGGCAGCAAACAAAACCATTTTTCGGATAATAAGTAAGAGGACAGAATCTCGAAATTATACTTTATACCTGGGGGCATGCAAACCTTTTGGAGTGCAAGCACTGGACGACTATTTATTTTTTAAATTTTTAGGTCCTCCCTTTAAACCTGTAGGTCTAACCCGTTAAACTCATAGGATTAGCCGTTTCCAGCTTGCATAAAGAAAGGATGAAGGGCAAAAGTTAAAACCTGCCAAATTGGAGTAATTAGTGAGGTATCGCTCCTTAAATAAGATTACCTCACCTAAAGCATTCCTTGTATTAAGACTGGTATAAATCGAGCAGTTTTAGCAATGTTCATGCTCGTTAAAAAATAAACGCAAGAATCGAGCAGTTTTGTACAGAGTTCATGCTTGTTAAAAAATAAACACAAGTTGTGAGCAATCTTTCCCTACAGTTCAAGCTCATCCAGAAAAAATGAACAGGTAAACAACCTCGAGAAATGTAACCTTTGAAAGCCATATTAAAAGGCCCTTGGTCGTGTTTATATGCCATCACCTCCATCTGTTCATTTGGCCAATCGTTCACCTCCATATGTTTGTTTACCCATTTTGAGGAACAGCTGCGAAGAGTGATTTCACTTAGCCATCCTTGTGACACTTCCGTGATTGGAGAATTCCAACATGTACCTGGAATCTGCTGCTATCCCTGTTCATCACTCGTTCCTCAAAAGACGAGTCTTCTTTGAGCTCTTTTCACTGACTCATAAAATATGAAAAGTTTGCCGAGTTTTGGCCTTCCAGCTCGTTAAAAGACAAGAAGAGCTATCCCTCCTCTAGATTTTAATCTTTTTGGACCTAAGGGATTATTACACAAAAAGATCGAGCGCTTGTTTTGTTCGGCTCATTAAAGAAATCGAAAATTCATCCCTTCTGTATTGTTTTATACTTTTTCGGACTTAAGGGATTAGAAGACGAAAAAGGAATTTTGAAGTTAACTTTTCGTACCTTTTCAGACTCTCTAAAAATGAAAAGGACCGATTTTTCTTTGTCGTTAGACTCGTTAAAATGATTAAATAGCGACAAACTTGTCTTTAGACGAGAACGAGTTTCCCTATCGCTAGGCTCGTTAAAACATAGCGATGGGCTTGCCCGAAGGGCATGTTATAGAACAAGCATATGTTATCCTCCTCAAGCTTGACAAAAATAAAGAGGTACTGGTCAGCAATGACTAGGGAAAAATTGGGAGAACCTCACAGCATTAATGGTAGCAAGTCGCTCTTGAACATGACACTTTGTCCTCCGTATCACATCGGGTTGGGTTGTTTCATTCACCGGTCTCATAACCATGGTCCTCGCCACACCATCCACAATTGGGGTAATACTACCAATCCATCACATCAGTGTCATTATATGTTCAAGAGATGTGGTTCTGTAAAGAGTCAACCGTGTTCCACCCACTGCCATACATTATCCTTCATCCACTTCATGACCGCCACCCTGAATCATACATCACAGTTTGTTTTCACCTCATCACAATCACTAGCTCCGTTCCGTGTCACTGATGTGGGATTCATTAAGGCCCTCCTTTGACGGATCGCTCCTTGTCGACATCAGCTCATTATCCAAGGAGTTGATCTAGGAACACCCCCCTCAATACTTTGAAGCTTGCATGCCTCAATGGCAAGTTTCTCACTTCCGGCGACAGGTATACATCAATGACCTTCGACCAGAAGATTTTGCATGGTGGTCGACGCCAAGTCCTTTATTCCCACCATGTGGATTGTACTGCCGTACCTTGAGGGTCATCATCCTTATCGGTGACTCCTCTCGCGCTTGTTAACGGTTTACATCATTGACCGGTAATCAAGCGATGTCTTTCCATGTTCGACTTCAAGAAATTCTCACATGGATCGACTTGTACATCGAGTGAAGATCGGAAGAGATTGAAGACCCCGGATCTAGTTTCATCCATCCGGGCTGCGATATATATTCAGGACATAAAGACATTTGATATGTACATCATTATAGCAGATGATCATCCTTCTCAAAGGATGATAATTTCAGCAGAGAATTATCAGTCTACAATCAGACGATCGTCTGTTCTATGTACCAAAATGTATTTATAAAGCTGAGCATGGGAATGCCCGCCTCAGCTAGATCATGAAAAATGTATGAAAAATAATGTATTGTATTGTATCTTATTACAGGACACTTCTCAGCAGATTGAATGAACTTCGGATCCTCTCAATAAAGCATTTCACCCGATAAACGACCTCATACTTTAGGGGGCATCTGTTATAGACAATTTTGTGCCTTACAGCAACAAGCATGAATTGTCAATAATCCAAGGGATCCAAAGTCCCCTAAACATGATTTTCCTACCCCTAGAGGAACAAGGTCAGCAAACCAACAGCTCTCAGATCAGTTCTCCACCTGAAAACACTCAAAAACAAGCAATCCTGAAATCAAAGCAGGTGCTCCACTAGGTTTCTGCGCTGAAACTCAGTTGCTCCATGGTGTACCTGCGTTGCAAAGCAAGTGAGACAAAGGCCACCTGCGCTGAGCGAGAAGGGACAAGTGGCACAGTGAGTCATTGCTTTGGAATCTTCCAAAAATGACACTTGGATCAGGTATTTCGCCTTGTGATGAGTTAGAGGCTCTGTTTCTCTAAGTGGAAGCAAAGTTCTCCAAGTGGACTCAAGAACTGAAGATCAACTAAAGATTAACTGAAGAGAGAGAGGACACAAGGCAACTACACATCAGTTGCAAGCTGACTCATCCTTTCTCAATTCATCTATATATTGAGCTCTCTCCTATGAGCTCAGGAGGCTGGAATTTTGTGCAAAGTAATGATATGCTGTTGGTTTCACTATTGAGTTATTGGGTGATTGTTTGAGAGAGGTGAAGAAGAGCAATTCTTTCTGCTGGGAGGTGTTGCTGGGTTGGAGCCTTCAATGGTTGTAATACTCTCAGAACCTTTATTTCTTCATTAATAAAAGCTATTGAGGTTCTTCTATGTGCTCTTGTTTCAATAATATATTGTGATGATTGCATGTTTGGTTTACACTAATCCATGAACCAGTTATGATTGCATGCCTCTTGTAGTTTCCTTCTTTGTTATTTTGCAGGATCTCATTGTAGCTGGGCGAGCAGAAGAACAAAGAGCTAGGAGCAAGCGGCCAAAGAGAAGAGTTTGGATTTGACATTAAGCGCAAGGCAACGGTTAGTGCATTTCTCCATTCTCTTTTGCTTTCATAAAGAAGTAAACCTTAAGTAGTTTGTTTTACAGTTGTTGCTAAGGAACTGTCACCCTTAGAGTGGGATAGGGTCATCCGAGTCGGATACTTTTCCCTACAACATGGTGAGTCTTCGATCCAACATTAGAGTCTATGGAATCATGATTAACATTTCTTTTGTTCTCATCATGAGTTTCCTTTAGTACTCTTTCACCCTTAGCGATCATTTCTTGTAGCAACTTATTCATATTTATCTTCAATTATTCCATCTTATCATCCATGCCATCAATTTTAGCGTCCATGCCATTCACCTTAGCTTCCATGCCATCCATCTTAGCTTCTACGCCTTTCTTTAAATAGTCCATCTTCGCTTCTACACCTTTCTTTAAACCATCCATCTTAGCTTCTACATCTTTCTTTAAACCATCCATCTTAGATTCTGTTCCTTTTTGTGCAAGGGACAGTTGTTGCACTTGGTCTTGTAATTTTGATATATCATGTTGCATTTCTTCCTCTTCTTCATGAGTCATGCTAGAGCTTTCAGGTTCCTTACTAGGTGCTTGCATTTTCTTTCCTCGGGGCATCAGTTACCGATAATAATGCTCTACTATGCCCTTTGAATTCCTTCAAAATAAATTTTCAAACCAAGCTTAAGCAAAAATTTAAAAAAATCTACACACCTTTTTTCACTTTGTAGGAGCTTGATATTGCCTCTGATGTATCTCTGTACTTTCCAATCATCTAGTTCTGAAATTGTGACCTGTAGTAGCTCTCTGTGTCCTCTTTCCAATGCCACCAGTCTGATCCAAATTGGATTCTCCAAGAAAGAGTTATGCACAATCTCCCAAGATGACCTGATTATAGACCTTTCCAGAAAAGTGAACTTGTATGAAGTGCCACGTGTACAATTTTCGAGCTTTTGTTCTGAAAACGATATACAAGAAACTAAAGTCCGTCCTCTTTCTATACCTTCTTACGAAATTTCAATCCGATCCCCAGAGAGAAAGTTATGACGATTTTCCCTAGGTCACCTGTTTTGAATGTAATTCAGGAGTCTGCAAAAAGACCAACTTCCTCAGAGCATATCTCCGAAAATATCGTGCGAAAAGATCTGAAATTCGGACCCAAGGTTCAGCGCGATTTCTTCTCAAATGGGTTTTGTTTGCGACTTCTGGAACGTCACAGAAAAAAAGTTATAGCGAAAATTCCACGATGACCTGTTTGGAGTAGCGAAACCCTAGAATCCAAAGCTCTGATACCAAATGTTATGAAACCAGCTCAAGAAAAGATAGAAAAGAAAGATCAACGCCTTAGAATTCAGCCTCTTCGAGGGGGCAACCTCCTTTAAATTACATAAATGAACAATTCTTGGATGATACAAATGACAAAACCTCCTTTCTATATATAGGAGTCTAAGGAGTCACAATATAATCCAACCGACCTAACAATAATAATATAAAGCCACAAAAATAACAATAGAGGGATTCTATGGGGCACAGAAATAACAATATGGGGGTAATAGGGGCACAACAATATAAATAAGGGGTATAGCTACAATAGTAATGGGGTAATCACTAGTATTATAGGGACCTAACAAAGTAACTTTAGTTAGTTTGTTTCTAAGATAGCTACCCGTCTTAGTGGGACTAGCAGCTCTGAATGGACACTAGTTTTCCCGATAACAACTTCTACCCAACGGGCCGATATATTGTTGCTCTATTGTGGAAAATTTCAAGTACAAGAAGCGACATGATCAACATCGGGTGTCACACAAGTTTCAGGTGGGCAATAAAGTTTGGTTACATTTGTAGAAAGAATGCATTACTAGAGCCCATCGAAAGCTCAAACCACTTCGATATGGTCATTACACCATTACCAAAGATGTGGGAGACAATGCTTTGGAATGCAGCATTCCCCCATTCCTTGTCTTACGTCCAGTGTTCAATGTGGACCGCCTTCGACCATGCTTCCCACCATTACTGGACACATCAGACATTACAGAACATCTCACACTAGCAAAAGTTTCCCCATCTCATGGAGACACTCAACGCAATGGCGACCATTGCTTCTTTAGGGGGCAAGAATGATCTAGGTGGATGTTGGTGGCCACCCGCCTATTCCATTGGACCCCCATCACTGTCTCTTTCAGTTTTTTTTTTCAGTTTACTTACTATTTTTGGCAGTTTTTCAGGTCCTAAACTTCCAAAGCTGTTTTGAGAACGTAAACGACAATTTTTTCGCAAAATAGAAATTAGTGATTGTTATTGCAATCACATTGTCAGTTGTAGTCCTCAGATAAATCTTTCCAATGAGGTATCATACGCGTCAAACGAAGACAATATGACCAAGTTATGACCCCGGGAAGTTGGCTACCCAACTAACCCCAACATGACCCTTAAACTCTTGGTGTTACATCTCCTCGGGTTAGGGTTTTGGTTGTTTAGGGTTTTCTCTTATTGTTCAATAATAAAAAGGCCCTTGAGCCTCATTGTAACTCAGTTCAGAGGCATGTAGCCACAACATCTCTTCTCAAAGATAAGCTACCATCACCCAAGGTATATTATTTCCATTCTATTTGTAAGCATACTTCAGTATTTTTCTATTAATGATATGAAGTGTTATTTCCACTACACCTTTGTGTTTATGGTTATATATGTAATCTGTTGCATTCTTGTTTAAATCCAGATCAACTGAAGGGATAAGCGATGAAAAATCCAAGGTAGGATAGGATAGGATTCACAATTTTTATTTGAGGTTAATGGTTATAGCAGATCTTAGAAGCTTCTAGAAGAGGAAGCTTCAGGATTACTTTTTATTTTCCAGAATTTCTAGAATCAACACACCCCAAACACTAAGCAACATGATGGTGATCAACGTAGGTGCAGAGTAGGGCAACCTAGTAGTCAACGCTGGCCATTAAGCGGCCAGGGTATGTTGGTCCTTAAAATGACTAAAACAAGGTGCTTTCAGGAACAAACTCATGGATGAGAAAGAGATGTACTTAGGGCTTTGTGCAAGGATAATGAAAAGGGTCAAAGGTTGTTGATTGATCCAGTTGAAGGCCTATTGACCAGATGTGACAAAATGGCCTATAACACCATAGAATTCCTTCCTTTGCACAAAAAATTTTAAACTCATTCGACACGTACTCACCTCCATTATCTCTCTTGAGAGCCTTCACCTTCTTGCCATTTTCTTTCTCAACAAGTGCTTTGAATTAAGCAAACTTGGAGAATGTCTAGTCTTTCTTTTGCATGAAGTAGATCTAGCACTTCCATGAGGAATCATCTTCAACATAGTTACCGATCAAATGGGAACTATTACCTCAAAACTGGTACTCAAGCCCAAAAACCCCAAAAAAACATGAAAAAACAACCCGAAAATAAAAGTGTTGATTCTACATCATTATTTTTTTCAAAGTAAATTTTCAATATTTTTAAAAAATAACAATAAAAAATAATAGAATCCATTTTGTTTGGTGCAAAAACACCTTGAAATCAAAAAACTTTGATGCCAGAATAACGTCTTTTTTTCAAGGTACATCTTCAACATTTTTTAATAATGACGTTAAAAATAACATATCATGACTGAAAATTTTTAAATTTCCAACGATTTTCAAACATGATATTAAAGATAAAATATCACGTCTTTGAAAAGCCTTATAATTCTAACGATTTTTAAGCATGCAATTAAATTTAAAATATGACTTATTTGAGAAACCTTAAAATTTCAACAATTTTCAGGCATGGTGCTAAGAAAAAATACTTATAACAGTTTTCAACCATAGCATTAAAGATAAAATATCACGACTTAGAAAAACATTAAAATCTTGACAATTTTTCAACTCTGGAATTAAAACCAAAGATTATGACTACAAAACAATCTTAAATTTTCAAAATATTTCAAGTATGACATTATGGAAAAATTTTGTGACTGAATTTTTTTTAACAATGAACACCTGAATGAAAGAGTTATTATATGAAGAGTATTTTTTTTTAAATGCTAAATGTATAGCAATTTTAAAATCTTAGCCTAAGACAACTTGATATGTTGCAAAAAAAAATTAAAAATCCAATATCAAATTCACACGTAGTGTAGGTGAACTCAATCCATTGTAATGAAAACTTAAAGACCAACCATGAAATTGACACATTGTGGGGGCATACTCAATTCATTATAATGATAAATTTAAAATCAACTATCAATTGCACATAACGAAATCGAGTTGCTACACAAGCATCGATACGGACCCTACAGTGTGTGTATATATATATATATATATATATATATATATGAGATACATAAGAAAACAAAAATTCAAATATTAAAAACATTAAAAAGACACAATTTTTTTTAAATAATAACAAGTAATAAAACATAAAAAACATGAAAGAAAACTAAATATAAAAAATATATAGAAAGACAAAAAAACTATAAAATGTAAAAAAAAATTAACCATACCATGTAAAATTTAGAAATTAAAAAAACAAAAAACAAAATAAAATTAAAAAATAAGAAAATAAGAAAAAAAAGTAAAAATAAAATAAAACATTAATAATAATAATAACAATAAAAGAAAATAAAAAACTTAAACAAAAATAAATAAATAAATAAATAAAAATTCCCCTGCCAATAGGCCAGGGGTGGCAAGGAGATGATTCATGACAAAAAATAAATCAAATATAAAATAATAGTAATAATAATAATAAAAAAAAAAAAAATTGTAAAAAAACAAGAAATAAATAAAAGAAATATAATTTAAGAAAAAAATAAATAAATTTTCAAAACAAATAAAATTAAAATTATAAAATTAAAAAGAATTAAAAGTTAAAATTATAATATATATATATATATATCCTGCCACCTCTCTCCATCTCCCTCTGCCCCACCCCACCACTGCCCTGCCTCCCTCCTCCTCCCCTCTCCCCCTCACTCACCCTCCACCTCTACCTCCTCTCCCCGTCGCTCACCCCCCTTTCCTCCCTCCCTCTCTCTCCCCACCCCCCCAACCTCCCCACCCGCCGCCTCCCTCCCCCTATCCACATTCCCCACTCTACCCGCCTGAGCCCCAACAAGAGGCCAAAGGGCTACAGGGCAGGGAGAGCGGAGTGGGGAAGGTGTGCGGGTGGAGGAAGGGGGTGGGCGGGGAAAGGTGGAGGGAGGGGATGAGGGGGAGCGAGGGAAGGGGTGTGGGGTGGAGCAGCTAGCAAGGGGGAGTGGGGGGGTTGGGAGCAAGAAGGAGGGTAGCGATGGGGTAGACTAGGGTGCGGTGAGTCAGAGGGAGGGGGATGGAGGTGGCAAGAATTAATATATATATATATATATATATTTTTTTTTTTTTTTTTTTCATTTTTAATTTTTTTTTAAATGTTTTTTTAAGTTTTTAATTTTTTTAAGTTTTTTTTTTTAGTTTTTTATTTTCAATTTTTTAATTTTTAATGTTTTATTTTTTAATTTTTGTTTTTAATTTTATATTATGTTTCTGTTTTTGTTTTTAGTTTTTTTTTTAAATATTTTTTAGATTTTTATAATTTTAATTAAAAAAAAATCCTAAATTTTTATTTTATTTTATTTGTTTATTTAAATTCTTTAATTTAAATATATTTTTTTTTAATGAGGTTTTAATTTTTTTTATTTTGTTTTTAACTTAAAAAGTAATGGTTTTAGATTTTTTTTTGTTTAATTTGTTTTTCCTTAAATTATATATAATTATATATATATATATATATATATATATATATATATATATATATTCATAATTTTTTTTATTTTTACAATTTAATTTTGGTTTTTTTTTTTTACATTTTTATGTGTTTTTTTTTCTTTTTTATATATTTTTTTGTATTTGATTTTTTTTCATGTTTCTTTTTTTTCAATGTTTTATTACTAACATGAAAATCACCAACACTTAAAAAAAAATTATCCACACTTAATAGATTAGAAAATTTTAAGTGTAAAAAATAAGCCCTCTAAATAAAAAGGGTTGATGCTCATCAACACTTTTCAAAATCAAGATGAAAATCACTAACAAAAAAAAAAAAAAAAATCATACTTTATACATAAAAAAATTTAAAGTTTCAAAAATAAGTCCTCTAAAAAATGTGTTGATGTTGCATCAACTCTTTTCAAAATTAGCATGAAAATCACTAACATTTAAAAAAAATGTTCATACTTGATACATAAAAAAATTTAAAGTGCCCAAAATATGCTCCAAAAAAAAGGTGTATTCTGAATCACCATTTTTCAAAATCGAGTGATTTTTTGCTACCTCAAAAAAACACGTACTAGGTAACTTTATTGTTTGATCAGTAACTATGTTCTACAAAGATAACATAATACATGTGCTTGGAAGTGGATGCCATTGTGAAAGTTCCACAGACATAAGAGTGGATCCTTTCAAGGACTACATGTGCCTTGTTGTCCCGATCATGGAAGGTGGATTTTGTGCATTTCCCCATAGTACACCCTTTGTGTGTCTCTTGTTGCTTCAATGCTCCTACGCGTAGGCTTGTGGTTATCTGTTGCATGATCTTCAAAGATCGATGATGGAAACGGCAAAGTCTTTTATGCCATAGTTCACCGACATCACGGCTTTGTACCTTCTCTTCCTATGTGCTCAATGCAACACAATCCTCCACATCTAGTCTGTACAGGTTCTTTAACTGAACCCTGATCTACTTCACTTGTCCTGTGGCTATGTGTCTTGGGAATTTCTGTCCTTTGTTGAAGATCACATCATAACCACGGTCTTCCAAAACTGTAACGGAGACAAGATTCTTCTTTAGACCGGGAACAAACATCACATTCTTGAGACTAGGAGGGGATCCCGACCCCCTCTGAAAGGTTATTATACTAATACTGGTAGTTTTATACCTTCTATCGTCTCCCATATCGATGTGCATCTAGAGATATTTCTCCTCCAAGTCACTGAAAATTTAATTGTTCCTAATCATGTGGAATGAGACACAACTACCTAGGTACCACACACTCCCTATCACTGTGCCTTCCATGCATGCAATGATGGTGAATTCAAGCCTGAACTATGAAGCTAAAGCTTCAATTGCTACTTCTCCTGAGGTATTCTTGCTTGCATTCTTGTGTGGATACTTCATGGCATAATTCCCAAATTAATGACAGTGAAAGGACTCGATTCTGGGCAAGTATTTCTTCTTGCCCCCTTGAATGGGTTCTGGTTTGGATTGGAACTTCCTCCATTTTCCCTTCCTTGCCTTTCCAGCAAAGGCATAATTTTCTTCATCCTTTCCCTTGGATGATGTATCGTCTCTGGTATTCCACCTTATTTCGTCTTGTACTAAATTGAACCATACGCATTTCCAATTTGGTATTTTCTCCCTCCCATTCACCAAATCTTGGTAGCTATGCTAGCTCTCAAGAAGGCCAAGAAGGGCTAGGCTCACCAAATCATCATCTAAGATTATCACACCAACTCCTACAAGTTAATCACGACATTGTGTGAACTTCCTCAAAAACTATTGAATTGAGTCATTCTTCTGCATCTTGATACTTCGAAGTTTATCCTTGAGCGCTAGTTTCCTATGGTTATTGCTATTCTTGAATAGATTTGTCAATGCTTTCAATATTACATACGAAGTTCTTTTCCATGGATATTTGAGACAATATGGTCTCGTACTCCCTCCAATATGATTCTCCTTGCCTTGGCTACACACTTCTTCCATTTTGCTAGATCCTAAGTATCAGCTGCTAGTGGTTTTGGGATATCAATATCATTCAATTCCTTCAACCCATTATCTTCCAGCAATGCCTCCATGTGGTCCTTCTAAGCAACATAATTTGAATCTCCTTCAAGGGCATACCCAAGCCTTAGTCCATAGAAAACCATCTTTCTAGCTCTGAATACATGATCCCACAATTCAGATCCTCCTACAAAGACAACTTCGAAATCTCTTCTCTACTGTGAATCCTGCTTTGATATCATGTAGAAATTAATGTGTAGATTTGAAACTGCCCATTAATTTTACTAAATCACAAGACTCAAAGCTACTCTACTAATATGTGGAAGTTAATCCATGATTGGGAACACATAACATCAACATGCAAGAAGAAGCGTCACATATGCACAAATATTTATCTAGGGGAAAGCAACTACTCAAAACCCCTTACTACATGTATTGCATTAATCAAATAATTGAGATTAAATACAATGCTTGCTCAAGCTTGAGCACAACCTATGAGTGTATAGTCTATCCCTCTACCTAACTGACTCAACCTAGCCAATACTTAGCCAATTTTTCAAGGCTCCAAGCTTTTATTCCTTTGCATTGTTCCTTGAGGAATAACCTTTATTTTTTAGGGAAATTCCTCAATTGGATTGCGCAATTCTTGTAGGGCCATTCTATGAATGCATGCACCACCTATACACATGGGACTATTCTAAAACTAATAGTACACTACCTTGGAATCTCCATATCAACTGGGTAACTCGAATTCTCTGCATGAAATAACTATTTTTGGTTGATTTAATAGTTTACTGGATGACCACTAAGTGTGATTGAAGTTACACTGCAGAACTTGACCTTCTCCAACACTTGGAACTAGTCTAACTAAGAATAACTCAAATTAACTTAAATATATTGCTACAAATTAGCAATCATTCATACTAAACAGAACTTAAGCTGCCCCACCCCCCCCACACTCAAATTAACTGATTTAACTTTGTGACAAGTTCCATGTCAACTCAGTTAACTACCTCCAAGATTCTACTGATGTGGAAATTGAAAATTTCTCTATTTTCACTAAGGAAAGGTCAAATTGATATTTATTGTTTCATTTTCAACAGAGGGTGCATCCCTTAAGGTCAAATAAGTTTTATTAAAGAAAACCAATGAGGGAAAATGGCACAAGTCTAAAGGTTGAAGGATGAATTTTCATGCCTTTAAAGTGTGCTCATGCGCTAAAATGGATAGGAGGGTGCATAGCGCATTGTGGAAGGATGAAGGGTGGAGGTTAAGGCCTTTGGGGTGTGCTCATGCACTCAAGGAGGGTGCATTCCTTCGGGTCAAAGGAGTGTGCTCAAGGAAGACTTAGATTTTAACAAGGTGTAGTTCGAAACAAGGATGGGAAGGTGCGTAAGGAGTGTGCTCAGCACTTTTGAAGGGCATAGGTTGCACTTCTGAACAATGAAGGATTCCTGATCAAGGATTCTGAGTGAACTCATGCGCTCTTTGCCTCAATGGGTTTATTTTGAAATCAACATTTGTTTAAGTCTGGGAGATAGGACAAGGTGTGATCATGATGAGTTTAAATGTAAAACCATGTGTGAATCATAGAAACTTATCGAGAAAACTTATACAATATTTAACAATGATAAATATACATCAAAATGACACTTTGTACACATTCCCAAAATACCACAAGTGAAGTGTGTGCGACTGCAACCCAAAAGTGTTTTTTTACAACAACAAAGATGTTATGACCATGAAATGCACCTAAAGATATTCTAATTAATGCAAAAACACTTGAGATCATTCAAGGACACTTGAAACTCATATAATAACGTGAGGTGATCACACTTGGTGATCAAGGCAACATTAGATATGACATTGATAATAGGCTTCAAAATTCAAATGTGGTGAAATATTGGAGGGTGTTGTAGTAGTGACAACTCTTGGTGACACACTAGTTGAGCTTTAGCTTCTCTATCCACAAACAACTTTCGGTTAAGGGTCAAACCTTCAAGAAGTATTAATTTTCCCAATTTCCCCTTTTTGACCCATTTTTCCACATAACATCTGACTTTCCTCTACTTGGTTGAACACACACACAAAGATACACTATATCACAATTGTTTCAATCTAGGTAAGGGTAATGTGCACAACGTGTTTATGATATTCAAAGTATTGATTTTTCATCTCTAGTGTTGCTCCATTACCAACAAGCCCAAAGAGTACCCTGATAGAGTCACTTCAGGCGCACATATGTTGCTTCGCTGCCAATGAGCCTGAACAATTTGTTGAGAAATGGAAACAAGAAATTTCAATTTAATTTGTCCTCGAATTAAACTGAGAATTAAAATTGAATTCTATTCTCATAGCAACTTGTAAATAGTTAATTAGCTTAGGAATTTCGAGTTGGAAGTCTTTTGTAGTCATGTATATGTTCTCCCTAAGTTTTAGGGGTCCAGTATGAGTTTAAATTGAGTTGGAAATTAGATCACTCAATTTACTAAGTTAAGTTCAGTTAAATTAGTTCCAAATTGTTTGTGGAACTAATAAAGGACTAATTGTCAGTTGGCGCATTAGTGCATCCACTAGTGCTACTCTATTTAACTGAAGATTCCCCCATGAGAAACACAAGCATGTCAGTTCAGAGAAAGACCGAGTTGAGACTAGAGTGTAGGGACATTGTACTATTAGTTGTATTATTTACTGGAGTGTAAATATCATGCATGCATCAGAGATTGATCCTATGTTTGGATTGCATAGTTTTGGAAGCACGAATTCCCTTTAAATACAGGTTATTCATCCTAGGAATTATGCAAGAGATTAGGGGCTTGGAGAGTTACAAAATTGGCTAAGTGTTTGCTAAGAGCTAGCTTGTGATCTAAGAGAGTTGAGCTACATGCGGATGAGGATATTTTAGCTCCTAAGGTTGAGAAGCCTCAGATTGATGTGGAGCAGCCACATGCAGAGGATTCGGTAGTGGATAAATCCACTCAGGCTTAGTCTTCTAGAGAGGGAAGAGGGAAGAAAGCGCACCAGAGAGGATGAAAGATTGTTGGATGATGCATAGGAGAATGTGGAAGCACCCACTTCTCAGTGCAGGAAAAGGAGGTCACCTGAGAGGTACATTGGATACATGGCTCTTATGGGCGAATTTGTTGTGACAAAGCCATCTTCCTTTAAGGAAATAGTGCAACAACCAATTTGGGTTGATGCCATGGTGGAGCAGTATGAATCCATAGTTCATAACAGTGTTTGGGATGTGGTCCTGAGACCAGAGGATAAGTTAGTGGTGAGCTCCCATTGGCTTTACTGGTAAAGTAAGCTGCAAATGGTAGTGTGGATAAGGATAAGGCTAGATTTGTGGCCCATGGATTTTCACAGGTAGAGGGGATTGACTATGATGACACTTTTTCTCATGTTGAAAGGTACTCATTAATCAGATCTATATTGGCACTATCAAAACAGATGGGTTGGAAGATACATCATATGGATGTGAAGACAACCTTCCTTAATGACATGGTTGGGGAAGAGGTGTACATAGAACAACCTAAAGGTTTTGGGAACTTTGGCCGTGAGTCAGATGTGTGTCGGCTCAAGAGAGAATTATATGGGTTGAAGCAAGCACCCCATCCTTGGTGGACCAATATAGATAGCTACTTCATCGGGTTGGGCTGCACAAAGAGTGAAGCGGATGTGAACCTATACCACATAGTGGTGGAAGGTAAAATGTTGATCATTTTACTTTTTGTTGATGATCTAATACTGAGAGGTGATGATCAACTAATCAAGTATTGCAAGGATGACCTTGCAAGAGAGTTTGAGATGAGGGACATGGGGCTTTTGCATTACTTTCTTGGCATGGAGGTATCATAGTGATCTTAAAATCACTTATGTATAATCTCATTTAATTAATGTACGTATTACAGACTCATGTGCTGGTGACCTGCCTATGTTATTTTAAGAAACGAATCGATAAGATTGCGAGATACACAAGCAATGGAAAACAGTAAGAGAAACACAACAAGCAAATGAAAAAACACAACAATTTAATAAGGAGCTCACCCAATCCTCTTGGGCTATGTCTCCTGGTCCAAATTTCAGTGGTGGCCTTTTTTATTGTGTCTTTAAGCAAAGATTTTACAATAAGGAGCTCAATTTGAGTCTCCTATAACAAATGATGCTTGGTAGGGTGGCACTTGGATTCCCCAAGCCACTAGAGTACATAGACTCCCCCTTACCAAGTCTCAACCTCAATTGGTATTAATGGGATGAGTCCAATTTGGTACTCAGTTCCCGACAGATTCCTCAAAGGGATTGCTTGAACCTCTCAAGCCTTCTCAGTTCTGTCTATTTGATGCTGCCTTAACTCTGCAAGTTAGCTCGACTTCTCTGTTTTCTTCTTCTTGCTTCACTCTCTATTATGTCTTCTCTGTCTCTCTCTGTTCTCTGTCTGTTCGTGGCTTAAAGCCAATATGTCCCTTAACTGTTCACTTCCTCTTCCGTCTCTTCGATTTTCCTGCCTCTGTCCACTTGGAATTCCCTGCTTTTGCGTCGTCACCACTATGTAACGTTTCACAAGGATGTGGCCACTTGTCCCCTCACAAAATAAGTGCTAGCTCTTCCTCGAATGGTCATTACTTCGGTTATTCGGTGAAATGGTTCATCCGCCAGCTCAGCAGTCATGTCGGACTCCAAACGTCATATGCCTCAGCCTATTCCTCTGTCAAATCCAGTCTCCCATCGGGTGTAATCTCTGTTATTTGATCTGGGGCCTGCAGATCCTACGGTCATCGCTTTTATCGCGCGATTGAATTGCTCAACCGTTAGCCCATGATGATAGTGTTTTTCTCTCTCATCCGCCGGACACACGCTGTTCAATGTATGGCATCGCTCGGTCCTCTGACAAACCAGCTTACCACCCGAAATGCCTCCAATATTCTGCTGGTTTTGGAGCACGGGACTCGCCTGTCGGTTTTAGCACTTTTCCCACGGTTTTACCTGTTTTCCACATGACCGGGTGCTGGGGCTTTTCCTTCTCTGAGGTTTTATCCTACGATGCATGATGCGCTAATCGCGCATAAGAAACGACCTCTATTTTTTGATCTGGACTCCCTATTTGCTAGTTTGCGTAGTTGCACGGTCTCCATGGGCCAACTGTTAGCGCGCTTTGACCGAGGGTCCTCGTTGTTCCGTGCTGGCTGCAACTGCCACTGTCCAGAGGTCCTTCCTGATAGCTCGTTGTTTATAAGATTTTTGAAGTCTGAGATGATTTGAAACAATCATAGAACTCTGATAATTTTCATCGATCCAATTCATATCATGACCTTCCCACTAAAAAAGCTTTTGGACCACCAAAAGTTGGTTTTTAAGCATCAACTAAGTGAGGGTATGATTTTCTCACTTGTCCAATCTCTATCCATTTTGCATTGCTTGGCTTTGAATCCCTGAGCCCAATTTTGAGGTACTCAACATCTCCCCTATGCGTCGTTCTCACCTTCCTGTCCAGAACTGTGTCTTCCTGCAATTCATTTTGATATTCAGGTAGTAGGTCATCAATAGAAGGTAATTGACTCTCCTCTTCGGGATCCTCAATTAGTGAAGGTTCAAACAATCTCAAGCTATCTACATTTACGACTGAGTAGATGTGCATGTAAGTTGGTAAGTCAAGGCGAAAAGCATTCTCACCAATTTTCTCAAGTATTCTAAAAGGTCCATACCTGATAGGCTTTAGCTTTTTACCTTCACCTTGCATCTTGTCCTTGCTGATATACAACCAGACTTGATCATCAACTTGGAAACTATGTTGCATCTGATTCTTGTCATGCCTTGCCTTATATTTGGCCTGCCTCTTTTCCAGTTGTTCATGTACTGCTTGGTGAATCTCTTGGATTTGTTCAATGAACCTAGTTTCCCTATCCACATCGTTGTGTCCCTCAACTGTTGTGTCCTTACAAAAGACAAAATACAAAGGAGACCTTGGTGTGAAACCAAAATGAACCCATACATGTTGAAAGAATAGTTTTGCAGTTTGTTCAATTGTAATCTATTTATTACAAGGTATCAAAATACACATTTTGCTGAACCTATCCACAACAACATACAGATAATCATGACCTTTCCTAGATTTAGGTAGTCCTCCGCCAAATTCCATAGAAACACTTTCCCAAGGATGAGAAGGAACTGGTAATGGAGTGTATAAGCCTAGTTTTCTATTGCTGGGCTTGCTTTTAGCACACATAGTACACCCTATTACATATCTAGAAATTGTCTCGTTCATTTTTGGCCAATAACAAAATCTTTGCAGTTGTACAACTGTTTTAGCTACCCCAAAGTGACTTGATATTAGAGAAGTGTGCGCTTCTCGAATTATCTTTACTCTTTCAGTTTGTGGAATGCATAACTTCCCACAATGATATAGGAGTCGGTCCTTTACATGATAATCCAATTCTTCTATTCATTTTCCTTGAATTAAAGTGGCATATACATCTTTAAAGTCTATATCTTGAGCATATTGTTCAATGTAGCTCTCATGTAACACAGAATTATGCTTAAGTATAGTAGATGCATTTATAATGGGTCTAGATAACATATCTGCAAATTTATTGTGTATGCCCTTTTTATATCTAATGACTAAATGAAACTGTTGTAGAAAACCCATCCATCTATATGTCTTGATTCCTGCAACTTAGTTTGGGAGTGTAGATATTGAAGTGGTTGATGATCAGTATGTATTATTGTCTCTTTGCCCATTAAGTAATGTTTCCACTTTTTCACACTTTTTACTAATGAATACCATTATTTATCATATGTGGGATAGTTAACTATTGCAGAATTAAATGTCTCAGAATGATAACATATGGGTTTACCATGTTGTATCAATACTGCTCCGATCGCATAGTCACTGGCATCCGTTTGGATCTCAAACGATCTTTGAAGATCAGGCAGTGCTAGTACTGGTGCTGTACTAATCTTTTCTTTCAGGGTGTCGAAGGCTTTCTGCTATTTGCCTCCCCACTGAAACACCTTGTTCAATCCTGTTAAAGCATGTAACGGAGCTGCAATTAAGGAAAAGTTAGAAATGAACTTTCTCCAATATTGTGTTGCTCCTAAGAAGCTCCTAACTTCTGTAGCAGTTTTGGGTTTAGGCCAATTTACAATGACTGCCACCTTAGAGGGATCTATCTTCAATTCACCACCCCCTATTATATGTCCCAAATAATTCAAAGATGTTTTTCCAAATTCACATTTTGAGAGTTTAACATAAAGTTTTTCTCTTTTCAAAACATCTAGTGTCTACTTAACATGCTTTAAATGTTCTTCCCATGTTTTTCTAAATATCATAATGCCATCCAGATACACAATAACAAAATCATCAAGAAAAGGTCTGAGCACATCATTCATTATTCTCATTAAAATAGCAAGAGCATTAGTTAAGCCAAAAGGCATAACCAGCCACTCGTACAATCCCTGCTTTGTTTTGAAAGCAGTCTTCCATGCGTCTTGTTCTGCAACTCTGACCTGATGATATCCACTATGCAAGTCTGTCACATGGAATGAGTTGTTCTTGCGGACAAGATCGACCTCCCTAGTATCTAAAGATATCTAGCGACAAGCAAACCAATCAAATCCTATCTTTCTCTAAGTATGCAATTTATAAACAAAAGCAAAAAAGTGTTTTAGGCCTACCTTGGGTCCAATGCAAGTTTGTGGAAGCCTCGCTCTGTTGATCCAAATGAGCTCCCTTGTAGAGAACCTGCAAACACAAATAAGCACACAAATTAAATAGCACCTGAAAAGCCAATATAATAAAGCATACTTATCATGATGATCAAGGAATTCATAAAACAAATCACATAAGACAATTTGTTGAGAAAAATGAATCCGATTGTATTAATTTAAATCAAAGAAGAACTTTACAACTTGTGCCTTGATGTTGTACAAGCTCCTCCCAGGGTCCAGCAAGAAGTCTCCTCTACTTTGACAAGTTTCACTCTCTTCCCAATGAAGCCAAAAGGTATGTGATCTCTCCTCTCAAGCTTAACTAGGAAGTCCTAATTCCACCAGCATTTACCCTTAAAAATGTTTAGCTTCTAAACTCCCTAGCAACCAGCCCAATGCCTTAATTTATAGTGCAATGGAGGGAAGTTACTAGGTCCACCTCCAAAGGGATAAAGCCCTCCTTCAAATGGATAAGCTCCTCTCATCAAGGGATTAGCTCCTTCACTTTTGGGATGCATGAACCACCTAGGAGCAAACCATCCACATCAAAATTCCTTCTAGAATCATCTAGAATTAACCCAAAGTGAGTTTTCAAGAATAAACTTGCGCCATTTTGACTTTCACAGGGGTCCGCACCCACTCCTTTAGAGACAGAGTGGGCAGGTCCGCAAGTAATATGAACAGGGGGTGCGGGACCGCAGGTAGCAGTGAGAGAAAGTGCGGAACCAGAGCTTTAATGATTTTTAAGGTCTTTCTCTCATTTTCAAAGCTTGACATGAAGAGCTGAGGTTTGAGACTTGCTTAGGAGGACAGTATGAATGATGATAGACCCATACTGATTGCAAATAGTCATGGTGACAATATTTTGTGTAACAGATTGCCCCCTAAAGTGCGAAGTCTGTAGTAGATGAGGATTTCATTTATCATCTAGGAAGAGTGAAGTACTTTATCATTTCGAGGATCATCTTGTGGAGAGCCCGGTTGGAACCTGTAAAAGAAATTCAAAACAAAATATATATATATGAGATCATATCATCGGTGAGGTAGGCATTCCCATACTCAGATCAAAACTGACTAGAAAACCAACTACTGCTCTGATATAGGAATGATCTTGTAATACATCACAAGTATAGACACATGTAGACACAGTATGGACGCAGTCATCTGTTTATGAATAGTCCACTATATAATGAATACAAAATTCCTCACGGCTTGGATGGTGGAAACTAGATCCAGGGTCTTCATTTTTACTTCCCGAAATAGTACGATTCTAACCATGTGAATGAATGTGTCGAAGTCGAACATGGTAGAAACCACTTGATTACCAGTCAATGATGTAAATTGTTAACAAGTGTGAGAGAAACCACTAGTAATTCCAATGGCTCTCAAAGTACTCAATACAATCCATGAGATGTGAATAGATGTGTTGATGTCGAACATGTCATAGAATCCTTTGTTCAAAGGTCAATGATGCAACCTATCGTCGAAGGCGAGAAACCTACCATTGAGGTATGAAGATCCCAAGGTTGAACTCGATAGAAAGCGATATGTCGTAGGCAAGCCCACAACACGAAATCATAGATCAAGTTTGAAGAAATTTAGTTGCAAGGACTGACTCAGGGTTGGTAAAGATGGATGACAGATATTTTGCAAATGAATGGCTTATTTGCACTGACCTCTTGAACACATAATGACACAGCAGATGGTTTGGTGATAATTGACCCAAAGTTAATACCCAAAAACCAGCTGAAGACTTTCAATATGGTTTGATCAACTGTTAGGCAAAGGATTTCCCAACCCAGGTGAATAAAAGTTTCATGTTCAAGAGTGGTTACAAAGTATGACAAACAGGCTCATTTTTCTCTCTTTTCCCCCACCATTTCTGGCAAGTACCTCTTTATTTTTGACAATCTTAAGGAGGATAACATTTGCTTGATTATGAGCTCATGCTTCGGATGAGTCCAACTTAGTTTAAATTCGAACCCTAAGAAGGAGTGGCCCGTTCCTGTTTGTAATTGAATAGGTCCTTTACTGTTAAATTTTAACAAGTCCAGTATAGGAGAAACTCGGAGTTTTTCAATTTTAGAGAGTCTGAAAAAACTTAAGAAGACTCCATGGTTGTCATTTTTCGTAAATTTGTGTCTCCCAAGCCCGAAAAAGTATAAAATAATACTTGAGAGAACCGCTTGATCATTACGACCAAGGAGTACTTTTCATAATTAGTGCCTTTGATCCGAAAAAGTAAAAAAGTGATCAATGACACGTCATTTTATAACTAATATCGAATTTGAAATGACAAAAATCAAGCAATCTTTTCATGTTTTTATGGTCAGAAAAGAGCTGTAAGTTGTTATAGACATTTTTGTGCCTAACAGCATGGAGCATGAAATGTCAATAATCTGAGGGATCCAAAGTCCCTAAACATGTTGTTCTTACCCTTAGAGGAACAAGGTCTGCAAACCACAGCACTGAGAATCAGTTCTCCACCCAAAAACACTCAAAAACAGGCTATTTCTGGATCATGTGAGCTGCTCCACTGAGCATCTGCGCTGAATGTCAACTACTCCTCCTTGTACCTGCGCTGAAGGTCAAAACTAATGAAGGCTACCTGCGTTGGGCGAGATTGGCCAAGTGGCACAGTCATTCTGTAAGGTGTCAACTGCCCAGGAAGCTTCCAAACTGACACTTGGGTCAAGGAATTCGCCTAGTGATGAGTAAGAGGGTCTTGATCTCCAAGTGGAAGCAAGATTCTCCAAGTGGACTCAAGAACTGAAGATTAACTAAAGTGGGAGAGGACACAAGTCAGCTTCAGGCCAGTCTCAAGATGACTCATCCTTTCTCCAAAACCCTATATATAGAGCTCTCTCATGAGGTCTAAAGAGGCTGGAATTTTGTGCAAGTAAGGAAGTGCTGTTGGTTTGTGTATAGAGCTATTGGGTGTTTTGCTTGAAGGAGGTGAAGAGGAGATTTCTTTCAGCTGGGAGGTGTTGCTGGATTGGGCCCATTATGGTTGTAACTCTCTCAGAACTTTACTTCTATTATCAATAAAGTATTTGAGGTTCTTCTATATGCATGTGTCTTTATGATGAATAGATGCTTGTATATTTGATTTATGCTAATCCTATAATCGATTATGGATGTATGCTTCTTGTAGTTTCCTTTTCTTGTGCTTTTACAGGATCTGTGTGTAGCTGGGCCGGTGAAAGGGCAAGGAGCTAGGAGCAAGCGGCAAGGAGTGAAGACTGGATCGACTATTAGCGCAAGATAACGGTTAGTAGATTATCCTTTTCTTCCCTCTCTCATCTCATAAAGAAGAAACTTTGAATAGCTTTGCATTCAGTTGTTGCTGGAGTACTATCACCTTCAGAGTGGGATAGAGGCATTCTGCATTAGATACTTTTCCCCCCAACAAATTGGTGACTCCACTGGGGACCGTATCTTGTTGGTTTGTTGTGTTTCTTGCTATTCATTTCATAAACAAGGAGAGTACCGAATCGAACTGTGTTTGAATCTATCAAACACAAAGTAGAGGGCAGCTACTCTAGCTCAGTTTCTGGGCAAGTTTATGATTTGAAGAGCTGATCCACAAGGACTCTAATAAGCTCTTAGTGATAGCTTTTCATCCTCCTTTGCATCCCTTAGTGTGTCCTTGACTGATAGCTTCTGATTTGAGCAAAAACTGTGAATTTTTTAGCAATCTGTGACCCGGAAACCAAGACGGACGAACGTCTCGTTCTTCATTGTAGGCTATACAAAGGCAGTCTGCATTTCAGCGCAGTTCCCGAAGGGGCTACCTGCGCTGAAGGTAAAACAGGCAGTGTTACACCTGCGCTGAACCAGTCTTGGCTTGAGTTACTAAGGTTTCCTGCTGTGTCTTGATTTGTTTTCACTGTTGTTTTTGTTGTTTGTTGCCAGTTAGTGGGCCTATCTGAAACCATCTTCCTTTGTCATTATTCCACCTCAGTTGTATAAAGAAACTGTATTTGTTCTTTTATATTTCTTGTGTCATTTACAGTTTCCCATAACAAAAGTGAACCAGTCTTACATTGCCCTCTTAGATCTAGACCTGTGATTAAGTGTCGTTTCTGATCTTAAGAGTTAGCTTATTTGTTGTTCATAGCTGATTGAGTTTGTCGCTTTCGTTATATGGTTTGAATTTATATATTTCTAAGTGTCGAAACAAGTGAATCGTAAAGTGTCTTTCGATTTTGGATGAACTTGTTTGCTTTCGCTTGAAATTGAATTCGGAATTATACAACAACTTTTTTTTTGTATTTCATCAAACATTAAGGAAGAGAAAAGAAATACTTGCATTTTTGCATTTTGCATTAAGTTTGTATGTTGATTTAAGGAAAAAGTGCATTAGCGAGTGCTCTTTGATCTGTGTGAAAAGAATTTTATCTCTCTTTTCCCTCAGTAGTTAAGATTTTCATAAGTCAAAAAGATTCGAAAAGCTTGCTTCTCATCTTAGACTGCATTTAGGAATTTGTATCAATACATCTCGTGGTGAACCTTGAAAGGCAAACTTTAAAAAGATCAACTTAAAATATATTGAATGAACCTAACAACGCTTTGAAACATAACGCAAACATCTAGAGGTCTAAGCTAGAGACGTGTTCCGGCGTTGTTAAACATAGTGACTGTCGATCTCGACGAAGGTGGGTGATTCCTCCTGAGAGTCGGTGGCACTAATACGGACTTGTGCTCCCACGTACCATCGTGTATATATTGGGAGACCCCTATAGGATCAAAGCCTTTATCCATAGGAAACCGTGTCGGCCGCCCTACTGATCGCAATGCAGTGAACACAGCATTCACGAAGATCGACCACCCGTACCGTAAAACGTATTCTGTGGTTTTGTGAAAGGTTTGGCACACCCTCTGCCTAGATCTCCAGAGCAGTTTCTTTTGGCCTTTTTCAAACTCTATAACTGAAAAAGTTCAACCGAGCATTTGTCACTTCGGGCTCGTTAATACATCGAAGGAGACTAGAGTCATCTTTAGCTTTTTCTCGACTCTTAAAAAGTTAAAAAGCAAGTTGTGTCTAAAAGCGTCTAATAAAATTCATTCAATTCGGAAACACAAATTTCCCCTTTTAATATTTTAGTTGATCGAGTAATCCGCAATCGTGGAAGAAAGTCAATTGAAAATCCATCGTTCGCGGAGGCTTACGAGTCAACCGTCTTTGTCCCCAGAATCGAAAACAGTACGGGCAAAGCGAACTCGTTTAACCGGGTCAAAATCTCCTTTGAAAGTGAGAACAAGTGTTCCTACTACATCCGAGGTTCCGGTTACTCCTAACATTTCTGGAAACCCTGCCTCTATAGAAGAAGTTCAAAAGCCACAGAAGGACAGTAATACTGATCCTGGTCTGGGGGCAAATACTTGTGTAACTGAGCCAGTTCCATCTGTAACCGGTCTAAAGAGTTTTGTTCCCCAAACAACTGTCGCTGTCGAAACAACCACTTCTTCGGCACCAGAAATATTTTATGGACCTGATGGTCTGCCTCTTCCACCGGGTTTGATTGCGATAGAGGAAATTGCAGAGGATCTGCAAGCAAGTACTCCAACTCATTTTGGAGTCGGGGTCACTCTATTTCCTTCATCAGAAGTTAATCCACCACAAGTGGAAGTTCCTGTAGAATCGCTAGGCAATCTATTGGATAGACTTAAAATGTCTGAAAAACCGTCATCATCTAGGACTGTGTCAGATGACACAGCGACAGCAGAAGCCCCTGCCGTCACTCCAACGATGTTTGCTGACATACCAGCTGTCCCAACCAGCTCTCAACAGCTAGAAGGAGTCCACCAAGGGACTATGTCGACAGTATGGTATGTTCCAGTTTGTTCATCCGGAGTAATATCCGGTAATTCTTATGTTGAAACTCGACAGATCGATCCTCATGGAGGTCAATTTGGGCCATCTAGTCCTCAAGGATTAACAATCCCTCTGAGTTCCGGATTGCTACCATATGGGGGGCAGTATGCCCTTTCATTACCTCCTCCGGGAGGATATCCATATGGCAGTTCTCAACAGTATTCAGGTTATACTGGAATTGCGTCAAGTAGTTGGGTACCTATGCTACCTCAACAACCAAGGATTGTATATTCTATGCAACAGTGTGTACCTGTGACAAACATCCCAACCACCCCGGCTATTGTAACCGTGTCGCAAGTTCAAGCAATACCTGTTACATGTCAACCTCAGGTTGTAATGCAACAGTCGCTTGACCATGGGTCACAACCACAATCGCCGACTGGTGGGACGACACAAGTACAAACGGGTAAAATTACCCCACACCTTGGTCCAATGGTTAGCATGGCACAAAAAAACGTGGCGTCACAACCATGGCTTGTACAATACCAACAACCGCAGTTCCAGCAAGTGTACCAAGGTTCTGAGCAGCAGATCTTTGCGAATAGTGGACAGCCGTATATCCAAAACGGTCAAAACCAATCACTTTACAGTGGTCAGGTCCACCAACCGTATCAATCATACCAACATCAATTACATTATGCTGGTATGCAAAGACCCACTGCTCAAGCGATTCCATCGTACCCTGGTTATGCTTCGCCTAACCTGAATCAACAGTTACCATTCGTGGCAACTTTAGAGTTACCCGATTTACACCGTTTAACCAATGATCCAATTGCTTATGCCCCTTGGTGGCCAGCGATTCCTCATAAACTTCCATCTGACATTCCTAAATTCAATGGAAATCCAGGTGAAGCCCCGTCGAATCACGTGATGACTTTTCATCTGTGGTGTTCGTCGAACACCCTTAACGATGATTCGATAAGACTTCGCCTTTTTCAGAGGACATTGACGGGTCCAGCGGCCAAATGGTATATTGAATTGCAAAGAGGCTCTTTCGACAACTTTAGTTCCATAGCCACGACTTTCTTAACCCACTTTCAATTACCGATAAGGTATGAAACGGGAACAGAAATATTAACCAACTTCAAACAGACAACTGCTACCCATATATCTGATCATATACATGAGTGGCGTCGTCGTCGTAGGATGGTGAAAACATATGTTCCCGATCAGCTATTAGCTAAATGGTTTATAAAGTCGTTACTTCCGGCTATTACGGAAGATGTGGCCAAGGGGGGAGTCGTAACAGAGGAGCAAGTGATTGCTCGTGCACAATATTTGGACTTGGTGTACACCCAGTCCGGCACACTCTATGACAATATACCTGACGCCCCTAGACCGGAATTTTCAATTCCTCCCCCTCCTAAATCAAATAGTGACTCTCATGCCGGTGATGGCGTGATTGGCACCGCAAACACGAAATCGATAAAGGCTTCCGCAAAGAAAGCCCGTAAGAATTCGGATCAAAATGCAAAAGTAGATATTCTTGCTTCGGAAGTAAATGTCGTTTCGGAAGATAAAGGCAAAGAAACCAATCAACCAGGAAGCAAGAAGAAAAAACAAAACAAAGGGAAGAAGAAAAAACAAGGTGAATCATCCCCTGGAAAAAATTCTTCAAACCCTCCTGGCAAAGGGAAACAAAATTATCCATGTCTGATATGTGATGATAAGGATCATAACACAAAGAATTGCCCATTCAAAGCTGAGTTAAAGAGGTTCTTTAAAAGTTCCCAAACATCAGCTGTGTTAACTGATCCATTTCCCAACCCAAGTCAAAATCTGGTTGATAGTGGAAATGCTTCCCCGTCACAAGTTCTTATGTTGTCGGTTTCGAAACAGCAGAATGATGCTTTGATTTCGACAAGGAACAAATATTATGGGAACCCTTAGGTGTCGAACGAAAAAGGTAAAGATCAACCAAGTAGTTCGACAACAACTTCGACAGAAATTGTAACACCTACCATCCCTGAATTAACAATAAAACCGCCAAAGGGTGTAGTACACAAGTCGACATTTAATCCTCGCGCCAGAGCGGCGCAACATTATAATATAGTGGAAGATTTGGCCCAATCGCCATCCGCTATTTCGACTCTTGAAGTGCTACAAAATTGTCCAACCCAAAGGCAGGCATTGTTATCAGCAATTGGTGGGGTTGATCCTAAGGATTCCAATCTTTTGTCCTTTGATCATAAGGGATATGATCCTCAGTTACCAGCTCAACTAGCTTTCCTTATTCAAGTGAAAGCACTCAACAAAACTGTTCATAGAACAATAATTGATGAGGGAGCCTCGACATGTATTATGTCAATGAGTTGCTGGAAAACATTAGGATCTCCAACCTTGTCGCGATCTTCGACGACATTAAAAGATTTCGACGGAAGGACTTATACCCCATACGATATCCTTAATAACTTGAAAGTTGAACTAGGAGGAAAGACAATAGAAATTGATGTAGAAGTCATTGATGGAAATCTTGACTATAACATCCTACTGGGTAGACCATGGATTTATGCCATGGCAGCTGTCGTGTCGACTTATTTTAGGAAGATTGCATTCCCGTTTGAAGGAGGGATTACGATCGTCGACCAACATAATTTCCTCCCTAATTGTTCACAAGTTACAGGAAGCATTCCCATGATCCATGAGAGCAACCATTCAATTCAAGATATCGGAGTAGGATTATTGAAAGACCCCACATTGATGGGAACTTTCGCGCTACCACCTCCTATTTATATAGGAAATGTACCATTTGTAGCAACCTGCAACATGATATCTTCCACGAAGGTCAACATGGATCATTCAATGGTTTTGCCCCCAAGCCCTTTGGAAATATTGTAGCAATCAATGTTTCAAGCATGGGAGGCGAGCCCAAATCAACGCTCGTTAAGCGTTTGGGTAGATAGATCTAGAGAATATGGAACCCCATTAGATCCTTGGTCGAAAGTACATGGGACTGACGAAGGAATCTTACAATCAATGATGATTGAGGGGAAACCATGGAATGATCACCACCATCATTCCCTTCTTCCGGGATATGAAGAAGATACTCAAAGTGACCTTTATCACCCTTCAGTATTTGAATTCCTAACGAATACTGTAATACGGTGGATTCCGAGCGAAACCTATCCAATATTGAAGAGACCATAGCCATAAATATCTCGACCAAAACAGATGTTGTAGAGAATATTTATGTCAGCAAAGGTTGTTCCCCTTCAGAACTGGAAATATATAACGCTCTTTTTCGCGAATTTAGAGATGTCTTTGCTTGGTCATATGATGAAATGCCAGGCATCGACTTGAGTATAGTTGAACATGAAATTAAAATGTATCCCGATGTCAAACCAGTAAGAAAACGGCTTCGGCAGGTGCACCCGAAGAAAGCCGCTGCCATTAAGGTGGAAGTTGAAAAACTCCTCCATGCTGGATTCGTCTACCCGGTTCCTCTAACCGATTGGGTATCGAATATTGTCCCTGTTATGAAGAAACAAGGGACAATTAGAGTGTGTGTCAATTATAGGGATGTAAACCATGCTTGTCCAAAGGATAACTACCCTACACCCTTCATCGACCAGATAATTGATGAATGCGCCAGATGTGAAATCTTTTCATTTATGGATGGATTCTCCGGGTATAATCAAATAAATATCCGCCCACAGGACCAGTCAAAGACTGCATTTATTTGTCCGTGGGGCACATTCGCTTATCGAAAATTACCCTTTGGTTTAAAGAACGCAGGGGCGACGTTTCAGAGGGCGATGAATTATGCCTTCCATGACATCAAGAACATTATTCAACCTTATCTCGACGATCTTCCGACTCATTCGCGAAAGCGGACTGATCATCCACAGCATTTAAGAGCGATATTTCTACGTTGCCGAAACTACAAGATAAGACTCAACCCATACAAATGTGTGTTTTGCGTCATTTCTGGTCGTTTACTTGGCTTTGTAGTCTCTAAGGATGGGATTTGTCTCGACCCCTGTAAGGTTCAGGCAATCATTAATTTGCCTCCACCTTCAAATTTGCTTCAGATTCAGAAACTCCAAGGGAAAGCAAACTTTCTAAGGAGGTTCATTCCAAATTACGCAGAACTTGCTAAAGGTTATACTCGTCTTTTGAAAAAGGATGTACCTTTTGTCTGGGACCAGGCGGCGCAAGCTTCCTTTGACGCTCTGAAAGATTGTCTAGTAAAAGCATCATTAATGTACGCCCCGGACTATCAAAGAGATTTTAACCTGTATCTGGTTGCAGCGGATACGACCATTGCGATGGTTTTAGTTCAAGAAGTCAATGGAATTGAACATCCTATCTATTATTTAAGTAAAAACTTAAACGATACAGAAAGTAAATATTCTTATGTTGAAAAACTAGCGCTTGCAGTTGTTCAAGCGATTCAAAGGTTTCGACATTATGTCCTCTTTCGGAAAACTACCATCCTGTCAGATTGCAACCCCATGACTTATATACTATCGCGACAGTTGCTGGGGGGCAAATATTCAAAATGGATAGCGATCCTTCAAGAGTTTGATCTGGAATTTGTAAAATTCAAATCAAAGAAAGCTCTAGTTTTCGCGGAATTGTTATGCGATCTCCCATCGTTGTCCAACGATGAAACATCGGAAGAGTCAATCGTGGACAAAAGTTTGTTTCTGATATCTGTAAGCGATGAATGGTATGGAGATATCATAGTTTATCTCCAAACCCAAAAGTTCAGGCCTAACACCTCTCGCTCCGAACAAAAACGTATACGATACCAAGAAAAAGACTACATGATCGTCAGTGATACACTTTATCGTCGTGGTATCGATACGGTTCTGAGGAGGTGCCTTACCCATGAGGAGGCCGAAAAAGCCCTGAATGATTGTCATTCAGGCGCGTGTGGGGGGCATCAGTCTGGATATGCAACAACACAAAGAATCTTACGAGCAGGGTACTTTTGGCCAACCATGTTCAAAGATTGCATAACCGCAGTCAGAAGTTGCCATACTTTTCAAATCTTTGATAGCAAAACCAGACGACCACCCGCACCTTTACAGCCGATAGTTGCTGTCGGGCCCTTTGCCAAGTGGGGCATCGATTTCATGCAATGTAACCCCACCTCGACCGGGGGGCATGGGTATATTATAGTCGCTATTGACTATTTTACCAAATGGGCCGAGGCGATGCCTACATTGGATAACACTGGTGAAACAGCTGCCCTTTTCTTTTTCAATCATGTAGTCGCCAGGTTCAGCGTACCACAGGCTATAGTCACAGATCATGGGTCGCATTTTCACAATCACATGATGGTTGAATTAGCTGCCAAGCTAGGGCTATCTCACGACAGCTCTACTCCATATTATCCGCAAGCTAACGGACAAGTTGAGGCAATCAACGAGGTCCTGAAGCGCATGTTGCAAAGGATGATTGGGGTTCATAAAAGAAGATGGCACCTAATCCTGTACTCGGCTTTGTGGGCTTACCGAACCTCGGTAAAGAATGCAACCGGGTTCACACCTTTTCAACTGGTGTATGGCCTGGAAGCTGTCTTACCGATCCAGTGTGAAATTTCGTCGCTTAAACTCGCGATCGACCTCCTCTCCAGAACTTCAGAGGAAAAGGCTCGTTTCTTGGAACTAATCCAATTGGATGAAACCCATCGTGATGCCGCTTTGGCTAACGAAGCCCATAAGAAACGAGTCAAGGCTCAGTTTGATAAAAGTGTCAAACCCCGTGTCTTCTCAGAAGGTGATTTGGTCTTGTTTTATGACCAAGAGTCCGATAAATTGGGAGCAGGAAAATTCAAGTCCTTATGGATGGGCCCCTATATTGTTAAAAGGGTGCTAGCAAAAGGAGCCTACGAGTTAATGGATTATGACGGAATTCCGCTGGCGCAGCCCCGTAACGGGCTGTACCTCAAGTGT
The DNA here is from genome assembly GCA_031772625.1 of Pinus tabuliformis. Lineage (NCBI taxonomy): Eukaryota > Viridiplantae > Streptophyta > Pinopsida > Pinales > Pinaceae > Pinus > Pinus tabuliformis. The sequence goes on along the minus strand of CM062818.1, from coordinate 1,720,520,391 downwards.
TACTATGCTTAAATAGTGACCAATATGCATGCACCTCGATTTGTGTTATTATGCTGGGGGAATGCAAAATTATTGATCGAGCAGTTTTAGCATAAAGTTCATGCTCATTAAAAAATAAACACAAGTTCGAGCAGTTTTACCGCGGAATTTATGCTCGTTAAAAAATAGAAAAGCGTGAGCAAAGGTTCCACCAGAGTTCAAGCTCATTAAAAAATGAACCTATCCCGGTAAATAACCATTGTGATCGTAAATTTATTAGCCATAAAAGCCTTGGTTGTGTTTGCACCCGCCACCTCCATTCCATTTGGCCGATCGTTCACCCCCATATGATTGTTTACCCTTTTTGAGGAACAGCTGCGAAGAGTGATTTCACTTAGCCATCCTTGTGACACTGCCGTGATTGGAAAATTCCAACCTGTACCTGGAATCTGTTGCTATCCCTGTTTATCACTCGTTCCTCAAAAGACGAGTCTTCTTTGAGCTCTTTTCATCTGACTCGTAAAATATGAAAAGTTTGCCGAGTTTTTGCCTTCCAGCTCGTTAAAGTAACCGGAAGAGCTATCCCTCCTCTAGATTTTAATCTTTTTGGACCTGAGGGATTATTGCACAAAAAGGTCGAGCGCTTGTTTTATTCGGCTCGTTAAAGTTATCGAAAATTCATCCCTTCTGTATTGTTTTATACTTTTTCGGACTTAAGGGATTAGATGACGAAAAAGGAATTTTGGAGTTAACTTTCTGTACCTTTTTAGACTCTCTAAAAATGAAAAGGACCAAGTTGTCTTTGTCGCTAGACTCGTTAAAATGATTAAATAGCGACAAACTTGTCTTTAGACAAGAACGAGTTTCCCTATCGCTAGGCTCGTTAAAACATAGCGATGGGCTTGCCCGAAGGGCAGGTTATAGAACAAGCATATGTTATCCTCCTCAAGCTTCACAAAAATAAAGAGGTACTGGTCAGAAATGACTGGGGAAAAATTGGGAGAACCTCGAAGCTTTGATGGTAGCAAGTCGCTCTTGAACATGACACTTTGTCCTCCGTACCACATCGGGTTGGGTTGTTTCATTCACCGGTCTCATCACCATGGTCCTCGCCAAACCATCCGTATTTGGGGTAATGCTACCGATCCATCACATTAGTGTCGTTATATGTTCAAGAGATGTGTTCAGAAAGAGTCAACCGTGTCCCATCCACTGCCATACATTATCCTTCATCCACCCATGATCACCACCCTGAATCATATCTCACAGATTGTTTTCACCTCCACTAAAGTCATTAGCTCCGTTCCGTGTCACTGATGTGGGATTCATTAAGGCCCTTCTTTGACGGATCGCTTCTTTTCGACTTCAGCTCATTATCCAAGAAGTTGATCTAGGAACAACCCCCCAGTACTTTGAAGCTTGCATGCCTCAATGGCAAGTTTCTCACTTCCGGCGACAGGTATACATCAATGACCTTCGACCAGAAGATTTTGCGTGGTGTTCGACGCCAAGTCCTTTATTCACACCACGTGAATTGTACTGTATTACCTTGAGGGTCATTGTCATTATTGGTGATCCCTCTCGCGCTTGTTAACGGTTTACATTATTGACCGGTAATCAAGCGATGTCTTTCCATGTTCGACTTCAGCGTAATTCTCACATGGATCGACTTGTACTTAGAGTGAATATCGAACAAGATTGAAGACCCCGGATCTAGTTTCATCCATCCGGGCTGCGATATATATTCAGGAAATATAAAGACATTCGATATGTACATCATTGCAGCAGATGATCATCCTCCTCAAAGGATGATAATTTCAGCAGAGAATTATCAGTCTATCATCAGACGGTCGTCTGTTATATGTACCAAAATGAATTTATAAAGCTGAGCATGGGAATGCCCGCCTCAGCTAGATCATGAAAGCAGAATGAAAAATAATGTATTGTATTGTATTTTATTGCAGGGCACCTCTCAGCCGATTGAATGAACTTCGGATCCTCCTAATAAAGCACTTCACCCGATAAATGACCTCATACTTTAGGGGGCAACTGTTATAGACATTTTTGTGCCTAACAGCATGGAGCATGAAATGTCAATAATCTAAGGGATCCAAAGTCCCTAAACATGTTGTTCTTACCCTTAGAGGAACAAGGTCTGCAAACCACAGCACTGAGAATCAGTTCTCCACCCAAAAACACTCAAAAACAGGCTATTTCTGGATCATGTTAGCTGCTCCACTGAGCATCTGCGTTGAATGTCAACTGCTCCTCCTTGTACCTGCGCTGAAGGTCAAAACTAATGAAGGCTACCTGCGCTGGGCGAGATTGGCCAAGTGGCACAGTCATTCTGCAAGGTGTCAACTGCCCAGGAAGCTTCCAAACTGACACTTGGGTCAAGGAATTCGCCTAGTGATGAGTAAGAGGGTCTTGATCTCCAAGTGGAAGCAAGATTCTCCAAGTGGACTCAAGAACTGAAGATTAACTAAAGTGGGAGAGGACACAAGTCAGCTTCAGGCCAGTCTCAAGATGACTCATCCTTTCTCCAAAACCCTATATATAGAGCTCTCTCATGAGGTCTAAAGAGGCTGGAATTTTGTGCAAGTAAGGAAGTGCTGTTGGTTTGTGTATAGAGCTATTGGGTGTTTTTCTTGAAGGAGGTGAAGAGGAGATTTCTTTCAGCTAGGAGGTGTTGCTGGATTGGGCCCATTGTGGTTGTAACTCTCTCAGAACTTTACTTCTATTATCAATAAAGTATTTGAGGTTCTTCTATATGCATGTGTCTTTATGATGAATAGATTCTTGTATATTTGATTTATGCTAATCCTATAATCGATTATGGATGTATGCTTCTTGTAGTTTCCTTTTCTTGTGCTTTTACAGGATCTGTGTGTAGCTGGGCCGGTGAAAGGGCAAGGAGCTAGGAGCAAGCGGCAAGGAGTGAAGACTGGATCGACTATTAGCGCAAGATAACGGTTAGTATATCATCCTTTTCTTCCCTCTCTCATCTCATAAAGAAGAAACTTTGAATAGCTTTGCATTCAGTTGTTGTTGGAGTACTATCACCTTCAGAGTGGGATAGAGGCATTTTGCATTAGATACTTTTCCCCCCAACATAAGTGGACCGTCTTTTTAGTTCCATTTTAATGAGTTTAAAAAGAAAAACTCGGCAATCTTTTCATGCTTTAGGAGTCAGAAAAGAGCTTAAAGGTGACTCTAATGTTTTTTCGTCGAAAATGATCGATTTCACCTGAAAAATCCGTTATCCTGAACAAAAACTCAAACATTACTCATACTTGTTTAAAATAGATAAAAATGCTGCAAAAGTTACCTCTTTAAAGTGAAACATAAACAAATTAAAAACTCATTTATTCAAAAAACTTATAAAAAGGGCTTTTGTAAATTCATTTTTACTGTTTGAGTTCTGGGTGAGAAAATAGAGCTTTTGGTCAGAAACTTCCTGTGAAGATTGCGGAAAATCCGTCTGTTGGAATCGAACGCCGTCTCCTCCAGGTAATCTACATCATCCTACTCTTTCATTTCATCCATTTCAAATTTGTTTTTAGGCTTTAATTTCATTTTTTAAGGGATTTTTAGGTTAGAAACCCACGCGCGGGGGTCCACAGGCACAGCACAGGTAACCTGCGGACCCCGACTTTTTCGTAAAGGGAAAAAAGTCAGGGGTCCGCACCTGCTGTGAAGGCAAAGTGCGGACCCATGCACTGTCTCTAACAGAGAGGGTGCGGTCCCCGCAGCAAGGGTTTTTAAACCTAAATTTCTCAAATTTCACCCAAAAAATTTGCTTTTAGATATTCTAATTCGCCTTTTTGTTGAATGTAGAGTATACATCATGATTTATTGGCGAGAACGGGAGTATGAGGATGTATATCTTGCCGCAATAAATCATCAACCTTCGATTGATGACTTGAAGGCATGCGTCTTATACAAATTCTGGGCCATACCTGGCATGAGGGCCCAAGTGGAATTTTTGTAGTGGCTGGTAGACAGGTGGAGCATACAGGACCAGTGCTTCTTCATTGGTGGTCACCAGATCGAAATGGAGCCGACAGACATTTACTTTTTGACTGGTTTTCCTAAGAGAGGTGAACACTTGACTCTATTCGGGACTAGGCCAGGTGGCGAGTCTGTCGATAGCCTTCGGCTAGAGTTTTGCAACGACCAGACTAGAGACAAAGGGATAGATATCAAAACCATATCCCTTCCTGAACTGAAATTGATTGCGTTTACTGTTACCAGGCTCTATGGGAGTGCAGCACTACATATAGCCACTGGATCCCAAATGCGGATGGCAGTTGATTGCTTTCGAGGCACCATCTTCAACTGGTGCGATGCTGTGTTGGCTAATATGAAAGGCCAACTGACTAGAGCCAAGAACGGACAACTGAAGACCTTTGGATATGGTGCTTTAATCGTGAGCTTTGGTCTAGAGAGGGTTCCAATGTTGGTCCCACAACATCTTACTATTGGCGCTGGACTTCCTCGAGAGCCCAAACTGATGCGATGGGTTGCAGTTATGGCCCGTCATCCTGAGGAGGGGGAAGAAGTGGTTCAATTCACTCCTCAGTATTTCCATTGGTTGGAAAACCAATTTTTTGCTATTCAGGACTTTCCTTACGCTGGGGTAGATTTTCGTGGTGACCCAGACATGGCTCCTCCACCAGGAGAGTAATGGGATGACTCAGGTAAAATCATTTTCAACATTTTCTAATTATTTTTTTTTGTTTTTATCTCGTCCAAAAATTGATAGTAAAAGTTTCAAATGCAGATGTAGGTCCATGGTGACCAGCCGCTCTCCGGCCCTATGAGAGGAAACAACCAGCTGCAGCAGCACCAGTCCCACAGGACGAATCAGCAGAGACCTTAGCCGAATTGGAGAGTCATCTAGAGCGATTGATAGCAGACATTCTGGAGACCAGCATAGATGACATTCCTCTTAGGCTACAACGCTATGTGATTGGGGTCCCAGGACCTTTCAGGAGGTTCCTTTGCAGGATGGCCCATATAGTGGTTTCTTATTGTGATCATCACCAGTGATAGGATGATCTCCTGTTGTAGACACATATGAAATTTTTTGCTTTTTGTACTATCATTCTTGCCGATCATAAGGTGTTTTTCAACCTATGATCGAAGACGATGTATATTTGACACACTCCTATATTATACTATATCACTATTACTGGCTTACAAGATTATGGAATGTTTTCAAATTTACTTGTATGATTATTGCAAATGTCTGCTTAACATTCGAGAAGCAATTGCATCTCCTAATGTATTTAAATATCTTGGAATATGTTGATATTCAATATAGTCAAATTCACGTTCCAAGAGACGAACTCTCAAAAATAATCTCAATAACACTGGATTTCTAATGGCATATACTCTATTAAGCTGTAATGCAATGAGTTCAGAATCTAACCTCACTATCAAACTCCGAATCCAAAATGAGATAGATTCAGATAATAACTCAATCACTGCACTATACTCGGCAATGTTGTTTGTTGTTTTACCGAGGCTTACCCCATGCATAGATACCAACTTGTCAAAGGGCGAATAGATAACCCAAGCTGTGGAAGAAATGTTCCATGTATTACGACAAGCACCATCAGCAAAACCAATGTATGTTTGGAGAGGCGTCGACATCTGCAATATCAAGAGTAAAACCAAGATAAGCAGGAATAATGACAAAAAACACTCTCTAAGCTAAGCACACTTTTTAATCTAAAACACACCAGCTAGAAAGAAAACTAACCTAACTAAAAATATCCACACCCATTTTTAAGCATAATACCTCTTCAGGTAAAGACCATTTCTGGGTTTACCTAAAGAGACCCCATCAAAGTCTACCAATTCATAGGCCCCTTTTGCCAGCTTTCGCTTGACAACATAAGGACCATGCCACATGGGTACGAATTTATCATTTAGCATTTGCTTGATCGTACAATAAGACTAGGTCTCCTTACGAAAAATTTCGAGGGGTAACATTTCGATCATGCTGAGCTTTAATACGTTTGGCATGAGTTTCGATAGCTAATGCAGCATCACGTCGATTATCATCTAGCTGAGCCAAGTATAACAAACTTTTTTCCTCTTCGGAAGTGGCTGGAAGTAATTCGATGGCCATTTGCAATGATGGGATTTCACATTCAATGGGTAACACAGCTTCCAGACCATAAACTAGTTGGAAAGGGGTGAAACCAGTTGACGTTTTTACTGAGGTTCGATACGCCCAAAGTGCTGAAAATAGCATGTTATGCCAATTCGACCTATGAATCCCAATGATTCGTCGGATCATGATGACTAGAACTTTGTTGATGGCTTCAACCAGACCATTAGCCTGTGGATAATATGGAGTTGAACTATCGTGACGCAAGCCAAGTTGGCCTGTAAGTTCATTCATCATAATGTTTCGAAAATGATGCCCATGATCAGTGATAATCGTTTGTGGAACACCAAACCTAGCAATTATATGATTGAACAAGAAAATCGCAGCAGTTTTGCCGTCTGCCTCAAATGTAGGCATTGCCTCGGCACACTTGGTAAAATAATCTACCGTAAGGATGATATACGCATGCCCCCGGCCGAGTGAGGGTTACATGTAATAAAATTGATACCCCATTTTGCAAAAGGACCGATGGCAATTATAGGGTGCAGAGGAGCAGGTGGAGCGCGCATCTTTTGATCAAAAATTTGGCATTTGTGGCACTTCCGGACCGCATTAATACAATCTTTAAACAAAGACGACCAGAAATAGCCAGCGCGCAATATCTTTTGGGCTGTGGCAAACCCAGACATATGACCGCCACATGCTCCAGAGTGACAGTCATTTAGAACCCTTTCAGTTTCCTCATGAGTTAAACAACGTCGAAAAACAGAGTCTACCCCACGACGATAAAGTGTATCTCCAATAATTTTGAATTGTTGGGACTGGAAACGTATTTTTTGACGTTTTGACTTTGAAATTTCTGGCCAAAATGATTGGGTCTGGAGATAAACTATGATATCCCCATACCATGGATCTAAAGTGCTGATTAGAAACAAGGATTCATCCGCAATGGGCTCCTCTGCCACAGTTTCCGTGTCAGCACGCGGGAAGTCACACATCAATTCCGCAAAAACTAAAGATTTCTTTGACTTAGATTTTTGAAATTCTAAGTTGAACTCCTGCAGGATCAAAATCCATTTGGAGTACTTGCCCCCTAGCAATTGTTTGGTCAAAATATAGATCATAGGGTTGCAATCAGAAATCGCTGTAGTCTTACGTAGTAAAATGTAATGACGAAAACATTGGACAACTTGAATAGCTGCCAGTGCCAATTTCTCCACATGTGAGTATTTTAGCTCAGTTGGATTTAAAGTGCGACTAAGGTAATATATCACATGTTCAGTACTGAATTCATCTTCCTAAACTAACACCATTCCAATGGTGGAACGCAAGGCGGCGAGATACAAGAAGTAGTCCTAGTTGTAGTTGGGAGAATGCAATAACGGTGCATGGGTCGACGCGTGTTTTATTGCATAAAAAGATTTATCAGCTATCTCATCCCAATAGAATGGAGTATTCTGTTTCAACAACTGGGTAAAAACCTTTGTGATCTCAGCGTAGTTAGGAATGAATCGACGTAAAAAGTTTGCTTTCCCTTGCAAACTTTGGAGTTGGCAAAGACTCGAAGGAGGAGGCAATTTGACAATAGCTTCAACCTTCGAGGGATCGACGCGAATGCCAGCTTTGGAAACACCAAACCCCAGTAACCGACCTGTTTCTATTCAGAAAACACACTTGTGTGGATTCAACGTAATTCGATAATGCCTACACCTCATAAAGATTGCTCATAAATGGATGAGATGATCAGCTCGATGTAATGAATGAGCAGGTAAATCATCGAGATAGGGTTGCACAATGTGCTTGATGTCATGAAACGCATAAGACATGGCTCTTTGAAAAGTTTCCCCGACGTTCTTGAGCCCAAAAGGTAATTTTCAATAAGAAATGTCCCCCATGGACAAATGAAAGCCGTTTTTGGTTGATCAGTAGGTAGAATATTTATTTGATTGTATTCGGAAAAACCATCCATGAAGGAGAATATTTCACTGCTGGCACAATCATCAATAATTTGATCGATATAAGGAGTTGGGTAATTGTCTTTTGGACAGGCTCGATTAATATCCCTATAATCAATACATATTATTATTGTCCCTTGCTTCTTGTTAACAGGAACAATATTCGATACCCAATCCGTTAACGAAATCGGATAAATGAAACCTGCTTTGAGTAATTTTTCAACTTCTGCTTTAATGGAAGCAGCTTTTCACGGGTGGATCTGACGCAAACGTTGCCAGACGGGTTTAGCATCCGGGTAAGTTTTGATTTCATGAACAACAATTTTGGGGTCAATTCCTGGCATTTCCTCATATGACCAGGCAAACATGTCACGGAATTCTTGAAATAGAGCCTTATATGTTTGAGTTTAATCTTCCGTACAAGAGGCACCTATATGAATGTTTTCAACAATTCCAGGCTTAAATGAAATGTCAATAGGAATAGTTTGAGAAATGTTTCCCAAATTTAACTCAGAGTCAAGATTTTTCATTGGATTCTGAGGTTCCTTGACATATTCAGTCGTAAAAATAGATGAAAAATCATTTTCAAAACGATCAATCTCAGGTAAAAATGAAGATCTATGATGAAGATCTTCCCATGGTAAATCATCGACACATAGGATTTCACGAATTTGCTCATCAGTGTGAACAAGTTCAGAAAACATTGTTGAATCTGAGTTTGATGTTGAATGTGACTCCTCATGGACCACATTCATTAAGTCGATTTTGGTTGAAGAAGGATCGGAAAACGACTGCACGGCCTGATACGCAATTTCATATGGACTCAAAGGCATAACATCACCAAATGAGTCTATCTCAGATTCGGAAGGTACGATCCAAGGATCATCATAAACAATAGTGTCTAACGAAATCATATGAATGGTTGCAGTAGAAGACGATGCGCTAATAGGAGGAAAAGGAAAAGTTCCTAGTAAACCAAAATCTTTAACTAGTCCTACTCCAACATCCTTATACGGGATAGTTGTTTTGCTGACATGCTGAATACTTTTAGAAGAGGCTAGGTCGGATGAAAAGTAAGCCAGCTGGTCTATAGTTACGATCTTTCCATTATGAGGGAACTTTATAAGCCGAAAGACCGATGAAACAATAGCTGTCATAGTGTTAGACCAACTACGACCCAAGAGAAGGTTGTAATCTAGAGGGGCATCAACCACCTCCACATCTAGATTAACAGTTTTGCCTTCAACCCCTATAGGTAAATCCTGTAGAATTCCAAAAGGATGAAACCCATGGCCATCAAAGGCCTTTAGAATCATCGGGGATTGATTTATCGTAGGAGAACCAAGTGATCTCCAACACTGTATCGACATAATACACGTTGAGGCTCCCTCATCAATCACAGTCCTATAACAAGGTCTGTTTTTGACTAACACTGGAATCTGGAAAGCCATTTGATGAGGTAAGTGCGGTGTACTATTTTCTAGATCGAAAATTATAAGGTTCGAGTCCTGAACGTCAACAGCTCCTATAGCCGACAATAGCAATTTATGTTGTGCTGGACATGATTGTAGCACTTCCAAAGCGTAGAAATTTTGAATAATTTAACACATATTCAACAAAGATTATCCTGATCATGTACTATTGCGGAATACATACACAATACATAAGCTCCTCTACGTTGATAATCAATATAGCAGCATCAATAACAATAAAACATCAAGAGCATTCACACATTAACACATTATGTAACCCGGGGAAAGCATCTCACTAAAAACTCCACACTATCTGTATATTAATGATTGAGACCATGTAACATTACAAAGTACAATGCTTATCACAAGCAATCCAGTACTAGCTCCACCTGTTACACACAATACAGCTAAGATCTGATCTCCAAATCTATTCCACTGCTTGCCTGCCTGCACTGCTCGATAACTGCTCAAGAATTAATGAGAATGGTCTACCAAACTCGTATTTTACCTCCAAAGAATCACTCACAATGTGTAAGACGTGAGCATATGCTACAAACTAGGCAAATACATGAGAAAACTCATTGGCATACTCAATCCCTTGATTGTGCAATATCTGATGCACAACTATAGTCACAACTGATAGCAATCTGATTCTCTAACACCTGTCCCTGCTGAACTGAACATGCACTGACATGCAACTGAGTTAACTGATGTATTCTATAGTTGTATTATGAGTTAATAATTAGTTTAACAACTCATCATTAGTCTATTTGCAGTTAGACTAACTACAACTAGTTTAACCAAGTCAAACTGAACACAACTCCATCAACTCCACAATCAACTCCACCAAACTCAACTGATTGAGTTCTAACTGAAGTCATGCATGCAACAACTCAACTGACTCATACGAAAAGAGTACTTCCTTCTGACAGCTGCATGGGCCACATCTGTAGCTCAATCTGAAGTGCTCCAAGAGAATAAGATCAAGTTTATAGTCCAAATATTATTATGAGACAATAATATTTGACTTTTCTATTTTTGACAGTCAGTCTAAAAATAGACTTTGATCACCCACACTGTGGTCACCCATATTTTGGTCACCCACATTATGATCACTCACACTGTGATCACCCACACTGTGATCACCCACACTGTGATCATCCACACTATGATCAAAAATAGAACTTGCGCCATAATTTGCCTGCGGGCCCACTTAGTGAAGGCGACTCTTTTCACTAAGCTCCATCATCTTGTTGCAATCTCAACACTCCATCTCGACAAGATATGGATTATCAGCAACCCCTATCCTGCCTCGGTGGTACTCGAATTTTCTCCTGGTGAGAGCCTTCGTCAGAATATCGGCATCCCGATCCTCCGTTGGAATGTATGAAAGAAACATGATCCTCCGCTGCACACAATCTCTAATATGATGGTACCTAATGTCAATATGCTTAGATATATCATGAAATACAGCATTAGCCAAGAGTTTAATTTAACTCTGGTTATCACAGTAAATCATAGTAGGATCCAAATGAGAACCAAACAAACCAACCAGGATCTTCCTCATCCATATAGCCTCGCATGCAACCAAACTTGCTGCCATATACTCGGCCTCCGCTGAACTGAGTGCCACAGATCTCTGCTTCCTGTTGTACCAAGAAACTGTTGTCAATCCAATACTGAAGACCCTATTAGCTACCTATACCAATAGGTTTCATATTTCATGATTGGCTATGAAGGTCCAAATATGCTCTGCTTTGATGACTCAAAAATCACATATTTCCAAGAGAATCCAATATATGTATATAGCTAGGTATGGACTTAGGATTTTGATGGATGGTCCAACAGTCTAATCTGGATCATTCCATGGTTTAAATTTGCAGTTGTAGAATAGAGAATAAAGTCTGTCCAAACTGTTTAATCTTGGCAGACAAGTAGTTCAGGTAGAGAAGAAAAGGCTCCCAACAGCTTAATCTGGGACCTTGGAAGAAATAAGGGTAGAGGTAGATAGAAATAACAAAGAAAAAGCCAAAGAAAAGAAAAGGCAAGTAAGGGTCTGCAAGTCCAAGTGCACCCTCCAAGAAGAAATAAAAAATGTTAGGCAAATAGTTGGGTAAGTAGTTGGGGGTTGCAGAAAGGTTATCTTTACCATTGCAGATGTGTTAACTGTGTTTACCAAGGCAAAGTCTATCAATTGACAAGGTGTTCACCTTCATCAAGTTACAGCAAGGAGCATGACTAACCTCCCTCTTTCCCCCTTCCATTTCATTACTAACATCCCCTCATCAGCTGAGATTCATGGAAGAAGATCATGGTTTCATGGTGGTTCTTGTTCATTCAAAAGCCACATTTCTTGTGTAAAAATCTTTTCATTTTGATCTACTCTTCAAACCAAGTGTTTCACAAACAGACTCAGTGTTTTCTCCCTTTGTTCACCCCCCATCCATATTAACTTTAACTTTACTATGTAAATCCCTATATCACCTTTCCCCTACTAGTATTAAACACCATGGTGTATAAACCCCAAATTTTGTATAAATACCCCTCCCCTTGGCATTATAGCCAATAAGTCCTATGACAGGGATCAAAGTGACATCTGGCCACTTGGATGAACCTACGCCTCATCTACCCCCCTTTCCTCAAGTCATTCCACTCACTAAACTGTTATTTGCCAAGAAAAACCTTACAAAACCCCTTTACCCATGAAAACCCTTTGAAACTACCAAAAATCCCGAAAAAACCCACTTTCCGTTGCCTAACCAAAGTTTGCGCATATATTCGATTTTCGAAATATATTGAAAAAGCATTAAAAAAATATGTATTTATTCCTCCGCCCGCTGCCTTATCCACCTATCACATCATCGCCTCGATAGCCGTCTGATCTGATCTAGAGCATCCAACGGCTCTTATCACATCGGAGCGGCTCCGACGTCCACCGTTTACCCACCGTATATACCGGTCACGTCACTCCCCTGATAGCCGTTGGATTGAGCCCTCCAGATCCGACGGTCAGCATCGATATCGGAGCGGGTCTCACGTCCGACGGATATCGTCCGATATCCGTAAAATGGTTACGTCACTCGGCAGCCACGTGTCCTCGCCACAGCTCGTCAGAGGTACGTATGACAGATTCCCCCCCGTACCATAAGCGGTGCGATATGAAACCGCTAGATGTTTCCGGTTTCGGCTCTTCCGCCTATGCGACGTCACCTCCGCGTCATCCCATGTCACTGCCACCATGCCGTCACGTCAACCCTTGCGCCCGACCACCTGCCGACCTGGCATGCCACTTCACCATCCCCGTGGACCAATCAGAGCCTGCCACCTCACCTATGACGTCAGCCGGCCCTGACCCCACCTATGACATCATGCTGACGTCAGCAGAAAAACGCGCCAAAAGTCCAAAAAACCAATTATATAGTGAAAATTCACGTTTTTTCATACTTTTCGCTCATTTGCCATTATTTCTCATGCATGCTACTTTCACGTCCAAAGTCCACCAACCTGCAGAACCCGACCAGGAGACCGGAGGAGCACCATTTCCACAGTCATCCGTGACCATCGCCTATTCCTCACCAGGTATTTTCCGCCATAAATCCTTCACGTACCTGCTTTATCTGTTTTGTCCCGCGAAAGAGCTTAGAACAGAGAAAACTCTTAAAATTCACCGGCAGAAATCCCTGCACCTGCCCCTTTGACAGTTGTGGACTCGAAAACTACTAGCTGAGCCTTGTTTTACCTACATTTCATTGAAAAACTAAGTTCTGTCTGCGCAATCGCGGCAGACTCATTCAAACCAAATTTAACTACTGAGAGAGACAAAGAGAGGCCAAACATTGATCCTAGTTGCACTATAAATAGTATTTCAATTGCTATTTAGTAGAACCACTCTCTGTTCCTGATAAATTTCACCTCCCTGGTACAGAGGCATTCCTCTGTACTGTCCTGCTCAATCAAAATCACTTTGCACTTAATTCAAAATCCTCCTGTGCAATGGAGACACCTGTAGTACTAAATGTCCAACCTCTGAATGCCCCTCAAAAGAACTTGAAATGGCAAACCTTGGCAGATATGGATTACCAAATTACAGAAGAGAAGCTTATGAGCAGCAAATTCCACATTCATCTGTTGAATGAGTTGAAAGCCAAGCATGAAAATGGGACAGATATATTGGGCTTATGGGACTCTTTCCTCCCTATTTTCAAGCTCCCTCAGGTCAACCAGTTCCCTGAACTAATCCACCTCTGTGCTGAACAATATGATGTTTCTCAGAGAGCTGTTGTTGACCCATCTGGTTCAGTACTTTTCTATGTTACCCCTCAAGCTATCAGAGACATGCTTTGCTTCAACCCTCAGAAGAAGTTGGTTCCTTTATCACTGGTAAACCTGATAAAACAAGGGGATAAACTCACAGATGCTCAAATTGTCAAATTTAATCAATTATACATCAAAACTAACATTGTGATGTACCCTCCAATTCTTCATGTATATCTCAATGAGCTGGGCAGAGACCTTGCAGATATGATTTCTCCCATCTTGGGATATAGTTCAATTGAGCATATTGATGCAACTGTGCTGGTAATGATGCTTATGTTTGCTCCTGGCAAGTCACCAATCTGCTATGACTATGCCACCTACATATCAGACAAGATTCATGAGCAATTGATGAATTTAAGGAGAGATAGGATGTTCAGATACACTTCCTACATCTACCATTTGATCTTGTACCATCAACATGAGAAGTTTCATTTTTCAATCAAAAGAATGGATGCCCAAGGCAATCCTAGATCAGTGGTCTATTGGTCTTCTGTCTTCCACATCAGACCTGAGTCTCCATACACTTACTGTGAATTCATGGATCTGTTCATCCATCCAGCTATGGCAATGCTGATGAGCTCACCTCCTCCAAGACTCACTGATGACATGCAGAGGATTCTTCAGCTGTCCAAAGCTTACAGCATTGGGGATTGGTACTTCTACCAAAACCACACTGTCATCAGGATATATGGGTGTGATCTACCTCCTTTCAAACTACCCAAGTATGTGCCTATGAGGCTATTTTCCCTAGAGTACTTTAGGCAATTTGGCAGAGTTGATGTGCTTCACTTTTCAGGAAAAGGTAAAAAAGCACAGTTGAAGGTCAAAAGCCAACTTGGCCATTTTATCTATAACGAGAGGGAGAAAGGATGGAGGGAAGCGGAGAGAATTCTTGAGGCCCTTGGCCTGCAAACCAGTTTCATATGGGTACCCTATGACCCTAATCATTTCATATCTATAAGGAGGCTCAAATATAAGTTATCTGCCTATGATCACCATAGCATCCCTCACATTGAAAAATATGAAAACCAAGACAAATGGAGGAGAGGGACCTTAGAAGAGCCCCTGTCACAAGAAGAGTTGAACAAGAGGGCACTAAGGAATCTAAAGAAGATGGCTGACCTTGAGCTTTGTTCATAGGTATTCACACTTCCAAGCACACAAACGGGAGCAGCTGAATCCTCCTCAACTGCCAAGCAGCAAACTACCAAGGCCACTGAGAATATATCCAGCAGAGGCAAAGAAAAGGAAATGGAGACAGAGCAGACACATCAAGAGAAGGAGCAGTCACCTCCAGTGACTCAAGAGCAGACAGATAAAGAAAGGAAGCAACTGGCAGAGCAACAACAGCAACACGATTTGCAGCAAGAAACAGGGCAACATGACAGACATCAGCCCTTACAGCAGGAGAGAGTAATTGATACTCCAACTTCCACTGAGCAACAGGCTCAGAACATAGTGCCTCCTAGGCCAGAAGTCACCACCGATGCCTCGGTCCTCCAAACTCCTCAAAAGGAGGACTTAAGCAGAAAAAGGGATAGAGAAACTCCCCTCACTTCATCTATCAACCAAGGAGAAAAAAGACAAAGATTAAATGATTTTTCAGAGGAGGACATAGCAATAAGACAGGCATTGGGCATGGGCCCACCCAGCGGAGAAGCTTCAGCAAGTTCCTTCCAGCAGGAACAGGACAGGACTATGGGAGGGGAGGTCAGCTCCTCCAGCCATCAGAAAGAAGGACAAGTAAGCATCAAACAACAATTCATAGACATCAAAAGGAGGAATGAGCCTATCAAAATACAGCTGTACAATCATCTACTAAACATGGCTCCCACCAATCAGCAGAGACTTATGTCTGCCTTTGATGTAGGTGAAGGCAAAATGATCATGAGTCATTCTATGCCCACAGCACTGCAGCCCCAATCTGCCTCAGATTACCTCAGGACCAACCTGGAGGTCATGGCCAAAGACATACACCCAATGGACAAAATTGAACTGCACAAACAAACTGGTGAGATGGTGTATGCCTCCTTAGCAGATGAAACATTGGAAAATTATAAGCTAAAGAGCAGCCTCAATGCCACAGCCTCTCAACTGGAATTGGAAAAGGCATCATCCCAGGCAAAGGACAACAGAATAAGGTCCCTGGAAGACATAATCATTGAAATTGGGCATGATCCCAAAGATATTTCAGGGATACAGGAAATCTTGAAGTTGAGGGATGCTGACATGGCTGCCATGAGAAAGAAAATCAAGATCCCAGCTACCATTCACCCACAGACAGATGAGGTAGCCCAACAAAGGCATGAGAAGGACACCACAGATTTGTTGATCTCCATTTATAAACAGCTGGTTCAAGCACAAGAGAAGTTGGGAGAATCAGAGGCTGCAAAGGCAGCATTACAGGCATCTCTGAAACAAAGAGAAGAAGGGCAGACTTCTCAGCCTCCTCCTCAGATCATCAATCTTGAGGAAACTGCTCCTATCACTGCCCCTCCTCCTCAACAGACCGAACAAACAGCAACACCTACTTCAGCAGCGCCAACAACTACAGAGGAGGTCCAAAGCCTAGATATGCAAAAGCTGAAGAACGAAATCCAAGTCCTGGAAGCTCAAATGTTGGAGCTCAATTCAGCCAAAGAATCTTTGGCTAAAATCAATGATAGATATGATAAGTCCAAACAAACTGTGGTAGAGAAGGACAGGGAGGTGAAAGCCCTCAAAAACAAAATAAAAGAGCTAGAGAATGAGCTCAAGTTAGATAAAGTGGTGGCCGAACTGAAAATAGTGCTATGGGCTAACATTGGTCAATCTATCAATGAGCAGTGGCCATATATTGAAACTATCCATGAGCAACTAGAGCTCATCCCAAAGGCACAGAGGGAGATTCACAGATCAAGAGCCCAATTGAGCAATATGCCTGAAGTGGCCACTAGAATGATCAATGTACTTAACCATAGAACAAGTTCTCAGTTAGCTACCATGGGAATTACAAACAGAACTGAGACTATCCAAATGGTCAAAAGGGTTCTCACACTGAGAAACTTAGTGCAGACATTGGAGAGAAGAACCCAGGATATGCAGACTGAGGTGAACAAGTTTTTAGAAAAGTTTCAAGTGTTAGAAAGCAGAGGACTCCCTGGCTTACTGAACAGCGCAGGGAGATTGTTCACACATGACCAGTATGCTAAAAGGGTCAATACATTTGCCACTAGCCAGATCAATGATAAGCCCAGCACCTCAGAGGAAACAGGGCCAGCCACAGGACAGTCTCTTTACAACAGAGTCGAGAATCTGTTTTTCATAATGAATGAGATCAATCACCTGTTTGGGGTGGCTCCCAATTTCTTCAAATACACAGAGGCAGAGGAGACAATGGATGCTATTCTCAGGCATCAACTCCCTACGCAAGAATGGTGGACAAATGCAATACAGAAGATTTTGTAAACAGGGAGCCACTTAACAATTTTGTTTCTTAAAGAATATCAGTTGTCATGCAGAGCACAGTTCAACAAAATCAGCATGCATTATGGACTAAAGCTGAGCCAACTCAGCAGATGTATCGGCCAACAAAGCAGAAATAGAAAACTACAAGTGGCAGGGCTGAGAAAATATAGCGCAACAAGAAATAAAGACGCATTATCTAGCGTTAAAGCAAAACGGCTCAACCGACTCAATGACCTCCAAAGGTCAAATTACCCTTTGACAGACATAAAGAGCATTTATGCTGCATTCAAAGTTGCAATAACTTCTTTTCCTACTTTCTGTACGCATTTATGAAGATATTTTCTCTCTCAGATGACTCAATACCTGAGATATTTTGTATAAGCATTGTTATAAAGTCCCCTTCGCATGAGCTTGCAAGGGTTGTTGTTGATTTCTCCTAAAGAAATTCTTATGATGTAATCCTTTCAGAAGTCTAATAAAGAAAGTGATGGAATTTCTCGGATTTGTGAAGTGTTGAATGTGTTCTAGTGTCTGTTGATAACTGCTGGATTCCTGTGTATTTCACCATACAATAAGTCTCTGTAACTCTCTCTCTTAATTAGTTGTTTTGTCAAAATCCATATATGTTATCTGATTTTCAATACTAAGCAACAAGGAAAAAGAATAACTTTCAGGATTTATTCACTGAGTACCATGAGTTCAATCTGTGTTGTTTATGAATGTTTTCTTCAGCTGTAATCTAGATAAGTGTAATTCTTAATTGCTGCACTTTCAGAATACACATTTCACAGTGGCCTTTGTCACAGGAATTCAAGTTATGCTCCTGTGCAGTGTGTTCACCTTCACCTCACCAACTTAAATAGAAAATTCTTAATTGCTTTCTATTGGTTGACATACATCACCATTTAAGCTAATTTTGTTTGTCTAAGATACACAATAGGCCCTACAGTTTGAACACCACCAATCCTGCATATCAAATCATTTCACACTCCAGACTCCATTGCCCAATGGTATTTCACTATCTAAACACTATATCATAAGACTTGAAAGAAATCCTTCAACCAAAATATAAACCAAAACCTGAGCATAATAGCTAGCCTAAAACACCATCATAACAGAGACAAATCATAAAGAGAGAGCCCTCTCTGATTATAGTTTGGCTAGAAACTGTGATCCAAAGATTGGTTAGTGGTTACCCCGGCCGTATTCCCTTGGGAGTCATAGGGAAAAACCTGGGTGTTAACATAATTGGCGACTCCACTGGGGAGTGCTCGAGATTTTTTTTACTATATATCTTCCTCAAGCTGCTATCAAGCCTGAAATAAGTCAAGAGGCCTTTAATCTGTTTCTGTATTACATTAACAGTTTTAAGGAGGAGCTTGTTTTGGGAATCTTCATCTTAGCTCTGAGAATATATTACCATTCCAAAATCTTCATCCAGTCCCTTCAGATATAAAAATTTCCCACAAAATCCTAAAAAACAGTTAGAAACTGGCTCCTAAGAAAAATCCACGGCATACTAGGGCTAATCCTGACCCAAATCCACCCATCATTGTTGATAATCCAAATACCATCCCTAGAAACATCAGGAAGCAACAAAGGCAGGATCAGCCTGATATTTTGACCTCAGTTACAGACTTCCCTAACCTTTCTACTCCACTTAAAGTCCTCTTTCGGTCTGTTCCAAGTTCCCCTAGTTCACCATCTACATCTCAAAGTTCTCCTCCCCCATCTTCATCCACTGCACATATCCCCTTGAACCACACTTTAGGTTCAGCTTCACCTGTAACCCCTGTGGTACCCACTGTTCCTATTATCCCAGCAGCCTCTATTAATACACCCAACCCTCCAAATATGCCAAATAGATATGCACCCTTGCAGCTACCTGCTAATCCTGCAGCTCTACCTCAGGATTACCAAACCAAAATCACATATTTTGACTCCACTGGCCCTTACTCTGCTATTCAACATGCTAAGAGGATGCAAGATCACTTTGAAAACTATGAGATAGATGATGACAGTGTGAGGATGAGAATTTTTGTCCAAAGCCTGACAGGTGATGTTAGAACCTGGTTCAGGTCGATTGCTGCAAATACTATCACGACCCCTGATGAGCTTTATCAGGCCTTTACTACCAGATGGGAGAAGAATAAAGATCCCCTGCACATACTTGGTGAATATGAAACAATCAAGAGAGGTCCTCAAGAGACCGTTCTGGAGTATTGTGCTAGATTCAACAATGTGTACAATGAAATACCACAAAACCTAAGACCTCCTCCTGACTTGGCCTTGTACAAGTTCCCTGATGGATTCGATTCTGACATGGCATATCAGTTGAAGGAAAGAGAACCTGAAACCCTTGAAGATGCCCAGAAGGCTGCTGTCACAGTAGAAGCAAACCCGATTGCCAAAAGAAACAGGGCAAGGTTAGAAAAGAGAAGCATATACAAAGAAGAACCCACAGCCTTTGATCAAAAACTTGATGCCATACTCAATAGCATGAAAAGATTGGGTGACAGGGTGGAATCAGTTGAAAGAAAAGCATCATGGGAAGCACCACAAAACAATCCTCCTAGGAATCCAAATTTTAGGAGAAATCCAAACCCGAACGTTGGCACGGCAAACCCTGATCTAGAAATCAGACCCCCTTTTCAAGAAAATTATGCAGAAACTTCCACATCAGCAGAGCCCAATGAAGATCCTGAGATTAATTTAATAGGGCTAGATGGTGAAAGTCAAGTTTTCTTAACACAAGAAGATCATGAGGATGAGGAAATCAAACTGTTCCAAACTAAATCAGGTGAATCCTTTGACTTTAAACAAGGCTATGACACTGCTGTTTATGAAGTCCATAAACAGTACAAGCTAAGGAGCAGAACTGTGAATGTCAACCAGCCTGAAAAGAAAAAGGATAATCAGCAGCCTGAAAGAGTTATAGTCACAGAACCTAATGACCAACCAAACTTACCTACCAAAGAAGTGATTGTTGAAGAGATCACTGAACCACTGTCCTCAAGACAGCAGTCTGTGGCTACTGCCTCTTCTCATCCTAATTTAAATGTTACTCCTCAAGAGATGAGTAAGAAGGATAAATCCCAAAGACAAAACAAAGATCAAGAAGAAGATGTAATGAACAAGGAAAGAACTGTCACCTATAACCCCAAAACCCAATCTGAAAAACCTTTTGATCTTGAAACAGAAATTGGCAAAATAAAAATAGCTATTCCTCTCTTGGAATTAGCCAAGCATGACAGCTATAAATTGCAAATCAAAAGGTCCCTTCAACTCACTAGCAACAAAGATGATGTCAATGTACTGGATGACACCCCAGAACTCCTCTTTGGCCCAGAAGTGGATGGAAAAATAGTAGTCACAGGGGTACTGCCTTTCTATGTCAGTTTACATATTCATGACAAAATACTACATAATTCAATGTTTGACTCAGGTGCCTCTCACAATCTCATGCCAAAAGCAGTCATGGAGAGATTGAATTTAGACATAACAAGACCATATAAGGATTTTTTTTCCTTTGACTCCAGCCAAGTCAAGTGTCTAGGTCTCATAAAAGACTTATGTGTGTCTCTAGTTCAATACCCAAACAAGACAATCCTAATGGATGTGGTAGTTGCTGATATCCCACCTAAGTATGGAATGTTGTTATCAAGATCATGGGGGGCCAAACTCCAAGGTTCCCTACAATTAGACATGTCATATGCCACCATCTCTGTGTTTGGGCAACAAAAAAGACTGTACAGAGAAACACTAATGAAGTACATGGTCAGCAGTGAAGAAAAAGCTCAAAATTTTCCTATATATGTTGTCCATTCAGACATAGACTCATACATTCTCTTCAATGATACAACTACTCCCTCCAAAGGTGAAGTTGAAATCAAGATATTCATACAAGAGGAAGATGCAAATGAGAGTAGTATCACTCATGAAACAACAGTCAATCAAACATTTGATAGTGCTGCTGCCTTTGTTGTCAAGAACATCCAATTAAATGATGGGACTGTCCTAGAAGACAAGCTAGAGAAAAAACCACAATTGCTACTTACATTACCAGCCCATGAACAGATCATAAAACCTCCTCCCCAACAAGATATTCTATGGTTCCTTGAATTTGATGGCTCAGTCAACAAATTAGGGGCAGGAGCTGGAGTTTGGGTACACAA
The DNA here is from genome assembly GCA_031772625.1 of Pinus tabuliformis. Taxonomy (NCBI): domain Eukaryota; kingdom Viridiplantae; phylum Streptophyta; class Pinopsida; order Pinales; family Pinaceae; genus Pinus; species Pinus tabuliformis. The sequence goes on along the minus strand of CM062818.1, from coordinate 1,720,498,925 downwards.
TAAGGAAAATAGTCATGCAGAAGGCAGAGCCTATAGATTGAATTTCAGATGTACTAATAACATGGCAGAGTATGAAGCTCTTTTACTAGGACTCAAGTTGGCAAAATTCTTACAAGCTGCCAGGGTTTCAATCATGGGAGATTCAGATTTAGTTATCCAACAAGTGAAAGGAAACTTTATCACCAATGACAAAAGACTAAGGACTTATAGGTCTGCTGTTGCTGAGGTACTAAACTTTTTCTCTGAATTCCAAATTACTAAAATTCCCAGAACCCAAAATCTACATGCTCATAGTTTAGCCACCTTTGCAAGTACCTGCAAGTTTCCCTTTGAGCCCCACCATTGTTTTACAGCTGAGGTAAAACACAGACCCTCCATACCAAACAACATCAATGATTGGCAAGTATTTGAGGATGACAAGCAAATAAACCATTTTTTAACTCTACAGCAAGAATTTGCAGGATTAAATATTGACAATGAGACAGCAAGTCAATCACAAATACTTGAGTCAGCAAGTCAATCACAAATACTTGATGGAGCAAGTCCATCACAAATACAGTTTCAACAGACTGCTCAGCCAATATCACCTAGAACTGCAAAACAAATGCTGAATCCAACTGTTTTCAATATAGAAAACATCCAGCAAATTCAACAAGTTGACTGGGAAGAAGGAGTGTCCAATACTGAAACTGAAATCATTGAGCTAAAGGACAATTTTCTACCAACAGGCCTAACCCCACTAGAGGACATCTTTGATTCAAATGATATTTCCAGAAAACCAAAAATGCAGCCATTGAAGAGTGCAACATAGGAACAATTGACAAACCCAAGATAATTAAATTATCTGCTTCCTTACCTCCTGACAAAAATCCAAAATACATTGACCTCTTCAAAGAGTTCCAGGATGTTTTTGCATGGAGCTATGAGGACCTAAAGTCCTATGACACCTCGGTAATCCAACACACTATCCCTCGCAAACCTGATCAAAAGCCCTTTAAACAAAAACTGAGGAGAATCAATCCTATGCTTCTCCCAGCAATGGAACAAGAGATACATAAAATGTTCAAAGCAGGCATCATAGCACCAATCAGATTCTCGGAATGGATCTCAAACTTAGTCCCTACAAGAAAGAAGACAGGTGAGATCAGGCTGTGTGTGGACTTAAGGAATCTAAACCAAGTATCCTTAAAAGACAACTACCCCTTACCCAAGATGGATCACATTCTTCAAAGGGTGGTGGGGGCCTCAAGGATCTCATTACTGGATGGATTTTCAGGTTTTAACCAGATCTTAGTTCACCCTGATGATCAGGAAAAAACAGCATTTACAACCCCATGGGGAACTTTCAAATATGTAAAGATGCATTTTGGCTTGAAAAATGCAGGGGAAACATTTCAAAGAGCAATGGAAATTGCTTTTGCAAAGGAGATTCATGACTTTTTAGTCATTTATCTAGATGACCTAACACCTTTTTCAAAATCAGACCAAGAACATATAAAGCATCTAAGACAGATCTTCCTAAAATGCAGAAAATATGGAATCTCCTTGAACCCTAAGAAATCCCTCTTTGGTTTAGAAGAAGGCAAGCTCTTAGGACACATCATCTCAAAAGATGGCATTAGAATTGACCCAGATAGGATACAAGCTATCCTGCAAATGCCTCACCAAAGGAATGTCAAAGAATTACAAGGATTCTTGGGAAAAACCAATTTCTTGAGAAGGTTTATCCCAAACCTAGCAGAGCTAACCAAATTATTAAATAACATGCTGAAAAAGGATTCAAAAGTAAAGTGGACTGTTGAAGCCAATCAAGCATTTGAAGGTATAAAATTGGCCCTTACCCAGACCCCAGTCTTGACCAATCCTCAGTTTGACAGAGAGTTTATCATTTTCTCTTTTGCTTCCCAACATACTATTGCTGCTATTCTGTTGCAAAAAGATGACCAAGGAAATGAAAAGCCAATTGATTTCTTTAGCAAGGCTCTTAGAGATGCACCTTTGAAGTATCAAATCATGGAAAAACAAGCTTACGCTTTAGTCAAAGCAATTAAAGACTTTAGGATTTATATCCTTTATTCCCATGTCAAAGCATATGTGCCAAGTCCTATTGTCAAAGACATTCTCACCCAGGAGAATTTAGAAGGCAGGAGAGGAAAATGGATTGCCAGCATCTTGGAATTTGACATTGAGATAAAACCTACAAAACTAATAAAAGGGCAAGGCTTGGCCAAATTAATGACAGAAACAAATTTTCAAGCCTTAGACATCAATCAGCTGGACAGTGAAACAGAGCTGGCGACTCCAAAGATCAATGTAGCCTTTGAACAATCCCCCTGGTACTCTGATATCTGTTATGTGTTACAAAACCTGTGTGCTCCCCCAGGACTGTCCAAAACTAAGTGTAGGTTCTTAAAAATGAAAACATCAAGATTTTGTGTGATGGATGGAAATTTTCTTTGGAAAAACCATGAAGGTATATTGCTGCACTGTTTAATTGAAAATGAGATTAACAATATCATGCAAGAGTTTCATGCAGGAGACTGTGGTGGACACTTGTACTGGAAGTCCACTGTGGATAAAGTACTAAGGGCTGGATACTACTGGCCCACCATGTTCTCTGATGTCAAGAAATTTATCACATCATGTCATAAATGCCAAGTGTTTGAGGGAAAGAGACAACTGCTGCCACTTCCTTTAAGGCCTATTGCAACAGAGAGACCTTTTCAACAATGGGGATTGGACTTCATTGGGGAAATTCATCCCTCATCTTCAGGCCAACATAGATGGATCTTAACAGCCACATACTACTTCACTAAGTGGATTGAAGCTGCCCCATGCAGACAAGCAAATGATTCAGTAATCATTCAGTTCTTGGAGAACAACATACTGGCTAGATTTGGCTGCCCTGATAAAATAATAACAGACAATGCTGCTACTTTCAGATCCAAGAAAATGGTGAATTTTTGCCACAAATTTCATATTACTTTGGGCCATTCTACCGCATACTATCCTCAAGGAAATGGCCTTGCTGAATCATCAAACAAAAGCCTTGTAAATATTGTAAAGAAGGTGCTGGAAGAGAACAAAAAGAACTGGCACAAGAAACTAGTCAATGCCTTATGGGCAGATAGACTAACAAACAAGAGATCAATTGGGACCAGCCCATATGAGTTGGTTTATGGATTAGAGGCCAAATTCCCATCTTCAGTAGGAGTGCCTGTTATGAAGCTTCTTCAAGAAAGCCAAGCTGAACCAAATGATATGCAAAGAAGGATAAATCAAATCATAGGTCTGCAGCAAACTAGAGATCAAGTTTTCAGCAGAGTTCAGGTATTACAAGAAAAACTAAAGAAAGCCTTTGACAGAAAAACCAAAGCAGAAGATTTTAATGTTGGTGATAAAGTCCTCAAGTGGGATGCAAGAAGAGAAGAGAAAGGAAAACATGGAAAGTTTGATTCCTTATGGAGAGGACCATTTGTTGTCCAAGCAGTGCAAGGAAACAATACTTACTTCCTCAAAAGTCTTAGTGAAACTGACTTGGATGAAGGTCCTGTGAATGGCAGGATGCTGAAGCACTATTTTGAATACCACCCCTAAGTGCAGCATGAGCTTCCATTGTACATACCCAAATGTATATATTACTTTCTGTTTAAAATTGTAAAATGCAGTTTCTCAAGTGTTGTTAGTTGTCAGCAAAAGGTGAAAGGAATCAGAGGTTTGCCAAGAAGAGAAGTACACAATTTTGGCATCTCAAGGCAGCAAAACTACAAGATGGATAAGAGTAAAAGGCCAAGGCATTCTGACCTGCTGTTCTTGGTATTTCAAATGAAAAACCATCCCCATGTGGAGCCACTGTTAGCTACCTATACCAATAGGTTTCATATTTCATGATTGGCTATGAAGGTCCAAATATGCTCTGCTTTGATGACTCAAAAATCACATATTTCCAAGAGAATCCAATCTATGTATATAGCTAGGTATGGACTTACGATTTTGATGGATGGTCCAACAGTCTAATCTGGATCATTCCATGGTTTAAATTTGCAGTTGCAGAATAGAGAATAAAGTCTGTCCAAACTGTTTAATCTTGGCAGACAAGTAGTTCAGGTAGAGAAGAAAAGGCTCCCAACAGCTTAATCTGGGACCTTGGAAAAAATAAGGGTAGAGGTAGATAGAAATAACAAAGAAAAAGCCAAAGAAAAGAAAAGGCAAGTAAGGGTCTGCAAGTCCAAGTGCACCCTCCAAGAAGAAATAAAAAATGTTAGACAAATAGTTGGGTAAGTAGTTGGGGGTTGCAGAAAGGTTATCTTTACCATTGCAGATGTGTTAACTGTGTTTACCAAGGCAAAGTCTATCAATTGACAAGGTGTTCACCTTCATCAAGTTACAACAAGGAGCATGACTAACCTCCCTCTTTCCCCCTTCCATTTCATTACTAACATCCCCTCATCAGCTGAGATTCATGGAAGAAGATCATGGTTTCATGGTGGTTCTTGTTCATTCAAAAGCCACATTTCTTGTGTAAAAATCTTTTCATTTTGATCTACTCTTCAAACCAAGTGTTTCACAGACAGACTCAGTGTTTTCTCCCTTTGTTCACCCCCATCCATATTAACTTTAACTTTACTATGTAAATCCCTATATCACCTTTCCCCTACTAGTATTAAACACCATGGTGTATAAACCCCAAATTTTCTATAAATACCCCTCCCCTTGGCATTATAGCCAATAAGTCCTATGACAGGGATCAAAGTGACATTTGGCCACTTGGATGAACCTACGCCTCATCTACCCCCCTTTCCTCAAGTCACTCCACTTACTAAATTGTTATTTGCCAAGAAAAACCTTACAAAAACCCCTTTACCCATGAAAACCCTTTGAAACTACCAAAAATCCCGAAAAAACCCACTTTCCGTCGCCTAACCAAAGTTTGCGCATATATTCAATTTTCGAAATATATTGAAAAAGCATTAAAAAAATATGTATTTATTCCTCCGCCCGCTGCCTTATCCACCTATCACGTCATCGCCCCGACAACCATCCGATCTGATCTAGAGCATCCAACGGCTCTTATCACATCGGAGCGGCTCCGACGTCCGCCGTTTACCCGCCGTATATACCAGTCACGTCACTCCCCCGATAGCCGTTGGATTGAGCCCTCCAGATCCAACGGTCAGCATCGATATCGGAGCAGGTCTCACGTCCGACGGATATCGTCCGATATCCGTAAAATGGTTACGTCACTCGGCAGCCACGTGTCCTCGCCACAGCTCGTCGGAGGTACGTCTGACAGATTCCCCCTCGTACCATAAGCGGTGCGATATGAAACCGCTAGTTGTTTCCGGTTTCGGCTTTTCCGCCTATGCGACGTCACCTCCGCGTCATCCCACGTCACTGCCACCATGCCGTCACGTCAACCCTTGCGCCCGACCACCTGCCGACCTGGCATGCCACTTCACCCATCCCCGTGGACCAATCAGAGCCCGCCACCTCACCTATGACGTTAGCCGGCCCTGACCCCACCAATGACATCATGCTGACGTCAGCAGAAAAACGTGCCAAAAGTCCAAAAAACCAATTATATAGTGAAAATTCGCGTTTTTTCATACTTTTCGCTCATTTGCCATTATTTCTCCTGCATGCTACTTTCACGTCCAAAGTCCACCAACCTGCAGAACCCGACCAGGAGACCGGAGGAGCGCCATTTCCACAGTCATCCGTGACCATCGCCTATTCCTCACCAGGTATTTTCCGCCATAAATCCTTCACGTACCTGCTTTATCTGTTTTGTCCCGCGAAAGAGCTTAGAACAGAGAAAGCTCTTAAAATTCACTGGCAGAAATCCCTGCACCTGCCCCTTTGATAGTTGTGGACTCGAAAACTACTAGCCGAGCCTTGTTTTACCTACATTTCATTGAAAAACTAAGTTCTGTCTGCGCAATCGCGGCAGACTCATTCAAACCAAATTTAACTACTGAGAGAGACAAAGAGAGGCCAAACATTGATCCTAGTTGCACTATAAATAGTATTTCAATTGCTATTTAGTAGAACCACTCTCTGTTCCTGATAAATTTCACCTCCCTGGTACAGAGGCATTCCTCTGTACTGTCCTGCTCAATCAAAATCACTTTGCACTTAATTCAAAATCCTCCTGTGCAATGGAGACACCTGTAGTACTAAATGTCCAACCTCTGAATGCCCCTCAAAAGAACTTGAAATGGCAAACCTTGGCAGATATGGATTACCAAATTACAGAAGAGAAGCTTATGAGCAGCAAATTCCACATTCATCTGTTGAATGAGTTGAAAGCCAAGCATGAAAATGGGACAGATATATTGGGCTTATGGGACTCTTTCCTCCCTATTTTCAAGCTCCCTCAGGTCAACCAGTTCCCTGAACTAATCCACCTTTGTGCCGAACAATATGATGTTTCTCAGAGAGCTGTTGTTGACCCATCTGGTTCAGTACTTTTATATGTTACCCCTCAAGCTATCAGAGACATGCTTTGCTTCAACCCTCAGAAGAAGTTGGTTCCTTTATCACTGGTAAACCTGATAAAACAAGGGGATAAACTCACAGATGCTCAAATTGTCAAATTTAATCAATTATACATCAAAACTAACATTGTGATGGGCCCTCCAATTCTTCATGTATATCTCAATGAGCTGGGCAGAGACCTTGCAGATATGATTTCTCCCATCTTGGGATATAGTTCAATTGAGCATATTGATGCAACTGTGCTGGTAATGATGCTTATGTTTGCTCCTGGCAAGTCACCAATCTGCTATGACTATGCCACCTACATATCAGACAAGATTCATGAGAAATTGATGAATTTAAGGAGAGATAGTATGTTCAGATACACTTCCTACATCTACCATTTGATCTTGTACCATCAACATGAGAAGTTTCATTTTTCAATTAAAAGAATGGATGCCCAAGGCAATCCTAGATCAGTGCTCTATTGGTATTTTGTCTTCCACATCAGACCTGAGTCTCCATACACTTATTGTGAATTCATGGATCTGTTCATCCATCCAGCTATGGCAATGCTGATGAGCTCACCTCCTCCAAGACTCACTGATGTCATGCAGAGGATTCTTCAGCTGTCCAAAGCTTACATCATTGGGGATTGGTACTTCTACCAAAACCACACTGTCATCAGGATATATGGGTGTGATCTACCTCCTTTCAAACTACCCAAGTATGTGCCTATGAGGCTATTTTCCCTAGAGTACTTTAGGCAATTTGGCAGAGTTGATGTGCTTCACTTTTCAGGAAAAGGTAAAAAAGCACAGTTGAAGGTCAAAAGCCAACTTGGCCATTTTATCTATAACGAGAGGGAGCAAGAATGGAGGGAAGCAGAGAGAATGCTTGAGGCCCTTGGCCTGCAAACTAGTTTCATATGGGTACCCTATGACCCTAATCATTTCATATCTATAAGGAGGCTCAAATATAAGTTATCTGCCTATGATCACCATAGCATCCCTCACATTGAAAAATATGCAAACCAAGACAAATGGAGGAGAGGGACCTTAGAAGAGCCCTTGTCACAAGAAGAGCTGAACAAGAGGGCACTAAGGAATCTAAAGAAGACGGCTGACCTTGAGCTTTGTTCACAGGTATTCACACTTCCAAGCACACAAACGGGAGCCGCTGAATCCTCCTCAACTACCAAGCAGCAAACTATCAAGGCCACTAAGAATATATCCAGCAGAGGCAAAGAAAAGGAAATGGAGACAGAGCAGACACATCAAGAGAAGGAGCAGTCACCTCCAGTGACTCAAGAGCAGACAGATAAAGAAAGGCAGCAGCAGGCAGAGCAACAACAGCAACAAGATTTGCAGCAAGAAAAAGGGCAACATGACAGACAGCAGCCCTTACAGCAGGAGAGAGTAATTGATACTCCAACTTCCACTGAGCAACAGGCTCAGAACATAGTGCCTCCTAGGCCAGAAGTCACCACCGATGCCTCGGTCCTCCAAACTCCTCAAAAGGAGGACTTAAGCAGAAAAAGGGATAGAGAAACTCCCCTCACTTCATCTATCAACCAGGGAGAAAAAAGACAAAGATTAAATGATTTTTCAGAGGAGGACATAGCAATAAGACAGGCATTGGGCATGGGCCCACCCAGCAGAGAAGCTTCAGCAAGTTCCTTCCAGCAGGAACAGGACAGGACTATGGGAGGGGAGGTCAGCTCCTCCAGCCAGTAGAAAGAAGGAAAAGTAAGCATCAAACAGCAATTCATAGACATCAAAAGGAGGAATGAGCCTATCAAAATACAGCTGTACAATCATCTACTAAACATGGCTCCCACCAATCAGCAGAGACTTATGTCTGCCTTTGATGTAGGTGAAGGCAAAATGATCATGAGTCATTTTATGCCCACAGCACTGCAGCCCCAATCTGCCTCAGATTACCTCAGGACCAACCTGGAGGTCATGGCCAAAGACATACACCCAATGGACAAAATTGAACTGCACAAACAAACTGGTGAGATGGTGTATGCCTCCTTAGCAGATGAAACATTGGAAAATTATAAGCTAAAGAGCAGACTCAATGCCACAACCTCTCAACTGGAATTGGAAAAGGCATCATCCCAGGCAAAGGACAATAGAATAAGGTCCCTGGAAGACATAATCATTGAAATTGGGCATGATCCCAAAGATATTTCAGGGATACAGGAAATCTTGAAGTTGAGGGATGCTAACATGGCTGCCATGAGAAAGAAAATCAAGATCCCAGCTACCATTCACCCTCAGACAGATGAGGTAGCCCAACAAAGGCATGAGAAGGACACCACAGATTTGTTGATCTCCATTTATAAACAGTTGGTTCAAGCACAAGAGAAGTTGGGAGAATCAGAGGCTGCAAAGGCAGCATTACAGGCATCTCTGAAACAAAGAGAAGAAGGGCAGACTTCTCAGCCTCCTCCTCGGATCATCAATCTTGAGGAAACTGCTCCTATCACTGCCCCTCCTCCTCAACAGACCGAACAAACAGCAACATCTACTTCAGCAGCGCCAACAACTACAGAGCAGGCCCAAAGCCTAGATATGCAAAAGCTGAAGAACGAAATCCAAGTCCTGGAAGCTCAAATGTTGGAGCTCAATTCAGCCAAAGAATCTTTGGCTAAAATCAATGATAGATATGATAAGTCCAAACAAACTATGGCAGAGAAGGACAGGGAGGTGAAAGCCCTCAAAAAAAAAAAAAAAGAGCTAGAGAATGAGCTCAAGTTAGATAAAGTGGTGGCCGAACTGAAAATAGTGCTATGGGCTAACATTGGTCAATCTATCAATGAGCAGTGGCCATATATTGAAACTATCCATGAGCAACTAGAGCTCATCCCAAAGGCACAGAGGGAGATTCACAGATCAAGAGCCCAATTGAGCAATATGCCTGAAGTGGCCACTAGAATGATCAATGTACTTAACCATAGAACAAGTTCTCAGTTAGCTACCATGGGAATTACAAACAGAACTGAGACTATCCAAATGGTCAAAAGGGTTCTCACACTGAGAAACTTAGTGCAGACATTGGAGAGAAGAACCCAGGATATGCAGACTGCGGTGAACAAGTTTTTAGAAAAGTTTCAAGTGTTAGAAAGCAGAGGACTCCCCGGCTTACTGAACAGCGCAGGGAGATTGTTCACACATGACCAGTATGCTAAAAGGGTCAATACATTTGCCACTAGCCAGATCAATGATAAGCCCAACACCTCAGAGGAAACAGGGCCAGCCACAGGACAGTCTCTTTACAACAGAGTCGAGAACCTGTTTTTCATAATGAATGAGATCAATCACCTGTTTGGGTTGGCTCCCAATTTCTTCAAATACACAGAGGCAGAGGAGACAATGGATGCTATTCTCAGGCATCAACTCCCTACTCAAGAATGGTGGACAAATGCAATACAAAAGATTTTGTAAACAGGGAGCCACTTAACAATTTTGTTTCTTAAAGAATATCAGTTGTCATGCAGAGCACAGTTCAACAAAATCAGCATGCATTATGGACTAAAGTTGATCCAACTCAGCAGATGTATCGGCCACCAAAGCAGAAATAGAAAACTACAGGTGGCAGGGCCGAGAAAATACAGCGCAGCAAGAAATAAAGACGCATTATCTAGCGTTAAAGCAAAATGGCTCAACCGACTCAATGACCTCCAAAGGTCAAATTACCCTCTGACAGACATAAAGAGCATTTATGCTGCATTCAAAGTTGCAATAACTTCTTTTCCTACTTTCTGTACGCATTTATGAAGATATTTTCTCTCTCAGATGACTCAATACCTGAGATATTTTGTATAAGCATTGCTATAAAGTCCCCTTCGCATGAGCTTGCAAGGGTTGTTGTTGATTTCTCCTAAAGAAATTCTTATGCTGTAATCCTTTCAGAAGTCTAATAAAGAAAGTGATGGAATTTCTCGGATTTGTGAAGTGTTGAATGCATTCTGGTGTCTGTTGATAACTGCTGGATTCCTGTGTATTTCACCATACAATAAGTCTCTGTAACTCTCTCTGTTAATTAGTTGTTTTTTCAAAATCCATATATGTTATCTGATTTTCAATACTAAGCAACAAGGAAAAAGAATAACTTTCAGGATTTATTCACTGAGTACCCTGAGTTCAATCTGTGTTGTTTATGAATGTTTTCTTCAACTGTAATCTAGATAAGTGTAATTCTTAATTGCTGCACTTTCAGAATACACCTTTCACAGTGGCCTTTGTCACAGGAATTCAAGTTATGCTCCTGTGCAGTGTGTTCACCTTCACCTCACCAACTTAAATAGAAAATTCTTAATTGCTTTCTATTGGTTGACATACATCACCATTTAAGCTAATTTTGTTTGTCTAAGATACACAATAGGCCCTGCAGTTTGAACACCACCAATCCTGCATATCAAATCATTTCACACTCCAGACTCCATTGCCCAATGGTATTTCACTATCTAAACACTATATCATAAGACTTGAAAGAAATCCTTCAACCAAAATATAAACCAAAACCTGAGCATAATAGCTAGCCTAAAACACCATCATAACAGAGACAAATCGTAAAGAGAGAGCCCTCTCTGATTACAGTTTGGCTAGAAACTGTGATCCAAAGATTGGTTAGTGGTTACCCCAGCCGTATTCCCTTGGGAGTCATAGGGAACAACCTGGGTGTTAACAGACCCCTCCTGATGTGCTCTTTCTGTCCATTGGGCTCCCTGCTCAATCTGCATCCGTGAAGCCACATAGCTTCACCTAATCCTCCTGTGTGTACCACAAACCATATCCCGATGTGACTCTCAAGTAGCGCAATACATGCTTGCCCACCTTCTAGAAGAGCTTGGTAGGCTTAACCATAGCTTGTGAAAGCTGGTTAACTGCATAGCATATATCAGGTCGTGTATTGACCAAATACATCAGCGACCCCACCAACTATCGATAAACAGTGGCATCCACTTCTTCTCCCGAAGTGGCATTCTCCTTCCTCCAACCTCCGGGAAGAGGAGTATCAACAGGCTTGCAGCCATGCATGTTGAACTTCTCCAGTATCTCCCGAGCATACTTGCCCTGAGAAACAAACAGTCCACCACTGCGCTGCCATATTTCCAATCCTAGGAAATAGTGAAGGAGGCCCAAGTCCTTCATCTCAAACTCTGTAGCAAGATCCTTCTTGCATGATAGTATCAACACCTCATCACCCGTTAGAATCAAATCATCAACATACAATATAATGATAAGCAACTTACCCTCCACCACAATTTGGTATAGGTTAGGATCCGCCTCGCTCTTGGAGAATCCAAGTCCTGTGAAATAGTTGTCTATCTGTGTGTACCAAGCACTTGGTGCTTGCTTCAACCCATACAGCACTCTCTTGAGCCTGCACACATGCGACTCGCTGTTGAAGACCTCAAAACCTTCGGGCTACTCAATGTACACCTCCTCCTCAATGACTCCATTAAGGAGCGCAGTCTTTACATCCATATGATGAATGTGCCATCCCATCTGCGCTGAGAGAGCAAGAATCGTCCGTATGGAAGAATACCTTGCGACAGGTGCAAAGGTCTCCTCATAATCGATCCCCTCTATCTGTGAAAAGCCTCGGGCAACAAATCTTGCCTTGTACATCTCCACACTCCCGTCAGTTGCCTGCTTGACCTTGTAGATCCATCTCGAACCCACCACTGATTTCCCTTCCGGTCTGGGAACAATCTCCCATGCACTGTTTGTGACAATAGAATCATACTCTTCCACCATGGCATCTACCCATGCGGGATCCTCCACAACTTCCTTAAAAGAGGATGGCTCAGTAACAACACACTTGCTCATCATAGCCATGTATCCAGTGTATCGATTAGGTGACTGTCTCTGCCTGCGTTGGGCTGTAGGTGGTCCTACAACTTTCTCTGCATCTTGAGCCAGTCGCTCAGCTTCTGTCAAGCGCTTTCGCCCTCTGATGGTCGGCGCTGCATGAGTGGTCTCTTCCACTCCATGAACCTCGTCCTGTGGCTAATCCATGTCCTAAAGCTCATCCTTAGGAACTAATAGCTCCTCATCTGCATGCAAGTGTAGCTCCCTCTCAAGCGAACACTTCATGGCTTTCTCCTCCTAAAATTTTATATCCCGTCGCACAACAGTTTTACCACTGTCTGGAAAATACACACGATAGTTGTGGGGCGTATCAGTGTACCCCACAAATATCCCAACCTCTGCGGTCGGCTCCAACTTCTTCCTGGCATCCTTCGTCACATGCATGTAAACGTTAGCACCAAAAATCCTCAAATGAGAAAGATCAGGCTTCTTACCAGAATAAGTCTCCTCAGGTGTACTCATGCCAATTATCCTATGAGGACAAAGGTTCTGCACATAAACTATTGTATTGCATGGTTCCACCCACAAGTGAAGGGGTAGTCCCTGATCATGCAACATTGCCCATGCAACACCCACAATCGTTCTGTTCTTCCGCTCAGCTACCCCGTTCTGCTGTGGGTTGTGGGGAGCTATGAGCTCTCTACGAATCCCTTCTGCCTTGCATAAATCCTTGAACTCGTCTGAGATGTATTCACCACCATTATCGCTCCTAAGAGCCTTCACCTTCTTCCCTGACTCCTTCTCAACCAATGCTTTGAATTCACAGAACTTTGAATATGTCTCGCTCTTCTTCTGCATGAAGAAGATCCAACACTTACGAGAGAAATCATCAACAAAAATCACATAATATCTGTGTTTTGTTGTCGAAGCAACTTAGAAAGGTCCACACACGTTTGTGTGAATTCTCTCAAGGATCGTTGTGGCATGACTATCCTTCTCGTGAAAGGTGGCTTTCACAAACTTCCCCAAAGTACACCCCTTGCATTGATCTGACTGCGCAAGTGTGCCTTTAGTAAGCCCTGTAGTGATCTGCTGCAGTATCTTCAAGGCTCCATGGTGAAGGTGACCCAATCTCTTGTGCCACAACTCGCCATCATCCCGGCTCACCAATCCTTCTGCCTTGCCCGCCATTGCTGCGCATCCATCTACATGCAACTGATAAAGGTTCCTCACTCGAACCCCTATCTTCCGGGTCTCACCAGTTGTCTTGCTGCGCAGGAAAGCCTTTCCCTCGCTGAAAACAACATCATACCCCTTGTCTTCTAACATCGCCACTGAGATGAGATTCTTTGTCAATCCTGGAACATGCATGACTTCCTTCAATACGAAGGGTTTACCAGACTCCCTCTCAAAGGAAATGGTACCGATACCGGTCGCACTGTATCTACCATCATCGCCCATCTCGATGTGCACTCCAAGATCTTTGTCCTCCAGATCAGAGAACAAATCTCTATCTCCCGTCATGTGAAAAGATGCACCACTGTCCAAGAACCACATTGATCCCATCACACTTGAAACCAAGCATGCGATCAATGAAAAATCAAGCTCAAACTATGAGGCTAGAGCCTCTCCTGCTGAAGATCCAGCAGCCTGCTTGTTCTTCTTTTTCTGCGGACAATTAGTGGCATAGTGTCCGTGCTGGTGACATTGAAAACACTTCACCTCGGACATATTCTGCTTCTTGCCTTTCGCACCAGACTGAGAAGCTTTCTTGCTCTTCCCCTTCTTTGCTTTGGCAGCCAAAGCACAATTCTCTTCATTAGATACCTTTGATGAAGATCCATTCTCACCTTTATTGTTTCTGAGTTTATCCTTGAGCGCCAGGTCGCTCTTGCTTTGGAATAACATTCGCAATCCGTTGAAAGACATTTCAACGACACTGCTGCAAATTCGAATTCCACCAGCAATCAACTCAACCGCTTCTGATCTAGAATTCGTGAGAACATAATATTTCTAGTACAGAGATTGACTGTATGGGAATTCACCGGATATCTCACCTTCCAAAGGAAGGATGAATCCAGAGGCTACTTGGCCCGATTACAGACTCTGCCTAAAGAAATAGAATGTAAACACTTCCTGAATAGTAGATCTGATGATCAATCCTCGCTTGATATCCTGTAAAAATCTCTTCTACAAATAAAGTAGCTCCGATACCATGTAGAAACGTTTTCTACAATTATCTAGCTCGCTCTGATACCATGTAGAAATTTTGAATAATTTAACACATATTCAACAGAGATTATCCTGATCATGTACTATTGTGGAATACATACACAATACATAAGCTCCTCTACGTTGATAATCAATATAGCAGCATCAATAACAATAAAACATCAAGAGCATTCACACATTAACACATTATGTAACCCGGGGAAAGAATCTCGCTAAAAACCCCACACTATCTGTATATTAATGATTGAGACCATGTAACATTACAAAGTACAATGCTTATCACAAGCAATCCAGTACCAGCTCCACCTGTTACACACAATACAGCTAAGATCTGATCTCCAAATCTATTCCACTGCTTGCCTGCCTCCACTACTCAATACCTGCTCAAGAATTAATGAGAATGGTCTACCAAACTCGTATTTTACCTCCAAAGAATCACTCACAATGTGTAAGACGTGAGCAGAAGCTACAAACTGGGCAAATACATGAGCAAACTCATTGGCATACTCAATCCCTTGATTGTGCAAGATCTGATGCACAACTATAGTCACAACTGATAGCAATCTGATTCTCTAACACCTGTCCCTGCTAAACTGAACATGCATTGAAATGAAACTGAGTTAACTGATGTATTCTATAGTTGTATTATGAGTTAATAATTAGTTTAACAACTCATCATTAGTCTATTTGCAGTTAGACTAACTACAACTAGATTAACCAAGTCAAACTGAACACAACTCCATCAACTCCACAATCAACTCCACCAAACTCAACTGATTGAGTTATAACTGAAGTCATGCATGCAACAACTCAACTGACTCATAAGAAAACTGTACTTCTTTCTGACAGCTACATGGGCCACATCTGTAGCTCAAACTGAAGTGCTCCAAGAGAATAAGATCAAGTTTATAGTCCAAATATTATTATGAGACAATAATATTTGACTTTTCTATTTTTGACAGTCAGTCTAAAAATAGACTTTGATCACCCACACTGTGGTCACCCACATTTTGGTCACCCACATTGTGATCACTCACACTGTGATCACCCACACTGTGATCATCCACACTGTGATCAAAAATAGAACTTGCGCCATAATTTGCCTGCGGGCCCACTTAGTGAAGGCGACTCTTTTCACTAAGCTCCATCATCTTGTTGCAATCTCAACACAAAGCTGACATTGCTGAAGGTGAAACAGCCAAATCTTCACCAATGTTATAGTTCTGAGCCGCTCTCACATGTGGATTGAAGGCTGACTTTCGATGTATACCCTTGGCGGGCGGTTTGATTACTAAGTCTGGGTTAGATTTCTCGATCTGTAGTGGATCGAAACCAGGAGTTGAAGTTGATGGGTTCGAATGAGAAGATTCCGCTTCCTTACCATCAACAGGACTTTTACTTCCATAATCATGTGATCGAGTCGCAATCCTAACATGGAACATCATCATTATGGGTTCTTTGGAGGCATTTGAGGAAGAACCTATCATCTTACTGTCTTGACTAGGAAAAGGATCCTTCAAAACAACAGGCGTTTGGGAACCTTTAACAATTTTCGCAACCTCTGCACGATGAGGGCAATCTCTTGTAAAAGGTTCTTCGTCACAAATGAGACAAGGATAACGAGTTTTGCGTTTCTCATCAGTTGATTCCGTTTTTTCTGGTTTCTCTTTCGAATTTTTATCTGTTTTATTTTTCTTCTTCCCTTTCTTCTTACCGTCGGATTTTGATTTGGCTGTAGATGACTCTAAAACATGAATATCGGCGGAAATTTCCACGGAAGAATCTCCTGGCGAGGAATCTGGTAAAGTTATGATAGGAGAAGAATTCTTGGAAGACTTATTCTTACTTTTGGTATTAACCGTACCAATCATACCATCAGCGGAATGAGACCATGAAGAGCTGCAGTTATTTGATTTTGTTTAGGAAGGTCGGGGATTTTCTTGTGTAACGTACCTGACTACGTATAAACTAAGTCAAGGTACTGAACTTGAGCAATTACTTTCTCTTCAGTAACGACTCCGGCCTTAGCTACATCCTCAGTGATCTTCGGTAATAAAGATTTTACAAACCATTCAGCTAAGATCTGATCCGGAATAAAAACCTTCACTAAACGCCGTCGATGTCTCCATTCATGAATGTGATCTGAAATGTAAGTGGATGTTGACTGTTTTAATGAAGTTAATAATTCTGTGCCATTGTCATATCTGACCGGCAACTGAAAATGAGTTAAAAACGAAGTAGCTAACTGACTAAAGTTATAAAAAGTGGCTCGCGGTAACTCAATGTACCACTTACCGGCAAGACCAATTAGAGTGCACTGGAAAAGCCTTAAACAGATTGAATCATCTGAAATGGAATTAGACACACACCAGAGGTGATAAGTCATCACATGGTTCGACGGGTCCTCTCCTGATTTGCCTTCAAACTTAGGAATATCACTAGGCAACGTATTCGACATTGGCGGCCAAAACGGAAGATAGTTAATTGGATCGTTCATAAGGCGCGACAAGTCAGGCAAGTCCAAAGTTGCAATAAACGTTAACTGACGATTAGGGTCCCTAAAACCCTGGGTCATGAGACCAGCCCCAGGAGGAGGATATCCAGGATAACTAGGAATTGGAATTTCATTTGGGATATTATATCCTCCCGGAAAACCAGGATTAACCAAACCGTACTGGGGTTGTTGAGGTTGTTGATATGTATACCCAGGGTATGGTTGATACTGATAGACTGGTTGCTACATAGCAGGACCGAATTGGTACTGTCCCTGGTACGGTTGATAAGTAAATTGAGGTTGACTTGTGACAACCGTACTTGGACCAGGTTTCCCTACAGGCATTTGAACCGAGTTCTGAATTGTGGATCCAGACTGAGGTAAAGATGTCTGAGGAGTTGATACAGGAACAGTAGAAACCGGAGTTGTCGATACTCCAGAAGTAGGTGGGGTAGATTGAACAGATGTTGCAGCAGTCATTTGAGGCGGAGTACGAGGCATACTAGGCCTAGACTGAGAAACTACAGAAGGTGCAACAGTTTGAATAGTAGACTGGACCGGTTGCTGGGGTGAACCAGAAACCAAGGGTTGTCCAGTTTGAGATGACAACTGCACATACGGTTGCAAGATCTATTGAGATTGAGATGGATCCCACACTAAATTCATTCCGGGGTACGGACCCATAATAGGTTGAGAATATTGAGGACCATAACCGGGTTGAGGGTAGGGTTGATAATTCAAAGGTACATTTCTGGCTCCTTGGACAAATGATTGACCGGAAGGTGGTTGGAAACCTTGGGATGGGGATTGACCTTGAGGTTGATAACCTTGAGGCATGTACTAATACTAGGGTTGAACTTGAGGTACATATTGGTACTGGGGTTGACCTTGAGGTACATATTAAGTCTGGGGTTGACCTTGAGGAACATACTGTCCCGTAGTTATGTATTGTCCTTGAGGTTGCCCCCCAGGCAGAAATTGGGTACCTTGAGGTTGCCCCCCAAGCGATAATTAAGGACTTTGAGGCTGCCCCCCAGGCGGTAACTGGCCACCTTGAGGTTGCGGATTAGGAATAGTACCTGACATCATAAGAATATCTTCTACACTCAATGGCTTAGTTCCGTTATTACCAGTTAATAACCCTTGTTCAATAGGTTGAGGAGATGCTCCTGAAAAAGTACCAGTAAGTGATTGATACCCAGAGGGAACAGAAGGACCGCCGTATATAAAGGTTTCTAGATATTGATAAAACATGGACGACTGTCTTGACATATTTAACGGAGGATAATAACCCCTAGGTGTTGGGTGAAAAGGAATGTGAGGTGGTGAAAAACTTAGTCCCGGGTTTTCCAAAAAATTGGTCAATGAAAGATACCAAGTGCTTCTCCTAGGTGGACTGTAAAAGATTGATTCACGCTCCCTAAGTTCTATAACAGGTTGATTTTCAGGGATAGGGATACCTTCTTCTTCCGGAGTAGCAAGTTCTTCAATAGCTATAAGTCTAGAAGGAAGATTTTGGGTAATTATTCTTTCTACCGTGGGTGAACCAGGACCACTAGAATTTGGAGAGGCAAATCCCGATGTTGGAGTAGCAGAAAATTCAGTTTTAGGTTCAGATATTTCAGGTTCCTCACCTAAATCACTAGTAGATGAAAAACTACCAGTAACTTCAGAAACAGAAACAGATTGTGGATTATAATCTACTACTAAAGCTTGATAATCAGGATGTACCACTAAAGAAGACTCTCCTTCTTCAGGTGACCCTACTCTACTCTCTCTAGGAGTTACAAGGGCTCGCAGCCCTTCAGGCTGGCTCGGTGAAAACTCAGGAGGTTGGCCCCGAAGTCTACAGGACTTCCTCGGTAATTCAGCCACGATTAAATATTTTAACTACTTCACACGCAAACAAAGAAAAATCTCAATGAAAACCACCTAAAGCCTCTAAAGAACCAAACAATTTTGAATCACACGCCTAAAGAATCTAGAGATCAAACCACACACAAACAGTAACTTTTCGTACTGAAAACACTAGTTGGTGATGAAATCCAACGTCGCAGAGTTCAATACAGAAATGGCGGTTGGAACAGTTACCCCAGAAACCTGCTTAGTGAATAGACTAGCACAAGTTTCTCCACTAAACTGTCTCGAGTGAAGAGAACCCCCCTAGAAAATCCAAGTGAGTCTAGCCAACGTCTGCTCCAGGTACAGTGGGATCTTCCCTCCACTGTCACCTTAGGAAAGAATCCTATATAATATGGTCACTATGGTTACCAACGAAAACAAATATACCTGGGGGAACAGTCTACGATCCGATACGCACGCAAGGGCAGAGTAACAAGCTCAATCCCTTTGAAGGCTCCTTGATATAATCCAAGGTTTACCAACAAGTGACCCCAGGCTCCTCAACAATGGTTAATTCGAGGTTTACCGTTTTTAATACGTGAATATCTGGCGTCGTTCCCAATGAGGAAGGATTGATTCCCACACTGGTTTGGACACGATCTCGTGCTTCTCCTTTAAGAGGAGCTTTCCCAGAGCATAGATGTAACAATTGGATTTTATCTCCTACCGTAAGATACAACTACTTGTTTGTTTTACTATCTTGGAGAGTTAATTACTCCCTACTGCAAGATACTAGCCTAAGCTATGTTGGTGTAATAGAGCCCTAGAAATAAAAAGATTACTAGATAGATTTTACTTTAAGCGTTATTTTTATTGGTTTTTCTTTAAGTCAAGAGGTGCGGATATGAAACTTATGGTGTGAAGACTCGATTCAAAATCACTAAAAAATGCACTTAAGATGATAAACAATATTTTCCCTTCAATGAATTTCTAGCTAGGAGAGAGTTGAGAATGCAAATGCTTTTAAAAACAAATCTTTCTTAACAAACAAATCAAAAGAAGAGCTTTTTGTCTTTTCCAATACACTAAAAAACGAGACAACTAGTTATGCTCACAAAAATTTCCCTTTTCTTTCAAACACTCAAATACTACAAAAACAAACTTTTTCAAAAGAGATTTTTTTTTTTAATTTTCATAAAACACTCAAAACTATGGAAAAATCTAATCTTGAGATCTATAAATTCTAAGAACTATTTGAAGTAAAAGCTTACAAGATTTCTTTTCAAGGATGTTTTACTTAGCTATAAGCAAACTAAGGACTAATTTGTCCAGAATCACAAATCAGTCAAAAAACAACCAATTTTTGTTTTCTTTTCTAAAAATGAAATCCAAAACTTTTAACACAAGTCTTTTCGAAGTTTCGCAAAGAGAAACGCAAGATGGATTCCTCAACAAAGGTAGATTTTGCAAATGGTCAGACTCATAAGAAGGCCAGTAAAAACCAAGGTGATCTGAGGCCTCTAAGGCTTCTAAGCTCTGAGCTACTACAAGACCAAAATGAAAAACAAGCCCGGTAACCAAAACTTCTAGGAATTTCACCTAAAACCCTAATGCCAATGGAATTAACCTAATAAAAGTTCCTGACAAGTCACATGTAGGTCTAGGCAGAGGCTAAAAACTCCTAAACAAATCCTAAGATGACTGAAAGAGAAAATCTTAAGTTTTTCAAAATTTTGACAAGTTCTGCAGGCCCGCAGTCCACACAGGTGCGGTACCGCTCTGTTTGTAAAGAAAAAGTGCAGATAGGTCCACACTGTGTTACAAGCAGAGGGTGAGGTCCTCTCCCAAAAGTATGAAAAACAAAAAATAATTCAAGATTAACTAAACCTACCCAATCCCACACACATCAAGCCAAAAACACAGTTTCTCAGGTCAAAGTAAAGCAAATCAAAAACTCAAGTCCCCAGTGGAGTCGCCATTTTGTCACACGGAATGAGTCGTTCTTGCAGATAAGATCGACCTCCCTAGTATCTAAAGATATCTAGCGACAAGAAAACCAATCAAATCCTATATTTCTCTAAGTATGCAATTTATAAACAAAGGCAAACAAGTGTTTTAGGCCTACCTTTGGTCCAATGCAAGTTTGTGGAAGCCTCGCTCCGTTGATCCAAATGAGCTCCCTTGTAGAGAACCTGCAAACACAAATAAGCACACAAATTAAATAGCACCTGAAAAGCCAATATAATAAAGCATACTTATCATGATGATCAAGGAATTCATGAAACAAATCACATAAGGCAATTTGTTGAGAAAAATGAATCCGATTGTATTAATTTAAATCAAAGAAGAACTTTACAACCTGTGCCTTGATGCTGTACAAGCTCCTCCCAGGGTCCAGCAAGAAGTCTCCTCTACTTTGACAAGTTTCACTCTCTTCCCAATGAAGCCAAAAGGTATGTGATCTCTCCTCTCAAGCTTAACTAGGAAGTCCTAATTCCACCATAATTTACCCTTAAAAATGTTCAGCTTCTAACCTCCCTAGCAACCAGCCCAATGCCTTAATTTATAGTGCAATGGAGGGAAGTTACTAGGTCCACCTTCAAAGGGATAAAGCCCTCCTTCAAATGGATAAGCTCCTCTCATCAAGGGATTAGCTCCTTCACTTTTGGGATGCATGAACCACCTAGGAGCGAACCATCCACGTCAAAATTCCTTCTAGAATCATCTAGAATTAACCCAAAGTGAGTTTTTAAGAATAAACTTGCGCCATTTTGACTTTCACAGGGGTCCGCACCCACTCCTTTAGAGACAGAGCAGGCAGGTCCGCAGGTAATATGAACAGCGGGTGCGGGACCGCAGGTAATAGTGAGAGAAAGTGTGGAACCATAGCTTTAATGATTTTTAAGGTCTTTCTCTCATTTTCAAAGCTTGACATGAAGAGCTGAGGTTTGAGACTTGCTTAGGAGGACAGTATGAATGATGATAGACCCATACTGACTGCAAATAGTCATGGTGACAATATTTTGTGTAACAAAGTCTAACTTGGAAAAATAAGCAGCTTCTTTCAACTGATCCAATAGATCATCTATGTGAGGAAGGGGATAACGATGTTTGATTGTTATCTTATTCAGTGCTCGTAATCAATGCACATTCTCCACGAGCCATCTTTGTTTCTCACTAAAACGATTGGTGACCCACATGGTGATGTGCTAGGTCTGATGAACCCCTTCTCTAGCAACTCCTGTACCTGCTTCTTGATTTCTCCATTCTCTAAAGCAGACAACCTGTACATTCCAATGTTAGGCAATGGAGCATCTTGTTGCAAATTAATTTCATGCACTATTTCCTTTTTGGATGGCAAACCTTTAGGTTCTTGAAACAAGATATCATACTCTGAAACAACGTTTTCTAAATTGGCTTGTTGTTTAGCATCTCAACCCTCAAATACATTGGCTTTATCAGGTTTCTTTTCCTTTACAGCCATCAGTAAAAATTGTTTGCATGAATTTATCATTTTTTTCATCTACCCTGAGTTTATGATAGTGTAATTATTCTTGAGCTTATGAGCTCTTACAAATTATTCGATTCCATCTTTAACAAGTAGATACTTGTTCTCAGCTCTATAGAAAATAACTTTTTTGTCACACAAGTAAGGACTTCCTAGAACAATTCCACATATATCCAAAGGAATTTTGTCTAACTCAACCTCATCTACAAATGCTGACCCAAAAGAAAACTTGAGTTTGCATTGTCTAGTCACTTGTAGTTGTGCTTTATCATTTAACCATCCTCATGGGTATGGTTTCTTGTGAGGTGTAGTCAGTAATCCCAACTTCTTTACAATTGCTTCAGAGAATAAATTTACTTGTGAGCCACTATCAAACAAAGTATCAATCTTTTGATGTTTGGAAATGACTCAAATATGGAAAAGCTCATGACTTTTTCTCTCATTTTCTTCATCAATAGTAAATTGTGCAGAATTACTAGTAGATGCTTCAGAATTCTTACCTTTTATACCTGTGGCTGCAAGGGTTGTTTCATCTCCTGAGTCCAACCCCAAATATTTCTGAATAGCTGCAGCAGTCTTCTTCTTCTCCCCCTTCAACTTCTTAGGTCTCAGCTCTAGATTCAGAATCCAACAGTGCTCATCATCATGCCCACCCTTCTTACAGTGAGTGCATGAAGATTTGTTTTTCTGTGTAGTATTGGCCTTCCTTACTTTACATTTCTGTTTTCTTTTCTCCTTATTCTTGCTTGCAGTTGGCTGGGATGATCCCCCAACCTCTGGGTTTCCATTCTTTCCTCTAGCTTCTAGACGCATAGCTTGAACAGATACCTCATCTATACTAGTGGGATTAAACATGAGGATAGTGTGCCTCATGTAGCTGTGTAGACCACTGATGTACTTCAATAGAGTCTCAAGTGAGTCTAATGAGATTCCTAGAATCAATGCTCTCTTCCTAAATTCTTGGGTGTAACTTTGTACACTTTTCCCTTTCAACTGTCGAAGAGTTTACTAGCTCATCATGGCTTGCTGCATGTAGGCTAGTGGAAAGAACTACTTTTTGATTGTAGAAACAAATTCACTCCAAACCGAAATAGTCTCACCATGTCTCTTCATGTCAGCTTGGTTCTTGCCTTCCCACCAAACCAAGGCAGTGCCTCCAAGGCGTAGGCTGGCCAGCTAAATCTTGCTCTTGTCTGAGTCGATACTCTACACTCTGCAATAAACATCACTTTGTCTAATCCAATTGTCCAGCTTTTCTGCATTCAACGCTCCATCATATATTGGTAAATCAAATTTTACATCTAGTTTGATCAAAGATGTTTTCTTTTTATGTTACAGGCTATTAGAAGGTGTGAGAAAGCTTTCTTCTTTCCCTTTGCCTTTTGAGTGGTCATGGAGGAGAGACTCTTCTTCTCCTTTATCTTGTTTGGAGCCTGATAAATCTTCATCTTTATGTTTTCTAAAGTCCTTATACATTTCCTCTACCATGGACCTTATGGCCAGGAAAGTATCTATAAATTGAGGGTCTGGCCCCACAGAACCTTCCTCCGACATTGTCTTCCGAGGATAAACTCTTCCAATTTCAGGATTAGTTTCGACCAACTCTCCTTCTCCTAATTTGAGCTTTGATCTAGTTAGCATTCAACAGCTAAATCCAGCACAAGCTTGTCTAACCTTAATAACCTATAGCTCTGATACCACTTGATCTGAAAATCACTTATGTATGATCTCAGTTAATTAATGTAGGTAATACAGACTCATGTGCTGGTGACCTGCCTATGTTATTTTAAGCAACGGATTGATAAGATTGTGAAATACACAAGCAATGGAAAACAATAAGAGAAACAGAGCAAGCAAATGAAAAAACACAACAATTTAATAAGGAGTTCACCCCATCCTCCTGGGCCATGTCTCTCGGTCCGGCCTTCAGTGGTGGCCTTTTCTATTGTAGGGTGGCACTTGGATTCCCCAAGCCACTAGAGTACACAGACTCCCCCTTACAAAGTCTCGACCTCAACTGGTCTTAATGGGATGAGCCCAATTTGGTACTTAGTTCCTGATAGATTTCCTCATAGGGATTTCTTGAACCTCTCAAGCCTTCTCGGTTCTGTCTACTCGATGCTGCCTTAACTCTACAAGTTAGCTCGACTTCTCTATTCTCTTCTTCTTGCTTCACTCTCTATTTTGTCTCCTTTGTCTCTCTCTGTTCTTTGTCTATTCATGGCTTAAAGCCAATCTGTCCCTTGATTATTCTCTTCCTCTTCCATCTCCTCGATCTGCCTGCCTCTGTCCACTTGGAATTCCCTACTTCTGCATCATCGCCACTGTGTAACGTTTCACAGGGAGGTGGCCACTAGTCCCCTCATGAACTGAGCACCAACTCTTCCTTGAATGGTCGTTACTTCGGTTATTCAGTGAAATGATTCATCCACCAACTCAGCAGTCATTTTAGACTCCAAACGTCATATGCCTCAGCCTATTCCTCCATCAAATCCGGTCTCCCATCGGGTGCAATCTCCATCGTTTGATCTGGAGCCTCCAAATCCTACGGTCATCGCTTTTATCGCGTGGTTGACTTGCTCGATTGTTAGCTCGCGATGAGAGCGATTTTCTCTCTCATCCACCAGACACACATCATTCAATGTATGGCATCGCTCGATCCTCTAACAAACCAGCTTACCGCCTGAAATGCCTCCGATATTCCGCCATTTTTGGAGCGCAGGACCTGCCTATCGGTTTTAGCGCTTTTCCCACAGTTTTACCTATTTTCCACATGACCGAGTGCCAAGGATTTTCCTTCTCTGAAGTTTTTATCCTGCGATGTGCGATAAAAACACGTCAGAAACGACCTAAGTTTTCTAATCTGGACTCCCTATTTTCTAGTTTGTGCCACTCCACGGTCTCCATGGGCCAATGGTCAGCGCACTTTGATCAAGGGTCCTCATTGTTCTATGCTGGCTGCAACTGCCACTATCCAGAGGTCCTTCTTGATAGCTCGTTGTTTATAAGATTTTTGAAGTCTGACATGATTTGAAACAGTCATAGAACTCTGATAATTTTCATGGATCCAATTCAGATCACACAGATACTCACGAGCTTTTTGTGTCTCAGGGCAAGTATGCCAACGAGATACTCACGAGATTCCACATGGAGAGAAGCAAACCCATGGAGATGCCTTTAGGATGTAACTAGAGAAATGAGGATGCTACTTCAGGGGAAGTACTGGAAGCTACATTTTATATGAAGCTTGTGCGTTCACTCATGTACTTGGTGAAAACACGACTGGAGATGTGCTATGAAGTTAACCATCTTAGTCAAGTGATGGTTACACCTACCAAGTTGTATTGGAAGGCAGAAAATCATGTGTTGAGATACCTCAGGGGAACTTCTTAGTATGGATTATGGTAGAGATGGAAAGAGGGAGTGAATCTTCAAGGATTTACCAATGGAGATTGGGCAGGGAGTCCATCCAATAGGAAGAGCACATCAGAAGTGATCTTTATTATTGGGTCAGTAACAGTTTCTTGGTACAACAGGTAACAAAGATCGATTGCACTTAGTTTGGTAGAGGTAGAGTAGATGGCTTCAAGTCATGCAGCATGTGAGGCAATTTGGATGAGGAAGATCCCGGTTGGTTTGTTTGGTCAGTAGATGGATTCAACTATGATTTAATATCATAACTAGAGTTGTATCAAATTCTATAAAAATCTCATTTTTCATGATCAGTCCAAGCATATTGATATTCGATATCATCATCTCAGAGATTGTGTATTGAGGTGAATTATGTTGTTATAGTACATTCCCATGGAGGAGCAAGATGTTGGCATTTGGACACAGGCATTGTCAAGATGTAAATTTGAGTTTCACAGAGACAGGATGGGGGTAGCTGATAATCCCTTTCTTGTTGAGAGGGAGTGTTGAGAAATGGCAACAAGAAATTCCAGTTTAATTTTTCCTTGAATTAAAATGAGAATTAAAATCGAATTCTATTCTCATAGCAACTTGTAAATAGTCAATTAACGTAATTATCTTAAGAATTTTGGGTTGGAAGTATTTCTGTAGTCATGTATATGTTCTCCCTAAGCTTTAGGAGTCCAATATGAGTTTAAATTGAGTTGGAAATTAGATCCCTCAATTTACTGAGTTAAGTTTAGTTAAATTAGATCCAAATTGTTTATGGAACTAATAGAGGACTAACATTCATTTTGTGCACTAGTGCATCCACTAGTGCTAATCTAGTTAACTGAAGATTCCCTTGTGAGAAAATCATGCATGTCAGTTTAAAGAAAGACCCAGTTGAGACTAGAGTGCAGGGACAATGTACTATCAATTTTATTATTTACTAGAGTGTAAATATAATGCATGCATCAGATATTGATCCTATGTTTGGATTGCGCAGTTTTGGAAGCATGAATTCCCTTTAAATATTGGCTATTTATCAGAGGAATTATGTAATATATTAGGGGCTTGGGGAGCTGTGGAATTGGCTAAGTATTAGCCAAGAGCTATCTTGTGAGCTGAGAGAGTTGAGCATACTTGTACGGAATTGTTCCAGTGAGAACAATATTTGTGTCTTCACTCATATTTCTAATAAATGCAATACAGATAGAGGTATTTTGAGCAGTGTATTTCCCCAGATACATCTTGTGTTATGTGCCATTGATTTATCTTCTTCTTGTTCATATTGTTTTCATCGATCTATTGGCTTGCGTTGGTTGAAAGTAGAAGTAGATTATTGTCTTGTGCTTTAGTACACTGCATGAGCTTGTGAATCTATAGCATTTTCTATGCACTATCTCGGTGAATTCACTTGCTTCACCTCCCTATGGAGGAAGCCTTTCTCTTATTTCACCCTTTATTTATTTATTTAATCGATACTTATTATTTTCAATGGGTGGAAGAGGGATCCTGACTTATTCAGAGCATGGGTCCAGGTTTCTCCTTCAGATAATTATTTTAAGACCTCTAATATTGGTTCTCTTGCTTTACATTTTCCTTTATCCTTTCTCTACTAGATTGGAAAAGTGTTAACACACAGGTAGATTTTACACCAAGTTGAGTAGTTTAGACACTAGCATAGGTGTAGATCTAATATGTTCCCTGAAGGTTATCTTATTGGCTAAATCTTATTTTCCATCTGGACTTATCTCAACCTACAACATTTTCCTAAGACAAATAAGGAGAACAAACAAAAAGGAAAGTGTTGTTGTTGTCACACTTTCTATTTTATTCCACCATAAATTCCTTTAGATCTAATCGCTTTTCAAAAAAAGTCTTATTGGACAAAACAAAAATAAAATACATGAAACAAAACAAAAAGAACCAAGAAAATGGAGGCGGGACATGAAACAACATGCATAATATATAAGAAGAAAACAAATGGATGTAGAGACTCAATGGAGATCAGGAAATAAGGTGGATGCAATGAAAGAGGAACTAAATGCAACTAAACCTACTCGTAGCCTAACAAACTAAAAGGTTAGGGCTAAGTGTAATGATATTTCCATTTAATCCATCATAATTTCTCCTGACCTGTAATCACAAAGATACGAGCAATGAAAACAACATAATACAATGTGAAAAAAAGGATAGAAGTTGGAAAATATTGCACCAAAAATTGGAGGTCTTTCTTAAAGAAAGAAAGATGTGTCATATTACATATCTTTACCCAACCTATTACCTTACCTTCTCAATGAAAACCATAATCAAACAAACCTTGATGGTCCTTTGTGAACATACTAGCACCTGTATTATCTTCCTTAGAAAACATCAAAGTGATCGGAACTTGCTTTTAGCAAATGGGCTTGTTAAGTAAGATGCTTCCAACTGATCATAAAATTGAAAACAATCCTCTTGAAAACCCTAAAACTTTTGTAAAGATAAATTTCCAATTAAAGGGCATGGAATCAAGATGATAGTTTTGTAAGGGGAAATTATTTTTACCATGTTCAGAAAGCTTATCAAGATAGTGAGGACTTTCCATAACCATTAGCGAAGGCTAAAGTGCCTCAAATTCTTATCAATTATCTCAGTATTGAGATAATAAACCATAAATATTGAATGATGTAAAATAGCTGCCATGATATATACTGATGGGAAAATGACAAATTGAATAAAAATTATCATGATCAGATAGACTAATCATATCATAAGACTCTTGATCAGTAAATGATAAAAATAGATAATTTTGAATGGCTTTGAAAATTCTTTGAAAAAAAGAATCATGTTTCTCATACATTGAATGTGGAAAACCATTTTCTTCTAATTGGTGACAAAATGGAGTTACATCATAATCATTAAAAGAATTAAAAAGGAATTCTGGTATGGATAACACATGAATCGAGTCAAGATATGATGCATGAAAAAGAGGAACTTGATTCAACATATAACATAAGCATTCACTAACACTCAAGAGGAGATATGGTTCCATGAAGAAAATAATTAGCATTATAACATTCATAAGAAGGACTATTTTCAAAAGCATATGATAGGTATGGATCTTTCAGTCAATGATAATATTTAAATGATCTTCTTCATGGCTTTGAATATTCATGGAAGGTATACACTCCAAACCCAATTTAGATTGAAGATATTTTGATGAAGATAAGTTAACTAAAACAAAATTTTCAAACTGATTAGAAACTGAATCTTGAAAGTCAAAAGAGCTATGTCTATAATACCATAATTCTTTCAAGAAGGAATTTGCATTTAGTGAAATAATGCAAAGGATACAATTGTGCGAGAAAATCCATATCTGACTTAGTTTATGGATATTACCAGAGTTGTGAGAACTTAACATAACCATCAACAGAAGTTGAAGTGCCTCGACTTTCTGATAAGTCCTAAAAATTTCCAAGATTGTAGAATGAGATATCGAATATTGGATCAGATCATGCATGGTGTATGGACAACTACCATTAGTAATTTCAACAAGATCCATATTATCCAAATGGAAGCCTTCTAAATCAATGATTTCGTCATAATTTACATCTTAGAAAAACAAATTACCCAAGTCAAAAGATTCTTCTAATTGCATATCTAAAGATGGAAAAATCAAACAAATCTCATAAGTAACCTGTATAGAAGAATTTTCTTCATACAAAATTGGAAAATATAAGGAATAGAATAGATCCTTGATAAGTTTATTACCTTCTTCTTCATCATGGATTACCTAACTACCTAGTGTCAATTGAAAATCCAACTCATTATATGATGAACGTAAAGAGCATGGAGTCTCTTCATCACAAGCTGATGCATTATAAATAGTAGAACACAAGGGATAGTGAGGTGAAGAGGAAGCTTCCATAATAACATCTTATTTAAATAAAACATATTCAAGATCTGAATATTTCAAATAAAAATCTTCTTGAGAAACTGGAAGATTAAATGGTGCACTTGGAAAACTATAATTACATACCTCAGTGGAATCATAATCATTAAAATGATGATTGTCCAGTACTTTAGATTGATTCGACAAATTAACTTCATTTGATTCATCACCAAAATTGCTAGATTCAAAATCAACTACATATGGAATAACATTATCTTAACACAAAGGATTTTTAAAAAGAGAATAAATGTCAAGAGAATCCTCACCTTCTTGCTCCTCTACCTGTAAAAAATGACTAAATTGAATATGATCACTATCTAGAGAATCTGTAGAAGGAGATTGATCAAGTGGATCAAGGGACAAAGGGTTATGAGAATGAGAAGATAGAGGATGATAAGAGTCCAAATAATATTCAAGGCTAGATTTATGAGTATCAACGCCATATTAGGTAATGGAAAGATTAATCTCCACAATATGCTTCATGAACCATTCCAAGGTTTCCTCCATTGGATCTGAATCATGAATAGTGGAAGAAGATTGAAAAGATGGATTAGAAATTTGATTTTCAGATTTCCCAACTTGAACATCATCATAGGGAGGCGCCCAAATTGGTACTGGAAAACGAGGAGGACAAGGAACAAAAGGAACAGTAGGCTCCTCCTATAAGATTGGGGGTGTCTCACATTTTTCAAAAGTTGGAAGAATAGGAACATCTAGAGGTTTATAATCACGTTGATTCAAAGAAGTCTGAACCAAATGTTCGAACTTTTGCTTAAAAAAATCCAAATCCATATCTTCTTCAAGAAACTCATAACATAGGTGAAGGAATATGTTAGAAAAGTCCTCAATTGATTCATCTGGATCCATTCTATGTTAATTGATTCGTTTATAAACATCTCAGTAATCATACAAATAAAATGCTTGATGAAACTCCTTAAGAAATTGACAAGGTATGACACCATTTATTAACACGACCTTCAAGTTGGGGAAGAATGACATACAAGAAAAATATTCATCATAAATTTCATAATATTCAAAGAATTTAAGAAAATTAGAGATGTGCTCATCCATGGATGCTCCATCCTCACCATGTGATTTCAATTGAGACAAGTCATAAAGAGAGGCTAAGCGGGGATTCAAATTTGATGAGACAAACCTAAAATAGAGAGACACCCTGGAAGTATGATTTGTGGATGATCCATTAAATATAAGAGATTCAAACAGACTCAATGGGCACAACTTGCCATTTTTGTCCTCCTTCTAGCACGAAAATCTTAACAACGCTGCATACCGCCAACATACAAGGGATCTCTCTGATATAAGGTTCCAACTAGACCTCACACCATTTGGTGTAGGAATCCCATTCAGAATGTGGCCCATTGTAATTTACTTACAAATATACCTTGGCTTTAACTGTCAACACAAGAGAGAAGTGCAATTTCCCTTCGAATGAGCAAGCTAGTATGCCTTGTGAATGTTTGATTTCTAATATATCAAGGTTCTTCTACCATGGGGAAAATTTCAGTGAGCATCTAAGAGAGAAGTAATAGTACTACCCTAAATCAGACACACGTGAAAGAGAAATTTTCACCTAATATCAACTAAAATAGCTCACAAGGATGCGACAATCATTATAGCATAACAACACATTTCCAACAAGGAGCATTGAAGTAACCAAAATAGTTCAACTAATCCAGTACTAGTGAAAGAAAACATGAACCAAAAATATTCAAGGAATAGTCTTATAAACATTCACAATCCATGTGTGAAAATGTGTTGAACTAGAAGGCTTCAATATTAAAAAAAATACCCAATATACATAAATGCTATGAACAGCACTAGCTCCAACAGTGGAGATTTAGAGGCATTATTGTTCCCCAAAAGTACTAACTTTGTCTCTCCAATGCCTTGTGGTAGAAGCCGAGGTTAAAAATCCTTTACATGTAAAATAAGGATCTATTTATAACTTGAGGAATGATATTTCACATCCTCATGACTCTTGACTTTCCAACTTCTAGTGACCTTTGGACTTCTACAACCTTTGGAGTTCCAAATGACTTTTGGAATTACATATGACTTTTGATATTACATGTCTTTTGGAATTCCGTGACTCTTTAGTTCATACATGACTCTTCAAATTACACTTATTAATCTTTTAGAATGATTATAATAATACATCATGACTTCCACATTATCATATAATGAGACTTGACATGTCACTATCTTTGATGACTGGGACTAATAACGATTGATGACATGGACTTTTTCTAGTGGTGACATGGTTGCCACTTGTATCTTCATTTCTTCATGTAACTTCAATTCATTGATGTCCTCACCCTCAAAAGGTTCTTTGATGTAATGGAGTCTTTGGGTTCTTTGATCATCAAGTTTCAAGTGTTCTCTTTGTTTTTCATGCAGCTTCCTATGTTTGTTCTCTTTTCTTGATCTTCCTTGTGTGTGACTACCATGATGTCTTTGAAATACCTGTATATGCAATCACTCATGAAGAGAAAATATTAGCCTGAAAATATCCTATTCTACCATGGTCCATGCATATTTTCTTTTCCGGCCTTTTCAGTGCACTTGAGAGGGACAAAATGGGCTTATGGGTGCACTTTGAAATGTTGAAGGGCTGAAGGGGAAAGGATTTGTGGCTTTGGAATGCGCTAATGAAATCAAGAGAGGGAGACAGTCAAGGTAGGGCATATGGTGCAAGTCTAAAGGCTGAATGGGAATGCTTCAGGCTTCCCAAGTGCATTGTACACTCAAGGGAGAGAAAGAGGGAGCAGGGTGCACTCCTGAAGGCTAAAGAATGAGGCTTTGTGCCATCAAAGTGCACTCATGTGCTCAAGAAACCAAGGAGGGTGTATCCCTTCAGGTAAAATGAGTTCTCTAAAAGAGGGAAAGTTCCTATGGGTCAAAGGAGTGCTTTCATGGAAGGCACATTCCTTTGGGTCGAAGGAGTGCTCTCAAGGAGGGTGCATCCCTTCAAGTCAAAGGAGTGCTCTCAAGGAGAGCGCATCCCTTTGGGTCGAAGGAGTGATATCAAGGAGGGTGCATCCCTTCAGGTCAAAGTAATGTGCTCAAAGTAAACCAATGAGGGCACATGGTGCAAGTCCAAAGGGTGCTAAAGGATGAAGCTTCAAGCCTTCAAAATGTACTCATGGACTCAAGAGACCAAAGAGGGTGCATGACACAAGTCCAAAGGATGAAGTATGAAGCTTCATTCCTTTGAAGTTTTCTCATGTGCTCAAAGGGTTAAGAGGGCACATGGCATATTGTGGAAGGCTAAAGGGTGGATCTTAAGGCCTTCGGGGTGTTCTCATGCACTCAAGGAGGACACATTCCTTCAAGTCAAAGGAGTGCGCTCAAGGAATACTTAGATTTTAATAGGGCATAGTTCTAAACAAGGAAGGGGAAGGTGCTTAATGAGTGAAGTCAATGATTTTGAAGGGCACGGGGTTCACTTCTAAACAATGAAGGATTCCCTATCAAAGCTTCCAAATGCGCTCATGTGCTCTTTGCCTCAATGGCTTTGCTTTGAAACCAAAATTTGTCAAAGTATGGGAGATAGGACAAGGGAAAATCATGATGAGTTTAAACGTAAAACCATGGGTGAATCATACCAACTCATCACGAAAAATTACACAAGATTGACCAAGGATAAATATACATCAAAAAGCCACTTTGTACATATTCCCAAAGTACCACGAGTGAAGTGTGTGCGACTACAATCCAGAAGTGTCATTTTACAACAAAAAAGTTGTTATGACCATGAAATGCACCTAAATATGTTCTAATCAATGTGAAGACACTTGAGATCATTCAAGGACACTTGAAATTCATAGAATAACATGAGACAACACTTGGTCATCAAGGAAACACTAGATATGATGGTGATAGTAGGCTCCAAAATTTGAATGTAGTGAAATTTTCAAGGATGTTGTAGCAGTGACAACACCTTCCCTTCATCCATAATTTCTTTGGCCATCTCTTGAATGGTTTTGTTTTTCCTTTCAACCACTACATTTTGTTGTGATGTGCATGCTACTAAGTACTAACTCTTTATTCCATGTTTTTCATAGACATTTTCAAATTATTTTAAGGTGAATTCTCCTCCTGTATCATATCTCAAGCATTTAATATTGAGTTCCTTCTTATTTTCAACCTAAACCTTAAATACTTTAAACCTAGCCAGGGGTTCTGACTTTTGGTTCAACAACATTATCCAAGTAGAACTAGTAAAATCATCAATATATAAAATAAAATACATTTCTCCTCTTGGGCTATGTGTTCTTGTGAGACCAGAGATATTTGTATGAACTAGATCCAAAAGTTTAGAACACGAGAAATCCTTATTTTTATACTACGTGCTTGTATGTTTGCTAAATTGGCAAGACTTTCAACTAGAATATCAAGCCTTGATAGTCTTGGTAAGCCTATGACTTCCCTTAACTTATTGATCTTGATTAAGCTGTCAAAATTTACATGTCCCAACCTTTTGTGTCACAACCACATTTGATCTATTGTACTCAAATAACAATTCACTTTGGAATCATCAAACACATACACATTGTTGTGAGTCTTGATTGCCTTTCCTACCAACTTTCCATTTTCTACTTTTTGTATCTCACAATCCTTGAGAAAAAATTCACATCATAGCCATTGTCACACATTTTGCTTACACTCAATAGGTTGTGCTTGAGACCATCCACATATAGGAAATTTTGTGCCTTGGTATTTTCATCCAGACTAACTATGCCCTTTCCTTTTATTTGTGCAGCAACATTATTTTTGAAAGTGACACTCCCTTTACTTTTCTCTTTTAAAAACAAGAACGTTCTCTTATCTTCAGTCATATTCTTGTAGCAAAGACTATCTACATACCATTTTACTTCCTAGTTGTGTCCATATAAAGCAAGTCAACGTTCGTAACATTTCTCTATATTTTGTTTCCACCTCTTCATGCATCTTGGATGCACTGACTATTTAGAGATTTGTTATCTAGATGGAAAAAAAAAAATTCTTTTGCATCCATTCTCCTTGTGGCCATTATTACATTTAAAACAATTAATTTCAATTGGCAAGGGAAGAAAAGGAATTTCTACTCCTATAGAATGAATTTCTAGACCTGATAGTATCTAGATATGAAATTTTCATCTCTTTCAACTTTGACATTTCTACTCTTAATGGCTTTATGTCCAAAAATAAGACACAAATAAAAATTACTATAGAACAACTTTGGATACCTAAAGTTTGAGTAGTGATGAGCTTGAGTAGATTGATTATACCTTGGTTTCGTTGCTAAATGATTTGCATTTATGTATGGGGAAGCATTTGAAAACTTAACAAACATGTTTTTTTGTTGAGTAATATTTTTATTTTTCTTTCATTTATCATCATTGGCTCTTCCTTGCAATTCCTTTGTGTAGCTTTAAATACATTCACATCCTATGGACTTGCTATTATTCTTTCCTTTAAAAGTTTTTTATGGCTTTAAGTGTCCCAGACCTATATTTTTCGCTAGGGATATTTGACTACCAAAAATGTGGTCTAGTTTCTCTATTCCTTCAACAAATGTTTTGTCCAAATCCACTTCCATTTTGGATTTCCCAAGGTTTACTCTCATAGCTATAGTATTTCCTTCTAAATTGTTGTAGTTATATTCTCGTTTCATTATCAAATAATTCAAAACCTCTTCTTTCCTTTTCACTTCCTCAACCTTGAGTTTCAGAGACAGAATTTCCTCTTTATATGATTCTATAATTGTTTTCTCCTATTTCTTGATTAGCTCTTATTTAAAAAAAAATCTCATCCTCCGGCTTATTATAATCCTTTTTGTTTTATTCTAATTGTTTCTATATAATTTCCTTTCTCTTAATAACTTCTTCAAGTTTTCTCTTTGATTAACAAACTCTTCATTGTTAGAGCTTTACATACCTTCCTCAACTCACAGTAGTTACTCTTTTAGTATCTTTTTCTTCTTCCTGGCCTTCTTTAGTTTGTCAAGAGCAATGATGGTCTGTCCTTCAAGATCCACTATGCCTTCTTATTCTTACTTGAGGTCTAAGTCATTCTTGGAATTAGGCTTAGATTCAAAATCCATGAGTAACCATTCATCGATCTCATCTTATAAATAACCTTCACTATTTTATTATGAAGCAGAATTTTCCTCTTTGGGGTAAAGCTGCTTTTGGAAGGACTTCTTCTTCTTATATTTTTTAGCTTTATCTCAGGGATTTTGATCCTTTTCCCTTCCTCGCTTCTCCTATATGAGAAATTGGAGGAAAAATTCCCAACTCTTCCACATTCAAAGAATCTAAAGGGTAACTTTCCCTTATAATTACCTAAACCTCATTTTAGCTTTCTAGCAAATTGACCCAAGTCTTGATCGGATTCATATATGGAACACTATTGGTGATATTTGTGTTCCTTAGTCTTCTTCTCTTTTCCTATCTTCATCTCATAGCTTGTGAGGGTTTCATGTAGCTACTTGACTGTGAGATACTTTAAGTCTATCTTCTCTTCAATGGTTAAGATTTTAGCATTGAATCTCATAGATAGATATCTTAGTACCTTCTGGACGACCACATCATTTTTTATGTCCTCCCCAAGTCCTCTAATCATATTTTCTACATCATCAACTCTAAGAAAATATTCTACTATATATTCTTCTTCACTCATTCTTAAGATTTTAAACCTCATTCTGAAGGACTGAAGCTTGGCTTGCTTAACTTTCTCAACTCCTTCATAAATATTCCTAAGCTAGTCCCATACTTCCATGGTAGAATTACAGCGCATTAATTTTAGTAGTTCAGATTGATTAAGACCAAAGAGAATGTCATTATTGGCCTTTGCATTGTTCCCATAAACCTTTTTACCATCTACATCTCTAGGAGGGGTATCTAGAACAACATAGTCAACTAATACTAAACTCCAAACATCTACACCAAGGGAGTTGAGATAGGATTCTATCTTGACTTTACAGAATACATAATGTTTACCATCAAAGACTAGTATCTTACTTGAATAAGCACCTTCACTTTCTTGTCTATTCATGGTTCCCTATCGATTTTCCTTTGAATGGTTAAGTTGTTCCTGAAGGAACCAATCTCTTATACTAATTGTTGGGAATTAGTAATTACTAAGAGGGGGGGGTGCATTAGTGATTAACGAATTTTCTTTCCCTTATTTGAGAATTTAAACTATCAATGGCATACAGTCAAACAACACATGAGATACCAACATTCACATACATTTGACACAGTGATTTATGTGGAAACCATTCCAGGAGAAAAAACACCAAAGCTTGTTTTGTATTATGATGATAATAAAGGAACTAACTCTAATTACAACATATTCCATACAATCAAACAACACATGAGATACCAACATTAACTTACATTTGACACTGTGATTTATGTGGAAACTATTCCGAGAGAAAAACCACCAAAGCTTATTTTGTATTATGATGACAATAAACACTCTAACTCTAATTACAACATATTTTTGTGAGCACCCACTCACAAGAATCCCTAACCCCTTTCATATCAGCAAGCCACAACTAACCTATAGGTTCCAACCTCTTATAAATGCATACCCCTACCTGCTTCATTCAATAGTTCTAATTTTCATACAAATTTCAAACTAAGAACAAGGTCCTACCCTAGTATTACAATTAAATTATGACTACAGTATGTTTTCTTTCTATAAGTCCTTCTCATTTGCTTTGCACACACACTTGAGTTGTCTTTTCCTCAGATTTTTATAGTCTAAAGAACTCATTGTCCTTAACTTAGCATACATAGTATTGCCACTCAGCCATAAAATTTCCTCTACAAATGTAACACCCCTATGTTTTGCTTTTTGTACATTGGCTATTTTTATACTTTTGAACTATTATTGGATTGAATGGCTATGGAAGCCATAATGGGACTTATGTGATGATGTAAATATTTTATTATTTTTTTAACGGTGGTTCACGGATACTGAGTTGCCACTACATCCACAGGAAATTCCAGGTAGATCAACCCAAAGGGATCTACCCATCAGTCAGACTAGCAAGTCATAGCCCCAAGGGCGTCAAGGATATTTGACCTTGTGACCTCCTGATAGGTGAGGGAACTCAGCCAACTAAGCTAACTCTTAGGGCTCTAAATATTTTATTATTACCTGAGTAAATAAATAAAAAATTTAGAAATATTTAGAAAATAGCACTAGAGTTTTAGAATACTTCTTGCCAACTTAGGAAAAGTTGTTAATGGTTACAATTCCACATGTTGGTCCTTTGCTAAAAGTCTCCTAAAAATCCCTAGGAGAAAATAGTTAAAAATAGTAGCATAATGGGAGAGAAATATTATGTTAATCACTTAGTTCGAGATAAATTCTAAGTGCGGTAAAAATCGAAATAAAACACAATGGGAGAGAAAGGCGTGCTTTAAATAAAAAATAAAAGTTTTTCTTTTTGAAAACTAAAACAAAAAGTCGTAGACAAAATGTCCGCAGACCATAAAGCACAACATTGCAAAAAATATGTTTGGAATAAATCTATAAAATAAACCACTTAGGAACCAAACAGGTTGTTAATTCCTGATGGCAAGAAGGTATTATCTCATAGGGAACTATTGGAGATAGTTCAAGTTTGGGTGGAACGTGCTCAGTTCCCTAACATTCCCAAGGTATTAATGGGTAGATGATTTTTTTTTAATTCTTATCTTGGTGTTTAATGATTTAATTATATGTGTTGACATAATAGTGGAAAGGATGCATGCTTGCGTTCGAATTGCACATTATAATATCTGCATGCATGATTATTTATTATTAGTCTTTGTTTACTAGTTTTATATGCATGCATGTAATAACAGTATAATGAAAGGAATTGTTATAATGAAATAAATCTGAAGTTGTGATATGATCTGAGTGTAAATATTTAAGAGGCATGTAATACTTAACAAAATTGTATGGAGTTAATGTATGAAACCTTGTTGCGATTTTGATGATATATGAATATGGAAAAGTAAAGATTGTATGGTATATAAAAAAGGATCTAAATATGACAACATAAATTCTAAAAGTTTCTCCTAAATTATCTAAAGGAGTTTTATTGGATATTATAATTTTTACTGAACTTTTATCTAATAAAATTGTGGACATATTTGTTACTCTGAATGATATATAAACCAAAACCAAAGACAAGAGATACAGTAAGATTGAGATTATTCCATTGATTAGATTATGATAAACTTATACCTAAAATAAAGAAACACATTTTTTATACACAGGATGGAACTATTACTAACTCTAAATGTATGATATATTTTCTGTTTGTAAGTCTAGTGGAAAAGGAAATGAAAGATAGAGTATTTCCATCTACATGTACCTCTAAATATAATTAGATTTGTTTTAAAATTTTATGAGTGTCTATAGTAAATACTCTAGAAATCTTACGTTTTTATACAAAGTATGCTAGAAGTATTATATAGGTAAATAATTTGAATTGCTTACCACTACTGATTACAATAAATGGAAATAATTCCCATCATAAATAACTACTAGAATCTATTATTATGAAAAAATAAGGTAGTAAGTTGAGACTACCATCAAAGAGTGGTTAGCTCTTGATGTAGCGAAAGAGGGACAATATAGACAGAAAACCATAAAACCATGCTACATGGTATGTTGTTACAAAGGCATTGTTAAATAAATTAAGTTAATTATAAAATAGAATCTAATGTAGGTACTATTCAAAGTTATAGTGAAGAATGAGTAAATATAATTATAGAAAAAGATATTAATGACATAGTAAACAAGATGTTCATTAACGTCGATTTGGAGCAGAAACAAGTATTACATAGAATACCTTAACCATAGATTGGCATCATGTCTGTAATTAGAATTATATAGAATTTTGTGACTATCATGTCTCACGAAATACATACAAGAGGTCACATACAAATCATATAAAGACTCTTGTAATTTTCACAATTAGCAAGGCTAAGATTCTAATAAACATGTTATATATATATATATATATATATATATATATATATATATATATATATATATATATATATATATATATATATTCGAGAAGAATAGTTGTTATAGTCAAGGCCTTGGGCCAAGAAACTCATTTTACATCATTTTTTATAAATAGGAATGTGAGTTTAACCTTTGTTGGGTAGAAATTAAACTATGAGATATAAATTAAGAAAATTTTGAAAGAGCATTCTAATAACCCTAGTTGACTTCCATAAATTGTCTAGTCAGCCTAGCCACACATAATAGGTTAGTGAAGTAGAATGTCAACCTGTAGGATTCGATGTCAAAATCAAATTTTTGGAAAGAATTGAAAATTTTACCAAGCAAAATTTTACTACTTTTCTCAAAAATTCCATGAGTGTTACCTGGGAAAACATGGCATGAGCTAGGGTGATAATCTCTTAAAGAGTTATAACAACAAGAAATGGGAAATTTGAACCAAGAGACACAAATAAGGGGAGATTTTAATAAAATATTTTCCCTAATAGAACTTGGGTCACCCAATTATTCAAACCCCATGTCGCCTATAAACCAAACTATTCAAACCCCATGTCGCCTATAAACCAAAGAGTATATTATAAAATGAATTTTGATTTTGTATAACATATGGGAACCATTAAAATCAAAAACATCATCTTAGATGAAGGTATATATGGGATGAATGGAATGTTTCCTCTCCATGAAAACTTGTTACCAACCACAACATAGAAATTGTGAATTTTAATAGAA
Organism: Pinus tabuliformis; assembly: GCA_031772625.1. Classification (NCBI taxonomy): domain Eukaryota; kingdom Viridiplantae; phylum Streptophyta; class Pinopsida; order Pinales; family Pinaceae; genus Pinus; species Pinus tabuliformis. The sequence continues at coordinate 1,720,458,447 of CM062818.1, read as the reverse complement.
AACAAAAATAACCCTGCAAATACATAAATGTGCACCATAGCCAAATGATATAATGTCGAAAGGAAACCAACATGACCCAAAATTAGTTTAGGGTTTGAAACCCTTCACTAATAGATAAAAACCCTATGGGTATTGTATCTTGCGCACAGAAAAAACCAAAAGGAAAATTTTGGCAAGCTATAAATCACTATCTAAAAATGTGTATGAAAAGGAACTAGATGAGAGCCGAAAATGATGTTGAAACCCCAAAATTTCTCTTAAATATATTTGTGTGGAAACTCACATTTTCCTCTTGGGTGAAAATTATGTTGAAACCCAAAAATTTATCTTAAATATATTTACGTGGAAACTCAATTTTTTCCTGGGCATAATAGCTATTTAGCGCATAAGGTAAGGAGAAAAAACATTATTTGGTCAACTCCTATACAACCCAAAAGGAAATGAAGTTAGGGTTTTATCCACAAGTGGAAATATTGTCAAATGTTAAATGGAAAAGTGGAGTAATACTAACATTTAAGGAAAATAAATCCATAATACCCCAATTCGAAAGACATATATGGTGCTTTAGCCATCCCTAAGGTACCTGTGAATGGAAACCAAATATTTCAACAATGCCATGATACATAAAAATGGAATTCGAAATATAAATGGAATCACACCAAAATGCATACATGTATCCATATATTCCAAAGAGCACCATAAAAGAAAGGAAAGATAGAATTTACCTTCTTTGTATGGGGTGAATATGTATATACATAAGTTGTGAGGTATTAATACTCTAAATTAATGTCATAAAATAAGAATGTGAGTGGTAAATGTTTTTGAATCACTATGGTATATGATAATGGATAGTAAGAACCCAAGTTTGGTATATGTATGAGGGAAACCTTTATTCACAAAAGTGGCAAAAATAAGCCTTACAATAAGAAAGTAGAGGCAATGAATTGAAAGAAAAATTAAACTCTTGAGTAATTAAAGCCAAGCATACCATGAAATGGAGGCGGATTATATGAAGAACACAATAATTGTATACAACTATTGGCCTGTTGATAACTCTCCTAAAAACGAGAACAAAATAATCTCAATGATGACCAAAGTATTCCAAGTTGAACTAATAAGTTTATAAGGCATTACATAGAGTGCATTACATATAATCCTACCCTTGCAAAATAACAACATAATCAAAATTATAATTTGATAGTACCTTGTATAGTAAATATGCATAGGAACAAAAAGAAAAGATAACATTTCTAATGCAAGGATAATTATAGTAAGGACATAAAAGAAAAAAAAAATATTGTATTTTGAGGTATGTTACAACAAATCTTATTTTGTTGTTCCACATTGTTTTTGGCTCATTCACACCTCTCACAAACTCAACGACATTCCCTGGAATAGAATTATATCATTGCAACACATTATAGAGAGTTTCCTTACACTGTATCACATAGTTCGAGAACTACATTAAATGAATCAGACCTTGCAAGAGAGTAAACATTGGAGCACAAAATGTAGGAATTTACAGGGTAAGTTCCTCAGAAAGAACACCAAAAGGACACCGCTCACAACCAGATCTCAAATCAATACACCAGTATTTTTGACGTGTTTAAAACCCTCAAAGAGGGAAACAGTCCACGACCTGAGCCAACGTGGCCACTTCAGGCAATTTATTAATCAAAGAATGAAAATTTACATAAGCTTTCTCTCATAGACGGATTACCCGAACAATGACCCTCCATGCGCTTTAAATAGAACTCATGGACCAATCGGGTGTCAAGCCACGGATCAAGTGTCGGTAATACCGAGGAGAGAGTGAACCGTCGGATCACTACATATCGTGACCGTCGGATTGTAAGTTACAAAATGTACAATGGTAAAGAAACACACTTTACCTAACTCTATACCTAACTCTATACTAGACCAAGTTGAACTTAACTATTTCCTATGTGTCGGAATATCCTAACATCCCCCCTTAAGAACAACTTGGGATAGGATTGAAGGATTTACAAATATGACACAATAGGAGAAGGAAGGAGGCACTAGAGCCTATCCCCCCTTAGTGACAACTTCCTGAACTCCAAGCATATATCGAAGTTTAGTGAACTTCGCCTCTGTGAGAGACTTTGTGAAGATGTCTGCAACCTGATCATCTGTTGAACAATATTGCACTTCAAGAACATGGTCATGAATGAGTTTTCTGATGAAGTGCATGTGTAGTTCAATGTGTTTGCTGCGCTGATGCTGGACTGGATCTTTGCATAGCTGAATGGCACTTTGATTATCACACCAAAGTGTGGTTGGATGCTGCTGCTCAAAGCCAAACTCTGATAGGATCTGACGAAGCCACAAGGCTTCCTTACTAGCTTCCACGGCACCACGATACTCTGCTTCTGCTGACGAAAGAGAAATGGCAGCCTGTTTCTTACAAGCCCATGTAATAGGTCCTGAACCAAGAGTGAAGACATAACCGGCAGTAGACTTCCGATCATCAGGGTCACCAGCCCAATCAGAATCAGTGAAACCAACTAATAGAGGAGCTGCTTTGGCACTGTAATGAATCCCAAACTGTACTGTACCTCGAACATAACGAAGTATTCTTTTAGCTGCTTTCCAATGACTTTCACGGGGGTTTTGCATAAAACGAGCAACAAGGCCAACAGCAAAGGAAATGTCAGGACGAGTATGGGTTAAATACAAGAGTTTTCCTACAAGTTGACGGTATAAGGTAGCATCAACTTCAGGAGAAGTACAAGAGACTGAAAGTTTGACTCCAGACTGAAAGGGAGAAGGGGCTGGCTTACAGTCTTCCATGTGAAAATGACGAAGAATATCACAAGCATACTTGGACTGGGAAAGGGAAATACCCTCCTTGGATTGCAAGACTTGAAGACCGAGAAAATAGTGTAAGTGTCCTAAGTCTGTCATTTCAAATTTCTTTTTAAGGCTGGACTTCACATGGTTTATAAGGTTGGGATCACTACCAGTAAGAATAAGATCATCAACATAAAGAACAAGGATGATAAGAGAGTTGCCCACTTTCTTGGTGTAGACAGTATTGTCAGAATGACACCTAGAAAAGCCAGATTCTAAAAGAAAGCTATCCATTTTGGCATACCAAGCCCGAGGAGCTTGCTTGAGACCATAAAGGGATTTCTTAAGTCGACATACAAGGCTGGAGTCTGTTTGTATGAAGCCAATGGGTTGTTCCATATAGATTTCTTCATGCAAGTCCCCATGCAAGAAGGCAGATTTAACATCCATCTGATGGACTTCCCATTTTAAAGAGGCAGCAAGGGAAAGAACAAGGCGGATAGAGTTCATTTTGGCAACAGGGGAGAAGGTTTCAGTGTAGTCAATGCCTTCAACCTGTGAAAAGCCCTTAGCAACAAGACGAGCTTTATGTTTATCAACTTTCCCATCTGGTCCATACTTGGTTCTGTAAACCCATTTACATCTAACAAGTTTGCGTCCCTTTGGTAGAGGAACAAGATCCCATGTATCATTTGCCAACAATGAATGATATTCTTCATTCATAGCTGCTTCCCAATGTGGATGGCCTGAAGCTTCTGCAAAAGTGTCAGGATCATGATTTACTGGAGCTTGAGCCAGTAAAGAAGAGGCTCTTTCAAACTGAGAACGTGTACGTCGCTGATCTGTAGGATCACCGGCAAGATCACCTGCTGCATCCCGAGTAGCACGGACCCATCTTGGAAGTTGAGGATCCTGAGAAGGTGGGGGAGGATTGTCATCCTCACTTTCATCATCTGAAGAAGAAATGTTTTCAAAAGTAGAAGAGATAGGAAGAGGTGGCACATCCGCCGGACTAGGCTCGCAGGCCGATTTATTTTCATCAAATTTTACATCTCTTCTAATGATAACATTTTTGGACTTAAATGGAATAAGTCTATAACCTTTTACATCTTCAGAATATCCAACAAAAGTACATTTCTCACTCTTAGGTTCTAAAGCTTTATGCTTTTCATCTGGAATATGGGCCCATGCTTCACTTCCAAAAACACGAAAGTGACTTACATCTGGTTTAATGGAACTCCAAGCTTCTTCTGGAGTGATATTCTTTAGAACCTTAGTAGGAGTGCGATTTATTATATAATTTGCACAATTAATTGCTTCGGCCCAAAAACTAAGACTGAGTCCTTTAGATTGCAGCATACAATTAGCCATTTCCTTTAAGGTGCGATTTTTCCTTTCAGCTACACCATTTTGTTGTGGAGTGTATGGAACAGTATGTTGCATTTGAATTCCATTTTCGGTGCAAAAGTTGATGAATGTGTTTTTAACATATTCTCCACCATTATCAGTTCTTAGCTTAAGAATTTGATGTCCAGATTGTTTTTCAACAAAGGCTTTGAAGGCCAAAAATGTGTTAAATACTTCGCTCTTGAGTTTTAAGAAGTATACCCAAGTGCGTCTGGAGAAATCATCAATGAAAGTTAAGAAATACTTGCAGCCAGAGAATGAAGCAACAGGAAGTGGACCACATAAATCACTGTGCACAAGCTGTAAAGGGGCTGAGGCGTGCCAAGAGGCACGTTTTTCAAAACTGTCCCGATGATGTTTTCCGAGTACACATCCGGAACAAACACCATCTCTGCAAGATACCATAGGAAGACCTGTCACCATATTTTCTTTACATAGATGCTGAAGGGAGCGATAGTTTAAGTGACCAAATCGCTCATGCCAAAGTTTGCTCACTTCATCATTATGAGCAACAAATACTGAGGGAAGATTTGATGACCCAAAGTTGTGAAACTTATACAACCTTGTGGAATCATCAGCAATACCAGTAGCTAGAATCTGTTTAGGATCTCTTAGATCCTTGATTACAACATCATGAGGTGAAAATTCAACAATTTTACCTTCACCTGAATGAGTTATCTGATATACAGATAGAAGGTTGCAGGATAAGGTTGGAACACATAATACATCATTAAACTGACCATTGTCTAGATGAACAGTTCCAGTCCCTACAACATTAAGAGATCTATCATCACCAACATATATATTTTTGGTGTTACAATCATTTAAAGAAGAAAACATGGCTTTGTTTTTGGCCATGTGATAAGAGGCTCCAGAATCAATGAGCCACTCATGAGAATGAGAAGAAGAAGATACATTTAATGCATAACCAGACTGAGATGATTGACAACGACATGCAGAAAGTGCCATTCCTGAAGATGAAGTTGAAGTTGAAGTAGAAGAATGCTCCACATGGATGTTATGTTTCTTCATTGCGGCTTCCAAGGCTTCCATCTTCTTAAAGCATTTAGATTCTAAGTGGCCATCTCGATTACAAAAGTTACAATGTCTATCAGTCTTCTTCCATTTGTTTTTATTGGTCTTATCATTTTGCTGAAATGATCTTTCATTTTGAGGCTGGGTTTTCTTAGGATCCTTGTTTGGTTTAGGACCATTCTTTTTAGGATATGACTTCTTAGGATTCTTTGAATTTGGTTGCTGCTGGGCGGCTAACGCTTTCTTGGAAGAGTTTCCAAGATTAAGAAGACCAAGGTGTAAGAGTTTTTCTTGTTCTCTTATTAAAGAATCACAAAAAGAGTCAAAGGAAGGGGCCTTGTAGTCTTTTCCTTGACAAATGAAAGCTTCCCTTGTAGAATGGAAGGTGGAAACAAATACAGAGTAGGCTGGTCCCAACTTAGTAAGGATGGAATAAATAAGGTTACTATCTTCTTTCTTAACCTTAACACCTTCCAAGAGATATCTAAGGGTCTTGAATTTGGACAAGAAATCTTCAATGCAAGAAAAATTATTAGGATCCAATGTAAGCAACTCATTTTCAAGTTGATGGGCTCTAATTTCATTTTTAATCCCAAAAACTTTAGTGATTTGTTCCAATGCTTCATGAGGAGTATCAAGTTCTGCAATATGGAATCTAAGATCAGGAGAAATAGACATCCCTATCAAACCACGTGCTTGATCTTGTCTATTTTCCCATTTTGCAGCCTTGTCTTCATCTTTTGGTTTCTTCTCTTGGCCTGTGGCTATTCTGTAGAGACCTTTACTTCTAAGTAAATCTTCCATGTAGGATATCCATTGGAAGTAGTTAGTGCTGTCAAGAATGACTTGGCATGGACTTTCCATTTTAAAAAAACACTGAAGCTGAAGATGCTGAAAGTAAGTGTTCCAATGGATAGATCTCAAAAAATTAGGCTGTTTTAAAAAAAACGGCTCTGAAAAAGGCTTCCGGATGAAGAAGTTATGGCTTTTTGAAAAAAATTTGTTGAAGTTGCCGGCAAAGTGCGCGAATGTGCGGGAATGAAAAAATCCGCCCCCACAAAATGGAGACTTGAACCCAAGACCTCTACTCTCTTAAAATAGCTTTGAACCAATTGATCTATACAAAAAATTTGAGAGAGAGAGAGAGAGAGAGAGAGAGAGAGGGGGGGGGGGGCTTTGGGTTGCGTGCTTGCCTTGAGAAAGCTCTTTTTCCCTACAAAACACAAAACACAAAACCCAACACGGACATGCAAAGAAAACGAACCTTATGGCTCGAACTTAGCTTTACCAAAAAAACTAAATATTTAAAAAATTGAACCTTGCGGCTCAAAGTTAGCTTTAGCCGAAAAACTAAATATTTTTCTCAATGTTTCTGATTTTCCGAGATCACACTAAGGTGCAGGGAAAAGAGCATACGCATGAGAAAAATCCTTCATTTCTGTTTCTGATTTGCCCAGATTGCACAGAGTCGCAGGGCAAAGAGCATACGCAGAAATGAAAGGTATAGATCTGGCAATAAAAAGGCTAAATAAACCGAAACCGAAATAAACAGAGAGAAAATAACAGTGAACTGCAAATAAACACTGTATACCTCCAGATCTTAAGAATGACGCAGCTAGGGCTACCGGAAACCTTTTCGCGTGAAAAGAAAGGGGTTACTCACTGGAACAGATGCTCCGAACACAACAGAGCAGTCCTCTCGGCCCGAAAGCAGTCAGAAACAGCAGATCTAGGAAACGGCAGTCGGATGCAGTTCTACCGGCTTCAGATTTGGATCACCAACAGATGCGGCCCTCAAATAGCTTTGATACCATGTAGGAATTTACAGGGTAAGTTCCTCAGAAAGAACACCAAAAGGACACCGCTCACAACCAGATCTCAAATCAATACACCAGTATTTTTGACGTGGTTAAAACCCTCAAAGAGGGAAACAGTCCATGACCTGAGCCAACGTGGCCACTTCAGGAAATTTATTAATCAAAGAATGAAAATTTACATAAGCTTTCTCTCATAGACGGATTACCCGAACAATGACCCTCCATGCGCTTTAAATAGAACTCATGGACCAATCGGGTGTCAAGCCACGAATCAAGTGTCGGTAATACCGAGGAGAGAGTGAACCGTCGGATCACTACATATCGTGACCATCGGATTGTAAGTTACAAAATGTACAACGGTAAAGAAACACACTTTACCTAACTCTATACTAGACCAAGTTGAACTTAACTATTTCCTATGTGTCGGAATATCCTAACACAAAACAATAATCATGATTAATCAAAGTGTTTTCTTACACAATATAATTGACCCTTAAGTTTTAAGTATGGATTCCATTTTCAATTAAAGAGCATAATAAATGTTCATATTCTTTTGAACAAAGGCTACATCCTCTATCTCAATTGTCTAATACTTATCCTCCAATATTATTTGTACAAGATCAAAGGAGGCCCATTACTGAAACAAATGTGTTATACATGTTACATTAACTATGATATATTTCCTTCAATTAGAGTAGTTCAATTTCATGTCACATTGAATTCTAATCAACCTTCTTAGTTTAGAAAATATTTTATATCACTAGCTTTTAGCAGTGTCTCTAGCTATATATCCAAGATTGGGAAACTGTTAGATTCAATGGCTTTCACTAAACATTCCATCTTGTATTCCTTAGCAATTTTGGTGCTATTTTGGTTCTTTATTTTCTACTGTGGTTTAAATTTGTCTTTTTTTAATAATAAATATGAGTTAAATAATACAAAAAGCATACTATATTAGATTTAACTTTTTAAAAAATAATATATTTTATTATTTCTTAGTGAGAAACTCAAGAAATATTATTTATTCCATGTACTTATCATGAGATACTCACTAAAATTCATGTTTTCTCCTCGTTAATACATCATGTTTACAATGGTAAAGACATGTCTACTTTAAATAATTTACTTATAAATACAATATATATATATATATATATATATATATATATATATATATATATATATATATATAATTTACATAATCTAAATAGGAAATAAAAATGTGTCACCAAATCTATTAGAAAGTCAAACGAATTGCTCTTAATCACGATCACATTATTTATCATTTAATTCTTAGCCATAAGATATTTTTGAATTCAATTTTTATTTATAATTACCATTGAAAGAAAAAGTCAAAACTCTTCGGTTATCCATCAAGAAAAAATTAAAACCTCTCATGAATCCTTGTAAGCCCATTTATTTCTCTTATGGTTCATAAAAATATGTAATCAACATTTTACACATGCATATAATGACCTTCTTTTAGTTTACATATTGTTGCAAGAACTAAAATTTAAATATAGTAATAAGCATAAGTTTACCTCTCATGTCAAGAATTTAATCTTACGTATTAATACATGATTTTTTCATTCTTAAAGTCCTCATATATTTCTCACTACATGATTTATATTGATTTTGATATAAACATGAAGAAAAAACATGTGAAATGATTAATAAACTAATAAGTATCTAAATCTAGAATAAATATTCAATGATGTTTCCAAATTCCCTATTTTCTCATTTTGGTTATATTCTTTTAATTTTCCTATTTGAGAAGGATTTCCACCTTGAATATTTATTGTTATGCAAGATTTACAATTGCAGACAAAAGTACCCACCCAGACCTAGTGGACTGGTCTAGAACAACAGAAATCAAAGAACATAAAGTTTTCCTTAAAGAAATTGAAAGATGGAAAGAGGCCTAGTTGGAATTTGTCACAAGCTTTACTTTCCTCCTAGCTTGTAAGTTCCAATCATAGCTCTCATTTCTATAATTAGAACCTTCACATATAATCAAAACAAGCCAAGGATCTATGACATCTGTGTAGCATGATTCAATCACTCTATGCAATGAATCAATGAGGCATTGAAATACATGAACGTAAATGTAATACAACACGTATAGGAAAACAATATACTCTTTGTATTAATAGAAAAATGAGAGATTTTTCAACCAAATATAGTTTTTATCTTGTAGAGATCTCCCCAAGTTGACTTATCCTTCCTTGTTACAAAGAACACCTCAATGTCACCCTAATGCATCAAGATGATTACTCTCTTAGACTCAAGGTAACAACATGAGCGCATGATCAGTCTCAAAAATCCAACCCTAATGTTTTGGATGGCAATAACTATATAGGAGAGTGTGGCCATTTAGGAATTATTATCCATTTATCAATCTAGGATTGAGATCCACTTAATATGGGAGGATGAGCTCAATGGATAAGTGGTGAAATATCCAAGGTAGGATCAGATAGGATTTGAACTTCTTATCTAATGTAAATGGTTAAAAAAACCCCTAGAAGATTCTGCAAGAGGAAGCTTCAGAAATATTTTTAATTTTCCTGAATTTATAGAATCAGTGCACCCCCAGCAAGGAGCAATCTATTGTTGATCATTGTTGGTGAAAAAAGGAGCAACCCCCTATTGAACGCAAGTCTCTCAAGGGGCAGGGTGTACCAAGGATTAAAAGCACTTATTTCAAGAAGTCATATCCAGAAACTCAATTATTTACAAGGGTCATACTTATGGCTTTGTGTAGGGATGATGACAAGGTGTTCACAGATGTGTATTTATCTGGTTTGCAAGCTTATTAACTAGATGTGACAAAATGGCCTATAACAGATTCCCCCATAAAGCGCAAAGTCAGAAACAATAGTTGATGACTGTCTAGTCAATTTAGTGTCCTAAATTGCTCTACATATATTATCAATCCGGGTATCATAAACTGATGAAGTGTGGTGCACTATATGTGCTTAGTTAACCTTTTTCTTACTTCATTGTTTTATAGTTTATGTTGTTTTGGGGGGTTTTGTTTCTTATGCTTAAGAAAATTAATCTAAGAAAGAAAATTTATGCTTCTAAATGAAATCTCTGAATGCTAATGGACAATTAAATCTAATGACTCTTAATGTTAAAATCTAATTTCTAAAGAAGGGAGAAAAGGAAATGAACATTAGATAAAAACAAATCAAAACTTTGAATAGTTAGATTAATCTAAGCCGACAAAATGTCTATGAAATGAAAGCAAAAATGATAACAGTTAAATGAAGTGTTTTATCACTCCACTATACAATTTTGGGAGAAATACCTCCTTGTGATAGCATTTGGAGGGATCCAATACTTCATTGTTCTAAAACTAAAAATGAAATTGCAACAAACTTAAATGAAAGACTAAAACTGAAAGTGAAATTGCAACTAATCTACTATAACAGCTAAATGAAGTGTTTTATCACTCCACTATACAATTTTGGGAGAACTACCTCCTTGTGATAGCATTTGGAGGGATTCAATACTTCATTGTTCTAAAACTGAAAATGAAATTGCAACAAAATTAAATACAAAACATGTAAAGGAAAACTAATTTACTGTGTGCTCTAATGCTCCAAGCACCAATACTTTCTTGGACTATTTTGTTAAGCATAGATTACACAGTTAGATAAATCTACAATCAACCGGTTGAACACACTTGCATGAATTAAACTTGCATGAATGGAAAATCTAAACTATTAAACTCGAAAACACTAAGATGACATACTTGAACGAAATCAAAGCAAAACTACAAAATAAAATCTACTCTACCTTACATTCTAATATGCTCCATGACATCTACTTTACATCTCCTTCCATGTTGGGAACATCAAAGCTTTATTCAAATTCTTCAAAATTACAAAGTACAACAAGTTGAGCTAACAAAAGTTTACAAAAGCTTTCCAAAGCTACCAAAATCTACCAAATGAAGGAGAGAGATCTCTTATTTATACAAAAATATGAGAAGTCATCTCATTAATGAGAGTCCATGAATATCTCCCTATACCTATAGAGTTCTAATCAAAATAGGAAATGATAAGACACGTGTCTTCTTAGAGTTTCAATACAAATAGGAAATGTGACACATATCCTCATGATCCCATGAGCTACTCCACTCAAATTCGAATTTGGCCTTAGGATGCCACATAAAGGTCTTCTAGAAGCTTCCTTTTTACCTACACATATCAACAATCTCATCCCACTTGTTAGGTATAAGCATATGCACATTATTTTCTAATTTTTAACCACAAATTCACTTAAAAATTATAAGAATTAATAAAGTTTGGAAAAACATAGATGTGACCCAATAATGATGAAAGTGAGATGAATGTAGTGACATGGTAGTGAAATGCAGGTGAAATGGAGGTGATATAATGGACATAATAGTGAAAGTGTAATGGAAATGAATGACAATTTCAAGACCCAACATACCCCCCAACTAAAGCTATTGCATGTCCTCATGCAATATATATTACATTAATTATTTTGATCCTTGAACTTTGGCTTAACTTTGCATGATATCATTTGATAACTTCATACTTCTGCAAATTGTTTTACTTGAATTGCAACATGGTTGGTTCTTGTGTTACAACCATATTTTGTTGTTGCATATGATTTTGAACTTTGAACTTTGCATAATGATAATTTGATTATTGTTGCAAAGTATATCTTTTATTGGTTTGCATGATGGTTGGTTCTTGTGTGACAACTATGATTGTGTAATGGTTAATATATTTTGGAAGTATGTGGGCTTCTAAATATGATATGAACATGGAAAGATATGAATATGAATGTATTCTCCGCCCCCCTCCCCAACCCCCCCATCCCCCCCAACTAATGGTTTTGACAATTTTATGAAATGAGGAAGAGAAATGTTTTTCCAACAATTATCATTCTAGCTTTTTATGAAATTCTATGGTTAAAAGTTAGAAAATGACATACCTTAACTTACCCTTTGGAAATGAATGAGTTGTATGTGTGGTGGCTACAAAATTCTGATCATAATCTTCTTCAAGTGGCTGGCCAAAAAGAGTCATGGATAAAAGAGTCAAGATGACTTTTTATTGCTTCTACTAATACTTGTTGAATTTGCTCCAAAATTCTTAAAATAATAGTCTTCATGTCTTCAAAACTCATTAGCACAATTCCTACTATGTGAAGAGATGTTCTGATGTCGAACATAGCAGGAAATTGTTGACTTAGTGGCCATTAATGAATGCCACTAGTCAACACGAGAACTCTCACCATTGATGATAATGAGAGTTAAGATGCCCAAAGACATCTTGCTAGGTACGAATAAATTTGCTAATGTCGAATCACCTAGAAGATCCTATGAACAAGGGACATTAATGTATTCCCATTGTTTGTTGGCATGAGGACTTGCCATTAAGGCATGCAAGCCTCAAGGTGTTTTTGCAAGGAACTTAGACTCAAAGGACTATGGACTCAATAATTTGCATTGAAGCAGGGTTTATTTGCGAAATGAAAATGATAGGAAAGGGAAGATGAAAATGGAAGATGGCAATGGAAAGTAGAAATGGCAATGGGCAATAAGCATGTAACTGAGCCTCTTGCTTTTATTTTTGGGTTAGGAGTGGACGAAAAGCAATGGAAAGTGTATGTGAATGTAAATGGAAAATATGAAGGGAAATGAGGTGAATGGTTTATTATGAAGTATGGATGTAATGGAGACAATAGTATCTGAAAGTTTTGTAAGTGTTTGGATCTGATTTTTCATTAGCATGTTTCTTCTTTGTTGTTGATCATCCTCTTATGACAAATTGGTCTCTTAAGAGAGACACTATTCACTTGTAGTCATTTGTCCTTCCTCCTGGAATCTACAAAAAAAACTAATACTTCTTCTGCAATGGAATGTAAGACTATCAAAAGAGAGAGGTGATCAATATTTCTAGTTATGATATTTACACGCAAAACTAAGAATTTGTATTAATGAAACAAGTTCACAAAGGAAAACCAAAGAATTTATACCTGCTTCGGAATTAGTGCCTCAAGTTAATTGTTATATCTTTTCAGAAATTTATTTCATTATTTGTTGTTTCAAACTTTGATGATGGATTTATCGTTGTGTAGATATCATCGATATCTTTCCAATGACACTTGAATCATCGAAATCTTATTTCGTATGAGAAAGTTAGGCCGATTTGAACAGTGAGGTTTTCCAGCTGCAAATTTGATGTTTTAGCTGCGGAATTGCTTTAGCTACAGAACAAATTTAGCTGCGGAACATGCACAATTTCTATAGATAAAAATCTTAAACAGAAAGTTAGCTTATTCATTTTTCATCATCAGTCCAAAATTAATCAATACCTTTCAGAAAAATGAGTAAATAACCTACTTATTTCATTGATTCAATTTTTTTTTATTATTATATATTTTTTTCGTAAGAAAATTTGAGATTATCCTGAATGATACTCCAAATACAATGTAGGAACTGTACCTATACCTATAAAAATGTGAGACCTTAACCCTTTGGAAGTTCAGATACATGTTGAGAAAAATTCAGAGACTTCACAACTACGTTACAAGGGAAAATCTCATGGCTTGGAGACGTATTATTAAGAAATTATAAGAATATGGAGTTGTAAAAGAAAACGGTTGTCCATGAATCTCTCTGGTGCCCTTGATCCTTCATAAAGATGTAGCTGAAGTAATTTATTTTCCATCTCGTCTGACGCAATGGCTTGAAGCTGTTTTACAAGTTTAAATATCAATTTGTCTAATGTGAACAACACTTAGGACTATGTACCAATAATTGCTCGGCAATAATCCTCAAACTTAGCATTATCTGCCTATCCATCAAGTAAATTGAATAATATGCTCATAAATTTTCCATACAAATCTGGAGGATTTGTATCTTTTACACTTTTCCATTTACATTTAGTGGATAACGAATTTTTCTTTGCTGAAAATCACATAAAAGGAGTCATTGCCATAGAAAACTTTTGAATCTTTTTGCGCTCCATTGTTTAAAGTAGAAGGAACATGTATTGCAAGAGGCTTGGCTATAAGCAGAGAACGATCCAAAAGTGCCAAGGATGTCCCTTATCCATCAACATCCTGTGCATCATCTATTACCTCAGCCTCACCTTCACTTTCAGCCTTCCCATCATTTTCTTCATGCTTGTCATCATCTCAAGATTCACTACCTGAAACATCTTCACCAGCTTCAAAAGCATTCTCACTATCCTTAGTCGACATTTGAGGACTCTCTTCTCCCTCATCATCTACATCAGCATCGTGTTCTCCTCCTACCTCAGCACCACACTCAACCTCTTCATCTTCACCACGTCTATCAATAGGATTGTGAAGAGTCGTATCCAACTCGGTTAAGTCATGTAATCAGTTGTTAAACATGTGTAACAGTGAAGTACGAGTTATTAAAGATGGGAGGCATGGTGTAAGCAAGATTGAATGCCACCACACAATTAGTTCCCAAATCAGATTTCCCTTCCTCAAGCACATCGTGTTAAAACAACACTCTGTTCATTTAATTAAAATCTGTTTTTCTTCACGCGGCATGCCAAAAGGGGCTTTAGAGAACCAATAAATTATCCCAAACCGTTGCGAATTTCTTAAAACGATTTCTTTGTTATCTAATTGACCTTGTTCTCGAAAAAACCCATGTTTTTTTCTTTCCTAATTCAACTTCATTTAGCCGGAATGTGCAGTTAAAGTTTGACATTTTTTACAGTTTTGCGTTTTTTTGGAAGTACTGCATTCAGTTGTAAAATAAATTTCAATTTTTTTCAGATGCAATCACAACACATGAACCAACCAGTGGTTGTTTTTAATTCAAATTTGTACCTTGGATTTTTTAAACAACCATTTACCAATTTTTTTGAAGCTCGCAACTTAGATTTTTTTCATTGCAGGTTTTTTTTTCATGCGGCGGAAATCTGAGTGGAAATGAACTCGTAACTCATAGAGTTCATTTTTCAAGTTGAAAAAGATGTCGAGGCTCCCTCAATGGAGTCATCATGGACCTACAAATTTCATTCACCTCCATTCTTGAGCCAGAAAAGGAGCCCTTACAAATTCCACTGAAATCCTCATACAGAAATGCATATAACCCTTCGGTTCTAAACTCTGATCTTCCTAAAATCTCGTGGACTCGGCTTTGGTTTTTCTTCCTTTTTTATTTTTTTTTTGAAATTGTGAATTTTTATAGAAATGATTAATTGTTCTCAATTTCAGGCAACTAAGGCTTCAAGGTGAATGTTCAGAACTTTGACTGAGGTCTTAAGCTGGTTTTTTTATCGATCTGGGTTGGGTGACTAGGATAGAATCCATGTCGGGATGATTTCAGAGATGCCCATGTGGTCGGTTTCTTCATTGGGCGCCTGTAACCTGCTAAACCTTGGAAATAGCTACGGAACACATAGTTAGCTGTGGAGCAGGTATACGTTCTGTAGCTAATTTGCAAAATCTTATTAAATAGGACACAGTGTTTTGAGGGTCACTACAAACCATAACTAGTCATTCTTGGACAACTGAACCTATCAAGCAGTTGGACTTTTTGATTGAATCAAATGAAATGATGAAATTTATTTTTTCTTTTTTTTATCTCTTTTTTTTTTTTTTAACATAAAAATTCTTTTTTGATCCTCCAGATCACACAAAGTGCAGGAGGAAAGCATACTCGAGAAATTATTGATTTTTTTAGATGTAAGAATTAAGGTCTCCTAATTACACTTCCCAGGCAATAGCACCAAAATGTCTAGTCAATTTAGTGTCCTAAATTGCTCTACATAAATTATCAATCTGGGTATCGTAAACTGATGAAGTGTGGTGCACTGTATGTGCTTAGTTAACCTTTTTCTTACTTCGTTGTTTTATAGTTTATGTTGTTTTTGGGGGTTTTAGTTCTTATGCTTAAGGAAATTAATCTAAGAAAGAAAAGTTATGCTTCTAAATGAAATCTTTGAATGTTAATGGACAATTAAATCTCATGACTCTTAATGTTAAAATCTAATTTTTAAAGAAGGGAGAAAAGGAAATGAACATTAGATTTAAAAAAAAAATCAAAACTTTGAATAGTTAGATTAATCTAAGCAGGAAAAATGTCTATAAAATGAAAGAAAAAATGATAACAACTAAATGAAGTGTTTTATCACTCGACTATACAATTTTGGGAGAACTACCTCTTTGTGATAGCATTTGGATGGATCCAATACTTCACTGTTCTAAAACTGAAAATGAAATTGCAACAAACTTAAATGAAAGACTAAAACTGAAAGTGAAATTGCAACTAATCTACTATAACATCTAAATGAAGTGTTTTATCACTCCACTATACAATTTTGGGAGAACTACCTCCTTGAGATAGCATTTGGAGGGATTCAATACTTCATTGTTCTAAAATTGAAAATGAAATTGCAACAAAATTGAATACAAAACAGGTAAAGGAAAACTAATCTACTGTGTGCTCTAATGCTCCAAGCACCAATACTTTCTTGGACTATTTTGTTAAGCATAGATTACACAGTTAGATAAATCTATAATCAACCGGTTGAATACACTTGCATGAATGGAAAATCTAAACTTGAAAACAATAAGATGACATACTTGAATGAAATAAAAGAAAAACTACAAAATAAAATCTACTCTACCTTACATTCTAATATGCTCCATGACATCTACTTCACATCTCCTTCCATGTTGGGAACATCAAAGCTTTATTCAAATTCTTCAAAATTACAAAGTACAACAAGTTGAGCTAACAAAAGTTTACAAAAGCTTTCCAAAGCTACCAAAAGCTACCAAATGAAGGAGAGAGATCTCCTATTTATACAAAAAGATGAGAAGTCATCTCATTAATGAGAGTTCATGAATCTCTCCCTATACCTCTAGAGTTCTAAACAAAATAGGAAATGATAAGACACATGTCTTCTTAGAGTTTCAATACAAATAGGAAATGTGACACATATCCTCATGATCCCATGAGTTTCTCCACTCAAATTCGAATTTGGCCTTAGGATGCCACATAAAGGTCTTCTAGAAGCTTCCTTTTGACCTACACATATCAACAATCTCATCCCACTTGTTAGGTATAAGCATATGCACATTATTTTCTAGTTTTTAACCACAAATTCATTTTAAAATGCTAAGAATTAATAAAGTTTGGAAAAGCATAGATGTGACCCAATAATGATGAAAGTTAGATGAATGTAGTGACATGGTAGTGAAATGAAGGTGAAACGGAGGTGATATAATGGACATAATAGTGAAAGTGTAATGGAAATGAATGACAATTTCAAGACCCAACAATGACTAAAGTGCTTTATCTTATGACAAGTTCAGATCAAGAACAACTAGTTGATATTATCATCTATTACAATACATTTAAATCATGATGAATTTTCTAAGGGAGGCATATCCATGCTCAAGACATAAGCTAACATTACATGTACAATGATCAAGAAGTCACGTCCACTAATGAAAAAATGTGAACCCATTATTGGATGATTGTCTATATGATCATAACCATCATACATTGTAATCTTGTATTAATCCTGAAATCGTAGCCCAAATTTATGAAACTAGATTTAGGGTCTTCTATCTTATTCACTCGATCGTCCATCATACAATTCTAACCATGTGAATAAATGAGTTGAAGTTGAACATGGTAGATACCATTTGATTACCGACCAATGATGTAAGCCATTAAAAGATATGAGAGAAACCATCAATGTTGTTAATGGATCTAAAGGTATTGCAGTAAAATACATACGGTGTGAAAAAATGAGTTGAAGTCGAACACTACAAAATAACTTTTGGTCAAAGGCCAATGATGCAAACCTATCATCGAGAGAAAGGAAACTTTCCATTGATGTATACAAGCTCAAAGGTACTAAAGGGAGTGTTCCTAAGTCAAATTCCTAGATACTAAGCTTATGTCGATAGGAAGCAACCTGTCGAAGGAGGGCCTTGATGTATCTCCCATCAATGACACAAAATGGGTATCATCATTTGAGATAGAATGAAGCTGGCGTAGAACTAGTTTAGGAATGGAAGATATGAATGTTTCTTGGATAACAAATTTGGATAATAGATTTTCTACAAACTAGTTTCATTCAGCTGATATTACCATTGTTTTTTATTACAATGCCTAGTTCCCGAAACCATTTTAAGAAAAGGTTATATAGTGCATTCTTGGAGATAATTAACAATATCAACTTGGTTAATGCTTGATTGTAACCCTGTAACTCACAACAAATTTTGAAAATGTGGACCAAGATATGTATCAATGAACCACGTAAATGAACTCATACCTCTATTTTATTTCTCTATGGGAATGACTTTCATGCCATATTTTTATATTGTAGGTTCTTATGGGGAATCCTATCTCTCTCCTCCAATAGTTTCCTTGGCTTGTGAATGTGTATCAACTGCTTTCTTGCATTATTGTTGGTTCTTTTTGGAGCAACAATAGGACCTGGGTAGTAGCATCCCCTTTATGCTTGAACAAGGTTGTGGAAAATGAGGCCATGATGTCATGAATCACATGGGACAAGGGTGGTGATCACATAGTGGTGAAAGGTAAAGAAATGGACAATGTCACCCCCCACACCCCTACCCCCCAAAGAAAAAAAAAAAACTGAAAGATTTTGGAAATCCTTGGAAAACGGGAATGAAGTATGATAGGGGTAGAACAATAGAGTAAGCATAGGTAATTTTCCAAATAAACATATATAGAATTCAATGAATCATAATTAAATAAAAGAGAAACAAGCATACCTGCACATACCTATGAAGTCCATAATATCTATAGTAGCATTTTGAGGAGATCTGATATAGTCCAAATGATGTAGGAGATTTGCGAGAAGCACAATGTGGAGCTGGGAACTAGTAGCATGAGGAGATATGAGATTGATTTCTAATGTAGAAATAGATCTTGTAAATTTTATTTTGAAGAACAACTTATAAATCCTTATTCAAAGAGAAAAATTGATGGAATTATTTCTTACTTTATTTGCAAACCTTGGATACCAATGAGCTAGTTTTCGAGTATTCCATGGTCTGATGGTGCTTGAGACAGGTTTTCACCATCAATTTTATTAAAGGAAGGGAATGGATGATAAGTTAACTCAACATTGTAAGTAAGTTGAGTCACTTTATTGCATGGGCTAGGGATGGTCAAATAGAATGTTGTGGAAGTGATGGAGTGGTGGGGGCTAAAGTTTCAAATAGAGAGTAGTGGTTATATGAATAATAGACACATAAGAAAATGAGATTCTATGAAATTTAGCATGTATGCATTATTTTGATAAGAGGGAGTAGATGCATGGGCACACCATGATTTTGATCAATGGACATGATGAACCTTAACTATTTTGGAAGGAGTATTCAATAGTAATCATGTGCAAATGGAACTTGACTTCTTGGAACATTGGCCTTTGCTTTAGTCTACACATCAAGCCTTTATCTATCTTGTTATTGATCCTATCAAAAAAAAAAATATTGGTGGGAAATCTTCTTCTTGGTCGGCTACAGATGAAATGTTTCTAGAGCTAGTCTTTGTTAGAATAAGGAATTAATAAGAGGGGGGTGAATCAATAATAGAGAGGTTCTTTCAAAATCGAGACACATCCAAAAAATATTCTCTCAGAACCGTGGTCCTCATCACCTTGATCCAGTGACCTCTACAATTTCCATTAAATTCATCAACCAACTCCTTTGTATGCATTTACCCAGCTACCAACCCATCCAACCTTCACTAAACCTTTGTACTAAACTATCAATGCCCTTTCATTTCGTAACTTTTATTAAAGGAATTTTTATGAAAACAAAAGATCGTGAGGTTCCTAGCCCTTTCATTCTTAGTCCCTGTTTTTTTACACAATGGGACCAGGTGTTGTGACCAGCAGCTTAGCGCTTAGGTTCTAATGCATTTAGGCTCTTTTCGGGGGCCTATCTCCCTTTGTTATTTGCTTTCACCCTTAGTTCTTCAAAATTTCACAACCAAATTCCAATCAATCATCGAAGCCCCTACCTCTCGTAAATTTCTCAAAAATATTTTATAAAGAAGTTATCATATCTCCAACCTCTAACATTCTAACCTTTGAGATGATTTCATGTTGATGTCATCATTGCCACATGGGGTATCCTTAGTGGTGACACATGTCACACGAAAATGTTGAATCTGAATACCACATGTCCACCATACAACCACATCATCCTGATGCCATCTACCACATCAACTCCTCAGGGCCAATAACATGTTGCCATGTTTCCTATTGGAGGATAGAGAAAGGGTTCCTCTGTCCTTGGTTTTTCAATGAATTCCTTTGTATTTCCTCTACTTAGAAAACCTTGACACTTTCAAAGGAATTTATTATTAAGGAGTTACGAGGTTACAACCTTCAATATTCCACGGACCTCAGGTTCCTACTTGCTTTAAGGTTTTGATATTCCTTCATGTACCATCTGCTCTGAGGTTCTGATATTCCTTCTTGTGACTATATTTTGGTATACCCTCTGCTTCGAGGTTTTGATATCGAGTCTCGATGTTCTCCTACTCAAGTATCATATCAAAACTTTTCTAGAAATAATTATAATGGAATTATGAGATTCCGATATGCCAATGCTCCAAACCTCCTCAGACTACGACCTCTAATATTATGTCCTCTCGAGGTCCTGACGTGCTGGTTTCCTCTGATACAATGACTTACTTAGGACTTAATTTGGCAGTCAATAAATTTTGATCCCAATGGCCATTCATGGAATTCCACATACTTTTGGAAATCTATTTCAAAGCACTTTCCAGTGGAGAAGGTCAAATGTAGGCTTTGAGCCCATCTACTACCAGAGAAATGGCTACAAAATTTCATTTGTTCTTCGCACCTTGGCCCTTTTCTTATGCCTGGAATCCTGGACTCCCAACCATAATAGTCATCATTTTATGGCTTCTCCAATAAGCCTGCTACTATGGTTATTCTCTACCAGAGACTAAAGCAACCATAGGACTCCCCCTAACTTGACTCAGAGTTTCCTATAGGTACTTGGATTGGGAGATAAACACCCCATTTTTTTATTGAGAAATTTTCAATCCTAAGAAGAAATACAAATCTTCGAAAATGGACATATTGAAATCTATCTACATATAGTTTGAAAATTTATGTCCCAATTGTTCCAAGTCATTGCCAAATATTTTTTCATCCACATACACTGCTACAATTAGTAGATGATCGTATTCAAACTTAATGTATATATTATTGTCTACAATACCTTTCTTAAAGCCTTGTTGCTGAAGGTAGCGATCTAGTCTTGCATACTAGGATCAAGGAGCCTGTTTGAGTGCATATAATACCTTTTTTAGTTTGAACACAAACCTTTTATTTTTCAGTGAGCATGAATCCTTCTTGCTGCTCAATATAAACCTCTTCTTCCATATCTCCATTTAGAAATGCAGACTTCACATCCATCTTATATAAATTTAATTTTTTATGAATGTAAAAGGCAATAAGCATTCTAATAGCTTCCAGTTTTGCTACTAGTGCAATGGTTTCCTCGAAATCTACCCCCTTTATCTGGGCATACCCTTTGCAGAACAAATGATCCTTGTTCCTAATTACTTGACCCTGCTCATTTAGCTTGTTTCTGAAAACCCATTTTGTTCCAATGACATTTTTCTCTTTGGGTCTTGGAAAAAGCTCACAAGTGTCATTCTTCTCAATTTTTTCAAGTTCTTCATTCATAGCTTTCACCTAGAACTTGTCCTCACTTTCGTGGATGGTATTTGTAGGCTCAACCTAAGATAGCAAAGCAAAATTTGCACAACTTGAACTTCCAACAAATTTCCTCCTCTTCTGAACACCAAGTCTCTAATCTCCAAGAATTTGACTCTCAGGGTGTTCTTTTTGTATATATCTACAAGGTTTTATGGGCCTTGGAGTTGTGCTCATTTCCACATCTTCATTATCTGAATTGATTTCATATTTATTTGAAGGCCCAATGTTTGAACTTTCTTCTCCATATGATTTCATGTTTCCTTTGGAGGACTCAGGTTGTGAGGCTATTTCATATACTACTACACCAATGAAATCATCAAATATCTTTGTCTGTTTATTGTAATAATTGTAACTTTTACTACGAGTAGAGTACCCAAGTAATATACCCTCATCAGCATGAGAATCAAATTTTCCGGGATTTTTATCATTCCTTTTGATAAAAAAAATTGCTACCAAATACCTTGTAGTGTTTAACTGATGCAGGTCTTCCCTTCCACAACTCGTAGGGAATTTTATCACTATTAGGCCTAAGTTGTGTTTTGTTTGATAGGTACATTGCTGCTTATGTTGCTTCTCCCCAAAAGATGTGGGGTACATCTACTTCATCTATCATAGCTCTAGCCATTTCCTGGATTGCTCTATTATATCTCTCAACTAATCCATTTTGTTGTGGATTTCTAGCCATAAAATAATGCCTCATAATGCCATGATCTTCACATAATTATTCAAACTCTCTTGAAGTTTATTCTCCTCTTCTGTTTGATCTTTAGATCTTTCTAATTTTCTATTTGACCTTTAAATTTTTTTAAATACTTAAAAGCATCTAATTTTTCTTTTAAGAGCACAATCTAAGTGACCCTAGTAAAATCATCAATGAGCAGCATAAAATACCTTTCTCCTCTTGGATTTTTTTCTCTAGTTGGGCCACAAATATTTGTGTGAATTAGCTCCAACGGTCTAGACAAAGATAACTCTTTTGTCTTGAAATGAGTCCTATTCTGCTTACAAAATTTAAATGACTTCTAGATTAAATTATCAGGCCTTAACAGTCTTGGTAAACCTCTCACAGCTCCCAACTTTCTTACTCTTATCAAACTATCAAAATTCATATGACCAAGTCTCTTGTGCCACAATCGTTCTTCATTCGTCTTTATCAAATAGCAATTTACTCTGGAGTCATCAAACACATATACATTATTGTGAGTTCTGATTGCTTTTCCCACCATATTTCCATTTTTCTCATTTTGGATCTCACAATCCTTGGATCGAAAGGTAACGTTATAGCCATTATCACACATTTGGCTTACACTAAGCAAGTTGTGCTTGAGACCTTCCACATACAACACATTTTGGGCTTTCGTATTTTGATCAAGATTGACCATTCCCTTCCCCTTAATTCTCGTTGGGGCATTGTTGCTTAAAGTGACATTGTTCCCTCTGTCTTCTTCTTTTAGCAACATAAATTTTCTCTTATCCCTAGTCATATGCTTGGAACAACCACTATCCACATACGATTTGTTCTCTTGATTATGTGGTGATAGAGCAAGTTCACATTGCATGCTCTTTTCAATTTTTCGTTTCCAGCTCTCCTTTTCCTTTTGAAAAGCTAGCTGTCAAATATTTTGGGACTTAGATGGGTACTCGAACCTACTTATACACTCACTTTCCTTATGCCCAAAATTATTACATTTGAAACATTCAACATCACTTAATAGGGGTGATAAGGAATTTCTATCTCTAAGAGGGTAGTTTTTAGATCTAAAAATATGATAATTATTGCGTCTAGGATTTTCATCTATTTCAAATTTGATCCTTATCTTTTGTCTAGTTGATTGATTCATTATCTGTTGGTATCGCTCCTCAAGATGAATGTAATTACTATTCCAGTGATGATCTCCTCTTTTCCTTGCTACCCTTTTGTCTTCATTATTTCTTTCTTGATGCCTCTTTGCATAGCTCTGTGGTTCTTCAAATCCTATCAACTTGAAGTTTATCTTCCCCATAGAAGATTTATGTGTTCTAGAGTATCCCATGACTGTTTTGTTTCCTAAAGACCTTTGACTACTTAGAATCTAATCTAACTTTCTTTTCCCTTCTATAAATTTTCTATTTATACCTTTCTTGGTCTCCACTCTCTCAAGATTCATTCTCAGGGAGACAACCTCTACCTCGAGACTTTGACCATTTTCTTCCCATTCATGGATCAAATCTTCAATAACTTCTTCTTTTCGCTTAGCTTCTTCTAATTTTAATTTCAAGGACAAAATTTCATCTTCCTATTTTTGTGATTGTTTCCTTTTTCACTTTGAACAACTCTTATTTTAAATGCTTGTTCTCTTCTTATAGTTTCTCACATGTTCCCTGTTTTTCTTCTAGTAGAAGAACTAAACTATCTTTTCTTTTAATGGATTCTTCAAGCTTTTATTTCTATAAACAAACTCCTCACTGTTTTAGTTGTACGTACCTTCTTCAACACGCTGCAATTGTTCTTTTAGTTGTTGTTATTTTCCTGGCCTTCTTTAAGTCATCTAGAGCACTAATGAGCTCCCCTTCAAAGTCCACTACTCCTACTTCTTCTTCTTCCTCTTGAGAGTCATACATGTTTTTTTTCTTGGAATCTGCATCAAATTCCATGAGTAACTACTAATTTGAATTATTTTCCCAATAGTTCTTGTTGTCTGATTCTGGTGTTGAGCTATGACGCTATCCTCTTTGGAATATAGTCCCTTTTTCTTGAAGAACTTCTTATTCTGATGTTTTTGAGATTTGTTTATGAATTTTTTATTGTCATCCTTTTCTATTCTTTCCTTGTAAGGTAATTTGGATGAAAAATGTCTAACCCTTCCACAATAAAATCATTTAAAGGGCATCTTCCATTTATACTTTCCTTAGACACACTTTAGTTTCCTGGCAAATCAAGCCATCTCTTGATAAAATTTTCAGCTACACCAATCTTGATGGTCTTTGTGCTCCTTGTCCTTCTTGAACACTTTGGACGTTGCCTCCCTGGGTTTAGACTTCTATTTTCCTATTGTCATCTCATAGGTTGTGAGAGTACCAAGAAACTGATCCATCTTGAGTTTATTTAATTCAACCATCTCTTCAATGGCATAGAGTTTGCCATTAGATCTCATGGGCAGAGATCTTAGGACCTTTTGAACAATTATATCTTCTTTGACCACTTTATTGAGTCCTCTAATCATATTGGTTGCTTCATCAAATTTGAGGAATTATTTTTCTATACTCCCTTATTCATTCACTTCTAAGATTTCAAATCTCATTATGAAGGTTTGAAGTTTTTCCTTCTTGACTTTCTCATCTCCATCATGACACTAATTGAGCTTCACCCATAGATCCTTGGTAGACTTCCAGTGCATAATATTTACAAGTTTGGCTTGACTAAGGAAAAAGAGAATTGTGTTCTTGTCTTTGGCATTGTTTACATATCAGCAACATCATAATTTGCTAGTATGGAGGTCCAAACATCTACTCCTAGGGACATAAGATAAGATACCATCCTTACTTTCCAAAAGGCATAGTTTGTACCATCAAAAACTGGTATTTTTCTTGAGTTAAGCCTCTTGAATCTCTTCCATAGACATAATTCCTTATGTATCTGCCTTCTAGTGGTTAGATTCTTCCTGAAGGAACTTGGCCCTGATACCAATTGTTGGAATAAGGAAATACTAAGAGGGGGGTGAATCAGTAATAGTGAGGTTGTTAAAACGTTTTATGAATAAGTCTTTAGTTCTTTCCTCTACTGTTAGTTACTAATGAGAGAATTCATACACAATAAAAACGAAAAACAAGATAAGGAATTCACATGTACATAAAATACATAACATGAGAATCATACACCTATTGACACAGGTATTTTTACATGGACACCCAAAGGGAGAAAACCACCAATTTGTTTGTTGTTATGATATTGTAAATTAAGCACCTACTTAATTACATCAATTTGTTTGTGAACACGCACTCATAGGAGGCACTAAACCCCTTAATATATCAAGTACCTACTTTCCAAGAGGCACCAACCTCTTATGAATGTAGACCACCACCTGTTCTAGCCATTGTTCTACTTTTCATACAACATTCAAACTAAAAACTGGGGCAAATACATGTATAGAGAAATACCAATTTGGTTCACTACAATATCCTAAGTCTGCCCTTGTTCCTCTATAGTTCCACGGGCTCTCTCAGCGTCACACAACAGTGCCCTATCCTCTGCACACTCTGTAGTATGCCATTTTCCTCATCCTTTTGCTCTCAACCGCATATGCTTTGCTCTCGGTATTCTATCACACAGGCTCTCTTCAATACTCTGCTTCAGTTCAACACTTGGGCCAGTTTCTCAGCTCTCACACACTCTACTCCACTCTCTTCAACACATACACTACAATATTGCATTCCCCCAATTTCTCGATGGAAATCACTAGTTTTGTTCCTCTGTTGCAATCTACTCAATGCTACCTCTGTTGCCTATTTCCACATTGCCTGAGTGTACCTCTATATGGCTCCTCCATCCTACTATTGTGTATGATGCTTAAATTATGCTACTTATTTAAACATGAGGATTGGCTCCTGAGTGCTTCACCGACTCTCTATTTGATTCTCCATGATGAGAATAATCTCAGTCCACCTGTGCACTCCAATGATATGCCCCATGCTTATTCATGGCTCACGGATCTTGAATGTACTTCAGCATGGCTTCTTCATTCCTCATTTATGTCTACAAGGTGTGTACGAGAGATTAGAGATGGGTTTCTTTCAAAATCGAGACATGTCCAATAGTTATTCTCTAGGAATTGTGGTCTTTGTCACCTTAATACAATGATCATTGCAATTTCCATTAACTTCATTAACCAAATCCTTTGTATGCATTTTTCTAGCTACCAACCCATCCAGCCTTCAATAGTCATTTGTACTGAACTATTAGATCCATTTCATTTGATAACTTTTATTAAAGGAATTGTTACGAAAACACGAGATCGCGAGGTTCTGAGCCCTTTCATGCTCAGTCCCTTTTTGTTTTACACCTGGGACTAGGTGCTGCGACCGACAACCTAGGACTTAGGTGTTAAGGCCTTTAGGTTCCTAACGGGGGCCTATCTCCCCTTGTTATTTTCTCTCGCCCTTGGTTCTTCAGGTTCTCAAAACCAAATGCCAATCAATCATTTGATCCCCTACCTCTTCTAACTTTCTCAAAAGCTTTCATAAAGAAGTTTTTATATCTCCAACCTCTGATATTCTACCCTCTAAGATGATGTGATGTTGATGTCATCATTTCCACGTGGCGTGACATCTCCTTAGTGTTGACACATGTCACACAAATTTTCCCCATTAGGCCACCGAAAACTCCAAATCTAGCTTCCATGTGTCCAATTAGAGGAGAGAGAAATGTTTCCACAATCCTTGGTTTTTCAAAAATTTCCTTTGTATTTCCTCTCCTTCGTAAACCTCGGTGCTTTCAAAAGAATTCAATTGTTAAGGAGTTACGAGGTTCTAACCTCGAGATTCCAAGGACCCAAGGTTCCTACATGCTCTAAGGTTTTGATATGCCTTCCTGTGATATCTGCTCTGAGGTTCTGATATTCCTTCATGCACCTATATTTCGATATTCCCTATGCTCTGAGGTTTTGATATCGGGTCTCGATGTTCTCCTCCTCAGGTATCAGATTAGAATTTTTCTTAAAATAATTATAACAAAGTTAGGAGATTCCAATGTACTGATGCTCCAAAGCTCCCAAGACTCTGACCTTCAATATTTTTTCCTCCTGAGGTCCCGATATGAAAACTTGCTCCGATATAATGACCTGCTTAGGAATTACTTTGATAGTAAATAACTTTTGATACAGATGGCCATTCATGGACTTCCACATACTATTGGAAATCTCTTTCAGAGCACTTTCCAGTGGAGAAGGTTTTTTGTAGACATTGAGCTCATCTTCTACCTAAGAAATGGTTGCAAACTTTCAGTTATTCTTTGCAAGTGGCCCTTATCTTGTGCCTGGAATAATGGACTCCCAACCACCTATTAGGGTTGTGTTATATTCTTTCCATGACTAGCCCATGTAGTTAATGGGGGGCGGGGGGGTTAAAGGGGGGGCAGTTCCCCCCTTTTTTGCATCGATTACACAGCGGGGGGGTGCAAGCCTCCTCTGTCCAGGGGGTTTGAGGGGGGCGGGTAGCCCCCCTCTACAGGGTCTGAGGAAGCGCCTCGGGAAAAATGTTTTTGGACCCTATATTAGGTTGGGAGGACCTACCTATGGTTTTGTGCATGTTTTTCGCACATGGTTTTAGGCGTGATGGTTTTTGGTGCATGGTATTGGATGCTTTGGCATGTATAAATATGTACTGTAACATTGAAAGGCACATAATGAAAAATCAAGCTAGTAGTCCCGGTTTTGGGATCCAGGGGGAAATATTTGTGTATATGTGTTTTATGTGTTATGCTCTTGCATTGTTTATTTTTTGTGTTTTAGAATTCGTTTGCAAGTAATTTATGTATGGGATTAAAACCTACGCCACCATAGTCATCATTTTATGGCTTCCCCAATAAGCCTTCTACTATGGTGATTCTCTACCAGAGACTATAGAAACCATAAGACTCCCCCTAACTTGACTCATCAAGCATATTTTCTACCAAAAACATCCATGTTGATCTGGTGACATCAATTCCAACACACTTACAGCTACTAGCCATCCAAAAAATTCCAAATGTCCAATAGTATTTACCTCATTTACAAAAAAATGTCCTCAATAATTACTTCGTTTGTGAATTGGTGTTTTTTTAATGTTCTGAGCATTTGCAAAAAATAGCACTTTGCTGCAATAAAATATGGGATCATGGAAGAATGTAGGAGCAAAGTCTCTATTTACCATAAACATGAAAATAAATGACAATAATTTCTAATAAAACAAATTGTAGCAAATATACTGAAATAAAGTTCTTTTTTTTACCTGTTAAGGAGTGGCAACTGCCTTAGACTACCCGATAGTAATTTGTTGATAAATTCATTGTTTTAATCCTGATTTGAGTGATTCCAAATCAATATGAAAATATATTCATATGGTTATCATAGTTGAAATATTTCTTACAAATTCCTCCAATGATAAGTCAAAATTTCTAAGAAATTACTTGCATGATAAAGGTGTTTTCAAATTCCCCCATAGACCAATAGTCACTATTTTGATCGTAAATTTTTTGTTATAGGTTGGATTAATGTGATTCAACTTGGAGGTTAAATTATATTCATTTATTAATATCCAATATAAATAGGTTTTTAATATGAATTTTATTTTCTGTACCAAAACCTCTTATTAATAGACCTAAGAGGCATAGGTTTTGTATTCTTGTTTAGGATAGATAATCACTAATGTTTGAATAATTTTTTCATAGAAATTCCAAATTAAGTGATTAAAATTGACTATTAAAATAGACTTGAATATCTTACTTCCTTATAAATAGTTTTTTAATATTTTTGATTTGATATATTGTATGTGCTTTTGAATAGTTAAGATGCAGACTCATCATGATGCATATTTTATGACCAATAGTCAGTAATTTGGTCATAGATTTTTCATCTAAGATAAAAATTGAATGATTCAAGTTGGGTTAAAAATTAGACTCCAAAGGTTATCTCTGAGTTTGCTAATCCATGTTCAACCACTATTTTGGTCATAAATTCTTCATTTGAGATCCAAACTAAAAATTTGAAGATGTGTTAGAAAATATATCCTAATGGCTACTTTAGATAAAAACAAGTCTTAGAAATGAGCCCATATGATCCTTTAGAAAACAAAATTGTTCCAATAGTGTTTTAGTGAATTCAATGTAACAAAGTGTCATAAAAGCCTAATCGAAAAGAGATTTTTCCAAATGGTGATCTAAGTATGTGAAAATGTCATGTAAAACATGGTGAAAATTAACCACATAGCTCGATAATGAAGGATTCAACATTATAATGACTTCTTCATCTAGTGATCCTCATTGACCAATGTTTCTCCCTCTTTCCTTGCTTCTTGCAAAAGAAAGATTAATACCATGGGTGGCTCTTACTGCACCACTAGGTACAATAATAAGATTTTATTTTTATTTTACCTCTAGGATTTGTATCTTTATTTATTCACATCTATATACTTCACACATGCAACCTAAATGTTTTGGCTCTAATGGGATGTGAGGCTACCACATTCTCGCCCTATAGGGATATAAGAAGGCAACTGCATAACTTGATTCCCCTTCGATATTTAAACTTCAGGCCCCAGTAGTACCAGAAATAATGCAACTAAATAGCATTAGATCATTCTTTTCTAACCTTATAATCTCCCCAACAACAATGCTAAAATGTTGGGAAAATTAATTTCTTGTGACAACAACCAATTTAAAAAACGTTATTTGTCAATCCAGGGTACATCGGTTTATTTCTGAGGTTATATGAAAAGTCTATGCAGGAAGAAAATCCCTTTCTATTTTTTTCTATATAACATGTGTTGTAGAGGCCTAAATCAAACCACTCTTGCAAACATGAAAGGTAATCCACACAATAAGAGAAGAAAATAGCACATTGCAGAAAAGAAAATCACTTGAGAAGTGTTGGGCTCCTCAATTCCTTACTTTCAACCACCTAGAGGAATCAGTATGGTGGATCATCTCAGTCCCTTTCCATCATCCACCCGTGTGGATGGATAGAAACACACAACACAAAAGGAATTCTAATTCTAAATTTCTTTTCCAGAATTAAAATTCTCTATTTGACAAAAAGTAAATTGTTGAAAAGGAAAGATTCACACACTTGCATAAATGAATTGAAATAAAATACCTACTCCATAATTAGTTGTCACTAATATACAAAATAAATTAAATGAAAATCACACTATGATATAATCAAAATTTAGTAATTAAACACACTAAGGGAATCATAAAACTACCTAAACTGCACAACGCTATGTTCTGTTGGAGTGGGCCCTACCTCCATACAACAAAACATTGATTATTAATCTATATCACCACTTGTAGAATTACAATCAATTAAATAAATTACAAAAATTAAAATAAATCGGCACTTACACATGACAACTTAAATAAACTAGTTGACAACATAAATTAAATAAATCATACCAAAAAGAATGAGAAGTGAAGAAGAAATATTATGTTCTCCATCATAATTTGGACTGTTGTTGTAAGAGTCCTCTCCTCCAAGAATGAAGAAGGAACTCTCCTTTATACATGAGTGTTTCTAAAACTAAAATAACAAATAATGAATATAGATACACAATTTCCTCTTGTGGTCACAACAATTTACCAGCTAGTAAATAATTACAAGATGTAGAAATGACTTGTAGATTCAAATTGCAGATTGTAATATGCTAAAACAATTGACTTGTATCTACTCAAGTCATCAACAGAAACAATAAATTATCGATGAAATCACAAAACATAAAAGAGAAATAATTCAATCACACATAACACAATAATATTTTGGGGAAAGGCACATCTAAAAAACCATGCTATCTCTATATTTCATTAATTAGAAAATATGAGAAGATTACAATCATTTTCTCAAGCGTGAGAAACCTCTACACTATCTCAATCTATCTCACTGCTTCACAAACCATCTCAATCAAATACTTAGCCAATTCTGTTTCCTCCCAAGCTCCTATTTCCTTGCGCAATTTCCTAGGGAATTAGCCCATATTTAATTAGGAAATTCCACAAATATGAATTTCACAATCCTCATAGGCCTTCCTTTGATTGCATGCACCACCTGTACAATTCAGATGATTATACAACTGATAGTACATTTTCCCTGAACTCCAATCTCAACTGGGTATTTCTTTGATCTGACATGCATGAGTTAATTATGAGTGAATCTTCAGTTTACTGGTTGATCAATGTTGGTTACACCCCACTACTATATCTCCCACTAATTCATCCATCAATTGGAATGAGTTTAACTGAATTTAACTCAGTTAAACAAAATTAAATAATTACAACTCAAAATAACTCAACTAGGGCTCCTAAAAATTAGGAGACATCCTACATGACTCTAGTTAGACTCCCAACTCGAATTAACTAAGCCAACTAAGTCAAATTAACTTGGTTAACTATTACAAATTGCTATGAAAATTGGAATTACAATTTAATTCCCATTTTAATTCAAGGACAAAATTAAATTAGGATTTTCTTGTTGCATTTTTCAACACTCCCTCTCAATAAGAAAGGGATTATCTGCTACCCCGATCCTACCTCTCTAAATCTCAAATTTGCATCTTGAAAATGCCTTTGTCAAAATATCTACATACTGCTCCTCTGTAGAAATGTACTCCAGCAGCATGATTCTCCTCTACACACAATCTTGTAGAGGGTGATACCAGATGTCGATATGCTTGGATTGACCATGAAAAACCAGATTCTCAGTGAGTTTGATCTAAATCTGATTGTCACAGTAAATCATTGTCGGATCCATCTGCTAACCAAATAACCCAACAAGTATATTCGTCATCCAGATAACCTCATAAGCTGCTTGACTAGCAGCCATGTACTCTGTTACTGTTGAATGTAGTGCAACTAATCTCTACTTCTCGCTATATCAAGAAACTATTGTTAACCCAATACTGAAGATTCCCCCTGATGTGCTCTTCTTATCAGATGGAATCATTTCCCAATATGCATATGTGAAGCCTTGACACTTCACTCCCTCTATCCATCTGTATCAAAGACCAAACTGAGTGGTGTCTCTGAGGTATCTCAACACATGTTTAGTTGCCTTCCAATAAAATTTGGTTGGATTAACCATGAATTGACTAAGCTGGTTAACTGCAAAACACATGTTTGGTTGTGTGTTCACCAAAGACATAAGTGAACACACAAGTTGTCTATAAATAATAGCCTCCACTACTTCACCTAAAGTAGCATCTTCCTTACTCCAATCACCTGCAAAAGGAGTTTCTATGGGTTTCTCTCCATGTGGAACTTCTTTAGTATCCCATTGGCATACTTTCCCTGAAGAACAAATAGTTCCTCATCTCATTGCCATACTTCCATGCCCAGAAAGTAATGCATGAGCCCCAAGTCTTTCATCTCGAATTCTCTTGCAATATCCTATTTGCAAGATTTTATCAGCTTCTCATCACCTGTTAGAATAAAATAATTGACATATAATACTATAATCAACAATTTACCTTCAACCACAATATGTTAAAGGTTTGCACCGACTTCAATTTTGGTGAAACCCAATCCAATGAAATAAATTTCAATCCTGGTGTACCAAGCACAAGGTGCTTGTTTTTGTCCATATAGCTCTAGCTTGAGTTTGCACATATGTAACTCTCTGTTGAAGGTCTCAAATCCTTTCAGTTGCTCAATATAAACCTCTTCATCAATCAAACATTGAGTAATGTTGTCTTCACATCCATCTGATGTATATTCCATCCCATCTACGCTGAAAGTGCTAGAATAGATCTAACTGAAGAGTACCTTACTACTGGAGCAAAGGTCTCATCATAATCGATTCGCTCCACCTGAGAGAATCCTTCAGCCATAAATTCAGCCTTGTGTTTCTCCACACTCCCATCTATTGCTTTCTTTCCCATTTAAATGTCATCAGAAACTCACCATTTACTTATCTGTTGGTCTTGGGACCACTTCCCA
This sequence comes from Pinus tabuliformis, assembly GCA_031772625.1. NCBI lineage: Eukaryota > Viridiplantae > Streptophyta > Pinopsida > Pinales > Pinaceae > Pinus > Pinus tabuliformis. The sequence continues at coordinate 1,720,424,941 of CM062818.1, read as the reverse complement.
AACATTTTTTATGATAATGGAGTAATACTACTCAACCATGGAATCAACCCATACTCATTGTTGCATTACTTCCTCGAATGAGGATGACTCAACCTCTGCACTATTTCTCATCAGAGACATGTAGCCAGTGTACTGATCTAGTGACTTCCTATGTCTGTGTTGTGATTAGGGTGCTCCCTCATTCCCTCTAGCATCATGCATCAATATGTCAACCTCTCTTGTGCTCTTCCTTCCATCTTTGGATGTCTCTGCATGGGTGGGTGCTTCCACTCTTTGCTCCTCTACCTATGGATTCTCCACATCATCCTGAGGTTCCTCCTTTATAGCTAAAAGCTCCTCATTTGCATGTAACTGAAGCTCCCTCTCAAGGGAACATCTCATGGCCTTCTCTTCAATGAGCTTCACATCTCTACGAACCACTTTCATCCTGTTGGATGGTGGGTACTGTTGAAAATAGCAACAAGAAATGATAAAAATAGAATCTAGAATATTCCAATTTTAATTTGTCATTGAATTACAATTGTGAATTAAAATTCGAATTTAGTCTCACCAGCTACTTAAAAAAATTAATTAATTCATTATGGATTAATTATTTGGAGAAATTCAAGTTAGAAGTATTTCTGAAGTCATACAACAATTATCCCTTAAATTAAGGAGATTATCCCTTAATTAAGGACATAAGATTGAGTTATATTTGAGTTGTAATTAGTTAGCTTAGTTTACTAAGATAAGTCCAATTAAATTAGTTCCAAACTGTTTGAAGAACTAATTGTGAGTTATCATTCAGTTGATGCATGAATGAACTCAACTAGTGTACTCCAGATAACTGAAGATTCCCTCATCAGAAACTCATGCACGTCTATTCAGAGAAAAACCCAGTTGAGATTAAAGTCAAAGACAATGTACTATCAGTTGCATGTTTTCTCCTATAAAGGAAACTCATGCATGCAGTCAAGGGAAGGTTCCTTGAGGATTTCACAGTTCTAACAGTGTGTTAGAGTAGTGTGTGAGAGCAGTGTTACACTAAGTGAAGGAGATCATCCCAAAGGTAACTGTGCATGGAAATAGGAGCTTGGAGGGTAAAGGAGAAAGTTGTGAGAAGCTTTGATTTCCTGTGAGCATCCAGGAGGATTGTACTGAGAGCTGGCTAGCTATGAGAGTTAAGGCTTTGTATAATTCTGAGTATTTCCACCTTGTATGATAATACAGATATTGGGTTTTTTAGCTGAGGCTTTCCCCTGAGTATTTTATGTGTTTCATGTGGATTGATTCTTCTTCTTATGGTTATATGTGTCCATCTCTGATTCAGCTTGATCTTTAAACTTCCGCAAGTTTGATAGTAGAAGTAGATTATAGTATTTTGCTTTAGTTATATTGCATTATCGGGTTAATCTACAGTCAGATTTTCTACATGATCTTAGTGCGAGAATCTTAGAGAATTTGCAGGAAATTCTACATGGTATTGGAGCCTAGTTTTGTAGGAATTTACAGGGTAAGTTCCTCAGACAGAACACCAAAGGACACCGCTCACAACCAGATCGCAGATCATTACACCAGTATTTTTGACGTGGTTAAAACCCTCAAAGAGGGAAACAATCCACGGCCTGAGCCAACGCAGCCACTTCAGGCAATTTATTAATAAAAGAATGAAAATTTACATATGTTTCTCTCATGCACGGATTACCCTACAAATGACCCTCCATGCGCTTTAAATAGAAATCATGGACCAATCGGGTGTCAAGCCACGGATCAAGTGTCGGTAATACCGAGGAGAGAATGAACCGTCAGATCACTACATATCGTGACCGTCGGATTGTAAGTTACAAAATGTACAACGGTAAACAAACACACTTTACCTAACTCTATACCTAACTCTATACTAGACCAAGTTGTACTTAACTATTTCCTATGTGTCGGAATATCCTAAAATCCCCCTTTAAGAACAACTTGGGATAGATTTGAAGGATTTACAAATATGACACAATAGGAGAAGGAAGGAGGCACTAGAGCCTATCCCCCCTTAGTGACAAATTCCTGAACTCCAACCATAAATCGAAGTTTAGTGAACTTCGCCTCTGTGAGAGCCTTTGTGAAGATGTCTGCAACTTGATCATCTGTTGAACAATATTGCACTTCAAGAACATGGTCATGGATGAGCTTTCTGATGAAGTGCATGTGCAGTTCAATGTGCTTGCTGCGCTAATGTTGGACTGGATCTTTGCATAGCTGAATGGCACTTTTATTATCACACCAAAGTGTAGTCGGATGCTGCTGCTCAAAGCCAAACTCTGATAGGATCTGACGAAGCCACAAGGCTTCCTTACTAGCTTCTACGGCACCACGATACTCTGCTTCTGCTGACGAAAGAGAAATGGCACCCTGTTTCTTGCAAGCCCATGTAATAGGTCCTGAACCAAGAGTGAACACATAACCGGCAGTAGACTTCCGATCATCAGGGTCACCAGCCCAATCGGAATCCGTGAAACCAACCAATAGAGGAGATGCTTCGGCACTGTAATGAATACCAAACTAAACTGTACCTCGAACATAATGAAGTACTCTTTTAGCTGCTTTCCAATGACTTTCACGGGGGTTTTGCATGAACCGAGCAACAAGGCCAACAGCAAAGGAAAGGTCAAGACGAGTATGGGTTAGATACAAAAGTTTTCCTACAAGTTGACGGTATAAGGTAGCATCAACTTCAGGAGAAGTACAAGTGACTGAAAGTTTGACTCCAGACTGAAAGGGAGAAGGGGCTGGCTTACACTCTTCCATGTGAAAATGGCGTAGAATATCACAGGCATATTTGGACTGGGAAAGAGAAATACCCTCCTTGGATTGCAAGACTTGAATACCGAGAAAATAGTGTAAGTGTCCTAAGTTTGTCATTTCAAATTTCCTTTTAAGGCTATACTTCACATGGTTTATAAGGTTGGGATCACTACCAGTAAGGATGAGATCATCAACATAAAGAACAAGGATGATAAGAGAGTTGCCCACTTTCATGGTGTAGACAGTATTGTCAGAATGACACCTAGAAAAGCCAGATTCTAAAAGAAAGCTATCCATTTTGGCATACCAAGCCCGAGGAGCTTGCTTGAGACCATAAAGGGATTTCTTAAGTCGACATACAAGGCTGGAGTCTGTTTGTATGAAGCCAATGGGTTGTTCCATATAGATTTCTTCATGCAAGTCCCCATGCAAGAAGGCAGATTTAACATCCATCTGATGGACTTCCCATTTGAAAGAGGCAATGAGGGAAAGAACAAGGTGGATGGAGCTCATTTTGGCAATAGGGGAGAAGGTTTCAGTGTAGTCAATGCCTTCAACCTGTGAAAAACCTTTAGCAACAAGATGAGCTTTATGTTTATCAACTTTCCCATCTGGTCCATACTTGGTTCTGTAAACCCATTTGCATCTAACAAGTTTTCGTCCCTTTGGTAGAGGAACAAGATCCCATGTATCATTTTCCAATAATGAATGATATTCTTCATTCATAGCTGCTTCCCAATCTGGATGGCCTGAAGCTTCTGCAAAGGTGTCAGGATCATAATTTACTGGAGCTTGAGCCAGTAAAGAAGAGGCTCTCTCGAACTGAGAACGTGTGCGTCGCTGATCTGTAGGATCACCGGCAAGATCACTTGCTGCATCTCGAGTAGCACGAAGCCATTTTGGAAGCTCAGGAGCTGAAGGAGGATCCTGAGATGGTGGGGGAGGATTTTCATCCTCACTTTCATCATCTGAAGAAGAAATGTTTTCAAAGGTAGAAGAGATAGGGAGAGGTGGCACATCCGCCGGACTAGGCTCGCAGGCCGATATATTTTCATCAAATTTTACATCTCTTCTAATGATAACATTTTTGGACTTAAATGGAATAAGTCTATAGCCTTTGACATCTTCAGAATATCCAACAAAAGTACATTTTTCACTCTTAGGTTCTAAAGATTTATGTTTTTCATCTGGAATATGGGCCCACGCTTCACTTCCAAAAACACGAAAGTGACTTACATCTGGTTTGATTGAGCTCCATGCTTCTTCTGGAGTGATATTCTTTAAATCCTTAGTAGGAGTGCGATTTATTATGTAATTTTCACAGTTAATTTCTTCTACCCAAAAACTAAGACCAAGTCCTTTAGATTGTAGCATACAATTAGCCATTTCCTTTAAGGTGCGATTCTTCCTTTCAGCTACACCATTTTGTTGTGGAGTATATGGAACAGTATGTTGCATTTGAATTCCATTCTCAGTGCAATAGTTGATGAATGTGTTTTTAACATATTCTCCGCCATTATCAGATCTTAACTTAAGAATTTGATGTCCAGATTGTTTTTCAACAAAGGCCTTGAAGGCCAAAAAAGTGTTAAATACTTCACTCTTGAGTTTTAAGAAGTATACCCAAGTGCGTCTGGAGAAATCATCAATGAAAGTTAAGAAATAATTGCAGCCAGAGAATGACACAACTGGAAGTGGACCACATAAATCACTATGCACAAGCTGTAAAGGGGCTGAGGCATGCCAAGAGGCACGTTTTTCAAAACTGTCCCGATGATGTTTTCTGAGTACACATCCGGAACAAACACCATCTCTGCAAGATACCATAGGAAGACTTGTCACCATATTTTCTTTACATAGATGCTGAAGGGAGCGATAGTTTAAGTGACCAAATCGCTCATGCCAAAGTTTGCTCACTTCATCATTATGAGCAACAAATACTGAGGGAAGATTTGATGACCCAAAGTTGTGAAACTTATACAACCTTGTAGAATCATCAGCAATGCCAGTAGCTAAAATATTTTTAGGATCTCTTAGGTCCTTGATTACAACATCATGAGGTGAAAATTCAACGATTTTACCTTCACCCGAATGAGTTATCTGATATACAGATAGAAGGTTGCAGGATAAGGTTGGAACACATAATACATCATTAAACTGATCATTGTCTAGATGAACAGTTCCAGTCCCTACAACATTAAGAGATCTATCATCACCAACATATATATTTTTGGTGTTACAATCATTTAAAGAAGAAAACATGGCTTTGTTTTTGGCCATGTGATAAGAAGCTCCAGAATCAATGAGCCACTCATGAGAATGAGAAGAAGAAGATACATTTAATGCATAGCTAGATCGAGATGATTGACAACCACATGCAGAAAGTGCCATTCCTGAAGATGAAGTTGAAGTTGAAGATTGCCCCAAATGGATGTTATGCTTCTTCATTGCTGCTTCCAAGGCTTCCATATTCTTAAAGCATTTTGATTCTAAGTGGCCATCTCGATTACAAAAATTGCAATGTCTATCAATCTTCTTCCCTTTGTTTTTATTTGTCTTATCATTTTGTTGAAATGATTTTTCATTTTGGGGCTGAAATTGCTCAGGACCCTTGTTTGGTTTAGGACCATTATTTTTAGGATATGACTTCTTAGGATTCTTTGAATTTGGTTGCTACTGGGCGGCTAACGCTTTCTTGAAAGTGTTTCCAAGATTAAGAAGACCAAGGTGTAAGAGTTTTTCTTGTTCTCTTATTAAAGAATCACAAAAAGAGTCAAAGGAAGGGGACTTGTAGTCTGTTCCTTGAGAAATGAAGGCTTCTCTTGTACAATGGAAGGTGGAAACAAACACAAAGTAGGTTGGTCCCAACTTTGTAAGAATGGAATAGATAAGGTTACTATCTTCTTTCTTAACTTTAACACCTTCCAAGAGATATCTAAGGGTCTTGAACTTGGACAAGAAATCTTCAATGCAAGAAAAATTATTAGGGTCCAATGTAAGCAACTCATTTTCAAGTTGATGGGCTCTAAGTTCATTTTTAATCCCAAAAACTTTATTGATTTGTTTCATTGCTTCATCAGGAGTATCAAGTTCTGCAATATGGAATCTAAGATGTGGAGAAATAGACATCCCTATCAATCCACGTGCTTGATCTTACCTATTTTCCCATTTGGCAGCCTTATCTTCATCCTTCGGTTTCTTTTCTTTGCCTGAGGCTATTCTGTAGAGACCTTTCCTTCTAAGTAAATCCTCAATGTAGGCCAACCATTGGAAGTAGTTGGTGCTGTCAAGGGTAACTTGGTATTGACTTTCCATTTCAATGGAAACTGAAGCTAGAGATGCTAAAACTAAGTGTTCCAATGGATAGATCTCGAAAAATTAGGCTGGTTTAAAAAAAACAGCTCTGAAAACGGCTTCCGAATGAAGAAGTTATGGCTTTTTGAAAAAACGTTGTTGAAGTTGCCGACGAGGTGCGGGAATGTGCGGAAATGAAAAAGTCCGCCCCCACAAAATGGAGACTTGAACCCAATACCTCTACTCTCTTAGAATAGCTTTGAACCAATTGAGCTATACAAATAATTAGATAGAGAGAGAGAGAGAGAGAGAGAGAGAGAGAGAGAGGGGGGTGATGCTTTGGGTTGCGTGCCTGCTTTGAGAAGGCTCTTTTTCCCTACAAAACAAAAAACACAAAACCCAACATGGACATGCAAATAAAACAAACCTTATGACTCGAAGTTAGCATTAGCCGAAAAACTAAATATTTTCAAAAATGAACCTTGCGGCTCAAAGTTAGCTTTGGCTAGAAACTAAATATTTTCCTCAATGTTTCTGATTTTCCGAGATCACCCTAAGGCGCAGGGAAAAGAGCATACGCATGAGAAAAATCCTTCCTTTCTGTTTCTGATTTGCCCATATCGCACGGAGTCGTAGGGCAAAGAGCATATGCAGAAATGAAAGGTATAGATCTGGTAATAAAAAAACTAAATAAACCGAAACCGAAATAAACAGAGAGAAAATAACAGTAAACTGCAAATAAACATTGTATACCTCCAGATCTTAAAAATGACGTAGCTAGGGCTACCGGAAACCTTTTCGCATGAAACGAAAGGGGTTCCTCATTGAAACTGATGCTCCCAACACAACAGAGTAGTCCTCTCGGCCCGAAAGCAGTCAGAAACAACAGATCTAGGAAACAGCAGTCGGATGCAGTTCTACCGGCTTCAGATTTGGATCACCAACGGACGCGGCCCTCAAATGGCTCTGATACCATGTATAAATTTACAGGGTAAGTTCCTCAGACAGAACACCAAAGGACACCGCTCACAACCAGATTGCAGATCAATACACCAGTATTTTTGACGTGGTTAAAACCCTCAAAGAGTGAAACAGTCCACGACCTGAGCCAACGCGGCCACTTCAAGCAATTTATTAATAAAAGAATGAAAATTTGCATATGTTTCTCTCATGCACGGATTACCCTACAAATGACCCTCCATGTGCTTTAAATAGAAATCATGGACAAATCGGGTGTCAAGCCACGGATCAAGTGTCGGTAATACCGAGGAGAGAATGAACCGTCGGATCACTACATATCGTGACCGTCAGATTGTAAGTTACAAAATGTACAACGGTAAAGAAACACACTTTACCTAACTCTATACTAGACCAAGTTGTACTTAACTATTTCCTATGTGTCGGAATATCCTAACAAGTTTATCAGAGCTATGAACAGTATATGGAGAAGAGAATTCAAAGTTTGAAGTTCGAGGTTGCAAGTGAAAATCGAATTCATATCATACTTCAAGGTTGGCCAATGGCGTTCTATGGCTTGAGACTCGAGTATGCCTTGGAAGGTAGTTTGAATTACATAGCATGGAAAGATTGCATGGAGGCTATATTATATGACAATGGATTGAAGGATTTCATTGATCACGATATCCCAAAGCCAGGTTCAACTAATGCACAAGAGTTGGCTGAGTGGAAGAAGTGTGTGGCGAGGGCGAGACAAATCATCCTTGAGGGAGTTCGAGACCATATTGTCTCGAGTCTCCATGGGAAGGATACTCCATATTCAATGTGGAAGACATTGAAGGACCTCTACTAGAACAGTAGCGACTAGAGGAAATTTGCGCTCAAGGATAAGCTTTGAAGAATCAAGATGGAGAATGGTGATACTATTTCCACATATCTGAACAAGCTCACCACTTGTAGAGATGAGCTTAGCAGTGTGGGAATAACTACTGCCAATGATGATATGGTGAGCCTCGCTCTCCTTACCCTTCCAAAGAGCTAGAATAGCTACCAGGACTCTGTGAATGGAAGGGAGAAACTTCCGAATTGGGAACGAATGTGGTAGTATCTGATGCAGGAGGAGATCAAAAGGAGCACACGAGATGGTTCTTCATCCAAGGATGATGATGAAGAAAATATGGCCTTAGCGAGTAAAGCAAGGAAAGGGAAGGGGAAGGATTCCCATTCAAAATCAAATTCTTCTCGTGGAGGGAAGAAGGGTGACAAGTCTAAAGTGAGATGCTCTAATTGTCATGAGATGGGACATTATGTGACTAATTTCCCATCGAAGAAGTCCAAGAAGGGATCCTCAGAAGGATCGGAAGGTGAGGCATTAGCCTCTCATTTCAAAGTGGACTTTACCCTCATCGCATGCATGGTGTCATTGATGATGGGTTGTGGTTGGTATCTTGACAGTGGATCCTCATTCCACATGACCAATGATAAAAGTTTATTCAGTACCTTGAAGGAGAAAGACCTCAAGATGCACATAGAGATGGGTGACGATGAAAGTTATAGTGTTTTAGGAGTGGGCACGATTGCTTTTCAGAGGGAGCATGGAGCTCCTATCACCTTGACAGATGTGAAGTATGTGCCTGGACTGAAGAAGAACTTGGTATCAGTCACGATGTTGGAGGACAAAGGCTATGATGTTATCTTCAGTAAGGTAAAGGTTTTCCTTAGACACATTGCCACAAGACAGGTGAAACAGATCGATTCATGAGTTAAGAACCAATATGCTCTTGAGGTGCAAGATGCATGCAAAGCCTTGAGGAGCAAGGAAAATGTTAGAGAATTTGTGGTTGAGAGGGAGAGTAAATTACCTCTCAACATGCGGTCCGAGAAGAAGCACTCTCAAAATCAATCTCAGACAATTGTGGAGCAGCCACAATTGGAGAAGTCAAGAGGAGACTGAGTGGACACATCCAGTCATGCAAAGAACTCCAGTAGGGGGAAATTTCGACCCAAGTGGGCAGAGGGATCACATGCAGCCATACCTCCAAGTGTGAGGTGGGGCAATGTGAAGTGATAGTCCCAAGAAGGCTGAAATTGGGTAGGGTCCATTGAGAGGTTTTCTCTCATGGATTGTACCTTGCTACAGGATCCCAAAGTACATAGTAGCGGGAGGAATCAGTGGGATTGATGCAGTCAAAGTGTTCAGTTGACAGAGGCAATAGCAGTAAGAGACTTTGATGACAGATGCATCATACTAATTCAGGTTGGATGTTTTTTTGTTTCTAGAGTTGCTGGGGCAACAACACTAGGAGAAGTGTTGCATGTAGAACATTCCAAAGGTTCACGATCAGGATTGATTTGAATTCCTTTCTTGTTGAGAGGGAGTGTTGAAAATAGCAACAAGAAATGATAAAAATAGAATCTAGAATATTCCAATTTTAATTTGTCCTTTAATTAAAATTGTGAATTCAAATTCGAATTTAGTCTCGCCAGCTGCTTGAAATAATTAATTAATTCATTATGGATCAATTAGTTGGAGAAATTCAAGTTAGAAGTCTTTCTGAAGTCATGCAACAATTATCCCTTGAATTAAGGAGATTATCCCTTAATTAAGGAGATAAGATTGAGTTATATTTGAGTTGTAATTAGTTAACTTAGTTTACTGAGTTAAGTCTAGTTAAATTACTTCCAAATTGTTTGAGGAACTAATTTCGAGTTATCAGTCAATTGATGCATTCATGCACTCAACTAGTGTACTCCAGATAACTGAAGATTCCCTCATCAGAAACTCGTGGATGTCTACTCATAGAAAGACCCATTTGAGATTAAAGTCAAGGATAGTGTACTATCAATTGCATGTTTTCTCCTATAAAGTAAACTCATGCATGCAGTCAAGGAAAGGTTCCTTGAGGATTGCGCAGTTCTGATACTGTGTTAGAGCAGTGTGTGAGAGCAATGTTACACTGGGTGAAGGAGATCATCCCAAAGGTAATTGTGCAAGGAAATATGAGCTTGGAGGGTAGAGGAGAAATTTGTGAGAAGCTTTGATTACCTATGAGCATCCAGGAGGATTGTACTGAGAGCTGGCTAGCTGTGAGAGCTAAGGCTTTATATAATTCTGATGTATTCCACCTTGTATGATAATACAGATAGTGGGGTTTTTAGCTAAGGCTTTCCCCTAACTATTTTATGTGTTTCGTGTGCATTGATTATTCTTCTTATGGTTATATGTGTTCAGCTCTGACTCAGCTCGACCTTTAAGCTTCCGCAAGTTTGATAGTAGAACTAGATTATAGTATTTTGCTTTAGTTATATTGCATTATCGAGTTAATCTACAATCAGATTTTCTACATGAACTTAGTGCAAGAATTGTAGATAATTTGCTGGAAATTCTATAGGTACACCCGATAGTTGTGAGGTGTATCAGTGTACCCACAAATATGCCCAACTCAACTATTGGATCTAGCTTTTTCCGTGCATCCTTGGTAACATGACGGTAGACTAATGAACCAAATATCTTGAAGTGTGCCAAATTTGGTTTCTTACTTGAAAAAACTTCTTCTAGTGTACTCATCCCGAGGATTCGATGAGAGATTATGTTTTTAAAATAAACAGTTGTATTACATCCTTCATCCCACAAGTGCAATGGTAGACCCTGATCATGTAACATCACCCGTGAAACTCTCACAATACTTTTTTTCTTCTTTTCAGCCACCCCATTTTTCTATGGGTTATGAAGCGCTATTAACTCTCATTGAATGCATTCTGATGCACAAAATTTCTTGAATTCATTCGACACATATTCTCCACTATTATCACTTCTGAGAGTTTTAACTTTCCTACCAATATCTTTCTCGAAAAGTGCTTTAAATTCACAAAATTTAGTGAATGTCTGATCTTTCTTCTGCATGAAGAAAATCTAGCACTTACGAGAAAAATAATGAACAAATATTACATAATACATGTTCTTGGTCGTGGATGTTGTCAAGAACGGTCCACACACATCAAGGATCACTTGCACTCGAATATCTTTATCATGAAAGGAATATTTGTTGTTCTTCCCCAATGTACACCCTTTTCATGTGTCTCTCTACTCTAGTGTACCCTTGTGAAGTCCTGTAGAAATTTGATGCGTGATCTTCAAAGCTCTGTGATGCAAGTGACCCAATCTCCTAAGCCACAACTCACTGATGTCTTAGCTCTACACCTTCTCTACTTTAGTGCTCAAAGTAGCACAATCTCCTACATCCAATTTGTAGAGGTTCTTCACGCTAACACCAATCCGCTTCACCTATCCTAGGGCTATGTGACAAAGGAAAGCCTTTCCATTGCTAAATATAACATCATATCCACAGTCCTTCAACATGGCAACTAAAACAAAATTATTCTTCAAGCCTGGAACATTCATGGCATCTTTTAATGTGAGAAGAGAACCACACTTCCTCTAAAAAGTAATAGTACCAATTTCAGTCGCACTATACCTCCCATCATCTCCCATCTCTATGTGCATATGTAGGTCCTTCTCCTCCAAGTCACTGAAGAACTCTTTGTTTCCAGTCATATGGAATGAGGCTCCACTATCTAAGTACCACACACTACCCATCATTGATGACACCATGCAAGCAATGAGGGTGAAATCCAGTTCGAATTGTGAAGCAAGAGATTCACCTATCGCTCCTCCTAAGGGCTTCTTATCAGCCTTATTGTGTAGACACTTTGTGGCATAATTTCCCTTCTCATGAGAGTGAAAACATTTAGTCTTTGACATGTCCTTGTTCTTGCTGCCCTGACTGGAATTTGATTTGGAATGGGATGACTTCCCCTTCCCTTTATTCACCTTTCTGGCTAAGGCATAGTTCTCCTCATCATCTTACTTGGATGAGGATACATCTCTGGTGTTCCTCCAAATCTCTTCTTGTACCATGTCTGACCACAATCGCTCCCACTCTGGTAGCTTCTCCCTCCCATTAACTGATTCCTGCTAGTTGTGCCAACTCTTGGGAACTCTTAGAAGTGCTAGGTTCACCAGATTGTCTTCAACAACTATAACACTAACACTTCCAAGCTCATCCCGACATTGGGTGAACTTGGTCAAGTACTTTGGTATAGATTCACCCTTCTCCATATTGATCTTTCAAAGCTTGTCCTCTAGTGCCATCTTTCTATGGTTACTACTGTATTGAAATAGGTTTGTCAAGGGCTTATACATTGCAAATGGAGTTTCCTTTCCATGGAGGTTTGAGACAATATGATCTCTAACTCCTTCTAGGATAATCCTTCTCACCTTTTCCACCTTCTCTCTCCACTCTGCCATATTCTGAGCATCAACTTGCTTAGGAATATCTTTATCTATGTGTTATCACTGCAAAATTTCTCTATAGTTGTTAGGAAAGAAATAATATAGGTAACCACAAACCTACTTTGGAGATTAGGATCTAGCCATCCTAATGCTCAGAGAGGGCTCTCTCTTTATGATTTAACTTTGTTTAGTCAATTTATTTTAGGCTAGTTATGATTGTACTTGGGTTTTGCTTTGGATTTGGTGGTGGAATCACTGAATTAGATGGATAGAGGGATGTCTTTTACCACTGGGCTATGGGGTCAAGTGTCAACCAAACAAGACTGGATCAAGTTCTAAAGATAGTGTTTACAAGGCAAGGTAGCTGAGTAAATTTAGATCTTAAGGCTGAATGGTGAAGCGGTTTTCAATCGGGGTCAAGAAGCATATAAGGGTTCCTCAAACTGGATAATGATGGAAGTGGTAGGGGTCAATCGAAACTAGGGAGCAATGAAGGATTCCCTACTCTAGATATCATAAGAAAACATTAAAATGATTAACTATTCAAGACAGAGTGTACTTAAAAAAAAATCGTAATATAATTCCAGTTAATTCATTCAATTTAGATAACATGCAAGTTTGTGAAACACTTAACAAAATAACAATTTGACAAAAGAAAATACTTCACTGAAGTGGCCCAACACATGAATCCTGTAATGAAATCTCTTTATTACTCAATCCAGTCTACTGACTTGAAAAAATGGTACAAATAACCCTTAGGTTTTAGGTCGATACAACTATAGTAATGTCAATTAATCCACCACCTATACTTTGAATTATGAAGTATATTTACAAAAACTTTATTACAAAATATCCCAAGTTTTTTTGGGAATTAATCTAGGAAAAAGAAGTATCTTCATGCAAGAAGATAGAGATAGATATTCAACTACTACAATTTGTCCCTGTTTATTAGGTTGTGATGTCTTATTCTTTTACCTTTTGTTGTTTATTCTCCTTTGTTGTTGATCTTCCACGCTGATTATTCTTTTTACTTTGGCTTTTAACTGATACTCTTTCATCTGGTCGTCCTATTGCTTTTCTTTTACTACTTTGTTTTCACTTTTACTTTGCAATTTTTACAGTAAATCATTTAATTTCTCCCAAGTTTCTGCATCTGGTAATTTGATATTTACCTTTTTTTGTAGATTTCATCTTCTTCTATGTACTTTGCAAAGGTGGGCTTGTTCACAAAAAGTTGTTTTACCTCATGCTGGAGGTAAAATAAGTTCTCAAAAGTTTGGTACATAACCTTTCATGTAGGTATCCCTTTCATAGATGAATTATTTGCTTGATCCCTTGCCATTTCTCTGATTTTCTTGTTGTAGTCTTCTTGTGGCATTAATATATCATTTATCACCAAGGGATTTGGCAACCCTTTCTGCCTCAAAATATCAAACTTAACCGTGAACCTGCCTATAGCCAGCTCCATGGTTTGGCATTTGTCCTCAAGTTTCATCATTAAGTTCCTCTTGGTGAGCACTTTCTTCACCTCTAGTAATGTGCAAGTCCTGTCAGCTATGTCAAGCTCTTGAAATTCATATTTGTTCTTAGAGTTAAGGAATTGGATTATTTTGGTAGCTTCTTTTGGCATGTCTCCAAGCTCAGCCTTAACCCTCTGAATTTCTTATGTAGCCTCTTTGACTAAATCATTTTGTTCAAAGATGACTTGTATAGATGGCCAAATATCATTGACAGAGTCAATGATATTGGCCCATAGTTGTTCTTTAGCTTGGGCAAGTGGCTCCTTCAATGTTAACTCTTTCTCTAAGTTCTTTATCCTCTTAGTCATCCTGGTTGACTTCTGAACTTCATCTTTGTGCATAATCTGAGCCAATTTCTTCTCATCCTCTAGACTCCTTATCTGTTCTTTGAGTCTATTTATCTCATAGGTCTGAATGGACATGTCCTCCATTGCTTTGACCAATTTTCTTGCCTCATCACTTGGCTAAGTTGCTGCTATTGTTGAACCTGTTGCTGATGTAGATGATGTTGTAGCTGGAAGTGTTGTAGCAGGTGGAGCTGTGGGGGCCAATGAAGCTACCAAGGTTGATGGAAATTGTTGTAGTCACTGTGGGAATGGCAGTGGCAGTGGCTATCTCAAGGCGGGCCTATTTCAGTTGTATTAAGTTGTCCAATTCCTTCTCCATTTCTTTCAATTGATCGTTCAATTGAAGAATGAGGTCCATCATCTCCTCTTGTTGGGTTTGGCTCTCACAAACCTCGTCAGTCTGTGGATGTTCTAAATGAGGCAACTTTAGCTGCTTCTTCAAAGCAAAAATATCCTCATTCTTCTTCTTTATCAGTTTCTTTGCAACTTTGACATCACTGGGATTATACCCAAGCTCAATCACCAAGTCTTCCATTGACTTGATTCTGTTATCCTTGGCCTGTGAGGATGCCTGTTCCAACTTGTACTGTGTTGTGATATTATGCAGTGAGCTTTGGAGTTTGTGCACAGTCGCTACTTTATTTTTCATTGTGGAATAAATCATCTCACCTGCCTGCTTATGGAACTCAATTTGGTCAATAGGGTGAACATCCCTAGCCAAAACATTGAATTCAGTCCTCCTGTAGTCTACTGATGATCTAGGCTGCTGGACTGTAGACTACATGAATGTCATTTGCATTTTACCTGTTCTAATGTCAAAGGCTAACATTAATCTGTTTTGATTTTCAGGTGTTTGTTTGAAGTACTGGGCATAAGTCTCAACCTTCAATGCCTCATTCCTCAACTTAATTTCCTTGTATTTTTCTTTTATATCTTTCTCTTTATCCACAGGCTTGGTGGATGAAGAGACTTCAATGTTGAGCTGTTTCTCAATAAGTTGAGTGTTTGAAGTAGAAGGCTGGTGAGTTTCCTCTTAAATTGTTGGGGCTTTATTCATTCCCACCATTGTGTCAGTGTCAGTGATTTCCACTGTCCCAATGGTGTCTTCTTTCTCAGTTATAGGATTAAGCTTAGGCATCTTCTTGTAACCGATCTCAAATCTTTCATCCGTAGTGTCCATTGCTGAGCTAGAACCTTCTTCCCTGGTTATTTTCACATTTATGTCTTCATTGGCTGGATTATGCAACATGGGAGTAATATTCATCTTTTCTTGTAGGGTTGGAACCTGCAGAAAGGAACTAGTATCAATCTGCTTTTCCACATCAATTAATGTACTCTCAACATCTATTAAAGTGTTCTCAAACCATTTTGACTGGTTGGCATGTCTCTCAATGTCTAGCCTGGGATCATGTATGAAAGGACTCAATTTGAATTTGAGCCTTAGTTTATTTATGACTCCATTAGGGTCATAGTTCCACATAAAACTACCCTTGAATTTCATCTCTTGTAAGAGTTTCTCTGCCTCTTGTCCAGCTTCCCTGTTATTTCAAATAAAAGGGCCCAATTGGTTTTTGATCTTAATTTGAGTCTTCTTCTTGGCTGATAGGAAATTAACCTCATCAGAGTTTATGATTTTCCTAAAACACTCTATTGAAAATATCCTCATGGGGGGTATTTGGGTAGCTTGTAGGGAGTGAGTTGGCATCCATATATTCTGATTTTTGTGTGGTTCTAGTATAGATACTAGTCTCCCACTCTATTGTTCTTAGTCAACTGTAAAACTCTTTTAATCTCCTTACTTATCCTGGGTTGATAGTTACTGGTCAACATGTTTATAACTGGATGAACAAATGAATTAATGAATTCTTTGTAAGTAAAAACAGTGGAAAAAATTTCGATCAATGGTGTCCAAAATATGACTTACCTTGGGTTGCACTTGGTGTCAAACTTTTGGATGCTATTAGGATTCTTGTCTGAATGAAAGTATAAGAACATATGAAATAATACTGATGTAAACTTGAAGACTCTCTCATTTGGTAATCTGATGAATTACTCATGTATTTTGTTTTCTATGAACTGAGCAAAGTTGTAAATTGTAGTAGGAGTCTTGTCTAGGAAAAATATAGAAAGGAAAGCAAGAAAAACCTCATACACATGTTCATCTGTAGTGTACCCTAGAATGCAAGAGAGCATGGTAATAATTTGTCTTCCTCTCTTAGACAAAATGGTGGCAGCATATGGAGGACTATTTGTTGGAGTGCGAGACTCTTTAATGATGAAAGTTTGAATAATCTAAGCTTTCTTGGGAATGTCTAGCTGGGTTTAGAGTTCAAGTAAGCCTTCAATAAAAGGTGGGGTCTCATTTGGGCTTGCTTGGATTTGCAGCATTTGATTTATTGATTCTATAGTAATGGTAAACAAAACTTGTTGATCAGGGGTGACTATGGCTCTCTGACTTGGAATATAGCAGGCTTGGTAGAAGTGGATGATTTCTGGGAATGGGTGTACCTTTAGGAACAAGTACTTGGGAAATTTGACTGCCATAGGTGAATGTCATCATTCTGGTTCAAAAACTTTTCTTTACTCCAGCAGTGGAGTTTCAGTAGGTAGCTAGGGGAAACAGTATCCTTGATTTGAAATTATATATCAGCTAATGGAAGGTGGTCAATATTGAGGTGAGGGGTTTGTAGAGGTCTTACATACATAGAGGTTTTGGAAGCCATAATTTGGTTTATTCAACTAAATTACTCTTTATGTGGCTTTAGGAATAAGGTTTAGAAGCTCTAGAACAGTGGGGAAGGGTAATAACAGTCTGTAAAAGGGGTTTGGGTGCACAGTAAGATTTTCTTCGATTTAGGAAGATTATTTAATTAATCTTTTAATAATCATTGTACCTAGATTGAATCACAAGGCCATTCTGGTTCTATCAAGAATACCTAGAATTTTGACGGTTTGGTGCGCAAACTAGGTTTTGTGGTGGGAGTAGAGGTTACTGAGGCTTCAGTTGTCAATTTGTAGCTTCAATTTGGTGTCTGGAGTGTCTTTTGGTTACAAAGGGTGGTCAAATTGGTCACGCAGAGGTTCAAGGTGTCAGATTTCATTAACAAAAGTTTGTAGTGAAAATGAGCGAAAAAGAGTAAAATGGGGCATTTTTGGTGTTTTAACCAATAACGGTTAGATTTTGGCACGAGAACTGGTGAATGAATAGTGGGAAATTTTGGTTTAGGCGGGGAGGTGGTTTTAGGCCATATCGCACCACTTTTGGGTAAGGGGTGGTATTTTTCGCGAACACACGAAATAACCTTGTGCCTCCATGTAGCCAAAGAGTGCTCAGCCAAAACCACGAATCTCGTGTGCTCTCCTGCCGTTAACTATTGCACGATGAATATACATGATATGGCTATACACCATTGGATATAGAGGTGGAATATCGGAGGGATATCATGCGGTGAAGTTGCATGGGCAGAGTTGGAAAGGGGTTGGCGGGCCCGGGGGTTTAATTACAAAAAAATTGTAATTAATTAATGAATAATGACGAGATTTTGTTATAATTGATGGGTTAATAAAATGTGGGAATCATGGGTTATATGGGGGAGTTTTTTAACTATACACCAAATCTTGGTGGGTTAAAAAGGGTGTCAGGAAATTATAATGTGGGGGATTTATAAAGCGGGACTTTAGGAAAAAGCTTAGGATAAAGGGATTTTGTTGGTTTTTAAGGGGAAAAGGGAAATTAATAAGGGGGGAAAGTATTATTTGTGATGGGAATGCGTTTCACACTAGGGAAAGGGTTTTGGGAAGGGGGAATGATTTTTTGAAGGGTAATGTCTAGGGAAATGTGTGAAACAAAGGGATAAAAGGTCAAAATGAAGGGAAAGGGTTTTTACAAGTAATGAAGGGATAATGAGGGGAAATTAGTAAAGTAAGTATGTGGGGGCTAGTGAAATGAGGGGAAATTAGTAAATAAGCTTTAGTGAATGTCATTTCTCTTTCACAATTCCTCCTGCACATGAAACATAGGATTAAGCATGATGAATGTGATTTTTTGGCTTAGCAACCTTGTGCACTTGCAAAACTTCTTCTACCTACCCTTGATTTACCCTAGCATTTTCTCTTCATTCATTGGGTGCATTTGAGCTTGTTGACCCTTTATTTCTTTTTATTTTGATAAGAAAACTATCTAATTCTAACCTTATAACTTCCAATGGCTCAGATTAAATTGTTGACATCATTTTTATTCTCTACCTAACTACTGATCTGCGAAGATTAAACAGTTCAGCTAGATCTTTATTCTCTATCTATAAATATGATATTTAAAGCATGAATGAGTCAAGATTAAACTCTTTGACCATCATGGATTGTGGCATTTTTGACAAGTTGCACACAATGTTATTTTGCAAAGTAAAGTAAAAGGAGTGGCATTTGAATTTGGACACTTTCATGATATATTTTTATCTCTTTTTGGGGGTTCATATTTATTACTTATTTTATTTTTTTCTTTCTTTTTGTCCTCTAATTATTCTTTTAGGACATACCCTCTTTACATTTTTTAATTTTAATATGGAGAAAATTTTTGTAGAAAGCAAACATATGTACAATATTACAAGACCCACCATAGCTAATTCAAAATTATGAATCCTATTATTATAGGACCCTAACAGTGGCTCCACATGGGGATGGCATTTCCTAGTGAAATGTCAAGAACTTTAAGATAAGTAGCTTATGAAACTTTTACTATGGCTGGCTTGTAACTACTCTTTTGTGATCTGCTTTATTCATACATATGATGGTACACCTTTCAAAGCTCAGGGCCTTCTCTTCGGGCTTCAACTTCGAAGATTACCATCCAATCCAATCTAAACTTTACAGTGTTATATACAATGAGAAAAGTAAAATGAACTATTGTTAATTTGTGGATAAGTAATGCTTCAGCATTCTACCATTGACTGGACCTCCTGGTAGATCTTTTCCATCTATCTATCTCAAGAAAAATTCATTGTTACCTCTGTAACCATAAATGATATAAGGGCCTTGCCATAGGAAATAAAATTTACCATGTTTACCTTTCTCTTCTCTTCTAAAATCCCATTTCAGTACTTTTTCACCTATGTAAAAATCATCAGCTTTGGTTTTCTTGTCAAAAATATTTTTGACTTTATCTTGGATCACTTGTCATTTGACATAGACTTCTTCTCTGGTTTGTTGCAATTGTATTGTCTAATTTATCCTTCTTTGGATATTTGATTCTACTTGAAGCTCTTGAATCATTTTCATCACAGGTACTCCTAAAGAGGATGGAAAATAAAATCCATTCCATATACTAGCTGATAAGGAGATGTACCAATGGATTTTTTGGTAGTTAGTCTGTCTACCCATAAGGCATTAACCAAATTTTTGTTCCAGGTCTTCTTGTTGTCTTCTAGCAGTTTCTTGATGCTATTAATAAGGCTTTTGTTTGAGGATTCTACAAGTCCATTACCTTGAGGGTAATAGGCAGTGGAATGGCCAAGGATAATGTGATATCTATTACAAAAGTCTACCATTTTCTTGGATTCGAAAGAAGTTGTGTTATCAGTAATGATCTTTTTGGGGCACCCAAATCTAGAAAGGATGTTGTTCTAAAGGAATGAAATGATGACAAAGTCTGTGGCTTGTCTAGAACGGATGGCTTCTATCCATTTAGTAAAGTAATCAGTGGCTGTCAAAATCCATTTATGTTGGGCTGAGGAGGATGGGGGAATTTCCCTAATGAAGTCCAAATACCATTGTTGAAAAGGCATTTCTATGGAGACAGGTTTGAGAGGTAATGGTAAGAGTTTCCTTTTGCCTTCAAATATTTGGCATTTGTGATAAGAGGTCACATATTTCTTGACAGCTGTAAAAAGGGTGGGCCAATAAAAACCTGCCCTTAAAATCTTATCAGCAGTTGTTTTCCAGGATAGGTGTCCTCCACAATCTCCTGCATGAAATTCTTGCATAACTTTGTCAGCTTCATCTTTTAGTAAATAATTCAATAAAATGCCACCATTATCTTTCTAAAATAAAGCATTGTTTATGATACAATATTTCATTGATTTCATTTTCAAAAATCTACCTTTAGTTCTAGATAAACCAGGAGGAGCTTGTAAGTTTAGTAAAACAAATATGATATATGCATACCAAGGTGAATCTATGAAAGCTTCACTATTTTGTGGAGTTGCCATCTCTTCCTGATCATCTAGGGCACCAATGAAATTTATGTCTAAGGCCTGACAGTTCGATTCAGCGATGAGTTTAGCTAAATCTTGGCCTTTGATAAGTTTTGTAGGCTTTATTTCTATGTCATATTCCAAAATAGTGGCAATCAATTTGCCTCTCTTTCCTTCAGGTCCATTTTGTATCAAAATGTCCTTTACTACTGAATTTCAAACATAAGCAATGATGTGTGAGTATAAGATGTACACTCTGAAATCTTTAATAGCTTTGACTAAACAAAGTGCTTGTTTTTCCATTATGTTGTACTTTAGTGTAGAGTCTCTCAAAGATCTGCTGAAAAATGTAATAGGTTGCTCATATCGTTGATCATTCTTTTGCAACAAGACTGCTGCAATAGTATGTTCTGAAGCAAAAGAAAAAATTATAAAATCTTTTTTGAAATCAGGACTTATGAGGACTGGTGTTTTAGTAAGGGCTTCTTTGATTGCCTCAAAAGACTAATTGGCCTCTACTATCCACTTAAGCATTGAATCTTTCTTTAACATGTTATTTAATTCTCTGATTAATTCTGCTAACTTAGAAATGAATCTCCTAAGAAAATTTATTTTGCCTAAAAATGATTGTAATTCTTTGATATTTCTAGGATAAGTGATGTCCAGGATTGCCTCTATTCTAGCTGGATCTATTCTAATTCCATCTTTTGATATTATGTTTCCCAAGAGTTTACCTTCTTCTAGACCAAAGAGTGTCTTTTTGGGATTCAAGGAAATGCCAAATTTCCTACATTTAATAAAAACTCTTCTCAAATGATCTAGATGTTCATTATCTGATTTGGAAAACACTATAATTTCATCTTGGTAAACCACTAGAAAGTCATGGATTTCTTTTGCAAAAGTTATGTCCATTGCTCTTTGGAAGGTAGCTCCTACATTCATTAGTCCAAAAGGCATTTTTAAATACATAAAAGTACCCCAAGGAGTGGTAAATGTAGTCTTTGCTTGATCCTCTGGTTGAACTAAGATTTGGTTGTATCATGAGAATCCATTAAGCAATGAAATTCTAGATGAGCCTACTATCCTTTGGAGAATGTGGTCTATTTTAGGGAGAGGGTAGTTATCTTTTAATGAGACTTTGTTCAAGTTCCTGAAATCAACACAGAGTCTGATTTTGCCTGTTTTATTTCTAGTAGTGACTAAATTAGAGACCCAATTTGAATATCTAATTGGTGCTATGATTTGTGCATCATACATCCTTTTTATTTCCTTTTCAATTAATGGCATAAGAACTGGATTAATTCTCCTATGCTTTTGTTTAAAGGGTTTCTGATCTTCTTTGAGGGGTATCTTCTGTTGAATAATGTTGGTATCATAAGACTTAAGGTCTTCATAACTCCAGGCAAAGACATCTTGAAAATCTTTGAACAAACTTATGTATTTCAGCTTTTCATCTAGAGGTAATTCTTTTGATATTTTGATAAGCTTGGGTTTTTCTTATGTTCCTATGTTACATTCCTCTATGTCTGCTCTTAAAGGCTCCATTTTTGGTTTTCTAGCTACATCATTTAAATCAAACAAATCTTCTAATGGGACTAATCACTTAGGCAAAAAATTATTCTTAAGGTTTAAAATCTCATAATAATCATTGATTATTTCTTCTATTTCTACTTTTTCTAAGTTATCTATTTCTACTTTAGTGAATTTATTGGGTTTATCTACATCTAAAGCATTTATATTTATCTCACTATTTATGATATTATCTACTGTACAATCTGTATCTATGTTACAGTTTTGAATCTCTCCTTTAGCATTCATGAAATCATAGATTTGAGAATCTTGTGAAAAAATTAGCCAATATTTCAAATTTTCAGGTATAACAGGTATATGTCTTACTTCTGCAGTGTATTGGTGGTTGGGTTGAAAAGGTAATTTGCAAGTGCTAGCAAAAGTAGCCAAAAAATGAGCTTGCATGTTATGTTTCCTAGGAAAAGCAGTAAAATCAGTTTCAAGGAGTTTCTTTATCAGATCTAGGACAGTTTCTCTGTATTGGTTGTCTGAGATTATTCACAGAATATTCTCCTTTAATTTTATTTATAATCAATTCTGAGTCTCCCATGATAGAAACTCCCTTGGCTCCAAGTTATCTTACAATTTACAGTCCTAATATTAAAGCCTTATACTCTGCCATGTTGTTTCTGTATTTAAAGTTCAATCTAAAGGCATGACCTTCAAAATGATTATTTTCCATGTTATGAATCCAAACTCCTGCACATGCTCCTAATCTATTTATAGAGTCATCAATATCCAAATTCCATAGAGACTCATGAAATATGTTTTCAATATCAGGTGATTCGTAATTTTCTTCTACAACTGTGATTTCATTTTTGTCATTGTCTGAATTATACAAGATAAAAGAGTCCATATCATAATGCATGGAGTATATAGGGTAATTATGTGGTTTTTCAACACTACTCACCATGTATTTCATCAAGGTCTCTCTGTAAATCTTTCTTGGCTGACCAAACACAGAGATGGTGGCATATGACATGTCTAACTGTAGAGATCCTTGCAGTTTTGCTCCCCATGAGCGAGATAACAACATTTGATACTTGGGTGCGATATCAACAACTATTATGTCCATAACAATACTCTTTGCTGGGCATTGGACTAGAGTCACACAAAAATCTTTAATCAGGCCATGGAACTTGACTTGGCTGGAATCAAAAGAAAACAAGTCCTTGTAGGGTCTGGTAATATCTAAGTTTAATCTCTCCATGATTTTGTTAGGCATTAGGTTATGGGATGCTCCTGAATCTAGCATAACATTATGTAAGTTTTTATCATGAACATTTAAGCTAATGTAGAATGGAGGGATACCCCTTGCTGATGTGTGCCATTTACTTCTGGACCAAATAATAACTCAGGTTGATCATCATTGAGGTTTACAGCATCTTCTCCTTCTCCTATGTTTAGTGTTTGAATGATTTGTGCTTTATATGATTCATTTTTCACTAACTTTGTCAAAGGAACTGATATTTTTAATTTGGCTATCTCGGACTTAATGTTGAATGGAAATTGAGTTTTGCCTGATTGTGTGAGATCTTCCTGAGAAATTGTGGTTTTTGTAGTTTTATCTTCTTTATCAGTAGTTGTAAATTCAGTTTGTGTACCAGCTATTTTGTTTTGGATTCTCTTATTTGGAATAACTTGACTAACAATTGAATTTTGAGTTTCAGTTGAAGTTATATCTACAATTTTAGGGATGGAAGTCTCCTAAGTTCCCTTAGGGAGAATTTGTAGAACTTTAATCACATGAGCTTCTGTTATTTTTTTAGTTTGTATTTGGATTGATTTCTTAGTGGGAACTTTTGTATTCTTTTTACTTCTAAGTTTTTACTGCTTGTGAACTTCATAGATAGTAGATTCATAACCTTGCTTGAAGTCAAAAGACTCTCCAGATTATAATTGTAATTGTTGTAGCTTGTACAATTCCTATTCTTCCTGAGTAAGAAAAACAACATCTTCGTTTTTAGTTCCCAATAGGTTTATCTGGGTTTCATCCTTTTCTTGATGGTTTTGTGATCCCTCAGCATAGTTTTCCTAGAAAGGTGGCCTAACCTGTTGATCAAGTATAGCATTTTTTCCAGTATTAAGATTTTTCCTAAAGTTGGGGTTCCTAATTGGGAGTTCTTGTTGATTTTCCCACTGAGATTTCATTTCCATATTTTCTAATCTATCCATTATCCTTTCGACACTTTTAGCTAAACTTTCCATTTTACCATCTAAAGTGGATGGTTCCTCTTTAATGGTAACTATTTTCTCATTTCTCATCATAGCCTTCTTAGATAATAAATTGGCTTATACACTAACAACATTACTTTGCATTTGTTCCAATGTTTCAGGGTTTCTTTCTCTCAGTTTTGCATGACATATCAGTGTCAAAACCATTAGGAAATTTGATTAATGCTAGGTCTGGTGGAGGTTTAATGTTTGCAGGGATTGCATTATAGATATTGTTGAACCTAGTATAATAATCTTGAACATATTCATTAGGAGATCTTCTAATATTTTCATATTCAGACAATATTTGTAAACGGTTTTTGTTTCTTTCCCATCTATCAATAAACAATCCATGGAAAGCAGCTAAATCAGCAATATGATTGGCAGGTAAACCTTTAAACCATTTCTTGACATCCCCTCCCAGTTTTTAGGCAAATAACCTCATTTTCACATCAGACTCATCAATCTCATGCAACTCAAAATAGTCAGTCATTTTATTCACATGTTGTTGGGCAATATACTGACTATTAGCATCAAGAAAAAAGATTTTACTTTGATAGTCTTGGTGCATGCCATGTAGTTGAGCTGGTAAGAACAAAGGTGCATATTTATCTGCCATGGCTGAGGTTCTTGTTTGGCTA
Organism: Pinus tabuliformis; assembly: GCA_031772625.1. NCBI lineage: Eukaryota > Viridiplantae > Streptophyta > Pinopsida > Pinales > Pinaceae > Pinus > Pinus tabuliformis. The sequence continues at coordinate 1,720,400,146 of CM062818.1, read as the reverse complement.
GGAGGTAAAGTAGTAGTGCTTGGATAAGAACTTGAGATGGTTGTGGATGAACTAGATGAGCTTGAGCCGTTTGGTTGAAGAGGAAGTTGAGGAATAACTGGTTTAGGGGAATGAAGTGTGGTTGATATTATAGGTGAGGTGGTAGTAAATGAAGCTATATTTACAATTTTTGAAGACTCTGTAGAAATTTCAAGGGCAGTAATAGTTAAGGTAGCTAATTCAACTGATTGTTGAAGATAAGCCTCGTCTATATGCCTTATAAAGGTTGAGGTTAAAGCTTCTAGTTTATCAAAAGTATCCAAAACATGTTAATCTAAATCTGGATGTATAGGAACCCTTTTTGACTCAATGAATTGAATAAAATTAGGGTCTATTACAGTTTCATGAATTGAATTTTTTGATTTGGTTCTAAACAAAGAAAGCTCAAATTATAAATCAAATTGAACATCCTCTAAACTTGATAATTCTTTTGGGAGGGGGGAATTTTCTTTAACTAACTGACTACTACTTCCTTGACTTTCTACCCTTTTTGGTTTTCTTAAAATTTTGTGAGGATCATCAACTATTGTAGCAGGTTTTGGATTTGGATTTCCCTGGTATAGTGTGTTCTTTTGGGAGCCAAAATTTTAATTTTTTAATTGTTTAATGAAATCTTTTTAACAACTCTAAAATGATCTTAAGGTGCAAAATATGAGATTTAAGATTTCCTTAAATTTTTATTAAACTAAGGATTGGCCCCCAGTATGGTCACCAATATGTTATCATTCCAAAATTTCTCTATAGTTGTTAGGAAAGAAATAATAGAGGTAACCACAAATCTACTTTGGAGATTAGGATCTAGCCTTCCTAATGCTCGGAGAGGGCTCTCTCTTTATGACTTAACATTGTTTAGTCAACTAATTTTAGGCTAGTTATGGTTGTACTTGGGTTCATATTTGGATTTGGTGGTGGAATCACTGAATTAGATGGATAGAGGGATGTCTTTTACCATTGAGCTATGGGGTCAAGTGTCAACCAAATAGAACTGGATCAAGTTCTAGAGATAGTGTATATAGGGCAAGGTAGTTGAGTAATTCAGATCTTAAGGCTCGATGGTGAAGTGGTTTTCAATTGGGTTCAAAGAGAAATTAAGGGTTCCTCAAACTGGATAAGTATGGAGGTGGTAGGGGTCAATCGAAACTAGGGAGAAATGAAGGATTCCCTACTTTGGATATCAGAAGAAAACATTAAAATGATTAACTGTTCAAGACAGAGTGTACTTAAACAAACTCTGTAATATAATTCCGGTTAATTCATTCAATTTAGATAACATGCAAGTTTGTGAAACACTTAAGAAAATAACAATTTGACAAAATAAAATACTTCACTGAAGTGGCCCAACACATGAATCCTGTAATGCAATCTCAGTCCAGTCTGCTAACTTGAAAAAATGGTACAAATAACCCTTAGGTTTCAAATCAATACAACTATAGTAATTTCAATTAATCCACCCTCTATACTTCGAATTATGAATTATTTATACAAAAACTTCATTACAAAATATCCCAAATTGTTTTGGGAATTAATCTAGGAAAAAGAAATATCTTCATGCAAGATGATAGAGGCAGATATTCAACTGCTTCAATTTGTCCATGTTTACTAGGTTGTGTTGTCTTATTCTTTGATCTCTTGTTGTTTATTCTCCTTTGTTGTTGGTCTTCCACGCTAACTGTTCTTTTACTTTGGCTTTTAACTGATACTCTTTCATCTAGATGTCCTGTTGCTTTTCTTTTACTGCTCTGTTTTCACTTTTACTTTGCATTTTTACAATAAATCATTTAATTTCTCCCAAGTCTCTGCATCTGGTAATTTGATATTTACCATTTTTCTGTAGATTTCATTTGCTTCTGTGTACTTTGCAAAGGTGGGCTTGTTCATAAAAAGGTGTTTTACCTCATGCTGGAGGTAAAATAAGTTCTCAAAAGTTTGGTCCAAAACCTTTCATGTAGGCATCCCTTTCATAGATGAATTATTTGCCTGATCTCTTGCCACTTCTCTGATTTTCCTGTTCTAGTATTCTTGTGGCATTAATATATCATTTATCACCAATGGATTTGGTAGCCCTTTCTGCCTCAAAATATCTAACTTAACCATGAACCTACCTATAGCCAGCTCCATGGTTTGGCATTTGTCCTCAAGGTTCATCATTAAGTTCCTCTTGGTGAGAACTTTCTTCACCTCTAGTATTGTGCCATTCCTGTCAGCTATGTCAAGCTCTTGCAATTTGTATTTGTTCTTCGAGTTAAGGAATTGTATTATTCTGGTAGCTTCTTCTAGCATATCTCCAAGCTCGACCTTAACTCTCTGAATTTCTTCTGTAGCCTCTTTGACTAAATCACTTTTTCAAATATGACTTGTGTAGATGGCCAAATATCATTGACAGAATCAATGATATTGGCCCATAGATGTTCTTTATCTTGGGCAAGTGGCTCCTTCAGGTTAACTCTTTCTCTAAGTTCTTTATCCTCTCAGTCATCTTGGTTGACTTCTAAACTTCATCTTTGTGCATAATCTGAGCCAATTTCTTCTCATCCTCTAGAATCCTTATTTGTTCTTTGAGTCTATTTATCTCAAAGGTTTGAATGGACTTGTCCTCCATTGCTTTGACCAGTTTGCTTGCCTCATCACTTGGCTGAGCTGTTGTTGTTGTTGAACATGTTGCTGATGTAGATGTTGTTGCAGCTGGAAGTGTTGTAGCCAATGGAGCTGTGGGGGCCAATGAAGCTACCAAGGTTGATGGAACTATTGTAGTCATTGTGGGAATGGCAATGGAAGTGGTTGTCTCAAGGCTGGCCTATTTCAGTTGTATTAAGTTGTCCAATTCCTTCTCCATTTCTTTCAATTAATCATTGAATTGAAAAATGAGGTCCATCATCTCCTCTTGTTGGGTTTGGCTCTCAAGGACCTCCTTGGTCTATGGATGCTCTGAATGTGGCAGCTTTAGTTGATTCTTCAAAGAATCAATATCCTCATTCTTCTTCTTTATGAGTTTCTCTGTAGGTTTGACATCACTTGGATTATACCCAAGCTCAATCACCAAGTCTTCCAGTGACTTGATTCGGTTATCCTTGGTCTGTGAGGATGCCTTTTCCAGCTTGTACAATGTTGTGATATTATCCAGTGAGATTTGGAGTTTGTGCGCAACCATTGCTTTATTTGTCATGGTGGAATAAATCATCTCACCTGCGTACTTATGGAACTCAATTTGGTCAATAGGGTGAACATCCCTAGCCAAAACTTTGAATTCAGTCCTCTTGTAGTCTGCTAATGATCTGGGCTTCTGGACTATAGGCTGCATGAATGTCATTTTCATTTTGCCTGTTTTAATGTCAAAGGTTGACATTAATCTATTTTGATTTGCAGGTGTTTGTTTTAAGTATTGGGCATAAGTCTCAACCTTTAATGCCTCATTCCTAAACTTAATTTCCTTGTATTTTTCTTTTATATCTTTCTCTTTATCCACAAGATTGGTGGATGAAGAGACTTAAATGTTGAGTTGTTTCTAAATAAGTTGAGTGTTTGAACTAGAAGGCTGGTGAGTTTCCTCTTCAACTGTTGGGCCTTTACTACTTCACACCATTGTGTGAGTGTCAGTGATTTCCACTATCCCAATGGCGTCTTCTTGCTCAGTTACAGGATTAAGCTTGGGCCTCTTCCTGTAATTGATCTCAAATCTTTCATCTGTAGTGTCCATTTCTGAGCTAGAACCTTCTTCCCTGGTTCTTTTCACATTTATGTCTTCATTAGCTGGAGTCTACAAAATGGGAGTAATAGTCATCTATTCTTGTAGGGCTTGAACCTACAGAAAGGAACTAGTATCAATCTGCTTTTCCGCATCAATTAATGTACTCTCAACATCTATTAAAGTGTTCTCCAACCATTATGATTGATTGGCATATCTCTCAATGTTAGGCCCCTATACTACTAGTGTAACCCCTTATTGTTATTAGTAAAGCCCACTTATTATATTGATGTACCCATGTAGTGCCCATATTGTTACTAATGTGCCCCATAGAAGCCCACTATTGTTATTATTGTGCCCTTACATTATTATTGTTATGTCGACTCTGGTTATGTTATGACCCCTTAGACTCCTATATATAGAAAGGAGGTCTTTTCATTTGTATCATCCAAGAATTGTTCATTTATGTAATGTAAAGGAGGTTGCCCCCTCGAAGAGGCTGAATTCTAAGGCGTTGATCTATCTTTTCTATCTTTTCTTGAGCTGGTTTCATAACATTTGGTATCAGAGCTTTGGATTCTAGGGTTTCGCTGCTCCAAACAGGTCATCGTGGAAGTTTCGCTATAAATTTTTTTCTGCGATGTTTCAGAAGTCGCAAGAAAAACCCATTTGAGAAGAAATCACGCTAAACCTTGGGTCTGAATTTCAGAGCTTTTTGCGCGATATTTGCGGAGATATGATCTGAGGAAGTTGATTTTTTTGCAGACTCCTAAATTATATTCAAAACAGGTGACCTGGGGAAAATAGTCATAACTTTCTCTTTGAGCATTGGATTGAAATTTCGTAAGAAGTTACAGAAATAGGACGGACGCTAGTTTCTTGTATGCATTTTTCAGATCCATAGTTCTAAAAATTGACACGTGGCACTTCGTACAAATTTGCTCTTCTGGAAAGGTCTATAATCAGGTCATCTTGGGCGATTGTGCATAACTCTTTCTTGGGGAATCCAATTTGGATCAGACTGGTGGCATTGGAAAGAGGACACAGAGGGATACTATAGATAGCAATTTCATAACTTAAATATTTGCAAGTATAGAGTTACAGTCGTTTCAAGTTTGAGGTCCTAAAATCAAGAAAAAGCAAGATGAGGAATTTTGATGGCAAGGATCCGGTAAATTGGATACTTCAGATGGAGCAATATTTTGATATACATGGTGTACCACTGTTACAAAATGTATGTATTGCATCTTCATATTTAGAACCGGATCAATTTTTATGGTATAAAAGGCTTTTTTCTCGTAAAAAACTTGTTACGTGGTCAATTCTCATGGAGGAAATGATAGCACATTATTAGGATACAAAGAGCAACACCTTCTTTAGAGCAACACCACAACAATTGGAAAGAGTAAAAGGGCTTTGTGACATATTTGAAAGTAAAATTATGGGAACAAGGAAGTCTACCCCTCACAACTATAAAGATGGACGTGTTGTTCCTCCTAGCCTTCCACAACCTACAAGGGTTACACCACAACAATTGGAAGAAAAAAGAGAAAAAGGGCTTTGTTACAATTGTGATAGCAAATGCACTAAAGGTCATAAGTGTGCTGAGAAGAAATTATTTTACATAGAGTATGAAAAGAAGGAAGAAAAGGATCAAGAAACATTAAAAGAAGAGGATATATGCCAGGACCCGACCTCAGAGAAAGAAGAAATGAATCAGAACATATCTTGTAAACTATTGGCAAGAATGACCACTCCTCAAACTCTCAAGATAGAAGGAAATATCAAGAAGAAAAAGGTGCAAGAAGTGAAAGATCACATCAAGAAAGAAGAAATGAATCCAACCATATCTTGTAATTCACTGGTCGGAATTACCACTCCTCAAACTAGCGAGATAGAAGGACATATCAAGAAGAAAAATGTTCAAGAAGTGAAAGATCACATTGAGCGTCAAGAAATGAATCCGACCATATCTTGTAAAGGATTGGAAGAAATTACCACTCCTCAAAATCTAAATATAGAAGGACATATCAAGAAGAAAAAGGTTCAAGCAATGAAATATCACATTGAGCATAAACAACAAGTTCTCCAACTTTTAAAGGATAGCGCCACTTCTGTGCAAAATCAAATGAAACAACAGGTAGATCAACATCATAGTGAAAAATGTTTTGATGTAAGCGATTGGATATTTTTACTGCTACATCTAAAGCAAGCTATTTATGAGAAGGAAACGTTGGCAATACTACATGCACTTAAAAAATGGCGACCTTACCGAATGGGAAGACTCTTCAAGGATGAGGGTGTGGAAGCATTGTTTTGTGCTATTTCTATTATGCAACCAGATTGGATAAATGAAGCAAGGGATGAATGGAAGAAGGACAAAGAAGTATGGCCACTTATTCAAAACTTGCAAAAGATCCCAATTCAAACAATATTGTTTAGTAATCTTCGGCAAAATCACATAAGTAATAACCTTAGAATTAGATTTGATTTTTTACATTGATTTTTACCTTTAACTCATTTCCTTATATCGAATTAATAAAGACCCCCTTTTTAAACCTTATAAGTAATAAGATAATTAACTAATAACATAGATAATTTTAATAAATAAAAAAAAAATTAGTAAATAATTATTGATTAATTAATGAATATAAATTATTAAATTAATGATAAGAGGTGATCTAGTTTTACCAAATGACCCTTAGGTTTAAATGGTAAACAAGAAATTATTAAAAATATATGATAAACCAATAACATTGAGATAATGGATATACTATTAATAAACATGTACTTTAATTTACCTAATGTAACTATATTCTAGGAATATTAATGGTTTAACTAGAATACTATTTATTGTTTTTAATAATATTAGAACTATAAATTATTAAGAAAATATAGATTATTGTATAGAACTTATTATTTTAATTTCGAATGGGCCTTTACATTTAAATATTAAATTAAAATGATTTATTGGATTTAAACTTTTACCTATGGTAACTAAATTCTAAGAACAATAGTAATTTAATAATATTTAATTGTATTTAAATAATTTGGGAATAATAATAAATATAGGTTTTATGAAGATATAATTGATTAATGACCATTATATTTAGTTTACCATTATTAATTTACCATAATTTATTAATGACCATTATATCTAGTTTACCATTGGATCCCTAGATATAAACAATTATTATTAAATAAATACACAGATAGTAATTTAATACTATTTATTTGTAATTAAATAATTTAGGAATAATAATAAATATAGGTTTTTAATAAATATGTAGATTTAATGACCATTATATTTAAAACAATAAATTTATTGTATTATTCAATTAACTAATAATAATATGTCTCTATTAATAATAAAATTATTAGTTTGACTTTGATCATCAGGTCAAAATTAGCCGTTGCAATATAGCCGTTGGAGTCTCTGCACACTCTATTTAATCAAGCTAAGCCAGATTAGTTCTTCAACTTGTCCTGACGATGAACCACACTGGTTGGTTCGAAACGCGTCGACAAAAGATTGATTATGTGATTTTGCCGAAGATTACTAAACAATGTTATGGATCACAGAAGTCTAAATTCCTCAAACAATATTGCCAGATATTGAAAAGGAAGGAAAAATCATATTGGAACCTGGAGCAGTCACAGAAACAAGAACCCGACAGCTATGAAATCGATCAATTTCAGAGTATCTCATCAAGTGGAAGAACTTACCCGCTGAAGATTCCACATGGGAGGACAATAATTTTATACAGAAGCATCAAGAACTACTCAAGTGTTGAGGACAATGCTTTTTGAAGGAGAGGGGCATGTTAGGCCCCTATACTACTAGTGTAACCCCTTATTGTTATTAGTAAAGCCCAGTTATTATATTGATGTACCCATGTAGTGCCCATATTGTTACTAATGTGCCCCATAGAAGCCCACTATTGTTATTATTGTGCCCTTACATTATTATTGTTATGTCGGCTCTGGTTATGTTATGACCCCTTAGACTCCTATATATAGAAAGGAGTTTTTTTCATTTGTATCATCCAAGAATTGTTCATTTATGTAATGTAAAGGAGGTTTCCCCCTCGAAGAGGCTGAATTCTAAGGCGTTGATCTATCTTTTCTATCTTTTCTTGAGCTGGTTTCATAACACTCAATGTCTGGCCTGGGATCATGTATGAAAGGAATCAATTTGAATTTGAGCCTTAGTTTATTTATGACTCCATTAGGGTCATACTGCCACATAAAACTACTCTTGAAGTTCATCTGTAAGAGTTTCTCTGCCTCTTGTCCAGCTTCCCTATTATTACAAATAAAAGGGCCCAATTGGATCAATTTGGTTTTTGATCTTAAATCGAGTCTTCTTCTTGGCTGACAAGAAATTAGCCTCATCAGAGTTTATGATTTTGCCTAAAATACTCTATTGAAAATATCCTCATGGAGAGGTATTTTGGCAGCTTGTAGGGAGTGAGTTGGCATCCATATATTTTGATTTTTGGGTGGTCCTGGTATAGATACCAGTCTCCCACTCTATTGTTCTTATTCAACTGTAAAACACTTTTAATCTCCTCACTTGTCCTGGATTGATAGTTACTGGTCAACATGTTTATAACTGGATGAACAAATGAATCAATGAAGTGTTTGTAAGTAAAAATAGTGGAATGCATTTGATCATGTTGGATTGTGTTATATTCTTTCCATGACTAGCCCATGTAGTTAACCGAGAGGTTAGAGGGGGGGTGGAACCCCCCATTCATTGCACAGATTGCGTAGTAGGGGGGTCATAGGGGGTTTGAGAGGTGCAGGTAATCCCACTCTATGGGGTCTGAGGTAGTGCCCCATAAAATTTTGGTTTTGGACCCCATGTTATGTTGGGTGGACCCACCTATGGTTTTGTGCATGATTTTTGCACATGGTTTTGGACGCGATGGTTTTCGGTCCATGGTTTTGGATGCAATGGTTTTCGATCCATGGTATTGGATGCTTTAGCATGTATAAATATGTATTATAACATTTAAAGGAACATAATAAAAAATCAATCTGGTAGTCCCGGTTTTAGGATCCAGTTTAAAATCTCTTTGTATATGTGTTTTATGTGTTGTGCTCTCACATTATTTATTTTATGTGTTTTAGAATTCGTATGCAGGTAATTTCTGTACAAGGTTAAAACCTAAATTTGGTATCAGAGCTGTTTTGGCTTCAAGGGGACGCCTTTGTTGCTGAGGGGTTTCGCTCTGGCCTATGGTAGACCTTGTTCAGTGGGAGATCTATGAGATTGATTCTGGTGGTGAAAGAAGATGGCGAGCAGTGGAAAGATAGAGATCGAGAAATTTAATGGTCATAGTTTTGAGTTGTGGAAACTCAATATGGAGGATCTGTTGGTGGATAAATATCATTGGATCATCGTAGATCTGGGTGCTAAACCAACGAGAGTGTCCGATGAAGAATGGAAGAAGTTGGATCAGAAGGCAAAGAGCACAATACTATTATGTGTCTCAGATTCAATATTGTTTAATGTATTAGGGGAAGCTACGACGAAGGCTTTGTGGGACAAGTTAGGGACTTTGTACCAATCTAAGTTTCTAGTGAATAAATTGTTCCTGTGGAAAAAATTGTATAACCTGAGGATGAAAGATGGATACTTGGTGATAGAGCATCTGAATGCATTTAATACTGTGGTAAGTCAGTTAGCATCTGTTGATATTAGAATTTTAGATGAATATAAGTGCATTAGTTTATTGTGTTCTCTACCAGATTCATGGGATAGTCTAGTTATTGCAATAGGTAGCAATGCAACTGCCTTGCAGTTTGATGAAATAGTTTCATCCTTGCTGACGAAAGAGATGAGACAGAAAAATATGCAGAGCCAGAATGGTGATGCCTTGTCTGTACGAGGATGGTCTCAGAATAGAAACAAAAATAAGTCATCGAGTGGGAGATCTAAATCTCCAAGAAAATCTGTAAAGGTGGTGTGTTGGAAATGCAGAAAAGAAGGGCACTACAAAAGGCACTGTAAATCTAAAGCTCCTGATAAAGGGAAGGGATCTGATGATGCTCCTTTTGCAGAGGCAAAAACCACCTCAAAAGGTGGGGATGCGTACTTGGCTTCTTCAAGTACACATGTATATCATGAGGCATGGTTGATTGACTTGGGTGCATCCTTTCACTTCATTCCCCATAGAGAGTGGTTCTGCAAGTATGAGAAATACGATGGTGGTGATGTCTTCTTACGAGATGATAGGAAGGCTAGAATCATTGGTCGTGGAAAAGTAAAGTTGAACTTGCAAGGTGGAAGGGTTAGAACGCTTCTGGGTTTTCTGCATATTCCTACATTGGCCAAAAATCTGATTTCTGTAAGCAAGTTACATGATGCAGGTGTAAAAACAATGTTCGAGACGGATACCTGAAAGATGGTTCAGGGAGCACTGGTATCTATGCGGGGAGTTTGGATTGGAACTCTGTACAAGCTGCAAGGTAGCACGGTTGTTGATGGGTGGGACAGTTCTGTGGTTCCTGAAAGTGGAGCAGAAAATATAGTGGTCTCTGTTATGAAACCAGCTCAAGAAAAGATAGAAAAGATAGATCAACGCCTTAGAATTCATCCTCTTCGAGGGGGCAACCTCCTTTACATTACATAAATGAACAATTCTTGGATGATACAAATGACAAAACCTCATTTCTATATATAGGAGTCTAGGGAGTCACAATATAATCCAGCCGACCTAACAATAATAATATAAAGCCACAAAAATAACAATAGAGGGATTCTATGGGGCACAGAAATAACAATATGGGGGTAATAGGGGCACAACAATATAAATAAGGGGTATAACTACAATAGTAATGGGGTAATCACTAGTATTATAGGGACCCAACATGCCCCTCTCCTTCAAAAAAGTGTTGTCCTCAACGCTTGAGTAGTTCTGGATACTTCTGCATAAAATTCTCATCCTCCCATGTGGAATCTTCAGCAGATAAGTTCTTCCACTTGATAAGATACTCTGAAATTGATCGATTTCGTAGCTGTCGAGTTCTTGTTTCTGTGACTGCTTCTGGTTCCAATATAATTTTTCCTTCCCCATCAAGTTCTGGAAATATTGTTTGAATTGGGATCTTGTCACCTATAACCTTCTTTAAACATGAAATATGGAAAACTGGGTGCAATCGAGAAGCTGCAGGAAGCTCCAATTTGTATGCCATAGTACCAATCTTTTGCAACACCTTGTACGGACCATAATACTTTGGTGATAATTTATTATCCTTCTTAGCTTGCTTTAGGGACATTTGCTTATATGGTTGTAGCCGTAGGAATACCCCATCACCTACATCAAAACTTCTTTCACTGCAATGTTGATCTGCCTGTTGTTTCATTCTATTTTGTGCCAACACGAGGTTATCCTTTAAGAGTTGGAGGACATGTTGTTGATGTTCGATGTGATGTTACACTGCCTGAAACTTAGAATTTTCTCTTAAATATGATGTGATGGATGGTGGTTGATACCCATAAAGTGCCATGAATGGGGTCATTTTTGTTGCTGTATGGAAGTGTTATACCACCATTCAGCCAGAGGCAACCATTTGACCCATTGTGTCTGTTTATCAGATACAAAGCAACGAAGATATCCTTCCAAACATTTGTTTACTATCTCAGTTTGCCCATCAGATTGAGGATGATAAGATGAGCTATGAGTTAACTGAGTACCAAGACAAGAAAATAATTCTGTCCAAAAATTTCCAGTGAAAATGGGATCTCTGTCACTTACAATAATCTTTGGGTTTCCATGTAGCTTTTGAACTGTTTCCATAAATGCAGTAGAAACTGTACTGGCTTTAAATGGATGTGATAATGCACAAAAGTGTGCATACTTGGTAAGTCCATCAACTACCACCATGATGACACTCTTTCCCTCAGACTTGGGTAAACCTGTGATAAAATCCATTGAAACCTCCTCCCAACGTTGGCTTGGAATGGATAAAGGTTGTAATAGACCCGATGTCTTAATTGTTTCAACTTTATTTTGCTGGCAAACCAAACATTCCGCCACAAACTTTTGAATATCTGATTTAAGGCCATCCCAAAAAAATTCCTTCTTAACCCTATGGTAAGTTTTTAAAAATTCTGAGTGCCCTCCTAAGGGAGAAGTGTGCAATTCCATAAGAATCTTTTGTTTTAGCTGGGAATTCTTACAGAGGTATAAGCGATCTTTGTACCATAACGAATCATTTTGCCAGCTAAATGTATCAGAAGTACTGGAATCTTGTTGTAGCTTTTGAATAAGTGCCCACACTTCTTCGTCATTCTTCCATTCCTCCCTTGCTTCGTTTATCCAATCTGGTTGGATAATAGAAATGGCACACAACAATGCTTCCACATCCTCATCCTTTCTTGAGAGTGCATCTGCCACCACATTTTGCTTCCCTTTTTTGTAGATGATTTCAAAGTCATAACCCAACATCTTTGTGACCCACTTTTGTTGCTCTTCAGAGGATAATCTTTGTTCTAAAAAGTATTTAAGGCTATCATGATCCGTTTTTACCTTGAAGTGTCTTCCCATTAGGTAGGGTCGCCATTTCTTAAGTGCATGGAGTATTGCCAACATTTCCTTCTCATAAATAGCTTTGCTTAAAAACTTTCCCTTGATTGGACGACTTTCAAAAGCAATGGGTCTTTCATCTTGCATTAGAATAGCACCAATTCCATTTCCTGAAGCATCACATTCCACAATAAAGGTTTTTGTGAAGTTCGGTGTAGCTAAGACCGGTGCTTGGCACATTGCCTCTTTAAGATGTTCAAAGGCCTTTGTTGCTTCCGGAGTCCATGAAAATGAATCTTTCTTCAATAATGTTGTTAGAGGTGCTGCTATTCTCCCATAATTCTTAACAAACTTGCGATAATACCCTGACAAGCCAAGAAATCCTCGCAGATGCTTTATGGATGTGGGGATTTTCCATTCCTTAATGGCTTTAATTTTGCTAGGGTCTACCTTAACTCCTTCATGAGATACAATATGACCCAAATATTCCACCTCCTAGACTCCAAAGAAACATTTGGATCTTTTTGCATATAATTGTTTCTCCTCCAATAGTTGTAGCACCCTGTCAACATGTTCAACATGATCCTTCCAAGACTTGCTGTAGATTAGTATATCATAAAAAAATACTAACACAAATTTTCTAAGGAATGGTTTGAAAATTGAATTCATCAAACCTTGAAATGTTGAAGGTGCATTGGTAAGGCCAAAAGGCATGACCAAAAATTCATAATAACCCTCATGAGTTTTAAATGCCGTTTTCGGAATGTCTTCAACCTTCATTCTGATTTGATGATATCCCAAACGAAGATCCAAATTGGTGAAGTAAATTGATCCATGCAATTCATCCAGTAATTCATCAATAATAGGAATGGGAAACTTATCCTTAATAGTGAGCTTGTTGAGCTCCCTATAATCCAGACACATGCGCCATGATCCATCCTTCTTGTGCACCAATACTACTGGAGCTGAGAAAGAACTTTGACTCGGTTGAATTATACCAGCCTCTAGCATTTCTGCAACCATACGTTCAATTTCACTTTTTTGGACATAGGGATATCTGTACGGCCTGATGTTTGGAGGAATGCTTCCTGGAATCAGATGAATAGCATGATCATGATCACGCATAGGTGGGAGACTCTTGGGAGTCTCAAATACCTTGGAATGATTGTCCAGGACTTTTTGGAGATCTAGAGAAATAGATGATTCCAATGTGGAAACATCTAGCGAGAAATTGTGAAATTACACCTCTTTGCTCCTTTTTTAGAAGCTTTGTCATACCATGAGAGTTGATTATCTTTCCTGGTTTCCCTGCAATACCCCTTAATTCAACTTCCTTTCCTTCCGTAGAAAATTTGATGAAAAGTTCTTGAAAATTAAAAGCTATTGTACCCAAGGATTGTATCCATTGGACTCCTAGTACAACATCCGCACCTCCCATTGGAATGGAAAGCATTGGGCTAGTCAATACATATTCTCCCATGGATAGCTTTATATTATGGCACTTTCCCGAGCAATTTATTGTTCCTCCATTTGCAATCATCACTTGACACTCTTGTTATAGACATTTTTGTGCCTAACATCATGGAGCATGAAATGTCAATAATCTGAGGGATCCAAAGTCCCTAAACATGTTGTTCTTACCCTTAGAGGAACAAGGTCTGCAAAACACAGCACTGAGAATCAGTTCTCCACTCAAAAACACTCAAAAACAGGCTATTTCTGGATCATGTCAGCTGCTCCATTGAGCATCTGCGCTGAATGTCAACTGCTCCTCCTTGTACCTGCGCTGAAGGTCAAAATCAATGAAGGCTACCTGCTCTTGGCGAGATTGTCCAAGTGGCACAGTCATTCTGCAAGGTGTCAACTGCCCAGGAAGCTTCCAAACTGACACTTGGTTCAAGGAATTCGCCCTATGATGAGTAAGAGGGTCTTGATCTCCAAGTGGAAGCAAGATTCTCCAAGTGGACTCAAGAACTGAAGATTAACTAAAGTGGGAGAGGACACTAGTCAGCTTTATGCTAGCCTCAAGCTGACTCATCCTTTCTCCAAATCTCCTATATATAGAGCTCTCTCATGAGGTCTAGGGAGGCTGGAATTTTGTGCAAGTAAGGAAGTGTTGTTGGTTTGTGATTAGAGCTATTGGGTGTTTGCTTGAAGGAGGTGAAGAGGAGATTTCTTTCAGCTGGGAGGTGTTGCTGGATTGGGGCCCATTGTGGTTGTAACTCTCTCAGAACTTTACCTCTATTATCAATAAAGTATTCAAGATTCTTCTATGTGCATCTATCTTTATGATGAATAGATGTTTGTACATTTGATTTATGCTAATCCTATAATCGATTATGGATGTATGCTTCTTGTAGTTTCCTTTTCTTGTGCTTTTACAGGATCTGTGTGTAGCTGGGCCGGTGAAAGGGCAAGGAGCTAGGAGCAAGCAGCAAGGAGTGAAGACTGGATCAACTGTAAGCGCAAGATAATGGTTAGTAGATCATCCTTTTCTTCCCTCTCTCATCTCATAAAGAAGAAACTTGAATAGCTTTGCATTCAGTTGTTGCTGGAGTACTATCACCTTCAGAGTAGGGATAGAGGCATTCTGCATTAGATAATTTTCCCCCCAACAAAATGGAAACTCCGCTGGGGATTGTGTCTTGGTAGTTTGTTGTGTTTCTTGCTATTCATTTCATAAACAAGGAGAGTACCGAATCGAACTGTGTTTGAATCTATCAAACACAAAGTAGAGGGCAGCTACTCTGGCTCAGTTTTGAGCAAGTTTATGATTTGAAGAGCTGATCCACAAGGACTCTAATAAGCTCTTAGTGATAGCTTTTCATCCTCCTTTACATCCGTTAGTGTGTCCTTGACTGATAGCTTTTGATTTGAGCAAAAACTGTGAATTTTTTAGCAATCTGTGACCCGGAAACCAAGACGGACGAAAGTCTCGTTCTTCATTGCAGGTTGTACACTAGCAGTCTGCATTTCAGCGCAGTTCCCGAAGGGGCTACCTGCGCTGAAGGTCAAACAGGCAGTGTTACACCTGCGCTGGACCAGTCTTGGCTTGAGTTCCTGGGGTTTCCTGCTGTGTCTTGATTTGTTTTCACTGTTGTTTTTGCTGTTTGCTGCCAGTTAATAGGCCTATCTGAAACCATCTTCCTTTGTCATTATTCCACCTCAGTTGTATAAATAAACTACATTTGTTCTTTTGTATTTCTTGTGTCATTTACAGTTTCCCATAACAAAAGTGAACCAATCTTGCATTGACCTCTTAGATCTAGACCTGTGATTAAGTGTCGTTTCTGATCTTAAGAGTTAGCTTATTTGTTGTTCATAGCTGATTGAGTTTGTCGCTTTCGTTATATGGTTTGAATTTACATATTTCTAAGTGTCGAAACAAGTAAATCGTAAGGTGTCTTTCGATTTTGGACAAACTTGTTTGCTTTCGCTTGAAATTGAATTCGAAATTATACAACAACTTTCTTTCTGTACTTCATCAAACATTAAGGAAGAGAAAAGAAATACTTGCATTTTTGCATTTTGCATTAAGTTTGTATGTTGATTTAGGGAAAAAGTGCATTAGCGAGTGCTCTTTGATCTGTGTGAAAAGGATTTTATCTCTCTTTTCCCTCAGTAGTTAAGATTTTCATAAGTCGAAAAGATTGGAAAAGCTTGCTTCTCATCTTAGACTGCATTTAGGAATTTGTATCAATACATCTCGTGGTGAACCTTGAAAGGCAAACTTTAAAAAGATCAACTTAAAATATATTGAATGAACCTAACAACGCTTTGAAACATAACGCAAACATCTAGAGGTCTAAGCTAGAGACGTGTTCCGGCGTCGTTAAACATAGTGACTGTCGATCTCGACGAAGGTGGGTGATTCCTCCTGAGAGTCGGTGGCACTAATACGGATTGTGCTCCCACGTACCGTCGCGTATATATTGGGAGACCCCTATAGGATCAAATCCTTTATCCAATAGGAAACCGTGTCAGCCGCCCTACTGATCGCAATGCAGTGAACACAGCATTCACGAAGATCGACCACCCGTACCGTAAAACGTATTCTGTGGTTTTGCGAAAGGTTTGGCACACCCTCTGCCTAGATCTCCAAAGCAGTTTCTTTTGGCTTTTTTCAAACTCTATAACTGAAAAAGTCCAACCGAGCATTTGTCACTTCGGGCTCGTTAATACATCGAAGGAGACTAGAGTCATCTTTAGCTTTTTCTCGACTCTTAAAAAGTGAAAAAGCAAGTTGTGTCTAAAAGCGTCTAATAAAATTCATTCAATTCGGAAACACAAATTTCCCTTTTAATATTTTAGTTGATCGAGTAATCCGCAATCGTGGAAGAAAGTCAATTGAAAATCCGTCGTTCGCGGAGGCTTGCGAGTCAACCGTCTTTGTCCCCGGAATCGAAAACAGTACGGGCAAAGCGAACTCGTTTAACCGGTTCAAAATCTCCTTTGAAAGTTAGAACAAGTGTTCCTACTACATCCGAGGTTCCGGTTACTCCTAACATTTCAGGAAACCCTGCCTCTATAGAAGAAGTTCAACAGCCACAGAAGGACAGTAATATTGATCCTAGTCTGGGGGCAAATACTTGTGTAACTGAACCAGTTCCATCTGTAACCGGTCCAGAAAGTTTTGTTCCCCAAACAACTGTCGCTATCGAAACAACCACTTCTTCGGCACCAGAAATATTTTACGGACCTGATGGTTTGCCTCTTCCACCGGGTTTGATTGCGATAGAGGAAATTGCAGAGGATCCGCAAGCAAGTACTCCAACTCATTTTGGAGTCGGGGTCACTCTATTTCCTTCATCAGAAGTTAATCCACCACAAGTGGAAGTTCCTGTAGAATCGCTAGGCAATCTATTGGATAGACTTAAAATGTCTGAACAACCATCATCATCTAGGACTGTGTCAAATGACACAGCGACAGCAGAAGCCCCTGCCGTCACTCCGACGATGTTTGCCGGCATACCAGCTGTCCCAACTAGCTCTCAACAGCTAGAAGGAGTCCACCAAGGGACTATGTCGACAGTATGGTCTGTTCCAGTTTGTTCATCCGGAGTAATACCCGGTAATTCTTATGTTGAAACTCGACAGATTGATCCTCATGGAGGTCAATTTGGGCCATCTAGTCCTCAAGGATTAACAATCCCTCTGAGTTCCGGATTGCTACCATATGGGGGGCAGTATGCCCTTTCATTACCTCCTCCGGGAGGATATCCATATGGCAGTTCTCAACAGTATTCAGGTTATACTGGAATTGCGTCAAGTAGTTGGGTACCTATGCTACCTCAACAACCAAGGATTGTATATTCTATGCAACAGTGTGTACCTGTGACAAACATCCCAACCACCCCAGCTATTGTAACTGTGTCGCAAGTTCAAGCAATACCTGTTACATGTCAACCTCAGGTTGTAATGCAACAGTCGCTTGACCATGGGTCACAACCACAATCGCCGACTGGTGGGACGACACAAGTACAAACGGGTACAATTACCCCACACCTTGGTCCAATGGTTAGCATGGCGCAACAAAACGTGGCGTCACAACCATGGCTTGTACAATACCAACAACCGCAGTTCCAACAAGTATACCAAGGGTCTGAGCAGCAGATTTTTGCGAATAGTGGACAACCGTATATCCAAAATGGTCAAAACCAACCACTTTATAGTGGTCAAGTCCACCAACCGTATCAATCATACCAACATCAATTACATTATGCTGGTATGCAAAGACCCACTGCTCAGGCGATTCCATCATACCCTGGTTACGCTTCACCTAACCTGAATCAACAGTTACCATTCGTGGCAACTTTAGAGTTACCTAACTTACACCGTTTAACCAACGATCCGATTGCTTATGCCCCTTGGTGGCCAGCGATTCCTCATAAACTTCCATCTGACATTCCTAAATTCAATGGAAATCCAGGTGAAGACCCGTCGAATCACGTGATGACTTTTCATCTGTGGTGTTCGTCGAACACCCTTAACGACAATTCGATAAGACTTCGCCTTTTTCAGAGGACATTGACAGGTCCAGCGGCTAAATGGTATATTGAATTGCCAAGAGCCTCTTTCAACAACTTTAGTTCCCTAGCCACGACTTTCTTAACCCTCTTTCAATTACCGATAAGGTATGAAACGGGGACAGAAATATTAACCAACTTCAAACAGACAATTGCTACCCATATAACTGATCATATACATGAGTGGCGTCGTCGTCGTAGGATGGTGAAAACATATGTTCCCGATCAGCTATTAGCTGAATGGTTTATAAAGTCGTTACTTTCGGCTATTACGGAAGATGTGGCCAAGGGGGGAGTCGTAACAGAGGAGCAAGTGATTGCTCGTGCACAATATTTGGACTTGGTGTATACCCAGTCCGGCACACTCTATGACAAAATACCTGATGCCCCTAGACCGGAATTTTCAATTCCTCCCCTTCCTAAATCAAATAGTGACTCTCATGCCGGTGATGGCATGATTGGCACCGCAAACACGAAATCAATAAAGGCTTCCGCAAAGAAAGCCCGTAAGAATTCGGATCAAAATGCAAAAGCAGAAATTCTTGCTTCGGAAGTAAATGCCGTATCGGAAGATAAAGGCAAAGAAACCAATCAACCAGGAAGCAAGAAGAAAAAGCAAAACAAAGGGAAGAAGAAGAAACAAGGTGAGTCATCCCCTAGAAAAAATTCTTCAAACCCTCCTGGAAAAGGGAAACCAAATTATCCATGTCTAATATGTGATGATAAGGATCATAACACAAAGAATTTCCCATTCAGAGCTGAGTTAAAGAGGTTCTTTAAAAGTTCCCAAACATCAGCTATGTTGACTGATCTGTTTCCCAACCCAGGTCAAAATCTGGTTGATAGTGGAAATGCTTCCCCGTCGCAAGTCCTTATGTTGTCGGTTTCGAAACAGCAGAATGATGCTTTGATTTCGACAAGGAACAAAGATTATGGGAACCCTCAGGTGTCGAACGAAAAAGGTAAAGATCAACCAAGTAGTTCGACAACAACTTCGACAGAAGTTGTAACACCTACCATCCCTGAATTAACAATAAAACCGCCAAAGGGTGTAGTACACAAGTCGACATTTAATCCTCGCGCCAGAGCGGCGCAGCATTATAATATAGTGGAAGATTTGGCCCAATCGCCATCCGCTATGTCGACTCTTGAAGTGCTACAAAATTGTCCAACCCAAAGGCAGGCATTGTTATCAGCAATTGGTGGGGTTGATCCTAAGGATTCCAATCTTGTGTCCTTTGATCACAAGGGATATGATCCTCAGTTACCAGCTCAGCTAGCTTTCCTTATTCAAGTGAAAGCACTCAACAAAACTGTTCACAGAACAATAATTGATGAGGGAGCCTCGACATGTATTATGTCAATGAGTTGCTGGAAAACATTAGGATCTCCAACCTTGTCTCGATCATCGACAACATTAAAAGCTTTCGACGGAAGGACTTATACCCCTTACGGTATCCTTAATAACTTGAAAGTTGAACTAGGAGGAAAAACAGTAGAAATTGATGTAGAAGTCATTGATGGAAATCTTGACTATAACATCCTATTGGGTAGACCATGGATTTATGCCATGGCAGCTGTCGTGTCGACTTATTTTAGGAAGATCACATTCCCGTTTGAAGGAGGGATTACGATCGTCGACCAACAGAATTTCCTCCCAAATGGTTCACAAGTTACAGGAAGCATTCCCATGATCCATGAGAGTAACCATTCAATTCAAGATATCAGAGTAGGAATATTGAAAGATCCCACATTGATGGGAACTTTCGTGCTACCACCTCCTTTCTATACAGGAAGTGTACCGTTTGTAGTGACCTGCAACATGATATCTTCCACGAAGGTTGACATGGATCATTCAATGGTTTTGCCCCCAAGCCCTTTGGAAATATTGTAGCAATCAATGTTTCAAGCATGGGAGGTGAGCCCAAATCAACGCTCGTCAAGCGTTTGGGTAGATAGATCTAGAGAATATGGAACCCCACTAGATCCTTGGTCGAAAGTACATGGGACTGACGAAGGAATCTTACAATCAATGATGATTGAGGGGACACCATGGAATGATCACCACCATCGTTCCCTTCTTCCGGAATATGAAGAAGATACTCAAAGTGACCTTTATCACCCTTCAGTATTTGAATTCCTAACGAATACTGTAAATACGGTGGATTCCGAGCGAAACCTATCCAATATTGAAGAGACCATAGCCATAAATATCTCGACCAAAACAGATGTTGTAGAGAATATTTATGTCGGCAAAGGTTGTTCCCCTTCAGAACTGGAAATATATAACGCTCTTTTTCGCGAATTTAGAGATGTCTTTGCTTGGTCATATGATGAAATGCCAGGCATTGACTCGAGTATCGTTGAACATGAAATTAAAATGTATCCCGATGTCAAACTAGTAAGACAACGGCTTCGGCAGGTGCACCCGAAGAAAGCCGCTGCCATTAAGGCGGAAGTTGAAAAACTCCTCCATGCTGGATTCATCTACCCGGTTCCTCTAACCGATTGGGTATCGAATATTGTCCCTGTTATGAAGAAACAAGGGACGATTAGAGTGTGTGTCGATTATAGGGATGTAAACCATGCTTGTCCAAAGGACAAATACCCTACACCCTTCATCGACCAAATAATTGATGAATGCGCCGGATGTGAAATCTTTTCATTTATGGACGGATTTTCCGGGTATAATCAAATAAATATCCGCCCACAGGACCAGTCAAAGATTGCATTTATTTGTCCGTGGGGCACATTCGCTTATCGAAAATTACCCTTTGGTTTAAAGAACGCAGGGGCAACGTTTCAAAGGGTGATGAATTATGCCTTCCATGACATCAAGAACATTGTTCAACCTTATCTCGACGATCTTCCGGCTCATTCGCAAAAGCGGACTGATCATCCGCAGCATTTAAGAGCGATATTTCTACGTTGCCGACACTACAAGATAAGACTCAACCCACACAAATGTGTGTTTTGCGTCGGTTCTGGTCGTTTACTTGGCTTTGTAGTCTCTAAAGATGGGATTCGTCTCGACCCCTGTAAGGTTCAGGCAATCATTAATTTTCCTCCACCTTCAAATTTGCTTCAGATTCAGAAACTCCAAGGGAAAGCAAACTTTCTGAGGAGGTTCATTCCAAATTACGCAGAACTTGCTAAAGGTTATACTCGTCTTTTGAAAAAGGATGTACCTTTTGTCTGGGACCAGGTGGCGCAAGCTTCCTTTGATGCTCTGAAAGATTGTCTAGTAAAAGCATCATTAATGTACGCCCCGGACTATCAAAGAGATTTTAACCTGTATCTGGCTGCAGCGGATACGACCATTGCGATGGTTTTAGTTCAAGAAGTCGATGGAATTGAACATCCTATCTATTATTTAAGTAAAAACTTAAACGATACAGAAAGTAAATATTCTTATGTTGAAAAACTAGCGCTTGCAGCTGTTCAAGCGATTCAAAGGTTTCGACATTATGTCCTCTTTCGGAAAACTACCGTCTTGTCAGATTGCAACCCCATGACTTATATACTGTCGCGACAGTTGCTTGGGGGCAAATATTCAAAATGGATAGCGATCCTTCAAGAGTTTGATCTGGAATTTGTAAAATCCAAATCAAAGAAAGCTCTAGTTTTCGCAGAATTGTTATGCGATCTCCCATCATTGTCCAACGATGAAACTTCGGAAGAGTCAATCGTGGACGAAAGTTTGTTTCTGATATCTGTAAGCGATGAGTGGTATGGAGATATCATAGTTTATCTCCAAACCCAAAAGTTCAGGCCTAACACCTCTCGCTCCGAACAAAAACGTATACGATACCAAGCAAAAGACTACATGATCGTCGGTGATACACTTTACCGTCGTGGTGTCGATACAGTTCTGAGGAGGTGCCTTACCCATGAGGAGTTCGAAAAGGCCCTGAATGATTTTCATTCAGGCGCGTGTGGGGGGCATCAGTCTGGATATGCAACAGCACAAAGAATCTTACGAGCAGGGTACTTCTGGCCAACCATGTTCAAAGATTGCATAACCGCAGTCAGAAGTTGCCATGCTTGTCAAATCTTTGATAGCAAAACCAGACGACCACCCGCACCTTTACAGCCGATAGTTGCTGTGGGGCCCTTCGCCAAGTGGGGCATCGATTTCATGCAATGTAACCCCACCTCGACCGGGGGGCATGGGTATATAATAGTCGTTGTTGACTATTTTACCAAATGGGCCGAGGCGATGCCTACATTGGATAACACTGGTGAAACAGCTGCCCTTTTCTTTTTCAATCATGTAGTCGCCAGGTTCGGCGTACCACAAGCTATAGTTACAGATCATGGATCGCATTTTCGCAATCACATGATGGTTGAATTAGCTGCCAAGCTAGGGCTATCTCACGACAGCTCTACCCCATATTATCCGCAAGCTAACGGACAAGTTGAGGCAATCAACAAGGTCCTGAAGCGTATGTTGCAAAGGATGATCGGGGTTCATAAAAAAAGATGGCACCTAATCCTGTACTCAGCTTTGTGGGCTTACCGAACCTCGGTAAAGAACGCAACCGGGTTCACACCTTTTCAATTGGTGTATGGCCTGGAAGCAGTCTTGCCAATCCAGTGCGAAATTTCGTCGCTTAAACTCGCGATCGACCTCCTCCCCGGAACTTCAGAGGAAGAGGGTCGTTTCTTGGAATTAATCCAGTTGGATGAAACCCGTCGTGATGCCGCTTTGGCTAACGAGGCCCATAAGAAACGAGTCAAGGCTCAGTTCGACAAAAATGTCAAACCCCGTGTCTTCTCAGAAGGTGATTTGGTCTTGCTTTATGATCAAGAATCCGATAAATTGGGAGCAGGTAAATTCAAGTCCTTATGGATGGGCCCCTATATTGTTAAAAGGGTGTTAGCAAAAGGAGCCTACGAGTTAATGGATTACGATGGAATTCCACTGGCGCAGCCCCGCAACGGGTTGTATCTCAAGCGTTACTATGCTTAAATAGTAACCTGTATGCTTTTGTTGTATTTTGTTTTCGCTTAAACATTTGTTCTGGTCAAGTGATCCACCTTTTTCATTGATGGCAGATGTCAAACCTTATGGAGACATGTGTTGGATATGCCGACGGAGCGAGTCGTAGTTCGCGGAACCTGTCCTCCGCAGCCTGGGCCATTTTTGATCCAAGCGGCGAGTTAGTAAGTTTCAGAGGTGTATGTATTGGGCAATCAACGAACAACATCGCTGAGTATAGCGCGTTGATAGAACTACTCTCTGATGCCATCACACGTGGCATATGCCGACTAATTGTCAGGCTAGACTCACAGCTCGTCATACTACAACTCAATGGTATATATTCTGTTCGCAATCCAGCTATTTATCGCATGTTCCTAAGGGTTAAGATCTTGGAAAGGCGATTTGATTCAATTCAATATCAACATATTTCAAGAAATCTAAACACATTAACCGACTCATTAGCAAACTATGTGTTAGATAGACATTTGCAACATTTATAAAAAGGACACATCATCAAAGATTGTACATATGGATCACGTAAATCAACCAGAATAAAATCCGAAAATCAAAATATATAAGCTGTTTATATAATTTCATACATAATGTTCTGTAACCAAGACAAAATTGGTCATATGACCTAAAAACTCAAAAAGATGCTAGGGGGCACCCTAGCCTAGTGGTGCTCATGATAGTACGTCACGGCCTGTGCAATCATGCGCAAGAGACGAGTCCATCGTCTAGGCACACCAATGGTGTGACGCTGCATCTGTAAAGGTAACTCGTCAATCTGTACATCCGGAAGGCCACGAGTAAGGCTCTCAACCTGCTCCTGCACAGCTGTAAGGGTCTCAGTGTCGTCAAGATCGCGGATAACAACTCTCCTAGCAGGCTCCCCTGCTGGGGCAGCAGCTGGCGATCTCGGACGAACTGCTGGACGAACAGGACCAATGTCTGCATGCACCCAAGAGTACAATTAAAAGTCTTGATAGAATAAAGCACAACAACGTTATGAACAAGAACAATAAACAGTAATGTGGTCAAAGAGTTTACCAATAGCACCCCACTGCTCGCCATCCGGTAAAACCAAATCCGGATCACCTCAAAAATCCATACCCACATATGGATACTCAGAAAACGCCATCTCCTGGCACTCGAACCACCTAAAGAAGGCCTCAGTGAAAGTAATCTGAGGTTGACCTGCATGCCTAGACATGTGGTCAACCCACCTCTGCATGCGTGGCTCGGTCGGAGAAGGCAAGTCAAGTATGATGTACTGAGGCTGCATCAGTGGGATTTTCTCCAAGGCAAAGGCAGTCAGAATAGAACCAAATCCAAAGTTCTTCAGCTTCCCATCCTTTATCTTGGTCAATTGACTTTTCATCTGAACAAGTACTGCATCACACCAGTTGAATACTTTCGGTTGGAGACACTCCAAGGCGTGTTGCATATAGGACCTGTTGGCAACATGTAAAGCTGCGCTACCGGCCATCCTACCAATAGTAAACAGAATGGACCTGAGAGCCCGATCAGTGATCTCACGGATAACAATCTTGCCGTCTCTGCTCGGCTGAGAACCTTCCCTGCAATACTGATGGACATAATCTCTGGTGGAATCAGTCCCTCGGGCCGTACCTGATAAGGAAACGGAGGCACCACGTCTTGACAACCCAGTCAAGAAGTACATGTCCTCTATGGTCAAGGGGATGGTCTTCCCCCTAATCTGGAACACTTGGTTAACAGGATCCCAAGCATCAAGCATATACTGCAGTAAAGAAATTTGTGCTCTCATACTAGAGATCCGAAAGAACTTCAGCAGGCCACAGTTCCGCAGCGCGTTCACCGTGACCGGGTCATGGAGGGCAATCATGTCCTCCTCTTCATGTTCTCGTTCTCGCCATGTAAGGGACATTTTGCTCAAGTCACCCTGCAAAACAAACAAGAGAGAGAATGAGTTCCTGTTTTGATGAAAAACTGGCGAAAAAATCATCAAAAATTACCTTAAAACTCAGTCCTTTTGAGCCCAACGCAGGCAGGCAGTCTCCCACTTGCGCTGAGGGTCAGGCTGCCTTAAGGCAGCTTGACCTTCAGCGCAGGTTTCGAAAGGGAAACCTGCGCTGATCCTAGGGCGCCCTGGCAAAACCCCAGGGGCTCAGAAAGACTGTAAAACAGGCAGAAAACAGGAAAAGGAAACCATGAAAAGAAAGAGCTAGGGTTTAGCTCCTACCTGGTCCAGACGGCGCCGAAAATCGTCCGCAGAATCTCCCGGAATCAGCTGGTGAAAATCAAGGGGGAAGAGGCACCTCCAGAGCTCCAACAAACCAAATGCAAATGAAATGGTAAATGAGAGGTAAAAACTCCTTTTAATGGCTTTTTACACAGTTTAAAGTAAAATATTAGGGTTATAATCTCATTTTCATGCAAATATTATCCATTTCTAACATAGTTGGTTGTAGCAATTGAAAATACAGTACTACATTTGAAAAGAGAAAAGCTAGTAATGGTAAAAAATCAAAAATTTGACCACGAATCGAGCAGTTTTAGCATAAAGTTCATGCTCGTTAAAAAATAAACGCAAGATCCGAGCAGTTTTAACACGGTCTTCATGCTCGTTAAAAAATAAATATAAGCAGTGAGCAATGTTTCCTCCAGAGTTTAAGCTCATTTTTAAATAAAAAATGAACCTATTCCGGTAAATAACCATGGTGATCGTAAATTTATTAGCCATAAAAGCCTTGGTCGTGTTTGCACCCACCACCTCCATTTCATTTGGCCAATCGTTCACCTCCATATGATTGTTTACCCATTTTGAGGAACAGCTGCGAAGAGTGATTTCACTTAGCCATCCTTGTGACACTGCCGTGATTGGAAAATTCCAACCTGTACCTGGAATCTGCTGCTATCCTTGTTTATCACTCGTTCCTCAAAAGACGAGTCTTCTTTGAGCTCTTTTCATCTGACTCGTAAAATATGAAAAGTTTGCTCAGTTTTGGCCTTCCAGCTCGTTAAAAGGACTGGAAGAGCTATCCCTCCTCTAGATTTTAATCTTTTTGGACCTGAGGGATTATTGCACAAAAAGGTCGAGCGCTTGTTTTATTCGGCTCGTTAAAGTTATCGAAAATTCATCCCTTTTGTATTGTTTTATACTTTTTCGGACTTAAGGGATTAGATGACGAAAAAGGAATTTTGGAGTTAACTTTCTGTACCTTTTCAGACTCTCTAAAAA
This sequence comes from Pinus tabuliformis, assembly GCA_031772625.1. NCBI lineage: Eukaryota > Viridiplantae > Streptophyta > Pinopsida > Pinales > Pinaceae > Pinus > Pinus tabuliformis. The sequence continues at coordinate 1,720,373,655 of CM062818.1, read as the reverse complement.
TGAAAAGGACCGAGTTTTCCTTGTCGTTAGACTCGTTAAAATGATTAAATAGCGACAAACTTGTCTTTAGACGAGAACGAGTTTCCCTATCGCTAGGCTCGTTAAAACATAGCGATGGGCTTGCCCGAAGGGCAGGTTATAGAACAAGCATATGTTATCCTCCTCAAGCTTGACAAAAATAAAGAGGTACTGGTCAGAAATGACTGGGGAAAAATTGGGAGAATCTCGAAGCTTTGATGGTAGCAAGTCGCTCTTGAACATGACACTTTGTCCTCCGTATCACATCGGGTTGGGTTGTTTCATTCACCGGTCTCATCACCATGGTCCTCGCCAAACCATCCGTATTTGGGGTAATGCTACCGATCCATCACATTAGTGTCGTTATATTTTCAAGAGATGTGTTCAGAAAGAGTCAACCGTGTCCCATCCACTGCCATACATTATCTTTCATCCACCCATGATTGCCACCCTGAATCATATCTCACAGTTTGTTTTCACCTCCACTAAAGTCATTAGCTCCGTTCCGTGTCAATGATGTGGGATTCATTAAGGCCCTCCTTTGACGGATCGCTTCTTGTCGACTTCAGCTCATTATCCAAGAAGTTGATCTAGGAACACCCCCCCCAGTACTTTGAAGCTTGCATGCCTCAATGGCAAGTTTCTCACTTCCGGCGACAGGTATACATCAATGACCTTCGACCAGAAGATTTTTGTGTGGTGTTCGACGCCAAGTCCTTTATTCACACCACGTGAATTGTACTGTAGTACCTTGAGGGTCATTGTCATTATTGTTGATTCCTCTCGCGCTTGTTAACGGTTTACATTATTGACCGGTAATCAAGCGATGTCTTTCCATGTTCGACTTCAGCGTAATTCTCACATGGATCGACTTGTACTTAGAGTGAAGATCGAACGAGATTGAAGACCCCGGATCTAGTTTCATCCATCCGGGCTGCGATATATATTCAGGATATAAAGACATTTGATATGTACATCATTACAGCAGATGATCATCCTACTCAAAGGATGATAATTTCAGCAGAGAATTATCAGTCTATCATCAGACAGTCGTCTGTTATATGTACCAAAATGAATTTATAAAGCTGAGCATGGGAATGCCTGCCTCAGCTAGATCATGAAAGAAGAATGAAAAATAATGTATTGTATTGTATTTTATTGCAGGGCACCTCTCAGCCGATTGAATGAACTTCGGATCATCCTAATAAAGCATTTCACCCGATAAATGACCTCATACTTTAGGGGGCAACTGTTATAGACATTTTTGTGCCTAACATCATGGAGCATGAAATGTCAATAATCTGAGGGATCCAAAGTCCCTAAACATGTTGTTCTTACCCTTAGAGGAACAAGGTCTGCAAACCACAGCACTGAGAATCAGTTCTCCACTCAAAAACACTCAAAAACAGGTTATTTCTGGATCATGTCAGCTGCTCCACTGAGCATCTACGCTGAATGTCAACTGCTCCTCCTTGTACCTGCGCTGAAGGTCAAAATCAATGAAGGCTACCTGCGCTGGGCGAGATTGGCCAAGTGGCACAGTCATTCTGCAAGGTGTCAACTGCCCAGGAAGCTTCCAAACTGACACTTGGTTCAAGGAATTCGCCCTATCATGAGTAAGAGGGTCTTGATCTCCAAGTGGAAGCAAGATTCTCCAAGTGGACTCAAGAACTGAAGATTAACTAAAGTGGGAGAGGACACTAGTCAGCTTTATGCCAGCCTCAAGCTGACTCATCCTTTCTCCAAATCTCCTATATATAGAGCTCTCTCATGAGGTCTAGGGAGGCTGGAATTTTGTGCAAGTAAGGAAGTGTTGTTGGTTTGTGATTAGAGCTATTGGGTGTTTGCTTGAAGGAGGTGAAGAGGAGATTTCTTTCAGCTGGGAGGTGTTGCTGGATTGGGCCCATTGTGGTTGTAACTCTCTCAGAACTTTACTTCTATTATCAATAAAGTATTCAAGATTCTTCTATGTGCATGTATCTTTATGATGAATAGATGTTTGTAAATTTGATTTATGCTAATCCTGTAATTGATTATGGATGTATGCTTCTTGTAGTTTCCTTTTCTTGTGCTTTTACAGGATCTGTGTGTAGCTGGGCCGGTGAAAGGGCAAGGAGCTAGGATCAAGCAGCAAGGAGTGAAGACTGGATCGACTATAAGCGCAAGATAACGGTTAGTAGATCATCCTTTTCTTCCCTCTCTCATCTCATAAAGAAGAAACTTGAATAGTTTTGCATTCAGTTGTTGCTGGAGTACTATCACCTTCAGAGTAGGGATAGAGGCATTCTGCATTAGATACTTTTCCCCCCAACAACTCTGTTGCTGGATATAGGAAGCAATTCAATTCTTTTGCTACCCTATAATGAATAAAATTGTGGGTGCTTCCTGAATCAATCAACACTATTACCTTTTTCTTCTTGATTTGTCCTTCTATCTTGATGGTTTGAGGAGTGGTAATTCTCGCCAATGCATTACAAGATATGGTCGGATTTATTTGTTCTTCATCTAGGCTTTGTTCCTGAAGTATATCTTCTTCTTTTGACCTTTCTTGCTCCTTTTCTTCTTCCTCTTCACAATCTATGTAGAATAATTTCTTCTCAGCACACTTATGACCTTTAGTGTATTTACTATCACAACTGTAACAAAGCCCTTTTGCTCTTTTTTCTTCCAATTGTTGTGGTGTCAACCTTATAGGTTGTGGAAGACTAGGGGCAACAACACTTCCGTCTTTATAGTTGTGAGTGGTATGCTTCCTGGTTGCCATAATTTTGCTTTCCATTTTTCTTGCTAACCTGAATGCCTTCTCTAATGAATCAGGTTCCCAAAGGTGAACATCATGTTGGATATTATCCTTTAAAGACCCTATGAACACATCAATCCTATGCTCCTCTAGAATATCTTTTACCCTTATGTTCAATTTTTGGAACTCCTCAATGTGCTCCATTACTGAACCCTTTTGTTTGAGACTTATCAATTGGCTAAAAAAAGTGTTGCTTTTTGTATCTTCATAATGTGCTATCAATTCTTCCGTAAAAATTGCCCAAGTGATAAATTGTTTACGAGAGCAAAGCCATTGATACCATACAAACTGATTTGGTTCCAAATATACAGTTGCCATACGTACCTTTTGTGCGTTTTGCACATTATTGAGATCGAAGAATTGCTCCATCTGTAATATCCATGTGGCGGGATCCTTGCCATCAAACTTCCTCATATCGATTTTTGGAATATGGTGATTCTTCGATCCAACATTAGCGTCTATGGAATCATGATTAACATTTCTTTTGTTCTCATCATGAGTTTCCTTTACTACCTTTTCACCATTAGTGACCCTTTCTTGTAGCAACTTCTTCAATTCTTCCATGTCTGTCTTCATATCTATCTTCAAATCTGCCATGTCTCTCTTCAAATCTTTCTTCGAATCATCCATCTTAGCTTCCATGCCCTTTATCTTAGATTCCATGCCATTTATCTTAAATTCCACGCCACTTATCTTAGCTTCTGTTAGCTTTTGTGAGCGTGACATTTGTTGCACTTGTTCTTGTAATTTTGATATATCATGTAGCATTTCTTCCTCTTCTTCATGAGTCATGCTAGAGCTTTCAGGTTCCTTACTAGGTTTTTGCATTTTCTTTCCTCGGGGCATCAGTTACGGATAATAATTCTTTACTATGCCCTTTGAATTCCGTTAAACCAAGCTTACACAAAAATTTAAAAAAAAACTACACACCTTTTTTCACTTTATAGAATCCTGATATTGAATCTGATGTATCTCTGTAATTTCGGATCATCCAGTTTTGAAATTTCTACTTGTAGTAGCCTTCTGCGTCCTCTTTCCAATGCCACAAGTCTGAGCCAAATTGGATTCTCCAAGGAAGAGTTATGTGAAATCTCCCACAGTGACTTTCTTTTAGACTGGTTCAATAGAGCAAACTTGTATGACGTACCACGAGTCACTGTTTCAACCTTTGAATATGAAACACACATACGAGATACCACAGTCCGTCCTCTTTCTGTACCTTCTTACGAAATTTCAATCCGATCCCCAGAGAGAAAGTTATGACGATTTTCCCCAGGTCACCTGTTTTGAATGTAATTCAGGAGTCTGCAAAAAGACCAACTTCCTCAGATCATATCTCCGCAAATATCTCGCACAAAGCTCTGAAATTCCGACCCAAGGTTCAGCGTGCTTTCTGCTCAAATGGGTTTTTTTTTCAACTTCTGAAACGTCACAGAAAAAAAGTTATAGCGAAAATGCCACGATGACCTGTTTGGAGCAGCGAAACCCTAGAATCCAAAGCTCTGATACCAAATGTTATGAAACCAGCTCAAGAAAAGATAGAAAAGATAGATCAACGCCTTAGAATTCAGCCTCTTCGAGGGGGAAACCTCCTTTACATTACATAAATGAACAATTCTTGGATGATACAAATGACAAAACCTCCTTTCTATATATAGGAGTCTAGGGAGTCACAATATAATCCAGCCGACCTAACAATAATAATATAAAGCCACAAAAATAACAATAGAGGGATTCTATGGGGCACAGAAATAACAATATGGGGGTAATAGGGGCACAACAATATAAATAAGGGGTATAACTACAATATTAATGGGGTAATCACTAGTATTATAGGGACCCAACAGTCTCTGGAGAGAAGACTATGTTGTGCCATCAAAGGCTTGGACATATTGGAGAGAAGGGCCTTTGAACACTTGATGATAAAGGTATGATAGAAGGTATGAGTAATAGCTCTCTGGATTTTGATTTCTATGAAAATTGTGTATTATATGGGAAGCAAAATCGGGTGAGCTTCCCCTCTGGTGGTAAGAGGGTGAAACATATATTAGAACTTGTGCACAATGATGTGTTTGGACCTATGAAGGTTCCATCACTACGTAAGTCTATGTAATATGTATCATTTATAGATGACTTCTCAAGGAATACATGGATATATTTCCTTAAGAAGAAATCTGAAGTCTTTGACAAGTTTAAAGAATTAAAGGCTCTGGTGGAAAACCAAACAGAGAAGAAGATAAAGGTGCTGAGGATAGATAACGGTGGAGAGTTTTACAGTAAGGAATTTGAAGAATTCTGTAAGAAGTGTGGTAAAGCACGGCAGAAGACTACTCCATATACACCTCAGCAAAATGGAGATGTAGAAAGAATGAAAAAGACGTTGATGGAAAGGGCAAGAAGCATGCTCAGTGGTGCCGGGTTAGGATAGGAATTATGGGCAAAGGTGGTGGAGACAACATGTTACCTGGTCAACAGATCACCTTCATCAGCATTGGAGGATAAGACTCCACAAGAGGTATGGACTAGTAAGAAACCCTTTCTTTTGCATCTGAGGGTATTTGGATGTGATGCATATGTACATGTTCGAAAGGAGAAATGAACCAAGTTGGATAGTAAATCTGAAAAGTGCACCTTTATTGGGTATAAGGATGGTTTAAAGGGTTATAAGATTTGGAACCCAGTAACAAGGAAGGTTGTGTATAACTGAGATGTGGTGTTCAGAGAGGTGAAAGATTTTATTAAACATGAGGTCCAACCAAAGGAACCTGAGAAGATAGAGTTTGAGCTAAAGGAGGAAGAATCAGACTCTATAGCAGAGGATGAATCAGAAGATGAAGAGCCACAAACTTCGGGTGTGAGAAGATCAGTTCGAGAAAGAAGGCAGCCAGAAAGGTATAGTCCATTTTCTTTCTATTCAAATTTTGCTTTACCTATTACTCATGATGATCCCAGAACTATGAAGGAAGCAGTAGATTCCGAGGATAGAAAACTCTGGAAAGAGGCCATGGTTGATGAAATGGAATATTTGCAAAAAAATGAGGCTTGGGATCTGGTGGAGCTTTCGGCTGGAAGGAAACCCATTGCAGCAAATGGGTGTTCAAGAAGAAGACAAATGCAAAAGCAAAGGTGGAGAAATTGTTATGAAACCAGCTCAAGAAAAGATATAAAAGATAGATCAACGCCTTAGAATTCAGCCTCTTCGACAGGGCAACCTCCTTTACATTACATAAATGAACAATTCTTGGATGATTCAAATGACAAAACCTCCTTTCTATATAGGAGTCTAAGGAGTCATAATATAATCCAGCCGACCTAACAATAATAATATAAAGCCACAAAAATAACAATAGAGGGATTCTATGGGGCACAGTAATAACAATATGGAGGCAATAGGGGCACAACAATATTAATAAGGGGTATAACTACAATAGCAATGGGGTAATCACTAGTATTATAGGGACCCAACATGCCCCTCTCCTTCAAAAAATTGTTGTCCTCAACGCTTGAGTAGTTCTGGATACTTCTGCATAAAATTCTCATCCTCCCATGTGGAATCTTTAGCGGATAAGTTCTTCCACTTGATAAGATACTCTGAAGTTGATCGATTTCATAGCTGTCGAGTTCTTGTTTCTGTGACTGCTTCCGGTTACAATATAATTTTTCCTTCCTCATCAAGTTTTGGCAATATTGTTTGAACTGGGAGCTTGTCACCTATAACCTTCTTTAAACATGAAACATGGAAAACTGGGTGCAATCGAGAAGCTGCATGAAGCTCCAATTTGTATGCCATAGTACCAATCTTTTGCAACACCTTGTACGGACCATAATACTTTGGTGATAATTTATTATCCTTCTTACCTTGCTTGAGGGACATTTGCTTATATGGTTGTAGCCGTAGGAATACCCAATCACCTACATCAAAACTTCTTTCACTGCAATGTTGATCTGCCTGTTGTTTCATTCTATTCTGTGCCAACACAAGGTTATCCTTTAAGAGTTGGAGGACTTGTTGTTGATGTTCGATGTGATGTTCCATTGCCTGAACCTTAGAATTTTCTCTTAAATATGATGTGATGGATGGTGGTTGATACCCATAAAGTGCCATAAATGGGGTCATTTTTGTTGTTGTATGGAAGGAAGTGTTATACCACCATTCAACCAGAGGCAACCATTTGACCCATTGTGTCTGTTTATCAGATACAAAGCAATGAAGATATCCTTCCAAACATTTGTTTACTATCTCAGTTTTCCCATCAGATTGAGGATGATAAGATGAGCTATGAGCTAATTGAGTACCAAGACAAGAAAATAATTCTGTCCAAAAATTTCCCGTGAAAATGGGATCTCTATCACTTACAATAATCATTGGGTTTCCATGTAGCTTTTGAATTGTTTCCATAAATGCAGTAGAAACTGTACTGGCTTTAAATGGATGTGATAATGCACAAAAGTGTGCATACTTGGTAAGTCTGTCAACTACCACCATGATGACACTCTTTCCCTCAGACTTGGGTAAACCTGTGATAAAATCCATTGAAACCTCCTCCCAACGTTGGCTTGGAATGGATAAAGGTTGTAATAGACTCAGTGTCTTAATTGTTTCAACTTTATTTTGTTGGCAAACCAAACATTCTGCCACAAACTTTTGAATATCTGATTTAAGTTCATCCCAAAAAAATTCCTTCTTAACCCTGTGGTAAGTTTTTAAAAATCTTGAGTGCCCTCCTAAGGGAGAAGTGTGCAATTCCATAAGAATCTTTTGTATTAGCTGGGAATTCTTACAGAGGTATAAGCGATCTTTGTACCATAATGAATCATTTTGCCAGCTAAATGTATCAGACATACTGGAATCTTGTTGTAACTTTCGAATAAGTGCCCACACTTCTTCGTCATTCTTCCATTCCTCCCTTGCTTCGTTTATCCAATCTGGTTGGATAATAGAAATGGCGCACAACAATGCTTCCACATCCTCATCCTTTCTTGAGAGTGCATCTGCCACCACATTTTTCTTCCCTTTTTTGTAGATGATTTCAAAGTCATAACCCAACATCTTTGTGACCCACTTTTGTTTCTCTTCAGAGGATAATCTTTGTTCTAAAAAGTATTTAAGGCTATCATGATCTATTTTTACCTTGAAGTGTCTTCCCATTAGGTAGGGTCGCCATTTCTTAAGTGCATGGAGTATTGCCAACATTTCCTTCTCCTAAATAGCTTTTCTTAAAAACTTTCCCTTGATTGGATGACTTTCAAAAGCAATGCATCTTTCATCTTGCATTAGAACAACACCAATTACATTTCTTGAAGCATCACATTCCACAATAAAGGTTTTTGTGAATTCCGGTGTAGCTAAGACTGGTGCTTGGCACATTGCCTCTTTAAGATGTTCAAAGGCCTTTGTTGCTTCCGAAGTCCATGAAAATGCATCTTTCTTCAATAATGTTGTTATAGGTGCTGCTATTCTCCCATAATTCTTAACAAACTTGCGATAATACCCTGTCAACCCGAGAAATCCTCGCAAATGCTTTATGGATGTGGGGATTTTCCATTCCTTAATGGCTTTAATTTTGCTAGGGTCTACCTTAACTCCTTCATGAGATACAATATGACCCAGATATTCCACCTCCTGGACTCCAAAGAAACATTTGGATCTTTTTGCATATAATTGTTTCTCTTCCAATAGTTGTAGCACCCTGTCAACATGTTCAACATGATCCTTCCAAGACTTGTTGTAGATTAGTATATCATCAAAAAATACTAACACAAATTTTCTAAGGAATGGTTTGAAAATTGAATTCATCAAACCTTGAAATGTTGAAGGTGCATTGGTAAGGCCAAAAGGCATGACCAAAAATTCATAATGACCCTCATGAGTTCTAAATGCTGTTTTTGGAATGTCTTCAGTCTTCATTCTAATTTGATGATATCCTGAACGAAGATCCAACTTGGTGAAGTAAATTGATCCATGCAATTCATCCAGTAATTCATCAATGACAGGAATGGGGAACTTATCTTTAATAGTGAGCTTGTTGAGCTCCCTATAGTCTGGACACATGCGCCATGATCCATCCTTCTTGTGCACCAATACTACTGGAGCAGAGAAATAACTTTGACTCAGTTGAATTATACTAGCCTCTAGCATTTCTGCAACCATACGTTCAATTTCACTCTTTTGGACATAGGGATATCTGTACGGCCTGATGTTTGGAGGAACACTTCCTGGAATCAGATGAATAGCATGATCATGATCACACATAGGTGGGAGACCTTTGGGAGTCTCAAATACCTTGGAATGATTGTCGAGGACTTTTTGGAGATCTGGAGAAATAGATGATTTCGATGTGGAAACATCTAGCGAACATAGTTGTGCAATTACACCTCTTTGATCCTTTTTTAGAAGCTTTGTCATACCATTAGAGTTGATTATCTTTCCTGGTTTCCCTACAATACCCCTTAATTCACCTTCCTTTCCTTCCGTAGAAAAGTTTATGAAAATTTCTTGAAAATTAAAAGCTATTGTACCCAAGGATTGTAGCCATTAGACTCCTAGTACAACATCAACACGTCCCATTGGAATGGAAAGCATTGGGCTAGTCAATACATATTCTCCCATGGATAGCTTGATATTATGGCACTTTCCAGAGCAATTTATTGTTCCTCCATTTGCAATCATCACTTGACACTCTGGTGCTGGATATAGGAAGCAATTCAATTATTTTGCTACCTTACAATGAATAAAATTGTGGGTGCTTCCTGAATCAATCAACACTATTACCTTTCTCTTCTTGATTTGTCCTTATATCTTGATGGTTTGAGGAGTGGTAATTCCCGCCAATGTATTACAAGATATGGTCGGATTTATTTGTTCTTCATCTAGGCTTTGTTCCTGGAGTATATCCTCTTCTTTTGACCTTTCTTGCTCCTTTTCTTCTTCCTCTTCACAATCTATGTAGAATAATTTCTTCTCAGCACACTTATGACCTTTAGTGTATTTGCTATCACAACTGTAACAAAGCCCTTTTGCTCTTTTTTCTTCCAATTGTTTTGGTGTCAACCTTATAGGTTGTGGAAGACTAGGGGCAACAACACTTCCGTCTTTATAGTTGTGAGCGGTATGCTTCCTGATTGCCATAATTTTGCTTTCCATTTTTCTTGCTAACCTGAATGCCTTCTCTAATGAATCAGGTTCCCAAAGGCGAACATCATGTTGGATATTATCCTTTAAAGACCCTATGAACACATCAATCCTATGCTCCTCTGGAATATCTTTTACCCTTATGTTCAATTTTTGGAATTCCTCAATGTGCTCCATTATTGAACCCTTTTGTTTGAGACTTATCAATTGGCTAAAAAAGGTGTTGCTTTTTGTATCCTCATAATGTGCTATCAATTCTTCCGTAAAAATTGCCCAAGTGATAAACTGTTTACGAGAGCAAAGCCAATTATACCATACAAACTGATTTGGTTCCAAATATAAAGTTTCCATACGTACCTTTTGTGTGTTTTGCACATTATTGAGATCGAAGAATTGCTCCATCTGTAATATCCATGTGGCGGGATCCTTGCCATCAAACTTCCTCATATCGATTTTTGGAATATGGTGGGTCTTCGATCCAACATTAGAGTCTATGGAATCATGATTAACATTTATTTTTTTCACATCATGAGTTTCCTTTACAACCTTTTCACCATTAGTAAGTATTTCTTGTAGAAAATTTGTCAAATCTGTCTTCAAATCTGCCATGTCTGTCTTCAAATCTGTCTTCAAATCTGCCATGTCTCTCTTCAAACCTGTCTTCGAATCATCCATCTTAGCTTCCATGCCCTTTATCTTAGATTCCACGCCATTTATCTTAGATTCTATGCCATTTATCTTAGCTTTTGTTAGCTTTTGTGAGCGTGACATTTGTTTCACTTGTTCTTGTAATTTTGATATATCATGTAGCATTTCTTCCTCTTCTTCATGAGTCATGCTAGAGCTTTTAGGTTCCTTACTAGGTGTTTGCATTTTCTTTCCTCGGGGCATCAGTTACCGATAATAATGCTTTACTATGCCCTTTGAATTCCTTCAAACCAAGCTTACACAAAAATTAAAAAAAAAAAACTACACACCTTTTTTCACTTTGTAGAAGTCTGATATTGAATCTGATGTATCTCTGTAAATTTAGATCCTCTAGTTCTGAAATTGCAATCTGTAGTATCCTTCTGCATCCTCTTTCCAATGCCACAAGTCTGACCCAAATTGGATTCTCCAAGGAAGAGTTATGCGAAATCTCCCACAGTGACTTGATTATAGACTAGTTCAGTAGAGTGAACTTGTACGACTTGCCATGAGTCACTGTTTCAACCTTTGGATCTGAAAAATGCATACAAGAAACTAAAGTCCATCCTCTTTCTATACCTTCTTACGAAATTTCAATCCGATCCTCAGAGAGAATGTTATGACGATTTTCTCCAGGTCACCTGTTTGGAATGTAATTCAAGAGACTGCTCTGCAAATATAGCGCGAAAAGCTCTGAAATTCGGACCCGAGTTTCAGCACGATTTCTTCTCAAATGAGTTTTTTTTGCAACTTTTGAAACGTCGCAGAAAAAAAGTTGTAGAGAAAATTCCACGATGACCTGTTTGGAGCAGTAAAACCCTAGAATCCAAAGCTTTGATACCAAATGTTATGAAACCAGCTCAAGAAAAGAAAGAAAAGATAGATAAATGCCTTAGAATTCAGCCTCTTCGAGGGGGAAACCTCCTTTACATTACATAAATGAAAAATTCTTGGATGATTCAAATGAAAAAACCTCCTTTCTATATATAGGAGTCTAAGGAGTCATAATATAATCCAGCTGACCTAACAATAATAATATAAATCCACAAAAATAACAATAGAGGGATTCTATGGGGCATAGTAATAACAATATGGGGGCAATAGGGGCACAACAATATTAATAAGGGGTATAACTACAATAGGAATGGGGTAATCACTAGTATTATAGGGACCCAACAGAAATACAAAGCTCGGTTGGTAGCAAAAGGTTATTCCCAGGTTCCGGGAATTGATTTTGGTGATATTTTTTCTCCTCTTGCCAAAGTAACTTCTATTAGATTACTTTTATCTGTTGTTGTGGCTTTTGATTTTGAGGTAGAACATATGGATGTGAAGACATCATTTCTTCATGGGGATCTCGAAGAGGATATCTACATGAAGCAACCTAAAGGTTTTGCGGTGAAGGGTAAGAAAGAACTGGTATGCAAGTTAAAGAAGTCTCTGTATGGGTTAAAATGGTCACCAAGGAAGTGGTATCAGAAATTTGATACATTTATATGGGGACTTAGCTACACCAAAAGCAAAGCAGATCATTATGTGTATTTTAAATTAATTGGTGACCATGTTATTTATCTGGTCTTGTATGTGGATGATATGTTGCTGGTTGGAAATGACAAAGAAATTATCCAGGATTTGAAGTCCCAATTGTCCTCCAAATTCGACATGAAAGATCTTGGTGCTGCAAACTATATTTTGGGCATGGAAATTAAAAGACACTGGGAAAAGAGGAAGATCTGGTTAAACCAGAGGAAGTATGTCGAGACAATACTGCATAGGTTTAATATGTAGGATAGTAAACCGATGAAGGTTCCTATTCCTGTAGGTTTATACTTATCTCTGGAATAGTGTCCCAAGACACAAGAAGAGGAAGAGGACATGTCCCGTGTTCCACATGCAAATGCAATCGGTAGCCTAATGTATGCAATGGTATGTACTAGACCAGATAATGCACATGCAATGGAAGTATTGAGCAGGTTTATGTCAAAACCAGGAAAGGAGAATTGGACAACAATGAAGCTGGTTTTCAGGTATTTACATGGCACTAGTGATTATGGTTTGTTCTACCAAGGAAGACCAGGATTGGATAGAGTGTTGGATATTCGTGGCTTTGTTGATGCAGACTGGGCCAAAGATCTGGATCATAGAAGATCTACAAGTGGGTATGCATTTAACCTATTTGGAGGTGCAGTCAGTTGGATGAGTAAGAAACAATTTGTAGTGGCACTATCAACTACAAAGGTAGAATACATGGCAGCCACTCATGCAAGCAAGGAAGCAGTTTGGTTGCAGAGATTGTTGATGAGCCCCAAAAATGGATAATTATTTGGGCTCATTCAACCTCCTAATTCGACTTAATCCACCATTCTCATTAGTTTATTACATGTTTTTTATTATATTTATGCTAATAGAGTGAATTTGATTAGTCATTATGCCAACAAGTCTAATGGGTGCTTTGTGTAGCCTTTTTGGTCAATTTGGAGACAAAATTGAAGGTCTTAATGAGCACTTGGCAGCCAAATTCGTGGGAGAACAAGGGAGAGGATTTGTAGGAAGGTGTCCCCTTCATTTATGGGCCCTTACCTCGAATTCTCCACCATCAGCTCGGAGTTCAAAGGCCACCAAATCAATTAGCACAAGGGCAGCCAAGCAAGTCAAGTAGGACTGCTGTTAACTACAAGTTTTGGGCAGCCGAGTCCCTAAAGTTTAGGAGGACTGTTGGGGTCCTCAATTTGTATAAATAAGAAGGCTTAGGGCCTCATCTGGGTTAGCTAGTGGTTAGTCATTTTGTAGCCAAAGGTTAATCATTTTGTAGGCAGAAGTTAGCTAGTTTGTAGTTCGATTTTTATGCAGTAGATTAGCTTTGCTTTCAGCACATTTTCAAGTTTCCATTGTGGACAATTTTGATGTAACTCTTCTTTTCTTGCTCAATAAAGATGAATCCAGCTTTGCACCAGCTTTAAATCTCTCTTAGGAGGCTGTAGCTCTTGAGGTTGGGCCCATCTCAAGTGCCTAGTACCTCCTTTGTTTACTCTCATGTGTCTTTGTTGCATTCTTAGAGTAAAATCTGCTATTTAGATTTAAAACTTGTTGTGTTATTTAGGTTGCTTTTGATGATTAAAGTAGATTTTCATGTTCAGATTGATTTGGATAGATTAATAACATAAAGGATCCTTTGAAAAAGGGGCTCAAGCACCTCTGATCTTACCTCTCCCTCAGTGGGATCGTGAGTTGGGAGAAAGGTGACCTTGCTGCCCACAAAAACGTTGTTTTGCTTCACCATGCAAGTATTAGTGTTGGATTCTTAGTTGTCCAACTTGATATCAGTTTTGACTGCATGCTTAGGGTTATGATTGCTTAGTTGCATAGTTAGTTCATCTGATTTTGTGCAAATAAACTTCTGTTCCATTTCTTTTGCTATTATCTAGGTCAGATTAGGTCAAGGTAATTAGGTTATTGATTTTCCAAGTCTTCATTTGTTAAATTCGAAAAATAACTTGCAGAGCACCTGTTATACTTCTCTATCTACCCATAATCCATCAGATAATCTGCTCCAACCCTTAGTCCATGATTCGTACCCTTCATTTGCCATACTTTCCCCACCTTGCCCTAATTCCTACATTCTTGTGCATCATCGCTTCCTCCATCCTTGAACAAGTCCAATCGCTCCTTAGCCTCATCCACCAAGTCCTAGACCTCTTCACACCCCTATTTCACCTCCATACTCATTCCTCCATATTTTTCCCTCCATCCATGCTCCAAAATCCCATTTCGAAACATCCTGTAGAAGAATTACAGAACATCTTCTAGAAATCCTGAACATCCTGTAGAACCCCTGCAGACTTCCTGTAGAAGCTCATAAACACGGTTTCTTGGCAGCCAAACATTGTGAGACTCTCTGGAAGGGTGTTAGGGACCCCTTAGACCCTCTCTGAACCTTCCCAACCTTTCCCAAGCATTTCTCCTCCTTGATCCACCTCTGCACAGTCAAAAATAGTTAGAAGCACATGCATGATAATTCCAACAACTTAAACAAAAATACAAAAAGATGTTTTCTTCAGATAGAGGTAGTCTAGACACATGTATTTTACCTTCATAGAAGTAATGGCATTTCTTTTAGTAGTTTGCATGCTCTCCTTTGCGTCAGTAGGACTAGCTGGTAGAATTAGGGTTTGCTAGGGTTTGCGTTTCTTTTTGGCTTTCAGTTTCTTTCCGCAAGTAGATCAACTTCCTTTGAGTTAGCTTTCATCCATCAGTTAACAAGCTTCTTCTAAGAGCTCATAGAAGTTGGCTTAAGCCCCTAGCTGACTTGTGCCAGCTGACCAGGTGACATTTGCGGCAAGAGCTAGTACTTGTGCATACAACACCGTCGCTTCCAAGTTTGTTACGAACTGTCAGGTTGATAAAATTAAAGAAGGGAGTTCCAGGAGTTGTAGCATTATTGCTACAATACTAGAGCCCACCATATTTTTGGTGCCGTTTCCGGGGAAGCGTCAGAGTATTGGTGATTGCCGCTTTTCTTCTATTTTCCACTACAATCTTCTGCTAAGTAGTTTATTTCATTTCCATTATGCAATTTCGTTTATGCAAAAGTAGATTAGCATTTCCTACTTTCATAGATTAGCATTTCAATTCCGCAATCTAATTTCTGCAAGCGTAGATTAGCATTTCAATTCCGCAAGCGTAGACTAGCATTTCATTCCTGCAATTTCATTTGAGCAAAATAGATTAGTCCTTTCCTGCTTTCACTTCAATTCCGAATTTTCATTTCAGCAAGATAGTTAGTTGCAATTCACGCTATTTCAGTTTTGCAGGTACAAGAAGAAAAAATACAAAAATCAACCAAAAAGATTTCCTTTCATGCCTGGTAGGAGTAGAGATAAGTTAGAAAAATATTTTCACAACACCCCCCTTTGCTTCACACAGCCAACCTTCTCTCTTCTTCGATGGCTGTGACTAAGAAGAACCCCTGGGTGGACATCAAGACATATCTGAAGAACCTCTAGGGGAGAAGAAGAAGAAAACATTCCTCTGGAGCAAATGGCTACAAGTAGAAATGTTGGGAGCAGCACCTTCTCCAAAGACGAATTTGAAAATCAAATCGAATATTTCAAGAGTGATATGAGGCAGTTTCTTGCCATGCAACTGGATACCTTGCAGATCCAAAAGAAGCAAGAAGAAGCTAAGAGGGCTTTGGCGATTTTTTGTCCTAGGTGCACTAGAAAGCATCCTAGGAACGAATGTCCATTGTACTCCATAGAAGTGTGTTTTGTCTGTGAAGAATACCATCCTACAAATCAATGCCCTTCCTTACCCAGAATCAAAGCTGCATATCAGAGAGCCAAAGGAGCCACTGAATCACTCTATTATATGAACCAAAGGAGGCTGCATGGACCTAGATCTTACCAGTAGGAACTGCAAGGGGCACCCGAGACCTATTATGACCCCTATCAAGCCACTTTCATGCCTTCTTGGGGTCGCCCTACTCATCCTTCCTGGTTCACACCTCCTCCTTGTTCCTTCACAGATCCATATTATGCCCAACCAGCTGCTCATTTGTTTCACTCTTATGCTCAGCCACAGCCTCAGTGTAATGCACCTCAGCAGGGGTGGAGGCCCCAATACAACACTCCTCCCGCTTCTTTTCCTCCACCACCTGCTCATCCACAACCATCGCCTCCTGCTCCACCAAGGCAACCCCAAATGCCTACCCAACCACAACCCCATCTGCATCCATCTCAAATATACACCCCCACTGAGCTACGCATACCACTATTTCCAAACTTGTCCATTGGAGTAGCACAACAAAATTGCAATGCTGATACACAACATGTCCAAATAACTCCTCTTGAGCTCGATGATCTTCACCATAGCTCAGGAAGAGTGTCGCAACGCAGAGATTATCTTGAAAGCATTGAAGGACCACATCCGGCAAAAGAAGATTCAAAAGAGGAGATCAAAGAACCATGGGCTGCACTTGATGAAGAGAAGAGATCAGAATCAGAGATCGAGAGAGCTCCCTCATGGTTACCATCAAATATTCCATGTATTCAAGAGAAAGATCAGCAAAAAGAGGAAGATGAGAAAGTCATGTTAGAGGGTGACATGAAACATGATCCAGATCAGCAAAAGAACCAAGGATATCAGAGCTATATTGAGATATGGTTTCAGAAGGTCACTAAGTTGCAGCAGTACTCTCTTCTTCAGCTATGTTTGATCCCTTCAAAGTCAAATCATTTGGTCTCTGAGATCCGGATAGCTGTCAAAGCATGCATTTCAAGCCTCCACATCAGTTTATCTCTAATCTTGATGTGCACATGGCTCCATTGGAAGTATTCTTATACTTGAGAACGATTTTGTTTTTCAAATAGGGTAGGGTAGAAAAAAGAAAAAAAAAAAAAGAGAAAAAGGAAAAAGGAAAAAATGAAAAAAGAGGAAAATAGAAATCTAAGGTGAAAACCTCCTCGGAGGCGCCTTAGATTGGCTCATTGATTGAAAACCTTCATGAGGCGGTCAATGGGTTGAAAAAAAAAGAGAAAAGAGAATAAGATCTCTGGGTGAAAACCTCCCTTGGAGGCGCCCAGGGCAAGCAATTAGGGTGAAAACCTCCATGAGACGCCCTAGTTCTTTTTCAAAAAAAGATAAAAAGAAAAAGAAAAACAAATCTAATTTCCATTGAATAATTTCAGGTTGCAGCAATGACATTGCAGGTCAGGAGGATCACTCAAAACAAAGACAAAAGAGTTTTTGTGCCTTCTAGAGGAAGTTCTATATTTCTACAGGAAACATCCTGTAGAACCTTCAAGCGAGCCAGATTCGATTTTGGAAGGGGATCTAAAGCTTGGAATCCATTGGTTATGCCTACAAGCATCCATGTTCCCATTCCTCACCCTTTTCCATCATCTTTTCCACCTCATTGTGCTTCTTCATTGTGCTTCTACAGGAAGTTCCTGTAGAAATTGTAGGAAGCTAGAAATGGATTTCAAAAAGGTGGTTTGGCAAACATGGTAGCTTCCTCAAGGGTTCAGAAGTCCTCCTGCACTTTTCAAACTCCTCCTCCATCATCTCCATGCCTGCATCACAACCCAAGCTCAGTTTTCTTACCATGCAACAAAACTTCAAAATGCCTTGAAGAAAAAACACATAGTTTCTTCCATAACTTGAAAACCATGCATCCATTTGAAAAACCATTTTACGGGGAATTGTACAAGGGTGATGGAAACATGCTTGAGAAGTTTCAGCCAATTTCGTTGCACGGTTTCCAAGAAATTAGCCTCCATCACCATCAGCCATTTTTTCATTTTCTCCATATCTGTGCATCCGTTTCAAAACTTGTTTCATGGGGATATGCATATGGGTGATAGTAACCTACCCAAGCAGTTTCAGCCGATTTCGATGCACGGTTTCCGAGAAATTGATCTCTAAAATCTTCAACCATTTTCCATTTTTCTCGAAATCTGTGCATCCATTGATCACGATTTTGCTATGGGATGTGCATAATCATGATAGGAACATGCTCAGGAAGTTTCAGATCAATCCGGTTTACAGTTTGGGAGCAATGGCGAAAACAAGTTCTGGTCCTGTGAAATTCAGCAGCAGCAGCTTGAAGGTGCAGATCTGAACGTGGAAATGAACTCCTGCAGCTTGCATCCAGCCATAGGACACTTGCATAAGGAAAACAACCAAAAAAATCAGCAGCCAAGCCACATGCAATCACAAAAACAAATGCATGCAGCGAATGAAAGATCTCATCACTTCACAGCAGCCATGCACGACTTGCAGGTACGTGACTAAACTCGTTCCTCTATTTGCATGAATGTAATTCGTAAACAGCATGAGAAATGAGATGGTTGGGATTAAAAAAATCGGTGGCCAGCTAACTGGCCACCCTCGTCTAGTTCAAACAGCGCTCGGTGGGTGAAATCGACACGTGTGCTCAGCCATCTCAAGAAGAAAATTGAAAACAGGTAGTGGTGGTTGTTTAAAATCCAACGTAATTGATGGAAGTGAATACAGCCAGAGAACTATAGTTCATAATTACACTACAGTGGGGACCAACGGTCTACATGGGGCCAACGTGCACTTAGCCAGCTCACCCTCCATCAGTGGAAGCCTCCATAAACAGCGAATTGAACTCATCCTTGAAATGCTCTCACCACCATCGTTTCCATTTTATCATCGTGCCTGCAGCTACAACAAGCTCCATAGTATCCAAACAAGCTTTCTTGGCCATTTTTATTTTAAAGAAAAACCATCCTGCTTATCAATGTTCTCCAGGAAGTACGAAACAACGTTCAAAAGCAGAGGTGGATTGGAAACAGGATGGAAGTCGGTCCATGGAGAAGTGGTCAGGGTCCCAAACAATGCAAGCTTACTTTGTGTCTATGGGGGCACTGGAGTTTAGTTTTTTTCCATGACACTAGTGACAGTGATATTTGCAGTCCTTGGTTTCCTTTCTCCTTTGAACCGTGGAAGTTTAATGACAGCTATGCTGCTATTATGGGTGTTTATGGGTTTCTTTGCAGGATATGCATTGTCACATCTATATAAGATGTTCAAGGGCACAAAACAGAGGAGGAACACGCTGAAGACAACATTCTTCTTTCCAGGCATTGCCTTTTGCATTTTCTTTATTCTCAATGCACTGCTATGGGGAAAAGAAAATCAGCTGGTGTAGTTCCTTTCGAGACTATGTTTGCCTCGGTCCTGTTATGGTTTGGAATTTCTATGCCATTGGTCTTTGTGGGTAGTTACTTTGGCTACAAGGAACCTACAATTGAAGATCCAGTGAAGACCAATCAAATCCCCAGGCAGATTCCAGAGCAAGCTTGGTATATGCAACCCATTTTCTCAATACCAATTGGAGGCATTTTGCCTTTTGGAGCTGTATTCATTGGACTGTTCTTCAGATTAACTTCAATATGGCTGCATCAGTTCTACTGTATATTTGGGTTCCTGTTCATTGTCTTTGTGATCCTCATTGTTACATGTGCAAAGATCACCATTATCTTGTGCTACTTTGAATTGTGCAGTGAAGATTACAACTGGTGGTGGAGATCTTATTTGACTACAGGCTCCTCAGCATTTTACTTGTTTCTCTATGCCACATTCTATTTCTTCACCAAGCTGGAGATGACAAAGCTTGTTTCTAGAATTTTATATTTTGGCTACATGCCCATCATGTCATACTCATTTTTTGTTCTGACCGGTATAATAGGTTTCTATGCATGCCTTTGGTTTGTGCGAACAATATACTTATCAGTGAAGATTGACTGAGGCTCTGCATGCAGCTACCATTTTTCAGAGGGGCCGTTTAAATTTTGGTTTAGGGGAATGGTGCTTGCTCCTTTTATGTTGTTTTAGAGGTTTTTGGGTAACATTACAGGAGACACCAATGTCAATGTGCTGCTGTGGGAGTTAACGCTGAAGATGTTGCAGGAACACAATGCCGAAAGGGGGCCTCCCAACACAAGCAGAAGGGTCCCTACCAAGTTACCAGGCATCCTCACATCCACTCCCTCCATGAACACTCATTTTTTCAAGGTTCGGACACAATCTGGTCATGGTTCAACCTTCTACAGGAAGTTCTGTATTTTTACCAAAAACATCCTGTAGAAGCCTTTGGGCAAGCCAGAATCAATTATGGAGAGGGATTTGAAGCTAGAAGTCTGTTGAGGAGGCATGCAACCACTCTTTTCTTCCATCCTCCACTGGTTTCATCTCCTTTCATATGATTGCATATACTTGCACACTCATACCAAGGCTGAGAATTCACTAGGAAAAGGAGTAGGCAGTGGGAAGAAGCAAAGAGAAAAGCATGGTTTCATGACAGAGAAGAGGACATCACTTCAGAAGCTTGGCATGACAAGGAGGCCACCAAGGCCATCAAAAATGAGGAGATAGATTGGTTGCTCAGAGGATGAGCAACACTTTCAGTAGGGGGGTGATGATGAGCCCCAAAAATGGATAATTATTTGGGCTCATTCAACCTCC
Source organism: Pinus tabuliformis (assembly GCA_031772625.1). Classification (NCBI taxonomy): domain Eukaryota; kingdom Viridiplantae; phylum Streptophyta; class Pinopsida; order Pinales; family Pinaceae; genus Pinus; species Pinus tabuliformis. Next base: position 1,720,353,028 of record CM062818.1, on the reverse strand, counting down.
TAATTCAACTTAATCCACCATTCTCATTAGTTTATTGCATGTTTTTTATTATATTTATGCTAATAGAGTGAATTTGGTTAGTCATTATGCCAACAAGTCTAATGGGTGCTTTGTGTAGCCTTTTTTGTCAATTTGGAGACAAAATTGAAGGTCTTAATGAGCACTTGGCAGCCAAATTCGTGGGAGAACAAGGGAGAGTATTTGTAGGAAGGTTTCCCCTTCATTTATGAGCCCTTACCTCGAATTCTCCACCATCATCTCGGAGTTCAAAGGCCACTAAATCAATTAGCACAAGGGCAGCCAAGCAAGTCAAGTAGGACTGTTGTTAACTACAAGTTTTGGGCAGCCGAGTCCCTAAAGTTTAGGAGGACTGTTGGGGTCCTTAATTTGTATAAATAAGAAGGCTTAGGGCCTCATCTGGGTTAGCTAGTGGTTAGTCATTTTGTAGCCAATGGTTAGTCATTTTGTAGGCAGAAGTTAGCTAGTTTGTAGTTCGATTTTTATGCAGTAGATTAGCTTTGCTTTCAGCACATTTTCAAGTTTCCATTGTGGACAGTTTTGATGTAACTCTTCTTTTCTTGCTCAATAAAGATGAATCCAGCTTTGCACCAGCTCTAAATCTCTCTTAGGAGGCTGTAGCTCTTGGGGTTGGGCCCATCTCAAGCACCCAATACCTCCTTTGTTTACTTTCATGTGTCTTTGCTGCATTCTTAGAGTAAAATCTGCTATTTAGATTTAAAACTTGTTGTGTTATTTAGGTTGCTTTTGATGATTAAAGTAGATTTTCATGTTCAGATTGATTTGGATAGATTAATAACATAAAGGATCCTTGGAAAAAGGGGCTCAAGCACCTCTCATCTTACCTCTCCCTCAGTGGGATCGTGAGTTGGGACAAACGTGACCTTGCTGCCCGCAAAAACGCTGTTTTGCTTCACCATGCAAGTATTAGTGTTGGATTCTTAGTTGTCCAACTTGATATCAGTTTTGACTGCATGCTTAGGGTTATGATTGCTTAGTTGCATAGTTAGTTCATCTGATTTTGTGCAAATAAACTTCTCTTCCATTTCTTTTGCTATTATCTAGGTCAGATTAGGTCAAGGTAATTAGGTTATTGATTTTCCAAGTCTTCATTTGTTAAATTCGAAAAATAACTTGCAGAGCACCTGTTATCCTTCTCTATCTACCCATAATCTATCAGATAATCTGCTCCAACCCTTAGTCCATGATTCGTATCCTTCATTTGCCATACTTTCCCCACCTTGCCCTAATTCCTACATTCTTGTGCATCATCGCTTCCTCCATCCTTGAACAAATCCAATCGCTCCTTAGCCTCATCCACCAAGTCCTAGACCTCTTCACACCCCTATTTCACCTCCATACTCATTCCTCCATATTTTTCCCTCCATCCATGCTCCAAAATCCCATTTCGAAACATCCTGTAGAAGAATTACAGAACATCCTGTAGAAATCCTGAACATCCTGTAGAACCCCTGCAGACTTCCTGTAGAAGCTCATAAACACGGTTTCTTGGCAGCCAAACTTTGTGAGACTCTTTGGAAGGGTGTTAGGGACCCCTTAGACCCTCTCTAAACCTTCCCAACCTTTCCCAAGCATTTCTTCTCCTTGATCCACCTCTGCACAGTCAAAAATAGTTAGAAGCACATGCATGATAATTCCAACAACTTAAACAAAAATACAAAAAGATGTTTTCTTCAGATAGAGGTAGTCTATATACATGTATTTTACCTTCATAGAAGTAATGGCATCTCTTTTAGTAGTTTGCATGCTCTCCTTTGCGTCAGTAGGACTAGCTGGTAGAATTAGGGTTTGCTAGGGTTTGCGTTTCTTTTTGGCTTTCAGTTTCTTTCCGCAAGTAGATCAACTTCCTCTGAGTTAGCTTTCATCCATCAATTAACAAGATTCTTCTAAGAGCTCATAGAGGTTGGCTTAAGCCCCTAGCGGACTTGTGCCAGCTAACCAAGTGACAGCTGCGGCAAGAGCTAGTACTTGTGCATACAGCACCGTCGCTTCCAAGTTTGTTACGAACTGCCGGGTTGATAAAATTAAAGAAGGGAGTTCTAGGAGTTGTAGCATTATTGCTACAATACTGGAGCCCACCATCTTTTTGTCGCCGCTGCCCGGGAAGCGTCAGAGTATTGGTGATTGCTGCTTTTCTTCTATTTTCCACTACAATCTTCTGCTAAGTAGTTTATTTCATTTCCATTATGCAATTTCGTTTATGCAAAAGTAGATTAGTATTTCCTGCTTTCATAGATTAGCATTTCAATTCCGCAATCTCATTTCTGCAAGCGTAGATTAGCATTTCAATTCCGCAAGCATAGACTAGCATTTCATTCCTGCAATTTCATTTGAGCAAAATAGATTAGTCCTTTCCTGCTTTCATTTCAATTCCGCATTTTCATTTCAGCAAGATAGTTAGTTGTAGTTCAAGATATTTTAGTTTTGCAGGTACAAGAAGAAAAAATACAAAAATCAACCAAAAAGATTTCCTTTCATGCCTGGTAGGAGTAGAGATAAGTTAGAAAAACATTTTCACAACACCCCCCTTTGCTTGACACAGCCAACCTTCTCTCTTCTTCGATGACTGTGACTAAGAAGAACCCCTCGATGGACATCAAGACATATCTGAAGAACCTCTAGGGGAGAAGAAGAAGAAAACATTCCTCTGGAGCAAATGGCTACAAGCAGAAATGTTGGGAGCAGCACCTTGTCCAAAGACGAATTTGAAAATCAGATCGAAGATTTCAAGAGTGATATGAGGCAGTTTCTTGCCATGCAACTGGATACCTTGAGGATCCAAAAGAAGCAGGAAGAAGCCAAGAGGGCTTTGGCCATTTTTTGTCCTAGGTGCACTAGAAAGCATCCTAGGAATGAATGTCCATTGTACTCCATAGAAGTGTGTTTTGTCTGTGAAGAATACCATCCTACAAATCAGTGCCCTTCCTTACCCAGAATCAAAGATGCATATCAGAGAGCCAAAGGAGCCACTGAATCACTCTATTATATGAACCAAAGGAGGCTGCATGGACCTAGATCTTACCAGCAGGAACTGCAAGGTGCACCTGAGACCTATTATGACCCCTATCAAGCCACTTTCATGCCTTCTTGGGGTCCCCCTACTCATCCTTCCTATTTCACACCTCCTCCTTGTTCCTTCACAGATCCATATTATGCCCAACCAGCTGCTCATTCATTTAACTCTTATGCTCAGCCACAGCCTCAATGGAATGCACCTCAGCAGGGGTGGAGGCCCCAATACAACACTCCTCCCGCTTCTTTTCCTCCACCACCTGCTCATCCACAACCATCGCCTCCTGCTCCACCAAGGCAACCCCAAATGCTTGCCCAACCACAACCCCATCCGCATCCATCTCAAATATACACCGCCACTGAGCTACCCATACCACCATTTCCAAACTTGTTCATTGGAGTAGCTCAACAAAATTGCAATGCTGAGACACAACATGTCCAAATGACTCCTCTTGAGCTCGATGATCTTCACCATAGCTCAAGAAGAGTGTTGCAAAGCAGAGATTATCTTGAAAGCATTGAAGGACCACATCCGGCAAAATAAGATTCAAAAGAGGAGATCAAAGAACCATGGGCTGCACTTGATGAAGAGAAGAGATCAGAATCAGAGATCGAGAGAGCTTCCTCATGGTTACCATCAAGTATTCCAGGTATTCAAGAGAAAGATCAGCAAAAAGAGGAAGATGAGAAAGTCATGTTAGAGGGTGACATGAAACATGATCCAGATCAGCAAAAGAACCAAGGATATCAGAGCTATATTGAGATATGGTTTCAGAAGGTCACTAAGTTGCAGCAGTAATCTCTTGTTCAGCTATGTTTGATCCCTTCAAAGTCAAATCATTTGGTCTCTGAGATCCGGATAGCTGTCAAAGCATGCATTTCAAGCCTCCACATCAGTTTATCTCTAATCTCGATGTGCACATGGCTCCATTGGAAGTATTCTTATACTTGAGAATGATTTTGTTTTTCAAATAGGGTAGGGTAGAAAAAAAAAAAAAAAGAGAGAGAGAGAAAAAAGAAAAAGGAAAAAATGAAAAAAGAGGAAAATAGAAATCTAAGGTGAAAACCTCCTCGGAGGCGCCTTAGATTGGCTCATTGATTGAAAACCTCCATGAGGCGGTCAATGGGTTGAAAACAAAAGAGAAAATAGAATAAGATCTCTGGGTGAAAACCTCCCTTGGAGGCGCCTAGGGCAGGCAATTAGGGTGAAAACCTCCATGAGGCGCCCTAGTTGTTTTTCAAAAAAAAGATAAAACGAAAAAGAAAAACAAATCTAATTTCCATTGAATAATTTCAGGTTGCAGCAATGACATTGCAGGTCAGGAGGATCACTCAAAACAAAGACAAAGGAGTTTTTGTGCCTTCTAGAGGAAGTTCTATATTTCTACAGGAAACATCCTGTAGAACCTTCAAGCGAGCCAGATTCGATTTTGGAAGGGGATCTAAAGCTTGGAATCCATTGGTTATGCCTGCAAGCATCCATGTTCCCATTCCTCACTCTTTTCCACCTCATTGTGCTTCTTCATTGTGCTTCTACAGGAAGTTCCTGTAGAAATTGTAGGAAGCTAGAAATGGATTTCAAAAAGGTGGTTTGGCGAACATGGTAGCTTCCTCAAGGGTTCAGAAGTCCTCTTGCACTTTTCAAACTCCTCCTCCATCATCTCCATGCCTACATCACAACCCAAGCTCAGTTTTCTTACCATGCAACAAAACTGCAAAATGCCTTGAAGAAAAAACACATAGTTTCTTCCATAAATTGAAAACCATGCATCCATTTGAAAAACCTTTTTATGGGGAATTGTACAAGGGTGATGGCAACATGCTTGAGAAGTTTCAGCCAATTTCGTTGCACGGTTTCCAAGAGATTAGCCTCCATCACCATCAAGAATTTTTGCATTTTCTCCATTTCTGTGCATCCGTTTCAAAACGTGTTTCATGGGGATATGCATATGGTTGATAGTAACCTACCCAAGTAGTTTCAGCCGATTCCGATGCACGGTTTCCGAGAAATTGATCTCTGAAATCTTCAGCCATTTTCCATTTTTCTCAAAATATGTGCATCCATTGATCACGATTTTGCTATGGGATGTGCATAATGATGATAGGAACATGCTCAGAAAGTTTCAGATCAATCCGGTTTACCGTTTGGGAGCAATGGCGAAAACAAGTTCTAGTCCTGTGAAATTCAGCAGCAGCAGCTTGAAGGTGCAGATCTGAACGTGGAAATGAACTCCTGCAGCTTGCATCCGGCCAGAGGACACCTGCACAAGGAAAACAACCAAAAAAATCAGCAGCCAAGCCACATGCAATCACAAAAACAAATGCATGCAGCGAATGAAAGATCTCATCACTTCACAACAACCATGCACGACTTGTAGGTACGTGACTAAACTCGTTCCTCTATTTTCATGAATGTAATTTGTAAACAGCATGAGCAATGAGATGGTTGGGATTAAAAAAATCGTTGGCCAGCTAACTAGCCACCCTCGTCCAGTTCAAACAACGCTCGGTGGGTGAAATAGACACGTGTGCTCAGCCATCTCAAGAAGAAAATTGAAAACAGGTAGTGGTGGTTGTTTAAAAACCAACGTAATTGATGGACGTGAATACAGGCAGAGAACTACAGTGGGGACCAACGGTCTGCATGGGGCCAACGTGCGCTTAGCCAGCTCACCCTCCATCAATGGGAGCCTCCATAAACAGCCAATTGAACTCATCCTTGAAATGCTCTCACCACCATCGTTTCCATTTTATCATCGTGCCTGCGGCTGCAACAAGCTCCACAGTAGAAAAACAAGCTTTCTTGGCCATTTTTATTTTAAAAAAAATCCCTCCTGCTTATCAACGTTCTCCAGGAAGTACGAAACAGCGTTCAAAAGCAGAGGTGGATTGGAAACAGGATGGAAGTCGGTCCATGGAGATGTGGTCAGGGTCCCAACCAATGCAAGCTTACTTTGTGTCTATGGGGGCACTGGAGTTTAGTTTTTTTCCATGACACTAGTGACAGTGATATTTGCAGTCCTTGGTTTCCTTTCTCCTTTGAACCGTGGAAGTTTAATGACAACTATGCTGCTATTATGGGTGTTTATGGGTTTCTTTGCAGGGTATGCATTGTCACGTCTATATAAGATGTTCAAGGGCACAGAACAGAGGAGGAACACGCTGAAGACAACATTCTTGTTTCCAGGCATTGCCTTTTGCATTTTCTTTATTCTCAATGCACTGCTATGGGGAAAAAAAATCAGCTGGTGTAGTTCCTTTCGAGACTATGTTTGCCTCGGTCCTTTTATGGTTTGGAATTTCTGTGCCATTGGTCTTTGTGGGTAGTTACTTTGGCTACAAGGAACCTACAATTGAAGATCCAGTGAAGACCAATCAAATCCCCAGGCAGATTCCAGAGAAAGTTTGGTATATGCAGCCCATTTTCTCAATACAAATTGGAGGCATTTTGCCTTTTGGAGTTGTATTCATTGGACTGTTCTTCATATTAACTTCAATATGGCTGCATCAATTCTACTGTATATTTGGGTTCCTGTTCATTGTCTTTGTGATCCTCATTGTTACATGTGCAGAGATCACCATTATCTTGTGCTACTTCGAATTGTGCAGTGAAGATTACAACTGGTGGTGGAGATCTTATTTGACTGCAGGCTCCTCAGCATTTTACTTGTTTCTCTATGCCACATTCTATTTCTTCACCAAGTTGGAGATGACAAAGCTTGTTTCTAGAATTTTATATTTTGGCTACATGCCCATCATGTCATACTCATTTTTTGTTCTGACCAGTATAATAGGTTTCTATGCATGCCTTTGGTTTGTGCGGACAATATACTTATCAGTGAAGATTGACTGAGGCTCTGCATGCAGCTACCATTTTTCAGAGGGGCCGTTTAAATTTTGGTTTAGGGGAATGGTGCTTGCTCCTTTTATGTTGTTTTAGAGGTTTTTGGGTAACATTACAGGAGACACCAATGTCAATGTGCTGCTGTGGGAGTTAACGATGAAGATGTTGCAGGAACACAATGCCGAAAGGGGGCCTCCCAACACAAGAAGAAGGGTCCCTACCAAGTTACCAGGCATCCTCACATCCACTCCCTCCATGAACACTCATTTTTTCAAGGTTCGGACACAATCTGGTTATGGTTCAACCTTCTACAGGAAGCTACAGGACTTTCTACAGGAAGTTCTGTATTTTTACCAAAAACATCTTGTAGAAGCCTTTGGGCAGGCCGGAATCAATTATGGAGAGGGATTTGAAGCTAGAAGTCCATTGAGGAGGCATGCAACCACTCTTTTCTTCCATCCTCCACTGGTTTCATCTCCTTTCATATGATTGCATATACTTGCACACTCATACCAAGGCTGAGAATTCACTAGGAAAAGGAGTAGGCAGTGGGAAGAAGCAAAGAGAAAAGCATGGTTTCATGACAGAGAAGAGGACATCACTTCAAAAGCTTGGCATGACAAGGAGGCCACCAAGGCCATCAAAAATCAGGAGATAGATTGGTTGCTCAGAGGATGAGCAACACTTTCAGTAGGGGGGTGATGATGAGCCCCAAAAATGGATAATTATTTGGGCTCATTCAACCTCCTAATTCAACTTAATCCACCATTCTCATTAGTTTATTGCATGTTTTTGATTATATTTATGCTAATAGAATGAATTTGGTTAGTCATTATGCCAACAACTCTAATGGGTGCTTTGTGTAGCCTTTTTGGTCAATTTGGAGACAAAATTGAAGGTCTTAATGAGCACTTGGCAGCCAAATTCGTGGGAGAACAAGGGAGAGGATTTGTAGGAAGGTGTCCCCTTCATTTATGGGCCCTTACCTTGAATTCTCCACCATCAGCTCAAAGTTCAAAGGCCACCAAATCAATTAGCACAAGGGCAGCCAAGCAAGTCAAGTAGGACTGCTGTTAACTACAAGTTTTGGGCAGCGAAGTCCCTAAAGTTTAGGAGGACTGTTGGGGTCCTCAATTTGTATAAATAAGAAGGCTTAGGGCCTCATCTGGGTTAGCTAGTGGTTATTCATTTTGTAGCCAATGGTTAGTAATTTTGTAGGCAGAAGTTAGCTAGTTTGTAGTTTGATTTTTATGCAGTAGATTAGCTTTACTTTCAGCACATTTTCAAGTTTCCATTGTGGACAGTTTTGATGTAACTCTTCTTTTCTTGCTCAATAAAGATGAATCCAGCTTTTCACCAGCTCTAAATCTCTCTTAGGAGGCTGTAGCTCTTGGGGTTGGGCCCATCTCAAGCACCCAATACCTCCTTTGTTACTTTCATGTGTCTTTGTTGCATTCTTAGAGTAAAATCTGCTATTTAGATTTAAAACTCGTTGTGTTATTTAGGTTGCTTTTGATGATTAAAGTAGATTTTCATGTTCAGATTGATTTGGATAGATTAATAACATAAAGGATCCTTGGAAAAAGGGGCTCAAGAACCTCTCATCTTACCTCTCCCTCAGTGGGATCGTGAGTTGGGACAAAGGTGACCTTGCTGCCCGCAAAAACGTTGTTTTGCTTCACCATGCAAGTATTAGTGTTGGATTCTTAGTTGTCCAACTTGATATCAGTTTTGACTGCATGCTTAGGGTTATGATTGCTTAGTTGCATAGTTAGTTCATCTGATTTTGTGCAAATAAACTTCTGTTCCATTTCTTTTGCTATTATCTAGGTCAGATTAGGTCAAGGTAATTAGGTTATTGATTTTCCAAGTCTTCATTTGTTAAATTCGAAAAATAACTTGCAGAGCACCTGTTATCCTTCTCTATCTAACCATAATTCATCAGATAATCTGCTCCAACCCTTAGTCCATGATTCGTACCCTTCATTTGCCATACTTTCCCCACCTTGCCCTAATTCCTACATTCTTGTGCATCATCGCTTCCTCCATCCTTGAACAAATCCAATCGCTCCTTAGCCTCATCCACCAAGTCCTAGACCTCTTCACACCCCTATTTCACCTCCATACTCATTCCTCCGTATTTTTCCCTCCATCCATGCTCCAAAATCCCATTTTGAAACATCCTGTAGAAGAATTACAGAACATCCTGTAGAAATCCTGAACATCCTGTAGAACCCCTGCAGACTTCCTGTAGAAGCTCATAAACACGGCTTCTTGGCAGCCAAACTTTGTGAGACTCTCTGGAAGGGTGTTAGGGACCCCTTATACCCTCTCTGAACCTTCCCAACCTTTCCCAAGCATTTCTCCTCCTTGATCCACCTCTGCACAGTCAAAAATAGTTAGAAACACATGCATGATAATTCCAACAACTTAAACAAAAATACAAAAAGATCTTTTCTTCAGATAGAGGTAGTCTAGACACATGTATTTTACCTTCATAGAAGTAATGGCATATCTTTTAGTAGTTTGCATGCTCTCCTTTGCGTCAGTAGGACTAGCTGGTAGAATTAGGGTTTGCTAGGGTTTGCGTTTCTTTTTGGCTTTCAGTTTCTTTCCGCAAGTAGATCAACTTCCTTTGAGTTAGCTTTCATCCATCAGTTAACAAGCTTCTTCTAAGAGCTCATAGAAGTTGGCTTAAGCCCCTAGCAGACTTGTGCCAGCTGACCAAGTGACAGCTGCGGCAAGAGCTAGTACTTGTGCATACATCACCTTCGCTTCCAAGTTTGTTACGAACTGCCGGGTTGATAAAATTAAAGAAGGGAGTTCCAGGAGTTGTAGCATTGTTGCTACAATACTGAAGACCACCAATTGTGTTAAAATATGTGGTTAGTACAGGGAGCTATAAGGATAGACTATGACAGCCAAAGTGCAATTTTCTTAGCAAAGAACCCTATGTATCATTCAAATACAAAGCACATTGATGTTCAGTATCACTTTGTGAGGGATATGATAGAAGACAAAAAGATGTCGCTGGTAAAGGTGGACACTTTGAAGAATATTGCAGATGCATTGACAAAATTTGTGAGCTCTGAGAAGTTCTCTTGGTGTAAAGAAACAATGGGCATTACAGGGACTAAGCTCTCTTGTGGCCCCCTATGGAAATAAAACAACAAGTGGGAGAATGTTGGGTTGTGTTATATTCTTTCCATGACTAGCCCATGTAGTTAACCGGGGGATTAAAGGGGGGGGCGGAGCCCCCCGTTCGTTGGGCCGATTGCATAGCGGCGGGGTCACAAGGGGTATTAGGGGTGTAGGTAACCCCACTCTATGGGGTCCGGAGCAGCGCTCGGGAAAATTTTGGTTTTTGTTATGAAACCAGCTCAAGAAAAGATAGAAAAGATAGATAAACGCCTTAGAATTCAGCCTCTTCGAGGGGGCAACCTCCTTTACATTACATAAATGAACAATTCTTGGATGATTCAAATGACAAAACCTCCTTTCTATATATAGGAGTCTAAGGAGTCACAATATAATCCAGCCGACCTAACAATAATAATATAAAGCCACAAATATAATAATAGAGGGATTCTATGGCGCACAGAAATAACAACATGGGGGTCATAAGTGCACACCAATATAAATAAGGGGTATACGCAAGGAAAATTTTAAGGATGGAAAATTTTCTTGAAGTTTAAAAAATTGGCGAATCTCACTAATCCCTAATATGCAAATTATAAATGTTTATTGATATATTTGTAAACTTATTCAAATTTATAAGTATTTTATATATAGTCTCTATATAATGTTGGCGATTTTTAAGGTAAAATAATTTTATATTCTAAAATTTGGGCGAATCGTCTTTTATAAAATTGGAAATTGGCGAATCTCTTTTGTGGAAAAATCATGGAAAATTAGCCCATTGGGCGAACATTAGCCCCTAAAATTTTCCATGGACCATATACGTACAATAGTAATGGGGTAATCACTAGTATTATAGGGACCCAACATGCCCCTCTCCTTCAAAAAATTGTTGTCCTCAACGCTTGAGTAGTTCTGGATACTTCTGCATAAAATTCTCATCCTCCCATGTGGAATCTTCAGCGGATAAGTTCTTCCACTTGATAAGATACTCTAAAATTGATCGATTTCGTAGCTGTCGAGTTCTTGTTTCTGTGACTGCTTCCGGTTACAATATAATTTTTCCTTCCTCGTCAAGTTCTGGCAATATTGTTTGAACTGGGAGCTTGTCGCCTATAACCTTCTTTAAACATGAAACATGGAAAATTGGGTGCAATCAAGAAGCTGCAGGAAGCTCCATTTTGTATGCCATAGTACCAATCTTTTGCAACACCTTGTACGGACCATAATACTTTGGTGATAATTTATTATCCTTCTTAGCTTGCTTTAGGGACATTTGCTTATATGGTTGTAGCCGTAGGAATACCCAATCACCTACATCAAAACTTCTTTCACTGCGATGTTGATCTGCCTGTTGTTTCATTCTATTTTGTGCCAACACGAGGTTATCCTTTAAGAGTTGGAGGACTTGTTGTTGATGTTCGATGTGATGTTCCACTGCCTGAACCTTAGAATTTTCTCTTAAATATGATGTGATGGATGGTGGTTGATACCCATAAAGTGCCATAAATGGGGTCATTTTTGTTGCTGTATGGAAGGAAGTGTTATACCACCATTCAGCCAGAGGCAACCATTTGACCCATTGTGTCTGTTTATCAGATACAAAGCAACGAAGATATCCTTCCAAACATTTGTTTACTATCTCAGTTTGCCCATCAGATTGAGGATGATAAGATGAGCTATGAGCTAACTGAGTACCAAGACAAGAAAATAATTCTGTCCAAAAATTTCCAGTGAAAATGGGATCTCTGTCACTTACAATAATCTTTGGGTTTCCATGTAGCTTTTGAATTGTTTCCATAAATGCAGTAGAAACTGTACTGGCTTTAAATGGATGTGATAATGCACAAAAGTGTGCATACTTGGTAAGTCTGTCAACTACCACCATGATGACACTCTTTCCCTCAGACTTGGGTAAACCTGTGATAAAATCCATTGAAACCTCCTCCCAACGTTGGCTTGGAATGGATAAAGGTTGTAATAGACCCGGTGTCTTAATTGTTTCAACTTTATTTTGTTGGCAAACCAAACATTCCGCCACAAACTTTTGAATATCTGATTTAAGGCCATCCCAAAAAAATTCCTTCTTAACCCTGTGGTAAGTTTTTAAAAATCCTGAGTGCCCTCCTAAGGGAGAAGTGTGCAATTCCATAAGAATCTTTTGTTTTAGCTGGGAATTCTTACAGAGGTATAAGCGATCTTTGTACCATAACGAATCATTTTGCCAGCTAAATGTATCAGACGTACTGGAATCTTGTTGTAGCTTTCGAATAAGTGCCCACACTTCTTCGTCATTCTTCCATTCCTCCCTTGCTTCGTTTATCCAATCTGGTTGGATAATAGAAATGGCGCACAACAATGCTTCCACATCCTCATCCTTTCTTGAGAGTGCATCTGCCACCACATTTTGCTTCCCTTTTTTGTAGATGATTTCAAAGTCATAACCCAACATCTTTGTGACCCACTTTTGTTGCTCTTCAGAGGATAATCTTTGTTCTAAAAAGTATTTAAGGCTATCATGATCCGTTTTTACCTTGAAGTGTCTTCCCATTAGGTAGGGTCGCCATTTCTTAAGTGCATGGAGTATTGCCAACATTTCCTTCTCATAAATAGCTTTGCTTAAAAACTTTCCCTTGATTGGACGACTTTCAAAAGCAATGGGTCTTTCATCTTGCATTAGAACAGCACCAATTCCATTTCCTGAAGCATCACATTCCACAATAAAGGTTTTTGTGAAGTCCGGTGTAGCTAAGACCGGTGCTTGGCACATTGCCTCTTTAAGATGTTCAAAGGCCTTTGTTGCTTCCGGAGTCCATGAAAATGCATCTTTCTTCAATAATGTTGTTAGAGGTGCTGCTATTCTCCCATAATTCTTAACAAACTTGCGATAATACCCTGTCAACCCAAGAAATCCTCGCAGATGCTTTATGGATGTGGGGATTTTCCATTCCTTAATGGCTTTAATTTTGCTAGGGTCTACCTTAACTCCTTCATGAGATACAATATGACCCAAATATTCCACCTCCTGGACTCCAAAGAAACATTTGGATCTTTTTGCATATAATTGTTTCTCCTCCAATAGTTGTAGCACCCTGTCAACATGTTCAACATGATCCTTCCAAGACTTGCTGTAGATTAGTATATCATCAAAAAATACTAACACAAATTTTCTAAGGAATGGTTTGAAAATTGAATTCATCAAACCTTGAAATGTTGAAGGTGCATTGGTAAGGCCAAAAGGCATGACCAAAAATTCATAATGACCCTCATGAGTTCTAAATGCCGTTTTCGGAATGTCTTCAATCTTCATTCTGATTTGATGATATCCCGAACGAAGATCCAACTTGGTGAAGTAAATTGATCCATGCAATTCATCCAGTAATTCATCAATGACAGGAATGGGGAACTTATCTTTAATAGTGAGCTTGTTGAGCTCCCTATAATCCGGACACATGCGCCATGATCCATCCTTCTTGTGCACCAATACTACTGGAGCAGAGAAAGAACTTTGACTCGGTTGAATTATACCAGCCTCTAGCATTTCTGCAACCATACGTTCAATTTCACTTTTTTGGACATAGGGATATCTGTACGGCCTGATGTTTGGAGGAACACTTCCTGGAATCAGATGAATAGCATGATCATGATCACGCATAGGTGGGAGACCTTTGGGAGTCTCAAATACCTTGGAATGATTGTCCAGGACTTTTTGGAGATCTGGAGAAATAGATGATTCCAATGTGGAAACATCTAGCGAACATAATTGTGCAATTACACCTCTTTGCTCCTTTTTTAGAAGCTTTGTCATACCATTAGAGCTGATTATCTTTCCTGGTTTCCCTGCAATACCCCTTAATTCAACTTCCTTTCCTTCCATAAAAATTTGATGAAAAGTTCTTGAAAATTAAAAGCTATTGTACCCAAGGATTGTAGCCATTGGACTCCTAGTACAACATCAGCACCTCCCATTGGAATGGAAAGCATTGGGCTAGTCAATACATATTCTCCCATGGATAGCTTGATATTATGGCACTTTCCAGAGAAATTTATTGTTCCTCCATTTGCAATCATCACTTGACACTCTGGTGCTGGATATAGGAAGCAATTCAATTCTTTTGCTACCCTACAATGAATAAAATTGTGGGTGCTTCCTGAATCAATCAACACTATTACCTTTTTCTTCTTGATTTGTCCTTCTATCTTGATGGTTTGAGGAGTGGTAATTCCCGCCAATGCATTACAAGATATGGTCGGATTTATTTGTTCTTCATCTAGGCTTTGTTCCTGGAGTATATCTTCTTCTTTTGACCTTTCTTGCTCCTTTTCTTCTTCCTCTTCACAATCTATGTAGAATAATTTCTTCTCAGCACACTTATGACCTTTAGTGTATTTGCTATCACAACTGTAACAAAGCCCTTTTGCTCTTTTTTCTTCCAATTGTTGTGGTGTCAACCTTATAGGTTGTGGAAGACTAGGGGCAACAACACTTCCGTCTTTATAGTTGTGAGTGGTATGCTTCCTGGTTGCCATAATTTTGCTTTCCATTTTTCTTGCTAACCTGAATGCCTTCTCTAATGAATCAGGTTCCCAAAGGCGAACATCATGTTGGATATTATCCTTTAAAGACCCTATGAACACATCAATCCTATGCTCCTCTGGAATATCTTTTACCCTTATGTTCAATTTTTGGAACTCCTCAATGTGCTCCATTATTGAACCCTTTTGTTTGAGACTTATCAATTGGCTAAAAAAAGTGTTGCTTTTTGTATCTTCATAATGTGCTATCAATTCTTCCGTAAAAATTGCCCAAGTGATAAATTTTTTACGAGAGCAAAGCCATTGATACCATACAAACTGATTTGGTTCCAAATATACAGTTGCCATACGTACCTTTTGTGTGTTTTGCACATTATTGAGATCGAAGAACTGCTCCATCTGTAATATCCATGTGGCAGGATCCTTGCCATCAAACTTCCTCATATCGATTTTTGGAATATGGTGGGTCTTCGATCCAACATTAGAGTCTATGGAATCATGATTAACATTTCTTTTGTTCACATCATGAGTTTCCTTTACAACCTTTTCACCATTAGTAAGTATTTCTTGTAGAAAATTTGTCAAATCTGTCTTCAAATCTGCCATGTCTCTCTTAAAATATGTCTTCAAATCTGCCATGTCTCTCTTCAAATATGTCTTTGAATCATCTGTCTTAGCTTCCATGCCATTTATCTTAGATTCCACGCCATTTATCTTAGATTCCACGCCATTTATCTTAGCTTCTGTTAGCTTTTGTGAGCGTGACATTTGTTGCACTTGTTCTTGTAATTTTGATATATCATGTAGCATTTCTTCCTCTTCTTCATGAGTCATGCTAGAGCTTTCAGGTTCCTTACTAGGTGTTTGCATTTTCTTTCCTCGGGGCATCAGTTACCGATAATAATGCTTTACTATGCCCTTTGAATTCCTTCAAACCAAGCTTACACAAAAATTTAAAAAAAAAAACTACACACCTTTTTCACTTTGTAGAAGCCTGATATTGAATCTGATGTATCTCTGTAATTTCAGATCCTCCAATTCTGAAATTGCGACCTGTAGTAGCCTTCTGTGTCCTCTTTCCAATGCCACAAGTCTGACCCAATTTGGATTCTCCAAGGAAGAGTTATGCGAAATCTCCCACAGTGACTTGATTATAGACTAGTTCAGTAGAGCGAACTTGTACAACGTGCCACGAGTCACTGTTTCGACCTTTGGATCTGAAAAATGCATAAAAGAAACTAAAGTTCATCCTCTTTCTGTACCTTTTTATGAAATTTCAATCCAATCCTCAGAGAGAAAGTTATGACGATTTTCCCCAGGTCACCTGTTTTGAATGTAATTCAGGAGTCTGCAAAAAGACCAACTTCCTCAGATCATATCTCCGCAAATATCGCGCGAAAAGCTCTGAAATTTGGACCCAAGGTTTAGCGCGATTTCTTCTCAAATGGGTTTTTTTTGCGACTTCTGAAACGTCACAGAAAAAAGTTATAGCGAAAATGCCACGATGACCTGTTTGGAGCAGCGAAACCCTAGAATCCAAAGCTCTGATACCAAATGTTATGAAACCAGCTCAAGAAAAGATAGAAAAGATAGATCAACGCCTTAGAATTCAGCCTCTTCGAGGGGGAAACCTCCTTTACATTACATAAATGAACAATTCTTGGATGATTCAAATGACAAAACCTCCTTTCTATATATAGGAGTCTAAGGAGTCACAATATAATCCAGCCGACCTAACAATAATAATATAAAGCCACAAAAATAACAATAGAGGGATTCTATGGCGCACAGAAATAACAATATGGGGGTAATAGGGGCACAACAATATAAATAAGGGGTATAACTACAATAGTAATGGGGTAATCACTAGTATTATAGGGACCCAACAGTTTTGGACCCTATGTTAGGTTGGACGGACCCACCTATGGTTTTGTGCATGATTTTTGCACATGGTTTTGGATGCAATGGTTTTTGGTCCATGGTATTGGATGCTTCGGCATGTATAAATATGTATTGTAAGACTGAAAGGAACATAATGAAAAATAAATCTGGTAGTCTCGGTTTTGGGATCCAGTGGAGAATCTCTCTGTATATGTGTTTTATGTGTTATGCTCTCGCATTGTTTATTTTCTGTGTTTTAGAATTCGTAGGCAAGTAATTTCTGTATGGGGTTAAAACCTAAAAGTGTCCAAAAGATGACTGATCTTGGGTTGCCCTTGGTGTCAAACTTTTGGATGCTAACAAGAAACTTGTCTAACTAAAAGTATAAGAACATATGAAATAATACTAATGTATACTTGAAGACTCTCTCATTTGGTAAGCTGATGAATTGTTCATGGATTTTGTCTGCTATGAACTGAGCAAAGTTTTAAATTGTAGCAGGATGCTTGCCTGGGAAAAAGATAGAAAGGAAAGCAAGGACAACCTCATCCACATGTTCATCTATAATGTACCCTAGAATGCAAGAGAGCATGGTAATAATTTGTCTGCCTCTCTCAGAGAAAATGGTGGCAACATACGGAGGACTATCTATTGGAGTGTGAGACTCTTTAATGATGAAAGTTTGAATGATCTAATATTTCTTGGGAATATATAGATTGGTGTCGAGTTCAAGAAAACCTTCAATGAAAAGCGGGGTCTCATTTGGGCTTCTTTGGATCCGCAACATTTGATTTATTGATTTTGCAGTAATGGTAAACAAAACCTGTTGATCAGGGGTGACTATGGCTCTCTAACTTGGAATATATCAGGCTTGGCAGAAGTGGATGATTTTTTGGAATGGGTGTACCTATGGGAACAATTACTTGGGAAAATTTGACTCCCATAGGTGGATGTCATCATTATGGTTCAAAAACTTGTCTTTACTCTAGCAGTGGAGTTTCAGTAGGTAGCTAGGGGAAACAGTATCCTTGATTTGAAATTCTCTGTCGGTTGATGGAAGGTGGTCAATATTCAAGTGAGGGGTTTGCAGAGGTCTTACATCCAAAGAGGTTTGGGAAGCCATAATTTGGTTTATTCAACTAAATTACTCTTTATGTGTCTTTAGAAATAAGATTTAGAAGCTCTAGAACAATAAGGAAGGGTAATAACAATCTGTAAAAGGGGTTTGGGTGCACAGTAAGATTTTCTTCAATTTAGGAAGGTTCTTTAATTAATTTAATTAATTCATCTTTTTATAATCACTGTGCATAGATTGAATCAAAGGGCCATTTTGGTTCTATCAAGAATACCTGTAATTTTGATAGTTTTGTGCGCAGACGGGGTTCTGTGGTGGTCGCAGAGGTTACTGAGGCTTCAGTTGTCAATTTGCAACTTTAATTTGGTGTCTGGAGCGTCTTTTGGTTACAAAGGGTGGTCAAATTGGTCACGCAGAGGTTTAGGGTGTTAGAGTTGGTTAACATAGGTTTGCAGTGAAAATGAACAAAAAGAGAAAAATGGGGCATTTTCGGCCTGTTAACCAACAACAGTTAGATTTTGGCGCGAGAACTGGCGAATGAATAGTGGGAAGTTTTGGTTTAGGCGGGGAGGTGGTTTTAGGCCATATCGCACTACTTTTGGTTGAGGGGTGGTATTTTTCGAGAGCACGTGATATAACCTAGTGCCAGCACGTAGCCAAACAGTGCTTGGCCAAAACGGTGAATCTCGCGTGCTCTTGCGCCGTTAACTGTTGGACGATGAATCCATGTGATATGGTTGTGCATCG
Source organism: Pinus tabuliformis (assembly GCA_031772625.1). Taxonomy (NCBI): domain Eukaryota; kingdom Viridiplantae; phylum Streptophyta; class Pinopsida; order Pinales; family Pinaceae; genus Pinus; species Pinus tabuliformis. The sequence goes on along the minus strand of CM062818.1, from coordinate 1,720,334,756 downwards.
TTGGATCTGGAGGTAGGAGATTGGAGGGATATCACACGGTGACGTTTCACGGGCGGAGTTGGAAAGTGATTGGCAAGGCCCGGGGGTTTAATTACAAAGAATTTGTAATTAATTAATGAAAAATGACAGGATTTTGATATAAGCGATGGGTTAATAAAATGTGGGAATCATGGGTTATATGGGGGAGTTTTTTAACTATACACCAAGGCTTGGTGGGTTAAAAAGTGTATCAGGAAATTATAACATGGGGAATTTATAAATCGGGACTTTAGGGAAAAACTTAGGATAAAGGGTTTTTGTGGGTTTTTAAGGGGAAAAGGGAAATTAATAAGGGGTGAAGTATTATTTGTGATGGGAATGTGTTTCACACTAGGGAAATGGGTTTTGGGAAGGGGGAATGATTGTTTGAAGGGTAATGTCTAGGGAATTGTGTAAAACAAAGGGATAAAAGGTCAAAATGAAGGGAAAGGGTTTTTACAAGTAATGAAGGGATAATGAGGGGAAATTAGTAAAGTAAGTATGTGGGGGCTAGTGAAATGAGGGGAAATTATTAAATAAGCTTTAGTGAATGTCATTTCTCTTTCACAATTCCTCATGCACATGAAACATAGGATTAAGCATGATGAATGTGCTTTTCTGACTTAGCAACCTTGTGCACTTGCAAAACTTCTTCTACCTACCCTTGATTTACCCTAGTATTTTCTCTTCATTCATTGGGTGAATTTGAGCTTGTTGGCCCTTTATTTCATTTTCTTTTTCTTTTGATAAGAAAACTATCTAATTCTAACCTTATAACTTCCAATGGCTCGGATTAAACTGTTGAGCTCATTTTTATTCTCTACCTAACCACCGATCTGCCAAGATTAAACAGTTTGGCTAGATCTTTATTCTCTATCTATCAATATGAAATTTAAAGCATGAATGAGTTAAGATTAAACTATTTGACTATCATGGATTGTGGCATTTTTTACAAGCTGCACACGATGTTATTTTGCAAAGTAAAGTAAAAGGAGTGGCATTTGAATTTGCACACTTTCATGATATATTTTTATCTCTTTTTTGGGGTTCATATTTTTTACTTATTTGATCTTTTTCTTTCTTTTTGTCCTTTGATTATTCTTTTAGGACATACCCTCTTTACATTTTTTAATTTTATTATGGGAAAACATTTTGTAGAAAGCAAAAGTATGTACAATATTACAAGACCAACCATAGCCAATTCAAAATTATGAATCCTATTATTATAGGACCCTAACACTATGAATTCGTTAATCTCATTGTCTTCCAACACTACCTCCATCCTATCCTTCCAAGAAATATAGTTCGAATTATCCTCAAGGACATATTCGAGTCTCAATTTGTAGAATGACATCCTGCGGGCTTTGAATTATGATACTGCAAATTCGATTTCTCCACCAAAAGACAAACTCGTATTCTTCTCTTCTATAGCGATTTCAGCTCTGATACCATTGAAAAATTCCTTGTAGATTCAAACTGCATATTGTAATATGCTAAAACAATTTACTTGAATCTACTCTACTCATCGTGGAAACAATAAACAATCAATGAAATCACAAACCATAAAAGAGAAAGAATTGAATCACACATAACACAATAATTTTATGGGGAATTCCACTGCTAAAAAACCCCTGCTATTTGTATATTGCATTAATCAGAAAATATGAGAAGATTATAATTCTTTTCTCAAGCCCGAGCAACCTCTACACTATCTCAATCTATGTCACTGCTTCACAAACTAGCTCAATCCAATACTTAGCCAATTCTTATATCATCCGAGCTCCTATTTCCTTGTGTAGTTTCCTATGGAATTAGCCCATATTTAATTGGGAAATTCCACAAATATGAATTGCACAATCCTCACGGGCCTTCCTATGATTTCATGAACCACCTGTACAATTTAAATGATTAATACAACTGATAGTACATTATTCTTGAACTCCAATCTCAACTGGGTCTTTCTCTGATCTGACATGCATGAGTTAATTATGAGTGTATCTTTAGTTTACTGGTTGATCAGTGTTGGTTACACCCCATTTCTATAGGTTACACCCTACTACTATATCTCCCACTAATTCCTCCATTGGTTGGAACTAGTTTAACTGAATTAAATAATTACAACTCAAAATAAACTCAAGTAGGGCTTCTAAAAAGTAGGATACACTGTACATAACTCTATTTAGACTCCACAATCGAATTAACTAATCTAACTAAGTCAAATTAACTTATTTAACTATTACAAGTTGCTATGAGAATTTGAATTACAATTTAATTCCCAATTTGATTCAAGGACAAAATTAAATTAGGATTTTCTTATTTCATTTTTCAACACAAGATATTTGTTAATAATCTAAGACTAATCAAATTAATCTCATTAATTGTTTCAAGATTCTCTTCTCAGTTATGATGGATTTTTTTGATCCAAATATGTGGTAGATCTTGATGGTTGAAGGTGGATTTTTGTAGATTTCCAAAATTGTCCAGCAAGTAACAGTAAGAATGAGTAACAACAACAATAGTTAAAAGTAACAACAAATAGTAAACTGTTGATTTGTCAAGAAGTACAGTTTAGGTTTTTGGCATATTTTGAGAATAGGATTATATTGAATTAAAAATGCATCACATGAAAAATATCAAGTTCCCTCTTTGTGGATCTTCACTTATAGGAGTTGCAATAAGTGGCAATGGATTTTGTAACAACAAGCTAAATTACATTTTCAAGGATAAGTGCATAACACATTATTTCTCTAACATTTAATCATAATTCATGTTAATTACTAAATAAATGCAAATGGAAAACACCTTTGGTCTAAATCCCATGTATAAGCATAAAAGTGGATTAATAAGCATTAACACAGGGTTATGGGTGAGCAAAAGAAGATGTAAAATGATGACAATTCCATGGCCCAACATGTACAGGATGCATCTACAATGGAACCATGAAAAATTGGCACATAATCCCTAAATAATTCATATTAACAACAAAATTCAATGATACAAATTACAAATGGGTATCACACACCTGAATGGGAGAAATTAAACCATCATAGTTCATGTTATATTATCCAGCCAAATTCCTAATACATTTAGTAGAGTGAGTATTCATAAATGCATCAATGAGAAAAAAAACATTGAGAAGAACAACAACAAGTTGAACAAAAGTATTGAGATAAAAAATCGCAAGCTAACATAATAGAAGGGACAATAATTATGGGCCTCACAATTAGGTACGACATAAGGCCCATCTCACCTTTACTAGGCACATTAAGCCTCTCCTTCTACACTTTAAAACACATTTCTTAGCTTTCATAAATTCCGAGGAAGAGTAGAAATGTTTGTTATACTTTTCGTGCTTAATGTGTTTATTGTACAGGATATTGATTATATTTGGAACATATCATGAGGGAACCTAGTCAAGAGAAAATTATGGGACTTGTCACCTATTGCAAGATGACCAAACTCAACTAGCTTGAGCAATCATTACTCCTTGTAGCTGTGAGGTCACTCAGGGAGCAAGATCCTACTTTCTAGAGATTTTGGAGGGAAAGAAACCCTCTCTTCAAGGAGGTTTCCCTCAACTATTTTATATAAATAAAGTGCTCGAGTAGCCTGCTAAGAGTCAAGTTTTTTAAGTAGAAATTTATGTGTAGTCAAGTAGAGGCATTAGCCTAAGAGTTCTAGTTTTGTAACTTTCCATGTATAAGAACATTTTCTTATCAATGAAAGGCGTTTTTGGTTCCAATATTTCTATCTATTTAAGAATTTGATGGTTGTTGAATTAGGTCCCACCTTAGGTTCATGATACCCATCTTTGTAGTCTTATTTTTCATGCATCAGTTAAGATAGTCACTTTTGTAATTTCATTTCTAAACAATACTTCCTGCAGGGTTAATGAACTAGTTTTCTTATAAGACCTTTTCTGCACCATGTTTTTGTAGGCATTAGAAATGGTTATTCTATGTAGTCTAAATTATTTTCTATGCATTACCTTACTTTGATTATTGTTCTTTATTTATTGTTCATTCATTTCTATATACTATTAATTAATGAGTTTATTGTTATGAAAGCTACAGGAAACCCTAGAATTTTTATTTTATTGAATAAAATTGTCCATAAAATGCATAAATACATGGAAATAACCATTCTTTAGGCTTCCCTTAGCTCCTCGTTACTTCAAACCACATCTAAAGTGCATTGTTTTGCTCATTATATTGTCTCTTGCAGCAAAATAGGGACTCTTGTAGTAACCGACATTTTTCATCAAAAACTCATCTATATCTCCATACAAAACATGGTTAGCCTTCCTTTACATGCTACAATATACCTAAGAACTTGAGGATGATATTTGTAAACTAAGAGAACTCATATATCCTTTGACCCACCTATTGTAGGAAAACGACCTTTTCTGTCAATTAGGATTTGATATTTTTATGCCTTATTTTAGCTACAAGTTTGTTTTCAATGCAAAATAGAGTAGATCTACTTTTATTTCAATATGATTGAATTTTCTTGTTTCCTTTTTCTAAAAGTAGTATATTTTTTCTTACTAGTTTTCATTTCCTACAATTTCAAATATTTCTTGTAGCATAGATAGTAGAATGGTTTCTATGTAACTTAATTTCTCCCCAATTTCTTTCACCTACATAAGATCAACAAAAGAAGAATACAATACATGTTGCAAACATAGTTTCAACCCCTATTAAGTTTTTATGACACCCAAGTTGATAATTAAAATCAAAACCCTTGGGAGTTGTAACATTCTTGTTGTAATACTAAGGGCCAAAAAGCAGCTCTTCATATGAATTGATCTCTAACATTACACTCTTGGGGATCTTTAGTCATCTCACCCTGATGAGTTGTTCCCTCTCATGTCAAATAGAAACTAATTGTTTGACCATAATGGATTGGATTACAACCAAGTACTTGCTCGCAACTAAGTAACCCATGATGTTGGAGATGTTGATAGTTGCATATTTTTGTTACATTGTGGTATTCATTGATTTTGGTGCACATATGCATGGTGTGTCAGATATCTGCAAAAAATGCCTTTATACTTCCATGTTGCAGCCAATGTCCACCAACCTTTGTTGTACGTGGTATTTCCTTCTTACTCGGTGACTTCTCCATACTTAGTCAAAATTTCAAAATTTTCCCCTTTTTCACCTTAGCCCCAACAATGGTGGAGGATTTTAAAGTTCCCTTAAAGATAACTTCTATTTTTCACATGGGAATGAGTAGGGGAGATTATTGGGATTCCTACTCCCAGGGTCCTAACTTAGATTATAGTTTCACTTATGATCCTTGGTGTGGGAAATTAGTGTATTAAGTTAGGTTGTTTTTATGGGTCTTTAAGAGTTAGGGATGATAGCCCAAAACTCACTTTTACTTAGGGTGTGAATGATGAACTTCAAATAATATAAACTTAAGGTTTCAACTCCCCAATAGCACAAAGAGTGCGAGAGGAAGAGCATACCACTCAAGTAAAGGTTAGGTGAACTTTATGTGTAAAGTGGGGTTTGTGCAAGAGTGTTCATGTAAATATCAAAAAGTTTAATGAAAATTGTAGTGATTTTAGTACCATGTTATCATTTATTGTTTCTTCCTAGTTAAACTATGTTTGCTGCACCTTGCATGAAAGGAAAAAGATGTGCATATCAATGGGACACTTACTTTCCCCTAATTAAACTATGTGATGTTTTCTCTAATATAAAGGGAGATGGAAATGGTGATTTCAAAACTGGTTTATGTTTCCCCAATATCACAAAAGGTGCAGGGGAATAAAATACTCCACAGTCCTACTCACTCCACTCCTAGTCCCAAAATGACAGCTTTGTTAGTCAAAATAGATGGGCCATCCATGTGGAAAAAAATTTGAAATCCTTCTACTTAGTGGCTAATGAAAGCAAAAAATAGACTATCTAATTTTCTAAAATTTTCAAGTGTGGGGAAAAATCACTAAATATTGTTTTCCAACTTAGATCAAAGAGAATAAATTACAATGAAATGATTCCTTACCAATCCCCGAGGGTTCTAGTTTGATAGTCACACAATAGTCATTGCGACTGTGTATTTGACGACTACATGGATTGGCTTGAAAAAAGGAAAAAAAAATAATTCCAGTGCACAGAATCATATTGATGGCCTACAATGACTGCATAAGATTATGATAGAACAAATAAATGAAATTAAAATGAAAGTAGAGTCTACAGAGAATAAAGAGAATGATAAAAGAGGTGATGTAGTTTCCAATTTCTAGTTTGGGACTTGATGCAAGGGTGGACCAAATCCATCTATTATTTTACATTCTTATTGCTACCTAGAAGAGAGCCCACAATCATATGGTTAGTATTAAAACACACAAGAAAACATTAAATTCATATATTTTTAAGAAAGAATGCGAGATATGAAGCACAAAAATTATGAAGAACATGGAAGAAATAAACTCAATTGTATGGGAAGAAAAATCCTCTTTATTAGTTAGTCTAAAGAGATATAATGAATTTTTGTAAGGAACCAAAGGGTGCATGGTGAGCAATGGTGCTCTAAAAATATCCTAAAGAAGATTCCTCTATTCTATCCTATGCAATAGAAACTCTCTCCTCAAAGAAATTACAAGAAATCTCTCAATGGTGAACACTCTCTCAATGCAAAGAAATGTTCATTTCCTTAGAAACTTTTGAAGCATAACCTTGTACAATCTTATTCTTCTTATTGGCTCCAAATATACTAGTATGTATAGGCTTAAGGAAAATCCTTACCTCCCCTAGCTCATTAATGAGATCAAAATCGATGGGAGACAAAAGGAGTCATTTGGGGGCTATTTAGTTCAAATTTAGGAGTGTAATAGATCAAGACTAAGCTATCAAGGCTTTTCCTTTCAGTATAAGTCATCTCATTCAATGTGAAGTGGTCCATGGGCTACCAAGTTTTCATTTTTCATATTCGCATGGCTATCAAAGAAACAACCATGGTGGTTTGTGCAAAATCTATTCTAACTCCTTTGTGTGGATTGATTTCTTAAATGAATCTTAGGAACCTTTTATTTTTCATTGGTTCATGATGTTTTCTAGTCTCACTAGTACACTTTTACATATCGCTTTTTATGTTGAGCATATCCTGAAATGTACAATTGGGTGTAGGATTTTTCCATGATGACACATGGTTGGGTGGCAAGTTCTAATTGCAGAAGTATTATTAGCCTTTCCCCTCTACTAGTTTACAACTCTTCTTGTTCCTGCATGAATCTTTTGTGAGCTAGAAAAAATCATTTAATAATAATAGAAAAATAATAATTTAAATCTCCAAATATTCATGGAGGATTGGGTATCCATGACCCTTCTCTCTTTAATATTACCCTTGTGGTGAAACTAGTATAGAGATACATAACAAATAAATATGCCCAATGGAAAGAAGTTTTTAAAGGTAAGTATTTTCCTCATAACAAAGACTTCAACTTAAAATCCCCTCTATCTCCCAAAGGTGGTTTTTCAATATGGAAGCGCTTTTATTCCTCAATGCATTTGATTAAACAATTATCTTTCCAAGTATCCTAGGAATGGGAAGAAAATTAATATATGGAGTGAGAAAATCATGTGTAAATAACCATTATAAAGACATGAGGACCTCCTTCCTCTGAGGAAAAGGTTGCTTTTTGAAAGGAAAAGCACGTTAGTGGACATTCCAAAGTGGGATAATTCAAGACTTTGGATCAATTCAGACATAGATTTTTCCTCCCATCATCATATGGACCAAGTAAAGAAGCTAAAATAATTGTTGGTTGGTTGTGCTCCCAATAATCAAGGTATTGATTATCAATGGGGATTGAAGAATAAGGATTGCTCAATAAGGGAAGGATATTCAGACTTATTATTCCAATCAAGATGCCTTCCCATGTCTAATATTTGGCCTAACATCTAGACACCCAACAGTCATACTAAATTGAATTCCTTTTGTTGGATGCTAACAAATGGAAAAATCCTAACAACAAAAAATATTTAGAAGAGAGGTATAGCAAGTATTTCTCACCGTTGATTGTGCTTGGAGCATGAGGTATAAATTCCCAATTTATATATTATCCTTTGTCATAGAGGTATAGCTCCATGATGTTTTTCCTTTGTCTTCTAGAATTAGATGGCATGTCAACATCTCCTCCCTTTTCTCTTCCTGGCCAAAAACTTACCTTGGATATTTTTGAGGTAAAATATCCTTTAATATTTGATGGTCATCGACCACCAAATTAGTTGTTGGAAGGTTTGGATTGCCCATAATGACAATATCTTCTATGAAAATAAATATTATCCCCACTCGGTGGCTATGAGGGCTTGTGTCCTTTGTACACAACTTTGGAGAAGTTCGACATTCTACCTTGAAATGGGTGGAGTCAATCCTTGAAAAAGAGAGTGGCTCTATCATTTATTTCCTCATCAACCAAGCTACAAGGTCAGTCCACCTTAGCTTGTCAAATTGTGGGATATGAGACTTAGTAAAGAAAATATGTGGGAATGGTGGAGATCTTAGCCTTATTTTATGTTGAATTTTGATGGTTCATCAAATAATAATGCCAAGGAAAAGGGATCAAGATGGCTTATCATTAAACTAAAAGGAAAAACAAAAATGGAATATATTTGGGGTATAGGAAAACTCACAAACAACCTAACTAAAGCATATGGCTTGTTAGAAGTCCAATCTCCTACAAGAGAAGAAAATATTGAAAATTTGGTGGTGATGAGAGATTATTGTTAGTAATCCAACATCTGATGCATGAAACACTCACCAAATATTGTAAATTGTGAAGTTTAATTGACCGAATTCAAGCCTTGAAATCAACCTTCTTTAAGATCAATATATTTGATGTTCTAAGATAAAACAACTCTACAATAAACCAACTTCCTAAAGGTTCCAATCAAGAATAAGGGGTCTTTGTCCAAATAATTAGCCCCACAATATTCATCATTGCTTAGTCTAATGTTTGAGAAAATTCAAGGAAATTTGGGGTTGGGTGGACCATTAGGCTCTTCATGGCCCCCCTCCCAATGTTTATTACATAAGAAGTGGAATCTAATTCAACTTAATCAAATTTAAAGATAGTTAAGTGGAGAAGGAACAACATTTTCCTTCCTGGTGGCCTTCACCCTCACCTCATGCTCAAGTGATATTACTAATGGGAGAAATAATTTGGAATTAATGCAAGTTTAGGGTAATTCATTTTTGGTAGCATACAGAGCATTCATGGAGCAATGGATAGCCCTCAATAACTATTGTAACATGAATTGTTTTGGCATTGGGTTTTATCGGTAGGAGCAGTCATTATGGGGGTATTGGTATGAGAAGTGGAATAAATCCCTCTTAGTAGCTTTCTCCCTCAACCCATTACTTACTTTATTGTTTGGTAGTTCATTAGCATAAGGGTCTCCATTTTTATGTGAATTTAGTTCAAAAGAGTTTCAAATTCAATATAGGAGGTTTTCACCACATAATAGGTATACAAATTCCCTTAGCATTCTCTTGTGATTATCTTCTCTCTTCCATAGTTGACATTGGTTAGTAAATGAGGAAGGTCAGGCTATATCATGGCATGGAGCATTAATGTTTGAAATTTCTACCACCCTATGTTTTTATTATATGCTCAGTCAACATTTTTAGCATGATATTATGTTACATATACTCTGTGGCAAGATGAGTAGGATTTTCTTGTGTATCTCATGTTCCATCATACAGAGGTTCCCCAACAACCTCACATTAGCCATTAAAACTTGGTAATATGGACTTCTAGGTGCATATTTGGCCATGGGAACTGTAGAGTAGTGTCTTCATAAGAGGCAAGATTAACAGTGTTGGAAAAGATAATGAAGAATTTGACAGTAATACCCTCCTCCCACATTTACCCAAGCTTACTGGTCCACTGGGGTAATATGTGATGAAAAGTTACTATGATATGATTCAACCTCCTAGATCACCTTAAGGAAGTGGAATCAACACAAGAAAACCTTACTGAACTTCCTAAGGAGCTACAGGACACATAGGAGCTAAACCATCCCTCCACGCGCCCAAGCCCTGAGTCAAATTTCCTTTTCACTAAAAAATCCCCTAGTATATCCCATGACATGGGCATGCATGCAACTGGGACCCTCCAGTTTCTCCCTCAATGCCTACAAGGGAGAGAAAATAGTCTTTTTCAGCTAGTTCTATGCCAAAAACTGCAATATTTAAGCCACTTTTTCAAGGCTAGTCTCCAACAACTACCTGAAACTTGATGAGACTTTACAATACAATAAATGACACCAAGAAAAAACCTCTAACACAAAACTTGATCAAGTACTTGACCTAACAAATCCCAACCATGACATGAATTTTGTCAAACATGTCTTAATATGCATTTTACAAGTCATAACAACAAATCTAAGCATAGGGGTCTCATACTTATATGAGAATAGATAATGAACATTGATGCCTTATCACATTAGTTGCATTAATGTCTATTAGGTTGTACATTCATTTTTCATTCATTTTCAAATCAAAACATGATGAGAGTCATACATCATCACTATCATAAAACATGCTCATAACCATCATACAACCAACATAAATAACATGGGATATTTCAGCCATAAATACCAATATAAAAAAGTATACTTACCCATGGAATACAAGAGGAAATATGCTCTTATTAACATATGCAATAAGCAACCAGGTTTGGGACTTCCACAAACCACCTAACCATAAACTAGGCTAAACCAAATCTCTCTTTAAACCAGTCACCCTTATGCCATATTCCAAGCATGAATGTGGGATCTCATAGAACAAATCCATTAAAACTAAACTAGGGCTTCCAGAGGCCAAACCATCTTAACCCTCAACCAGTGATTAAACTGCATGGTCAGACAACACTAACCATCACCAGATTGGTCTCTACCCAAGTTGTTCAGGGCTCTAGAGCATTTGTTCCAACCAAGGCTTCAGGACTAGTAACTCAACCCACAATTTTTGTTACGCTCTAGAGTGTTTATCCAACCAAGGCTCCAAGACTAGTAACTCAATGCACTAAGGGCTCCATAGTGTTTTTCCAAGCAAGGTTCTAGGATTGATAACTCAAACCAAGCTATTATAGAGCTCGAGAGTGTTTTTCCAACCAAGGCTCCACTCAACCCACAACCAAAGGAACATGAGAACCAACTAAAAAACCAAAGGGAACAACTCCCACAACACCATGGCTATCCAAGAATTGGAAAGTCTAGACAAAACCACTATCAATCCAGGAAATCCTCTATTCCAATTACATTTAATAACCAAGAAAACACATGAATTTTCCATGCATGCCAAAACTAGTAAGGAAACCATACATGCAACTCGGTACCTGCAAAGAAATTAGATTGTAGTTGTTGATCCCAACGTCCTCTTACACTCTCTCACTTTTCCTTTGCCTTCTTGATCCAAATACCAAGTATACCACACTCCTACAAGAGTGCTCCAAGAAAATCTAAGTGTCCAAGAGTATGAGAGAGAGAATAAAAGAGAGCTACACCATAGAGCTAACAAACGGTTATCAACTGATCCTCATAAGTATTTTTAATAATGAGGCCTCTAGTTTATTCATTTTCCATTATTTTCCTTCATTTTCATTCTCACATGCGACTTGTGACCTTTCACCTTCATTTTCTCCTATTTTCCATTATTTTCATAAATAAATTCCAAATAATGCCACTTGCCTTTTCAAAGCCTTTGCCATTGCCTTTTCCAATTTCCTTAGCCATAATAAACAGAAATGAACACCCACTAGGATGTTTTTTCCCAACATTCAGCTTGGAATATGTGTCCAATGACCTTGTTCTTATACTTTTTACATGGATTTTTAACCAGGGCTATTACAGAACCCTTCCCCTTAAGGGAACACCGTCCTTAGTGTTCAACGACACCTACAAACCAACAAACCGCTGAAAACAAATCATACTTGCTATGGAGCTTTATAACACAACTCATTACGATATTTACAATAACAACCACTTACACTCTTATAGACATTTGCTTCAACCAACAAATAATCATATGGTCTGTGGAGCTTTATAAATCCAACTCCATACAATATTTACAATAATATAGAGATCTGTACATTTTCTCAACTAGAAAATAAAAGGATACAATGCCTGCGTCCACAACAAGGGAATCCAAAGGCTCACACCTCCACCCTCAAAGTAATACCAGAATTCACCTCCTTCCCAGGAAGTCTAGAATCCACTGCCAAAGTCAAAGTTGCATCCAATGTCCAGTGCTACAATCCCCTAACACTCTCCTCTCAATGAACACTTACGGGCTCATTGTTTCAGGGCACACTCCTAATTTTCATCTGATTCCATCTGGAAATGCTAATTACCAAAAAAAATCCATCCCCGTCCTTCCCTTCTCTACAACACAGTCCCTCAGGTGACCCCTCCCCTGGTAAGGTTTCATCACATCGAAAGTCCAAAAACCAAGGCATATCCCTGCCTCAAACCATCATACCGGTCATAGCATGCTCCTGGAAATTAATGAACACTATTGGGTACCAATGTCCCACAATGACCCTGCTCCTAAAGTGCTCTACCAACATACTATTGCATGTTTCAATTCCTTTCACGGATACTGTTGATTCTTGCAGTTAGTTTCAACCACCCAACTGGGCATTTCTATGCTTTCCTATAACAAGAACCTAATTACAATTATATTTAAAACAAATTGAAATAAATCCAAAGCATACCTCATTGGTAGCTCGTCAACAAGGTACACCTGAGTTCTGCTTATTTCTTGTCACAACAAGTCAAACTAGCTTTTGACAAAATCGTCATGTATAAACATATCACATATGGTTAGCTCAAAATGAAACCATCATAAATGAAAATCATAGATCACATGTAACCATCATAAAATAGAATCATAGATCACATGTAACCATCATATATATATCACATGCATAATTAAAACTGGAATAAAATACTAATACTTATCCTTTGATCAGTTCTTTTCCTTTCTGTACGCACACCAGATTAGTTGCCACACCCAACAAACACTTAGTTCCTTCTCTTCTCTTCAACCACATACACATACACATAGTGTACATCACACACATACAACCACACATGACATACAACACCATACAATAGATGCGCCTACACGTGACATACAACACATACACCTACACCTAGTGTACAACACAACACATATACTTGCATCCGGTGTACAACACAACATAATACATATACCTACACCCAATGTACAACAAAATACATATACCATACATAGAGTACAACACAATGGATACACATGTCACAATACCCTGACTACATATTGCACATACATAGTATTGTATTCTTGCAACGTAGCATGTATGACATGCACAAATTACCACATGTATACCAGTACCATATGTACAACATGTACACATTACCATCTATACATAGCACCACCTGCAAAACATGTGCACATCCTCACATGTGCACGACACCACCTGCACAACATGTACACAGTGCCACATGTACATTGTAGCACATGTACAATGTGTACACAATACCACATGTACACAACACCACATGCACGACATGTACACAACACCACATGTACATAGCGCCACATGCATGATGTGTACACAACACCACTTGCACACAACACCACATGTACAACATGTACACTGTTATGAAACCAGCTCACAAAAAGATAGAAAAGAGAGATCCACGCCTTAGAATTCAGCCTCTTCGAGGGGGCAACCTCCTTTACATTACATAAATGAACAATTCTTGGATGATACAAATGACAAAACCTCCTTTCTATATATAGGAGTCTAAGGAGTCACAATATAATCCAACCGACCTAACAATAATAATATAAAGCCACAAAAATAACAATAGAGGGATTCTATGGGGCACAGAAATAACAATATGGGGGTAATAGGGGCACAACAATATAAATAAGGGGTATAACTACAATAGTAATGGGGTAATCACTAGTATTATAGGGACCCAACATGCCCCTCTCCTTCAAAAAAGTGTTGTCCTCAACGCTTGAGTAGTTCTGGATACTTCTGCATAAAATTCTCATCCTCCCATGTGGAATCTTCAGCGGATAAGTTCTTCCACTTGATAAGATACTCTGAAATTGATCGATTTCGTAGCTGTCGAGTTCTTGTTTCTGTGACTGCTTCCGGTTCCAATATAATTTTTCCTTCCTCGTCAAGTTCTGGCAATATTGTTTGAACTGGGAGCTTGTCGCCTATAACCTTCTTTAAACATGAAACATGGAAAACTGGGTGCAATCGAGAAGCTGCAGGAAGCTCCAATTTGTATGCCATAGTACCAATCTTTTGCAACACCTTGTACGGACCATAATACTTTGGTGATAATTTATTATCCTTCTTAGCTTGCTTTAGGGACATTTGCTTATATGGTTGTAGCCGTAGGAATACCCAATCACCTACATCAAAACTTCTTTCACTGCGATGTTGATCTGCCTGTTGTTTCATTCTATTTTGTGCCAACACGAGGTTATCCTTTAAGAGTTGGAGGACTTGTTGTTGATGTTCGATGTGATGTTCCACTGCCTGAACCTTAGAATTTTCTCTTAAATATGATGTGATGGATGGTGGTTGATACCCATAAAGTGCCATAAATGGGGTCATTTTTGTTGCTGTATGGAAGGAAGTGTTATACCACCATTCAGCCAGAGGCAACCATTTGACCCATTGTGTCTGTTTATCAGATACAAAGCAACGAAGATATCCTTCCAAACATTTGTTTACTATCTCAGTTTGCCCATCAGATTGAGGATGATAAGATGAGCTATGAGCTAACTGAGTACCAAGACAAGAAAATAATTCTGTCCAAAAATTTCCAGTGAAAATGGGATCTCTGTCACTTACAATAATCTTTGGGTTTCCATGTAGCTTTTGAACTGTTTCCATAAATGCAGTAGAAACTGTACTGGCTTTAAATGGATGTGATAATGCACAAAAGTGTGCATACTTGGTAAGTCTGTCAACTACCACCATGATGACACTCTTTCCCTCAGACTTGGGTAAACCTGTGATAAAATCCATTGAAACCTCCTCCCAACGTTGGCTTGGAATGGATAAAGGTTGTAATAGACCCGGTGTCTTAATTGTTTCAACTTTATTTTGTTGGCAAACCAAACATTTCGCCACAAACTTTTGAATATCTGATTTAAGGCCATCCCAAAAAAATTCCTTCTTAACCCTGTGGTAAGTTTTTAAAAATCCTGAGTGCCCTCCTAAGGGAGAAGTGTGCAATTCCATAAGAATCTTTTGTTTTAGCTGGGAATTCTTACAGAGGTATAAGCGATCTTTGTACCATAACGAATCATTTTTCCAGCTAAATGTATCAGAAGTACTGGAATCTTGTTGTAGCTTTCGAATAAGTGCCCACACTTCTTCGTCATTCTTCCATTCCTCCTTTGCTTCGTTTATCCAATCTGGTTGGATAATAGAAATGGCACACAACAATGCTTCCACATCCTCATCCTTTCTTGAGAGTGCATCTGCCACCACATTTTGCTTCCCTTTTTTGTAGATGATTTCAAAGTCATAACCCAACATCTTTGTGACCCACTTTTGTTGCTCTTCAGAGGATAATCTTTGTTCTAAAAAGTATTTAAGGCTATCATGATCCGTTTTTACCTTGAAGTGTCTTCCCATTAGGTAGGGTCGCCATTTCTTAAGTGCATGGAGTATTGCCAACATTTCCTTCTCATAAATAGCTTTGCTTAAAAACTTTCCCTTGATTGGACGACTTTCAAAAGCAATGGGTCTTTCATCTTGCATTAGAACAGCACCAATTCCATTTCCTGAAGCATCACATTCCACAATAAAGGTTTTTGTGAAGTCCGGTGTAGCTAAGACCGGTGCTTGGCACATTGCCTCTTTAAGATGTTCAAAGGCCTTTGTTGCTTCCGGAGTCCATGAAAATGAATCTTTCTTCAATAATGTTGTTAGAGGTGCTGCTATTCTCCCATAATTCTTAACAAACTTGCGATAATACCCTGTCAACCCAAGAAATCCTCGCAGATGCTTTATGGATGTGGGGATTTTCCATTCCTTAATGGCTTTAATTTTGCTAGGGTCTACCTTAACTCCTTCATGAGATACAATATGACCCAAATATTCCACCTCCTGGACTCCAAAGAAACATTTGGATCTTTTTGCATATAATTGTTTCTCCTCCAATAGTTGTAGCACCTTGTCAACATGTTCAACATGATCCTTCCAAGACTTGCTGTAGATTAGTATATCATCAAAAAATACTAACACAAATTTTCTAAGGAATGGTTTGAAAATTGAATTCATCAAACCTTGAAATGTTGAAGGTGCATTGGTAAGGCCAAAAGGCATGACCAAAAATTCATAATGACCCTCATGAGTTCTAAATGCCGTTTTCGGAATGTCTTCAATCTTCATTCTGATTTGATGATATCCCGAACGAAGATCCAACTTGGTGAAGTAAATTGATCCATGCAATTCATCCAGTAATTCATCAATGACAGGAATGGGGAACTTATCTTTAATAGTGAGCTTGTTGAGCTCCCTATAATCTGGACACATGCGCCATGATCCATCCTTCTTGTGCACCAATACTACTGGAGCTGAGAAAGAACTTTGACTCGGTTGAATTATACCAGCCTCTAGCATTTCTGCAACCATACGTTCAATTTCACTTTTTTGGACATATGGATATCTGTACGGCCTGATGTTTGGAGGAACACTTCCTGGAATCAGATGAATAGCATGATCATGATCACGCATAGGTGGGAGACCTTTGGGAGTCTCAAATACCTTGGAATGATTGTCCAGGACTTTTTGGAGATCTGGAGAAATAGATGATTCCAATGTGGAAACATCTAGCGAACATAATTGTGCAATTACACCTCTTTGCTCCTTTTTTAGAAGCTTTGTCATGCCATTAGAGCTGATTATCTTTCCTGGTTTCCCTGCAATACCCCTTAATTCAACTTCCTTTCCTTCCACAGAAAATTTCATGAAAAGTTCTTGAAAATTAAAAGCTATTGTACCCAAGGATTGTAGCCATTGGACTCCTAGTACAACATCAGCACCTCCCATTGGAATGGAAAGCATTGGGCTAGTCAATACATATTCTCCCATGGATAGCTTGATATTATGGCACTTTCCAGAACAATTTATTGTTCCTCCATTTGCAATCATCACTTGACACTCTGGTGCTGGATATAGGAAGCAATTCAATTCTTTTGCTACCCTACAATGAATAAAATTGTGGGTGCTTCCTGAATCAATCAACACTATTACCTTTTTCTTCTTGATTTGTCCTTCTATCTTGATGGTTTGAGGAGTGGTAATTCCCGCCAATGCATTACAAGATATGGTCGGATTTATTTGTTCTTCATCTAGGCTTTGTTCCTGGAATATATCCTCTTCTTTTGACCTTTCTTGCTCCTTTTCTTCTTCCTCTTCACAATCTATGTAGAATAATTTCTTCTCAGCACACTTATGACCTTTTGTGTATTTGCTATCACAATTGTAACAAAGCCCTTTTGCTCTTTTTTCTTCCAATTGTTGTGGTGTCAACCTTGTAGGTTGTGGAAGACTATGGGCAACAACACTTCCGTCTTTATAGTTGTGAATGGTATGCTTCCTAGTTGCCATAATTTTGCTTTCCATTTTTCTTGCTAACCTGAATGCCTTCTCTAATGAATCAGGTTCCCAAAGGCGCACATCATGTTGGATATTATCCTTTAAAGACCCTATGAACACATCAATCCTATGCTCCTCTGGAATATCTTTTACCCTTATGTTCAATTTTTGGAACTCCTCAATGTGCTCCATTATTGAACCCTTTTGTTTGAGACTTATCAATTGGCTAAAAAAAGTGTTGCTTTTTGTATCCTCATAATGTGCTATCAATTCTTCCGTAAAAATTGCCCAAGTGATAAATTGTTTACGAGAACAAAGCCATTGATACCATACAAACTGATTTGGTTCCAAATATAAAGTTGCCATACGTACCTTTTGTGTGTTTTGCACATTATTGAGATCGAAGAATTGCTCCATCTGTAATATCCATGTGGCGGGATCCTTGCCATCAAACTTCCTCATATCGATTTTTGGAATATGGTGGGTCTTCGATCCAACATTAGAGTCTATGGAATCATGATTAACATTTCTTTTGTTCACATCATGAGTTTCCTTTACAACCTTTTCACCATTAGTAAGTATTTCTTGTAGAAAATTTGTCAAATCTGTCTTCAAATCTGCCATGTCTGTCTTCAAATCTGTCCTCAAATCTGTCTTCAGATCATCCATCTTAGCTTCCATGCCCTTTATCTTATATTCCACACCATTTATCTTAGATTCCACTCCATTTATCTTAGATTCCACTCCATTTATCTTAGCATCTGTTAGCTTTTGTGAGCGTGACATTTGTTGCACTTGTTCTTGTAATTTTGATATATCATGTAGCATTTCTTCCTCTTCTTCATGAGTCATGCTAGAGCTTTCAGGTTCCTTACTAGGTGTTTGCATTTTCTTTCCTCGGGGCATCAGTTACCGATAATAATGCTTTACTATGCCCTTTGAATTCCTTCAAACCAAGCTTATGCAAAAATTAAAAAAAAACTACACACCTTTTTTTACTTTGTAGAAGCCTGATATTGAATCTGATGTATCTCTGTAATTTCGAATCATCCAGTTCTGAAATTGTGACCTGTAGTAGCCTTCTATGTCCTCTTTCCAATGCCACTAGTCTGATCCAAATTGGATTCTCCAAGAAAGAGTTATGCACAATCTCCCACAGTGACCTGATTATAGACTATTTCAGTAGAGCGAACTTGTATGAAGTGCCACGTGTCACTGTTTCAACCTTTGACTCTGAAAAATATATAAAAGAAAACTACAGTCCGTCCTCTTTCTGTACCTTCTTACAAAATTTCAATCCGATGCTCAGAAAGAAAGTTATGACGATTTTCCCCAGGTCACCTGTTTTGAATGTAATTCAGGAGTCTGCAAAAAGACCAACTTCCTCAGATCATATCTCCGAAAATATAGCGCGAAAAGCTCTGAAATTCGGACCCAAGTTTCAGCGTGATTTCTTCTCAAATGGTTTTTTTTGCGACTTCTGAAACGTCACAAAAAAAAGTTATAGCGAAAATGCCACGATGACCTGTTTGGAGCAGCGAAACCCTAGAATCCAAAGCTCTGATACCAAATGTTATGAAACCAGCTCACAAAAAGATAGAAAAGAGAGATCCACGCCTTAGAATTCAGCCTCTTCGAGGGGACAACCTCCTTTACATTACATAAATGAACAATTCTTGGATGATACAAATGACAAAACCTCCTTTCTATATATAGGAGTCTAAGGAGTCACAATATAATCCAGCCGACCTAACAATAATAATATAAAGCCACAAAAATAACAATAGAGGGATTCTATGGGGCACAGAAATAACAATATGGGGGTAATAGGGGCACAACAATATAAATAAGGGGTATAACTACAATAGTAATGGGGTAATCACTAGTATTATAGGGACCCAACATACACACCACCACATGCACACAACACCACATGTATAATCATGCACACAACACCATATGTACATAGCACTACACATACAACATGTACATAGCACCATATGTACACAACACCGTATATCCAACATGCACACAACATTGCATATTCATCATGCGCACAGTATGATATGTACACAACACCGCATATCCAACATGCACATAGCACCATCTATACCCGACATTGCATTTACAATAAACATACAACATAATATATACAATAGGCACACAAAATCATATGTGCACAATACTACATATGGTACATGTACACATTATCATAGGTACAATCACTGAATATATGACATGCACAACATATACACAACAGTAGTACCACACATCCATAGACCACACTATCTCTACCAAGAAACCTTGTTTCCAGTGTCTCTCTGCCATCCATGTGTATCCTAGTATGTCGCAGATCACATTGTTTTCATTCTGCTGATGTATCTCTCAAAATTACTTGTCTGTAACATAAACATAGGCATAGTATAAACACATAATATTAACTCATATCCATATGATACTGACCTCATAAATTTGTGAAGACTACTTGTTGTGGTCACCAACAACCCCCTATTTGTTTGATATTAGCGATAACACCAAGCAAAGGGGGACCCTTAGCAAGAAATCCAAAAAATATTTTTATCAAAATTTTTGTATTCTAACTCCCTAAAGCTAGATTGCATCGCGAAGAGAGAATGAAGCGTTTCCTATGCGCATAAATAAGCTGCAAAAGAGCGACGCGAAATTCATCGCATCGCATATATTGAAAGCGCCCTTAAATGAAAATCTGAAGGAATCGCCGACGGCCGATATGCGACGTCGCATATCGTAACATCGCATAAATCAGCACATAGTGGTTAAATGAAAAACGCCATCTCGCGATCTGTGATCTGCGATCCTGCGATTTGCGATCTGCGATGAATGAGACTATCAATTCCTGCGATGACACTTCTTGACATCACAATCCTCGATGTTACGATGCGAATCGCAGAAACCACTCATCGCAAGATTTCCTCGACATAGTCTGTAAACCCAA
Organism: Pinus tabuliformis; assembly: GCA_031772625.1. Taxonomy (NCBI): domain Eukaryota; kingdom Viridiplantae; phylum Streptophyta; class Pinopsida; order Pinales; family Pinaceae; genus Pinus; species Pinus tabuliformis. Next base: position 1,720,314,123 of record CM062818.1, on the reverse strand, counting down.
AATTGAGCGCGCACCTTAAGGGAAATTAATGATTGTACGCCTGAATATCCAAGAATGATTGTGTTGCGTTTTTCGAAGAGTCAAGTCATTATGAGTGTCATGATTATGCATTTATTGGAACTTAACGCTTTCATGTCAATCTTTTCATAATTCTTCTTTTCCTTTGCGTAAACTGTAATGCAGCAACTAATATAAATCAATATGCCGGAAACATCTAAGGAAAAAGGGAAAGCGCCAATACTAGGAGAACAGAGAGGAGATGCCTTCGCAAATGGTTGCCGCAAGCAGCAGGGCCGCGGATTCCAGAGTATCACTCAACAGATACTGATGGAAATAGACTATTCAAGACTCAGAGTCAAAGGCGCACAAAAGCAACATGTTTGCAAAAGATCCTGAAGCTTAGACTGGGTAAAGCAAAAAGGAAAACGCTAAAGAGGGAAGACGCTCCAGAAAAGCCTGGAACAAAGAACGGAGACAAGTTTCAATACAGAAGATTGTTCAGGCAACGAAATCCCTAACTCATTGAGTCATTCGCACGGCCGGAAACAGAAATAGCAACAACACAATCAGTTTGAAAGAAATCTGGGTTGCACTAAGTATACACACAGCGAATACACCCAGCTAGAGGAAGATTTTCAAAAATATCTCCTAGTTTGTCAGAAAGAGGTGCTAGCTCTTGTTATTTCTATTTTTATCGCTCGAACGAAAGGAAAAGACAACCAGCCGACTCTTTCCAGGCGAACTTTGCATTGCTTACAACACTAAGGAGCAGATACAGAAACGGTTAGAAATTAGATTCAATTTTTAGAAATAAATTTGTTTTAGCAAAAGGGCGGTCATTTGAAGCCATTTCCTAAATTTGTGTAATCAAGATTAATTAGTTAGTAGTATTTAACCCTTCTCATGGCATTTGGAGAAGGGTCCTGAAATTTGTCAAAAAACGTGTCCTCAGAACATGCACTTTTGTACCCTCGGAGGGGGTTTTTGATGAATGGATGGATCAAGATTTATTTATGTTTGCATTTTAATGTCTGCTACTGATGTTGCACTTCTGTACTCTTAGTAGATATTAGAACAAGTAGAGATAAATCGTTATTTCTTGAATTTTATGAGTGAAATCAGTCATAAATGGTACTTTTATCTCTTGACCAATTTATGCTTATATTATTAGAGTGATATGCAGCTCAGTTGTTTGTATGTTAACGTATGAATGTGTGGGTTACCATTTGGCACTTCTGTACGGTGGAGTCATTTATTTATGCTTGACATATGAATAACTTATTATGCAATATGCTGTTCACAACTGTTTTGTCTAACTTTTTATGCAAAATGGTTTATCTTAATTGATTTCTATTCTTATGATAGCTGAATGATCTTTATTACCAGTTATTATTCGAAATATTTTTAGATCGCATAATAGAGGAAATCTACCCCGGGTTAGCGTAGATTAGATGTGTTGTTTTTTATTAGATTACAATAGCATAGAGTCAGTTTAGAAGTTAGAATTAAATTAGCTTTAGAATTATACTTCTATATCAACATCATCAAACTCTACACACACACCCCTTATATTGGGAAACTGGTCCCATTATCCCCAGTCGGACCCGCTATACCAAACGGATAAGGAGCTGCCAACCAAGTTCCAAAATGGGTGGGTATCCCCCTTGTTGTCGACCCGATTTCCGGGCCCTCAACATATTTTGGCGCTAGAAGGAGGGCACGAACTATGAATGGCACCTAAATCAAAATCTAAATACCATTCTGAGAGTAAATCACCCTCATCAACTCCCCCGACTTCTCCAGTATGGTTAAACCCGAAGTTAGAGGTCGCTCGAGTATCCACCACTACTACATACCCTAATATATCAGACCAAATTATTATTGAACCCCCTGAAATTCAAACTCTGATTCGTAAACTCTAGGGATTCTCTATTTTCAATCAATGGTCTGATAAATCTCAAAGCAGTTTGACTTCGCAATACAATCCTGCTCATCCCCTGACCAGATTGACGAGTGAAAAGTTTGGCATCTAGCCAACTGAACTTCCTCTCCCTACTAGGAAAAGAGCAAGGAAAACACCACCAGAGTCTGACAGTAAGACTCTTTCATCTACTTCGTCCATTTCAACTCCCTCGCCGCGAAGTCAACCACCCACATCTTCATTCAAAATCACGCATCCATCTTCCACAACCCTTCCTCTTCAATCATCAAACATCATAATATCTTCATCTTCTCAGCATAAAGGATCATCGCCTGCACTTTCATTAACTAGCATCTCAACGATGGCCCAGTCTCCATGGAACAACCCTGGGGTGGCTTTAATGCCTCCACCCCTGAGCCCAATACCGGCCCATCCTGAGAAATGGCTACCTAAATTCAATCCAGAAACGGGCATGCTAGCTAAAGAACATATCAATAATTTCATGCTTTCTGTTAATCTCAATGGAGTTACCAACGAAGATGCTGTTGTCTGACTTTTTCCCTATACAATGCAAGGAATAGCCGGGTCATGGTACTTTTCGTTACCTTCCGGGTCTATCACAAGCTGGGACATTTTTCAGAGTCAATTCCTTACCAAGTTCGGTGATGACAGATCAACAACGACATTGATTAATGACCTATCCAATCTTAAAGCTGAGGCTAGACAACCCATTAAAGATTTCAATTTACAGTTCAATAAGATCCTCAACAAAATTCCCACTGCTTCTCAACCTAGCGAGGAAGTAAGATGTGAATGGTATATCACAGCCTTACCATCAAACTTGGCTATCTTCGTAGATAGGGAAAACAAGACGACCTTAGTTGAAAACTTGACAGAGGCATTAGCAGTAGAAAAGCGCGTAGTGGCCCTAGAAAAGAGATCTGCCATAGAAGAATGCAAATCTAAGAAAATCTCTTTCAAAGAAGACACCAAGAAGAAACAAACGAAAGATCCTTTCGATTTGGAAGGATTACAAAAAGTGTTAAAGGCCATGTCCAATGAGATGATTGACATAAAAAAACTAGCAGAAACTTCTTCAAAAAAGCCCTACAGAGCTTTTAAAAGAAATCCTCCCATGGATGTCAGACCACCCAATGCTGTCTCAAACGTCGAATTTGAAGAAGAACAAGAAGAAGAGAATACCACTGAAGGGCAGACTGATGATGAAGAAGTTGTGGAACTACAAGGAATGTGGGATTTCATCCTCCCACAAGAAGAAGATCAAGAAGCATTCCCAGTTAGCACACGAAGCAAAAACCAGCTTGATCCTCCCCAAACTACCCCTAAACAGAAGGGCGCAAGCCCTGCAACAAAAGATAAGGTCGCAACAAAGAAAACAACCACTAGAGCGACCCAATTTAGCCCAGTCCAATCAGATCAAGCACCTCCATCAAGAACACTGATAGTGTCGGATGAAATGGAGTATAACATTATCGATGACATGAAAAAGACTAGGGCTAATATCACTCTTTACGAGTTGAGTAAATTGAAACATCAACAGAAAATAATGATGAAGGAATTACACGCCGTGCCTACTGCATCCTTACCTACAGCCGTAGCTTCCCACAACATGGGAAGACCTCCAACCAACACGATCAATAAGATTGATCCAAATGACATCGCCTTGATTGGAGGAAGATCAAGATCTCACACTCCTCCTTTTCTTCTCACTTATGAAATTTTCAATAAAAACGTGCAAAATTGCTTGGTTGATTCTAGTGCTTCAACGAATATTTTACCCAGATCAATATGTGCCAAATTGAATGTTCAACCGTAAAAATCCGCAGTGCGCATAGTTCAACTTGATCGATCTCAAGTCGAAGTGATTGGTGAACTTAATCAAGTGACCATAAGATTGTCGTCTAACCCGAAGGTATGCCAGGTTATCGACATTCTAGTAGCTGATATACCTGAATTCTATGGTTTGATTCTTAGCAGGGATTGGTCCGAAAAACTCCACGGGTATTTCTCAACCGACTGGTCGCACATGTGGTTACCCTACAATGGTAAACCAAATCAAATAAAGGTTGAAGGAGAGTTGCACCAAAAATACATAGTGACGAAATTGGAAGGAGAGAATGAAGCAATAGCATACAACAACAATATCATAGGCAATTACTCGGTAGATTCTTTCCTCGGCAATTTCAATGCTCATACCTCGCCTTACTTAGAAAATTCAGTTTTGTCCCAAGTTGAAAATTTTTCCCAAACTGATAATTCAAAATGTGTTAATTTTTTAGATAACCCTGTAAATACATCTTTGTTTTGGAAATTATATTTTGATGGCTCCAAATCTAACGAGGGAGCAGGAGCAGGATGCGTTCTGATTAGTCCAGACGGAAATAAGACCATGCTTACGTGCAGACTTGAGTTTGATTGCACTAACAACACAGTGGAATACGAGGCCTTGGTGCAAGGCCTATACAAAGCAATCGGGTTGAACGTTAAGTATCTTCAAGTCTTTGGAGACTCTGAAATCATCGTCAAACAGGTACGTAACACCATACATTGCCTTTCAAGTCATTTGAAGCACTATCAATCTTTAGTAAAAGATCTGACTGCACATTTCATAGCATTCAATATTTCGTCAATCCCAAGACTCCAAAATGCGAGCGCAGACCTGTTAGCTAACGTAGCCTCTAGACTTATTCCCTCCGAAGATTTTAGTCCAGATAGATTCTCAATAGAATTAATCTTTAGACCATCCATCCCTGATAACATCACCAACTGGAGAGTATTCAACGACGATCCTGACATTGTAAACTTCCTCACTTCTGAAGGATCCTACTCAAACCAAATAATTTACGAAGACCATCATGATCACCAAATACAACAAAATAGCACTAATAATGCTATACCTAAGTCGGTGGTTAAGTTAGAAGACTTATATGATCTAAAAAGTCGATTTAAAAGGTCTGCCAATTCTAAACTCTACAATTCAACTCTGAACTATGAATTAGTGAACCTACGAACCGATGAAAAGCCACAAAATGTTAATCTAGGCCACGGCCTAGCCCCTGAAGAAAAATCAGCATATATCCGTCTTCTGAGACAATACAAAAATGTTTTTGCCTGGAATTACGATGAGCTAAAGACATACAACACTTCTATCATTCAACACACTATCCCTATGATTGACAATGAAAAACCTGTCCAGCAGAAACTCAGAAAAATCCACCCCAACTTAGAAATCAGATAAAGACTGAGTTAAATAAGTTGTTGAGAGCCAGAATAATTTTCCCCGTCATACATTCCAAATGGGTATCCAATATGGTGCCCGTTAGAAAGTAAAACGGAGATATTAGGATCTGTATCGATTTCCGGAATCTCAACAAAGCCTGTCAAAAAGACAATTTTCCCCTCCCACCTATGGAACAAATATTAAAGGCAGTAGCAGGCTCAGAATTAATGTCTTTTTTGGATGGATTTTCAGGATACAATCAAGTGCTGGTACATCCCGATGATCAGTTAAAAACCACATTCCGAACCAAATGGGGCACATATGCATATCAGAAGATTCCATTTGGTCTGATCAATGCCGGTGCTACCTTTCAGAGAGCCATGGACATCGTGTTTAAAGGATTAGTCAATAAATCTGTAGTGATTTACCTGGATGATATAACAGTGTACTCCAAGAAGCGAAGCGACCATCTCAAGGACTTGAAACAAATCTTTCAAAGATGTTTAAGGTATGGGATTTCACTTAACCCAAAGAAATCTTTTTTCGCATTAAGTGAAGGGAAATTACTAGGATTCGTAGTGTCGAAATCTGCTATTCACATTGAACCTGACAGAATCAAAGAAATTTCCGAAATATCCATGCCCCATAACAAAAAGGCCATGAAATCTTTCCTTGGTCAAATCAATTTTGTAAAAAGGTTCGTCCCGAATTTTTCACGTATTATTTCTCCTTTACAAAATATGATAAAAAAGAATTCAAATTTTAAATGGGGTCAAGACGAACATGAAGCATTCAATTTGATCAAACAAGCTATCATCAACGCTCCATCTTTAGCGACCCCAAATTTTTCAGAATCTTTTATCTTATACACATTTGCCTCAGAAAAATCTTATGCTGCGATTTTAACTCAAGCAAATCAAGAGAAGGCGGAAGCTCCAATCGCATTTTTTAGCTCAAACTTACAAGGTGCTGAACTCAATTATTCAGACGTGGAGAAACAGGCATATGTTGTTTTCAAAGCGATCAAGTATTTCAGACCTTTCTTACTTAAAGCCCATACCAAAGTCATAGTGTCGTTTCCAGCGGTAAGAAACCTTCTGATACAGAAGGATGTGGGCGAAAAGAGAGCAAATTGGATTACCGCCTTACAAGAATACGATCTTGAGATCAAGCCAGCAAACATCGTAAGAGGTCAAGGTTTCTGCAAGATGTTAGCTGGAGCATCAAAAATTCCTGAGAACTCATCTGAAGAGGTACATACGTATGAGGTAAGCCTAAACGACACAGAATCCTTATATACTGACACAATTTATTATCTTAAGAACGGGTATGCTCCATCACACCTGGACCACACCAAGAGAAGAGCTCTGAGATTGAAAGCTAAACAATACCAGCTCATAAATGATGTTCTATTTAAAAGGAATTACGATTCTGTACTTCTTAGGTGTCTTGATAAAACTGAAGCCGAAAAGGTTTTGCAGGAACTCCACGATGGACCAGCAGGTGGACACTATGCTGGAGAAGCTACTACCCACAAAATTTTACGTGCATGATATTATTGGCCCACGTTGTTCAAAGACTCATACAATTACATAAGGAAATGCCAAGTCTGCCAAACTGCTGCAGGGAGACAAAAGAAATCGTCCATGCCACTGCAGCCGGTTAACATCGAGCAACCATTCAGCCAATGGGGCTTGGACATAATAGGTGAGATCGTTCCTCACTCTTCTAAGCAGCATAGGTATATCCTCACGGAAACAGATTATTTTACTAAATGGGTAGAAGCAGTTCCTCTCAGGACAGCTAATTCTGAAAACATTATTGAATTCATAGATCAATTTATCATCACTAGGTTTGGATTTCCAACAGCCTTAATGTTTGATAATGCCTCATACTTTTATAGAAATACAATGACTGAGTTTGCACTTAAAAGAGGGTTCAAACTGAAGTATTCTGCCAACTACTATCCACAAGGTAACGGGTTGGCTGAATCGACAAACAAAAACCTAATCAGGATTATTAAAAAGACAGTCGACCAAAACCAAAAGAATTGGCACAAAGCGCTGGTAAATGCTTTATGGGCAGATAGAATTACGAAGAAAGCTTCAATCGGCACTTCTCCCTTTAATTTAGTTTATGGGAAAGAAGTGGTTCTTCCAGCTCACTTAATCATTCCCTCTGTCTTTAGTACAATACATCGATGAAGTATCTACTTCCTCCTTACAACTAAGACAAATGGAAATAATCAAACTAGAAGAACGATGAGAACAAGCTAAGAAAACCCATGCTCACCACCAAGCGCTAATAAAATCCTCTTTTGACTCAAGCATAATGACCAGAAAAAACTTTCAGATGAGAGATTTAGTTTTAAAATGGGATAAGACTCATGAAGAAAAGGGCAAACATACGAAATTTCAGAAGCTATGGCTTGGTCCTTTTCAGATTGTAGAAGTCATAGGCCCATCGACGTTTGTGTTGCAGGATTTGGCAGGTAGAAGAGATTCTTTGCCTGTGAATGGACAGATTCTTAAAATGTATTTTCCATAGAAGATCATTCTTCTATTTTTGTAGGATAGTTTTAGTTTTTATTTGTTTTTCTCTTTCTTATAAATAAAACCAGTTGTAAATGATCATCAAAAAGGATTCATGAAAGAGCACACTATCAGATTTTGATTCCGCTTGTACAAATAGCAAAACTTTTCGAAAAATCTGATTTTTATTATTGACAAGTAGAGTTAACTTTATCCTGAATATGATGTCAGTTTCAACCTTAAAAGAAAAACTTTGATGAAAGAAACCTTTGGTAAAAAATTGTTTCATGTCAGCACAATGAAAGGTATCATCAATAATAAAATAAATATTCTCTGTAAAAGCTGCTGTTTTCAAACTCTATTATTGTCGTCCAGAGCTTTCTTAAGGAAAAACAATGACTTCCTCCCTGCTAAAGGAAATCGCAGCATTCAGAGGAACAATCCGAGAAAACACTATATCTCAAAGAATAAGAGGTCTCATCACGAGCCGGCTTATCATGATCACAGATATTATAACTTGCTGACTTTGCCAATACTGTCTATCAAAACAGGGCAACGACTCAAGATTGTTGCAATCAAAAGACAAGGGGTCTCATCACGAGCCAGCTTGTTCAGCAAAAGTGTAAATCAAGTGAATGACTGTGTCATAATTTGGCCACCAAACCAAGAAATTGTTCTTTAGAGAATTAAAAAAGAAAAAAGTGTCCAAAAGGATTTTCCTCTGAAATGTTGTAAATAACCTCAAGCAGGAAAAAGGATCATTGCTAGATAATAAGGTAACCCTGTCGAGGCTATGGACGCTTGCGGGCAGCAGAGGCTCTACCTGCGACAAATGAGCATATTTTAAAAAATCCAGTACGCAGAGAAGACATTATTTTATCTTTAAAAAGACCGAGTAATGTCTGGTATGAATGCAAGAATTAAAACTGAGGAATCAGACAATTGGAATATGAAAAGGTTGAGACAAAGTATCGTTGACAGGATAAGGGGTAATGTACTCTATCTGTCCATAACAAAAATTAGACATACGAAAATTTTTCTATTTCGGAAGTGGAAATTCAATAGAAAAGCAGAGATAACTGGTTCTTCACAGTGAATCGCCATTGTTGTGGTCACCAACAACCCCCCTCTTTGTTTGATATTAGCGATAACACCAAGCAAAGGGGGACCCTTAGCAAGAAATCCAAAAAATATTTTTATCAAATTTTTTGTATTCTAACTCCCTAAAGCTAGATCGCATCGCGAAGAGAGAGTGAAGCGTTTCCTATGCGCATAAATAAGCTGCAAAAGAGCGACGCGAAATTCATCGCATCGCATATATTGAAAGCGCCCTTAAATGAAAATCTGAAGGAATCGCCGACGGCCGATATGCGACGTCGCATATCGCAACATCGCATAAATCAGCACACAGTGGTTAAATGAAAAAATCTCGCGATCTGCGATCTGCGATCCTGCGATTTGCGATCTGCGATGAATGAGACTATCAATCCCTGCGATGACACTTCTTGACATCACAATCCTCGATGTTGCGATGCGAATCGCAGAAACCACTCATCGCAAGATTTCCTCGACATAGTCTGTAAACCCAAAATTGAGCGCGCACCTTAAGGGAAATTAATGATTGTACGCCTGAATATCCAAGAATGATTGTGTTGCATTTTTCGAAGAGTCAAGTCATTATGAGTGTCATGATTATGCATTTATTGGAACTTAACGCTTTCATGTCAATATTTTCGTAATTCTTCTTTTCCTTTGCGTAAACTGTAAGGCAGCAACTAATATAAATCAATATGCAGGAAACATCTAAGGAAAAAGGGAAAGCGCCAATACTAGGAGAACAGAGAGGAGATGCCTTCGCAAATGGTTGCCGCATGCAGCAGGGCCGCGGATTCCAGAGTATCACTCAACAGATACTGATGGAAATAGACTATTCAAGACTCAGAGTCAAAGGCGCACAAAAGCAGCATGTTTGCAAAAGATCCTGAAGCTCAGACTGGGTAAAGCAAAAAGAAAAATGCTAAAGAGGGAAGACGCTCCAGAAAAGCCTGGAACAAAGAAAGGAGACAAGTTTCAATACAGAAGATTGTTCAGGCAACAAAATCCCTAACTCATTGAGTCATTCGCACGGCCGGAAACCGAAATAGCAACAACACAATCAGTTTGAAAGAAATCTGGGTTGCACTAAGTATACACACAGCGAATACACCCAGCTAGAGGAAGATTTTCAAAAATATCTCCTAGTTTGTCAGAAAGAGGTGCCAGCTCTTGTTATTTCTACTTTTATCGCTCGAACGAAAGGAAAAGACAACCAGCCGACTCTTTCTAGGCGAACGTTGCATTGCTTACAGCACTAAGGAGCAGATACAGAAACGGTTAGAAATTAGATTCAATTTTTAGAAATAAATTTGTTTTAGCAAAAGGGCGGTCATTTGAAGCCGTTTCCTAAATTTGTGTAATCAAGATTAATTAGTTAGTAGTATTTAACCCTTCTCATGGCATTTGGAGAAGGGTCCGGAAATTTGTCAAAAAACGTGTCCTCAGAACATGCACTTTTGTACCCTCGGAGGGGGTTTTTGATGAATGGATGGATCAAGATTTATTTATGTTTGCATTTTAATGTCTGCTACTGATGTTGCACTTCTGTACTCTTAGTAGATATTAGAACAAGTAGAGATAAATCGTTATTGCTTGAAGTTTATGAGCGAAATCAGTCATAAATGGTACTTTTATCTCTTGACCAATTTTTGCTTATATTCTTAGAGTGATATGCAGTTGAGTTGTTTGTATGTTAACGTATGAATGTGTGGGTTACCATTTGGCACTTCTGTACGGTGGAGTCATTTATTTATGCTTGACATATGAATAACTTATTATGCGATATGCTGTTCACAACTATTTTGTCTAACTTTTTATGCAAAATGGTTTATCTTAATTGATTTATATTCTTATGATAGCTGAATGATCTTTATTACCAGTTATTGTTCGAAATCTTTTTAGATCGCATAATAGAGGAAATCTACCCCGGGTTAGCGTAGATTAGATGTGTTGTTTTTTATTAGATTACAATAGCATAGAGTCAGTTTAGAAGTTAGAATTAAATTAGCTTAGAAATATACTTCTATATCAACATCATCAAACTCTACACACACACACACCCCTTAGATTGGGAAACTGGTCCCATTATCCCCAGTCGGACCCGCTATACCAAACGGATAAGGAGCTGCCAACCAAGTTCCGGACTGGGTGGGTATCCCCCTTGTTGTCGACCCGATTTCCGGGCCCTCAACACTACTCTACCCACTTGATTCCTCATAGCCAGTGTTAGGTTCCTATACCAATAGGTGTCGTATATCATGATTGACATGGGTTAGCTCTGAAATATGTTCATATCTTTTCTTATTGCAAATTTTTTCCATATTTGTGAAAAATAAAAAACTAAAAAAATGTGAAGAGGGTATGCCCTAAAAGAAAAATCAAAGGGCAAAAATAATAAAGAAAAGGTCAAAAAATAAAAGAAAATGAACCCCAACAAAAAGAAAAGACCATGAAAGTGTGCAAGTCTAAATGCCACTACTTTTTACCTTTTATAATAAAATATTGTGTGTAGCTTGTCACCTATGCACAATTCATGAGTAGTGAAATAGTTTAAGCTTGACTAGTTCATATTTCAATTTCATGTTTTAGAAGTAGAGAATAAAGATCTGACCAAACAGTTTAATCTTGGAAGATAAGTAGATAGGTAGAGTAAATAAAAGGAGCTCAACAGTGTAATCTGAGCCCTTGGATGTAATAAGGTTAAATTTAGATAGGTATCACTATGTAAAAGAAAAGAAATTTTGATAAGGGTTTGCCAATCTAAGTGCACCCTAATAAAGAAGTGAAAATGCTAGGATAAAGTAGGTAGGGTAAGTAGATGATGGTTGTAGAATAGATATGTGGTGAATGGCTAAGTTTAATGCTTAAATCTTTTGCTTTCATCACTTGGACAAAGCACAACTCACGTCGAAAACAGAACATCAAGGAAACAAAGTCAAATTAATTAACTTCCTTACTTCATTTTTCCCTAGAAATTCACTAATTTCCCCTAAGTGCTAAAGGTATCTACAATAGGTTAGAGGGGCTCAGAGCATTTCTCTGACTTTTGGAGAGACCGGACCCTTGACTCAATAATTTGGAATGCCTAAAGTACTTTAGTCCCTTTCATCAATATTTACCCCTTCATAAATTCATTCATCCCCTTCAAAAGATTTTCCTAAGTAAAATCCCTATTTTACTTAGGGAAATTAAAAAAATTTCCATATCTCAAAACCTCATATTTTTTTACCCTAAGTTATAAATGTTATATGATGAAATACACTTTCGAAAACATTTTATCTTAGCGCTTGTTAAATTTCCACAAAGTCATATTAACTTTTAACTTGCATTCACATTGTCATGCTTATTCTTTGAGACACATACTTGATGAAGCAAAGAGATTGACTACTTCCTTTGAATCTTTTGTCTGCCATCACATTTACAGGGAGCAAAACACCGTTGCTGATCAGCTCTCCAAAGAGGCTCCGCACAGAGTAGGTGATGATTGGTCAATCCAAGAGGAAGTCGGCGGAACTTTCTACCAGTACTACCACCGACCTTTTGATGAACAGATGGACGAGGGGCTATAGTGCCCATACATTATCAGTTTTTGTTTTATTGTATATAGCATGCATATAGACACTGTTTAGTTATGAGAACAGCACAAATTTTTTTGTTTATATTCAGCAGATATAATGCTCTCTGCGAAGAGCACAGTCACATTTTTTGAACATTGTTAGACAATTTTTGGAATGCTCCCTGCTTGGAGATATTTTGGTCACACTCCTTATAATTATTATGAACTGGACAGGCAAGGCTGCCTGCATATGAATATGCTTCGACATCTGTAAAATGTAATTTCTTAACTTAATGGAAATTACGATTTTTTTCCAGGGGAAAAAAAATAACTTTTAACTTGCATTATTATTTAACGTATTATTATTTAACTCCCCAAAAACAAAACACCCGCACCCATATTATTATAAAAATCCCAAATATTTACATATCTTGTCCCGCAGTTAAATATAACCTTAAAAAAATCAGTAAATGGAATTAATTAACCAATATGTGGTTAATTAAGAACCTGAAACCCCGCCATACTAAATGAGGATTAATTAGTCACCAGGATTAACTAATAACTCAGTGACCAATCAAATCGCCTCGATATGATTAACTCCTTTAATTAATATCGGGCCCGCCCTCCATTATCCATCAGTCACATCATTACCCCGACCACTGTCTGATCGGATCCCTCAGATCTGATGGCTATCACCCATATCGCACGGGCCTTTTGGTCGACCTTTAGCGTGCGATGTGAGCGGTTTCCAAAATAGTGTCAATGCTACGTGTCGAAAGATGTGTGGAATCACGTGGTCCTCCCTAAAAACCATTTACCTCCCATAAGTGGTGCGATGAAACCCACTTACCACTCCCACTTACCGCTCTCCGCATATGACAAATTATCCATTGTTCATTCAAAGCTTACCCGCCAATACCAACCATTTACCCATTTAAACACAAAAACCCCAATTTTGCTCGTTTTCACCTGATTGTGCAGTAAAACCCTATGTAACCCATATGTGCCACCGAAAGCCTCCGTTAACCAATTTGAGCATGTTTTACCTCCTAAAAATCATTCTGGACTCGCTCCACATACCTCTCAAGCTCAAATGAAACCATTTCAACCTCCCCTGCAAACCAATGCTTTCTTAGCAGTTTGTTTTGTTTTATAGGTGATCAAAATATCACAGCCTTGGATAAACAGTCTTAATACTAGTCATAAGACCTTTTTACTCCAAGATTGTTATCAAATCTATTCATACAGAGATGGAAAATAAAACATACAATAAAAAGACAAGCAAAGGAAACATGAAATTAAACGATTTACCGTTGAAACAGACAGTAAAAACCTAAACTACACATAGAAGGTAAAAGGACACAGTAAAAAAATAGTCAAAGTGTATTAGGATTAAAGAGTATTAGATTGAAGATAAAATCAAGTAAATCAGCTAGCATGAAGAAAAACAGCAGGGAAGACAGTTACAAAGCATACAGATTCATGTCAAAGTAAAGACAAATGAAAAAACAAAGCAGTAAAAGTAAAACAATAAAAGTAAACTTGGAGACAGTAAGGGTTAAACAGAGATGAAAATACTTTCACCAGCAAAAATGAAGTTTATCCAAAGTAAAAGTGAAAAACAGTTAAAAGAAATTTAAGGTTAAAAGATGAAATCAGAGCAGAAATGGTACATTCTTCAGAAATTTCTTGTTTAAGTCATAGTTTTGTAGAAACTATTGTGGCTAATCCAAGAAGTATTTTGAGAAACTGGAGGAGGTTTTTGTTCCTAACAGGCCAATATACAAAAAAATATCTCACTTTTTACACAGGTATTACCAAAAGTGAGATAAGTGCATGTCTTCACAGTCTATTTTTCAGTTTGTGCAAAGTCTTGTTTTTGACATCTTTTTGCAGAGAATATTGTGAACAGCTGGAGCTGAATTTTGGGAAACGGAGAGAGGTTTATCTCAAAATAATTCTTATCTACAATAACCTCTTTCACTTTTTACATATCTATCTCGGATTGAGATATAAAAGCATATCATTGGACCCTAAGGTTGCAGAATTTCTGGGGCAGAATGCACAAAGGAAGGAAGAAGTTAGTGACTGGAATGCGTCATCATCACATAAGAGTTGCCATCAAATTTGAAGTTCTCTTCTTTATCACCATGAATCCATAAAAATAGTGCCAAATAGATTCATTAGTTTTTAGTGTCCTATATTTAAGTTCTATTAATGTAAAACAGTTGGAGATATTTGTGAAACCAATCTTGATATTTTTTCAAGATATTTCAATTTACAATTAGCATAAATACTTCTTCATTTGAAGTATTTTGGGTGGATTCTACAACATTTCTATAGACATTTTCTTCTGGAATTGAAGTGCTATTGTACCAACATTCGTATGGCTTGCTGGATCAAGGAATAAAGCTAACACAGTTTACAGGATACTTGTGTCAAACAAAAATCAAATAAGTATTCTATATCTCTTGTGTTTTAATATTTTCCCTCCTGTTTGTTAATGATCATATGTGTTTCATGAAATCTAAATGATAAACTAATAATGATATTTTAGAATTTTCTTTGCTGCAATCTGTTTTAAATGGTTCATCTTCTTAATGTTTTCTTCTAGACTATCATAGTTAGGGAATTCATAAATTCTTCCTTTCTTTCATAGTTCATCACAGTGACCCATGTAACAAGAATTCTTAATTGCTCCTTGTTAATGAGCACCCTCTATTCTACATGTTAAACCTGGTTAAAGGATTCTTCATTGCCCTTTCTCCCTGTTTAATACCATTTCATCCATCCATCTGAACCTGGCATTTACCTTTTGTTTTACTACCTTGCCCTGTGAGTTTTCCCTTAAGTAATTGATCTAATCCAGTTAAGCCATTTCTTTGATTGACTCCATAGCCCAATGGCTTGAAGGCCTTGCTCTGTCCATTTGTTCCCAGAATCCCACCACCCAACCAAAAATCCCTTAAAAGCATTCATAACTAGCCTAATATCCCATAAAACAAAGCTAAATTATAAAGAGAGAGCCCTCTCTGAGTGTAGGTTGGCTAGAACCTATACTTAAAAGATTGGTTTGTGGTTACCTCGGAAATTTCTTTCTTTAACCTTGAGAAAATTCTAAGTGATAACATAGTGGCAACTCCGCTGGGGAGAACTGACATTTTCTTCAGAAGTGTTTTACAGGTTTAGATCTGATCTATGATGGTGGACATTGATCAGACACACCAAGGTTAAAATCATCCACCTGGCGACTCCAAATCAATTCTACAATCAAGATTCCACTGGAGAAATGAACCTGAAAGAACTGTGTGAAAAGATCAGTTTTTTAACTTGGACTGTTATCCAAGACATCATGTTCTTTCTCATTGATAAAGTTTTTCAATGTATATTGTATTTTAGATTAAATTTTTGTTATTTTCCTTTGAAAAATGTAGATATAAAGTCTCCTTACACATTTGAACAGCAGTCTTCTAACTCTTATGAAGATAATTTTCTAACTGAGGAGAATCAAAAAATTAAGAGTAATTATACAATCCCTATACATATTCCAGTACCTCATAAAGTTCCTAATAGATATAAACCACTCATTTTTCCTGCTACACTCCATGCTTTCCCTAATGATTATCTCAAATACCTCCCTAGGTTTGATGGAGAGAATAATATTACTACCCAAAAACATATTCAAACTTTTGAGGATTATCTTAACTTATTTGAAGTAGATGAAGAGGATGTCAGTATTAGGATTTTTGCTCTTTCTGTGCAAGACAAAGTCAAGAGTTGGTTCAAAACCCTGCCTAAGGCAAGTATCTCAAATCTCCAACAGTTTCTCAAACTATTCCTTAATAGATGGATAATCAAAGTCAATCTTCTTGTGATAATGGAAGAATATAATCAATTAAAAAGATAGTCACATGAAACAATACAACAATTTTAAGACCTCCCCCTGGTTCATCTCTTTTGCATTACCCAAGAACATTTGATCCAGAAATAGAATTTCATCTAAGAGAAAGAAACCCCTCAACACTGGAACAAATGCAAAACATGGCAGTAGATGTAGAAGTTAATCTGCAAATTAGAAGAGAAAAGTTGAAAGCAGAAGCAGAGGAAAAACTCGACATTTTGGGGAAGAAAATAGAGGAAATGATACAGAAGATCACCATGAAAGATGAACTTTTTGTTCAAAATCACCATGACACATTTGTTTCACAAAATGAAGAGGTTGACAACCATGAACAAATTCCTGTTAATTCCAACTACCATAAATCTGAAGATAGAGTTATAGAACCATATGTGGAGAGGCAATCTGCTGATCTAATATGTACATTTGGTGACATTAATTCTTATGATGATGTGCCTAAGCTTGATCACTATAATAATGATTATGTTTCTCAAATCCAAATTAACCTTGCAAAGGAATCAAAAGCTAATTTGAGGAATAAGGAAGTTCAGGTTCAACAACTTGAAAATAGTGATCAGCTTGTTCATTTCAGCTATGAGAATGAGGAGGAAAGTGCAGAAAATTTTGAAATCATTGAAGGAACTTTACCATTTTGTTTTGCTTCATTTCAGTTTATCAGAGATAACTATCATGGAATTAGAAATCAAATGACAAGAAGTCTTGATATTAACTATCTTGAGGGCAATACAATCTTTGTTGAAGACTTCTCATATCTAGATTTGCAGCCCCAAAATGCCATTGAATGTCAGGTTGCAGAAGAAGACTTGGAAGCCGGAACATATGATCAAATGATCCAAGATGATTCCCTGCCTCTTTGTTTTGAATCATTTCAATTTTTAAAGGAAATGTGGTATAAAAATTTTAAAGAAAAGGAGGAGCAGCTTGTAGAAATCTATGAAGTTCCATTTGAACCTATATGTAATAAGTTGCAACAATCCTTCCAAGTTCTTTATGATCCAATAGCTGATAGGTTGAATGATGAATGCAATCAGAATTTTTCTCCATTAACAGACTATGAGAGTCAAAATCAAGATGATAATAGTTTCACCATACAGACATTACAATCAGTAGAAATATCATCACAAAGCTCATCTGAAAGTCTGCAGGGTGTTAAAGATGAAGGTATTATTTCAGTTTCATGGCATGCAGGCCATACACAACAGATGTACAATTGTTTGAATCAGTTCAAGAATAGTGTATATATTTTACAAGATCCTTTTGTATAGTTTCTAGATTTAACAATGGAGATCAGGAATTTCCTTATCTTCTCAAAGGTTAACAAAGCTATATTTGATTTTAAGATCTCAATTTTAACCACCAACAAGCATAGGCAACAAAAGTCACCAATGTATATGATGCTTGAGTGGTTGCATTGGTTGTTTCATTTTACCTAACCAGCAGTCAGAAAGTTGATTAGAGTAAGTAGGTAAGATTTCAGTTTGAATAAATTCAGTTCTCAACAGCAAGTATATGTTAGATCAGATTTCAGTTTGCAGAAAAGGCTACAATTTCAGTTCAAGATTTTCAGTCAAAAGATTATACAACAGAGAATATGCATCTGTGGGATTGTCCCAATGGATCAAGCTACTAGTCAACGATGTTCTTGACATTTCACAAGGAAATGCCATCCCCAAGTGGAGCCACTGTTAGGTTCCTATACCAATAGGTGTCATATATCATGATTGACTTGGGTTAGCTCTAAAATATGTTCATATCTTTGCTTATTTCAAATATTTTCCATATTTGTGAAAAATAAAAAATTAAAAAATGTAAAGAGGGTATGCCCTAAAAGAAAAATCAAAGTGCAAAAAGAATAAAGAAAAGGTCAAAAAATGAAAGAAAATGAACCCCAACAAAAAGAAAAGACCATGAAAGTGTGCAAGTCTAAATGCCACTACTTTTTAATTTGTATAATAAAATATTGTGTGCAGCTTGTTACCTATGCCACAATTCATGAGTAGTCAAACAGTTAAAGCTTGACTAGTTCATATTTCAATTTCGTGTTTTAGAAGTAGAGAATAAAGATCTGACCAAACAGTGTAATCTTGGAAAATAAGTAGATAGGTAGACTAAATAAAAGGAGCTTAACAGTGTAATATGAGCCCTTGGATGTAATAAGGTTAGATTTAGATAGATATCACTATGTAAAAGAAACGAAAGTTTGATAAAGGTTTGCCAGTCTAAGTGCACCCTAATAAAGAAGTGAAAATGCTAGGATAAAGTATGTAGGGTAAGTAGATGATGGTTGCAGAATAGATATGTGGTGAATGGTTAAGTTTAATGCTTAAATCTTTTGTTTTTATCACTTGGACAAAGCACAACTCATGTCGGAAATAGCACATCAAGGAAACAAAGTCAAAATAATTAACTTCCTTACTTCATTTTTCCCTAGAAATTCACTAATTTCCCCTAAGTGCTAAAGGTATCTACAACAGGTTAGAGGGGCTCAGAGCATTTCTCTAACTTTTGGAGGGACCGGACCCTCGGCCCAATAATTTGGAATGCCTAAAGTACTTAAGTCCCTTTCATCAATATTTACCCCTTCATAAATTCATTCATCCCCTTTAAAAGATTTTCCTAAGTAAAATCCCTATTTTACTTAGGGAAATTAAAAACATTTCCATATCTCAAAACCCTCATATTCGTTTAGCCTAAGTTATAAATGTTATATGATGAAATACACTTTTGGAAACATTTTATCTTAGCGCTTGTTAAATTTCCACAAAGTCATATTAACTTTTAACTTGTATTATTATTTA
Source organism: Pinus tabuliformis (assembly GCA_031772625.1). Taxonomy (NCBI): domain Eukaryota; kingdom Viridiplantae; phylum Streptophyta; class Pinopsida; order Pinales; family Pinaceae; genus Pinus; species Pinus tabuliformis. The sequence goes on along the minus strand of CM062818.1, from coordinate 1,720,295,062 downwards.
ACTCCCCAAAAACAAAACACCTGCACCCGTATTATTATAAAAATCCAAAATATTTACATATCTCGTCCCGCGGTTAAATATAACATTAAAAAAATCAATAAACATAATTAATTAACCAATCCGTGTTTAATTAAGAACTCGAAACCCTGCCATACTAAATGAGGATTAATTAGTCACCAGGATTAACTAGTAATTCAGTGACCAATCAAATCGCCCCGATATGATTAACTCCTTTAATTAATATCGGGCCCTCCCTCCGTTATCCATCAGTCTCATCATTACCCCGACCACCATCTGATCGGATCCCTTAGATCCAATGGCTATCACCCATATCACACAGGCCTTTTGGTCGACCTTTAGCGTGCAATGTGAGCGGTTTCCAAAATAGTATCGATGCTACATGTCGAGAGATGTGTGGAATCGCACGGTCCTCCCTAAAAACCATTTACCTCCCATAAGCGGTGTGATGAAACCCGCTTACTGCTCTCCGCATATGACAAATTTTCCACTATTCATTCAAAGCTTACCTGCCAATACCAACCATTTACCCGTTTAAACACAAAAACCCCAATTTTGCTCGTTTTCACCTAATTGTGCAGTAAAACCTTATGTAAACCATCTGCACCACTAGAAGCCTTCAGTAACCTATTCGAGAATGGTTTACCTCCCGAAATGCATTCTAGACTCGCTCCACAGACCTCTCAAGCTCAAATGAAACCTTTTCAACCTCCCCTACAAGCCAATGCTTTCTTAACAGTTTGTTTTGTTTTACAAGTGATCGAAAGACCACAGCCTTGGATAAATAGTCTTAATACTAGTCATAAGACCTGTTTACTCCAAGATTGTTATCAGATCTATTCATACAGAGATGGAAAATAAAACATACAGTAAAAAGACAAGCAAAGGAAACATGAAATTAAACAATTTATTGTTGAAACAAACAGTAAAAACCTAAAATACACATAGAAGATAAAAGGACACAGTAAAGAATAGTCAAAGTGTATCAGGATTAAAGAGTATCAGATTGAAGACCAAATCAAGTAAATCAGCTAGCATGAAGATAAACAGAAGGGAAGACAATTACAAAGCATACAGATTCATGTCAAAGTAAAGACAAATGAAAAAATAGAGCAGTAAAAGTAAGCAATAAAAGTAAAACAGTAAAAGTAAACTTGGAGACAGTAAGGGTTAAACAGAGCTAAAAATACTTTCACCAACGACAATGAAGTTTATCCAAAGTAAAAGTGAAAAACAGTTATAAGAAATTTAAGGTTAAAAGATGAAATCAGAGTAGAAATGGTACATTCTGGATTTAAGACATCTGTGGTTTATATCTTCTAACTTAGTTACCAGAGAATCCACTATAAAAACCATTTTTTGTCAATGTTTCAAATCCCAACCGGGATCCATCATTAGGACTTCATGAATGCTTGATAGTAGAAGAGCTTAAGAGTATAAAAGCTTAAGAGTATGCATATAACAAGTTAACATATAACATATGCATCAACAACTTATAACATAATCATCAAGTTAACTAACATAAAACAACAACAACAATGCATATAAAAACAAGTTACTGCCATGCATGACTATCTAACACGTGCATATGACCACATTCACCAACTAGAATCTATCATGCATATAAACACAACAACAATAAAATGAAAAGCATGTACATAACCCTAATTCTTATAACAACCATTAACCACATACCTGCATGCCAAATATACAAACCTATATGATGATCTACTCTTACCCCGAAGTCTAGTGTTGCAACCTGACTCTAATGATTTGCATCTCTTGTTCTATCTCAACTAACACATTAGCATCATTACATACAAAGATAATCGTGATGAACTAATTTCATACAATGACCTCACAATGCATGTCTGACCTACTATACATGTGTAACCATAACCATGAGAATGCATGCATAACAACGTATAGATATTGACATGCATAACAAATGCATATACAGCTGACATGCATTCATGGCAAATGCATCCCAAAAACATAATCAACGTCTACATGAAAACACAACTACAACAATCACTACCACCATGCATACATAACAAGTACATGTATAACATAAATGCATGCATGACAATCCACATTCCTCTCATCGAGTCTAAGTGTTGAACCATGCTTTGATACCACTCTGTAACACCCTCCTCCCACACTTACCCAATCCTACAAGTCCACCAAGGTAAATATGTGATGAAGAGTTACTATGATATGACTCATCCTCCTAGATCACCTTAAGGAAGTGGAATCGATACAAGAAAGCCTTATTGACCTTCCTTAGAAGCTACAACGTCCACAGAAGCTAAACCACCCTTCCAGGTGCCCAACCCCTGAGTCAAATTACCTTTTGAAAAAACCCCTAGTCTCACCCATCACATGGGAAATTCATATGACTGGGACCTTCCAGTCGCTCCCACAATTCCTACAAGGGAGAGACTATAGTCATTTTTAGTCAGTTATGTGCTAAACACTGTGAGATTTAAGCCATTTTCAAAGCTAGTCTCCAACCACTTCCCGGAACTTGATGAGACTTTCCAAAGCAATAAATGACACCAAGACAAAGCCTATTGCACAAAAATTTATCAAGGATTTGACCTAAACGATCCCTAACATGACAAGCATTTCGTTAAACATGTCACAAATATGCATTCTATAGGTCATAACAACAAATATAAGCATAAGAGTCTCATACTTATCTAAGAATCACTATGAAACATTGATGCCTTATCACATTAGTTGCATTATCATCTATTATGTCATATATTTATTGTTCATTCATTTACAAATCAAAAAATGATGAGAGCCTGTTGATGCCTCGAACATCGCTGCATCAACATTGGGTAAAACCACCCGGTCCAAAACTTAATGGCAGCTCCTTTTCCGTTTGGTGTAGTGGCTCTCACTAGATATAATGGGACCAGTTTCCCAATGATTTGTAAATAGGATGGATAAGTGGTTGGTTTTCTATTATCTAATGATAATGATGGATGATTTATTCTAAAATGCAGAATAATAAACAACTAATCTATCCCAGGAAATTTCAACTTTAGTGCAACTTTTGATAATTCTTATTTACAAATAGGCATATAGATGACTCCATTTATAAATAAAAACATTCCTTCATATGATAATTACTTTGTTCAAGTAGTTGAACAAAGTAATAATTAAAACATTATTACACTATTCTTCATATATCATTGACATAAATATGATTGAAAGAATAACATTCCTTAAACATTCAATAGTGATAAGTAAAAGGACTGTTGTTGAAACTCATACATATATCAAATGATAGCAAAATTAAATAAATGTTGATTCATATAAAAGAATGGAGCAAAGACATAGATAATAGTATCATATGTAATTTAAATCCGTTCCGACATCAATCGCATTCATATTCCATCTTCCAACTTCAAAATACTCTCACAAAAAGCAATAGTGCATATCTCATCAAAGTATTCTTTATCAAAATTTAGAATATAGGTCTAGTCTTCATAAAAATATATATCAGAAGCACAATAGTGCAACTTCCGATCCAAGTTTTGATACAAAAATTGAGGACCCTTTCTAAAGACATGAAAGGGTCTATAAATACTATCTATGCTAACTAACTATGAAATAAAAATGCTATGAGGTGGTATGATCAAATCATGAAAATCTCCTTGAAATAGGCATGCTTGCAGTCGGTAAAATGATTCACTGTTTCGGCCGATCATCCTTTGGTTTGAGCTGGCATATAGCTAGCATTTGTTGCAATTCTGGAGGGTGACTCAAACGTGAATGCAGTTGGGCTGAATACGTAGCATCATGAATTTCAGGAATCATATAACCGATTGCATCGGTTAAACATTTCAGTGCTGCCTTTTGACTATGCGGTTTAACCAGGAAGAACCAAAAGGTGTCCCAAGTTAAACTTTGGATGCCTGCGATTAATCTCTCTTTCTTTTCTAAATCCTGCTTGCATGACTGCTCCAATGCTTTGGCTGATGGTAATTTACCTAGAGTGCATTCTGAAATCAAATTAGAAAGATAAAGAGTATCATTAATTAATTCAACCAAATTACCAGTGGCTGATCTACATCTTAAAGTTTTCCTCTCTGCCTTCGTCAATTGGGATTGCCATTCTAGGAAAAGAATTTCCTTGTGTGAATCTAGAATTCAAGGCAGATTTGCAGCTTGCCCTTCACTGGTTTCTTGCCAAGCAAGAAATTTTGTCAATGTCTCATCGGCATGCTCTAAATTTTGCCTTGCATCAACTGATTTGTCAATCATTGATAAAGAAATTTCACAAAGGGGCTCAGCCAGAGAAATATTATGACATAGTAAATTTAATTGTTTAATCAATGCCTTATTGATCTGGAGAGCTTCAGATCTTAACTCTGCTGCTTGAGGAAAACTTTTGAATTTTTCTATTTGTTGTGATAGTTGAGCGATTTGCTCATCTTTCGTTTTGCTCAATTGTTCGTTCATTGACTTTATCTTGGCCAATGCTAGGGATAATTATTTTTGTTTCTGTACTGCACTTTGGTCTATTCTTTGCTTCTCCTTGAGAAATTGCTCATTTAGCTAGTTATTTGATTGTTGTTGCACTGCTAACTGTTGTTCTAATTGCTCTATTCTCTGCTGCTTTTCGGATACCTGTGCTTCCAGTGAAACAATTGTTTGATCTTTTTCTTTGAGTAAATTGCTAACTTCTGATGCTTTATCCATTGTAGCTGCCGAGTATGCCCCTGCATATTGGGAGAGTTTTGTAAGGTCTTCGAAAGGATTAATTTCTTCTCTCCATACCACATTAGCCATTTCTATTTGTGCGGGTAAAAGAGAAGATTGATCAAACTTTCTCTTTTTCCTTTGTCTTTTTACTACAACCTTATGCTTAGGACTGTAGAAGACATCTAAAGGTGGTATCTCCTCTACATGTAGGATGATTTCATCAGATGGATTTTCTTGAATTATCTCCATATCTTTCTGAGTGATGGGTGGGCCACTGGTTCCTTCAGTTGGAACCGTATTAGTTGTTGTTTTGTGACCAGTTGTCACTTCAGGCATGCTGAATCCCTGCAAGGTCTCAGTATTTCTTATTATGGAATCGAATTGTTGCCATTCTTTAAGAAGCTTGGGATCAATTTGAGTATCTGTATCCATAAGTTGGCTATCCTTTCCCTGTTCCTATTCCCATTTTTGTTCCTGTCGATGTTCCTGTTGCTGTTTCGAGATCTTTTCCACATTAGAGGTCTTATCAGTAACTATTTGTTCAGCTTGACCAGATGACTGGATTGTAGGAGCTGTGACTAAGAGGTCTAAAGGCAGATTTTGCAACCTCTGTTCTCTAAGCCTATTAAACACTTCTAATCCTTCATCTTGATATTTAATTTTGGCCAATGATTTAACTTGAAATAAAGATTCGGCTGAGGAAAATAGATCATCGAAATCATCCTTTTCATGATCGAACTTTGCAAGTTTAGCTTGTTCAAGAACATTATAGGCAACTTTCCTTGGATCATATTGTCTATTGGGAATTGTTGCAAGATTCAGCATTTGTATTTTTTCTGCCTCCTTTTCTGCATGTTTGTAATCATGAAGAGTGAAAACACCGCATCTTAAAGGGAATGTAGGCCATGCCTATTTCTTGGAATTTCTAAGGGTTTTGGATGTCCCATCTACTGTTATTTGATAGGCCAATTCCCGAGCTAACAATTTATCAGGCACATATAGAGGAAGGACATGGGGTTTTGTAAGGCTACCAAAAAGCCTTATATAAGTGAATTTTTCTTCCCCAAACCAACTGCCTACCACTGTCAAATTTGTTTCTGCTTCCGGGGATATCCTGAGAACAGGTTTATAAAAAATGGAGTAATAAATAGGCACAATAAAAACGTTGCAAATTTTGTACAAATGATTTTTGTAATTGGCCTTCCATAAATGATCATGATAAATATGGATTGGTTGAGGGTTTGCGGGGGTCCATCTCCATCCGAGCAATGGAAATTTAGAATTGAAACAAACAGTATCCATAATGAATGCACTATAATAGAATGGGGGAATGGTCCTAGTAGTTTGATATGAATTTGCTCTGTATTCTAGGATTGTTGTGGCTAATTTTTCAGATAAAATATTGGCCCAATCCATTACATAGCCATTGATTGTTGCCTCCATTAGAGGCACCATTTCTATAGTAAACTTAGTAGAGTCATGTATTCCCCACATTCTACACATCATTGCTCCGGCATAACAGTAAGGAGAAGCCAATGAGTCTACAGAGTACTTACCCAATGATTTGTGCTTATGCTTCTTGGGAAAATATCTCCATTGCTTAATCGGGGCTGATTCTGACTCGTTTTCTTTTGCGAACGCTTCAAGGAAGGCTTTGTTGTACCGCTTTTCAGGTTCAGGTAAGTGATACATTTTCCTTAGATCATCAGGCTGAAATGAGCCGAATACTCTCCCGTCATTCGTGCAAAAGGTTCTGTTTGTGACTGGAATTTTTTCCACCACCCATCTCATGACGTCATTATATGGGAGGACCTTAGCTCGCACGGAGATTCTGTGAAGAAAGGAGCATGCTAACTCTTTAAGAGTTCCTTCAGACTTATCAGTCGAATCAGTCATGGCCTCTTCTGATAGTTCTTTGGGTTCCTCCATTTCAATTAGATTATAGATACTTTCCTAGCTAGTGTTTCCTAGTCCGAGACATGTCATGTCTGATATTAATCCCTTTTTGCTTGGTCCAGGATCTTTGGCTGGCTGAGCTGCCGCTACAGGAGCTACTGCTACAAATTTCTTTGATTTCTTTCCCATTTTGCTTCAGATTTCTGTTTTCAGCGGAATGCTACACACGTGATTGAAAACCCGTGATATAGAGAAATGTTGCAACAGACCAATATGATAATGGAAAAGAGTTACGTCGATTAATAGGTGATAATGAAATATAGTTAAAGGTTGCCGCGGGTGAAATCTAAAGAAAAGATCTACCCTTAACTGCTTCATTGAATAGCCATTTATCCTGTCAATCATGGTAAAGAAGTTTTTAAATGCCCATCATGTTGCTTATATGCCGAATGATTAATTGAAGTGTGCCTTAGATTTGTTTGATGAACGATCAATGATAAATCGCAAATCGGCGATCGGGAACATCAAGGGAAAGGCTTTAACACTTGCTTTGAATATCTCCGATCTCCGAAAGGTGATATGATGCATGCAAACCAACATATCTTCGAGATGCATGCCTAATAAATATATCGCAATCGGGAATGGACTGAGGCTTTACTGTTTTGTCAATGCGATTTTGCTGATTGCCGATTGCAATATGCTTTATCGCATCGGAGGATTTGAGCATGTCTTCGTTTATGTATGTTGTTGTCATCGCCGATTTTCCGATTGTGATATGCTTTATCGCATCGGAGGATGTGAGGGGTTTCATTATAATATGCTTGGCATTTGGCTTCTCCGATCTCCGATTGCGATTGCCTTTTTGGATCGAAGAGAATGGATGAGACTTTACGTATGTTTCTTTTGTTATTGCAATATGCGATCTTCCGATCGCTTTATCGCAATAATGAAGAGTTTTATAATATATATTTTTTTAAATTCACACTTTTATTTCCGTTCAAAAGGCTTTTAAAATGATTGGTTTACCTAAGGCCTTCTAATAAGGGATTTCTTATGATGGGTTAATACCAATTTTATTTACGGACACACAAATCTTATTAAAGGGACCCATTTCTTATTTAAATTTTATATAAATATTTTAAAGAAATGGGGGGTTGTTGTTTAGCACAACAATTGGCGATTCACTGGGAAAAACAGTTATCTCTGAGAAAGTAATATAATACTTTAACTTTCTTAATCTGAAAATCTTAATTGATAGAGAAAATCTAATATAACTAGATAATCATAGATTCTGAATGTAATGATAACTATTTTGCTATTTCTTTCTCATCTTAAAATTAAATACATTCTAAGTTTTAAATAGACCTTAATTGGTTGATAATGATAAAACAGAAGACTTTTCCAACTCAGCTTTTATAATGACTCCTTTGTCATAGATAGAGCCTCTGCTGCCAGCAAACGTCTATAGTCTCGGCAGGGTTACCTTTTAACCATTTGATCATTCATTGTTCCATCCATTTCAGAGTATAATTAAAAAGAATGAATCCAAAAGATACGTTTCCATATATTTTGTATTGCATTTTTCTTTTTGTGCTATTTTGTAAGATAAAAAGCCATTGTCCTGGTTTGGTGGCCAGTCGTTGACAATGCCATTCACTAGTTGTAATTTAACTGAACAAGTTGGCTTGTGATGAGGCCCCTTGTGTTATAATTATAAGCCATTACCCTGCTTTGGTATGCAGTGTTGGTAATGTCAGTTAAACTATTCCCCTATGATCATGGTAAGAAAGCTTGTAATAAGACCTCTTATCTTTTATAATTATATTTTAGAATTACACTCTGAGTAATTATAAACTTTGATGGGTGGGGTGAACAATTTTCTCCTTAAGAGAATATGGATGACAGGATGAGAGTTGAAGATGCTAAGATTGAATCAGTCTTTTTTTGTATTGATAACCATCTTTAGGCTTCTAAAACTTTAAAATGATTTACAGTATTTCTAAGTTTTGAGAAGATTTCACAAAAATAAAATGAGGTTTTTCAGAATCTAATTGTACCTAATTTCCTAGAACCTTCTTTTTCCTTAAGGCTTCCATCTCTTAAAAGTAAATATTAAAACTATTTTCTTTTGAGTAAATTTTTTGTCATAGCAAAGACCAATGGAAGGCTTTTCACAACTTTATTTTCTAGGATTTAAACAAAATAATTTATTCACACAAACTTTGCTGAGAATTGAATATTTACAAAGGGAGAAGGGGTTACCTCCTCAATTGAAGATTTTTTTCAAGATAAGGCCATTGACAGGAAGAGAGTCTCTCTTTCCTGATAGATCTTGCAATATGAATGTAGAAGGACCTATCTTCTCACTGATTTGGAATTGTCCAAGCCACATTTTCTGGAACTTAGTGTGTTTTCCTTTATCTTCATGGGCTTTGTGCTCCTTCAAAACTAGATCACCAACTTGCAAGTGTTTTGAACCGGTTGAAGTTGCATCAAAAGATGACTTAATAATCTGTTGATGTTTCGTATGTACAATTCGGGCTTTCTCCCTTTCTTCTTCTAATTTCAGAATCTGATCATGTCTCACTTGAATGGAAGGTGAGGGAGTTTCTTCAATAAACTACACTAAAGCTAGTGATGGAAGTACTAAATTTGCTAGTATGACAACTTCCTTTCCATACACTAGATTAAATGGAGAAGTGCCTATAGAAGCTTTACATGTTATTCGGTCGGCCCATAGTGCAAATATTAAAGACTTATGCCAGTTTTTGTGATTCTATTCTATAGTTCTCTTAATGACTTTGATAATATTTTTATTGGTGGATTCTGCTAAACCATTACCCTGAGGGTGGTAGTTTGCAAAATATTTCAATCTAAATCCCCTTTTGATAGCAAATTCAAATATAGGATTTCTAGAGAAGTAAGATGCATTATCAAAAATAAGAGTATTTGGGACACCAAACCTAGTAATGATGAACTGATCTATGAATTCAATGATTGCCTCAGAGTTTGCTGTCTTCAAAGGAATTGCTTTGACCCACTTAGTAAAGTAATCAGTGGCTGTAAGAATATACCTATGTTGTTTGGATGAATGTGGCATGATTTCTCTAATGATATCCAATCCCCATTGTTCAAAAGGTTGTTCAATGTTGACTGGTTGCAAAGGGAAAGCTGACTTCCTTTGTTTTCCACTAGCAGTTTGACAACTTTGACATTTCTTTACATATTCATGAGTATCTCTGAACAAGGTAGGCCAGTAATACCCAGCATGAATGATTTTGTGAGTTGTTGTATCAGCTCCAAAATGTCCTCCTGCTGGTCCATCATGTAGCTCCTGCAAGACCTTTTGCGCTTTAGGTTTTTCTAAGCATCTTAACAAAATTGAATCATAATTTCGTCTAAACAATACATCATCTATAATTATTAACTTTTTTGCTTTTAGTCGTATGGCATGTTTTTTTTTATAAGAAAGATTAGAAGGAGCATATCAATTTTTCAAATAGAAAATTAAATCTGCATATTGGGATTCAGGATTAATGGTACTTATCTGATTAATTTCTTCAGTATCCCTTGTACCTTCAGGTTCCTGGATATTAGAAGCTCCTGCTAACAATCTGCAAAAACCTTGGCCTTTGACAATCTTTGCTGGTTTGATTTCCAAGTCATATTCTTGTAATGTTGTGACCCAATTTGCTCTCTTTTCTCCTAATTCCCTTTGAACTAGTAACTGTCTTACGGCTGAAAAAGGGACTATAACTTTTGTGTGAGCTTTTAAGAGAAAGGGTCTGTAGTGTTTAATGGCTTTGTATACAACAAAGGCTTGTTTTTCAACTTCTAAGTAATTAATTTTGGCACCTTGAAGGTTTGAACTATAAAATGAGATTGGTGCTTCCAAGTTTTGATCGTTAATTTGCGTCAGCACTGCTGCGTAAGATGTATCAGATGCAAGAGTATATAACATGAAATGATTTGAAAAATTAGGAGTGCTTAAAGCAGGGGCATTTATGATTGATTGTTTGATAGAATCAAATGCCTCTTTTTCTATAGGCCCCCATTTAAACACTGAATTCTTCTTAATCATAGTTTGTAATGGTAGAACAATCTATGAAAAATCTGGTACAAATCTTTTTACAAAGTTAATTTGACCTAAAAATGATTGCATGGATTTTTTATTATGTGGGAATGGAATATTAGAAATCTCTTTGATTCGATCTGGATCGATATAAACACCATTCTTTGAAACAATGAAGCCCAAGAGTTTACCTTGGTCAAGAGAGAAAAAGGATTTCTTAAGATTGAGTGAAATACCATACCTTTTGCAGCGTTCAAAGATTTGTTTCAGATCATGCAAATGATTTGATATTTTCTTAGATAACACAGTAATGTCATCTAAATAGAAAACTACCAATTTATTGATTAGTCCTTTGAAAGTTATGTCCATCGCTCTTTGGAACGTAGCTCCAGCATTAATTAACCCGAAAGGCATTTTTTGGTAGGCATAAGTTTCCCACTTAGTTCTGAAAGTAGTTTTAAGTTTGTCATTAAGGTGTAACAAAATCTAGTTATACCCTGAAAAACCGTCTAAGAAGGACATCAATTCAGAACTAGCTACTGAATGTAGAGTTTTCTCCATTGTCGGTAGAGGGAAGTTATCCTTTTGACTTACTTTGTTAAGATTTCTAAAATCAATACAAATTATGATATCACCATTTTTCTTCCTTACTGGCACTATATTGGATACCCAATTTGAATGTCTAACAGGAAAAATTATCTTAGCTTTCAAGAGTTTGTTTAATTCAGCTTTTATTTGACTCTCTAAGTTAGGATGAATCTTTCTTAATTTCTGTTGTACTGGTTTTTGTTCAGAAAGCATTGGAATCGTATGCTATATGATAGATGTATCGTATGCTTTCAAATCATCATATTTCCAAGCGAAGACATTTTTATATTTATGCAATAATCTAAGGAACACAATTCTTTCTTCTGAAGAAAGTCCTAATCCTAAATTGATGTTTTCTGGATTTTCCTCAGTACCAAGGTTTATCAATTCAAATCTCAAAGTAAAACTTTGGAGCTTTGAATTAGTAACCTGTTTAAACCTGTCTTTAATGTCATAAAGATCTTTAAGCTTGACCATTGGTTTAGGTATTGAGTTTTCTTCAAACTTTTCCTTCATTTGAAGGTCATGGTCACTTTCATCAATAATTTGATCATCATAGGACTTATCAGAAGTTAATAAATTCAAAATGTCATCATCGTGATTGAACACTCACCAGTTAGTGATATTATCAGGAATTGATGGTCTAAAAATTAATTCTACTGAGAATCTATCGGGACTGTAATCTTCAGATGGAAGGAGCTTGGAAGCTACATTAGCTAGTAGATCTACTGCTGCATTTTGGGATCTAGGGATGGGAGAAATATTGAATGCCAAAAATTGAGATATTAGGTCTTGTACCAAGGACTGATAATGTTTAAGGTGACTAGAAAGGCAATGAATAGTATTTATGACTTGTCTTATAACAATTTCCAAATCACCGAACACTTTTAAATATTGAACTTTAAGACCAATTGCTTTGTAAAGTCCATGAACTAAGGTTTCATACTCAGCTGTATTATTTGTGCATTCAAACTCCAACCTGCATGATAACATGGTCTTTTCTCCCTCGGGACTAACTAAAATACATCCTTCTCCTGCACCTTCACTAGATTTAGACCCATCAAAATATAATGACCAAAACAAAGATTTATCTACAACTTTATTTACAGTTTCCTCAGCAACTTTAACACATATTGATGTATCTGTTTGAGAAAAAATTTTGATTTGAGATGTGAAATTATTAACTGAGAAAGGGGATGTTTGAGCAGTAAAATTTCCAAAGAATGATTCAGATGAGTAATTTCCCAAAATATTATTGTTGAATGCTATTGGTTGATTTTCTTGTTCAAACTCAGTAACCGTATGGGTCATATGTTTTTCTCAATCAATTTTTATTTGATTTGGCTTTCCTTTATAAGGTAGCCACATATGAGACCAATCGGTGGAAATATAACCATGAAGTTTCTCAAACCAGTCTCTACTCAAAATCAAACCATAGAATTCAGGTATTTCAGCTACCAAAATATCAATTCTCTGAACCACTCTTGGATCAACTGATAACCTAATAGTAACTGAGTTGATTTCTCCTAAAACCTAGACCTTAGTTCTATCCAACTGGACAATATGGATTGCAGACTTTTGGGGTTCAATGTTCAGCTTAGAACAAACTGAAGCTGGTATTATATTGGAGGAAGCCCCTGAGTCAATCAAACAGTTGTGTAGATTTCTATTATATATCTCATTGGTTAAGAGAAAAGGAGGAGTATGGGAATTCGATCTATCTCTGATTAAGACATCATCAGTAGCTTCCACTCTCCCAGGAGGTGGTTTACCTGTTTCATTAGCAGCTTTGGACATGACAACATTCGAAAGAGGAGAAGAAGGTACAACATCTAACTCTTTAAGCAACAATTTTTGTTGATGTTTGAGTTTTCTAAGCTCAAACATAGTGATATTAGCCTTTGTTTTCTTCATATCTTCAATAATGTTGTAGTCCATAGAATCTATAACCACTAATGTTTTAGATGTTGGAGGTGGATTTGAAGCTGATGGCTAATTTTGAGAAGGTATCGCTGTGGATTTCTTTGTGGGGATTTTCTCTTTTGTAGGAGTACATGTATTCCTTTTCTTCTGAGTTATTTGAACAGGTTCAGGAGTACCCTTACTCCTGGTAGTTACAGGGAAAGCTTCCTATTCATTTTCTGTATCAAAATTAGGCAAAATAAAGTCCCACATTCCATGACATTCTACAGTTACTTCTTCTTCTGGTTCTTCAGACGATGAGATTGTTTCTTCTTCTTCTTCCTCTTCAGGATCTGAGTCTGCATTGGATATAGCATTTGGTGGCTTTGATTCAGGTTTCTTGAAGTTTCTAAATGGTCTTCTTGTTGAAGTCTCAGCTACTTGTTTCTTGATTTCTACCATTTCATTTGACATAGTCTTGAAAACTTTTTGGAGACCCTCCATATCATATAGATCTTTAGCCATTTTCTTCTTTGAATCATATTTGAAAGAGACCTTTTTGGATTTTCTATCTTCAAGAGTAGCCTTCTTTTCTAAAGTAATAATGTGTTTCTCTATAGTAAGTGCCTCTTTCATGTTTTCTGTTAGAGTTGGTTTTGCAGCCCTATCTACAAAGATAGCTATATTTGAAGGTAAAGCTGTTATATACCATTCGCTTCTGATTTTCTCACTAGGTTTGGAGGTAGTTGGAATCTTATTCAAGAGTTTATTAAATCGTGAATTGAACTCTTTTATAGGTTCTATGGATTCTATCCTAAGATTTGAAAGATCATTGATTAACATCGCTATAGATCTGTCATCACCGTATTTAGTCAAGAACTGTTCTTGAAAAATGTTCCAACTAGTAATGGATCCTGAGGGTAAGGAAAAATACCAAGGCCCAGCTGATCCTTGCAAGGTATAAGGGAAAAGCCTAACCACAACATCTTCCTTTGTAACTCCTTTCAAATTAATTTCTAACATAAAATTATTAATGTGCTCATTGGCGGGTATCCCTGTATTTGGATTAAATTTCGGCAACCATTTTTCGGGATGTGCTAGCAGTTGGTTTAATGGTGCAAGAATGGTGACTGCACCAAGATTATCCCATGGATTCTGAGCCATTGTAGAACTAGTACTAGATGATAGTGCCGATGAAGTTCCAGATGATTGGGAAGGAGCAGATATTGAAGTTTGAGGGGGTTGAGATGTTGAAGTTCCAGATCCCTGTTGAACAACAATTTGTAATGGAGGAGTGGATGGTTGACTTTGCAATGGAGAAGATGAAATGGAAGATGATGATGAGAAAGTTTCACTATCAGCTCCTTCAGGTGTTTTCCTTGCCTGTTTCCTTTTAGGTAAAGGCAACTCAGTAGGTTCAATACCAAGCTTTCCACTCTGAAGTCTGGTGAGGGGGTGAGAAGGAACAAATTGCGAAGTCAAATTGCCTTGAGATACCTCATATTTCTTTGGTGATATTAAGAAGCCTTGAAGTTTATGGATGAGAGATTGTACTTCAAGAGATTCAGGACTTAATTTATCTGAGATATGTTGGGGTTGAGCAGTGGTAGTTGTGCTCTCTTCTTCTCGTTTGGAGACTGGAGTTCCAACATGCAAAGGAGAAGTCAGAGGTGAGGTGGAGGGAGGTTTACTCTCAGAATGGGTTGTAGGTTTGGGTTTGCTTGCCATTCACAGTTCATGCCCTCCTTCTAGCGCCAAAAATGTTGACGCCTTGAAAATCGCTACATCAACATTGGGGAAAACCACCCGGTCCGGACCTTAAAGGCAGCTCCTTTTCCGTTTGGTGTGGTGGCTCCGACTGGATATAATGGGACCAGTTTCCCAATGATTTGTAAATAGGATGGATAAGTGGTTGGTTTTCTATTATCTAATGATAATGATGGATGATTTATTCTAAAATGCAGAATAATAAACAACTAATCTATCCCGGGAAATTTCAACTTTAGTGCAAATTTTGATAATTCTTATTTACAAATAGGCATATAGATGACTCCATTTATAAATAAAAACATTCCTTCATATGATAATTACTTTGTTCAAGTAGTTGAACAAAGTAATAATTAAAACATTATTACAATATTCTTCATATATCATTGACATAAATATGATTGAAAGAATAACATTCCTTAAACATTCAATAGTGATAAGTAAAAGGACTGTTGTTGAAACTCATACATATATCAAATGATAGCAAAATTAAATAAACGTTGATTCATATAAAAGAATGGAGAAAAGACATAGATAATAGTACCATATGTAATTTGAATCCGTTCTGACATCAATCGCATTCAGATTCCATCTTCCAACTTAGAAATACTCTCACAAAAAGCAATAGTGCATATCTCATCAAAGTGTTCTTCATCAAAATTTAGAATATAGGTCCACTCTTCATAAAAAATATATATCGAAAGCACAATAGTGCAACATCCGATCCAAGTTTTGATACAAAAATTGAGAACCCTTTCTAAAGACATGAAAGGGTCTATAAATACTATCTATGCTAACTAACTATGAAATACAAATGCTATGAGGTGGTGTGATCAAATCATGAAAATCTCCTTGAAATAGGCATGCTTGCAGTTGGTAAAATGATTCACTGTTTCGGCCAATCATCCTTTAGTTTGAGCTAGCATATAGCTAGCATTTGTTGCAATTCTAGAGGGTGACTCAAAGGTGAATGTAGTTGGGCTGAATACGTAGCATCATGAATTTCAGGAATCACATAACCGATTGCATCGGTTAAACATTTCAATGATGCCTTTTGACTATGCGGCTTAACCAGGAAGAACCAAAAGGCGTCCCAAGTTAAACTTTGGATGCCTGCGATTAATCTCTCTTTCTTTTCTAAATCTTGCTTGCATGATTTCTCCAATGCTTTGGTTGATGGTAATTTACCTAGAGTGCATTCTAAAATCAAATTAGACAGATAAAGAGTATCATTAATTAATTCAATCAAATTACCAGTGGCTGATCTACATCTTGAAGTTGCCCTTTCTGCCTTCATCAATTGGGATTGCCATTCTAGGAAAAGAATTTCCTTGTGTGATTCTAGAATTCGAGGCAGATTTGCAGCTTGCCCTTCATTGGTTTCTTGCCAAGCAAGAAAGTTTGTCAATGTCTCATCGGCCTGCTCCAAATTTTTCCTTGCGTCAACTGATTTTTCAATCATTGATGAAGAAATTTCACAGAGAGGCTCAGCCAGAGAAATATTATGACATAGTAAATTTAACTGTTTAATCAATTCCTTATTGATTTGGAGAGCTTCGGATCTGAACTCTACTGCTTGGGGAAAGCTTTTGAACTTTTCTATTTGTTCTGATAGTTGAGCGATTTGCTCATCTTTCGTTTTTCTCAATTGTTCATTCATTGACTTTGGCTTGGCCAATGCTAGGGATAATTCTTTTTGTTTCTATACTACACTTTGGTCTATTCTCTACTTCTCCTTGAGCAATTGCTCATTTAGCTGGTTATTTGATTGTTGTTGCGCTACTAACTGTTGTTCTAATTGCTCTATTCTTTGCTGCCTTTCGGATACCTATGCTTCCAATGGAACAATTGTTTGATCTTTTTCTTTGAGTAAATTTCTAACTTCTGATGCTTTATCCACTGTAGCTGCTGAGTATGCCCTTGCATATTGGGAGAGTTTTGTAAGGTCTTCGGAAGGATTAATTTCTTCTCTCCATACCACATTAGCCATTTCTTTTTGTGCGGGTAAAAGAGAATATTGATCAAACTTCCTCTTTTTCCTTTGTCTTTTTACTACAGCCTTATGCTTAGGACTGTAGAAGACATCTAAAGGTGGTATGTCCTCTACATGTAGGATGATTTCATCAGATGGATTTTCTAGAATTATCTCCATATCTTTCTGAGTGATGGATGGGCTGCTGGTTCCTTCATTTTGAACCGTATTAGTTGTTGTTTCATGACCAGTTGTCACTTCAAGCATGCTGAATCCCTGCAAGGTCTCAATATTTCTTATTATGGAATCGAATTTTTGCCATTCTTTAAGAAACTTGGGAACAATTTGAGTATGTGTATCCATAAGTTGGCTATCCTTTCCCTGTTCCTGTTCCCGTTGTTGTTCCCGTTGTTGTTCCTGTTGCTATTTGGATATATTTTCCACATCAGAGGCCTTATCAGTAACTATTTATTCAGCTTGACCAAATTATTGGACTATAGGAGCTATGACTAAGAGGTCTAAAGGCAGAGTTTGCAACCTCTATTCTCTAAGCCTATTAAACACTTCTAATCCTTCATCTTGATATTTAATTCTGGCCAATGATTTAACTTGAAATAAAGACTTGGCTGAGAAAAATAGATCATCGAAATCATCCTTTTCATGATCGAACTTTGCAAGTTTAGCTTGTTCAAGAACATTATAGGCAACTTTCCTTGGATCATATTGTCTATTGGGAATTGTTGCAAGATTCAACATTTGTATTTTTTCTGCCTCCTTTTCTGCATGTTTGTAATCATGAAGAGTGAAAACACTACATCTTAAAGGGAATATAGGCCATGCCTGTTTCTTGGAATTTCTAAGGGTTTTGGATGTTCCATCTATTGTTATTTGATAGGCCAATTCCCGAGCTAATAGTTTATCAGGCACATACAGAGGAAGGACATGGGATTTTGTAAGGCTACCAAAAAGCCTTATATAAGTGAATTTTTCTTCCCCAACCAACTGCCTACCACTGTCAAATCTGTTTCTGCTTCCGGGGATATCCTGAGAGCAGGCTTATAAAAAATGGAGTAATAAATAGGCACAATAAAACTGTTGCAGATTTTGTACAAATGATTTTTGTAATTGGCCTTCCATAACTGATCATGATAAATATGGATTGGTTGAGGGTTTGTCAGGGTCCATCTCCATCCGAGAAATGGAAATTCAGAATTGAAACAAACAATATCCATAATGAATGCACTGTAATAGAATGGGGGAATGGTCCTAGTAGTTTGATATGCATTTGCTCTATATTCTAGGATTGTTGTGGCTAATTTGTCAGATAAAATATTGGCCCAATCCATTACATAGCCATTGATTGCTGCCTCCATTAGAGGGACCATTTCTATAGTAAACTTAGCAGAGTCATGTATTCCCCACATTCTACACATCATTGCTCTGGCATAACAGTAAGGAGAAGCCAATGAGTCTACAGAGTACTTACCCGATGATTCGTGCTTGTGCTTCTTGGGAAAATGTCTCCACTGCTTAATCGGGGCTGATTCTGACTCGTTTTCTTTCACAAATGCTTCAAGGAAGGCTTTGTTGTACCACTTTTCAGGTTCAGGTAAGTGATACATTTTCCTTAGATCATCCGGCTGAAATGAGCCGAATAATCTCCCGTCATTCGTGCAAAAGGTTCTGTTTGTGACTGGAATTTTTTCCACCGCCCATATCACGACGTCAGTATATCGAAGGACCTTAGCTCGCGCAGCAATTCTGTGAAGAAAGGAGCATGCTAACTCTTTAAGAGTTCCTTCAGACTTATCATTCGAATCAGCCGTGGCCTCTTCTGATAGTTCTTCGGGTTCCTCCATTTCAATTAGATTATAGATACTTTCCCAGCTAGTATTTCCTAGTCCGAGACATGTTGTGTCTGATATTAATCCCTTTTTTCTTGGTCTGGGATCTTTGGCTGGCTGGGCTGCCACTACAAGAGCTGCTGCTACGGATTTCTTTGATTTCTTTCCCATTTTGCTTCAGATTTCTGTTTTCAGTGAAATTCTGCACAAGCGATTGAAAAACAGTGATACAGAGAAATGCTGCAACAGACCAATATGATAATGGAAAAGAGTTATGTCGATTAGCAGGTGATAATGAAATATAGTTAAAGGTTGTCGCAGGTGAAATCTAAAGAAAAGATCTACCCTTAACTGCTTCATTGAATAGCCGTTTATCTTGTCAATCATGGTAAAGAAGGTTTTAAATGCCCATCATGTCGCTTATATGCCAAATGATTAATTGAAGTGTGCCTTAGATTTGTTTGATGAATGATCAGTGATAAATCACAAATTGGTGATCGGGAACATCCAGGGAAAGGCTTTAACATTTGCTTTGAATATCTTCAATCTCCGAAAGGTGATATGATGCATGCAAACCAACATATCTTCGAGATGCGCGCCTAATAAATATATCGCAATTGGGAATGGACTGAGGCTTTACTGTTTTGTCAATGCGATTTCATCGATTGCTGATTGCGATATTCTTTATCGCATCGGAGGATTTGAGCATGTCTTCATTTATGTATGTTGTTGCCTTCGCCGATTTGCTGATTGTGATATGCTTTATCGCATCGGAGGATGTGAGGGGTTTCATTATAATATGCTTGGCATTTGGCTTCTCCGATCTCCCATTGCGATTGCCTTTTCGGATCAGAGAGAATGGATGAGACTTTACGTATGTTTCTTTTGTTATTGTGATATGCGATCTTCTGATCGCTTTATCGCAATAACGAAGAGTTTTATAATATATATTTTTTAAAAATTACACTTTCATTTCCGTTCAAAAGGCTTTTAAAATGATTGGTTTACCTAAGGCCTTTTAATACCAATTTTATTTACAGACACGCAAATCTTATTAAAGGGACCCATTTCTTATTTAAATTTTATATAAAGATTTTAAAGAAATGGGGGGTTGTTGTTTAGCACAACAGAGCCATACATTATTAGTCATAAAACATGCTCATAACCAACATATAACCAACAGATAGAACATGGGATATTTCAACCATAAATACCACATATAAATAATTATAAATCCATCAAATACAAGAGGAAAGAAGCTCTTATTAACATATGCAAAATGCAGCCAGGTCTGGGACTTCCACAAACCACCCGACCATAGACTAGGCTGAACCAAATCTCTCTTTCAGCCAGTCACCCCCGTGCCATATTCCAAGCATGAATATGGGATCTCATAGAAAAATCCATCAAAACAAAACTAGGGTTCCCAGAGGCCAAACCACCTCAACTCTCAACCAGTGATTCCACCTCATGGTTGGACATCACTAGCCATCTCCAGATTAGTCTCTACCCAAGTTTTCCAGGGCTCCAAAGCATTTGTTCCAACCAAGGCTCCAGGACTAGTAACTCAACCCACATAAGCTTTCGGGCTCTAGAGTGTTTGTCCAACCAAGGCTCCAAGACTAGTAATTCAACCCACCAAGGGCTCCAAAGTGTTTGTCCAACTAAGGCTCCAAGACTAATATCTCAGCTAAGCTATTACAAGGCTCCAATAACTAATAACTCAACCCACATGCAAAGAAACATGAGAACCAACCAAAAAACAAAAGGGAAAGACTCCCACAACACCATGGCTATCCAAGAATTTTCAAGGCTAGGCAAAACCACTATCAATCTAGGAAATCCTCCATGCCAATGACAACTCATAACCAAGAAACCACATGCATGTGCCATGCATGCCAAAACTATGAAGGAAACCATACATGCAACTCGATACCTGCAAAGAAATCCAGTTGTAGTTGTTGATCACACTATCCTCTTGCACTCTCTTTCTTTTCCTTAGCCGTCTTACTCCAAATCTCAAGTATGTCACACTACTCCAAGAGTGCTTCAAGAAACTTTAAGTGTCCAAGAGTATGAGAGACAGAATAGAAGAGAGCTCCACCATAGAACTAACAAAATGTTACCAACTAATCCTCAGAAGCCTTTTTATTAATGAGGCCTCTAATTTATTCATTTTCCATTATTTTCCTTCATTTTCCTCCTTGCATGCATCATGTGACCTTTCACATTCCTTTTCTCCTATTTTTCCATTATTTTCATAAATAAATGCCAAATAATGTCACTTGACTTTTCAAAGTCTTTGTCATTGCCTTTGTCATTTTCCTTAGCCATAATAAACCGAAATGAACGCCCATTAGGATGCTTTTTCCCATCATTCAGCTTGGAATACATGTCCCATGACCTTGATCTTATATTTTTTACATGGATTTTTAACCAGGGTTGTTATATGGACACAACAAAGAAAATCGAGATCGATTTGGATGGTCTTAGGCAACAAATGGTTAATTTGTGAGTGGTCATCAATTCTTTATGTTTAGATTTCTCTGCTAGTATA
This sequence comes from Pinus tabuliformis, assembly GCA_031772625.1. Taxonomy (NCBI): domain Eukaryota; kingdom Viridiplantae; phylum Streptophyta; class Pinopsida; order Pinales; family Pinaceae; genus Pinus; species Pinus tabuliformis. The sequence goes on along the minus strand of CM062818.1, from coordinate 1,720,273,727 downwards.
TCTAAGGGATGCTCTGGTAAGATGTATTTGTTGGATTTGAATCTATCTCTTTCAAAGGAAAACAATCATGGTATCTAATCTAGTGCAAACTATTTCAATTTTGCAATGTACTATAAGTTTTGTAAGACCTTATAATTCTTCTGGAGAATATACACCTCCAAAGACCATGTGTTTCTTAGGCTAGTAAGCAAGGAAGTAGATAAGGACAATAATAGTGTAGACAAGGGTACAAGTATAACTAACCTCGATAAAGCTTCTATGTATAACTAACCCATTGTATAAATTACGATCCAAGCATATAATTTTGATCTATAATTTCTTTTATTGTAATTATATATATATATAACAAACTTTTAAATAAATGTTTCTTTAATTGATAATATTTATAGAGTACATTTTCATCGAGAAAATTAGTTTAATATATACCTTCTAATTGAAGTTACACTATGTTCTCAAAAAATAATTATAACATAAATTATCTTGAAATGAACTACATTTTGCCAATTAAACTAATTGAAATGGAAAATGGAAAAACATCTAGCAAACAAATGAAATTAAAGTGTATTGTGCGTAAAAATGAAAATTATTTTGGGTAAGATATTTTTTCACGGACTTAACCATATTATTCTAAACTTGGATATTGTTCTTATTTTTATGCATTTTTTCAAAATTCAAAAACACTTATGAGTATGTCTTTTCAACCTACTAATTACAAAATTCATTTTATGTGGGTTTTCAATTGGTAAAAATGAAGATTATTTTGGGTATGATTTTTTCACAAAGTTAACCATATTATTCTAAACTTAGATATTGTTTTTATTTTTATATATTTTTTTCAAAATATAAAAACACATAATTGTTAGTATATCTTTTCAACCTAATACTTGCAAAATTAATTCTATGTGGGTTTTCAATCCTCCCATTTAAAATATCTCTACATCTTTCCTAACCAATTTACTATAAGTTGAAGATTCAAAGTTATTATTATAAAACAAAAAAACATGAACTCTCACATTTCTTTTATTCTTCAAAAATTTTATCAATTCTAACATAATAATGAATATCATTATGTTATATATTTTTCTCTACATTTATTTCTAATTCAGACTTAATATGAATGATCTCAATTTCACCCCTCTTCTTTACTCATTCATGAATTCTTCTTTGCAATTCATGCCTTTCTCTCATTACCATTGTCCTTCCACCTCGACCAGCCATGTGTATAATTGTTGTACACCAACCCAACAAATTTTGAGTTTATTATCCATTGCTACCAAAAACTTGTCTCCATATGATACCAAATACTATATAAAAATACAAAACAATCCTTTTTAACTAGAGTAAATCAAGCTTAAATTATATTATACAATTAACAAAAATATTACCCACAAATTGTTTATAATTTAGTCATTTTCATTATCTAAATATGTATACATACACACATTCTTGCAACTTCATACTCCACCACTCCTTACATATAATCCATGGCCTCCACGAATCTCTAGATTATTATTAATGACATTCTCTTAATTATTAATTTTCAAACCATTTTCCTTCTTGAACATTGTTAGATTACTATGTAATCATTTTAACTAAATGAGTTGTCATGCTGACATATTTGTTTTTAAATCGTAAGCATTAACGTCACCATGCAATTACAAGTAGCTCCTATGATCACATGTGGCCATGGTGGGTTAGTTGTGTGTTATAATCATGAACCTAACCCTGATGCTTACATCAGGTACCCCTTTCATAGTTTGTTGTGACTTAAGAAAAGGAGCCTCAACGTGCCCAAAATGTTTTAATATATTAATACAACACACCAACTACAACATATGCTGGTGTTGATGGGCACTGGTGTCTCAAAATATTCGTTGAATAATATAGCATCATGGTTAGTACTTTCCTACAAATTTTATTATTTTAATGTATAGTCTATAAGAGTATGGCAAGCATTTATATTTTCATAAATATCCATTAAAATAATATGATCTTAAAAGGATAAATATGTTGTTAGAAAATACTTTTATAAAATATTCATTAACTGTTTTGATATATGTTTTTAAGTGAATTTTGTTTTATTATTATATAAAATATTGATTAAGAAATTAAATTGTAATATAAAAGTAGTATTTGGTTTATATATAACTTTAAAGTTAAATATTAAAGTATATGATCTTATTGCAAATAAATTTAAGGATGATTATAAAGGATATTAGTTTTTTTATGAATACTATTTACATTAAAATTAATTTATGATATTAAAATAAAATTTAAAATTGTTTTTGATTGAGTAAAAGTTGATTTTTTAGATATAATATGATAGGTTAGTGGCCCAAGGCTCAAAGACGTCTAACTAAAGTGACAATTTGTTCTTTTATGAATTACTAATAAATTATTCCTTGAATAATACAAATGAATCAAATCCTATTTCTGAAAAGTAACTAATAATTATTATCCTCATTACTAATTAATAAGTGAGTTATAAGTGAGTTATGATAATATATTTATTAAAATAATATAATATTTTTTAAGATAATAATTGACACCTTTTTATTAATATTTACTGAAACTTTTATATAAATTTATTTTAATTTTAAACTTATTATATAATAAGAGAAATCAAATTCATCAGATTTTATTTTATAATAAAAAAACACATTACTAAATGACTAAAATTGAAATATTTTTTCCTCAAAATTTTATTTTAAATGTCATTTATATTTTATGTCAGATATATTTAATAGAAAATAAATTATACACCTTTCAGAAAATTTTAAATTTTATAAAAAATTTCAATAAAAAAAAACATCAATTTTGAATTTAACTCATTTAGAATGGATTCAAATCAATTATAACTAGTCATTTTAAGCCCAAAGTAATCAAAATTAATAGGTTAACCAGTTTTATACCATTGTACTTCATCCCAAAAATATCATAAATTTAGATAATTATTTACATTGATTTGATTTTAAGTTATGATACGGGTAATTTTTAAACTTTGCAAGTCATTGAAAGTATCAATATAAGTATCACTATTGTTATATTAGGTATACCTATTGTATTTGGTATAATTTATTTATATTCGTTCTTGCATTACCATATACATCAGAAAACTTGTATATTTGTATTTTTCTGGTTTGAGCATACATGTATGAATATATTTTTATATTAAAATGTAAAAATGTTGTATATATAATTTAATTCAAAATTAATTGGTTTGATAATTAGTTATATTTTAATAATATTAATATTAGTATATATAAATATTTTTTTATAATTGATAATTAAAAAAAAATTATGATTAAAATTAAAGTTTGAATTATTTTATTATAAATAAGTGAATCAAGATTTTAAATCAAATAGAAGAAAATTGGTGTAAAAAAATAAATTTATTTATATATCATTAAAAAAACTAGACCAAGAATAAAACAATTAATCTTTTGTCCATCTTATTTGAGATAAACAATATTTTCAAATGCTATACAGAAAGAAGCTATTTAGGGATCTAAGACTACCCATATAGTTAGAGATCTAAGACTACCCATGTAGTTAGAGCTAGATAGAAAGGAAGCAAGAGAGCTTCTACTCTTATATATATAAACCAAAAAAGAGAAAAAACTACCCGTGCAAAAGATCAGTGGGAGGGAATCTTGACAGGTTCATTCTTACCCTATGTTGGAGTGTGCTTAGAATGTGCAAATTCCAAGCCATTAGCCTTTTTAGCTACGATTGAAAGTTTGTGGTCAACTACTTTGCTTTGAAGCTATATCTCATCCAATTAGAGGAAATTCTCTTGATAGGCTTCTTTTTTTCTCGTAACACCTTACACATGAGAGTTTTAGATTACTAATAAGTGTCCAGTATTTTAAAGTATTTGATATTTTGGACCTTGGTGTTACTAACGTCAAGAACCTAGGGACTAATTTCTTTATTCACTTCAACTTCTAGAAGAAACCCACTTTCCATTCTCGCTTCCACCTCTACAAACTCAATTTCATCCTTGTGTGGACGAATCTGGGCTTAGAAAGCCCTTGCGAATACTAGAACCTTCTTTTTGAGCATGGGATAGGGTCAGTCAGTTGCTCCCACACCAACTCTAATGACTTTGACCACTACGAGTCATAGTTCCTAATAGAATGAAAAAAACACTCATTTTTATAATAGTGATAGTTTATGAAATGGTGATGATGATGATGATTGACATCCATCAAGACCATTTTTTTCTATTGGACCTTAAAACGGTGAGATATTACTTGATTTTTTTAGAATTTTATTTATGTGATCAAAAGAATTAAGCGAAGCATTCTAAGATTAACATAGTATTGTTGAATTAAAAGGTTACCAAGGTTAGTAGCATGATAATTCTTTTAAAATTGAAAACTAATTTGGATATACAATGGACAATTTAAAAAAGAAATGTTCTTCATATTCAATCTTCTTAGTGTCACAAAAGTAATATATTATTTTATCTCTAGAATATTTTGGAAATTAGCTAACACACAATTTCACTATGAAAGTTATAAAAAAATTACTCTTATTTTAAAAATATTTTTTTCTTTATAATATTTTAACAATATTATAAGCATACACATGCTATAATGAGTTTATTTTAAATGTATAAATATCTAATTTCATTAAATTATATATTTATTTTGTGTGTATTTTGCTCTAAACTTTTTATTGCTTAGCTAAGAGTTTGTCTTTCTTGGACGTAAGGAAACATAAAGAAGTTAACGGCTCAAAACCTAAAAGCACTTGATACGAATGAAACCCTACCTTTTACAAACAACCAATACATAATTCCAAGTGATGTGATTTTTCTCAACCAATAATAACTATCCCAAGGTGAATTTGACAATTAAATTATAATAAATTGTAATACGATATATAAACCTATGTAATACGTTGTGGGGTTTCATGCCGTTGGTGTAATATAATCATGAACCTAGCTTTCAGGGCTACATCACGAACCACTTTAAAGGACCTTTTCTTATTTGTTGTGACATAGCTTTTATGAAAGGACGTTGAACATCTACGAAATGTTTTCATCGTTCTAAACTATCCATACACGACACCAACCACAAACTATTATTATTGAGAAGTGGACTTAATACACACTTGTTTGAATGCATCATTTTCATAAAATATTCATTCAAATAATATAGGCATCATGGATATTATTTTTCTAAAATAATAAATATTTTGACAGATAATTTGACAGATAATGTTTATGATTCTGATTAAAAAAATGTATGTAATTTTTAATTTTTAAAATATATATAATAAATAATTAAATTTGATATATTTAGTGAATATTTTTATTTAAAATAAAATAAAAATAATATTATGTTTTAGGGATAGTGTAATTGGTGATCAAAGTAATGTGAAATCTGTACAAATTGAGAGATCTAAAGTTTAAATTTTTTTGGTTGTGCCCGGTTTATGGAAAAGACAATAAATAGTAAACCCTGAGAGGTTCACTAGTAATTACATGTCAAGCGGGCTGCTAGATTTCTCTGACATACTAAAAAAAATATCATATACTCATTAAATTCTCAATATATATATATATATATATATATATATATATATATCCAATACATTTATGCCATATCATATATACTAACTATTACTATTGTGTAACTAAATATATTTTTTTCGGTAATGAGAAACCCCCGCTTATGGAAACGATAAATAGAACTTTTTTTAGGATATTACAACATAGTCATGTCATGCGAATGGAACGCAGTGGGGAGGTTATCATTAAACTCTCCCAACCACCAAGGCTATACATCATTCACAATGTAGCTAAATATATATCATATACTATATTATTATATTTATATTTTATATAAAATTGTCATATAATTTTCACAACATCATAAATTTTAAAATAAAAACAGAGTTTTAAAATAAATATACATTCATATACCATATTATACTCATATTATATACATATTTATATTATATACATAATGTCAAAAAAAATCTTCATAAGTTTGGAAAAAAAATTCAATTAACAAAGTTTTTCCATTAGTTATTTCTTTAATTGCTTTTATCTTTTATCTCTTTCTATCCTGTTATTTATTTTCATATTTCTAATTTAATCATTATTATGTAATAAAAAATCAATTAAAATGATACCCAAAAAAATTTAATATATCACAAAAAACAAATATTTATCTAATATTTTATACTATCAAATAGGTGAACAATTATAATTAGATATAACTAATGTAAAGTTAATGGAGTTGGGGCGGAGGGGTTTTTGAGGTTTTTTTGCGAGAGTGTGTTATGAGGTTTTTCATGGGGCGAGGTCTTTTCACATTAACTAGAGGCACATATCTCATTTCTCTATGATTTGGAGAGCATACATTATTATCACTCAAAAAATGATCACCTAGACATTTCCTACTAGGTTGATCGAAGTACACCATGAAGCACAAATTTGACACATTAAAATCCACTTTCCCCTTAGGAAATAAATTAGCGAATCATTTTCCTAAATTATTTCTCATTAAAATCAAAGAAACCCCATTAGAATAATTAAATAAATCATTGATGATCTATTATTCTCTCAGAATAATTATTAAATCATTATTTATTATTTCTAACGAGTTTTTGACTTCACCACTCAGGAATAATTAAATAAATCATTATTTATTTATTATTCCATATTTAACCCATATTTATCTCCAGATATAATTATTAAACCATTATTTAATAATTATTTCAAATTTGTTTCGACTTTATTTCCTTAAAGTAGTTAATAAATCGTTTTTATTTCTTAATTACTTTAACCATTTTCTTTAATCAACTCAATTAATCATTTTTTTTAGTTGGTTTACTAAATAAAGATATTTGATAATTTCAAATATTTTTTTCCCTCTCTTAAATATATTAAAATATTCCTAATGGCTAATCTTCATTTAGTCTAACATTTAGTATGATTATTTTAAATGTAGATCTTTCCTAATATTTTAAGATAAATAGAGGGGTTTTCTCCTCCTTCTACACACGACCATTCTCATTATCCTCATTATTGCCTTGTTACATTTGAGCTCCCATTTCGAATTTCAAACCATCACCACTTCTTTTTTCCCGTTACATCCATTAGGGGAGAGAGAGAGAGAGATGAAGTTGAAGCGTAGAGTATTCAAGGACCCATACCACGAAGGGGGATTTGTAGATCCAAGTCTGCACATTCTCCTCACTAGGTGTATTCTTTTTTTTTTTGTCAACTAAGAGTGGAGCATTCCATTAATCGAAAAAACAAGATTACATATCGTACACATATTTACAAGTGTAAAGAACAACAAAAGACAGACCCGTTGATGAAAAACAAACAACAGGGTCAACAAAACCCGAAACATTACACACAAAAACAAATTTAGACGCTTCATCCCAATCTCGACATATCGCACATCTCAGTTTCCGCAAGCCGCCAACACTTGATGCCTGCAAAATGCGAGAGTTAACCTCCACCGTTCGATCAAACCTTTGATCTGATGGTCCACAGTCCATCGTAGCATTGCAAACCTCGGCACATCACAATATCGCAAAACTGGTTTTATCGCTGACCAGACTCTTTTACTGAATGTGATTTGAAATTAAATCTCCATTGTCAATCTGGTTCTTGATCCAATGGTTTTCGCGCATTGTACCGGGAACTTGCATGCCACTTAACCGCTTCCCAGAGCCGATATATATTATGAACCTTGGTCTATAAAGCTTCAAGTCTGCCCACCGCCAACACTTGATTCCTATGAAATGCAAGAGTTAACCTCCGCCGTTCAATCATCCCTTTGATATGATGGTCCAAATTCTATTGCAGCATCACAAAACTCGGCACATCGCAATATCACAAAACTAGGTTTCATACTGACCAAACTCTTTTACCGAATGCAATTTGTAATTAAATCTCCATCGTCGATCTAATTGTTGATCCGACGATTGTTGCACCATCACATCAAGAACTTTCACACCACTTAACCGCTTCCCGGAGCCAATATAGATTATGAAGCTTGGTCAATAAAACTTCAGGTCCACTCTAAGACTTAACCTCCAACCACTTTAAAACTCGATATCCAATCGATGGTGAATGCACTTAAATCCTATAGTCTGTGGCCATTCAACTAGCACGAGGGTTACAGATAGCTAAACCCCCGTAGTTACTTATGATGTCATTGTTTGGAAATAAGATCAACGATCAAGATTTATTGCGACACTTCAACCAGGCTCAAGGACTTCTGACCACTCCTACTCCAGCTAATCTTTTCCACCATTTATGTCCATTGATCTTACATCATCTAAACAACTCTTATGCATCGTTACCTCACCTCTTGGTCCTTCTCATCACTTAAAATTTGTGTCGTTCCTTCAACTCTCGCAAGTCTTCCTCCTGCTCATTATTCATGGTCTAGAAATACGCCATGTCTTTGGTTGCCTGTCATTGACAATCATCACACATTTTACTAAAGGGTAAAGACTCCCAATCATACTAAATATAGATTTCCTTACATAGCACCCCTTCATTTTCCAGACGATCAGCTAACATATTGGCTTTTCTTCGCACATGAACAATGCTAACGGTTCGCAAGTGGGAATGAATACACTGAAAGACCTGCGAGAGCCTCCTGTGTTTCGACACTTTTCCAGGTGCCATTCCATTACACATTTTCTTGGCCGCATTGATAACCAATTCAGAGTCAGCTTCAATGATGGCGTTGTGTAAATTTAACTCCATCAGGATTTCCAGGCACTGCTCTAAGGCCATGAGCTCCGCCATGTTATTAGTGGTAGTCCCCAAATGATTGTGAAAGATATCCTTTATGCGCCCCTGCTCATCTCTTATGACACTGCCAAATCCAGCCATCCCTGGGTTGCCCTTAGAGGCCCCATCTATATTGATTTTCCAAAAACCATGAGGAGGAGGTTGCCAGATATCTTTACCAGCAGTTGTTTTTCTCACACCCTTGACAGTGCCTTGGGGAACCAGAGAATGGAGACCCAATTGCAGCATTATGCGAGTATCCTGGGGTGAAGGAGGGCCCTCAGGAAGTTTCCACATAAGGGCTCCTACTGTATCTTTTATCTGTCGTAAAATTTGGACAATGATGTTCTAGGTCAAGCCTGTTTTGTTCTTGAAAATCCTACCATTACATTCTTTCCAGACATCCCAGATGATAAAGCTTGGAACTAGAGTCCAAGACCTATTAATGTTTCATTACCTGAGAAGTCTTTCCTCCCATTCTTCAAAGTGTTGGTGGTGTTGCGTATGTCCTTGTCAGTTTGCCTGAAGACTGAGGCTACCCAATCACACAGGGTAGAGGTGAAGGGGCAGAGGTTTACTAAATGTTCCATCATCTCCTCCTATAAGCACATAGATGGCATTTGGATGGGCCAAAAAATCCCCTTTTCAAAATATTCTCCCATGTGAGAATTTTCTTTTGGTGAACCAACAACATAAACAACTTGATTTTCATCCATTGCGAGTTCTGCCAAAGGTCATTCCAAACTTTATCATGGTTTGGATAATCAAAACCTAGGGCCATGCATTTAGCTTCTTTGAGGTTAAATGTGCCTTCGGTGTTTCAACCCCAGCTCAGTTGGTCAGACGAGGATGACACCAAAATCTTCCTCTGCTCCAAGTTAAGAGCAAGGGAATCCACCAGGGCCTTCAAAGGACTCTCTTCACTATAACCAAGATTCTTCCACATTCTCCATTTACCATTGTCCCTTACCTAATCCCATAAGTCACTTACCATAAGTAAACCTTTGTTGTCAGTGCCATTTTTGAGAGTGGTTAGTTCTTCTCTAAATAAAATTGGTTCCTGCTTCCAGTTATCCTCCCAAAACAGTGTAAGGTTCCTAGCTTGGATCTCCCAGAAACTATGCTACTGGACAATGGCTCTATTCTCCTAAGCAAGGTTCCAGATGTGGGAGACCTTGATGAGCCCTGACATTTGGATATGATCCCTCTCCTGCCAATTATTTGCATATTTCTGCTTCCAAAGCTTGGCCCAAGGGGTTGTCGATTCCTTGAGCCACCTCCACCAAAGTTTGGCTCCTGAAACTCTATTGAGGATTTCAAGGCCATGAAGCCCCAAACCACCATGGGCCTTAGGTTTGCAGAGCTTTTCCCAAGCTACCAAAGCCTAGTTCTTTTTCTCTTCCCCTTTGCCCCAAAGAAAATCTCATTGAATACTCCTAATTTATTGCATAACTCCTTCAGGAGCAGGAAGAGCTGAAACCATGAAAATGGGTATAGCCTGCATGACAACGTTTGTAAGCATAAGACTCCCTGCAAAATTCAAAGGATTGTAGGTCCATTTCCTGACCTTTTCCTGAAGTTTATTAGTTTCTGGCTCCCACACTCCCTTACTCAAAGGTTTTTCATTAAGATGCATTCCAAGGTACTTGGAAGGTAACTGATCCCTTTGAAACCCGAGAATTCTAGTGAGTTTCCTCTGAATAGCAATGTCACTGTTGAAGAAAAACACCTTTGATTTGTCAAGGCTTACCTCTGTACCAGCTGCCAAAGCAAAGTCATTCAGGATTTGTTTGAAAGCTCTGGCTTCCTTGACCATACGAATGCCCTGCAGCATTGTGTCATCAACAAATTGTTGATGAGTAGAAGTAGCACCATCCAGGGTAAGTTTCAGACCCTAGATTCTTCCTTCAGCATTTTCCATTTTCATTGCTCTACCTAGCCTTTCTATCATGAGAACAAAGAGGAAGAGGGATAGCGAATCCCCTTGTCTGAGACCCCTAGAAAGCATAAAGGTTCTAGAGGGAGAGTCGTTAATCAGAATAGAGAAGCTAGCTATGGATACAAGGGCCATAACCCATCTTGTCCAGTTACGGTCAAAGCCACAAGCTCTTACCACTGCCTTGATGTAAGACCAGCTTAGCTTATCATAAGCTTTCGCTAGGTCCAGCTGCATGATCATGCCAGATTGCTTATTACTCTTAAGAGAGTGTACCACCTCGTGAGCTTATATGATGTTGTTGAGAATCCGTCTTCCTTCCACAAAGCCAGTTTTCTCCTTTGAGATGAGAGTAGGAAGAAGAGGCTTGAGCCTGTTAGCGATCACTTTGGAAATAATTTTGTACACCACATTACATAAGGCTATGGGTCTGAATCTATCTGGTGTCATAGCTTTTTCCTGCTTTGGAATCAAAGCTATGAAAGAGGCATTAAGAGCTTTGAAAATAGTTTTGGATCTTCTAGATTCTTCCACAACATCAAGGATATATTATTTGATTGTTTTCTAGTAAGCTTTGAAAAAGTCCACATTGAAACCGTCAAGGCTAGGAGCTTTCCCATTTTGCATCTCATTGATAACTTCACTAACCTCCTCTTCAAACACTGGCCTATTAAGATTGTGGTTGTCTTCCCTGGTTACAAGCTTAGGAATGAACTTTGTGAATTTGTTAATGAACCGAGATCTATCGACGAGAGGCTCCTCTGCTATGCTAAGGAAGTGTTGAACTAGGACAGATTCCATTTCTTTGTGAGAGACGAGCTCTTTCCCTTGAGAATCTTTAAGTTTTGAAATTATGTTATGAGATCTGTGATCCAAGGCTGATCTATGAAAAAACTTCGTGTTTCTTTCTCCTTCTCTAATTCACTACACCCTTGATTTATGTCTCCAAAAAATCTCCTTTTGCATGCACCAATCCTCCCATTCGTTCTGAAGAGAGTCAGCCTGAATTTTTTGTTCCTCGGTAAAACCTTCTAAGATGATGATCTGATTAATCTCTTGGAGTTTTTTCTCAACTTCCCTTTTGGCTTTAAAAATATTACCAAACTCTCTTTTGTTCTAATCTTTAAGCCTAGATTTGATGTGTTTAAGTCTATGCTACAACATGAACATTTTAGTGCCTTGAATGGGCATATCTTTCGTCCACCATTTGTCAATATTGTTAGTGAAGTCAGGGTGAGAGAGCCAGACATTTTCAAACCTAAAAGGTTTGTTCCTTGGTGTACCCATAAAAGTAGCTTCAAGCTAGACAGGCCAATGGTCTAAGCCTCTGAAGGGAAGGATTAAAGCTGACATATCAAGGTCTGTGAGAAGGAGGTCCTCTGAGATTATGAATCTATCTAATTTAGAGGCGACTTGAGAAGCCCCTCCCATCTTATTATTCCAAGTAAAAGTACGATTTATTGTTTCAGTGTCCACTAGCCCCATGTTATTCATGAAGTTCTAGAAGGCAATGGAGTCTCTGCCTAATTTTCTGGTACTACCTTTTTTCTTTGTAAGAGATCTGATCATATTTAAATCCCTTGCCAGAATCCAGGGCATATCGGGATATCTCTCTCTAAACTCCTCAAGGGAGGTGAGAAGCTTAAGTTTGTCTTCTAGTTTTTGAGGGTTGTAGACGTTAGTGATCATGTAGATCTCCTTATCACCCAAAGGTCGAATCACCAGTGATAGATAGTTCTTAGAAGCTTTAGCATCCAGGATTCCAAGTTTTTGGGGATCCCATAGAGTGAGAATCCCACCCGCCGATTTATCTGCTTTAACCTCTATATACTCATACTTGATTAACCATTTGTTGTGTATCTCTCTGATCTTTTCCATCGAACATTTTGTTTCCTGAATAAAAACCATATCTGATTTTTCTTCTTTTATTCCACTGCTAAGAGTTCTTTGTTTCCTTTTACTTCCTAGACCCCTAATGTTCCGAGTTGTAAGATTCATTAAGAAAGGTTTGTAAAGGAGTAACTGGTAAGATCCCTCATCTTACCTAAGTTAATCATAAGTTTCCCACATTCGTTTAGCACCTCATTCTGTTTTTCTCTTCCTCTTTTCCTACCCGGGTTCTTGAAAGAATGCATCCATGTATCCTCCATCGTTTTCACTCCCCTATTCTCCTAGCTATCATGGTTTCTTTTGACTCCAGAACACTTCGTTTGTGATCTCCAGAGGAAGAGATGTTGGACCTTTTCAAACTCCTCTTTTGGCAGAGAGTCTACCCCTTTGGTGATTCCCTACTTCATAAACTTTTCTAGATCTAAATCCCCCCTCTCTAGAATCTCATGCAGTTCATGGTTTTCCGTTCCAGCCTCACTTGGGATCATCTCATGGTCCCTACTGAGCTCCATAATGCTCGGCATATCATCCTTTTGTTTGTTGTTTTCTGGTATATCCTCCATTTTAGCATCCCTTTCCTTCTCAGTGGAAATATTATTTGATTCTTGTTTTGTCCCGTTGTTTTCGAATTCTTCTTCTAAGATCTTGAAACTATTGTGGCTCGATTGTCTATCTTTATTAATTTTCTTTTGGTACCGCTTGCCTCCTTTTCCTTTACCCCCAACCTTAGTAAAACCTTCGAGATCCTTGCCTGTAGTGGCTTTCGTATTTCTCTCCAGCTTGTTCAATGGGCAGTCCCTGTATAGGTGCCCGTGTTCATGGCACTTACGACACCTAAATGGGACGTTCTCATAGTCCACTGCCTACACCCATTCCTCATCATACACTTATAAAATGATTGCATCTGGAAGTGCCCCAGATAAGTCCATTTCCACACATATCCGAGCGAAGGAAGTGTATTTGCCTCTTAGAGTAGCATCTGAGATATTTATAAAATTCCCTAGCTTGTTGTTGATAGCCTTTACAGACTTCGACAGCCAATAATCTAAAAAAGGGAGTAGAGTCTTATCCATACCGGCACTGAGGTGAAAGTTTCTCGTTCTGGGACAAAGTTCATTACCCATGGTCTCATATAAAGGTCTACAAAAGCATAAAAATAGGGTCCTCCCTCGAACACTCTGTCTTTATCCCCTAAGCTTGTGAACAACACCCTGAAGAAGCCCTTGGACCCAAGGTGAAGGTTAATTTTCCCCTTTGGGTTACAGTGGTTCCTTATCCGTGCTTGCAAAGCCTTCTCTGTCGGCCAAATCCCCATAAATTTACAGATAACAACATATTCTGTCATGTGTTCTCTATGCACCTGTAGCGCTAGGTCACTTACAACAACTTGAGGAATAGTGGTCGACTTGGGTTTAAAGACCCCTGATGTACTCATAGGAGCAACTTTCTTACTACTAACCTCTGTCCTTTTCTCCTTACTAGCTTCCTCATGATTCTCTTCATGTCCTTGAGGTCTGATGGTTTTCGATTTTTCTATATTCATAGCCTATGTTACCACCTCTGTTGATTTCTTGAAGCGATGCGATCCAACTCCCTTACTTCTATTTGCAACCACTTGACTATAGGAGGGATTTGAACTCCCCCCTCCACTCTGCACCACAGTGACCAGGGACAAAACCCTAAAGCAAAACCCTAGTTTAGATTGTACAGCAAAAAATCCTCACCATGTGTATTCATTTTGATTCAATAATAATAAATATTATTCCTTTCTCATTGGGTCTCTTTCATTTCAAGTGTTGTTGTTTACTATTCTCTTTTCCATGATATATTTTGTAGGCTTTCTAACATTTATTTTGCAGATCTGAAGAACAACTACAACTATCATCTTTTGCTATTAAGGTCATTTGTCACAAATAACTTAAGTGAATTTTTTTGGTACACCTCCAAAAAATTTAGGCTAACAAATGGTGACTTCGCTGGCTCAAAAATTTAGAACATTGGTGACTTCTTTTCAACATTTTTCTTTCCCTCACTTTATATTTCTATTTTTATATTTTTACTCTTCGCTAGAAAAATCTTTGTTCTTCTAGGTTTTTGTTTCCTTTTTGCAACTCATAGGTACTGATCGTGCAAGAGACAACATTGTCTACAACAAATATATGAAGCGGGAGCCTTGGAGAACCAACACACCCTTTGGAGCAAAACCTACGTTGGTTAGTGCAGCGTTTGGGCCAATACCTGCACCACAATGCAGAAAACATGTTAGGACTTATGTTGCCCTTTTTTTCCATATTTTTCTACAATTTCCAGAATTTTGCTAGGAGTTTTTTTTATGTGTCAGGAAGGGTTTCTTCATTGTTCCTGTTCATCCCTAGGCCTAGAGTCTCTTAGTATTTTTTCTCATTTAGAGGAAGGAAAAAAACCCTTAGGGTTTAGAGTACACCTATGCCATTTAGTAGAAAATTTGCTGAGTTGAGGAGTCTATTTTGTAGAACTTTCAACCACTATTTTGTAGCATTGTTTCCATCATTTTTCAATCCTTTTTAGGCCATATTTACATCACTTTGTTTCCCTTTGAGACTTGTGTTGCATTTCTTCTTTAGGATCCCCGTTATCCTTTTTTTTGCAGTTTGATTCTTGTTATTTTTTCCAGCACTTAGCCACTTGTCTATGTTGGTTTTTTATGCATCATTTCAACAGATTTGGCCTTAGATCCCAGTCCCATAGACATTAGATATTTTGGTCTTTTAGTTTCTTTGGGTTGCATGTTGTGTCCTCATTTTTTATTATTGCTTCATAACCTTTTTGGGTGGGAAATTGTGTGTGTAATCTTATTGTTATATTAATATTCATTTTTAGTTCCATTTGCAGTTTTTACACTTTATTTCTCAGCGGCATTGGCATCATAAAACATGCTTTAAATTAACCCATCGAAACACACATTATTACACACACACACTCACAACCTAAGCGAACAATAGCTTGGTTAGAAAAACCAAGCTAAGACTTTAAACACTCCACATTAATAGCTCAACTCACATGTATTTAAGCCCACTTTGGCACAAGGGGAAAATAATCTTATAGTTAGGTTTCGGATCAATGTGATAGACTTCAAAAAACACCCATCGATCACATACATTGAGACATAGAAATTTTCCCCTGTACGGAACTTGAAATCCTTCATCATCCCACTTAAAAACTAGAGTCCCATAAGAAACCCATTTGAGAGGGGGTTAGGATTAGGTCATGATGCAAGCAATTCTCCTTGAAGCTACTGATGAGCCCCAAATTTGGTAACATTTTGGGCTCATTTGGCCTAACTACCCTTGCTCAACCCTTCATTTTTCATAACTTATGCATCATTTTTTAGTATATTTATGTCATTTGTACGAATAAGGGCAGTCACTATTCCCAGGTGGCTAACACGTGCTTATTTCAGGTTTTTTGACATTTAATGGAGCAAAACCACGCAGATGAGGGCTAGGAGACAGCCAAGATGGGGTTGAGGATTCGTAGGAGGGTTGTCCACATCATTAAATGGCCTTCCTCGGGATTTTCACCCCCAACTCCGAGCTCTGACAGCCACCACAACCAGATCTAGAAGGCAGCCAAACGGATTTTGAAGAAGCAGCAGTTCACTCCTAGTTTGGTCAGCCAAGTCCCACTGATTTAGGAGGCCAGCTTGGGGCCTCGTGATGTATAAATGAGGAGGCTTTAGCCTTCAAAAAGGACTTTTGGAAACCTTGTTGCACATTCTGGACTACGAGCTGCTAGCTCTATTTTGCTCTTTTGTAGCCATTATTGGCATGTTATTTGACTTATGATTATTATCTTTTAATGGAAAGCAGGCAGATTTGAGTTCAGTTCTGAGTTCTTAAAGGAGCCATAGCTCTCGGGGTTGGGCCCAACCTGAGAGCCTAAGGCCTCCTTCTTCTGTATTGTTATCTTTTCTTTCAGCATTATGGTTTTTATTTACATGCATTTGAAACACAGTTTGTTGAATTAGATTTCTTGGTGTGGTTAAGTAGGTCATTGGTAGAAGATAGAGTTGCTTTAGCTGTTTAGAATAAATTGAAGAGATTGGAGTTGATAAAAATTCCAGAAAAGGGTTGCTTTCACACTCATTTTCACCTCTTTCTAGGGGCTGGAATTGCAGACAGTGCTACCAACCAAAAACATTGGTTTACGAGTACATGCAATTTGTGGTGCAATATTTTTGTTCATAGAAGTTGTCCATGCGTTCAGACCTCATTGGAATATTTCCTTGCTTCAGTACTATACATGATTTTCCTTAAGAATAACGTTGTTGTTCATTGGTTCCATTAAACAGTTAGGAATGTTTTGATTATATGTAGGCCGTGGAAGATTTGATTCAGTTTGCACTGTGCAGTGCCACTCCCCTCACTCTCTTGTCCTTCTAAGCCTTACTCAGGCCAACTACTCATCTCCCAACTAGACCTCTTGTCTTTCAGCTACTCTACTACCCACGTTATCCTACCTTCTCGGCCTTCCATTCTCTCTACCCTCCTTTAGACAAACCAGCTTAGCACACCCCCTCATCATCTCATATCTCGGTTACCAAGGCATTACAAACCCCTCTCCTACCTCCCTAACCACCCATGCAGCCTCTTCCACTCACCCATCACCCAAAAATCCAATTGTAGAACATCCTGTAGGAATTACTGAACATCCTGTAGAAGTTCTGAAACATCTTGTAGAACCCCTGCAGACTTCCTGTAGAAGCTCATAAGCACGGTTTCTTGGGGGCCAAACTTTGTGAGACTCTCTGGAAGGGTGTTAGGGACCCCTTAGACCCTCTCTGAACTTTCCCAACCTTCTTCAAGCCTTCCTCCTCCTTGATCCATCTCTGCACAGTAGGAAGCCAGTTAAAAGCACATGCATGATCATTCTAATAATTGGAACAAAAATACAAAAAGTGTTTTCTTCAGATAGGGGTAGTCTAAACACCTGCATTTCACCCTCATAGAAGTAATGGCATCGCTTTCAGTAGTTTACACCCCCATCTCTGCATCAGTAAGACTAGCTAGTAGAATTAGGGTTTGCTAGGGTTTGTGATTCTTGTTGACTTTCACTTCCTTTTTTTTGCAAATAGATTAGCTTCTTTTGATATTAGCTTTCGCCCATCAGTTCAAAAGCTTCTTCTAAGAGCTCATAGAAGTTGGCTTGAGCCCCTAGCGGACTTGTGCCAGCTGACCAAGTGACAGCTGCGACAAGAGCTAGTACTTGTGCATACAGCACCGTCGCTTCCAAGTTTGTTACGAACTACCGGGTTGATAAAACTAAAGAAGGAAGCTTCAGGAGTTGTAGCATTATTGCTACAATACTGGAGCCCACCATCTTTTTGGTGCAGTTGCCAGGGAAGCATCAGAGTTTTGGTGATTGTTGCTTTTCTTCTACTTTCCTACTCTCGCCTTCTGCTAAGTAGTATTTCATTTCCATTCTGCAATTTCCTTTCTGCAAAAGTAGCATAGACATTTCCTGCTTTCATAGATTAACATTTCAATTCCGCAATTTCATTCCTGCAAGCATAAATTAGCATTTCAATTCTACAAAGCATAGCTTAGCATTTGATTCCTGCAATTTCATTTGAGCAAAATAGATTAGTTCTTTCATGCTTTCATTTCAATTCCGCATTTCCACTTCAGCAAGATAGTTAGTTGCAGTTCAATCTTTTTTTAGTTTTGCAGGTACCAGAAAAACAAAAGCAATCAGAAGTCTTTTCATTTCATGCCTCGTAGAAACCGAGATAAAACAGGAAAATTCTTACCCAACACCCCCACCACATCACTAAGTCACCCTTCTCTCTTCTTTGGTGACAGTGATCCAGAAGAACCTATAGGCGAACCTCCTGAGATATACAAAGATCCTATAGTAGAAGAAGAGTTAGAGACCACTCCACCTGAAGCTATGGCTGACAATAGGGGAGAAAATGAGAGAATCGAGGGTGCCTTCCCCATCCGAGAGACCAATGGAGACATGAAAATGAAGAACATCAGCCCCTCCGCTTTACCTCACTTCCATGGACTGACTACTGAAGACCCTGATACCTTCCTATTTGAGTTTGTCGTCCTGTGCCGAACCTATGACTATACTGAAGATGAGCAAAAACTGAAACTCTTCCCCTCTACCCTTAAGGATGCAGCACTACGCTGGTTCATGGGCTTACCTGGGAACAGTATCACCACTTGGGCCCAAATGCAGCAAGCTTTCAATACCAAGTACTGGGACTACTGTAGGTCCAAGGAAACCAAGGGAGAAATCTTTCGGATGACCATGGGGAATGATGAGTCTTTAGAAGATTACGAGGAAAGGTTCCAACTTAGCTATAAACGGGCCAGGTGCACACTTGACCCTGAATCTCTTAAGTTGGTCCTGCTCTGAGGAGTCCCGGAAGACTTCTTAGATACCCTTCACATGCTAGCTGGGGGAGATATTTACCAACTGCCTTATGAGGACATAAAGACTGTGTTTAGAAACCACTCTAGGGCAGCCCAGAAAAGAGGTAGAGGAAACATCCTCTCACCTGGTATTCCTTTCTCCAAACATGAGTTTGCAAATCAATTGGAGGACCTCAAGAGTGAGGTGAGACAGGCCATCGCCATGCAACTTGATACATTCCGAATCCAGCAGAAGAAAGAGGAAGTTGAGAGGGCTTTGGCTATTTTCTGCCCTAGGTGTACAAGGAAACACCCTAAGAACGAGTGCCCATTACATTCGGTTGAGGTATGTTTTGTCTGTGAGGAGGACCACCCCACAAACCAATGTCCAACTTTACCTGGGCTTAAAGCCATGTATCAAGGGACAGAAGCACCCACTGAACCTCTCTATTTCCTCAACCAAAGAAGGCCACATGGACCTAGACCTTACCAACAAGGGATGCAAGGGACAACCCAAGCTTATTACAGCCCCAACCAATCCGCTCCTATGCCTTCCTGGGGACCCCCTGTTCATTCTCCCTGGTCTATACCTCCTCCATGGTCTTACCCACCTCAGTACCATACTCAGCCCACTACTCATTCGTTTCACTCACATGCCCAGCCACAGCCTCAGTGGAATGCACCTCAACTGGGGTGGAGGCCCCAGTGCAATACTCCTCCCGCCATTTTGCCTCCACCACCGGCTCAACCACAACCATTACCTCCTGCTCCTCCAAGGCAACCCAAAATGCCTGCTCAACCGAACCCAAACCCCAACAACAGACAGGCCCAGCAGGTATATACTAGGGAAACATCATGCCCTACCTATGCTGTGGAGATCCGGGAGATCAATCTGCGATCTGGAAAGACTCTTCCGGATCGCCAACCTCCTCCCCCAGAGGACGAGGAAGATAAACAGGAAAGTGAACCAAAGGCCATTCCACCCTTTCCTGAGAGACTAACAGCCACCACACAACCCAACCCAGAGGAGGATGAGCTTCTGGGAGAGCTCAAACAGTTGTGTGTGAAAATACCACTTCTCCAAGCCATCAAAGATGTACCGATATACAACAAACTGGTTAAGGAAAAGTGTTTCAGACACCCAGGCAGGCGAAAAAGAAATGCTTCAACCATCAATGTCATAGGACAACTGTCTGATATTATGTTAGGGCAGGCCATCTGCCCAAAGTATCTGGATCCTGGGAGTCCTGTAGTGGATGTACACATCAATGGCACCATCATACCTCACACATTGATTGATCTGGGGGCTGCCATTAATGTGATGACCAGAGATACCATGCTCAAACTCAACCTTTAGGGTTCCCTGAGGAAGACCTCGACAGTCCTACAACTAGCAGATCGCTCCACTGTGACTCCCGAAGGGATCGTAGAGGATGTCTTGGTCTCGGTTGACTCTCGGTAGTACCCTACAGACTTCTTGGTTCTGCAACCAAAGGCAAAGCTTACTGGATACCCTCTCATTTTGGGAAGGCCTTGGTTAGCCACTGCAGATGCTTACATAAGCTGCCGTGCAGGAAACATGACCATCAAAAATGGTCCTATGTCCAAGAAGCTAGTCCTGTACCCTCCTGCCCAACCCTTAGTAGAGCATGACTTACCACTTTGGTTGGAGGAAGGAGAAGAGGATGAGGTGTACTCAGCACCTTTGTGCACCCTAGACACCACTAGGGGAGGCCTCCCAACCGAGGATGATTTGATTGAGACCTTGATCCAGACTTCACCTCCCAGTGCATTGTCCTTAGAAGAATTGGTGGAGGATGCCCAAGCCAGCACCTTAGTGGACCTTTGTGTGACCGACCCTGTCACTCCCAGAGTCAAAAATGTGGAGTTTGGTCCTGAGAGAACATTAAAGATCAGCTCCTCCCTATTTCCTTCCCAGGAAAAGGAGCTGTGTAGTCTGTTGGCCAGTCATCTAGATGCTTTTGCTTGGAACTATAAGGAGATGAAAGGAGTTCATCCTTCGGTCTGTACCCATCACATCTACATCAAAGAAGACTGTAAACCGGTTAGGCAACCCCAAAGGAGAATGAATCCAGCCCTTGAGGACATCGTCAAGGAGGAATTACAAAAGCTGTTGGGTGCCAGATTCATTTACCCCATCTCGGATAGCGAATGGGTGTCCCCTTTGGTGTTGGTTCCCAAGAAAAACGGGAAGTGGAGAATCTGTGTGGACTACTGAGAACTGAACAAAGCTACCAAGAAAGACCATTTTCCTCTACCTTTCATAGATCAAGTGTTGGATGGACTGGCAGGAAAGAAGTTTTTCTCTTTCCTGGATGGGTTTAGCGGGTATAACCAGATCCAAATCAGCCCGGAAGACCAAGATAATACCACCTTCACTTGTCCTTGGGGTACCTTTTCTTACCGAGTTCTTCCCTTTGGACTGTGCAATGCTCCTGCCACCTTCGAGAGAGCCGTCTTGAGCATCTTTTCTGAGCTGGTCCATGATTCGGTGGAAATCTATATGGATGACTTCACTCCTTATGGGTCCAACTTTCAGGAAGCATTGTCCAATCTGGGAAAAGTCCTAACCAAGTGCATTGAGATGAACCTGTCCCTTAGTCTTGAAAAGTGTGAATTCTTGATGACTGAAGGGACCGTGCTAGGCCATACCATTTCTTGCCAAGGGTTACAGGTGGATCCCAACAAAATTGCTCTCATCAAGAAGGTTCCACCCCCTCAGAAGGTAAGAGATGTTCGAAGTTTCTTAGGATTAGCAGGATATTATAGGAGATTCATTAAAGACTTCAGCAAGCTAGCCTCACCATTGTTTAGCCTCTTGGAAAAGCATGTTGAGTTTAAATGGACTGACGATTGTCAGAAAGATCTGAATGAATTAAAGGACAAGTTGGTGTCTGCCCCAATCTTGAGAGGTCCAAACTGGGCCCTACCTTTCCACATCCACACTGATGCCTCGAACAAAGCCATAGGGGCAGCCTTAGGACAAGTTGAACAAAAACTTCCATATGCCATCTACTTTGTCAGCAAAAACTTATCCAAGGCAGAACTGAATTACACTGTAACTGAGAAAGAATTCTTGGTTGTGGTCCATGCACTGAACAAATTCCGACATTATATCACTGGATATCAAACATTTGTACATACCGATCATGATGCAATTAGATATTTAATGAATAAACCAGATGTGAATGCTCGTATTATTAGATGGTTACATTTGTTGCAGCAGTTTGATTTGACTATCGTTGACAAACCAGGTAAAGAGAATGTTGTTGCTGACTTTTTGTCTAGATTGGATTTACCTGCAGATGAGGATGGAACAGTGGATGACCAGATGCCCGATGAACATCTGTTTTCTATTTCAGTACTCTCTCCATGGTTTGCTGATATAGCAAACTACCTTGTTTTAGCATAGTTCCCTCTGCACTTATCCTCAAGAGAAAAGAGCAGAATTGTCAGAAAGAGTGCCTCATTCACTTGGATCGGGGGCAACCTGTTCAAGCTCGGCCCTGATCAGATCTTAAGGCGTTGTGTAAGGGAGGAGGAAGTCTTTGATATCCTCCTCACCTATCATGACGGGCCTTGTGGAGGACATTTTGCAGCAAAGAGGACTGCCTTCAAAATCCTGCAGGCAGGCTACTATTGGCCCACACTTCATCAATATGTTAGAAGGTATATCAGCTAGTGTGACCGATGCCAAAGGATGGGGAAACCGACTCCAAGGGATGAAATGCCTCTCCAACCTCAGGTGACTCTTGAGCCACTTGAGAAGTGGGGTATGGATTTTGTGGGTCCAATCAATCCTCCTTCGAGGTAGAGGTCTTACATCATTGTGTGCACAGACTACCTGACAAAGTGGGCAGAAACCAAGGCAATCAAAGCAGCGACAGAAGAAAAGGTGGCCGAGTTCTTAAGAGAAAACATATTCTACAAATTTGGCTACCCAAGAGAGCTAGTCACCGATCAAGGAAGCCAGTTCACCTCCAACTTAATTGAAGACGTACTAGCTCATCACAAAATCAAGCATAGGACTTCCACCCCCTATCATCCTCAAGCAAATGGGCAGGTGGAAGTCACCAATAGAGCATTGGAAGGGATCTTGACTAAGGTGGTGAGCAGCAGTAAAAAAGATTGGGCAGATCGCCTGGTTGAGGCCACGTGGGCTTACAACACCACTTGGAAGACCACAACCAGCTTCACACCTTATGAGCTGGTCTATGGGAAGAGAGCTCTACTGTCAATTGAATTCGAGTACAACACTTTGAGGATGACAGCTCAGCTGGACCTAGATCTCAGCCATGCCCAACAAGAAAGGTTATTGCAGCTGAATGGATTGGACGAGCACCAAATGCAGGCCCTTCTTCACTCAGAAGTGGTTCAACTTTAGAGGAAGGTGTGGCATGACCAACACCTCAATGACAAGCAATTTCAGCCGGGAGATTGGGCACTGTTGTATGATCCCAGGCATAAAGATTTCAAGGGGAAGCTGAGAACCAGATGGCTGGGACCATATGCAGTGGAAAAATGTAATGACAATGGATCTATTCTTATTCGGACCATTGATGAGGAGGCCATCCCTATGCTTGTCAATGGGCATCGGTTGAAGATATACAGAAAGCCTCTTTCAAGGCAAGAATTCATCAAAACTATGGAAAAATCCGTGCTGGTCATCGAGAAGGGTTCTGCCTTTGTTTTGGGCATACCCTGAAGTCAAAGAGAAAAAATAAAATAAAATAATAATAATAAAGATCCTTGGGTGAAAACCTTTCTGAGGCTCCCAAGGCAGATGGTAGGGGTGAAAACCTCATTGAGGCGCCCCTGCTGTCTTTCAAAAAAAAGAGGGTTTGAAAAAGACCCTTGAGTGAAAACCTCTTTGAGGCGCTCAAGGTAGGTGGTAAGGGTGAAAACCTCATGGAGGTGCCCCTACTGTCTTTCAAAAAAAAAACAGGTAAAGCAAGTTCACAATGTGGCAATGCATGCAGGTTACAGGTATTCCATGCAGGAAAGGAGGCCCTCAACCCAAAGACAAGGGTCCCTACTATGTTACCAGGTGACCTCACCAGCACTCCCTCCAGAAACACTCATCTCTTCCAAGATCTGGGCATGATTTGATCGCAGTTTAGCCTCCTACAGGAAGCTACAGGACTTTCTACAGGAAGTTCTGTATTTCTACAGGAAACTTCCTGTAGGAGTTTTGGACGGCCCAGAACTAATTGTGTGGGGAGATCTAACGCCCGAGGTCCAACACGGAGGCATGCAAGTTAATATTTTCTCCATCACGCACTGCTGTCACCTCCTTCTACCACCCCAGTTGCCATGCAATGGAAATACCTGCACAGTCAAATCAGAACACTGAATTATCAGAGGAAGCGATTCTCAAATGGGAAAAAGATGCAGAGATACCATGCAATACTTATCAAAGCCATCCGAGGGCCCTGCGATCATGACCGTGATGCCACCGTCTCCACCATTCAGCATGCACCCGAGGAGGAAAAACTGCTACAGGACATCCTACAGGAATCCCGTAGCAGTTCAGCCAGCTAGAGTGTACACCATCAAGATGCCTGCAACACATAGAGCGGGCACATGCACCATCCGCAGCCAGGTAATAAGCGTCGTAACCATCAGCAGTCTGCGAAGAGGAACCCCCGTGCCTGTGCATGAAGCAGCAACGAGCAAATCTAATCACCATCGTCCTGAAACCTGAAAATCATGTCGCGGCCACACAGGTAAGTGCCTCACCCTTTTTTCATCAAATTACATGAATAATACTCTGAAATGTTTGCAAGTGTGGAAATGAATGGGTTGAGCAGTCGAATGGCCATTCAACTGGCCACGACGACCAGTCAGATGGTCTAGTCGGATTTGGAAAGTGGTGGTCGTGGCAAGAAAAACGGGTAATAGACACGTGAGGAACATCCAGTCGGGGAGAAGCGGCGATTTAACGGAAATGGTGGCGGCAGAGCTGCAGGGAATGATGTGGCAGTCAGGGAGATTTGCAGTGAAATGAGTAGGTGACGTCGTCCAACGGTCCGGCAGGGACAGCTCACCCCCGCGCCACGAGTTCGGCCGGGATTCAAATCCACCGCCTAGATCGTCACTCCACTCATTTATCATCAGCCGTTTTGAAGTCGAGTGAGCGTCCGAATTTCTCTGAAGCTCGTTACTCCAAGTCTTCGGCTTGTTCGAACGTCTGGTAGCGGCACAGAAGACGCAGAACCACTGTCGTGCTCTCCAGAACCCGTGCGCTACTTCTACAGGAAAGCTACGCTATAGGAAGCTCACTGCCACGAGGAAAATTGGTCCCTTCACGTCAAAGGTGGCGAATTGGAAAAGGTAACCCTGAACCTGTTCCTCCCATGCAATTGGTTTAAAGGGTGGCGAAGTCGACATCTTCAAAAATGTAAAACTACAGTCTGAGCATAAAATTGCAAGCGTCGTGTTCCGTTTGTATGAATTGTCGTCGAAGTATATGTGGGGTTTTCTACAGGATGTGATTTATAATTGAACCCCTGCCAAGGCTCATCTGTAGATAATCTTCACGAATTGTGTGTGTGATAGAGGCGTAATTCTACGCTCTGTCCCAAAGAAATCTGAAAGGCCATCTTTTGATACGCACCCGCCACCTCCGGTTAACATAGCAGGCTTTCACCATGCCGGGTGGATTCATCAGAAAGGAACCGACAGACTCAAAGAAACTAAGGGAGAACCCTGAGGTGGTGGAACTGTTCACTCGTGCGCGATGGATGTCGTTCTGCAACAAACTTCAAGGTTATGATGATGAGGTGGAAGAGGAGTTCTTGTGAGCTCTGAAGCCAAAATCAAAAACGTTGGCCACTATCAATTTCAGGGGTTTGAGTCTCAGACTCACCCCACAGTTCATCAGCAGAGTCACTGAGCTCCCAATGGGGGTACCGTGGGACAAGGAGGAGAGGAAATTAGGCCAGAAGGCTAAAAAGGAGTTCTTCCCACCGGAGGAGCGATTCTCAGAGGATAAGAACGGGGTTCGCAGAGCTAGCTTACAGCCACTTTGGAGCGAGGTCAGCCTCCAAATTATGAAATACATCACATGCAAAGGATAGTTCAGCATTGTATATGGGTACCATTTCCGGCTACTCACAGAATTAAGGCATCAGATGGACCTACCTGCAGAAAGCAAACTAAGTATTCCCTACTTCCTCCTGCAGTCTATGACTGAATGTGCCACCAAATTACAAGAGGGCACACCAGACCAGGTAGCTCATCATGGGCTCATTAAGCTCCTCATGGAGGATGCACTCCACACATACAAAGTCCCTCTCTCGTGGGAAGCCTTCCAGAATCTAACTAAGGATGGCAATATCAAAATGTTGACCGAGGAGCTCACCTCCTCCAGCAGCAAGGAAAAGGAGTCAGTACACACAGAGAAGAAAGGGAAAGGCCAAGAACCCACGGCCAAAGCACCGAAGAAAGAGCAAAAAGGGAAACAAGAGAAAAAGGTTGCCGAAGAAAAGGATGACAAATCCACATTGACACCCAGGGAGAAAAGGTTACAAAGTAGGGTGGACAGGACTGAGCAAGTCCACGTCAGTAAAGGCACCTCGACAGCAGCCCCAACCAAGTCAAAAAGAAAAGCACCCGCAGTCAAACAAGCTAAAACGGTGCCACCTGTTTCTATAGGAAAACCAAAAACGACTTCTACAGGAAGCCAGAAATCAATTGATATAGGACCTTCTACAGGAAGCCCTGAGAAAGGAAAACCAAAGGAAAAGAGAGCCGAAATTCTTGCAAGGGAGGCAGCAGCCGTGCTGGCCGCCCTTAGTACACCTCCTAAGCCGAAGGAAAAGCGAAAGAGGGAGATCCCTCTGTATTTTAAAGCCCGGAGAAGTGTGAGAATCAAAATAGGCAGGCCACAACCTCCATCCAGCAGCCCAATTACTATAGAAGATACTCCTACCTCGCCAAGGGAGAGGTACCCCTCAAAAATATCAGTCACTTATGAGCGGGGGAGCCCGAAGACAACTACTTGGAAGGAAAGAATGGACAGGTTGGCTTCGAAAGACCGGCTACAGGATGATGAGGCCGCTCTACAGGAAACCTTGGCCCGACTTAAGGAGACAGAGAGGATGGAGGGAGAGGCACCCTCGTCACCACCTAGGGAAGATGAAGTAGAACCACCAAGAGAAGAAGAGAAAGAGCATATTCCGGAGCCTAGTCCCCAGCCAAGTTTGAGCTCATATTATAACTTCTTAGAAGCTGGAAAAATTATACCACAAAAATTCACTATGCCACTTTTCTTCGCGTTGGAGGAAGAAAGGGTGAGAACTCACACGTGGATGAAAATAGCTAAATCAAAAGGAGTGGCTGATATAGGCCCCTTGGAGGAACAACTCAAGGAGGCACGAAAGGAATTAGCTATGGCCAAACATGTGGCAAACTGCCAGCGGGTGTTCCTACAGGAAGAGAACGAGAAACTTAGACTGCAACTACAGGAGCTGAAGAAGGAAAAGGGCACATCCTCAGGGGACACTACAGCAGAACATCAAGGCAGAGAAGGACTGCAAATTCGTCTTGGGGAGCCAACCTCGCACCTACAGGAAGGGGAACTGCAAGCACAAATCGAGATACAAGCTCTCAAATAGCAGTTGCAGCAAAAAGAGGCCCAACTGGCTTGCATGGCCAGTTGGGCCATGGATGCCCTACAATGCAGACAACCGGCCAAATCTTATGGCTTGTACCTACGAGACCAGTGGCTACAATATCAGATAAATGCATTGGCACAAAGGGGTATCTCCCAACTCCAAGACCCCCAGCAGTTCACAGCGTTATGTAATAGCAGCGCATCAGAGGATAAGGCCAAACTCTCGGAGTTCTATCTCCATAATTTGGCCCTTCCTAACATAACTACATGGGATCCCAACACAGTTGTAGGGGATATGCAATTGATGGCATTTGCCTCATGGTTGAACCATGAAGAAAAGAGGGCAGCAAAAGGCAAGGAGGTCATGGACCGAGAATTACATGAGCCACTACTGATCAGAGCAGAGCCAGGGGATCCCACTGCGTTGATATCGGCCCACCAACACTTAGCCACCAACCCTCAAACTTTATTGAAATACATGGATCAGCAGGCATAGGCCATAGCACATTTCGAGGATATGGAGCGACTATTAGGGGACAACTGTGTTCATGCTTGCACCCACCGATGGAACTCATTGTCCCACATCCTTAAAATCAGAGAATACCATACTCCAACTCAAATGAGGGAAGCTCTAGCACGGGTGCCCCTCTACAAAAAATCCATACATAACCTTCAAGCCAGCTGGATTGGCCTCAAGCTAAGCCCACCTCTGCTGTTAGGATTGATGGAAGGAAGCACAGAAAAAGAAGAGAAAAAGCAGTGGGAAGAGGTGGAAAGGAAGGCTGGGTTCCATGCCAGTGAGGAAGAGACCACTTCAGAAGCCTGGGATGTGAGGGTGGCAGTGAAAGCAATGAAGGACGAGGAGCTGGATTAGTTGCTCAAGGATGAGCAATCATTTTAGCTGGGGGGTGATGATGAACCCCAAATTTGGTAACATTTTGGGCTCATTTGGCCTAACTACCCTTGCTCAACCCTTCATTTTTCATAACTTATGCATCATTTTTTAGTATATTTATGTCATTTGTACGAATAAGGGCAGTCACTATTCCTAGGTGGCTAACACGTGCTTATTTCAGGTTTTTTTACATTTAATGGAGCAAAACCATGCAGATGATGGCTAGGAGACAGCCAAGATGGGGTTGAGGATTCGTAGGAGGGTTGTCCACAACATTAAATGGCCTTCCTCGGGATTTTCACCCCCAACTCCGAGCTCTTACAGCCACCACAACCGGATCTAGAAGGCAGCCAAACGGATTTTGAAGAAGCAGCAGTTCACTCCTAGTTTGGTCAGCCAAGTCCCACTGATTTAGGAGGCCAGCTTGGGGCCTCGTGATGTATAAATGAGGAGGCTTTAGCCTTCAAAAAGGACTTTTGGAAACCTTGTTGCACATTCTGGACTACGAGCTGCTAGCTCTGTTTTGCTCTTTTGTAGCCATTATTGGCATGTTATTTGACTTATGATTATTATCTTTTAATGGAAAGTAGGCAGATTTGAGTTTAGTTCTGAGTTCTTAAAGGAGCCATAGCTCTCGGGGTTGGGCCCAACCTGAGAGCCTAAGGACTCCTTCTTCTAGATTGTTATCTTTTCTTTCAGCATTATGGTTTTTATTTACAATGATCCAGGTGGATATTGGTGGCCACCTGCCAAGTCCACCTGGACCCCCACCATTGTCTTTCTCAGCATTTTCAGTTTCCTTAATTATAGCACAACTTACTATTTTTAGCAGTTTTTCGGGTCCTGAACTTCCAGAGCCGTTTTGAGGCCCTAAACGACGTTTTTTGGGGAATCTGGGGGCAACATGGGTCCATGGGATGGACCAATGTTGCCCTTTCCAACAATGATAGTGCTCGGATAGATCTTTCTAATGAGCTATTGTACGCGTCAAACGGAGATCATATGCCAAAGTTACGACCCCGGGAAGTTGATGTACCAATTTACCCCAAACGGGGCCCACAGTTTGGCGTTTCATCTCCTACGGTTAGGTTTTGGAATGTTAAGGGTTTTCCACTATTTCTCAACAATAAATAGGCCTTGGAGCCTCATTGTAACACAGTTCAGAGGCATGTAGCCATCACATCTCTTCTCAGAGATAAGCTACCATCGCCCTAGCTGGTTTATTTCCATTTCTGGTTGTAAGCATTTTTCAGTATTTTCCATTAATGAAATGAAGTATTATTTCCGCTGCATCTTTGTGTATATGGTTATCTCTGTAATTTGTTGCGTTCCTGTTTAAATCCGGATCAGTGGTATCAGAGCAGTCTGCTTTTTCTCTGTTTTTCTTTGCATGTCCCCAACAAGGTTGGGATATAAGGAGTTAGGGCTTGAACTGGTTGAACCTTTGCAAGACCAGCCTTGCAAATCCCGACGGCCTCCCATGGCGGAAGAGAAGAAAGACGAGGGGGCAGGAGATCCCATCAAAATCTTGCTCGAAGAAGCCCTCGAGCGACAACGGAACGCGATGATGGACAGCTTTGCCCAGATCCTTCAGCGGCTACCCAGAAGCGACGCATCGGCTTCCAGCAGCTACTCTGGAAACGCCACACCCTTTAAGGTACAAGTTAATTTTGAAATCCCCATATTTGAGGGTCAGATAGACGCAGATGCCGTAGATAAATGGTTAAATCTGCTAGAGGGTTATTTTTCTGTTCATGAATTTTCGAGTCGGGAAAAGATTGTTTTTGCTCTTCTCAAAGCAACCCCCCACGTGAAGGACTGGTGGGAAACCTACTGCGAGCAGAAGGATGAAAGTACTGGCTCACTATTTTCAGCCGCACCCACCTGGGATTCGTTCTGGGATGCCATCAAGGAGCAGTACTACCTTGTCGGAAGCTATGAGGATGAATACATAAAGTGGACCACGCTGCGGCAGGGAAGGGACCAAGATGTGCCAGAGTTCACCAATATTTTCCATACCCTGCGCACAAAGTTGGGTATCAAGGATTCGGAGCAACATTTGATACTCAAATACCGTGGCTGCCTGCACAAGTACATCCAGGAAGAAATACAATTCCTAAACATCCCCTCGCTCGGCGCAGCATACCGATATGCCGTCAAGGTCGAGCAGAAGTTTAAACAAAAGAAGCGAGACTTTGGATCTGCGAATCCAAAGCAGGGGAAAGGTGCCCCTAAACCACAGAACAAATGACAAAGCCAAGGCGGGACAACCTAAGATAACCAGCCGAAGCTGCAAGCAAAGAACAGTGCCGCGAAGCTGAGAAAGGACACTGGAAAATGGTGCGAGTTCCATAAGAGCTCCACTCACAACACAAGTGAGTGTCGGGCCAAGCAGTCACTGGTGGCTGAGTAAAAGGTTTCAGAATCAGATGCATGTTCCGAATCTGAGTCAGAACCCGATAAGGGGTATGAAAAAGGGAAGTAGATCATTGATGCAGATCCCAGCGCCATTGTTGCTACCGCAAAGATCCAGAAAAATGAACCCGAAGATCCAAAGGAGGAGGAGCATCTCTTCCACTCCCAGATGTGGGTAAAGGGCTCCCCGATACAGTTCATTGTTGATAGCGGGAGTCAAAAGAACCTCATTTTGGCAGAGGTCGTGAAGCGGTTGGGCTTACCAACCACAGCACATCCACAACCATACACCATTGGGTGGCTTCACCAAGGACGAGATCTTCGCGTGAGCCAGCAGTGTCGCCTTCCATACAACATCAAGCCCTTCACGGATGAGGTATTGTGTGACATTGCTCCCCTTGAAGTTTGTGATGTATTACTAGGACAACCATACTTGTGGAAGCGACATGCTGTGTATGAATCAAGGCCCCGTGCTGTTATTATTACATTGGGAAATAAGTTGTTCAGGATACCAGAGGTAGCACCACCTACCGCCATCTCTTTGATTACTGCAAAACAATGCAGTAAGATCATTTCCAAAACCAGGAAATTTGTTTTCCTGATGATACGCCCTCAAGGAAAGAAGAAGACAGTGGTCGCGGCCTCCAAACGGGGTCCCTCTGCACGACAACTACAGATGGAAAAGGTTGTGGAGGAGTACGAGGACATCTTCACCTCCCCGGCAGGGGTTCCTCTGCACTGTCAAGTCAAGCACTCCATCGATCTGACCCCAGGTGCGCCGCTACCCAATGGACCAATTTATCGGCGCTCCGTTCTGGAGAAAAATGAAATCAAGAGGCAGATTCAGGAGCTCCTGCAGAAAGGTCACATCCGTCCAAGTTCATCGCCCTGTGGGAGCCCGATCGTGTTGGTACAGAAGAAGGATGGGACATGGAGACTCTGTATTGACTATCGGGCGCTGAACAAGATCACTGTCCGTAATAGGTACCCGATCCCGCGGATTGATGACCTCCTAGACCAACTAAAGGGGGCGAAATATTTCAGCAAGATCGATCTGAAGTCAGGATATCACCAGGTACCAATCGAACCCTCCGATGTGTGGAAGACTGCCTTCAAATCCAAGGAGGGCCTCTTCGAATGGTTGGTCATGCCTTTCGGATTAACGAATGCTCCTGCAACCTTTATGAGGCTAATGGATGACATCTTGCAGCCATTCACTAACTCCTTTGTAGTAGTATACTTGGATGACATTCTGATCTTCAGCCAGAGTTGGGAAGAGCACCTCCACCACATCCGACAAGTTCTCCAAACACTGCGGCAACACAAGCTATGTGCCAATTTGGAGAAATGCACTTTTGGCATGACCCAGGTTCAGTATCTGGGATACATCATTGATGAACAGGGGGTGCATGTCGATCCAGCCAAGATCCAAGTCATTCGGGATTGGCCCTCTTCAACCACTCTAACAGAGCTCCGCAGCTTTCTAGGTCTTGCCAACTTCTACCGCAGGTTGGTGTTGGGGTTTTCTCATATTTCTTGGCCCTTGAGTCAAGTCACCAAGGGCGGGGCAAAAGCAAAATTCTTTTGGTCTGAATCTCAATAGAAGGCATTCAGGGAGTTGAAGGATCGCCTCTGCACGGCACCAGTGCTCGTGTTACCAGATTTACAACAACCATTTGAGGTCGAGAAAGATGCCTCTGACTATGCTATTGGGGCAGTCCTTACTCAACATGGACATCGAGTGGCATATCACAGTGAACACTTTCAGACACAGTCCGGAAGTACCCCACTTATGATAAAGAGATGTATTCCATTGTACAGGCCTGCCGACAATGGAAGAATTACATTTTGGGGAAGGAAACGGTCATCCACACAGACCACCGACCTCTGCAGTTCATACAGACCCAAGGGAAATTGCAGAATGATCGCCATCAGAAGTGGTCTACATACCTGCAACAGTTTCACTTGAATATCAAGTATAAAAAGGGCAGCACCAATAATGTTGCAGATTGCCTCAGTCGACCACCGATCATGGCGCTAACCACCATGCTCAACTCTTGTGGGCACGAGACTTCTGATTGGCTACTTCTCTACAAAAGCGACCCAAAATTCGGCCACACATACCAGACACTCTTGGAGGGTCGGCATGTTGCAGATTTTCACCTCCAGGATGCCCTATTATGTCACCTCGGTCACCTTTGTGTTCCTTCAAGCGAGCATGCCAAGATGATTTGGGAAGCACACTACAGTCGGGTTGTTGGGCATTTCGGGGTCGAGAAAATAGTGGCAGTACTGCAAAATTATTTCTATTGGCCGAATCTTCGACAAGATGTTGGGAAGTACATCTGATCATGTACTGCCTATGCCATTGCCAAACCGACCATTAAGAAGCACAGCCTCTATACCCCGTTGCCTACCCCTAGTCGACCTTGGGAATCCATCTCCATGGATTACATGTCAGGCCTTCCTTCCACTAAGCATGGAAATGACTGTGTTTTTGTGGTCTTTGACAGGTTCTCGAAGATGGCCATTATGGTGGCCTGCAAGAAGGATATCACAGCAGAAGCCACTGCTAAACTCTTCTTTGAACGAGTGTGGGTGCACTTTGGGATCCCACAGTCTATCATCTCAGATCGGGACAGTCGGTTTCTCAGCACATTTTGGTCCAGTCTCTGGTCAATGCTGGACACCAAACTCACGAAGTCCACAACCTTCCATCCTCAAACTGATGGCCAGACAGAGGTTGTCAATAGGATGATTGTGCACATTCTGCGCATGTATAACTCAAAGCATCCACACACATGGGACGAGAGCCTCCCCTATGTTCAGCACAGCTGCAACCGAGCTCTTCACAGCTCCACTGGCCATAGCCCTTCTCAGGTGGGTTTGGGATTCCAGCCACTATGCCCCATTGATGTGGCCATGCCACTTGCAGCTACTCACATGAATTCAGCTCATGTCCAGTCCGAAACAGATAAGGCCACCAGCTTCATTGAGCGCATCCAACATATTCGCCAGCGGGTCCATGACATTCTTGAGAAATCAAATGCCAAGTACAAGCAGCGACATGATCAACATCGGGTGCCACACAAGTTTGAGGTGGGCGACAAAGTCTGGTTGCATTTGCAAAAGGAACGCCTTACTGGAGCCTATCGGAAATTGAGACCACTCCGATATGGTCCTTACACCATTACTAAGGCTATGGGAGACAATGCATTTGAGCTCAGCATTCCCCCATTCCTTGGCCTGCACCCAGTGTTTAATGTGGACCGCCTTTGGCCATACTTTCCACCATTGCTAGACACATCCGACATTGCAGAACAGCTCAAACCCACAGAATTAAATCCAGATTGCATGGAACAAGCTGCAACTGATCGGATCATGGACACACAAATCAAGAACACTCGCCAACAGAATATCCAACTATATCGAGTTGTCAAAGCAGGCCAACTCCTTCAGCAGGGCAAGTGGCTCACCAGGGAACAAGTTCAGCAGAAGTTTCCTCATCTCATGGAGGAGCTCAACGCAATGGGGACCATTGCTTCCTAAGGGGGGAGGAATGATCCAGGTGGATATTGGTGGCCACCTGCCAAGTCCACCTGGACCCCCACCATTGTCTTTCTCAGCATTTTCAGTTTCCTTAATTATAGCACAACTTACTATTTTTAGCAGTTTTTCGGGTCCTGAACTTCTGGAGCCGTTTTGAGGCCCTAAACGACGTTTTTTGGGGAATCCGGGGGCAACATGGGTCCATGGGATGGACCGATGTTGCCCGTTCCAACAATGATAGTGCTCGGATAGATCTTTCTAATGAGCTATTGTACGCGTCAAACGGAGATCATATGCCAAAGTTACGACCCTGAGAAGTTGATGTACCAATTTACCCCAAACAGGGCCCACAGTTTGGCGTTTCATCTCCTAGGGTTAGGTTTTGGAATGTTAAGGGTTTTCCATTGTTTCTCAACAATAAATAGGCCTTGGAGCCTCATTGTAACATAGTTCAGAGGCATGTAGCCATCACATCTCTTCTCAAAGATAAGCTACCATCACCCTAGCTGGTTTATTTCCATTTCTGGTTGTAAGCATTTTTCAGTATTTTCCATTAATGAAATGAAGTATTATTTCCGCTGCATCTTTGTGTATATGGTTATCTCTGTAATTTGTTGTGTTCCTCTTTACATCCGGATCATACATGCATTCGAAACACAGTTTGTTGAATTAGATTTCTTGGTGTGGTTAAGTAGGTCGTTGGTAGAAGATAGAGTTGCTTTAGCTGTTTAGAATAAATTGAAGAGATTGGAGTTGATAAAAGTTCCAGAAAAGGGTTGCTTGCACACTCATTTTCACCTCTTTCTAGGGGCTGGAATTGCAGACAGTGCTACCCACCAAAAACATTGGTTTACAAGTACATGCAATTTGTGGTGCAATATTTTTGTTCATAGAAGTTGTCCATGCGTTCAGACCTCATTGGAATATTTCCTTGCTTCAGTACTATACATGATTTTCCTTAAGAATAACGTTGTTGTTCATTGGTTCCATTAAACAGTTAGGAATGTTTTGATTATATGCAGGACGTGGAAGATTTGATTCAGTTTGCACTGTGCAGTGCCACTCCCCTCACTCTCTTGTCCTTCTAAGCCTTACTCAGGCCAACTAATCATCTCCCAACTAGACCTCTTGTCTTTCAGCTACTCTACTACCCACGTTATCCTACCTTCTCGGCCTTCCATTCCCTCTACCCTCCTTTAGAAAAACCAGCTTAGCACACCCCCTCATCATCTCATCTCTCGGTTACCAAGGCATTACAAACCCCTCTCCTACCTCCCTAACCACCCATGCAGCCTCTTCCACTCACCCATAACCCAAAAATCCGATTGTAGAACATCCTGTAGGAATTACTGAACATCCTGTAGAAGTTCTGAAACATCCTGTAGAAACCCTGCAGACTTCCTATAGAAGCTCATAAGCACGGTTTCTTGGGGGCCAAACTTTGTGAGACTCTCTGGAAGGGTGTTAGGGACCCCTTAGACCCTCTCTAAACTTTCCCAACCTTCTTCAAGCCTTCCTCCTCCTTGATCCATCTCTGCACAGTAGGAAGCCAGTTAAAAGCACATGCATGATCATTCTAATAATTGGAACAAAAATACAAAAAGTGTTTTCTTCAGATAGAGGTAGTCTAAACACCTGCATTTCACCCTCATAGAAGTAATGGCATCTCTTTCAGTAGTTTGCACCCCCATCTCTGCATCAGTAAGACTAGCTGGTAGAATTAGGGTTTGCTAGGGTTTGTGATTCTTGTTGACTTTCACTTCCTTTTTTTTGCAAATAGATTAGCTTCTTTTGATATTAGCTTTCGCCCATCAGTTCAAAAGCTTCTTCTAAGAGCTCATAGAAGTTGGCTTGAGCCCCTAGCGGACTTGTGCCAGCTGACCAAGTGACAGCTGCGACAAGAGCTAGTACTTGTGCATACAGCACTGTCGCTTCCAAGTTTGTTACGAACTACCGGGTTGATAAAACTAAAGAAGGAAGCTCCAGGAGTTGTAGCATTATTGCTACAATACTGGAGCCCACCAGCTACCAAACTCATAGGAAAATGATCCCACATCGGTAGCTAACTACCAAGAAGCCCAAGATTCATGTGCCCCCGTGGGATGAAGGTAACCTTGTAGAAATTATGATGTGGATTTTCAACTTCTCATAAAATTTCAATCAATTCCATAAGCCACATACCTACTTTACTACTCTACATGCTCTACAGAAAGTAATTCACAATCTAGAATAATAATTTCATACATTCAATAAGAAATAACACACATGCATACAATATTTTTTCTAAGGGAAAGAAATATGCTAAAATACCCTAGCATACTTCCATTAATATGATGAAAAGAGATGTATTACAATTTCTTTTCTCAACTCGGCGTAAATTGCAAGTGAATAACCTATCTCTCTACTCACTATAAAGATTTGATATAGACTTAGTCAAATTTTTCCTCAACTTGAGCCCCTATTTCTTTGTGTTGTTCCTTAAGAAATTAGGCCCCTATTATTTAGGAATTTCTCCAAAATGGATTGTGTAGTTCCCTGGATTGATCATCTGACTACATGCAACACCTTTACACTCAAGACTAATCTACAACTAATGTTACACTGCCTTGGAATCTCCACCAAGCCTGAGGAATTTGAATTCTCTGCAAGCACTATCTATTTTGGGTTGATTGATCAGTTAACTGGATCATCATTGAGTTTGACTGAAGTCCCGTTGCTTAACTGACCTTCCACTAGTTCCTCCAATAGTTAGAACTAGTTTAACTTAAAACAACCTTAGATAACTAAACTTGATTGCTACAAATTGAAAATCACACATGCTTAACTAAACTCTAACTCCTCCAACTCAAATTTACTTAGCTAACTAAGTGAAAATATCCATGTCACCTCAGTTCACTACATCCAAGTTTTTTGTTGATGTGGAAATTCAATTTTTCTCAATTTAATAAAAGGAAAAATCAAATTGAGAATTTATTACTACATTTTTTAACACTCCCTTTGAGAAATAAAGGGATTATCAACCACCCCTATATTTCACCTGTGGAACTCGAACTTCCCTCTTGACAAGGCCTTTGTCAAAATGTCAACATCTTGTTCCACTATCGAAATGTACTAAAACAACATTATTTGCCTCTCCACACAGTCTCGTAAATCGTGATACCAGATATCTATATGCTTGGATCAATCATGAAAAACATGATTCTCAAATATCTTGATGCAACTCTGATTATCATAGTAGATCATAGTTGGATCCATCATCTGACCGAATAGTCCAACAAGTATGTTTCTCGTCCAGATTTCCTCACATGTTGCTTGACTGGCAGTCATTTATTTTTCTTCTGCCAAGTTGAGCACCACATATATTTACTTGTTGTTGTATTAGGAAACAACTATGGACCCAACACTGAAAATTCCATGTGATGTACTCTTTCAGTCTAATGAACTCCCCACCCAAACTGTATTTATGAAGCTAGACAACTTCACTCCCTCTATCCGTCTATACCATTGTCCAAACTCGGTAGTGCCTTTGAGGTATCATAAAACATGCTTAGATGCCTTCTAAAATAATTTGGTTCGCCTAACCATAACTTGCCTCAGTTGGTTGACTACATAGCACATATTTGATCATGTGTTCACAAGATACATCAGTGAACCCACTAACTGCTAGTAATTAGTAGCATCCACTTCTTCACCTGAAGTAGCATCTTCCTTCCTCTAGTTGGTTGCTAGAGGTGTCACCATGGGTTTGTAACTATCCATGAAAAATCTCTATAGTATGTCATTTTCATACTTTCCTTGAGAGAAAAACAGTTCCCCATTGTCTTTCCATACTTCTAACCTGAGGAAGCAGTGCATGGGACCCATGTAGTTCATTTTAAATTATCTTGCAAGGTCCTCTTTGCAAGATCTTATCAACTGTTCATCACTAGTTAAAATTAATCATCAAAATATAAGACAATAATGAGAAATTTACCTTCTACCAAGATATGATAGAGCTTGTATCTACTTCACTTTTGGTGAAGACCAAGCCAGTGAGATAGTTATCAATCCTGGTGTACCAAGCATGAGGTTATTGTCTGAGACTGTACAATGCTCACTTGAGTTTGCACATATGAGACTCTCGATAAAAAGTCTCAAATCCTTCTAGTGGCTTGATGTACACCTCCTCCTTAATAACTCCATTAAGAAATGTTGTTTTTACATCCATCTAGTGGATCTTCCAACTCATCTGCACATCCAAAGAAATAATTGATCTAATGGATGAGTACCTTGCTATAGGAGAAAAGGTCCTCTCATAGTCAATTCCTTCAACTTAAGAGTACCCTTTGGCCACAAATATGGCCTTATACTTCTCTATGATTTTGTTTGTTTCCTTCTTAACCTTGAAGATCCATATCAAACCCACAACTAATTTATCTACTGGTCTTGGGACCAATTCCAAAACATTGTTCTTTACAATGGATTCGTACTCCTCCACCATTGCATCAACCCACATAGGTTTATCTACTGCTTCCTCGAAAAAGGATGGATCAACCTCTACAAGATCATTCATTAGAGCCACGTAGCTAGTTTACCAATCATATGACCTTCTCTTACTGCACAAATTTGAAGGAGCACCCACATTATCCCTCACATCCTACACAAGTCTCTCTGCTCCCCTGGATCTTTTTCTACCTTCTCTCGATAGTTCTTCTTTAGTGGTTGTCTCCACTCTTTTCTCCTCAATTTTTGGTTGCTCCAAAACTTCCTAAGGTTTGTCCTTTGGAGCTAAAATATCCTCTTATGGTGGGGTCTGAAGATCCCTCTAAGGAGAGCACCGCATCACTTTATCCTCATCAAATATACATCCCTTGGCACAACAAACATTCTAAGGGATGACAAGTACACACGATAATTATGGGTAGTTTCTATGTAACCCACAAATACCCCAAATTCGGTTGTCATCTCAAGACTCTTCCTTGATTCTTTGGAGACATGGATGTAGATAGAGGCTCCAAAAATCTTGAAGTGGGACACATCCAGACTTCTCCCTGAGAAAGCCTTCATTGGTGTAATCATACCCAAAATTTGATGAGGACTCTGGTTCTGTAAATAGAATGTTGTGTTGCATGCCTCCACCCATAAGTGTAGTGATAGCCTTGGTCATGCAACATCACCCTCATTGCTCCCATAATGCTACGATTATTTCTCTCAGTCACTCAATTCTATTGTGGGTTGTGGGGTTCTATCAACTCTCGTCAAATGCCTTCTTTCACATAAATTTTTTTAAATTCATTCGACATGTACTCACCTCCATTATCGCTCCTGAGAGATTTCACCTTCTTTTCAGTTTAATTCTCAAC
Source organism: Pinus tabuliformis (assembly GCA_031772625.1). Classification (NCBI taxonomy): domain Eukaryota; kingdom Viridiplantae; phylum Streptophyta; class Pinopsida; order Pinales; family Pinaceae; genus Pinus; species Pinus tabuliformis. The sequence goes on along the minus strand of CM062818.1, from coordinate 1,720,233,888 downwards.
CAATGCCTTGATTCTACGAAATTGGAGAATGTATCATCTTTCTTCTTCGTGAAGAAGATCCAGTGCTTCCGTGAGAAGTTATCAACAAAAATGAAAAAATATTTGTGGTTGGAAATGGAGGTTGTCAAGAAAGGTCCACATACATCAGAGTGGATACTTTCTAATAATGCATGTTCTTTTATATCTCGATCATGGAATGTGGATTTTGTGTACTTCCCCAAGGTACATCCTTTGCATACATCCTAATGCTCAGGTGCTCCTTTAGGGAGGCTTATGATTATTCGATGAATAATATTCAAGGTGCCATGATGAAAATTGCTAAGTCTTTTGTGACAAAGTTCATTGACATCATGGATCTGCACCTTCTCCATAATATTCCACATCTAGTTTATACAAGTTCTTTACACAAACCCTGATCTGCTTCACTTGTCCCACGGTTGTGTCTCAGGAATGCCTTTCCTTTTCTGAATATCACATCATAACCATGGCCTTCCAAAATGGCAACAAAGATAATATTTTTCTTTAGGTCTATAACAAACCTGACATCCTTGAGCCTGAGATGGGAGCTCGAATCCCTCTGAAAGGTGATTGTACCAACCCCAATCGCACTGTACCTTCTGTTGTCTCCCAACTCAATGTGCATCTACAAATATTTTTCTTCCATGTCAGTGAAAAACTCTCTACACCCTGTCATGTGGAATGATGCACCTGATTCCAAGTACCACACACTCCTCATCACTATGTTGGCCATGCATGTGATAAGGGTAAAGTCAAGCTCGAACTATGAAGCCAAGGCTTCACCTGTCGCTCCTCCTGAGGTCTTCTTGTTTTCCTTTTTGTGTGGAAACTTCATCGAATAGTGCTCAAATTAATGACAATGGAAGCATTTAATTTTGGACAAATCTTTCTTCTTACCCTCTTGGTTGGTTTCTGGTTTGGATTGAGATTTCTTCCCTTTTACCTTCTTTCCCTTTTTAACCAATGCAAAGTTTTCTTCATCCTCACCTTTGGTTGAAGTCCCATATTTGGTATTCCACCTTATTTCCTCTTGTAAAAATCAGACCATAAGTGTTCCCAATTTTGTAGGTTCTCCCTCCCATTCACTGAATCTTGGTAGCTATGCTAGATCTTGGGAATGCCTAGAAGGGCTAGTCTTATCAGGTCATATTTTGGAAAATTTACACCAACCCCAAAAAGTTCATCATGACATTGTGTGAACTTGATCAGATACTGCAAAATAGTGTCATTCTTCTGCATCTTGGTATTTTGAATTTTATCCTTGAGTGTCAGGTTCTTGTGGTCATTACTATTCTCGAATAATTTTGTTAGTTCTTTCCACATTACTAAAAGAGTTTCTTTCCTATGGATATTTGAGAAAATGAGATCACTTACTCCCTCCAATATTATTCTCTTTGTCTTTGCTACATCTTTCTTCCACTGGGGAAGGTTTTGGGCATCATATTCTAGTGGTTTTGCAACATATGTCTTGATGTATTTTAGCAATCCATTGTCATCCAATAGCCCCTTCATGTGATCCTTCAATGCAACAAAATTAGAGTTTCCTTGCCTTAGTCCATTGAAGACCATATTCTCATCTCTGAAGAGATCTTGCTACATTGAACTCCAAATTCAAACCTCTTGAGAAACAACTTCGAAATTCCTGCTCTAATGTGAATCCCACTATGATACCATGTAGAAATTACGTTTTATATTTTCAACTGCTCATGAAGTTTTAATCAAAATCACAAGACACAAACCTACTCTATTACTCTACCTTAATTAATTCACAATCTAGAAAAATAATTTCAGACATGCAATAATAAATAACACACATGCACACAATATTTTTTCTAGGGGAAACCAATCTGCTAGAAACCCCTTGCCTTCTTTCATTAATATGATGAATAGAGATGTATTAAAATTGCTTTGATCAACTAAGCATGCCCTGCAAGTGAATAACCTATCTCTCTTCTCACTGTGAATCTCTGACCTAGAATTAGTCAAAATTTCCTTGCATTGTTACTTGAGAAATTAGGCCCCTATTATTTAGGAATTTATCCAAAATGGATTGCGCAAATTCCCTGAGTTAATCATCTGACTGCGTGCAACACCTATACACTCAAGACTAGTATACAACTGATGTTTGAATTCCTTGGAATCTCCACCAAGCCCGGGGAACTCAAATTCTCTGCATGAAATAGATATTTTGGGTTGATTGATCTATTAACTGGATGATAATTGAGTTTGACTAAAGTCCCACTGCTTAACTAACCTTCCACTAGTTCCTCCAACAGTTAGAACTAGTTTAACTGGAAACAAACTTAGATAATAGACCTTGATCAATACAAATTAGCAATCACACATGCTTAACTGAACTCTAACTCCTCCACTTCGAATTTGCTGAGCTAACTAAGTGACAAGAGCCATGTCACCTCAGTTAACTACATCCAAGTTGTCTGCTGATGTGGAAATTTGAATTTTCTCAATTTAATCAAGGCAAAATCAAATTGAGAACTTATTTCTGCATTTTTTAACAAACCTTAGAGGCCAATCATAGGAAAAAACACTATAGGGGTGGTTGTTGGCAACAACCATTCCTTTTCTTTACATTCCCTTGGACAACTCTACTTACAAATATTAGACCCCATCAAGTAAGAAGTCTTTTGGAAGGTCATCTAAATCAGTAGAACTAGGACTTGTTTGAGGCTTAGACAACCTTTAGGCTAGAGGTCATTTTTCTTTGATAGGATGCATTTTCTTGAATTACAGTAGCATATCATTATAGTTAGTTTTCACCTTGCAACACTACATTAGGTGTTTTATTGTTGTTTGTTGCGCTCATTCTTCCTTATGCTTTATCCTTCAGAGTTCTTATTATGTCCTAACATCATTACACCCCTTAGGTTCTTGTCACTGAGACTTTGTGGCCTTCACCCTAGGCTCATTTAGGATATCCTCTCACCCCTGCTTAATGAGTCAAGGTCACTCCATCCAGTCCACTTAGTCCACATATGGACTATAGTTCTTCTATTTCTTCTAGCTTCTCCTCAAATTATGTATCCTCCCAAACCCACAACGTTACCATGTCATGCACTGATTTGGGTGGTGAAAACCTAGGTGGTAACACTGGTCCTAATCAAGGTAACCCTCAAGGAGGAAATATCAAAAATTCTTTTGGTATGGCCTTTGATCAACCCTTACTTCCCTACATGTTTGATTTGAGCCTCCCCAATTTAAACCATCTCATTAATGATCCACTTCTACATGACCAAAATTGGCCTCCCATGCCAACCAAACTTCCCTCAGACATCCCCAAGTTTGAAGGGAATCTTGGAGAAGTTCCTACCAACGATGTTTTCTCTTTCCATATGTGATCCATGTGGCTCCAGACACAGGTAGAAGTCCTAGAGGACTCAGAAAGGGTCAAAATTCAAAGTGGTCAGATTTCTCTAAAACCAACACTAGATCGAAGTGCTCATCACCCTGATTCCAACAGAGCAAATGACACTCAAATCCGAGCTCATATGAGGGAGAAAAATCTAGTCAAAGTTTTGGTCAAAGTTTCCATGTGAGCCAGGTTTAATGGTCCTACAAATTGACTGAGTCCTGGACATGGAATCTAGCTCCCGAGGAGCGGGTGAATTTATTGGATACTTAATTTGTCTAATATCCCTTATATTAGACAAAATAAAAAATATGGCTATTATTGAATAAAAAATAAAAATAAAAATAATATATTAAATTAGGTGGCGAGCCATGACCCTGCCACCTCCATCGTAACCCAAACAATATAACAACAAAATAATATTAAAAGAAAGGGTCGGCGGCCATGATCCCACCGGAGCCTCCAACCTCCACCGCAAAACCTTAATATCAAACATATCACATATGTTATATATAGCGAGGCGGGCCACCTCCGGTTAACCCAACCCACACCCCATCTGTTGCCTCTTAACACACTGTGGGTGGTGGGGTTTGAACCCGCCCAGCCAGAATGGATGGCCCACCACTTGGGTGCCCACACCACCATCACATAAATGGTTACAACGCACATCAAACTGTTATCACTCAGGTTGTTCCCTTTGACTCCTAAGGGAATATGGCCGAGGTAACCACAAACCAATCTTTGGACTGCAGGTCCTAGCCCACCTGCAATCAGAGAGGGCTCTCTCTTTATGATTTAGCTTTGTTTAGGGGTGATTTTAGGCTAGTTATGATGAGCATGGGATTTGTTTTAGATTTGGTGGGATGGTTGATGTTTTCAGACAGAGTTGGGATGCAAAGGATGAGAAATTCAAACCATTGGGCATGGATTCAATGAATCTGAACTGATGAGTGGGTTTTCTTTGGTAGCAGAGAGGAATAAAAAGCAGGATAGCCACACATAGAACAACTGTTAATGCTGGAACAAGGATGAAATGGAGGTCAGAGGATGAGAGGCAATTAAGGATCTCTCATCCAGCCAAAGAGGGAAAGTGAATGAAGGCTAAATAGGAGTAATGAAGGATTCCCAAACATCATTTAGAAATGAGAGAAATAGCTTAAACATGATCAATTAAGTATGCATATTCATCACTAATTCAGAGGAAAACATAGAAAAGCTACAAGAATTGAGCACAGAGTGCATGGAAGCCAAATCTGATCTATTCTTTCTTTCTGCAACTTAGATTATGATATATAGATGATATAGACACATATAAATTGAAAACATAGGTAGGAAAGACTTATTGAACCATGAAGAAGCACGATAATTCCATATTTTGCTCATCAACCATTAAAACCACAACCAGCTAGTTCAGGAACAAATATTCCAGCAATCTTTGATTATAAAACCTCTCAGGCTTACAACACAAGTCTAAAAAGAGAAAAACAACCAACCAACCCTTATTACAAAGCTCAGGGTGGTTTATGTAGGAAAATATATGTACAAACAAGATATGAGACAGATCTGAGGAAAAATATCCAGAAAACCTAACTTATACTGAAGTAAATGCATAAAATATCTATTTTAGGTGCGCTGGAAGCAGCAGCACCAAAAACAGAGGCTTGGAGGCGTCCTTTGGTAGCTCTATTGTCCAATCTGCAATAACTGTGCCTTTAATCTCTAATCTGCACCTCTTAGTCGGTTCTGCCACTCTCATGTGGCTTTACTGCATTAAACTGTGATCTAGCGAGCCTTAAATGGGCTTTTACTGCTTCCTTGACTTGGATGGAGGCCCTCTATTGTCTATCTGCCTCGGTTTTAAGTCGTCCACTGCAAAACTTTAACTGATACTCTCTGTCGCAACTCTGATACTCTTTAATATGAATTGGGACACTCCTCTCGGCTAATACACTTTTCACTACAAAATCACACCTTTTCTGCCACTTTATGGCAATATTTGACAGCTGCTGTGCTTTCTGCAGCCTTTAGAGGGCTTTCGGCGCTTGGCCGATCAAAATCTAGTCAAAAATGGAGAAATGCTACATAATAAAGGAGGAATGGATGCTAAAGGCCTGCTGAGGCAAAAACGCTGCTGTTTAGAGCCAATCTGGGGTGAAGCGATGCAAAATGTCCGAAGAATGACCAAGCTTCCTTTGAAGAAGGAGCGCGCACAGGCGCCGAGCTGGAATAATGAAGAGATAGCCTTTCCGCCCCTTTTAACAGGCAAAACGAGTTACACAGGAAAATGATGCATTTCCAGGCGGGAGAGATCAAATATAAAGAAAATGGGAAGAATTAACTGCGGGACGTTGGATTGTGCGAAGGCAGATCCAATGGCTGAGATCAAATCGCAATATCGCTATCGGCGGGGACATGGGGGCGGGCCTTTATATGTATATGATCTGCGATGGAGCGATCGTCGATATCGCATCGGCGATCGGCTATCGGGGTGGTATGGGCAAATGATTTAAACAATTGCGATGAGGGCTTGCGACATTATGTGAGCCGTTGGATGGGTGGTTAGATCGGACGGAGGCTTGGGCACTCGCAATATCGTGTCGGCAAAGGTTAAGGGGTTTGGATCCTTAACCTTTGCGATAGCAAAAATGCGATAAAACTTTGGATTTGCAATGAAGCGTGGCTTTAACCAATAAACATGGATTTTGCGATGAACGCCATATAACGATAAAAGCGGAGTATTAGGATGAAGTGGAGGCATGCGGTAAGAATGCTTGCGATGTGATATCGCTTTCGGGTGCGATAGCAATATCACATCGGAGAAAAGATGGGGACTTATAATATGGGCACATATGTATTGCGATATGCCAATTGCCGAAATCGCATCGGCGAAATGATATCGGGGAGCGTTTATATACAAGGGGCCAACACTGCTGCCACCTCCGACAACGATATCGCGTCGGAGGGGGAGGAATGTAATCGGAGGAGGGCTTTTGGAACAATATAAGGGTTTATGCAATCAGGGGAAGGCTTCATGGATCGGAGAAGGTTTTCTTCGATCAGAGGAAGATTCTTATGCATTAGAAGGGGCCTTTATGATCGGAGAAGGTTTTTTGGAGATCGGAGTGGTTAAACAAGGCCAAACAAAGGGTTTTTGATGCATCAAAAGGGGTCTGATAGCATTGGAAGGGGGGGTTAATGCCTTAGAAGGATTTCTATGCATTGGGGAAGGAGTTTTATGCATTGGAAGGAGTCCAAATGCATTAGAAAGTGTTTAAGGAGGGAAACTAAGGGTTCTTACTAAGTTTCAAGTAAACTTAGTAATTCCCAAGCATATTTATGGTTATTTTTCAACCAAAGGGAGGGGATATATAAATAATGGGGCTTTTATACATATTTCTAGTAAGGGGAGGGGAAATAGATAGGGATTTACATAATAAGTTAGAAGTTAATATGAGATTTGATCAGAAACCGCTAAGGATGGAAATCTTAGGCTACAAAGGGGAGAAATGATTTATAGAAGAAGTATGAGCACTCCTAAGTAAAGCAGATCTTTACTTAGGCAAATGATATGGAATATGATGAACTTTAGTGATGTTAAGCAGATCTTAACATCCCTAGGGGAAATTAGTGATTGTTTTGGGGAAGAGGAAGAAGGGGAAGTTAGTCATGCCTCTCTTGAGCTGCTCCAAGGGAAAAATGCCTTGTAATTGTGATCTGAATAGATATAACACTTGGAAATACAAAAATGGATCACAATTCATCATTCTGCCACCTCAAAACTACCTACCCAGCCTACTTACCTAGCATTTTGTCTTCTTTTTGTTTGGGTGCACTTGAACTAGCAAACCCAGGTTTTCTTCTTTTATTTTAGCTATTTTCCTATCTAAACCTACCCTTATACCTTCCACGGGCTCAGATTAGACTGTTGAGCACCCTTGCTACTCTACCTAGCTAATAATCTGCCAATATTAAACAGTTTGGACAGATATTCATTCTCTATCTCTAAAACATGCAATTTAAACTAGGGAGGCCAAGATTAAGCTGTTTGGCCTTCCCTTAACTGTAACAAAAGGCAGTGATTGCTTGGAAATACGGAACCTTTGTAGCAATGGAAAGGATGAACATATTTGGCACTTCCATAGTCAATCATGAAAAATGACACCTATCGCAATAGGAGGCTAACAGTGGCTCCACTTGGGGATGGCTTTTCCTTGCAAAAAGTCAAGAACAACAGGTCAGATGGCCTTGTATTCAATTGTTGCTGTATTCTGAAAATTTCCCTTTGCTGGTTGCCTTATTTATGAACATGACAGCATACTTGAAGAGCTTAGGGCCTTCACTTCATGCTTCAACTGAAGCAAGCTACTATCCAAAACAAAAACTTGAAATCCTACCTACTTACTCTAATCAGCACCTTCTTTGCTGTTAGGTAAAATGAAACAGCCAATGTAGCCACTTAAGCATTATAAACATCAATGAGCTTTGCTACTTGTGCTTGCTGGTGCTTAAAACTGAGATCTTGCAATCAGATGTAGCTCTGTTAACCATTGAGAAGATCAGAAAAGTCCTGATCTCCTTTGTTGAATCTAAACATTGTAAAAAAGGGTCCTGCAACATATATACACAATTGCTGAGCTGAATTAAACAACTGTACAAAGGTTTAGGATCGTTGTCATGCCTTTGAATCGGGAAATCGCCAACATTTTGATGTTGAGGCACACAACCCGCTAATGGAGAAGAGAGCTGATTTATTCCACCATATGGCCTGTCAGCAGATGGATTGCACAAAACTTGGAAGGATACTTGCAATTCATTACAAACAGGCTGAGATGGCACTTGACTGATTTGCACAGGCTGCTCCTCCCTTTCTTTAAATAACTCAGATGACTGAAAACAAAGTGGCAGGGGATCAACTTGGATTATTTGATCAAAAGTTGCTGCTTCCGAGTCTTCTTCTTCAATCTGACATTCAATGGCACTTTGGGGCTGCAAATCTAGAGGTAATGCATTAGGAGCAAGGATTTGACTCTCCTCTAGATGGTTAATATCAACACTTGATGAAGCTTGATTACAAACTGCATGATAATTATCCTTAATAATCTGAAAGGATTCAAAACAAAAAGGTAAAGTTCCTTCGCTGAATTCAAAATTTGTTGTATTTTCATGCTTCTCTTCATAGCTGAAACGATCAGGCCGATTACCAATTTCAGGCTGCGGAACCTGAACAGTGCTTTCTGCCAAAATAGCATCTGACTCCTCTGCAAGGCTGATTTGGATTTGAGGCGCATAATCATCTTCGTATAGATCATATTTTTGCAGACAGCTGAAAGAAGGAAAGCTATCATATTCATGCAACAAATTGGGAGATTCCTCCACATATTGCTATGTGAATATATCATCTGATTTAGGGGAAATGGGCTCATGAATATCAATTTCTTCCCTTTGCAAAACAAACGTGTTCTGGCGCTCTAGACCTTCAACTTTCAACGTGACCCCCTACATCATTTCCTATGATTCCTTTAACAAATTATGAAGCTTCTGCTCTTGCTCTGCTTTGCGCTTTTCTTCCCTCATTTTCAGATTGGCCTTCACGTCCACTGCCATTTCCTGCATTTGTTTCATAGTGGACGGGCTCCTTTCTCTCAAACGAAATTCAATTTCTGCATCAAAAGCTCTTGGATAATGCAGCAGAGTTAAATCAGGAGGATGCCTTATATTTAATGGCATGGAATGATAAATTTGATTGAATCTGTCAGAAAATTGCTGAACAGACTCCTCTGGAAGCCTTTTTAACTGATTGTATTCTTCAATGAGCAAGAGGAGATTGATTTTGATCATCCACCTATCAAGGAAAAGCTTGGAAAACTGCTGAAGATTTGGGATGCTAGCTTCAGGCAAGGTCTTAAACCAAGTCCTAACTTTGCCTAATACTAACATCCTCATGGTCAACTTCAAATATGTTAAGATAGCCTTCAAAAGCTTGGATATGCTTTTGGGCAGTAACACCATTCTCTCCATCAAATCTTGGGAGATACTTAGGATGATCTTTAGGCAAAGGATTGAGCATGGGAGGCAAAATGAGTGGCTTCTATCTATCAGGAACTTTGCGAGGCACGGGAATATGTACAGGGATTGGCTGATTGGGCTTGATTTGAATAGGGATAGGATGATTGGCCTTGATTTTTGTTTCCTCCTTGGTTGTATGATAATCTTCAACAGCATTAGAAGATTGTTGTTCTAATGTGCAAGGAGGCTTTTCAACAACGTTTTTCAAAGGAAAACTATAAAAATTATCTCTAAAATACAATATACATAGCAAAATCTTATGGATGAGAAAGAACATGATCTCTTGGACAATAATACAGGTCAGAAGCCTGATCTGCTCATACATTTGTTTTGGGTTCATTTCTCCAGTGGAGTCTTTATTATGAGGATGATGTGGAGTCGCCAGGTGGATGAATTGACTTTGAAGTGTTTGATCTCTATCCACCGTCACAGATCAGACCTAAACATGAAATAATTCTGAGGAAAAGGGGGATTTTCTCCAGGAAACAAGATTTTTGAGATTTTCAGAGATTTTTTGTTGGAAATAATACTGAGAGGGGGGGTGAATCAGTATTATTAAATTCTTTTCAATAACCCATTTAGATTTATATTTTAAATTATTCTTCTGTATGGATGATCAGTACTAAATAATAATGAACAAGAGTAGCAAAAACAGATAGTCACACAAAGGAACACCAGATGTAAGGTGGAAACCCAATGTGGGTGAAAACCACCTGCTGCAATATGTCTCTATCTTTTTTTTCAAAATAGAACTTCTTTTACAATGAATTTGTACTGGTGCAGTCTCTTTCCAGTACGCAGACTGCTGCCTGCGGAGAGATGCAACTCTCTTTTTCGTTCTCCAGACTCTTCTGGAAGGGAGCTACAACCCCCTACTTCGTTTAAGGACCACGTTTCATTAATTTTTAGACTGGATCCAAGAAGATCAAACAATCATCAAGCATATGAGAATACCAGATAATATATATTTTCCTTATATAGCAGATCTTTCAAAATCACCCAAGCACCAGATATATATTTCCCTTATACAGCAGATCATTCAAAAATCACCCAAGCACCAACCCAAGCACTAGATCAAAATATATATAAGTATATATCCGATCTAGTCACCCATTAAAAACAGAGGTTGTTTATACCGAAATCAGAACACAGTGCAGAGGATATACATATTACAGTGCACTCGGAGGCTAGACACAAGACAAACTCAATATTGCGCACCCAGAACCCTTTAGCGAACAATAGAGGAGGCTAGATCAGAGTTAAGAAATGACTGCTGCTTCTTAAAAAGAAACCCTACAGGTGACCGTTCTTACACCACTTATTGAACTGTGATGCGAATCTGCGACTGCACAGTTCTCTTCTCAGAGAATATCTGAACTTCAAGCCTGCTATGCGCCCATTCTCCTTGATTTAAGTTCAGCAATTGCTCCTCGACTGATCACAAGAATGTCGATCTGTTATTCCTCAAGATTCAATAATCATCGATGCCTTGCCACAGGATCCCCTTTTTCTTCATATAACCACGCTTTTGATAAAACCATGAATCAAAACCAGAGGATTCGAAAACCTGGGGCTCGCTTGTTTTGACTGATCTCTTAAGAAATTTCTTAAGAGATACAAATAGCGAAAAATGATGAGAACGGTCCAAATGGGCAAACAGGCGGACTTTAAACTGAATGTACCCATAATAATAATACTATATTGGGTCTACTCCTCGTCGCTAACAGCGCATGTCCATATCATGGCCTATTCCCGACGTCCAATCCGATGGATCGGATGTGACATGCCCATTAACCAGCCTTTATATATATATCGGGTCCGCTCTTTTCATCGCTATCAACGATTTCAAGTGGGAGGATTTTATAAACAGTGCGATTACTGCGGATGCGATGTTATTATAAAATCCCTTTAAAGCTTCCATTGGGTCCGCCACCTCTTATCGCAATCAAAGGATTGGGGTGGGCGGTCCTTTACGCAGTAGATGCGATATATTATAAACCAAACATGAAAAGCCATCAGGTCCGTTGCAATATGCCATCGGGTCACATAGCCGAAACCCCGATGCGTCAATATGCCGAAACATATATATATATATATATATATATATATATATATATATATAACTGTTGCTTATCCGCCAAGAGGGGAATATGCCTTTAATTATAGTAAAATGCATATATATATGGGTTTTGGGTGCCCCAAACACTCCCGATAGCAGTAATACATGCATATATGGGTTTTAATCACCCAACAGCTCTTGATAGAGATAAGGCATGCATATAAGGGATTTAAACTCCCGAACGACTCTCGATAGGGATAATGTAGAGTATATATGGGTTGATGACTCCCGAAAATAATTAAGCATGCATCCATGGGTTTTATACGCCCGATACCTCCCGATAAGTTCTTTATATATGAGAATGCCCTCTATTTCTTCGATAGGCTCAATGACTCCCGATAACAGCTTCTGATAGACTCCCAATAGCTCGATGGCTCCTGATATGAGATATATACATATGTAGATGTCGCCTCTTGACTCCTCTTGACTCCTCTTGCCTCGTTTTCTCTGTTTATCTCCTCCGAAGATGTATATAAGAGAGATGTCCATCTATGAGAGGGTTGCCATCAAGTTCAACACATGTCCATAATGCCATAATGCCAACAATATCCCCCTTTGGACTTGACGGCAACAACACCAACCAAAAAGCACTCTCCCCCTTTGACATCAAGGGCAAAGGGCGGATAACTGCTTCTCCTCACTATTTCTCCCCTTGAGAGCCTGCTCCTCCTGATTTCTCCCCCTGAGAACCTGTTCCGCCTGATTATGAACTGGATTATGAAAGTGATATCAACTTTAGAATTTTCTCGCAACCATTTCACTCCACAGCAACTGGCAACACCATGTTCTTCATGACAGAAAGTCGAGCTATTCTAGCTACGTATAATACAGAGACCGCCCTGTTTTTCCCTTCAGCTTGTGCCGTTAATCGAACTTGGCACCTTTATTGCCATAGATATTGTGACAACCAAGAACTTACCGAGGCCCACCATCCACCCTGTTCGCTCCTACTAAAATCAAATATGGTGCACGCCTTGTTTACAGTTCATCTTCAGACATATTACTCCTTCTGCAATACTATAATGCCAACAATAGATTGGATATTCTCCCCCTGAATCTTGTACGCGTATACCGCATCCGCACCTCGCGTACAAGCACCAATCTGAGAATTAACAACAGGATGATGCGTCAACAACCCCCAGCTTTTGCCTGAGGTATTCAAAAGTCTCCCTAGGCAATGGTTTGGTAAATATATCAGCCACTTGTTCCTTAGAAGAAACATACTCCAACTTGACCTTTTGTTCAAGCACTTGTTCCCTGAGAAAATGATACTTGATCGGTATGTGCTTGGTTTTTGAATGCATGACTGGGTTCTTTTAAATGCTTATTGGACTTGTATTATCACATAAGATGGAGACAGGTGGTGTACACGTGATTTGAAAATCCTGCAAGGTCTGCATCATCCAAAGAAGTTGAGTGCAACAAGATGCAGCAGCCACATATTCTGCTTCAGCTGTAGATAAGGCAATTGAACTTTGTTTCTTGCTGAACCATGATACTAATCTGGAACCCATGAAGAAAGCACCACCACTTGTGCTTTTCCTGTCATCCACACTTCTGGCCCAATCTGCATCTGTGTAAGCATGAAGTGTGAGATCAGTGTCTCTAGGATACCATAAGCCATAGTTTTGAGTTCCTTGAAGATATTTGAAGATTCTCTTTACTGCCTAAAGATGAGTTTCCTTAGGATTGGCCTGAAATCTTCCAACTATTCCCACTGCATGCATGATGTCTAGTCGGGTACCTGTCAAATAAAGTACACTTCCAATCATAGATCTGTAGGTTGGTTGATGAACTGCTGTTGATTCATCATTTGCACTAAGACTGCATCCTGTAACCATGGGGGTACATACTGGTTTGGAATCTTCCATGCCATACTTCTTCAAAATCTGCTTGAGGTACTTAGTTTGGGACAGGAAGATACCATCTTCATTTTGTTGGATTTGCAATTCAAGAAAGTATGTCAATTCTCCAAGCAAGGACATTTCAAATTCTTTCTGCATCACCAAGGCAAAGCTTTGACTCATAGCTTCTTCATTGTTTCCAAATATAATATCATCTACATACACAACAAGTATTAGCAATTTGTCATTTTCAATTTTTATATAAAGATTGCTATCTACTGATCCTTTTGAAAAACCTTGTTGATGAAGGTATTTGTCCAAATGGTAGTACCAAGCCCTTGGAGCCTGTTTAAGACCATAGAGGGCCTTTTTCAATCTTCATACAAGATTTGGATCATTCCCAAGAATGAAACCATCTGGCTGCTCAATGTATACTTCTTCTTCTAAGTCTCCATTCAGAAAAGTTGATTTCACATCCATTTGAAATACTTTGAACTTTTGAAAGCTTGAGAGAGCAAGGAACATTCGGATGGCCTCAAGTCTTGCAACAGGCGCAAAGGTTTCTTCAAAATCTATTCCTTCTTGTTGGGCATACCCTTTACAAACTAGTCTGGCCTTGTTTCTAATTACTTCCCCATTTTCATTCAACTTATTTTTGAAGATCCATTTTGTTCCTATGACATTCTTATCCTTTGGTCTAGGAACCAACTCCCAAGTGTTGTTCTTTTCGATCTGTTCAAGTTCTTCATCCATTGCCTTGACCCAACATTCATCCTTGCATGCCTCTCTTACATTTTGTGGTTCAGTGGAGGAGAGTAATGCCAAATAGCTTGAAGCTTCTGCAGTTGTTCTCCTGGTTTGTACACCTGCCTCCTTTTGTCCCAAGATTTGAGATTCTGGATGATTCTTCTGTACATACCTGGATGGAGTCTTCTCTTCTATTCTTATCTGTTCCTCTGGTGTCTCTTGAGGTTCTTCTTCTTCATCATTAGTCTGATTTGGAAGGTAGTCTTCATCTTCTTCGATATTTTCATGATTTACTTGCCTAGGAATGTATCCTTTTTCATCAACCACTACATCAATGTTGTCAACAATTCTTCCAAGTCTTTTATTGTAACACTTATATGCTTTGTTGTGGGGAGAATAACCAAGGAGAATGCCTTCATCTGCTCTAGGTTCGAGTTTGCCAAGTTGTTCATCATTGTTCTTGATGTAGCATTTTCTTCCAAAAATTTTGAAATGCTTTACTGAAGGAGTCTCGCCATACCAGATCTCATAAGGAGTTTGAGTGCTGTTCACTCGGACATTTGTTTTGTTGAGGATAACAACTGCAGCAAATGCAGCTTCACCCCAGAAGGTTGCAGGAGTTCTAGATTCATCAAGCATAGCACAATCCATTTGCTGAACAGTTCTTTTCATCCTTTCCACCACTCCATTTTGCTGAGGAGTCCTAGCTGTAGAAAATTCCCTTCTTATTCCATGTTCTTCACAAAAATCGAAAAATTCATTTGATGTAAATTCCCCACCTCTGTCAGACCTGAGGCACTTAATTTTGTGATTCGATTCATTTTCAGCCAGGGCTTTGAAAGCTTTGAATTTTTCGAATGCTTCATCTTTGTACTTCATAAGTCCTAACCAAACCATCCTAGAGAAGTCATCAATGAATAGTATAAAATATTCTTCTCCTCGAGGTGACCTTGTCCGAAATGGACCACATACATCTGTATGTACCAGCTCAAGAGGCCTGCTAGCTGATCCTTCCTTTTCAGGAAAGTTAGTCCTGGTTTGTTTACCAAACTGACATGATTTGCATATTGTGTTGTCTGGAAGACCACAGACAGCCTGGTATTTGCATGCTTTTCTTATTTGTGAAAAGCTTAGGTGCCCCAACCTCTGGTGCCATAACCAATGTTCATCGTTCTTGCTCAAATAGCATTGTTGGTGTCCTTCTTCAAATATGTATATTTTATTTGGAGTTCTTCTACCTTTGATCACTGTTTTTCCTGTATCGAGATCACGAACACTGCATCCATTTGATCGAAATATTACCTCGGTTCCTTGATCACACATCTGACTGACACTCAGAAGATTATGCTTCAAGCCATCAACATACAAAACATTTCTAGCTTTGACCTTTTCCTTCAATTGAGCAGTGCCTTTACCTTTTATGACTGCAGGGGTATCATTTCCAAAAGAGACTTTCTTTCCCTTTTCTAAAACACTATATGATTCAAGTTTTTCTTTATCACCTGTCATGTGTTTTGAACATCCACTGTCAATATACCATTGATTTTCCCATCCTTCTGCATAAAAGGCTATTCCACATCTTTCTGGTAGTGGTTCCTTTATCCTCCATGTTCTAGTGCTTGGGGCTTGTTCCTTGGTCTGCCGAAACCTGCTCCTGCATTCAGAATCTTCATGACCGAAGTTATTACAAATAGAACATTCGATTTCATTTTCAAGGACCGAAAAATTGTTATAGGTTCTTTTCGTAATCCCAGTCATACTTCTTTGTTTTTGAGCTTCTCTAATCATGATTGTCTTGTATGCAACACACTGAGATGCTTTGTGACCAAATTTAAGGCACGAAAAACATTGTCCATTAAAAAAACTTCTGCAGTTTTCAAATCTCCCAGCCATATAGTTATAATTTTTGTTATCATCCATTCTTGAGACAGATTGAGAAGATCTTACCTATGGCTGATTATAGCTTTTGTTCGTCCTGAAGGAAGGTTGTCCTTGATTTACCTGGTAGTATTTGTTTATTCTGGAGGAGTTTTTCCCCTGCTTTACCTGGTGATTTG
Organism: Pinus tabuliformis; assembly: GCA_031772625.1. Lineage (NCBI taxonomy): Eukaryota > Viridiplantae > Streptophyta > Pinopsida > Pinales > Pinaceae > Pinus > Pinus tabuliformis. The sequence goes on along the minus strand of CM062818.1, from coordinate 1,720,217,670 downwards.
CATTTGGCTTTTGTTCATATCTCCTTGCGGCATCAAGATAACTCTTTGAGGTGGATGCTCAAGATGTTTCTCCATTATACCCCAGACCTGTCTTGATTAGTGGAGAGCGTTGTACATTGATGATCTTGTCCACAGTCTCAGATCCTCTAACAAATTTGAGATTAAGAGCCTTTGATTTCTCAATTTCCTTTCGAAGCCCAACAATTTCACATTCTAACTTTTCAAGAGCTTGTTCCTTTTCATCAAGTTGGATTTGCAGAGTGTCAATGATCATATTCTTTTCTTCTAAACATGTTTTGAGTCTAGAAATCTCATCATAAAAACCATCTGTATCTAAAGAATCCATGTAATCATCGTCTTCAAAAGCCATTAAAAGTTTATAGTTGATACCTCGTTCATCTTCATCACTATTTGAAAGACCATCACTATCTTCATGAGTGTAGTAACTTTTCTTATTTGCATTCTGTTTCTTGTTCCATCTAACAGGTTCTTTCCCTTTATCCTTATGAGGACATTTGGCAGCATAGTGACCGACTCTCCCGCAAGCAAAGCATTTGAAAGGTAACTTACCTCTAAATCTTCCCGTACCTCGTTGAAGATTCTTGACAAAATTTGATTCTTCTTCCTCTTCTGATGCATGTCCTAATTCATAGTAGTCTCCTTTGCCGGAAGCCTTGAAGGCTGCTTCTCTCCTATCTGAAGGTCCTCCTTTCCTCATTTCATAAGCAGTTAAAATTCCGTGTAGTTGTGACATGGTAAGAGTTCGTAGATTCTCCTTTTCCTCTATTGCAGAAACTTTAGATTCAAACTTAGGGGACAAAGATCTGAGAACTTTTTCAACCACAACCGCCTCTTTTATTTCTTCACCCAAGTTTTTCATGCAATTAACAATCTCATCCACACGAAGGAAGTAATTAGCCACACTTTCATCATTATGCATTCTGAGATTTTCATACTGAATCCTGAGAGTTTGAAGTTTTGCTCGTTTTACCTGTTCATCTCCTTCGTAGCTCAAAACAATCTTGTCCCATATTTCTTTAGCAGATTTATATTGCATAACCTTCACGAATTCTGATTGAGATAGGCATCCCAACAGAGTATTGACTGCCTTTGCATTTGTTTCATATTTCTTCTTTTCAGCTGAATCTGTAGGAGTAGCTGAAGGAAAAGTGTACCCTGTATCTATGATATCCCAGACTTCAGTACCAAGAGATTGAAGATAGGCAGTGACTCTTACCTTCCAATATATGAAGTTTGTCCCATCAAAAATAGGCGACCTGATTGATGCTTCCCTCTCGTAGTTGCTCATGATGAACGATCTTCCTTCAAGCGATCAAGCTTCTTTGAATAACCTGGCTCTGATACCAATTGTTGGAAATAGTACTGAGAGGGGGGGTGAATCAGTATTATTAAATTCTTTTCAATAACCCATTCAGATTTATATTCTAAATTATTCTTCTGTATGGATGATCAGTACTAAATAATAATGAACAAGAACAGCAAAAACAGATAGTCACACAAAGGAACACCAAATGTAAGGTGGAAACCCAATGCGGGTGAAAACCACCTGCTGCAATATGTCTCTATATTTTTTTTCAAAATAGAACTTCTTTTACAATGAATTTGTACTGGTGCAGTCTTTTTCCAGTACGCAGACTGCTGCCTGCAGAGAGCTACAACTCTCTTTTTCGTTCTCCAGACTCTTCTGGAAGCGAGCTACAACCCCCTACTTCGTTTAAGGACCACGTTTCACTAATTTTCAGACTGGATCCAAGAAGATAAAACAGTCATAAAGCATATGAGAATACCAGATAATATATATTTTCCTTATACAGCAGATCTTTCAAAGTCACCCAAGCTCCAACCCAAGCACCAGATATATATTTCCCTTATACAACAGATCATTCAAAAATCACCCAAGCACCAACCCAAGCACTAGATCAAAATATATATAAGTATATATCTGATTTAGTCACCCATTAAAAACAGAGGTTGTTTATGCCGAAATCATAACACAGTGCAGAGAATATACATATTACAGCGCACCCGGAGGCTAGACACAAGACAAACTCAATATTGCGCACCCAGAACCCTTTAGCGAACAACAGAGGAGGCTAGATCAGAGTTAAGAAATGATTGTTGCTTCTTAAAAATAAACCCTGCAGGTGACCGTTCTTACACCACTTACTGAACTGCGATACACACGAAGCGATGCGAATCTGCGACTACACAGTTATCTTCTCAGAGAATATCTGAACTTCAAGCCTGCTCTGCGCCCATTCTCCTTGATTTAAGTTCAGCAATTGCTCCTCGACTTATCACAAGAACGCCGATCTGTTATTCCTCAAGATATTCAATAATCATCGATGCCTTGCCACAGGATCCCCTTTTTCTTTATATAACCACGCTTTTGATAAAACCATGAATCGAAATCAGAGGATTCGAAAACCTGGGGCTCGCTTGTTTTGACTGATCTCTTAAGAGATGTCTTAAGAGATACAAATAGCGAAAAATGATGAGAACGGTCCAAACGGGCAAAGAGGCAGACTTTAAACTGAATGTACCCATAATAATAATACTATATCGGGTCCGCTCCTCGTCGCTAACAGCGCATGCCCATATCATGGCCTATTCCTGACGTCTGATCCGATGGATCGGATGTGACATGCCCATTAACCAGCCTTTATATATATATATATATATATATATATATATATATATATATATATATATATATATATATATATATATATATCGGGTCCGCTCTTTTCATCGCTATCGGCGATTTGAAGTGGGAGGCTTTTATAAACTGTGCGATTACCGCGGATGCGATGTTATTATAAAATCCCTTTAAAGCTTCCATCGGGTCCGCCACCTCTTATCGCAATCGGAGGATTGGGGTGGGCGGCCCTTTACACGGCGGATGCGATATATTATAAACCAAACATGAAAAGCCATCGGGTCCGTTGCAATATGCCATCGGGTCACATAGCCGAAACCCCGATGCGTCGATATGCCGAAACATCTATATATATATATATATATATATATATATATATATATATATATATATATATATATATATATATATATATATATATATATATATATATATATATATATATATAATTGTGCGATATATTATAAACCAACCATGAAATACCATCGGGTCCATTGCAATGTGCCATCGGGTCACATAGCCGAAACCCCGATGCGCCGAGATGCCGAAATATATATATATATATATAACTATTGCTTATCCGCCAAGAGGGGAATATGCCTTTAATTATAGTAAGATGCATATATATATATATATATATATATATATATATATATATATATGGGTTTTGGGCGCCCCAAACACTCCCGATAGCATTAATACATGCATATATGGGTTTTAACCGCCCAATAGCTCTTGATAGAGATAAGGCATGCATATAAGGGATTTAAACACCCGAACGACTCCCGATAGGGATAATGCAGAGTATATATGGGCTGATGACTCCCGAAAATAATTAAGCATGCATCCATGGGTTTTATAGGCCCGATACCTCCTGATAAGTTCTTTATATATGAGAATGCCCTCTATTGCTCCGATAGGTTCAATGACTCCCAATAACAGCTTCTGATAGACTCCCGATAGCTCGATGGCTCCCGATATGAGATATATACATATGTAGATGTCGCCTCTTGACTCCTCTTGGCTCCTCTTGCCCTGTTTTCTCTGTTTATCTCCTCCGAAGATGTATATAAGAGAGATGTCCGTCTATGAGAGGGTTGCCATCAAGTTCAACACATGTCCATAATGCCATAATGCCAACATTTTTATGATTTTTTGGGATTTTTTAAACAACTTTTAGATTTATTCAAGAGGCAAACTGATCAAACATTGGATTTACAGTAATAGACAAATGATTCAGTCCCCAGCGGAGTCGCCAATGATGTTATCACTCAGGTTGTTCCCTTTGAATCCTAAGGGAATACAGCCGAGGTAACCACAAACCAATCTTTAGACTGCAGGTCCTAGCCCACCTGCAATTAGAGAGGGCTCTCTCTTTATGATTTAGCTTTGTTTAGGGGTGATTTTAGGCTAGTTATGATGAGCATGGGATTTGTTTTAGATTTGGTGGGATGGTTGATGTTTTCAGATAGAGTTGGCATGCAAAGGATGAGAAATACAGACCATTGGGCATGGAGTCAATGAATCTGAACTGATGAGTGGGTTTTCTTTGGTAGCAGAGAGGAATACAAAGCAGGATAGCCACACATAGAACAATTGTTAATGCTGGAACAAGGATGAAATGGAGGTCAGGGGATGAGAGGCAATTAATGATCTCTCATCCAGCCAAAGAGGGAAAGTGAATGGAGGCTAAATAGGAGCAATGAAGGATTCCCAAACAGCATTCAGAAATGAGAGAAATAGCTTAAACATGATCAATTAAGTATGCATATTCATCACTAATTCAGAGGAAAACATAGAAAAGCTACAGGAATTGAGCACAGAGTGCATGGAAGCCAAATTTGAGCTATTCTTTATTTCTGCAACTTAGATTATGATATATAGATGATATAGACACATATAAACTGAAAACAGAGGTAGGAAGGACTTATTGAACCATGAAGAAGCACGAGAATTCCATATTTTGCTCATCAACCATTAAAACCACAACCAACCAGTTCAGGATCAAATATTCCAGCAAACTTTGATTATAAAACCTCTCAGGCTTACAGCGCAAGTCTAAAAAGAGAAAAACAACCAACCAACCCTTATTACAAAGCTCAGGGTGGTTTATATAGGAAAATATATGTACAAACAAGATCTGAGACAGATCTGAGGAAAAATATCTAGAAAACCTAACTTCTACTAAAGTAAAGGCATAAAATATCTATTTGAGGTGCGCTGGAAGTAGCAGCACCAAAAACAGAGGCTTGGAGGCATCCTTTGGTAGCTCTGATGTCCAATCTGCAATAACTATGCCTTTAATCTCTGATCTGCACCTCTTAGTTGGTTCTGCCGCTCTCATGTGGCTTTACTGCATTAAACTGTGATCTGGCGAGCCTTAAATGGGCTTTTACTGCTTCTTTGACTTGGATGGAGGCCCTTTATTGTCTATCTGCCTCGGCTTTAAGTCCTCCACTGCAAAACTTTAACTGATACTCTCTGCCGCAACTCTGATACTCTTTAATATGAATCGTGACCCTCCTCTCAGCTGATACACTTTTCACTGCAAAATCTCTCCTTTTCTGCCACTTTATGGCAATATTTGACTGCTGCTGCGCTTTCTGCGGGCTTTGGAGGGCTTTCGGCACTTGGCCGATCAAAATCTAGTCAAAAATGAGAAATGCTGCATAATAAAGGAAGAATGGATGCGAAAGGCCTGCTGAGGCAAAAACGCTGCTGTTTAGAGCCAATCTGGGGTGAAGCGATGCAAAATGGCCGAAGAATGACCAAGCTTCCTTTAAAGAAGGAGCACGCATAGGCACCGAGCTGGAATAATGAAGAGATAGCCTTTCCGCCCCTTTTAATAGGAAAAACGAGTTACACAAGAAAATGATGCATTTCCAGGCAGGAGCGATCAAATATAAAGAAAATGGGAAGAATTAACTGTGGGCCATTGGATTGCGTGAAGGCAGATCCAATGGCCGAGATCAAATCGCAATATCGCTATCGGCGGGGACATGGGGGTGGGCCTTTATATGTATATGATCTGCGATGGAGCAATCGCCGATATCGCATTGGCGATCGGCTATCGGGGTGGTATGGGCGAATGATTTAAACAATTGCGATGAGGGCTTGCGACATTATGTGAGCCGTTGGATGGGTGGTTAGATCGGACGGAGGCTTGGGCACTCGCAATATCACATCGGCAAAGGTTAAGGGGTTTGGAGCCTTAACCTTTGTGATAGCGAAAATGCGATAAAACTTTGGATTTGCGATGAAGCGCGACTTTAACCAATAAACGTGAATTTTGCGATGAACGCCATATAACGATAAAAGCGGAGTATTAGGATGAAGTGGAGGCATGTGGTAAGAATGCTTGCGATGCGATATTGCTTCGGATGCGATAGCAATATCGCATCGGAGAAAAGAGGGGGACTTATAATATGGGTGCATATGTATTGTGATATGCCGATTGCCGAAATCGCATCGGAGAAATGATATCGGGGAGCGTTTATATACAAGGGGCCAACACTGCTGCCACCTCCGACAGCGATATCGCGTCGGAGGGGGAGGAATGTAATCGGAGGAGGGATTTTGGAACAATATAAGGGTTTATGCAATTGGGGGAAGGCTTTATGGATCAGAGAAGGGTTTCTCCGATCGGAGGAAGATTCTTATGCATTAGAAGGGGCCTTTATGATCGGAGAAGGTTTTTTGGAGATCGGAGGGGTTAAATAAGGCCAAACAAAGGGTTTTTGATGCATCGAAAGGGGTCCGATAGCATTGGAAGTGGGGGGGTAATGCCTTAGAAGGATTTCTATGCATTAGGGAAGGAGTTTTATTCATTGGAAGGAGTCCAAATGCATTAGAAAGTGTTTAAGGAGGGAAACTAAGGGTTCTTACTAAGTTTCAAGTAAACTTAGTAATTCCCAAGCATATTTATGGTTATTTTTCAACCAAAGGGAGGGGTTATATAAATAATGGGGCTTTTATACATATTTCTAGTAAGGGGAGGGGAAATAGATAGGGATTTACATAATAAGTTAGAAGTTAATATGAGATTTGATCAGAAAGCACTAAGGATGGAAATCTTAGGCTACAAAGGGGATAAATGATTTATAGAAGAAGTATGAGCACTCCTAAGTAAAGCAGATCTTTACTTAGGCAAATGATATGGAATATGATGAACTTTAGTGATGTTAAGCAGATCTTAACATCCCTAGGGGGAAATTAGTGATTGTTTCGGGGAAGAAGAAGAAGGGGAAGTTAGTCATGCCTCTCTTGAGCTGCTCCAAGGGGAAAATGCCTTGCAATTGTGATCTGAGTAGATATAACACTTGGAAATACAAAAATGGATCACAATTCATCATTCTGCCACCTCAAAACTACCTACCCAGCCTACTTACCTAGCATTTTGTCTTCTTTTTGTTTGGGTGCACTTGAACTATCAAACCCAAGTTTTCTTCTTTTCTTTTAGCTATTTTCCTATCTAAACCTACCCTTGTACCTTCCAGGGGCTCAGATTAGATTATTGAGCACCCTTGCTACTCTACCTAGCTAATAATCTACCAAGATTAAACAGTTTGGACAGATATTCATTCTCTATCTCTAAAACATGCAATTTAAACCTAGGGAGGCCAAGATTAAGCTGTTTGGCCTTCCCTTAACTGTAACAAAAGGTGGTGATTGCTTGGAAATATGGAACCTTTGCAGCAATGGAAAGGATGAACATATTTGGCACTTCCATAGTCAATCATGAAAAATGACACCTATCACAATAGGAGGCTAACACAAACCACGCCCCTTTTGTAATGAAATAAAAAAATATTCAAACAATCACACCATAGTTACAGTTATCACAACAACAAACGTGCCCACCGAAAAAGTAATGCATCGTGTATTTTTGGAGGGGTCGAGATTTGATCCCGCAACCTCACCTCAACCAATTTGCAAGTTTACCATTGCTGGAAATTAGGTCATGATCGATATCAAAGCTATTGATGCCCCTTTCAATTATAACCTCTTGCTTGGTCATAGCTTCATGTATGCCATGTCAACAGTCACATATTTTGTCTTTCGTAAGATGTCTTTTCCCCATAGTGGAAAGGTCATCACCATCGATCAACTGACTTACTATGAACTTCAATCTCAAACCCCTCCTTAATTTCATCAATGGTAGGAAATAAGACCAACCCTACCTTCACCAATGTTTCTCCTGGAGTCTATAAATATTCCACACTGCTTGGGGCTTATAATGGCCCACCACCTATCTCCACTAAGCCCAGCTCTTCCAATGTTTTCATTCTTCAAGAATCATGGGCTAGAAACAATTAGTCTAGTATGTCTTCCCAATATCCATCTCCCCAACAATCTGTTGCTCAATATTCAGCTAGTCCTTCAGGAAGAATTCCTCCAGGCCATTTCCCTTCAGGTGGTTTTTGTTCAAGCCATCCTCCCTTAGGAGGAGCTCCTATAGACCATTACCCCTTTGGTCAGATACATTTATTATTCCCCCCACTAGGAATCTTTTCCACTATTATAATGGCCATGTAGAGTCTTCCTAACATGAATTTGGGGATCCAAGTTTGGCACATTGATCCTCCTATAATCCTCTTGACCAGATCAAGCATTATATGGATTTGAATCCGATACAGCCCATTTATTCCACCCCTTCCTTTACTTCCGTTCGACAACAACCTCAGTAGGAAGTTACTCTTATTGCAAAAGAATCTACTAAGGGGTGAAAAGCTAAGAAAAATGGGGGAAAAGACAAGGCAACCCAAGCGGAAACCACTCCTACTAAACCACCAAAGCCTACTCCTCCATGTGATTTGTGTGTTGTTCATGGTCATGCCACTAATAATTTCCGTCATCTTCCCAACATTAAGAGAATGGTTTCAAAATATGACATTGAACCCAATCTTAACATCCCTAAGGTACAATTCACCTTACTTGAGTCTGCCAAGCAGAATAAATCATTACACACAAACCACCCTTATGCTTTCTACATTTCGTATAGACATTACTCTCATCATTGTTCACATATCAACATATTTCATGATACACTTCATGTTCTTCGTGAACTAGATACTGCACGTAGTGACCCTCCTCCTTCTCTACGTATGGTTCTCAGTACCAATTCCTCTCCAGGATAAGATACCTCTCAACCCACTATCATGATTCTCCCTCCTGATGTCAAAATGAAAGATAATTTTTCGGACAGTTGGAATTGTCTATATGGATAGTGGTTGTAAGTGTTTTGGCATTGATGTCAAAAACCATGCTGGAGATGCATTGGGCCATTGGAATTATCTAACTGTTGGCAAGAATGTTGAATTTGATGTTTCCTAGCCTAGTTGTGATGGTAATTGGGCTATTTTGATGTGCTTGATGTTCAAGCTCAAGGGGAGTCCCATGGTTGTTGCACTTCTCTTGTAGAGAATCACCATAGTAGTAGGAATATTGGAGAAGCCATAAAATGATGACTATGGTGGTTGGGATTCCCGGATTTTGGAGGAGATTCTACCTAAAGAGTTCATCTCATATACTCTAAAAATTGGTACAATTGGTTAGTGCTTTCAAAGAGATTTCCAACAGTATATGGAATTCCATAAATGGCCTCTTGGATCAAGAGTTATTGATTGTCGAAGTTAGGGTCTTAAATTCTTTAGGAGGAGGTTGAATTTCAGAACTCAATATCAGAAAGGGAATATCAGAAGCAGGCTAATTTTAGAAGGTTAGAATATCGGAACCTAGAGCTTTAGGAGGTCGGATCTTGGAGTAGCCTAAATCAAAGAATAAATAATATTGGGGAGCATTCATACCATTGGAACCTTGGAGGGTTGGAACCTGGGGACCGCAAAACATCGGGACATGATTTCAAAAGATCGTAATCATATCGTGGCATCGAAAAGGCTAGATATCGGAAGCAGGAAGGAACACTTCGAACCGTGGTATATTGGGATTTCGAATACTCAGAGTTTCGTAAGTCCTTATGATTTTAATTCTTTAGAAGTGTTGAGGTTGTGAGGTGCAGGGAACTAATGAAGAAATTCATCACAAAACCAAAGGACTTAGGGACCCTTTTCTCTCTCCTATGATAGGACACATTGAGGCAGTTGACTTGTACTAAGGAGCTGACAATGGCAGATGATGTCAGCATAACGTGGCTATCCAAAGGACACGTGGAAACTAAATTCAGAAAAATCAGGTGGTTTAATTGGGTAAATCCAAGTGACACATGTCACCACTATGGAGGTGCCACATGGAGATGATGATGAGAGCATGATGTCATCCAACAGGTCAGAATTTCAGAGGTCAGAGTTTTCGTAACTCTGTTGTAATTAAAATTGGTAGAAGTTTCAATGTCGGGGACTCCGATATTATTTTCATTTGGTCACGAGAAAATTGATAGAACCAACAACAAGAGGAAGATCGTAGCGCCTAAAGTGTTGTGAAGATACCACATGGAATATATTTCGAAGGTTGGATCTTTTGAAACTTATCCGTAATTGAATTAAGAGGAAGTCTTGATAAAGGAGCTCCAATGTCGATCGACGCTCAGTCATGGGAGACCCAAAGGACCAAGGGTGCAAAACAAGGATAGAAACGAAGGGCTATAAAGTATTTCGAAGGTTGAAATTTTGGAATTTTATTCTAACTGGACTTTTTGAGAAAGTACCAATATGTGGTGCTCCGATATAGTGTTGGTATCTGGTCGGAAAAGCCATCGAACCAAGGGAGGAAGAGATAATACAAGGAGATAGGCCCCCAACAAGTTCTCAAAGGCTTAGCACCTAAAATCTATTCCGCTAGTAATTGCACTTAGTCCCATAGTGAAAAACAAGAGATACTAACCAAGATGGGCTTGGAATACCAAAATCTCTCATTTTCATAACAACAAAATAATAAGAAGTTATGATATGTGGAGAGCCACTGGTCATGAGCATTGGTCCTATGCAAGGGAAATAGGAAAAGGGGCTAAGAAAGAAGGAGTTGAAGGAATTAGAATTTAGTAATATCGTAACATTGTTTTAATATAAGTTACGATGAATGGAGCTCTGATATGGCAAAAAAGAGGTGTATGAAGGACGGTTGCGTCGGAAGCTTAATAAATGACTGTAGGAGAGTTGATTGCATGAGTAATAATGAATGTCAAATATCACTGAGTCAAGGTGATGAGGGCCATGATTCATAGGGAAGAGTGTTGGGCATGCCTTAAATTAAATGAAGTACAGAGAAGCCATCCTAAGGTATAGTCCAACTCATAGAGCCATGAATAAGCATGAAGAGTCTCATTGAGTGTGTAGGTGGACTATGGATTTATCTCTTAGTATGGAGAAGTACTCATTTACCCATTCTCAATGGTTATTGTATTGGTAGTGGCCTAGTCAGACCCAACAGCAGAATGGAGAGCCATGTCGAGGTACACTCGGGTAGTATGGATATAGGAAGCAAAGGCAACATTGTGCAGAGTGCAGTAGAGGAACAAAACTAATGATTTCCATTGAGAAATGTGGGGGGAATGCAACATTGTGTAGAGAAGAGTTGAGTGGAGATCTTTGGGTAGAGTGTGCACTATTGTGTGTGAGGCCAAGTGAGCCTCCTCTACAAAGAAAGGTTGGAGAGTGCCTATGCAAATAAAAGAGACCCTGAGAGAGCATGTGTTATAGTGTAAGAGGGTGAGAGAGCTTGAGGAATAGAAGATTGAGATCTCAATGTATGCTAATGAAGAGCGGGGAACATAGTGTTGTGTGGGACGTGATGAGTGACTGCTATTGAGAAAATCATTGGACTGTTGTAGAGTGAGAAGAGCAAGCAGAGAACAAAGCTAATATCAAGAAAAGTGGTTGTCAATTACAAAAAAAAAATTGTTCCTTTTTGAGTGTGGGTTGGAGCTTGCATACAGGAAGTTGGTCCTTCCATCTCTAGTGGGTGCTTGAGAAGGCTTGGGGGTTGGTGCCTCCTGCAAGTTGGTGCTTGCATAAATCCATGGAGATGCAAGTTGGTGTTTGCAACAAATCCATGAAGTTGGTGCTTCTGGTAAGTTAAATAGGTGTCTACAAATGGAGGGAGTTGGTGCTTCCTATTAGTGGGTGCTATCAAACAATCAAAGGGAGTTGGTTCTTCTTGTGAGTGGTGAATCACAAAGACAATTGATGTAATAGAGTAGGTGCTCTCATTTTACATCAATAACAACAACAAGCTTTGGTGGTTTTTTCCCGAAATGATTTCGACATAAAACATTTTGTCTCATGTGTATGATGCTCATGGTGTGTGATTGTATGTTGATTTCATGTTGCTACCATATGATATGTTGTTGTGGGTTATATGGACGGTTTCCAAGTTTAGTTAGGAAAAGTAAATTGGCATAAAGAGTCAAAATAGACCTTAATATTGATGCACCCCCCTCTTAGTACTAATTGTTTTTCCAACAATTGGTATTAGAGCAGGTTCCTTCGAGAATAACTTAATCGCTAGAAGGTAGATCAAAAGGAAACAATGGATAATCAAGTTTGGCTAACAACAAAAGTAGTTCCATTTTTTGGATCAGACTATGATATCTGGAAGATTAGAATGGAAGCCTACTTGATGATAATCAATGAAGACGTTTGGTTATCTTAGATATACGGAAAGAGGAATGACTTCAATACAAAATCCAAGGAAATCATCATGAAAGGGTAGTCTAAGCGACATGCTGATAAAGTGAGGCATTGTGAGTCAGTAAAGGAAATGTTGGATAGAACGTAATGTCTATATGGAGGAGAAAGGTACATAACTCAAGAGGAGGTCAAAGAACCTTGTTGCTCAACTAGTGAACCTGAATCTATGAAGGATGTTGATAATGATAAGAAGAGAAGGAAGAAGAAGGCAAAGGAATCTCAATGAAAAGCTGCTAAAAATATTGAAGATCCTTCTTCGAGTAAGAAAGTTGTTTCTCATCATTCTTAAGAGGATGATCAATAGCCTGAAGAGAGACTATGCTTCTACGAAGGTAATTTATCGTTCTGTGATAATTGTAAAGAGAAAGGTCACTTACACATTAGATGTACATATTCCTTTTCTAAAGACAAAGATTGTCATACATCTAGTTGTTGTGAAGAAAGACCTATATTTGTAGAAATAGCTAGTGAGGGTACCTCAGAGGAAGAAGAGAAATTCCAAGTTTGCTCATCCATAGGAGAAAATGAGAGTATCCTACGTAGTGATGAAGAAGGGATAACCCTTAGACCTATGGAAGACTCCATCGACACAGAGATGGCTTTAGATCTCTGTGGTGACTCTTCTAGCAACTCTAATAGCGAAGAAAAGGTCATTTCATCCTCAAGGAAAAAGCCCTCAAAGAAAAGGTATCTTCAGTTCTCAAAATCCTTTTCATTGGTATTTATTTTCTTGCAACAATTTTAGAAATAAATCCATATATTGTAGATCATAGATGGTATGATATCTTCAGTATTGTTGGATCTAGTTCCCACCCTTATCCATCACCATATCCTCAACCTTCTATGAGTTATGGTTAACCTCAGGGAGGGACTAGTACCACTTACACTTATCCCCCTCTTGATACTTTGTGTGTCAACTCTTACCAAGGTAAAAGCACGCCATATGCATTTACCTATACACATCAACCAATGTTAGGGCCAGTTGTTTCTCAACCTAGTTCCCAAAATTTTATTGTGGCTCCTTATTGTCCTTATGAACTGCTTACTGCTCTAGCCCTGGTGACACCGATGCCTCGACCTTCCATGCCTCCACCTCCTCTGCCACAACAACAACCAACTTTATAGAATCAAGTGTATGCTCAACAGAGTGCTACCAATCCCCCTAACCCCAAGAGATGGAACAAAAGGGTAAGGTAACCAGAACCAGTAACCTTAAGGTAACGAATGCAACCAAGGTAAACAACCTAATTACCAAAAGGGTGACCAATCCAATCTCACAACCCAGCAATACGGCAGACAACCCAAGCAGAACAAGGCTCTTAGAACTAATAAACCTTGTAACAACATAAAATTTGAAACGGGAACTGTTAACGCTCAAATCTGCCTCAGGCTGAGGAAGGCAAAACTCAAGGCAACATCATACCACGCTCAGCCTCATACCTAGCCCTACGAGGACAGGAGAGGGCTCTCTCCGGGTCTATCTCGGCAAAAGGTTTTCAAAATGGCTGAGATGACTCCAAATTAATACTGATTTTAGGCTAGTAAATTGATAGAAAGGGGTTTTTTTTTTATAAATGATTGGGTTTTCTGGGCAGCGTGGTACCAAGAACAGCGTGAGCAGAGATTTAATCAAAGGCACAGATTATTCCATAAGGCGAGGTAGGAGCGAAATTTAACAATTAAATTGAGATTAAACGGAATGGCAAGACTGCTGAGAAGTCGACAAGGGCATGTGTGATGAATCCTTATCGAACAGAAGAAAACATTAAATATGAACACTTCCTCAAGACAGAGCAAATAAATTGAATTCTGTCTTTCTCACTTAAAAGTATTCATTTAGAAACGATTATGAAATGAAATGGAAACATTACAAAGACAAATGAAACAGAAGAAAAAACATATGCTAAATTTTCACACCACAAGAATCTTACAAATCAGAACTGGGCCATTTAATTAATCTCTGTCATTCAACTGTACAATGAAATGCTCTGTTCTCCTCCACGCACCTCTCAGAACTCTCTCCCTCTCTTTACAAATTATTTTTAATACAATATAAAGCTCAGGAGAAAACCGATCCATGAAAGGATGGAACTGTTTCAACTGACATGATGAAAAGTAGTAAAAATAAAAAAAACACCACTCAGCGGTTCTAAAGAACATCGCTACATTTTTCATTCAAGACTTTCTGTGACCAATACAAAGGTGGAAGCTGTAGTGTGAACCCTCCAAATCATAACTGAAGACTAAGATAAGCAATCTGTCCCTATTTTTATGCTCAGGTTGGTAATCGAATACTTGAATGCCACTTTGCACATTCTGGAAATTACAACTGCCCCCCAAATCTCTGGAAATGCGTTGGCCATTCGAATAAGGAAATCTAAAGTCATAAATAGGAAATTAAATCCTATTCTTCTACTTATGGTTGATATTCTGCGTTTATTTTGGGTCTTTACTTTTACCTTTACCATTTGAAAACAACCAAATTTTTATAATTATCATCCTTTGTAACTTTGGGGGTGCTTTTATCAAATTATCACTTCGAGCCACTTTCCATACATAACTTTCGCTCATACATAGCGATGGTATGAGTAAAGGATATCTGTGGAACATATTTCATATGCCTGACGAAGATTTCGTTATTATCCTTTATCAAACCTATCTTCAATAAGTGAAGCAGCATAGCACCCAATCAACGCCTGCCCTGTACTCATGAAAAAATGCGACTTGATGTTCCCCACCAAAGCACGTGATGCGCCCCTGAACATCAAAAGCCCCACTGTACTTCTTATCTGTCACACCATTCATATATCTCGGAGATATTACCATCACACGATGACCTCGAGCAGCAAGGGCAATAGGTAGAGAACCACAGACATCTCCAAGACCTCCTGTTTTTGAGTATGGAGTTGCACGATTTGGAGACGATTTGATAAGATCTAGCTGTGTGAAAAAAAAAAAATTCAGTGTTGTGACTGAATGCGTAGCGCTGAACCCAATGCGTAGCGCTCACCCCGATGCGTAGCGCCTGTGTTATTTAACACTAACCGCGCGAGCCCAATGCGTAGCGCTCAGCTTGGTGCGTAGCACACACCTCCAACGCGTAGCGCCCTGATCCCAGAAAAGATTTATATACCCCTTGGGTTTGTCAGTGCTTTTACAACTACCCTTCGTTCTACATTAAGCAAGCTTTGGGTTCTTTATACTGTAAGCAAAGAATCGAGGGAATGAGGTAACAACAAAGGATGGCGAAACCTGTAAATGCTGTATGGTAGAAGCTTAAGGAAGCGAGAGTTATCGGAGACGTGGTGAACAATTTCGTTCCTCGTATTTATGTGCATGTAATCTATCGCCATAAAAGATTTAGCTTGGGGAATGAACTACTGTTTTCCGTCGCCCAATCCCAACCTGACAATATCAAAATTGAGACCGAAGATTTTGATGTTGATATGCAGCAACAAGTGAGCAACTCCAAATTTGTAATAGTAAGTAGGCTTAATTCCTATTTCATCATTCTATTGGGAAATAGGATTATTTATTTAGCTATGGAGAAATGGAAATCCATATATTATTTACATTTTTTCTAAATCCACATAACCAGATTAGGATGGATCCTCAGCGCGCTCCTGGCTGCGAATATTTGCACTGGTATTCTGTAACTTTGCACTCTGATCGAACTTTTCTTTATAGAACCCGAAGTTCATTCAATTTATTAACAGTTCTAATGTCTAAGTTGCACAGGTTGATTACCGACTACGAAGCCAACAAACGTTGTGGTGCAGGTACCATGATGTTATGTGTTGCATATGAATTGTATTCGAGTATGCTTGCATGGGAAGTGAATTCTTCAATAAACTTATTGGAACTCTGCCATGTAGGATGCACCAAATGGTAAAACTGGAACGGCTCAATGTTGCAAACAATCTGTTCTCTGGTCAAATTCCTGTAGAGATTTGTATTCTGCTCACCTTGATGAATTTCGTGTTCGATTATAACGTCTATCCTTATCTTTGGTTTGCATCACCATGAATTTGAACGCAAACTGCAAATGATAATACCAAAACCTTGAATGCAAACAACGCCCTGCAGAACCACTACGTTATTTCCTTTTGGTATTTCTCTACAAGCCAATCTATTTGTTGTTGAACTTCTTGAAACTTTTCCAACAGTCTTTCAAACTCTTTTGTGCTCATCAAATAATCCAGAGTTTTCTTTTGGCTATTCTTCCAACTTTGCTTTTGGGTATTGTGTTTCTGATCAACTGACTGATGGATTTCTGTTTGTCTCACAGGATATAGAGCTACTGAAACTGCTGCCATTGAAGAACTGTAGAGCTTTGGAACATTTACTTATTTATTACAAAAACATATTTGATGATTTCTTCTTCAAAATAGGGTTTTGAAGAAGAATATATTTCACATTGATGACATTCCTGAAATAAACACCTACTGAACCTTCTCCTAGCCTGCAAGTGTTATTGAAACATTCTGAGAACAAGCTTTGCAAACATCTAAGTAGCAGTGGGTGAAAGCTAATTGACATTTGGCCTGTATATTGAACTGAGACTTTGACAACTATCTGTCTGAATTTGACTCTGACAGAGGACTAGACAAGACGAAGTCTAACATTGGCTCCAATGGGGATGGCAGCTGCCGCTTCTTGGAGGTGCCAAGAACCGCAGAACTTTGGGAGAGCAGACAGTGCCTCCGTCCATTGGGTGATGGAGTCATCATTCCAACAACCAACACCGACTTTGACACATTTATGGACTGAAACTTGACTGAAATGCTTAAAAAAAAACTGACTCATCAAACTTCAAACTAAACTGTAATGAAACTCAGAATGAAATGCTGCCTTATGGCTGCTTATTTATTTAAAAAATCTACCATACTTTGCTGTAAAAACAGTAGATCAGGTAATACTGAAATTCCAGATTAACCATTCAAGTAAACCTGAAAATGATGCCGATTGAGAATGCGTCCACCAGGACACAGATGTAACTGCTGGCAGCCCTTCATGCGCGTAATGAACCTGGTCACATAGAAAACAGCCTAATCTATCAATCAAACTGAAAAACATTTCCATGTATGTTGCCATTGGATCGCAAAAGCCAGACTCTGTTGGCTGCCCCAACTCTGCAATACATACCTCCAGCTGCACACTGTCAATGCAAACATCTGTAGGCAATTCTATTATTTCTTGTTTTGAAGGAGGAAGGATTTCCAAGAACTTTTTAGGGCCTTGGAAATCATATGACTGGATTTGCTCATCTAAACACCGAATCTCCTTCTCAACTCTTTCAACAACTAATTCACAAACACCAGTTTTAGCTTCAAGAGGGAACTTTGGATATTTCAAACATTGAAGCAAGGCACTGAAAAATTCTTCATTAATTTCAAAATCTGCTAACTGATTTCTTACTTCTTTTACAGCTTCACACAGTGCAGGGTTTGCCACATACCCCACTATTGCATGAGTGGATCAGTGAGCGCTAGAATGTCTGGATCGAGTTGGAGTCGCCAGGTGAATGTCTCAGCCTTTATAAGTGTCTGACTGTTGTCCACCATCAGCATCAGATCTGCAATTTGATTTCATGTACTCGAACAAGACAATCTACAAGTCGAATGTCACATCAACAGCAAACCATCTTCCCCAGTATGGTCGCCACTATGTTAACGCTCAAATCTTCCTCAGGCTAAGGAAGGCAAAACTCAAGGCAACATCATACCACGCTCAGCCTCGTAGCTAGCCCTACGAGGACAGGAGAGGCCTCTCTCCGGGTCTATCTCGGCAAAAGGTTTTCAAAATGGCTGAGATGACTCCAAATTAATACTGATTTTAGGCTAGTAAATTGATAGAAAGGGGTTTTTTTTTTTATAAATGATTGGGTTTTCTGGGCAGCGTGGTACCAAGAACAGCGTGAGCAGAGATTTAATCAAAGGCACAGATTATTCCATAAGGCGAGGTAGGAGCGAAATTTAACAATTAAATTGAGATTAAACGGAATGGCAAGACTGCTGAGAAGTCAACAAGGGCATGTGTGATGAATCCTTATCGAACAGAAGAAAACATTAAATATGAACACTTCCTCAAGATAGAGCAAATAAATTGAATTCTGTCTTTCTCACTTAAAAGTATTCATTTAGAAACGATTATGAAATGAAATGGAAACATTACAAAGACATATGAAACAGAAGAAAAAACATATGCTAAATTTCCACACCACAAGAATCTTACAAATCAGAGCTGGGCCATTTAATTAATCTCTGTCATTCAACTGTACAATGAAATGCTCTGTTCTCCTCCACGCACCTCTCAGAACTCTCTCCCTCTCTTTACAAATGATTTTTAATACAATATAAAGCTCAGGAGAAAACCGATCCATGAAAGGATGGAACTGTTTCAACTGACATGATGAAAAATAGTAAAAACAAAAAAACACCACTCAATGGTTCTAAAGAACATCGCTACATTTTTCATTCAAGACTTTCTGTGACCAATACAAAGGCGGAAGTTGTAGTGTGAACCCTCCAAATCATAACTGAAGACTAAGATAAGCAATCTGTCCCTATTTTTATGCTCAGGTTGGTAATCGAATACTTGAATTCCACTTTGCACATTCTGGAAATTACAAATGCCCCCCCAAATCTCTAGAAATGCGTTGGCCATTCAAATAAGGAAATCTGAAGTCATAAATAGGAAATTGAATCCTATTCTTCTACTTATGGTTGATATTCTGCGTTTATTTCGGGTCTTTACTTTTACCTTTACCATTTGAAAACAACCAAATTTTTATAATTAACATCCTCTGTAACTTTGGGGGCGCTTTTATCAAATTATCGCTTCCAGCCGCTTTCCATACATAACTTTCGCTCATACATAGCGATGGTATGAGTAAAGGATATCTGTGGAACATATTTCATATGCCTGTCAAAGATTTCGGTATTCTCCTTTATCAAACCTATCTTCAATAAGTGAAGCAGCATAGCACCCAATCAACGCCTGCCCCGTACTCATGAAAAAATGCGATTTGATGTTCTCCACCAAAGCACGTGATGCGCCCTTGAACATCAAAAGCCCACGATATTTCTTATCTGTCACACCATTCATATATCTCGGAGATATTACCATGACACGATGACCTCGAGGGCAATAGGTAGAGAACCACAGACATCTCCAAGTCCTGTTTTTGAGTATGGAGTTGCACGATTTGGAGACGATTTGATAAGATATGGCTGTGTGAACAAAAAAAAATTCAGTGTTGTGACTGAATGCGTAGCGCTGAACCCAACGCGTAGCGCTCACCCCGATGTGTAGCGCCTATGTTACTTAACACTGACCGCGCGAGCCCAATGCGTAGCGCTTAGCTTGGTGCGTAGCGCACACCTCCAACGCGTAGCGCCCTGATCCCAGAAAAGATTTATATACCCCTTGGGTTTGTCAGTGCTTTCACAACTGCCCTTCGTTCTGCATTAAGCAAGCTTTGGGTTCTTTATACTCTAAGCAAAGAATCGAGGGAATGAGGCAACAGCAAAGGATGGCGAAACCTGTAAATTTTGTATGGCAGAAGCTTAAGGAAGCGAGAGTTATCGGAGACGTGGTGAACGATTTCGTTCCTCGTATTTATGTGCATGTAATCTGTCACCATAAAAGATTCAACTTGGGGAATGAACTACTGTTTTCCGTCGCCCAATCCCAACCTGACAATATCGAAATTGAGACTGAAGATTTTGATGTTGATATGCAGCAACAAGTGAGCAACTCCAAATTTGTAATAGTAAGTAGGCTTAATTCCTATTTCGTCATTCTATTGGGCAATAGGATTCTTTATTTAGCTATGGAGAAATGGAAATCCATATATTATTTACATTTTTTCTAAATCCACATAACCAAATTAGGACGGATCCTCAGCGCGCTCCTGGCTGCGAATATTTGCACTGGTATTCTGTAACTTTGCACTCTGATCGAACTTTTCTTTATAGAACCCGAAGTTCATTCAATTTATTAACAGTTCTAATGTCTAAGTTGCACAGGTTGATTACTGACTACGAACCCAACAAACGTTGTGGTGCAGGTACCATGATGTTATGTGCTGCATATGAATTGTATTCGAGTATGCTTGCATGGGAAGTGAATTCTTCAATAAACTTATTGGAACTCTGCCACGTAGGATGCACCAAATGGTAAAACCGGAACGGCTCAATGTTGCAAACAATCTGTTCTCTGGTCAAATTCCTGTAGAGATTTGTATTCTGCCCACCTTGAGGAATTTCTTTTTCGATTATAACGTCTATCCTTATCTTTGGTTTGCATCACCATGAATTTGAACGCAAACTGCAAATGATAATACCAAAACCTTGAATGCAAACAACGCCCTGCAGAACCACTACGTTATTTCCTTTTGGTATTTCTCTACAAGCCAATCTATTTGTTGTTGAACTTCTTGAAACTTTTCCAACAATCTTTCAAACTCTTTTGTGCTCATCAAATAATCCAGAGTTTGCTTTTGGCTATTCTCCCAACTTTGCTTTTGGGTATTGTGTTTCTGATCAACTGACTGATGGATTTCTGTTTGTCTCACAGGATATAGAGCTGCTCAAACTACTGCCATTGAAGAACTGTAGAGCTTTGGAACATTTACTTATTTATTACAAAAACATATTTGATGATTTCTTCTTCAAAACAGGGTTTTGAAGAAGAATCTATTTCACATTGATGACACTCCTGAAATAAACACCTACTGAACCTTCTCCTAGCCTGCAAGTGTTATTGAAACATTCTGAGAACAAGCTTTGCAAACATCTAAGTAGCAGTGGGTGAAAGCTAATTGGCATTTGGCCTGTATATTGAACTGAGACTTTGACAGCTATCTGTCTGAATTTGACTCTGACAAAGGACTAGACAAGGCGGAGTCTAACAGGAACTGTACTAAGTACCTTTTTTTTTGAGGTAGCAAAAAATCATTCGATTTTGAAAAACGTTGATTCATAATACAATTTTTTTATGGAGCATGTTTTTGACACTTAAAATTTTCTTATGTATCAAGTATGAACATTTATTTTTAAATGTTAATGATTTTCATGTTGATTTTGAAAAGTGTTGATGAGGCATCAACCCCTTTTTTTAGAGGGCTTATTTTTTACACTTCAAATTTTTTAATGTATTAAGTGTGGATAAATTTTTTTTTAAATTTTGGTAATTTTCATGTGGATTTTGAAAAGCATCAACATTTTTTTAAGACATATTTTTGACACTTTAAATTTTCTTATGTCCTAAGTATGCACAATTTTTTTTTAAATGTTGATTATTTAACCATTTTTCAAGTTGTCTAATTCCAGACAAAAAAAATTAAAAACATTAAAACATTGAGAAAAACAGAAACACAAAAACACAAAAAATTTTAAAAAATAATAATAAGTAAATAAAAATATATATTAAAACATAACAAAATTTTTAAAAATGGCAAATATATATATATATATATATATAAAACAAAAAAAAAAAAAAAAAAGAAGATAAAATCGAACATAGAAATGTAAAAAAAAAATAATAATAAATAATTAAATAAATTATAAATCATAAAGATTTTAAAAATATATTCAAAAAATAAAAGTACAAGAAAATATTTCGAAAAAAATAAAATAAAATTAACCCAAAAACAAAGATTAAAAAATATATATATATATTAGATAGTTTAAATTAAAATAAAAAACACTAAAAAAATAATAAAATTATTAAAATAAACTTAAAATAAAACACTGAAATAAAAGTAAAAAAAATACATTAAAAACTATTATAAATAAATAAACATAGAAAAAAAAATGAAAATCGTCCGGCCCAACAAGCCCTCCACCCACTAGGCCCGTTGGACTGCGGGGCTAGTTGGAGGGTGGAGGTCGATTCTGGGAATCGACCGCCAACCCCCTGGGCCTGTTGAACCTCAAGAATCGACCTCCACCCACCTAGGCCTGTTGGGTCATGGGGGTGGGGGGGAAGTGCACTGCATGCACCCACCTCTGCCACCCACCCCACTAGGCTAGTTGAGTCGTGGCAGTTGGGGGGGGATGGTGCTACGTCGAATCAACCTCCACCCCCCTAGGCCTATTGGGCTGTGGGGGTTGGGGGGAGGCGATTGCAATTAGCACCCTCTCCCCCACCCTCTACCCCTCAACATCAATGGCCCAACGGGCCTAGGGGGTGGAGGTTGATTCTGAGAATCAGCCTCAACCCCCCTCAGCCCGTTGGGCTATGAGGGTGGGGGAGAGGGTGTTGCATGCAACCTACACCCCCTAGGTCTGTTGGGCTACCGGGGGGTGTCAAAATAAGCCTACACTCCCCTGGGCCCATTGGGGTGTAAGGATGGGGAGGAGAGTGTTGCATGTAGCCCCCTCCTTTAAGAATTGGCCCTCTAACCCCTGCCCCATTGGGTCACGAGATTTTTTTATTTTATTTAATGTGTCAATTTCATGGTTAGTCTTTAAGCTTTCATTACAGTGAGTCAATTTGCCTACACTGTGTCAATTTGATGGCTGATTTTAAAAAATTTGTTGCAATGTGTCAAGTTGTCTTAGGCTAAGATTTTAAGTTGTTATACTTTTAACATTTGAAAAAAAAAATTCTCTTGTTATAATGACTCCTTCATTCAAGGATTCATTTAAAAAAAAAATAGTCATAGAAAATTTTCATAATGTCGTGGTTGAAATATGTTGAAAACTTAAATGTAGTCATGATCTTTGGTTTTAATTCCATGGTTGAAAAATTTTCAAAATTTTAAGGGTTTTTTGAGTCATGATATTTTATAGTTTTAACACCATGGTTGAAAATTGTTGGAATTTTAAGGCTTTTCAGAGACATGATATTTTATCTTTAATGTCAAGCCTGAAAATCATTGGAATTTTAAGGTTTTTTGAAGTCATGATATTTTACCCTTAACACCATTGCTAAAAAATGTTGAAAATTTACCTAAAAAAAAAGACATTACAACATCAACAATTTTTGTTTTTAAGGTGTTTTTGGCACAAAAAAAATGGTTGTTATTGGTTTTTATTGCCATTTTTTAAAAATGTTGAGAATTTACCAATATATATATATATATATATATAGATATTCCAGCATCAACATTTTTCATTTTCGGGTTGTTTTTCATGTTTTTTTTGGGTTTTTTGGCTAGAGTTCTCGTTTTGAGTTTGCAGTTCCCATTTCATAGTTTACATTGTTTTGTGCTTGTTGTGGCATTTTGGGCCATCATACTCATGAATGCCCCCTTTTCTTCAAATGCGCTAGGCATGGGAAGCTCAAGCAATTGCCTCTAGAGGACCTCAGCCCATAGCTACCCCTCCTCCTTCTTTGCAACTGGAAATGCTTACCAATCCTTTCCTTCACCAAGGATATGTGGCCACCCAACCCATCCAGAATCCTCCTGTACCTCAACCTTTGCAACCTAGGAATTGTAGTTACCAAATCCTCATGATGAATTCTGAAGATGTCAACCTACAGACTTGGTCGCACCAATATGACAAACCTCCATACTCAGTAACACCAATTTGACAAACCTCCTGAGAATTCAATGACTGATTCCCAAACCAAAGTTTCCACTGAGCCCCTTTCATCACCAAATGGTACCTTATAGATCCCTCTACCTAAGGTAGAGGTTCCCCCTAATATCACCAAAGGACCCTTACGTTGAAATGTTGCTTCTTCTAGAGCCACCCATACCTATAGTATAGTTACTTGGCATAATCTCATGTTTCCATTTTAATATTGGAAATTCTCCAGACATGCCCATCCCAAAGAAAAGTTGTGTTGTCTACTATGGGCATTGCGGACCCGTCTAATGTTAGCTTGATCATATTTGATGTTGACAAAGTGGATCATCCTCCCTCCATTCCTATGTTTCTTTCTAGATACCAGTCTCCATTAAAATTGCCACTATTCAGTGGTGTATCATAGATGAAGGAACCTTCACTTGTGTGATGGCCGCCAGTGTCTAGAAGAAACTCAATTCCCCCAACCTCTTACCATCCACTATCACCCTTTGTGCATGGGATGGTCACCCTTTGCAGCCTATGGGTTTATACTGGAATTGCTTCATCACCATCACTGGCAAGACAATTATGATTGATATTGAATTCATAGATTCTCCCCTCAATTATAACCTCTTGTTGGGTCATAGTTCCACATATTCCATGCGAGTTGTTGCATTCACTTTTTTTCGAAATATGTTCTCTCTACATAATGGAAAGATCGTTATTATGGATTAGTTGACTTACAGTGACTCTAAGTTATAGAAATATCCTTAGAATACCATCTCATTGGATGCCTACAACAATAATACCTCTATGCTTATTGGTGTTTCCCCTAGGGTCTATAAAGGCTCTCCATTGCTTGGGGCTTATTATGGCCCACCACCTATCCCTTCTGAACCTAGTTCTTCAAATTTTTGTATGCTCCAAGCATCATGGGACGCTAGTAAGTGGTCTAATATGTCTTCCCAACAACCATCTCCTCTGCAACCCCTTACACCAGACTCAACTTTTCCTTTAGGTACAATTCCTCCAAGCCCATCTCCTCCCACTGATATCCCCTCGGGTCCTTTTCAACCTAGAAAAATTCCTCCCAGTCTTTCCCATCCTCGAGTAGTTCCACCTGGTCATTTTCCATTTGGTTAGATGCCTTTGTTATGTCCACCAATAGGAATATTTTCTACTCCCGTCATGGCAATATTGATTCTTCTCAATGTCACTTTGGGGATCTCATTCTGGTACATTGACCCCCCTACAAACACTCCTTCTAACTAAGTCAAACCTTTCATCTCTTTTACTCTATTTCGACCCATTCCTACCACCCCTTTCATTGCTACAGTGCGACAACCACCTCAGCAGGAAGCTCCTCCTATTGCAAAAGTATCTGGTGAAGGGGGGAAACCTTGAAAAATGGAGTCAAAGACAAGGTGACCAAAGCAAATCCTGATCCTCCTAAACCACCAAAGCTTTCCCCACATGTGTTTTGTGTGATTTTGTTAGGCCTGCCACCAATAATTGTCCTGAGCTTTGTGTGATTTTGTGACAAGCAAGTGCTTAATGCCTATCATGGTGGTGCTTGTGGTGATCATCTCTTTGGAATTGCCACTACCTAAAAAATCATGCATGCCAATTATTTTTGGCCTTCTCTCTTTAGCGATTACATTGAGGAAGTCAAAAATTATCCCAATTTCCAATTATACGCCCCAAAGGCTCAAGCCCCACCCATTCCCATCCATCATGTTATTGCAACTGGTCCTTTCTACAAATGGGCCATTGATTTCAGAGAGTGTTGAAACCCATCTCCTAATAACCATAAGTATATTATTGTGGTTGTTAATTATTTCACCAAATGGGATGAATCCATGCCCATGTTCAATAACACCATAGTTATTGCAACCCTTTTCTTTTTTAACGATATTATTGCTCGATTTGGGGTTCCAAAACAATTGGTTTCTGACCATGGCCGACACTTTGAGGATGCGATATGGCATGAGCTATCCTAGCTATTTGGCTTTTAACACCAATATTCATCATCTCATTTCCCCCAAGGCAATGGCCAAGTTGAAGCGGTCAATAAAATCCTCAAAACCATGCTTCAACGGACGGTGAATAAACATAAGACTAATTGGCACCTTATGTTCTTCCCCATTTTGTGGGCCTATAAAACTTTTGTCAAAAGCGCCACTGGGTTCACTCCTTTCCACCTTGTGTATGGAAAGGAGGTAGTTTTTTTTATCAAGTGTGAAATCCCCTCTCCCCACCTTTCTGTCGAACTCCTCCCAGACACCCAACCTTTAGAACATAGACTTATCATGCCAGAGCGCGTTAATGAAGACCCTCAAGTTTCCTTAAAAACCATTGAAGCGGCTAAAAAGCACACCAAATCCCAATATGATCGAAAAGTCCATCCTCGCACCTTCAATGAAGGGGATATTTTTCTTGTCTATGACCAAGCTCATGATGTCTTGGGACATGGAAAGTTTGAACCATTATGGCATGGTCCCTATATCATTTTAAAATGTCTTGGAAAAGGGGCATACCTTTTAGAGGGTCTAGAAGGTGAGATTCTCCCTAACCCTCACAATGCACTCTACCTAAAAACATTCTACCTATAGCATTTCCCATATAAATGTGTTTTGTTCTTCTTTATTGCATTTAGGTAGGTTTCCTGCCCCATCATCTAATTTGTTGCCTTCTTACTCCTTTCAGATGGATCCATCATCCACACCATATATCGGTTATGTCAATGGTGAGAATCACTTCTCTACGAATCTATCCTCAGAAGCTTGGGCCATTTTCTCCCCATTGGGTACGTTATTCCACTCCAACGGTGTGTGCATCAGATCTTCCACCAAAAATCAGGCCAAATATGATGCAATGATAGGTTTGTTAACCGATGCCCTTGATCATCACATCCTCCACCTTCATGTTTGTCTCAATTCCTTGTTGCTCGTCATGCAATTGAATGGTGTTTATCGTGTGCATAATCTTGTCCTATTTAGAAAATATCTATGAGTTAATATTTTAGCATGTGAATTTGAATACATTTCATTTAGTCATGTTCCTAGAGCGCAAAATAACTATGTAGATACCATTGCAAATAACATTCTAGATTGGCATTTATCACATGCATATACAAGAAGACATACGTAAGAAAATGACAAAACACATTGTCACAACAACAACAAAAAAGCATAACCACATTATGTATCGAATATCCATCCTATAGTGTTTCAAGTCCATTACTTTAAATACATACAACATGCCCATAATATGCTATCATCATATATGCAAAAAATGGGGCAAATTTGCCTCTATGCCTAATCACTATCCTATGGAGGGTCCTGAGATAAAGAGGCCACTCCCTCAACTCGCAAGTCTCTAACTACCTAACCGACCATAGCCATGTGCCTAAAAATAGCCCGTCATTCAGAGGGAAGACTTATACATGCATCCATGTAATGATCTTCCATCTCATGCCATCCACACTATATCACCTTGGTTAGTACCAGGTCCGGCCTCTAATGGAGATCCTCCAGTAATGCATTGCTCTCTAGCCTCTGTTATGATGGCATCCATCCTGATGTGTAGACCAAGGTGCTAAATCTCATCTCGCATATTCTACCAGCCTCACTAGTGCTATATCTGCATGCCACAAGTTTTAAAATCATTACCACATACATACATTTTATAACTATACATTGATTATCATGATTTTCTTCTCATTGTAATTAAGATCTATTACAGAGAAGATTGTTTTCCCGAGAGGGCTAGAGCGAAGAAACAGAGAATAGGATTGGAAGGGGAAATACAAAGCTTTGTAATCTTGATACTTTTATTAATGCAAAATCTCAACTTTGTGATTCAATAATTTCCTCTTGGTATCATGTGTGCTTTTTGGTGCACTAACCCCTACTGAGGATGAAGGGACCTCCTTCTTAGCAGGGATCACTAGTTACCTGGAGTAGAATACTTAATTGCATAAATTATTCTTGGTTATGTGATTGTTGTTATTGTTGTTGTTACAGTTAATTCTATGTGTAATTTAATTGATTACAACAATTTTTACTAGTCATCATTGTTTCCAGGAAAATTAGTGTCTTTTCGATCTGCTAGCCCTCTAGGATTGGCAGCTATCTTAGAAACAAACAATCAAAACAATTTGGGATTTCCTCTATGTATGATAGATAAGAGAGAGGCAAAGGAACCAACCTGGATCTTTCGCTTGACTCCTTGCTTGATCTCTCTCCCCCCCAACAGAGCTTGCAACTCCTCTCCTACTTATCCCGCTTAGAGAATACCTGTAGAGACAAAGTAACAAAACACCATCAAATCATCTCAATCTATTATATCATAAGCATTGCAGAATCAGAAATACAATGAACATACAATGGCATTTACAAATAACAACATTCACAAATACACAATTGTATGGAGGAAAACTCAAAGAAATTTATTAAAATAGAAGGGAGAATTACAACCCAACTGTCTGATCCAGCATCAAAGCCCTCTTCACCTCATGAAAAGCAAGATCACATCAACAACACAATGCTCTTTCTCAACCACAAACTATTAGCACTTCCTTGCAAATTACAAAATTCCAGCGCCCAGATCTCTCAGATGAGGGATCCATTTATAAATGTGTGCAAAGGTGTGAGTCATCTCTGGGTTTTTTATTAGTGTCATTCCACTTGTTGTTTTTGGCTCCACTTGGAGATTTCTTAGATCTCTTACTCATCCCTGGGCGAATTCAAAGAGGAAAGTGTCATAAGAGAAGTTTCTAGAAGATTCCATGAGAATCCACTTAGCAAACTGTCTCGGACATTTGTCCATCCTCGCTCATCGCACCCTATAGAAGGCCTCTTTAGTATGAATCACACCTGGCTAGTGTAGGAGTCAGTATGCATCGCACCCTAGCAGTGGAGCAATCAGTATGGTCTTTTTTTGGCCAGTTCTGGATGGTTTTTCAGGTGGAACTTTTGGGGAATGATGTAATCAGTTGACCATGATCCTTTAGGGTATGAAACAACACTTTTAGGGTTTAAAGAGCCCTAGTTTATCGACATATAAGATTGGGGTTGAAGTGCCCAAATATGTCTATAACAATCATTTAC
This sequence comes from Pinus tabuliformis, assembly GCA_031772625.1. Classification (NCBI taxonomy): domain Eukaryota; kingdom Viridiplantae; phylum Streptophyta; class Pinopsida; order Pinales; family Pinaceae; genus Pinus; species Pinus tabuliformis. Next base: position 1,720,188,713 of record CM062818.1, on the reverse strand, counting down.
CTTAGCATAGACTTTGTGCAATAGTCTTGTAAAAATTAAGCCTACCTGGATTGATAATTAAATGCAAGAGTTAATTTGTTGCTCTGATTTAAAAAAAAAACAATTGTTTTTCATGACACAATCCTTAGTGGTCCTAGGATTGTTAAGAATATTCTTGTATAGCGTTGTTACAACAACCCTCAACTTGAGAGGAACCATTATCTCTTTTAGCCCATTCCATAACTTTGTTCTAGGAATGATATCAAAAGTTTTTTCAAACTCAACAAAACAATAGAAGAGATCAACTTTATTATGACTATGGCCTTTATCTCTTTTACCATGGGTTTGAAGTGAAATGCTAATCTTATTTTCCAAAATAATTCTATATGGCTTGGTTAAAATGTGGCTAACCATAATGGTCTTGTAATTAGAGGCAAAGTTAATATCCTCACTCTTAAAGATAGGCATAATAAGGCTCTGTGTCCAATTCTTAGGGAAGTCTTACTTCACTCCCAAATTAAAGAGCTTGTGCGTGTGCATTAGGATATGTTCTCCCATTTTAAAATTTTCAGCTTGGTAACTTTCAATGTCCTTAGCTTTCCCATTAGTAGACTGCTTAATCCCAAACTCAATGTCTTCCATATAAAAGATATCATCCTCTCTAGGGGCATTCAAAATGGTGTCCATGGCAGTAGGGGATTCATATAGGTTTTTAAGGCTCATAATCTAGTTCTTCAAAGGAAATAAATGATTTTCTCAAGTCTTATGAATCATGAATTTCCTCCAAAACTTTCTAGGGTCAAATTTAGAGTGGTGTTGTAGTTCTTTATTTCTACTTGTATGGTATCATTTCTATGTTTTAATAAGAGTTTTGTACATGTTTATCTCATCAAGTTTTAGGTTTCGTTAGGAGCATCCCTAATTGCTTTTCTAGAAATTTTAAAATCATTATCATACCAAGGGCTGGTAGCCCTATTATTCTTTTATATGACACCTTGGTAGAGAACTTGCTAATGGTAGCAAATGGTGTTGTGGTAAAATTATGATTGAGGTTTTCAACGTTATCCTTATTATAAGTTAAGATGTGTAGATCCCAATTTAAATCCCTTAACAAGATATCCATTTTACTGTTGTAGATGCCTTTGACTCTCACAATTCTCATGCATGTGCTTGTTTTGCATGGAAAAGTTTACAATTAAGGTTAAAGATCTATGATCAAATTCAAGCTCATAATTGTTTAGGAGGCCAAATTTTATAATTTGGTTGGAAACATGGATATCAAATATCATATAATCAAGGACACTACTTACAAGCCCATGATACAAGTCATATGGTTGGAGTTTGGCCACCTCATTATGTCATTGCAAATTATAAGGTCTTGAGAACTACGTAGTTTGACTATGTACCAAAAAAGTTCTTGATTAGGACTTCAAAGTTTCTTTTGAATCTACTAGCTAAATCAAGTTCCCCATCTAGCCAAAGAGGATTAGGATTTTAATCATTATTTAGAAGAATAGCTTGGTTAGATGTGGTTTTAACATTAAAGTCTCCTAACAAGAGGCTATTACCATCATTGCTTAAACTATGAATGTCCTACTTTAAGGTATTATGATGACAATTCCTATCTAGATTGTTGATAAGTGCAAAATAACAAATTTCAATATAAATCTTGTCATGGCGATGAACCACATTGGATGGTTCGAAACACATCAACAAAACTCTAATAATGTGAGTTTTACCGAAAATTTTCTTACTTTTCATAATATGGATCACAAAAACTTAAATTCAAATATAAATCCTCTGAATATTAATATCAAATATTTTAATCCCATATATAAAACCAAATATTACATTTAATTACAATTTAACTTTATCAAAAAAAAGCATCACCAACTACATATAAAAAAATATTTTTATTTAATAACAATAATTATATATAAAAATAATAAAAACATATTTTATTTAAAAAATAAATAAAAAAATTAACCACAATTTATTAAATATCAAATTGAATGCGTACAAATCCCTAAATTTATGGAAGAGTGATTATATGCTCCCTAACAACGCTCACTAATTAAAACTTGGATTTCAATATTTCTCAATTTGATTATCACGATCCAAGTGCAACCATATAGAATTAGATATTTTCCACTAGTCAAACAAACATCATTATTTGGTTTTAGGTAAGATGGCACTTCACATAAATTATATTAAATTTTCTTTGAATCATTCAGAAGCTTCAAAGTTGTCATTTTCAAATCTTTTATAATAATATGATGCCACTAACTCATTGGTGGCATTAAACGAAGAGTGACTTAGCATGACTTTGTGGCCTTCAACGTGGTGCACGAATGTCTTCTTTTTCAACCTTATCCAAAACCTAACCATTGCGTTAATTAATTCAAGTCAATCTTAATCAAATCTTAACCCATTTTAATTACATTTTATTGTAATGGTAATTAAAATGGTATATATTTAACTAATCTTTTCATTATAATGGTATATAATTGCCTTATTGTTATTATCTATTTTTAGTAGTATGGCCATTTATCTATATTATTCCCTCAGGTATCTATTCCATTTTATCCTCCCTATATCTAAGAGGGATAATGTTAGATAGGTGATCACAATTTGTGAAAGTAATAGTAAGGGTTTTTTTTGGGGAAGGTTCCACTTATTAGATAGTTTTTTATTAGAAAGTTTTTAATAAGCTAAATAGAATTATATAAAATAGTAGAAGCAATGTAATGAGATGTGTTTTGGAGTATCTCGTAGTTGTAGCAAACATTATTTGTGGAATTATTTTATTCTTCAAGGAAAATTTATGATGTTCTCCCTAGATCCTTGACAAACAACCTTTAAACTGTGTAGGGATGGGCATTGGCTTCTTCAAGGATTTTCCTTGCATATTCCATAAGCTTCTATATTATTTAATGAGCTTTCATTCCTAGCATGCTTTTTGGTACATTTAGGATAGAAAATGGCTAGATCATTTTCATCTTCTTCCTATTTCCTTTTGTTATGTATGGTATTTAACTGCATGTCTAAGGAATGTAGAATGTTGTTCTTCATGTCTTCAATTAAGGTTCCAATTGTAGACTTAGTCAAACCTATTATTAATGTCCTTAATGATTATGTAACAATTACTTCTATGGTATCTATTATTTTTATTGGAAACTCTAGAATATATCTTGAACACATGCTTTATCTCCTCATAAGCACACTAAAAAATATCATTACTTTGCAAGGAGGTTCAATGTTTAGATCCACTTCTCTCCCAAACAACTACGGAGAATTAATTTAAGAGATATTTGATCCAATATATAGGTGCTAAAATTCTTAAAGTTGAGTTGAGACCTCTCCTTATAATATTTTAGTGATTCATCTTCTCTTTATATCATTTTAAAGATCTCATCCGTGGAGTCTTGAACTTTAGAATAGTATATTTGCTTTTATGAAATATTATTTCAATTGTTCCCAAGTGTTGGTGATGTTTCCATCTAGATTCATAAACGATCTTAATGCTACTTCCTTTAAAGTGGATGGGAAGAGCCTCTACTTCTAGGCATCTATCCTATAACCATAAGATTTCTATAGAGAATAGAAGGATTTGTTTTCTTCATTGTCATTTTTTATTATGTTTCCTTAATTGGAAATTGAAATACATAAAGTTGTTCTTCTATTTCTACCACCATCATTTTCAAGGATGTTGATCTCTCTATAGATTCAGTTTTTATGATGAAATGAGGAAAAATTGTAAAGATTCATGTACCAAACAATATTCTCTCCATGACACCTATAACAAATTACTCAATAATTTATTGTATATCTATTAGGTCTTTTATAGAATATTGCTTAAAGTAGTCTTCAAATATTTCTTACTCTAGATTAGGGTTTTCTAATAGTGATTGTGCAAAGGCCACTACTCTATGTTTGAATTTCACCAGAAATGTAGTTTTTCATGGGAAGCATCCTAGCTTATCCCCATGTCAATATATGTATTCTAGGTTAAGAACTTAAAATAGAATTCAAAACATTACACAAAATAATTATCTAAGGAAAATGTCGCTTTTATTTTGGCAATGCTTATACAATTTTGATATTTTTCAAATTTCAAAGATTATATCTAGTGATTTCTTAGAGGGGAAGTAATGAAGGAAATTATTTCAAGGTGGGTGAGGATAAATAGCTACTAGGGATTTGTTGTTGGGTCCACCTAATCCTACAAATGGGTTGAGGAAATAACATTTGAAGTGTGGGGAACAACTACTACTATCCCAGTGACCCACCTAACTCAAGGAATCTAAAGATAGGGTGAAAGGTTGAACAGAAACACCGATCTACCCAACAATGAAGCCAAAAATTATTGAGTTATAGAATTAAGACATTAAAATACTAAACTCCCTAGCTCACTTTAATTATCAAATAGGGTGTCATACAAACTTCAAAAGTGTTATGTGATGCATGTACAAAAACTATTGAGATCTAACCTCCTAAGAAATGAAGTATCCTAAAGTCTTAAATGTTCTCAATGATGATGTTGTACCAAAACAAGAAACCAACTATGATCAAATGAAATGAAACTATCCCAAATATACTTAATATATTAAGGGAATGGTTCCTCTTGTCATTTCTTTGTATAATTTTCTAGAAGTCAATTGCATTGAAACAGTTACCTAATGACATGAAGAATTTAGGTGAAGATAGTTAGGATTCTACTTGTGCATTCACAAGGTGTTGGGGCCTTCGTTTGAATTTTGAAGTTTTTGCGGGAACTAAAGTGGAGAACAAGTGGTGGGGGCAACAGTCAAGTCGCCGAGATGACAGCAAGGGATGGAGGTAGTTATGTAGAGTTAAGAGGCAGTTGCGGAAAGGCGGCGGAAGAGAATAGGAATAGCCGAGCGAGCAAGAGAGAAGATAGAACGCAGCTGAGGGAACTAGCAACCGAGCAGAACTAGTAGTGGGAGCGACAAAAGAAAGGATAAAAATAATAAGATGTCAAATGGAAGTGGTTGGTGTTAGCAGAGGTTAGAGGATCAGAGGAACAGGATCCTAAGGGCCTGAGAAGTTGCGGAAGGGCCAGTGTCGGTCTTAGCTTTCAGTCTGAGGAATCCTGACAGTAGGCCACTCCATATATTTGATGAATGGGCTTCATGCCTTATGTAATTTGTATTGAAACCTCTTTTATATTAATATTAATGAATGAAGCGGTTTGGATGTCATATTATGGTTGTGTGTCTCTCTAGTTTATATGCCTATTTAAAAATATAATAAACGGGTATTTACTTGATGGCTATAGTGACAATGGTAGTATGATATTGTGATGAATATACTAGAAAGATGAACTCAATAAGCTATTGATGATTTTTTTTAGATCTTCCTTGATACCTCTTCTAACCTTTCCTATATTCTGTAGCGGCATGCCTCAAGTGAGACTCCTTAACCTTTGGGTAAGGTGAAAATGTCGGTGTTGTCCTAGACTACAATGGAGCCTTGTTGGCCCCTTGTACCCGAACCCAGGGTCTCCTCCCTGACGACATTTTTGTGCCAACAAATGGTTCTATTGTCGGAACTTGGAATCAAGAGAAGTGGTTCGGAATATGGTATCGAGGATCTTTAAGAAGGAGATACAGGACTGGTGGGACAACCTCATGGATCAATTTGTGTCATAATAGACCACCCTTCGAATCTGATCTATCTCTAAGTTGAATGAAGAAATTTTTTAGTCGGAAGTTGCAAGCGATCAATACGAGATCATCTAGTGTAAATTCTCGGAGGATATGTATGACTGGTTACAGAGACTGCAAGTAAAGAATTGGCCAGAAGGATATACGTCAGTCCGTTGCATTTGGGTACCCATAGATCTCGCGGTGCTCCACCACTTGGATAACGACCTAACAAGGGCAGTATATTTCTAGGTACATACTACTATAGAGGGGTACGTAATCAAATTTGCAACATAAAGTTATCAGTCCTTTTTGAAGGATGACGTGGTGTTCATATCAGGGTTGAGAGGAAAACTGTTGAAAGAAGTACCCCTTTGGATTAAGATGTTGATGGCGGAGGAAGGTTTGATACTTTTCCAAGGAGTGAGTATGTCAGCGCAAAACCCCAGTGTCGGGGGAAGGATCTAAGGGGGAAATTCTACCATTTAGGGAACTGGGATGCTACTGAAAGAATGGATATAGAAGAATCACGAAGCGCTAGAGATGTCAAAGCACGGAGGAGGGTTTTCATAGCATAAACATGGCAGGAAAGAGGGCATAGGTCATGAAGATGTGAGTAGAAGGACCCCACCAAGCAGGAGTAGTTCCGGAGGGTCCGAGGAAGAGGAGTAAGACGGTAAAGGACCTAGAGGACGAGAGGGACGTCGACGGGCCAGACAGAAGCCCGGTGAACGATAGGAGCCTCCCCTCCCTGGTTGCGAGGGAGGTGCTAGAAGGAAGTGGTCATAGCAATCCCAAGGAAGAAATGGAGGATGAGATGTGCGATGTGATGAAGTTATTGTTTGTGGATGACAATATGCCAGATGAAACCTAGCACCCAAACCCTCAAATTTCAAGTAGTGTTCACCCTGACCTTCCCTTGGTACTTTATAACATCCCTGGTAAATTTTTTGCTAAGTTGCTTAAGGTGATACGCGTACACAGTGTGCATGTTAGATATCAGATAGGTTTTGGCACATCTAATAATAGTGGGACTAACAATGCTAGTAATCAAGGACTACAAGGATCACAATAACCCAGAACCCAAGGATTTGTGCTTCTAGCACATACTCAAGCTAATATGGAAGCATCCTTTACTAGATATCATGAGCTCTCTGGGCGAGGGAATGAGGATGTAGAACATTATTGGTACCTATGTGAAGAAATATGGAGAGCTCGCCAAACAATGGACAACGTGAATCTGATCGAATTCTAGACCACCCTGAGGGAGAGAACCTTAAGGTGGTTCATCAAATGGGTAGATCCGAATCAGAATCCATCTGTAGACGACATTAAGAAGAGCTTCGTGCAAGAGTTCAAACTACCTTAAATGGATCAAAAAGGGTTGTCGGAGTTATATGAGATAAAGCAAAGGGAAGGGGAGACAGCGTGGGAATTGATGTAGAGGTTCAAGGATACGATCGACAGGTTACATTATACAGACCCCAACCACCAGAGGGATTGGTTTATCAATGCACTCCTACCCCTTACTCGGACTCTGTTAGCACAATAGAAGATTGAAACTATCCAATATGCTCTGGAGAAAACAACTCATATAGAAGAGATGGTGGGATATCCCAATGAGTATCGAGGGGGGAATGGGATCTCAGGACCCATCAATCATGGGATTCTAGAACCAAATAGCAAGTCTGATCGAGAAGTTGAAATACTTACAACAAGTTCAGTCGACAAGACCCAATGTATGGTGCACTCATTACCTGGTAGAAGGTCATGTCATGACTAAATGCCCGAGATTGAGAGGCACAAGTAATTCAACAGGGCCTACAGGACTGTCGAGAGCTCCATTGACAACAAGGGTTGCAACAATAGGATCTAAAGGAGTCTTCGTAGGATGAAATCCACCAGAATACTATGAGGTCTGTAGAAGTTACGGACACTTTCCGCGACTATGTCTAATATTGCAGAAGTATTCCAATGTACCAAACAATAACTATTGCGCGTTTTGTGCATCCATGACTCACCACATGGACCAGTGCCAAGTGTTGGATGGTTTGGCAGAGTAATTAGACTGGTCGGCCTTTAGGATTAATGAAATTTATTTCAGGGGATGAGGAGGAGGCATGAGAGGAAGAAGCACAGAGGGCAAGGGACCCATGTAGTGCTACAACTGTAACCAAGAGGGACACATCGCAAGGGACTTCCCTCTTCCAATAAGGCCTTGGTGCTCTCAATTTTGGCTCAATGTACATGCCATGGAGGATTTCCTCGAACTAATTGTGAGATGGGAAGAACGAACCAGGCAACGGGGAACTAATTTGATTAATGTAGAGCCATGGACTACTAACATCATCCCACTGTCCAATATAAACATAGCCACTAGGGGAGGTAAGAAGACAAGGGATGATCAAGGGGCGTCAAACCAACCTTCAATTGTTCGGGTGGTGTCCCCGAAGCGCTCCCACAACCCTGGAAAACAGAAGCAATACTATCAAGAGGCGATAAAGCTGTTTGAAAAATTAATAGACTCCCAAAATGATAAGGTGTCAGACTCGACCACAACCACAAATTATCGACCAATTGAGGAATGGTTTATATTATTCCTACAAATCGTTGAAAGTGAGCAGATGCTAGGAAAGTTGCCTAGGAATCTAAAAGCAGTTTTATCGGAAGAAGAACGAAGGGAAGGAGGAATCTCAACAAATCTTCCTGAAAGACATACGAGAAGATTCTGAGGAACAAGAAAAGGACAGGCAGGGAGTTCTGAATTGACGCTCAAGTTATAGGATTCCATATTAGAGATACAATGCTAGACCTAGGGTCAGATGTTAACATTCTACCTAGAAAAACATGGGAGGCACTAGGGAAACCAAAATTGAAGTAATCACCAATCCAACTGCGGATGGTTAATCAGTACTGCATCCTTCCCATCGGAAGGTTGGAGGACGTGGAGGTAGATGTGGCAGGGGTGAAGACACATGCATAATTTGAAGTAATAGACATAATGGGAAACAAGGACCCCTACCCATCACTCCTTGGTATTGACTGGGTGTAGAAGAACTATGCTATCATCAATCTCAACAAGGAGTTGATGATATTTGAGGTAGAAGGGATGCATGTAATATAGCCACTAGATCCATACCAAGGGCCAAGATTAACAGAACCTATAGATGATTGAGATGAGTCTGGAATGCTAGATCAATTGTACCAACTAACTGCAAGAAAATGGAAGGACTATATCAATCCCACAGCAGGGGGATCAGTCAGTTGGAGGAGCATACAGAGTTCAGAGGTAAGCTCAAAAGCTTCCTGGGAGGCTTGGCAACAAGGAGGATATGAGGTTGATACCAAACGTTGTGCTAAGATATGTCACGTCAACTGGATTGGAACAGAGGTAAGTACTTATCCCACTTTCCATGGCATAGAATCGGTAGATGTCTTTCTGAATGAATTCGACAGAACCATAAGGGAAAGACACAAGGTCCCGTTGTTGGACATTGCATTACAATCCACCCTAGCGCGATGGTGGGAAGCACATAGCAACACCCTTCGCGACTGAGACAAAATCAAGCAAGCCATGAGGGAGAGGTTTAGGCAAGAAGGAGATCGACCGTGAGAAGTTACAAAATATAGAGGGGGATCTGATACCCGACGACATCTGGAGAACTACATAGAGAAATGGAATAAGGAACAGGTCCTGAAAGAGTTGTGGGTACACATGTTCATACACACCTTGGGTACGATTCCTCAAGAATGGTATGTATAGGAAGAGATTCGAAGACAGACTGGAGACTGTGATACTATGGTTGAACAGTTCAGTAGCATTTTTTAATTCAGATACAGTGACCGATGATTGACTGAGGCTCTACATGCCATCAAAATAATTATTTTCACTTCAGGGAGGTTGTGGGAAGGTTGTGTTGATGAGAAGTTCCTACAATATTTTTATGAAACCGGATATCTAGAGTCCATGGCTTGCGGCAAATTTAACGCGGATCCAGAGGAGGATGATTTGGAAGGGCTTAGGCACCTGAAGTTTTAAGAAACTGAAGGAGAGTTGGATATTCAGGAAGGGCCTATGACAGACGCCCCTCACTTGCTCCCAGTCAAGCTACGGAAGCACAACATTGGCTTAGAAGAAAGATCCAAGATGGCATCCATTGGGGATTATTGGGACGGGCATACAACTAAGGAGATTTTTGATCTCTTGTACGAGTATGAGGACTTATTCCCAGCTTCGGCTGCTAACTTAAAAGGAATCAATGGGGACATTGGGGAAATGAGGATTATGTTGAAGTTAGACGCATGACTAGTGAAGCATAGACCATACAAGCTAAACCCAAGAGTAAAAGAGAAGGTCAAGAAGGAGGTCGATAAAATGTTAGAAGAAAGACTCATTTTTCCGGTGGACAAAGAAGAATGGATCAACCCCATTGTAATACAAGAAAAGAAGGGTGCCACAGAGATAAGGTTGTGTGTATACTACCAGAGTCTCAACAATGCTTGCATACATGACCCATTCCCAACACCTTTCAATGACGAGGTCCTAAATAAAATTGTGGGGAATGAAGCTTACTCCTTCACAGACAGGTTCTCAGTATACCATCAAGTCCGCATAGCAGAAGAGGACAAGAAGAAAACAACGTTCACCACATAATGGGGGTTATATGAATATCATGTAATGCAATTCGGCCTGAAGAATGCACCTGTTGTCTTCTCTCGGATTGTCATAGCCACCTGCAGGGATTACATCCATCGATTCCTAGAAGTGTACATAGATCATTACACAGTTTACAGCTTGTTGAAGAAGCATACCAGCCTACTTGGAGTGATGTTTGACCGATGTAGATAGCTACAAATATCTCTGAACCTAAAGAAATGCATCTTTGCAGTTCCATTCAGAACACTACTAAGCCATATTTTTTGCAAGGATGGCATTGGTGTGGACCCCGCAAAAGTTGCGGCAATTAAAAATATGGACCCACCAACCAATGTGAAGCAGTTTTGATCGGCATTGGCCCACACAGGATATTATCGTTGATTCATCTTCAACTACATGTCCATCACTGTTCCTATGGAGAAGCTACTAAAGAAGGCAGAAGCATTCAAATGGATGGAGCCATGTCAAGTAGCATTAAACGCACTAAAGGAAAAGTTGGTGAGTGCTCCCATCTTGTTATATCAAAATCGGAATAAATAGTTTCATGTACACATTAAAGCATCAGGCATTGCTCTAGGGGCAGTGTTGGTGCAACCAAGAGAAGGGAACTTGGATCACCCGATCTACTTCGCCAATAGGAAGTTGTCAACGCAGAAAAGAAATATACCACAATGGAAAGAGAAGCATTGGCCATGGTGTACTCACTACAAAAGTTTAGACACTATCTACTTGGAGCTCCATTCAAGTTCTTCACAGACCACTCGACTTTAAAGTATTTGGTCAAAAAGCCAGTCCTAGAAGGCAGAATCTGCAGATGGTTACTGTTGTTTCAGGAATTCACATTCAAAGTTGTCATCAAACCAGGGAGGTTGAATGTGGATCCAGACCACCTTTCAAGATTGGAATCAGGGGAGAATGGAGGGTCACTAGATGACCAACTACCAGATGTTGATTTGTTCTGCATAGAACCAATAGCAGATTACTTGGAGGTGATTGTTGCCTTCCTGGTGATGGGGCAGTGTCCAAAAGGATACACAACAATGCAGAAAAGGCACATGGTAGTATGAGAATCAAACTATCAATTGATCGTCGGGCATCTGTACAATATAGGACTTGATCAAGTCTTGCAACGCTATCTCCTTCAGCACAAAAGGCACGAGGTACTATGGGAATGCCATTATGAGGTTGTGAGGGGACATGTCAGGGGAAAGGATACAGCATGAAAGGTCTTACAAGCAAGGTTGTGGTGGCCTACCCTCCACAAGGATGCTAAGGAATATGTGAAGAGATGTGATTTTTGTCAAAGGGTTGGAAAACCATCGCATCGGGATGAATTGCCCTTACATCTTGTACACACAGTATAGATTTTTGAAAAATGTGTAGTAGACTTTATTGGTCCGATTACTCTGTTGGCGCGTCATTCTCATGCACGCTACATCATTACAAATACTGAGTACCTCACCCGGTGGGCGGAAGCAGCCTTAGTAAAGCACTGTACAGTTGATACAGCTGCAAGGTTCATCTTTGAAAACATAATATCCAGGTTTGGGTGTCCGAAGAGCCTAACCAGCGACCAAGGAACTCACTTAATAAATGAAATAGTTGCATCTCTCCTAAAGCATTTCCTGGTCCAACATCATAAGAGAAACTCTTACCATCGTCAAGCTAATGGGATGATCGAAGATTTTAATAAGATACTTGAGAAGGGGCTAACAAAGATTGTTTTAGCAAACTGAGATGATTGGGATGAATGAGTGCTAGCCACGCTATGGGCACACCAACGACAGTAAAGTGGTCGCACAAGAAAACAACGTTTCAATTGGTGTATGGATGAGAAGCTATGGTACCAGTAGAGTTCATTGTACCAAGTATCTTCATTTCTCATGTTACTAAAATGACAGACGATGCATCATTACAAAAGCAGCTAGAGGAGTTAATGGAGTTAGATGAATCAATGTTTTTAGCCAAATTCCACCAATCTGATGAACAAATGAGACAAAAGGCTTGGCATGACAGGCATATTAAGAAAAAATATTTCATAGTCAGAGCTCATGTTCTATTATATGACAGTAAATTTCAGAAGTTCCTGGCCAAGTTGCAGATGCATTGGTTGGGTCCGTTTATAGTTGCGGAAATCAAAGAGTCTGGTACAGTGAAGCTAGTGAAACTAGATGGAATATTATTACTGGGATGGGTGAATAGCACATGCCTGAAGCCTTTCCACAAGTCCAACATCCTATTTTCAAATTGAAAGGGTCTTGGGAAAGGGCCCATAGGTAGCTTTAGAGTCAATAAGAATAATTTAGTCACCTAGTCAGTCCGCATTTTCATTTCCTTTCCAGTAAATAATACATGCAGGTCATTTTAGTGGCAGCATATATGTCGTGACACCACAACTGACTATGTTTGGGTAGTTGGTCACACGCTCCATGAGTCTTATCTACCATACTCTGAGTCTTTTTCGTAATAAGTAGGAAATAATACACCTGCCAGTTAAATTTCCGTAGGATATTTTCTCGTTATGAAAGGAATTCACTAATAAGTGTCTACTTTTAGTGCCTAGATCAACCTCAGGCTGAAGGAAGGTAGGTCTAAGGTAACATCAAACCAGGCTTAACCTGGTAGCTAGCCCTACCAGGTCGGGAGAGGGCTCTCTCCTTGCCAATCTCAATTAGGATATTGGCAATTAGGGCTTGAGATGACTGATATAAATACTAATTTTAGGCTAGGTATGTGCTCAGAGGAATTTGTTTGATTTTAATGGTTGTTTCCTGGATCAGATGAGGAAGGCAGCTTTGGGTCTAGGAAATCAACTCAGATTTGCAGAGGTTTCTGTGGGACGAGGTAGGCAAGTGTTTTAGCACTTTGAAATGAATGTAATGGTGAGTCTAAATACTGGTGAGAAGTTGGAGAGGGCATGAAAATGTCATGAGTCCTCTTCAAATAGTATAAAACATGTAAAACTAAATAAACCCCAAGGCAGAGCACTAAAACACCAATGAATTCCACCTTTTAAACTTGATTCATTTAGTTATTCAGAAAAAGGGAGATGATGGCACATATAAACATAAGATAAACTAAATTACTGAGAAGAAAAAAAATGCTAATTCACATTACCATAAGAATCCCACAAAATGTTGTAAAACCCTGGTTTATTTCCTTGCCAAACTACAGAAGTGATGTACAAAATAGCTCAATGCATCCACAAGAGTCCAACCTTGACAAATGACTAAGAAAGTACAAGATATAGGCATCAAACCACCTATGCTAGCCATCAGCAGTCGAATCCATGATTCAAGGAGCTGTTTCAACAAGATCTAAACTAGGAACCGAAAAATAGGCAGTGGAACAGCTTGCCTCTAAAACTATGGAAACTGATTCATTCAGCTCAAAACCACCTAAAACTAATGTATCTACCTCCTTAAGTCATTTTTCATCATAGTACATCAATTTACATCATGAATTTAACCATGAGAGAAGAAAAAGTCAAACTGGTAGAAAACTAGGCGAAAATCTGAGTTTTTGAGCAAAATTGGCAAAATTTTGCCTGATGCGCAGCGCCACTTCAAGGCTGAGTTTGAAGGCCTTCCCCTTCACCAAATTAGCTCCAAGATGGCTTGTTGGAAAGCTCTATCTGTCTACTTTCTACGAAAACTATAATTTTTGGATTTGAAGTCCACTTGCCCCTTCAAAATCACTTCTCCCAAGACTACTTCCTGTGGGTCCAAAAAGTGGTAGAGAGGGCATTTTTTAGGTGTTTTTTTCCCTTTAGGTGACCCAGATCTCCTCCAAACTTCATGAAACTTTCTGGGTTTTAGTATTTTTCCATGAGGAATCCAAAAATTCAAGCCATTTTTCAAAATTCCCAGCCACTGGCGTTGCGCATCAGATGAAATTTCCCGTGTTTTGCAATTAAGATTTATGAAATGACAAAAATTTCTCCAAATTGCTTCAAAATTGGAAAGAGGCAAGCCTATCAATTGCTTTGCTGAGCCAAGGAAGCTTCAACCAATATTTTAATTTTATCTTGCTCCTTTTTGGCTTTTAAGGCTCTCCTTAACTTGGCTTTTAGGCTTCTTATCCTTGTCTTGCAAATTTTGTTCCGGGCCAAGTAGTGATAAGCCATGTGGCGCAACATGTTCTTCTCCTTGTTAGCCTTATCAAGCAGCTTCTCAAGGTGGATATTCACTCTTTCCAACCATTATTCTCGGTCATTCTTGCTCTAGTGATGTCATCTTGATTTTCCTTCTTTTTGCCACTTGCCGATTTTCCCTTATCGTTTGCAGCTCCATGATTGTTTGTTTGTCCTCCAATTGCTTATTCTCTTGCTCAAGGTAATTAATGATCCATTTAGCCCTCTCAAGATCAAGTGATAAGGCTTGGATCTCAGCTTCTTTCTCTTTTATGACCACATCCTTGAGTCTTGAAAATTGGGAGCCCAAATCAGTGTCATCTTCCTCAACCAAAACAAAATCCTTGTCTTGGCCTTCAGAAGGCCCTTCATCATGCAATTGTTGCTTTCCTTTGTCCTGTACCTGTTCTGCTGAAGAAGAAGGCAAAGCCCCTTTCACCCCAGGTGAAGATAGCATTTTCCTGTGATCTGGTGAAGGAAACGAGACCCCTTCCACCCCTGGTGGAGATAATACTCGTTTGGCAGCTGCAAAAAGTCTTCTTGTGCCTTTTTCATAAGTTATAAACACAGGAATGTGAGCCTCTTCAGTTTTGCTTTCATGCTCTCTTTGTTGCCCAGAAGGTCCACCTTCCTCCTGAAGATCTGCAAAAATTTGAGGCCCCTTGAAGATCTCATGGGCAATGAAGGTTTCCCATGGCACTCCCAACTGAGTGAGCTGATGCACAACAATAATCTTAATGACAACAAAGTGATAAATGTTGTTGAGCTGCTGTGGGTATGGTTTTCTCTTTGCAAGCACAGTCATCCTCTCTATGTTTTTGCAAATGAAATATGGAATACTCATCATTCTAACCCTGGTGAAATGCATAAGTAATCTGATATGATAAGCATAGAGTCTGGAGAACCTTCCCTCACATGTGAAGTATTTGATGATGAGTTTCATAAGTGGAACATACCGGTCCTCCAAGAACTTGAAAGGAAACACCCTGCCCAATTTACTATGATATTTGGCTTTAATGTATGGTTCATAGTGTTGCTTGCTGATATTCTGTCTTTTGTTCCACCTTTCCCCTACATATGGCATTCTAGTTGCTTCTGTAACAATGGCTGGTGAAAGAGTGAAATTCATGATGATACTTAACCCTCTCAACCATCTCACAAAACTCAAAGAAAGATTGGTATCTGAAGCAAGTGGTGGCAAGGGGGCAAGCAAGGAGTTCAGCAATACTGATAGGTTCCTCTCTGATAATTTTCCCACCCTTGTGAAGTCTCCTAGGCTATACATTCCTTTCTCTTGAACTGTCACTTAGTGTTTCTTCTTCATAGCTTGAGTTACTGTTTCTTGCCATGGTGCTTGATGTTTGTCTTAGGGAAGTAATGTGAAGATGATATGGTGAAAAATGGTAATGAGGGAGGACAAAGGTGATGAGTATGAAGAGATTTTACTCTTGGGAAATGGAATTGGGGAATGAAGGGATTAGTTTTTTGAAAATAGGGTTTAGTGAGGGATTTAGGGTTTGGTGAAGGGAATTATTTGTTTTAGGGGAGTGGGATATGGGAAAATGGGATAAATGGAGTGATTTAGGGTAATAAAAGAGTGAAAAGGGTTTAATGATGTTTTTTGTGATGGTGGAGTGAAAATTGCACAATGGAATGGAAAACAGTGAAGACAATCTAGGGTTTCACTTTCAACATGCAAGATTCATGAAGAACACAAGTATGACCTCAAATTCAACTTTAGGATGATGATCACTTACTTGTAGCATGGAAATGCAACATTTTTTAGGGTTGTTGAGCAATTTGGAATGATTTAGCAAGTTCTGTACTGATGCACAGCGCACTGGGCCCAATGCGCAGCGCCCGTGCAAATTTACACTGTAAGACAACCATTGATGCGCAGCGCACTGCCTCCAATGCACAGCGCCAAAGGAGTTTGCTTGAAAAACAAGGGTTTTTGATCTCCTTTGCTCCAAATCATGATTTTTTTCTCTCCAGGGGTATTTTGCACAATGAAATGAAAAATGGCACCCCTTTCACTTTATATATGGATGACCTTTAATTTTTTACTTATTCCAAACCCACTTTTCTAATGTCAAAGTTACTTTTGGTCATAAGCTCCGTTTTTTTCATTTGAATTGACTTTCTTGATCACTTGGTAAACTAATGCATTGATGCTTGTGTTTTTTGTCTGTAGTGGCTGGAGTTGGCAAGGTGAGCAAGGGCAACAGCTTTGAACTTATTACATATAGAAAATATTGAAATTACATAAAAAATTTGGACATAGAAATAAAAACTCTGTTTTCACCTCAAAACAGAGTTTTGAGGTCTGTTTTGAGGTAAAAACCACTTATTGAGCATAACATCATTGAAATTTTGATTTTTTGAATTTATTAGACCTCCTCATGTGCCTGCTGACCCTTTATTGATTTTTTGCTGACCATGGTGACAAACCCTAGACCTAATGAGACCTAAAACCCTAAAAATGATTTTCGTAAATGGAATGAAATAAAATGATAGTAAATGACCTGAACATGTGAAAATAGGCCAGCAGGTAAATGGAATGAGGGAAATTGACAATGAACCACTACCATCAATTGATCCATGACCTAATGGAATGCAGCTGATTGGATGGGACACCTACTATGCATGCAAAAAAAGAAATTTGATCACTGATGGAGGGATGAAGATACCGACACTAACATCTACCATTATGGTAACTTTATTACCCATACACTCCACTTTTTCCTTTCCTGTGCTATTTCATCTAAGTCAGGTCCAGGTCAGCTGACGAAGAAATAACACGATTGAGTCTGCATAGGGAAAGTTGTCGTAGTAATTAGTTAACGGGTCTAGTCAGAAACATCATGTCGAAGATGGTCTACTTAATCTACATGGCTACACAAGGAGTTTCAGAGTTTCCAATGCAGGTGGTAGTGTTGACACCTAATCCTCTGTGATTGGGTGAATGTGGAATGTGAACAGTCATCAAGAAGATGAACTGATCAATCACATTCATGTATATAACAATAGCTACCTAATGAAATAAATGAATCAGTTTTTCTGCCAAGTCTGGAGTTACTCTTGGCCTGACATGGTATCAGAGCTCCTAGGTTTTAAAAATAGATGTAACTCCTCTGTCTGCCATATCCCCTCTGTCCCTCTGCCATATTCCTTTCTAGCGCTGCCTCTATTCATAACGCATCTGTCCATATTCAAAAAAAAAAAACAGATGCCATCTTCTCTCTGCCATCCGCTCAGCTTGTCGGATTTCTTGTTCTTGCTCAAATGTTTTTGCAGTCCGAAGTTCTCTGCTATGTTAACGCTATCTGTACCCTAATGTTCTATGTGACATGATTTTCTGCTACATTATCTCTCTCTGTCCTCTCTGGCAACGCTCTAGTGCTCTGGCATCGTTTTTTGGTTCATGAAACGCACTGCAAACTCACTTACTACACCTCATTACTGAACGTTGTTTTGACATTATTGAAACGTTGTGCTCTTTTCATTCCATCTCAAACGTAAACGCTATGCTACCCTTTTTCAATCCATTGAAATGCTGTAGGATAATTTGTGGCAGCAATATTTAGCCTGCTCTCAATTGCAGTCATTTCCTCAAGCGCCACCAAATCTTCTCCAATCTGCTGCAGCTCGGGCATCAGGGATTTACCGAAGGGATTGATTCCTTACCAACACGATATGAATTACTAAGAATGGCAACGACTTACTACCTGGAATGGCAACGAATAAACCAGGCCCGAGGTCGATGATACTAGTTCTGTCTGACATTCAATACAAGCAAACTGCTGCTACCGAATTGCGTGTTTTGAAGTTTGTCCTCCATTATGTTATAGTTAAAATTCCTTTAATGACAATATATTAATTCTGTGCAAAATATTCGATGCATATAGTTATATGCAAGAGAGGATGCATTAAATGTTAACGTTCATTGATTCGGCCGTCAAGCTTTGGAGGCTGTGGGGTCTAAACTCAAACGATATGTTATTCTGTCACCAAACGAACCTTAATCCATGGTCTGACATGGTATTGCCTACGGCATAGATATTGGTTTGTGCAGTCACTAGCCCATGAGAAAGGTATTTAGAAGTTGTGAGCGCAAGACTGCCTGACTTTTTTATTCTTGGTCCCCATATTGAATTTTGTTATATTGGCCTTCAATCCTGCATTCAACAGAATATTGTTTCTCGTGATAATGTTCTGAACATAACTCTGCTATTTGTGTTCATATATATTGCGATACCGTGGCCACATCAAGACAGATATGGAGTCTCTTACAGTTTAAAATTGTGGAGTCGGCGATTGGGAAGACCACTGAGATATTTGAGCACCACAGATCTTTTGTTGAATTTTAAACTCGTGTGAAAAGATTGAGCATCCCATGTTGTTTACTGCTGCGCATGCATGGAATGATTTTTATTGGTAGCTGTGTACATTTTTGAAAGTCATTTTCTGTCTGTGTATTGAAGTTGTGATGACAGTGATTCAACGGGTATATGAAAATCTTATGTTAGAAATTTTAGTGGATGATAATACCCTTTGAGAATGCCCTTTTGAGTACATTTCTACTGTATATTGGCAGAATTTTTTTTTATCAGCAGAAGTAATTTTTTTTACAGAATGCATTCAATCATCTCTATGGTAGGAATAGTTCTCACTGGCAAGGAGAACTATCCTGAATGGTCTCGGATGATAAAACACACCCTCATCTTCAATGAGCTGTGGAAATGAGTGTGTGTCGGAGAAGGAGACAATGACCCAGTGCAGCCTACATCAGACAAAGAGCTCGTCATTTGGGATAACAAGAACAGCAAAGCATTTGCATTAATCGCAGCATCTGTAAATGAAGAAGTAAGTCGCCATATTTCATCATATTCAACTGCCTTTGAAGCTTTACAAAAGCTCAAAGAACTCTATGACTCACATTCTGCACTTGAAGTTGTTCAGCTCATGATTAAACTCTTCACTCTTGAACTGAAAAATAATGATCCTCTTGCTCTTGCATCTGAAGTAAAATCCATAATGCATGATATCAAATCCACTAAGGTTGAGCTGGATATCCCTCTTATTGCTTTTCTCAAGGCACTCTATCCTACTTACTCCAATTATCTTGAGTCTTTACAAGCAAATGGAAATCTTAAAGATATAACCTTTGACTCTCTTGTGAAAAAGTTTGCTGAAAGAGAGAAAGCCTTTGGAAAGAAGACAGTCCCTGAATCTTCTGAAGAGACTGTTTGCCTTGCTCATAAAGAAAAGCATCCTGCTCAAGATTCTACAAGAGGAAGAGGTGGACGAAGAGGAAGAGGAAGATACTTCAGAGGCAGGGGGGGTAGACATTCTCAAGCAGAAAAAGCAGATCTGCATTGCATTCGCTGCAAACGAAATGGATCACATGATTCTTCTACATGCAAGCTACCATGGGACAAAATTGGGCAGAAAAGAAACCAACAGAAAGGTAAAACTGATGATACAGACAAAGGTAAAGCACCTGAATCCGCTCACTATATTGAGGCACAATGTAACATTGGAGTAAATGAAGATTTGTTTAATGCTTCACTTGCTTCTTCGAAAAATGATTGGTTGCTTGATTCAGGAGCAACCTGTCATATGACTCATAGGAAAGATTTTTTTGAAGATTTCACTGACAATGTTGATGGAGCAGTATACTTTGCAGATCAGTCAAAAATCAAGCCATCAGGGCTTGGCACAATCAGGCTTAAACTACCTGGTCTTCCAGACTTTCTTCTGGATCATGTTCTATATCTCCCACAGCTCAAGAGAAACTTGATGTCTTTGGTCCACATCCGCCAGCAAGGTCACTCCATTCATATGTTTGATGGCAAGCTTGAGGTAAGAAAAGCATCTGACCACTCACTTGTCATGAGGGGAATAGAAGAAGAAAGGCTTCTCAAACTGCAAGGAACCTCTGCTGAAAGGCTTCTCAAACTGCAAGGAACCTCTGCTCATGCACAACATTTCTCATATATTTCTCATCATGAAGAAGGTACACTTCCATCAAGTTTATTATGGCATGCTAGATTTGGACATTTAAACTATGACAGTCTCTGCTTATTGAAGAAAAATGGTGTTGCTGGTTTGCCTACAATTCCTAGGAAGCATAAGCAATGTGATGCTTGCATTCTAGGAAAGCATAGCAAATAGTCTTTTCATGATTCACATTCAAGAGCACATAGGAAGCTTGAACTCATTCATTCAGATTTATGTGGTCCAATGCTTGTTCCTTCTGCAAATGGAAATAAATATATCATGACATTTATTGATGATTACACCAGAATGTGTTGGGTTTATTTATTGAAGAACAAATCTGATGCTTTTCAAACATTCAAGAATTTTCATAAATGGATTGAAAATGATGCACAATCTCATATTGGGTCTATTCGCACTGATAATGGAAAAGAATATACATCAAATGAATTTGAACACTATCTTCGCCAACACGGGATTAAACATCAAACAACTGTGCCTTATAATCCCCAACAGAATGGTGTAGCTGAAAGAATGAATAGAACAATCTTGAATATGGTACGATCCATGCTCTTTTTCAAAAATGTAAAGATAATGTTTTGGGCTGATGTTGTTCTATGTGCTACATATATAAAGAATAGATGTCCATCTAATGCTATAAGAAACAAGACTCCTTATGAATTGTGGTATGGACATGTTCCTTCGGTAAAACATCTCAGGATATTTGGTTCCACCTGTTATGCTTTGATACCAAAGGTACATAGAAACAAACTTGGTGCTAGAAGTCGTAAGTGTATCTTCCTGGGGTATTCAAACACCTCTAAAGCATACCGCCTCTATGATGAAGTAAATAAAAAGTTTGTTGTATCTAGAGAAGTCATTTTTCTGGAATCATCCAAATCTGACAATGTTGTTGAGCGGCAACTTGATCGCTTGGATAGATTCGCCAAAACAAAATCATTTCAAGAATTTGATAATCAGATTCCACATCTTGAAGGGGGGATTCCTATACTAGATCAACATGTGGAATCTTCTTCTGAAGAACAATCTCCCCTGCATGAAACTCCAACAACGGATGATGCTTTAAGTGATGTAATTGATAGAATTGGGAGACTCAATCTTGATTCAGTCCCAACTCCATCAACAGAGCAGCCTAGACCATCTCAGAAAGGTCCCCCAAAGTGGCTGACAAAGACACTTGAAAGTGTTCATCCTGATGAAATTGGAAAAACAGGAACCAGAAATTCAAACCGAAAAAATGGAGGTGATGTAGATGACTCTAATTCACCTGTTGATATGAATGTTACTTATGATTGTGAATTGAACTTGTCTACATATTTTGAACCAACTTCCTTCAAAGAAGCTGCTTCTCATGATGAATGGAAAGAAGCGATGAAAAAGGAGTATGATGCCCTCATAAAGAATGGCACTTGGAAGCTGGTTGATCCTCCATTTGGAACCAAACCAATTGGCTGCAAGTGGGTCTACAAGAACAAATACAAAGCTGATGGCTCACTTGACAAGCACAAAGCTAGGCTTGTGGCAAAAGGCTTTGCACAGAAGGAAGGGGTCGATTATGAGGAAACTTTTGCCCCCACAGCAAAATGGGCCACCATCCGAACACTCTTTGCACTCGCTGCTCAGAATGGTTGGAAAGTCCATCAAATGGATGTAAAAATTGCATTCTTGAATGGAGATCTAAAGGAGAATGTTTTTATGTCCCAACCTGAAGGATTTGCTGTGAAAGGACATGAACATAAAGTATGCAAACTTGTGAAGTCCTTGTATGGCCTCAAACAATCACCACGAGCCTGGTATGAAAAACTAACTGAGCATCTTCTGAAACTCAACTTCAATCATTTTGATCTTGATGATGCAACTTTATTTGTCAAGAAAGTTGGCAAAACAGTTGTATATCTTGTGGTATATGTAGATGATATTTTAATGACAGGGAACAATGAAAGCTATATTGCATCCATAAAGAAAGAATTAGGAAAAAGTTTTGAAATGATTGATTTGGGATATGTTCATTACTATCTTGGCATTGAAGTAACCCAACATCCAAAATCCATATTTCTTTCTCAAAAGAAATACATTGGAGATTTGTTAAACAGATTTGGCATGACAGAGTGCAATCCTCTTTCTACTCCAATGGAACAAAACTTAAAGCTCACATCTATTGAAGGAAAGGAATTTGAGGATGCAACAAAGTATAGACAGCTTGTAGGAAGTCTCATCTACCTCACTACTACCAGACCAGACATTTCATTTACTGTTGGAATCCTCTCCAGGTTCATGCAAAAGGCTTATGAGGGACATTGGTCTGCTACAAAAAGAGTTCTAAGGTATTTGAAGGGAACTCAAGACCTTGGAATCAAGTATACACAGGTGGACGACTTTAGCTTGATTGGATACTCTGATTCAGAATTCGATGGAGACAAAGAAACCGGAGTATCTACTTCAGGATATGCTATGAGTCTTGGATCAGGAGCTGTCTCTTGGAGATCACGCAAACAATCAGTTCCAGCAGATTCCACAACAGAAGCAGAATACGTGGCAGCAGCTGAAGCAACGAAAGAAATTGTGTGGCTCAGGAAAATTCTTGAAGATTTGCAGGTAAAACAAGTACAATAAACTCCACTCATGATTGACAACACCTCTGCAATAAAGTTGGCCAAGAACCCAAAGTTCCATGATCGTACAAAGAACATCAATACTAAATATCATCTGATCCGACATCATGTTGAGGCCAAAACAATCCATCTTTGTCATTGTTCCACAAATGAGCAAATTGCAGACATCTTCACCAAAGTGCTTGGAAGAGAAAAGCTTGAAAGATTCAGAACGATGCTTGGACTCACCAACATCCCTTCAGATTAAGGGGGGGAATGTTGACACCTAATCCTCTGCGATTGGGTGAATGTGGAATGTGAACAGTCATCAAGAAGATGAACTGATCAGTCACATTCATGTATATAACAATAGCTACCTAATGAAATAAATGAATCAGTTTTTCTGCCAAGTCTGGAGTTACACCTGGCCTGACAGGTAGAATGGTCCAAGTTTCAGTTCGAGCATCAGCAGCAATAGTGGTGCAGTGGCTATCAACCTCCTGTAATTATTGTCTATCAAAGGCTCTGAAATTTTGACGAAGGAAATTGTATGAGTTCCTGAAGACAAGCTGGATGAGTGAATTTCACTTCTTGAAACACTGTATGGGAAGTATGACAAGGCAACAGTGGTAGGTAAAAATGTTTTAGATTGTTTCCAATTCCCAGCACTAAAATGAGAGGTCTACACAGAAGAGTTTCCCAAGAGGGATGACTCCAAGGAAACAAGAATCAAAGCCACATTCTGAGGCCTTCAGCAGTCAACACTAATCAATCTCAGGAGTTTACCAGTTTTTGGGACATAATTGGCTACAATGCAGTGCAAAAATCTCCTAGCAAGCAGGATGCATAGCAGTTTTCTATGGTTAGATAAGGAATACCTGATTCATGTGGACAATATTCAGTGCCTCACAAGACTCTCAGCAACATGGAGTGCAGTGTCATCAGACTCCCTTTCTCTCTCCTCGAGGCAAGACACATGGAGGCTTCCGGTTGGCTCTGATAAGGATAGAAGGCAGCATAAGAGGAGCTCTGATGAGGACAAGTGGAAAGATCTGATTGGTTCCGATAAGGGACATGTGGCCGCTTGCATCAGCATGACATCACGGTAAGGAGGGACACGTGGCAAGTTGTTTCGATGTTTATGGATGTCCTAATGGGCCATATTTGAGTGACACATGTCACTAGTCAGAATATGCCACGTGGCATGAGATGACATCACTTCGGTAATCAGGGATCGGAGGTTTGCAATGGTTGGCTCATGTGCCACAATGAATTTTTTCCGAGATGTGGGATGTAGGATAGTAGGTGGTCGCAAAGGCTTAAGGGAACCAAGGGCTATGGCTGAACAGAGGTTCCAATCGGCAATCGGCGATCGATGATTTGTGATGGACAACACATTGTCACAAAGTGGAAATCATCGATAAGGGGCTCTGATGTGGTAAGCACATGGTCTAGAGGAAAGACAAGAAACCAAGGGTGCAACACTTTATAAGGGAACCAAAGGCCCTCGACAAAGTGCTGAAAGACTTAGCACCTTAAGGCCAAGCCCCCGTCACCGCCCTCGGTCCTTTGGTGAGAAGTATGCGATAAGGGCTGAGAGGAAGGAGCTTAAAAATCGGATATCAATAATCGCAGGTTTGTGGTTGCTGGCACATTGGCCACAAATGAAAAACATCGATATAGGGGGCTCTGATATGATTGGCACTCAGTCACCGAACCAAGTCCTATGGTGGAGATATAGCAGGGGTCTAATGCAAAAGGGGCTAGACTTGATCGGAGGTCGAAAATTGACTATTTCATAGTGTTACACCTCTACACAGCATTGCAATGAAAATATCTGATATGATGGTACAGGGTGTCATTAAGATGTATGAATCAAAATTTGTGTTTTTTAATGCAGAATTGTAAGGTTGATGGTCAAAGACCTCTCGTTCACACATTGTAAATAAATGCAAAATAGAGACTCCATGATGATGTACATGTAGATCCTTGTGAACCATAAATAAGTATGGGGAGCCTCTGTGAAATATGAAAGGAGGACTGAGAGTTAATACACAACATCGAGAGCCAGTTGTATGATAGAGAAGTGATCATCGCCTATCCTTATGATTTTAATACAACAACCGAACTGGAATTTGCATAAATCAGTAGAAGAATGGGGTTCCATGCCTGGGGTACATGCGTGGGAATAATTGATGATGACAGTGACTACATTGAGCCAAGAGCAGCACAGGAACAAAACTGTGAACCTCCAATGAGAGAATTGAGAAGGGTGAGCATACTTACGAGAGTGTAGAACAGTGAGTTGTGTATTGACAAAGAGTTTTTCAAGGGTAGTGCTATGGTGAAACAGTGGAGAGCCTTGAGATGAGAGAAAAGTAGTGAGATGTGAATTGGATCAGAGTGTTGCAAGGGTAGTGCTACGGTGAAATAGTGGAGATCCCTGAGAAGAGAAAGTAGAGAAAAGAGAAGGTGTTGTAGTGGGAAACAAGAGGATCACTGCCACAAGTGTTCAGAAAGCAGAGTGTAGAAGTTGAATCTGCAGGCAACCATTAAGTTGGTATTTTACTTGTAATTTGTATGCCTCTGTTCTCAGTATGAAAATTGTATGAAATAGTAAAACAGTGCCAGTGACAGGTTGGTTCCTACACACTTAAGAGGTTGGTGCCTCTAGGAAAGTTGGTGCTTGCTAAACAAAAGAGGTTGGTACCTCTTGGCAAGTTGGTGCTTGCTAAACAAAAGAGGTTGGCGCCTATAAGCAAGTTGGTTCTTACTAAACAAAAGAGGTTGGTGCCTCTTATCAAGTTGGTTCTTGCTAAACAAAAGGGGGTTGGTGCCTCCAATGAGTGGGTTCTCACAAACAAATAGATGTAATTAAGTTGGTGCTTAAATTACATCATAAAACAAACAACAAATTGGTGGTTTTTTCCTTCTGGGTTTCCACGTGAAAACAATGTGTCAAATGTATGTTAGTCATGAGATTGTTGTTTGAGTATGTTTTCTGACAGTTTATAAGATTGACTACTTTATGAATGAATGCTTTCACATATGAAAGAACATAAGAGGGAACTATAAGAACAGTAAGAAAACAAAATAAATAGTTTCTTAGATTATTGATTCACCCCCCCTCTCAACAATTCCTTAATTCCAACAGGAAATCCATTAGGACGGGGGATTTTTTAGGATTTAGTGACTAGATCACATCTAGGACTTCTTATTCCTTGATGGGATTCAAAATTTGTTGCTTCTCTGTAGGGGAAACAATAAAAGACAAGAAATAAAGTTCTAAACTTCACCATGATCATTTGCCTTATTTTCTCAGTAAATATTGTTGAAGAATGAAAAGGCCTCTTGTTTAATTTAAGAGAAGGATAAAAAATTTTGGTTACCTTCTGGGGTTATTTCCTTGATTTAGTTTTTGATTTCACGTGCCCGAGATTTTTTATGAAATAAATTTGTGTTACAACCCCCATCTTTAAGCCAAAGACTCCTTGATTTCAATTGCCAATAATCCTCCTCCTGACGACTGAGGGAGAGAAATTGAGAGCTCAATATCTTCTCGTTATCCAAGTGTTCCTCCATTATTTGGCCTATTTCCATCTTTTCTTAAAGTCTGTCCAGCCGCGTTAATATATAATCCTTCTCGACTCTGGGAGGCTTGAAGGAAAGACGAGCCCAAGAGCGAATTGAATTTTTAACTACTTTCAACTTTGTTTCCTGACGGCGGTCTGGGTATAGGCAAGAGTGTTAATCTCCCAAATTGTGAGATTATATCTTCTACTTCTGTTTGCGGGGATAATTTCTGGTTCAATGGGCTCTCTGTCATCCACTGATAACCTTAGAGCTTCCGCTAAGTTAGCAGACCCCTCCAAAAGTTGCAGAGTTCCGCTAAACTTCCACTAGTCTGGACCCGACGGTAATACAAACCATAGTTTAATAAAATTTGAAATCTGCCTTCTAAAAACTCGTCGGCACTTCTTCACCGTTGATCTATTCAAGATCCAACGGTCACAACACTCCCCGACCTCGAACTTGCTCTACGTCTGTCAACCATCGATCTCGCTCCACCAGATCTAACGGCTCACACACATATCGACTCGTTAACTAGCGCACTCCAAATCCTCTCGATAAGTGGTTTCCCTCTCTCTCCTCGCTGCTACATGTCACTGTGCGTATGGAATCAGAGCCAATGGGGGAACTACCACTTACATCCTTTCCTCTGCCCGAAATCCACTTGTGGTTTTCTCCAACCGCTCCTCCTTGTTAACTGTCTGGTAACTTCCTCGCCTGAACACCGTTGATCTGTCTCGACCGAGATCTATTGGTCCAAAATCAATCTTCATGCGCTGCGTCCTTGGTCCTCCTCCGCTGATCTTGACCACCCTCTCAATACACTCATAAATCACGAGAAACTAAGTTAAAAAGAAAACACGAAATTTAACGCAGTCAACACAATTTCATTCATCTCACAGAATACCAATTGACCCTCTAATTTCACAATAAACACAGAGGTTTCGAAGGAGATTATCCTTCAGGATTTGACAGGGAATTTCTCATTCACATACACAGAAACTAAATTTTCCCAATTTACTGAATTCACTCCAGGAAAGCCAAATTTCTTTAACAATCAAAATCCCCTTACAATAGTGTGAAAATTACATAAGTATTGGTTCATCCTAACAACTAGATCCTAATTCAAAGGCTAAAATTTAGTAACCCTATCTGTCCTGCGAGGCATTATCCTCGAGAATGTCCACTACAGCCGACTAACTAAAATTTATTACATCATGATCAAATCCTATATTCTAGCTCTATGCTTAACTAGAAAAACATGGAAATTGATGGCTAAAGGATCCCACTCCTTTGCTTGTAATATTTTTTGTATTTTTGGAATAATCCTTTGAATTTTTCTTCAAGCCTTATGCTCATGCATCAGACTCCTGAGGAAAAAATTCTTCATGGGCTGCTGTCCATGAGCTCTTCTACAAAACTGCCCAATTTCTGTAGCATGTTTTCTATTACCCAAGTAGCTTCAGCAATTGGTTGATCCTTCTATTTGACCAAATACTAAAAGTACTCCTATCCTTCGGTTTTCTTGAACACTTTCTTGTCTAAAATCCGTTTTGGATGTAATTCCTTTGCTATATGTAACTGTTTTACCCAGTCAATTTCCTGTGTCTCTTGGTCTTCTTCTGTATCATTTGCAATTTCACCTTCATATTTTTACAAATCAGCGACATTGAAAAATTGAGATATTCCAACATCAGGGGGTAATTCAATTTCATATGCATTTGCAGAAAATTTCCTTAATACTCTGCATGGTCCAATTTTCTTGAACTTCAATTTGTTATACTCCCTCTTTGGAAATCTTTCCTTCCTTAGGTGTGCTAAAACCAAATCCCCAACTTCAAAGTTCACTTCTCTTCTTCTCATGTCTACTCTGTTTTTGTACTTGATGTTGCTATCCTGTAGCTGTTGTTTCACCTGTTCATGTATTGCTTGTATTTCTGAAGCAAAATCTTCTCCCTCTGCACTTCTCATCTCATCTTTTCCCAAGTTTCTTAACTCAGACACTCCTCTTGGATGCATTCCATAAACTATATGGAATGGACTCTGCCCTGTACTCCTGTTAGGTGAGTCATTATATGCATATTCAGCCTGTGCCAATACTTGATCCCACTGCTTTGGATTTTCTGCAGTAAGACTCCTTAAAAGATTACCCAAACTCCTGTTCACAACTTCAGTCTGTCCATCAGTCTGTGGATGATAGGCAGAACTGAAACTTAGTTTAGTTCCCAACTTTTTCCATAGTGTCCTCCAAAAATGTCCAACAAATTTGGAATCCCTGTCTGAGACAATACTCTTAGGCAACCCATGCAATCTTACAATATCGTTGAAAAGCAAATTAGCAATATGAGTAGCATCACTAGTTTTATAACATGGAATAAAATGTGCCATTTTTGAAAATCTTTCCACTACAACAAAAATTGAATCATTTTCTCTTTGGGTCTTTAGTAAGCCCAAAACAAAATCCATACTTACCATATCCCGAGGCCTATCTGGAATTGGTAATGGAACATACAAACCCATGTTTTGGCTTCTTCCCTTTGCATATTGACAGACTTTGTAAGTTTTCACATACTTTTCTACTTCAAATCTCATTTTCGGCCAGAAATAAAATCTGTTCAATTGTTCATAAGTCTTATCTATACCAAAATGTCATGCAAGTCCGCCACTATGTTTCTCTTTGATTAAGCTCTCCCTCATAGAACAATTTGGTATGCACAACTGATTTCTCTTAAACAACAATCCATATTGTAAGAAATAATCCAGCCATTTATTCCTATCCATCAAAACAAGATTCTTACAAGCTTCAAATGCCTCTTTAAAATCTAAATCTGTCTCATACAATTCTTTAAGAAAATCAAAACCCAACACTTGAATTTAACTCTCTTGAAATAATGTATTTCTCCTACTTAAAGCGTCTGCAACTTTGTTTGATTGGCCATTTATATGCTTCATGACAAAATGGAAGCCCTGGAGATACTCTACCCATTTGGCATGTTTTTGGTTAAGCTTTGGCTGCTGCATAATATACTACAATGCATGGTCATCTGAATAAAGTATGAACTCTTTTGACATCAGATAATGTCTCCACTTCTTCAATGATTGCACAATTGCATAAAACTCTTTATTATAAGAAGAATACTTCTTCTTTGAATCATTCAGCTTTTCACTAAAATAAGCTATAGGTTTGTCTTCCTGACTTAAAACACCTCCAATAGCTTCTCCACTGGCATCACATTTCACTTGGAAAGGTTTACTAAAATCAGGTAGAACCAAAATAGGTTTTTCAGTGATCTTCTTCTTCAACAGCTGAAAATTCTTTTCTGCTTCAGCAATCCATCTAAATGGTTGTTTATCCTTCTTTATAGTCTCAACAATAGGAGCATTGATCTTACTAAAATTCTTTATGAATTTCCTATAAAAACTAGCAAGACCATGAAAACTTCTTACCTCAAAAATACTTTTAGGTGAAGGCCACTCCATGATTGCCTTGATCTTCTCTGGATCCATCTTCAACCCTTCAGCGGAAATAATAAAACCCAAATACACTAATTCCTCTTTCATGAATGAACATTTCTTCAAATTCAGCAATAATTTCTCTCGTTGTAACCTTTGTAGGACATAATTCAGATGTCTCATGTGCTCCTCCTTAGACCTACGGTAAACTAATATATCGTCCAGATATACTATTACAAATTTACCAATAAACTCTTTAATAACTTCATTCATGAGTCTCATAAACGTACTTGGTGCATTTGACAACCCAAAAGGCATTAATCTCCATTCATACAATCCTTCATTTGTCTTAAAAGCAGTTTTCCACTCATCCCCTTCTCTTATCCTTATCTGATGATACCCACTCTTAAGATCTAGTTTTGTAAAATACTTTGCTCCACTCAAACAATCCATCAAATCTTCAATTCTAGGTAAAGGAAATTTGTACCTGATTGTGATTTTATTGATGGCTCTTGAATCAATACACATTCTCCAACCTCCATCTTTCTTTGGACTCAACATTGTTGGTACTGCACAAGGACTCAAACTTTCTCTGATCAGTCTTTTGTCAAGCAGTTCCTGAACCTGCTTTCTAACCTCTTCATTTTTTGTGGGAGTCATTCTGTAAGCTGCTTTGTTTGGTAGATTTTCTCCAGGAATCAAATATATATGATGGCTAATTCTTCTAATGGGTGGTAACTCATTAGGCAAATCATCAACAATGATATCACAATAGTTGTCCAACATTTCTTGAATTTCAATGGGTAAATTAGAAACTTTAGTAGAAGTCATTATTACTTTGGGCTTGCAAATTACAACAAAATTTACCTCATTTTCTTCAATCTGCTATAAGTATTCCTTTCCTCCTAGTAATAGATTTTTTGGATCAGTATTCTTTCCTAGTGCATCCTCTTCTCCCATAGGCAGCAATGTATGATTGACACCATCTTTACCAAACTTGTAGGTGTTTCCTTTTCCATCATGCATAGCTCCTCTGCCATATTGCCAAGGTCTCCCAAGCAATATGTGACACACATCCATAGGCATCACATCACATAAAATTTTATCCTTATATTTGCCCAACTGTAACTCCACTTCACATTGTTCATTCACTAACAAATGATGTCCCTTTTGTAACCATGACACCTTGTAAGGTGTTGGATGTCTCATTGTCTTCAACTTCAATTTCTCCACCACTTCTGTAGAGAAAAAATTATCAGTGCTGCCACTATCAATGATCATCTGATATCATTTCCCTCGAACCTTACACACTGTTCTGAACAAAGCCTTTCTTTGTGATGGTTCAACTATCTCCTTTGCTGGCTTGAGCAAAACTTTATTGACTACCAAATATTCTCCTCTCTCTGGTACATCTTCTTCTTCTGTCACTACTGTTGCTTCTTCCTCAACTTGAGCAACAATTGCATTCCTCTGACTTGTTCCTGCATTCTCTAGGCACTCAAAAGCTCTGTGTCCCAGTTTGTTACATCTATAACATCTTACTTCTCTTCCTCTGCCTCTGCCTCCTCTTCCTCTAGAAAAACTCCCTTTTCCACCTCCATCACCTCCTATGGTTGCATGCTGGGTTGAGCTATTGCTAGCTCCATCTCTATGTGCTATAGATCTTCCTCTACCACCTTGACTTCCTTTTCCTCGGAAAGTACCTCTTCTATTGAATTGAGGCTTCTGTGATCCATATCAAATTTATGAGAGATTCTTCGGCGTAAATCACATGAAATTTCATTTGTCGATGCGTTTCGAACCAACTAGTGTGGTTCATCGTCAAGATAAGTTGAAGAATCAGATCTAGCTTTAAATAATAAATAGTCAAAGCAGAACATCCAATGGCTATATTTCTTGACCAAGCAACAACTATATTGACTAACGGCTAAATTTGACCAGGAGACGGTTAGTTGGACAGGATTAAGGGCATGACCTATATTTTAATAATTAAGTTAATCCAAATAAATATCAAATTGTTAGTTAGTTATATTCTTATTAAAATCGAGGTTAAAGGGACAAAAAATGAATATATTATAAAATAAATTAATTAATTTAAATTAATAGTTAGTTAAAAAGTTATTAATAGAGTAATGAATATATCATAAAATAAATTAATTGTTAGTTAAAAAGTTATTAAATATAGTTATTTATATATATATTAAAGATAAAGGGATTTATATTAAAATTATAAAATAAAATATCAAAAAATAAATAGATTAATTTAAATTAATAGCTAGTTAAAAAATTATTAAATAGAGTAAAGAATATACATAGTTAGTTATATATATATTAAAGATAAAGGGACTTATTTTATATATTAAAATAGAGAAAATCATTTTTAAATTAGTAGTTATTGATAGATATTATAGAAAATTTTAGGGGGTTAGAAAGAGTAAAATTTATTTATTTATTTATTTTTTAAATTAATTAAAAGTTTAATTAAGGGTTAAACTAGCATATTATCCTAGATTGATTTCAAGGTATAGAATTATTATTAGAGTTATCATAATAATATTTCATAAATTTATTAATAAAGATGTATACTTATAACCTAAATATCCTATTTAAATATCTTATAATAAATAACATAACCTTCAAGAGCGACTAAGAGGAGAGGGCCAAGACCCATAACTAGTAGAGAATATCATCAAAGACTAAAGGCCCATGAGAGAAGGATACGAGATAAAAAGCTAAAAAAAAAAAAAAAAAGGAGGAGGAAGGGAAGAAAACGACTAGGAAGAGAGGGCTGGGATCCAGCAACTACTGATCTTCCATCCGTCTTCTCTATTGAGATTGTTCGGTCTTTTCTCAATCTCAAGGGCTTCCCTAAATTTGTGGTGATGGAATTGCGAAACCTTAGCAATAACACTCGCCTCCTCTATACATACATGATGCTTGGTATTCTTCGCATGCTCAGCTAAAGCGGAAGACTTGGTTCTCCTATGCTTGAGGTCAACTGCATGCTCACTAATCCTTTGATTAATGGAGCGACCAGTCTCACCAATATAGGGGGTCCCACAGGAACAAGGAATAATATAAACCCCTTTCATGTCCTTAGGGTCGATAGGATCCTTCACAGATCTGAGGGATTTACGAATGGTGTTGAGGGGTCTAAAGGTCGAGGGGACATTATGCTTCTTAAGAATCCTAGCAATCTTATCAGTAGTCCCCTGCACAAACGGAAGATGGACACCTGGGACCCGCTCTTTCGGTTCTCTTTTAGTTAATGAATTTTTGGCAGCTTTGAGGAAAGCTTTCTGACCCAGGTACTTACTATAACCATTCTCAACAAAGACATTAAGGAGGTGGGATTTCTCTTTCTCAAAGCTTTTTTCATCAGAGATCCTAAGGGCACGAGTAGCAAGGGTGTTGAGAACACCCAACTTCTGAGCTGGGAAATGGTGGGAATTGGCATGAAGATACTGCTCCGTATGTGTTTTCTTTCGAAACACTTGGTGGGAGAGGGAACCATCACTATTCTTAGAAATAAGAATATCAAGGAACGGGAGGCAACCATCGACTTCTTGTTCCTTGGTGAACTTAATGGCTGAGGATTGACTATTGAGATGATCGAAGAAGAGATCTAACTCCTCTTGGCCATGAGACCAGATGACATTAGTGTCATCTACATATCTTTTCCAAAGCTTCGGCAGGAGGCGGGCCGAGTTTAGAGCCTTGGATTCAAAATCTTCCATAAAAAGATTCGCTACGACAGGGGATAGGGGGGAGCCCATGGCAACACCACAGGTTTGCTCAAAGAACTCTCCTTCAAAACTGAAGAAGGTGGAGGTGAGGCAGATCTCAACTAATCGAGCAGTATCAGGATCTGTTAGGCGGTTGATCACCTCCATGGCCTCATTTATAGGGATGCAGGTGTACAGGGAAACAACATCAAAACTAACAAGGATGTCCTCGGGGTCAAGCTTAATGCCCTTGAGCTCCTTAATAAAGGAAGTAGAGTCTTTGACGAAGGACTCTGTACGGCCAACTAAGGGCTTAAGTTTTAAGGCAAGGAACTTAGCAAGAAGATAGGTAGGACCACCTATGATGTTGACAATGGGCCTAAGGGGAGCTCCTTCTTTGTGGATTAGAGGAAGTACCTCTTCCTCTAGCAGACTGCTTCCTCATGAGTTTTTCTTCAGCCTTCAGTACCACCTAATAAGCTTCTTCTACTATTTTAGGAGACAGTATACTTATCTCATCTTGAATTTCCATCCTAAGACCATTCACATATCTAGCCACCTTCTCATCTGTATCCTGAGTTTGTCCAGCTCTTATACTTACTTTATAGAATTCCTCTGTATATTCTCTCACTATCATAGACCTCTGTCTAAGATTATGCATCTGTCTAAACAAGGTTTGCTGATAATTACTAGGTAAAGACTCTTTCTTTCTGCCTGCACTCCATCCCACCAAAGTGTTGCATGTCCTTTTAGCTTGGTGACAACAAACTTTACTTTCTTCTCATCTTCTGTTTCTTCATAATCAAAGAATTTCTCCATGCCATTAATCCAGTCTATCAATTCTTCTGGATTCAATCCTCCTGCATATATTGAAACCTCAGTTTTTGGCCTAGCTGTGGATCTCAACACTGATTGGAAGAATCTCATATCAGGAGTAACTGCTATAGTTTCCTCCTCTTTTTTAGTTTCAAACTCAAGCTCACTAACATCTCCATCATCTATATTTTTCCCTACTGTTAATGTTTCTAATCTAGCCTGCATCTGTTGCATAGATTCCATCACCTCAGCATTTGCAACTGGTCGTCCTCTTCTACCACGTCCTCGTCCTCTTCCAACTCTGAAAGCCATATTGGATTTCCTTCTCTTGCTTCTGAGATTCAATTCAGTGTCAACAGGTTGCTCTGATACCACTAATGACGGCGGTCTGGGTATAGGCAGGAGTTTTAATCTCCCAAATTGTGAGATTATATATTCTACTTCTGTTTGCGGGTGTAATTGCTGGTTCAATGGGCTCTCTGTCATCCATTGATAACCTTAGAGCTTCCGCTAAGTTAGCAGACCCCTCCAAAAGTCGCAGAGTTCCGCTAAACTTCCACTAGTCCAAACCCGACGGTAATACAAACCATAGTTTAATAAAATTTGAAATCCACCTTCTAAAAACTCGTCAGCACTTCTTCACTGTTGATTTATTCAAGATCCAATGGTCACAACACTCCCCGACCTTGAACTTGCTCCACGTCTATCAACCGTCGATCTCGCTCCACCAGATCTAACGGCTCACACGCATATCGACCCATTAACTAGCGCACTCCAAATCCGCCCAATGAGCGGTTTCCCTCTCTCTCCTCGTTGCTACGTGTCACTTTGTGTATGGAATTGGAGCCAATGGGGGAATTACCACTTACAACCTTTCCTCTGCCTGAAATCCACTTGAGGTTTTCTCCAAACGCTCCTACTCGTTCACTGTCGGGTAACTTCCTCGCTCGAACACCGTTGATCTGTCTCGACCGAGATCTATCGGTCCAAAATCAATCTTCATGCGCTGCATCCTTGGTCTTCCTCCGTTGATCTTGACCATCCACTTAATACACTCAGAAATCAAGAGAAACTCAGTTAAAAAGAAAACACAGAATTTAACACAGTTAACACAATTTCCTTCATCTCACAAAATACCAATTAACCCTCGAATTTCACAATAAACACATAGGTTTCGAAGAAGATTATCCTTTGGGATTTGACAGGGAATTTCTCATTCACATACACAGAAACTAAATTTTCCCAATTTACTGAATTCGCTCCAGGAAAGCCAAATTTCTTTAACAATCAAAATCTCCTTACAATAGTGTGAAAATTACATAAGTATTGGTTCATCCTAACAACCAGATCTTAATTCAAAGGCTAAAATTTATTAACCCTATTTGTCCTGCGAGGCATTCTCCTCTAGAATATCCACTATAGCTAACTAACTAAAATTTATTACATCATGATCAAATCCTAAATTCTAGCTCTATGCTTAACTAGAAAAACATGGAAATTGATGGCTAAAGGATCCCACTCCTTTGCTTGTAATATTTTTTTGTATTTTTGGAATAATTCTTCAAATTTGTCTTCAAGCCTTATGCTCGTGCATCATTTCCCAAACAAAACATGGAGAACCTGAAATTGGGATAGCCCAAGACTTCTTTATGATGTCCAAGAATCCATCCTTGTTTAGCCAACTTGGGTTTAATCGGAAGGGAATGGGACCCAAGACTTTCAGAGGGTCAATATCGAGAGCAATAGGGCAGTGGTCTGAGTCCTCTCTGGCTAGAATAGAGAAGGAGAACTCCACTCCTTTTAGGAGAAAGTTACTATGAAGGAGGAATCTATCAGTCCTAGTTAGGACATGGGTTTTTCTAACTCTCTAGTTGGACTAGGTGAATATTGCCTTTTTTTGGCACAACATCAAACAGGTCCCACTCCAATAAAAGGTCCTATATTCTTTCTAAAAAAGGATCACAGACAATAGAAACCCCTTTATTCTCAGAAGAGAGAAGGATGGTATTTAATTCTCCCCTCATGATTCATTCTCTACTCTAGTGCCCTTCTTTTAATATATTTAGAGAATCCCAAAGCTTTCCCTTTTCTTTATAATCGATAGGAGCATAGGCGTTAATCAAAGAGAAAAATTCTTTAGATAGATAGTCCTCAAGGCGGACCACAATCCAAAATTTATTTTTAAAACTATATTTTAATCTTAGGCTTGAGGTAGCCCAATAAATGCTTAGGCCTCCAGAGGCTCTGCAAGATCTTTGAGTGATACCAGCACTATTCCTTCAAAAACAATTTGACTTCTCTAACGCTTCTTCTTCAACTAGATTTGTCTCTTGAACGAACAGACCACTAGGATTTTTAGAACTTATTAAAAATTTAATTCTCTAGAAATTGATAGGGTTTCCTAACCCCTTTATATTCTAAGGAATAATTTTCATTTAGACTTGGAGGCCGAAGACTTACCTCCTCCATTTTTGGTACCACTAGACTCTTTGTTGGTTACATTCTTCAAGATTTCTATTATTTGAGCTTGGTTACCCAACTTGATGTTTTGTTCAGTTTCCAATTTCATCACC
Source organism: Pinus tabuliformis (assembly GCA_031772625.1). Lineage (NCBI taxonomy): Eukaryota > Viridiplantae > Streptophyta > Pinopsida > Pinales > Pinaceae > Pinus > Pinus tabuliformis. Next base: position 1,720,151,530 of record CM062818.1, on the reverse strand, counting down.
TCTTTTTTCATTGTTATTCCCTTAACCTTGGGGTTTTTATTTCCTAGTTGGTCGATTCAATTAACCATTTTAGCTTCTTCTTGTTGCCTTGAGTTAGGACTTGAGAGATTTCCTCCTCATTCTCTTTCATATCTATGTGCAACGAATTTGTGCTTTATTCCTTTTCGTTGGGGTGGTCTTGGGAGAATGTTCAGGATTGAATTGAACTGGATCCTTGTCCTAAATCTCAACTTCTTTCTCTTACTCATTGTCATTTCTTTTTTCCTCCTCTTCCACTTGAATACCTTTCTCTTCCCCATTTGCTCTTTCCAAGGGCTCAACAACATCTTGGGACAAGACAGCAAAAGGGTTTGTTGAGGACGATGTTATGTTTTGAGCAGTAATAGTTTGAGCTCTACCTACTCCTTTTCCTTTGTTTGCACCTCTTCACAACAATTTTCATTGCTCTTCTTGGGAGGAAGATCTGGTTCCATTGGTCTCTTTAGTTTTTTTCAATCCCTTGCGAAGTGACTATAGTCATGGAAAGATTTCTATTTGAATGGAAACTTATCACATTCGAGGGGTTGGACGAAGCTTCAATCTCCTTAAGTCAAGTTGATTTCTGAAGGGAGGCCCTTCTCCAAGTAAACCTCAACATAGATTCTGGCACAGGTAAATCGTTGACCCTCAGGTTCAGACCTAACCAAGAAATGTCCAACCCCGTTACCAATGGCCTTCAAACAACCATCGCTCCAACAAATTACGGGTAACCTAGGAAATTTAACCCACATTAGAACTATCATTGGGACATATTCATCCATATTTAAATCAAGGGACCATGCATTTAAGTACATCCCCCTGACACTAAAGAAGTAGGGGCCGTTGTGAAAAGTAACATCGTGTTCCTCTTTCATCTCAAACATAAAGGAGAAAAAATTGTTACCCATAGTGTAAACTATCAACTTCCATTTAATCATGGACCTCCAAGCCCATTAAGCTTGGTTCTCCATGGATTTTGGTGAGGGCCATATTCCCATGAATTTTCCCACCAGAGCGCTGTCCGAAAATTTTGGATCATCCTTCGAAAGCTAGATGGAAGTGCTACATATGGAACATCTGTTGATTGCTTAACAAACTTCTGAGAAGCTTCTTTTGGACAAGGATTGGCCTTCAATGATTTTATGAGTTGCATAAAGGAAACCTCTTTGTCAGAGGGATAGGCGGCTTCCCCTCTTGGCTGCAGGCGCTACCACCATTAAAAGCTTCCAAAAAATGCCAAAACTTCATAAAAGGTTTGCAGAGATCAAGAGAGCACCGAAGATTACAGAGAAGAAAATAGTAGCTCTAATACCAGTTGTTAGTAATAAAATCAAAATGAATGCAGAAATAAAAACATAGAATGAAAAAATACAAAGGAGACATTAATATATATGGTTAAACCAATTTTGGATATGTCCATAGGGAAATAGCAAATCCTTCCTTTTATTTCATCCAACAAAAGTGGAGCGATTACAACCTACAAGACATCCATTGCAACCTCCTCTTCTCTCTCTCATGGTCTCCTCCCTCTCAATCACAATATTTTCTCAATGATACAAAACCACAATAAAATTCCCTCACATTCTAGGGAAAGAAACTGTAACATAACATTTGAATGAACAAGCCATATTGACTATGAAATTACAATATTTACAAGGAAAATTTTCCAAAAAATTCTCTTCAAGGGTGTTTCCCCCAAAGCCCTGCTGGGGGGGGCTCCAAAGAGTCTTCGTAGGACCCCCTATATCCCTTGGAAACAATAGTATGGGGGACATTCCCCCTTACACCCCCAGTGAGGAACTAGGTCTCACTTCCACGTTCTTCTGTTTTGAGGGTGAATTCTTTGAGCAGACTTGTGGTGTTGCCATGGGTTCCCCTCTTTCCCCTATTGTTGCGAATATTTTTATGGAAGATTTCAAAGCCAAAGCTTTATCCTCATCTCGTCTTCTTCCTAAGCTTTGGAAAAGGTATGTGGATGACACTAATGTCATCTGGCCCCATGGCCCGGAGGAGTTGGATCGTTTCTTTAATCACCTCAACAGCCGGTCCTCTGCCATTAAGTTCACCATGGAAAAAGAGGTCAATGGTTGCCTCCCTTTCCTGGATATTCTTATATCTCAGAATAAAGATGGCTTTCTCTCCCACTCTGTGTTCCGAAAGAAAACACATACTGAGCAGTACCTTCATGTCGATTCCCATCATTTCCCTGCTCAAAAGTTTGGCGTTCTTACCACCCTCGCTACTCGTGCCCTTAGGATCTCTGATTGTGAGAGCTTTGACAAGGAGAGATCCCATCTCCTTAATGTCTTTGTGGAGAATGGATATAGTAGATGCCTGGGTTAGAAGGCTTTCCATAAAGGCTCTAAAAACGCGTTAATTAAGAAAGAGCCAAAAGAGCGTCGTCCAGGTGTCCATCTTCCCTATGTTCAAGGAACCACAGACAAGATTGCTCGGATCCTTAAAAGGTATGATATTCCCTCAACCTTTAGGCCCCTCAACACCATTCGCAAATCCCTCCGAACGGTGAAAGATCCCGCTAACCCTAAAGACATGAAGGGTGTCTACTTGATCCCTTGTTCTTGTGGGACCCCCTATATTGGGGAAATAGGGAGCTCCATCCGTCAAAGGATCTGCGAACATGCGGCCGACCTAAGACATGGGAGATCCAAGTCTTCAGCATTAGCTGAGCATGTGGAAAAGACCAAGCATCAGGTGTGTATTGAGGAGGCCAAGGTTGTTGCCAAAGTTGCTCAGTTCCACCATCGTAAATTGAGGGAAGCTATTGAGATTGAAAAGAAGCCGAGAAATCTCAATAGAGATGATGGCTGGAAAATCAGTGGGTGTTGGATTCCAGCACTCTCTTCTTAGTCGATTTTTCTGCCCCTTCCTTTTTTTTTTAGTTAGAATATATATGTATATATGCAACATTAACAATATTAAATAAATAATTTAATTAAATAGATTAATTACATTTTTAAACTAACCTTTGAATTATTCTATTTATTTATATAGTATTTTATCCTAACTTTATAATTTTTATTATAATATATAAATTATATATATATACTTGATTATTAATAAATAAACTATTAAATTACTTTTTAAACTAACCATTATAAATTATTATTAAATTAATAAATGAAAAGTCTCAACCTATTATTATGATTTTAATATAGATATAGGAGTAGTCTACCTAGGCGGAGGAATGGGCCGGTTTCCGTCACCGCCCGGAAAAACCTCTGGCTCCGGCCGCCGGAAATTCCTCCGCCCAGCTCCGCCACCCTCAGCGAGCTCCGCCCAGCGCCGCCGCGAACTCCGCCCAGTTCGATTTCGTGAACTTCCAGATACTAACCAACATGGATGTGTGGCGCAATGGTAGCGTCTGAATCCAGATCACAAGGTTACCTGTTCGATTCACATCAGGTTCAATGTTGTGAGTTCGTTTATTTTTGGAATTCTCAGCTATAGTTGTGCGTGTAACTGTTTCGCAGAGGCAGATCTCAGTGTAGTACCTTGTATTATCTTCTGCTCTTCCAAGAATCATAACCTCCATGCACAATACGTCGCAGTCTCCACGTTTGTTTTGCTTGTGATAATCACATTCGGTGCCGATAGACAAGTTATCTTTTGTAAATCAATTTTACCATTTAGTAATTTGCTCTTCTCCCAAAAGATTCTTTCGGCTCAAGGAATCCCTTCGCAGGTCTCGTTTCCTGCACCAATTGATTACGTGCGGGAGTAGCTTTAACCTGAGAATCGCTATTGAGAGAGAATGGCTTGAAACTGATAATCTGAGCAGCCTCGCCGAACGAGACTGCAAGCAACAATATGATAATAACTTGTCTATCGGCACCGAATGTGATTATCAAAAGCAAAACAAACGTGGACACTGCGACGTATTGTGCACAGAGGTTATGATTCTTGGAAGAGCAGAAGATAATACAAGGGACTACACTGAGATCTGTCTCTGCTAAACAGTTACACGCACAACTATAGCTGAGAATTCCAAAAATAAACGAACTCACAACATTGAACCTGATGTGAATCGAACAGGTAACCTTGTGATCTGGATTCAGACGCGCTACCATTGCGCCACGCATCCATGTTTGTTAGTATCTGGAAGTTCACGAAATCGAACTGGGCGGAGTTCGCGGCGGCGCTGGGCGGAGCTCGCTGAGGGTGGCGGAGCTGGGCGGAGGAATTTCCGGCGGCCGGAGCCGGAGGTTTTTCCGGGCGGTGACGGAAACCGGCCCATTCCTCCGCCTAGGTAGACTACTCCATAGATATATATAATAATTATTAAATAATTTAAGTAAATAAATAAAGTATCTTTTTAATCTAACCATTAAAATTATTTTATTAATCCTAACTTTGATCTTAATAACCTAATATTATAACTTTAATTAGAAAAAAAAAAAAATATATATATATATATAATAATTTAAATAAAAATAAATTACTTCTTTAACCAACCATTAAAATTATTTTATATATTTTTAACTAATTTCCATAAATAATAATAATTAAAAATAAACTAACCATTATAATACTGGTCACTTAACAACCTAATATTATGATTTTAATTAAAATATATATATATATATATAATAATTATGAATTAATTTAAATAAATAAATAAATTATTATTATTATTATTATTATTATTTTAACTAACCATTGAAATTATTTTACTTATTAATCCTAACTTTTATCTTATTAACCTAATATTATAACTTTAATTAAAGTATATATATATATATATATATATATATATATATATATATATAGATATATATAATTTAAATAAATAATTAAATTTCTTTTTAAACCAACCATTAATATTAATTTATTTATGTAGTTTTACCTAATTTAACTTATTTCCATAAATAATATTAAGATAAATAATAATAAAAATAAAAATAATATTAAATTAATAAATATTAATTAGACCTGGGTCCTAAGGTCAAAATTAGCCGTTATTCAATTTAGCCATTGGAAACTCTGCTCAGACTATTTATCATGCTAAGCTGGATCTGTTTCTTCAACTTGTCTTGACGATGAACCACACTAGTTGGTTCGAAACGCGTCGACAAATGTCTGTCTACATGTGATTTACGCCGAAGTTATTCTTTCAACAAAAACAAGACCTCTAAATCAGAAAGATAATCAAACGCTACAACCAACAATATTTGTTTCTCTTAACTAATCAAATGAGTCATCAATTCTTGGTTGAGGATATTTATTCCTCTTAGTGACTTTGTTTAGGTATCTAAAATCAATACATAACCTCAAAATTCCTTCTTTGTTCTTTACAAAGAGCACAAGTGCTCCCCAAGGTGAGACACTTAAGCATATACACCCCATCTTTTACCAATTCCTTTAACTATATTTGTAGCTTCTTCAACTTTATTGTATTATTATGTATGGGATCCTTGATATAGTGCATCTCCAATCATTAAATAAACATAGAAATCTATAAATCTATATTTATTTTTGGTGGTAGACCCAACATTTCCCAAAATACATCCTAAAATTATCGCAACATAGAAAAATCATCAATTGTTATTGGCTATCTATTTCACATGAGTTTCATACAATTGACCCTCCTTACCTAAAGCATCTCTTCAACTGTAAGGAAGGGGTATCCTCTACTTTCCCTATTCGTCAAAACAAGTAAAATTATTCCTATGACAATCTAAAATAGCATAATGCATTTCCATCCAATCCATTTCAATGAGGACATGATTTCCTATTTCCTTACGTGGTGGCCAAAGTCAGAAACGCAGTCGATCATAGGGTTCAAGGAGATCGCGATGATGCCTGGTGAAACCCCGTGGGATCTAGTTCAAAAACTAAAAAGTACAATTCGTGAGGCGAACATGACATTGTTGGATGTGCAGCACTGCGCTTGGTTTGTGGCGTCATTGACACCACATCTGAAGACGGCTCTGTCACAACAAAAGAACTCAACCCAGGCTAAAGCATTGGAGACAGCGATGAGGTTACACAAACCTCCGATATAGGACTCAGGTTTGGGAGTCTAGCAAATCCAAGTGCAGATACAAACCTATGTTTGGAAATGAAGAAGTTAAAACAAGAATAGGCACCTTTCCCAGAAGTCTGGGAGGAAGTGTGGTGTATAAAGTGTAGAAGCCAGGGGCATGATAAAGATCACTGCTCGGTCTTTGCGAATTATGTGGCAACGGGGGGACCAACACCATTGTGACCAGAGGCACAGGCAGGGCCAAGCGCGACAACCCCGCTCTGGTGCGCAATCTGTCAGGTGGGAGGAAATCATCACACAAACAATTGTCATCTACTGCCAAATTTCAACCAGACCCCCCAGCAGTTATTTTGCAACTTTTGCAGATCGGTGGGCCACGAGGAAAGAGATTGTCGTAGTTATCAATTATTGATGGACCAGTCACCTGCCTATAGAATGCAAACTGGGGCGCGAGGTCAAGATCTAGCCGCGGCGATAGTGCGCAGTGGATTCCACGGATTGTAGGGGTAATGGTTCATCCGGCCGTGGAGAGAGTTCCCTTACTAGCCCGGCGAGCCCTTGTTCCACGCAGATTTAGTTGGGTCGATGGTCGCACAACATACAATCATACCCTTCGTTGTTGATGGATTACTGCCCTGCTCCAACGTAGCTGTCGCGCACATCCTCCAATCCGTACCTAGAACTGTCTCCTACATCTCAGCTTTTGCGCCCTCCAATTGGGTGCGCATGGTGCTTCTTCCGACGCACCAAGCTGCTCCTGGGCTACGACTAAGGTTCCAAGGCTAACAAACTACCCCTCATTTTTTGCGTCCTTATCCACTGGCCATTGTCTTTCTTCCGTGTTCACATGTCGCAATGATCTAATCATCATATTATAGTTAAGTTTCGTGACTTCATGCAATCGGTTGTACCATCGCTAAGTCTCCTCATCTAAATCCGATGTGCAGGAGCTATTGCGCTCCCATGAGATTCTTCCATCCTTTGTGGGATTCACCCGATCCTGATCTTGCACTGTTATCTGATAGATGCAGTCCAGTTCACCGTCACTCTCCTTGCGCGCACCGGTTCGGTGTAATGCTCTCCTTCAGCTAGGTCCAACGAAACTATTACTCGTAGTGACTTCTTTTCGAACGTCATTTTCCGTCTTTTTAAATTGATGACCCCATTCATGTCTGTGGCCCAATCGATTCAGAGCAATGCAGGGTAAGGATTACTATCATCAACAATTTCTATTACCTCGAAGTCGGTCTGTGTACTTACACCTTCAATGTCCACCGTCACCCCTTGCAGTCGGCCCATCAGTAAGATCTTTTGTTGGTTGACCATACGTAGTTGAATCGGGGACCACTGCAGTGCGGGCTTACCCATGCGTTCCCACATTTGCTTAGATAACACATTCACATCTGACCCTAAATCTAGGATGACTTGGTCCATCTCGTACTCGACGATTTGTGCTGTCATTCGCATTTCCTGTCCAATGCGCAGAGCATGTCTTCCCAGTTTCCGAACTACACGCGGCTCGGTTTCCCCTGTGCACTTAGTGATCAGTTCTTGTAGTCCTCTAACGACTTTACTATTGCACAGCAACTTCATACATGTCTCTAAAAAGGTAGTAATCATGGAGGGATCCATTCCTGGCTGAAGTGGGTCCCTCCTACCTGGGGTAGAGACTTCCGTGAAGCTCTTTGGAACGTCCCTGGAACCCACCGTGTGCTATCACCGTGGCTGGATCCTAAACTCACGCCTCAGTCTGCATTCTGTAGGCAGGTGACTAGTCCATCAATAATTGATAACTACGACAGTCTCTTTCCTTGTGGCCCACCAATCTGCAAAAGTTGCAAAATAGCTGCTGGGGGGTCTGGTTGAATTTTGGCAGTAGATGACAGTTCTCCATGTGAAGCTTTCCTCCCACCTCACAGATTGCGCACCAGAGCGGGGTTGTCCCGCTTGGCCCTGCCTGTGCCTCTGGTCGCAATGGCGTTGGTCCCCCAGTTGCCACATAGTTTGCAAAGTCCAAGCAGCGATCTTTATCATGCCCCTGGCTTCTACACTTTATACACCACACTTCCTCCCAGACTTCTGGGCGAGGTGCCTGTTCTTGTTTTAACTTCTTCATTTCCAAACATAGGTTTTGTATCTGCGCTTGGATTTGCTAGACTCCCAACCTCGGGTCCTGTATCGGAGTTTCATGTAACCTCATCGCTGTCTCCAATGCTTCAGCCTGGGTTGAGATCTTTTGTTGTGACAAAGCCATCCTTAGATTTGGTGTCAATGACGCCACAAACCAAGCGCAGTGCTGCGCATCCGACAGTGTCATGTTTGCCTCGCGGATTGTACTTTTCAGCCTTTGATCTAGATCCCATAGGGTTTCACCAGGCATCATCGCGATCTCCTTGAATCCTATGATCGACAACGTTTATGATTTGGTGATCTCATTGTGTTGAGAGGTGCTCTACAACCCAGTATCAAGGATATGTATAAGTGTTAGGCATAATGTAAGAAAGATTATATGTCAACATTTTTAAATGTCATCTCAATATGTTGAGTTTATAAGACGTAAATGATATTAATATTAATTCAACATACTCAACAAATTAAATTTATTTATATATTAAATCAAGAAAAATAATATACAAACTCAAATAAACTCACGACTAAAATGGAAAAAGTCAACAAATGCAATTTTATTTCAATAAAAACCCTTCCAACAATTATTTTATATCGATTCAACAATTATGTCAACATAAATTAAATTATTAATAATAATTTTGTGATAACTCTAAAATCCTCATTTCATGGTCATATCCTCCATATATTAAATTTATTTACATACTGAATCAAGAAAATTAGTATACAAACTCGAATATGGTGAAAATTTGAAAAAACTCATGACTAAGATGGAAAAGGTCAACAAATGCAATTTTGTTTCAATAAAATTTATTCCCACGTCTATTTTATATCAATTCAGTGACTACATCAACTTAAATTAAACCAACGAATATCCATATTAACTTTGGATCTACTAAGCACAGAGAGGGTGATAAAATTGTTAGAGGTAAATTTGGTTATTGACATTTATATTCTTCATAGATTTTAACTAAATTAATTTTATTAGTAAGTTTTAGAGTTATGTGATTTGTTTAATTTTATTGGTAATTTTTAGATTTATGTGATTTGTTTTTGCAGATAAAGAACTAGGATTTTCTATAGTGTAGTTCGAAAGTTGTACATGTTTCAAAATTAACAATAATAAATTATAAAAATAATTTTAAATTTATAACTTACTCCATGAGGTGGGGGAGCACATGTTTTTTTTTACCATGGTGAATTAGTAACTCGTTGAAGTAATTTGGGTCTTGGGATCCCATTGTGCCAACCACTCAATCGTGCTACTAAGAGATACTATTCAATTCCTATTAATCATTTAAGTATCATTTATTAGAGTACTACTAAAAACCAGCTTAGATCCATCTTAACTCCAAATCTACCAAGTGTCTAGTGGGATCAAATCTCTTCACTCTAAAAGAGGTTTACATCATAAAAGATTTGATCCCTCTCAATTCTTGGTAAATCTGAATTTAAGATGGATCTAGGTTCGTTAATCTTTGTATTAGTCCCAATAGCAAGCTGAAATAAACATGGTTATCTTATGCTTACTTCTTTTCAAATGAAATTGTTCAACCAACTTGAGGGAAATGTAACCATGACTTGTTCTCAAATCAATTAAAATAGCAACATGTTGGTTAGCAATCTTATCTTCAACCTCAATCATATTTTCCTAATGATATACCTATCTATTTCCCAAGGTTGCATATATTATTAGGATGTTTTTTTACCAAATTCTTCCATTATAATTTCCTCCTATATATTGCACACATTCCTTATTATGTGTCCCTTATGATGAAAATCTTGGTACAAATTTTGTCCTTTACATCCCCAATGCTTGATTGGTGGTTTTTCCTTTTTCCTCAAGGATTATACCATCTTATATTCACTTTAAGTTGACCAACTTTGTTGATATGTATTAGGACTATTTCTAAATAAATGAGGTATAAATACCTTCTTCATATTATCTAGTTTTTCCTTCTTCTTATCTTCCCAAAACTTCTAAAAAGTTGGTCTACCTTTGTTCCAATCATATAGGTATTTAGCTTTCCTAATTGTCTCTTCAAGAGTCTTGGCGTTGTTGAAAATAGCAACAAGAAATGCTAAAAATAGCATTGCTATAAATAGCATTTCAGGATATACTCCAACTCTATTGGAAATAGAAAAAAATAGAAATGCTAAAAATAGCATTGCTATAAATAGCATTTTGGGATAGATTCCAATTTTAATTAGTCCCTGAATTAAAATTGAGAATTCAAATTCAAATTTGAGCTCAACATTTGTTTGTAAAATAATTAATTAATTCATCTTGAGTTAATTAGTTGGAGAAAATCAAACATGAAGTCTATGTGAAGACATGCAACAATTATCCCTTTGATTGAGGAAGTTATCCCTTAATTAAGGAGATAAGGATGAGTTGTATTTGATTTGTAATTAGTTAGCTCAGTTAAATGAGTTAAGTCTAGTTAAATTAGTTCCAAACTGTTTGAGGAACTAATTGTGAGTTCAGTCAGTTAATGCATGCATGCATGCAACTAGTGTTCTCCAGATAATTGAATATTCTCTCATAAATAACTCATGCATGTCAGTTCAAAGAAAGACCCAATTGAGATTGAAGGAAGGGACAGTGTACTATTAGTTGGAGGAATTTTCCTATAAAGGAAACTCATCCATGTAGAAGGAGTTATCTCCTTCAGGATTGCGCAATTATTTCAGAGGTCAGTGTTGTGTGTGAGGTGAGAATCACACAGGTTGCAGCTGGAGGACCCAGGAGAAACTGCGCAAGGAAATATGAGGCTTGGAGGACTAAAGGAAGGCATGTGTTGTCTACTCTATCTATGAGCAGTAGTGAGGGATTGTACTGAGAGCTGGATAGCTTGTGAGCTAAATCTTTGTGTAATTTTGAGATATTTCCACTTGTATGATAATACAGATAGCGGGGTTTTTAGTTGAGGCTTTCCCCTGAGTATTCTTCTGTGTTTCATGTGTATGATTTCTTCTTCTTTGTTATATGTGTTCTGTTTGATCTTGCTCAAAATCGATTAAGCTTCCGCAAGTTTGATTGTAGAAGTAGATTAAGTATTTTACTTTAGTACATTGCATAATCAATTTAATCTATGGTGTAATTTCTACATGGCATCAGAGCGAGGTTTTGTAGAAAAAGTTCTACAAGGTATTGGAGAAATGGTGAGTCTTGCTCTCATTGGTCTTCCTAAGAGCTGGCATAGCTACCAGGACTTAGTGAACGAAAGAGAGAAACTGTCAGATTGGGAACGACTGTGGTCGGATCTGATGCAGGAGGAGATTAGGAGGAGCACTAGAGATGGTTCTTCATCCAAGGAGGATGAAGAAAATTTCACCTTAGCGAGTAAGGCAAGGAAAGGGAAGGAGAAGGATTCTCATCCCAAATCGAGTTCTTCTCATGGAGGGAAGAAGATTGACAAATCTAAAGTGAGATGCTTTAATTGTCATGAGGTGGGCCATTATGCAACTAATTGTCCATTGAAGAAATCCAAGAAGGGATCCTTGGAAGGATCTGAAGGTGAGGCATTGGCCTCTCAGTTCGAATTGGATTTTACCCTCATCGCATGCATGGTTTCATCGATGATGGGTTGTGGTTGGTTTCTTGACAGTGGAGCCTCATTCCACATGACCGGAGATAAGAGTCTGTTAAATACCTTGGAGGAGAAAGACCTCAAGATACTCATAGCAATGGGTAATGATGAAAAGTATAGTGTTTCAGGTGTGGGCACGGTTTCTTTTCAGAGGGAGCATGGAGCTCGCATTACCTTGACAGATGTGAAGTATGTGCTAGGACCGAAGAAGAACTTGGTATCAATCGTGATGCTGGAGGACAAAGGCTATGATGTAGTCTTCAGGAAGGGAAAGGTTTTCCTTAGACACATCACCACGTGACAGGTGAAGCAGATCGGTTCACGAGTCAAGAACCTGTATGCTCTTAAGGTTCAAGATGCATACAAAGCCTTGAGGAGAAAGGCAATTGTTGGAGACTTGGTGGTTGAGAGGGAGAGTACATTATATCTCAACATGTAGTGCCAGAAGAAGTCTCAAACAATTGTGGAGGAGCCACAATTGGTGAAGCAGCTTCAGGAGGTTGTGGAGCAGCCTCAAGTGGAGAAGCCGAGAGGAGACCGAGTGGAGGCATCCACTCATGCAGAGACCTCTAGTAGGCGAAAATTTTGAGCCAAGTGGGTAGAGGGATCACATGCATCCATATCTCCAAGTGGGAGGTGGGGCAATGTGGAGTGATAGTCCCAAGAAGGCTGAAATAGAGATAGGATCCTTGAGGTACCTAGCCTCTTTGATTAGACCTTACTACGGGAGCCCTGACGAGGAGTAGCAGGACTGGCCAAGTGGGTAGAGACAGATGCAGATGGAGTGGCAGAGGGAGCTTCAACATCAAAGGGTGTGTCTAGCCCAACAAGGAGGTCAGTTGGGAGATCAGTTACTTACTTCTCAGTAACTGAGTTGTAGTGCAACAGTGGGCAGCACGATACAACATGATGAGAATAGGTGCAATGCGGATGCAGTGCTGGGAGACAGGACCAGTAGCAGCACGGATGCAGCAGGAGGAATCAGTTTGATTGATGCAGTTAGAGATCAAAGTGACAGAGGCTAGAGCAGTCAGATGTTGAAGAGCACAAAGGTGCAGAGTTTTCAGTCGACAGAGGCAATAGCAGTCAGAGACTTTGATGACAGAGGCATCATTCTGATTCAGGTTGGATATTTTTTGTGTTCCTAGAGTTGTTGGAGCAACAACACTTGAGAGAAGTGTTGCATGCAAAACATTCCAAAGGTTCAGGATCGGGTTCGAGTTGAATGCCTTTCTTGTTGAGAGGGAGTGTTGAAAATAGCAACAAGAAATGCTAAAAATAGCATTGTTATAAATAGCATTTCAGGATATACTCCAACTCTGTTGGAAATAGCAAAAAACAGAAATGCTAAAAATAACATTGCTATAAATATCATTTTGGGATAGATTCCAATTTTAATTAGTCCCTGAATTAAAATTGAGAATTAAAATTCGAATTTGAGCTCAGCAGCTGTTTGTAAAATAATTAATTAATTCATCTTGAGTTAATTAGTTGGAGAAAATCAAACATGAAGTCTATGTGAAGACATGCAATAATTATCCCTTTGATTGAGGAAGTTATCCCTTAATTAAGGAGATAAGGATGAGTTGTATTTGAGTTGTAATTAGTTAGCTCAGTTAACTGAGTTAAGTCTAGTTAAATTAGTTCCAAACTATTTGAGGAACTAATTGTGAGTTCAGTCAGTTAATGCATGCATGCATGCAACTAGTGTTCTCCAGATAACTGAATATTCTCTCATAAATAACTCATACATGTCAGTTCAGAGAAAGACCCAATTGAGACTGAAGGAAGGGACAATGTACTATCAGTTGGAGGAATTTTCCTATAAAGGAAACTCATCCATGCAGAAGGAATTATCTCGTTCAAGATTGCACAATTATTTCAGAGGTCAGTGTTGTGTGTGAGGTGATAATCACACAGGTTGCAGCTGGAGGACCCGGGAGAAACTACGCAAGGAAATAGGAGGCTTGGAGGACTAAAGGAAGGCATATGTGTTGTCTATTCTGTCTATGAGCAGCAGTGAGGGATTGTACTGAGAGCTGGATAGCTTGTGAGCTAAAGCTTTGTGTAATCCTGAGATATTTCCACTTGTATGATAATACAGATAGCGGGGTTTTTAGCCGAGGCTTTCCCCTGAGTATGTTGAAAATGGCAACAAGGAATGCTAAAAATAGGAATGATATAAATAGAATTGCTATAAATATCATTTCAGGTACTAGTGTTGGACATAGCAACAAGGAATGAAAAATGGAAATGCTATAAATAGCATTTCAGGATAGATTCCAATTTTAGTTAGTCCCTGAACTAAAATTGAGAAGTAAAATTCAAATTTGATCTTAGCAACTGTTTGTAAAATAATTAATTAATTCATCTTGAGTTAATTAGTTGTAGAATATCAAACATGAAGTCTATGTGAGGACATGCAACAGTTATCCCATTGATTAAGGAATTTATCCCTCAGTTAAAGAGATAAGGATGAGTTGTAATTAGTTAGCTCAGTTAACTAAGTTAAGTCCAGTTAGATTAGTTCAAATAGTTTGTTGAACTAATTGTGAGTTCAGTTAGTTAATGCATGCATGCATGTAACTGCTGCACTTCAAATAACTTAATATTCTCTCATAAATAACTCACGCATGTCAGTTCAGTCAGAGACCCAGTTGAGATCGGAGGAAGGGACAGTGTACTATCAGTTGGAGGATTTTTTCCTATATAGGAAACTCATCCATGCAGAAGGAATCATCTCCTTCAGGATTGCGCAGTTACCACTGAGCCAAGTGAGTAGTGAAGGAATCATCTCCTTCAGGATTGCGCAGTTACCACTGAGCCAAGTGAGTAGTGTGAGGTGGGAATTCACACAAGTGGAAGCATTGGACCCCAGGAAAAATTTCGCAAGGAAATAGGAGGCTTGGAGGGCAGAGGAGAAGGTTTGTGAGAAGCCTTTGACTGTCTATGAGAAGCATTGAGGGATTGTACTGAGAGCAGGATAGCTTGTGAGCTAATGCTTTGTGTAATCTGAACATATTTCCACTTGTATAATAATACAAAGATCGGGGTTTTTAGCTGAGGCTTTCCCCAGAGTATTCTTTTGTGTTCATGTGTGATTGCTTTCTCATTCTTAGTTATATGTGTTCTAATTGATCTTGCTCAAAATCGATTAAGCTTTCGCAAGTTTGTTGTAGAAGTAGATCTTGTATTTTGCTTTAGTATATTACATAATCTATTGATCTACAGTGGGAAATTTCTACAGAGTATTCTTCTGTGTTTCATGTGTATGATTTCTTCTTCTCTGTTATATGTCTTCTGTTTGATCTTTCTCAAAATCGATTAAGCTTCCGCAAGTTTGATTGTAGAAGTAGATTAAGTATTTTGCTTTAGTACATTGCATAATCAGTTTAATCTACGGTGAAATTTCTACAGGCGTTGTCACATTAGATATTGTCTCTATAAAATGTGGGAAGTTGACTTAAGAAACTTTGTATCTTCACCTTCTCTTCTTTAATAAATCCCACATATCATAGCAACTCGAAAAGAAAAAAAAACATATTTTTCCATGGTAATGTTTCCTAGCTTGAGTTCGAAAAATGCCTACTATTATCATAATAGTGCTCTAAAAGGTATTCCACTAAAAATTATCCTTGAACTACTTCCAAGAAATCCTCCACTCATTGATGTGCATAACTTATTTTCGTTGATCCCACCACACAAAAGCTTTTCCTTGTAGAATATATATAGCAATCTCAACTTCTAAATTACATGAGTAGCTATGCAATTGAAAGTGCTTTATTATTACTAGCAACCAAGCTTCAACTTGCAAGGAAATAACGTCCTTCACAAGTCAAAGAGTCGGGTTAGCTTACCGAGTTTTTCTAGATGGAGTAATCGATGGAGAACCAATGTGCTTGGTCCACCTTGGGGACTAGACTCACAAGCAGTGAGCATGTTGGTAGACAATAAAAGAAAACCTATGTTGAATGCTCAATGACTAAAATTGATATTCTCCCATTTTTTTTTTACCATCAAAGATTAATTTCTCAAGCTTCCTAATCTCTCCTTTCAAAATTTCTTATTCATGTCTTCTTTTGTGGTGTTTAAATAGGGATACTTATGGGTTGTTATATGGTACTTTAGATGCATATGACTTTTTGGCTAAATGAGTTGGTAAAAAATGATGCCTTTGAGTAGTGGTAGCACTTTTTTATCTTCTAAATATTCTATGAATATCGCTCCTTGGATGGGATCAATCTTCTTCCTCGTGTCTTGAATTCAATCCATTCTTTATTTTCCTCTGCAATTGATTTAAACTTTGTAGAAATTGAGTGTTTAGTTGATTTTGTTCCTCCTAGGATTTTAACAATCAACTCTATAACTTTGCACCTCCATCTTCAAACTCCACATGATTTCTAATAGCTCCCATTTTGTCTCTATGTTTATTGGAATCTGTCTCCTCATTTCCCATATTTATATTCAAGCCTTTAATATCTTCATTATTTTAAGGTCAAGTATGAATCACCCATGCCTCCTCCTCCTTAATGCTAGTCTTCAATTATGATATTTACTTGTGTTTGTTTTATTACGACTCTCCATGAATCATGCATACACATGAAACTGTTAGATACACCTCATTTCTAATCTATAACATTTCTTTCAAATTCTAGAAATTATGCAGTTTCCAATTTTTTTTTTCAATTAAGGCTACAGGTCCTTCTTCCTCTCAATATGAAGAAAATTGGAGCACTTGTCCAAATTCGAAGTCTTCATACTTAATTTTTGCTTGAATTATCTTTCCAATGACTATACTCATGATATAATTTGAGCTCAAGGATAAGATTATAGCTCTTAGAAATAACCATTTTTGCCCATTTTCTACACTTTTCTTACTAGTGCAATCTGAGTCAGAGAACAATTTTTGTCCCTTATATGAGAAAATATATTAAGAACCTATAAAATGTTTGTATTAGGCAGAAATAGTATTCATGATTGCGATTACATAAGTTTTGGACTAATGATTTTGAGATCTAGTCAATTTCTACATTAATATGGATTTGTCAACTTTGTCTCATTTGCACCTTCTCTAGATATTTTTTAGCCAAAAAAATTATCTTCCAAATGAAAAAAAATCGAGAAACTTTCAGTAATACAAATTTCTAGATTGTTGAGGATACAAATATCAACTATGAAAATTTTCTAGTTTGGTGATCTACTAAAGATTTCAAAAATCACCGAAAATTATCCTATAATAGTGTATTTTGGCATGTTTCTACATATCCACTCCAAACACTTTGGAATTTGGGAAAACTCTCCAATAGGTATCTTCATGACTACTTCTACTCTTTACTATATATATTGCATCATCAATAGGGTTGTTTTCAATGAGTACCACCCTTTTCTTTCAAAACCACTAAAATGTAATTTCTAGAATTCTAGTGCTGAAACAACCAATGACCTTCATTTTCATTTTTATAGTACGCTTCATTTCGAACCTATACATAAAATTTCACTTGAATTTGATTTAATCTACTCTTATTATGGCTAAAATAAGATTTTGACTCCATATGCTTTTTTAAACAAAATCTTATCTTGTTGACGTGGTATCCTTGTTGCTGTGATATCCGTATTGATGTGGGATGGCACATTCCTAGTGATGTGGCACCAATATTCATCTATCATCCTTTGAAATCACCATGCTATCTTGATCTAAAATTGATTGCTAGTTAATGCTATGCTAGTATCATTTCTTCTTTGCTTTGGTTTTCTTATCCATTGAGAGTTTGTCCATGAGCATGTGATTGTCAATTCATCTAACTTGGTGAAATTTAGTGTTTTTCATGAAATTAAAAGAATGAATTTAAATTGCTGAACAAAAACATATAAAATTGCAGCAAGCACAAATAACAGATCTCAATACACAATTTTTTGTTGAAGGAGTTTACCCCTCTTGGGCTACATCTCCTTGGTCCAGCTTCATAGTGTGGGCCTTTGTATTAGCTTCAATAGTGCTCAAATTGTTGTTACATGCATCCAATGCTCTTGGTACCTATTCCAATGAGTTTAAAACATTCAAATCTATCAGAAATGACTATTTTTTTACTCAATTTTGTTACCAGCTGCTCTGGGAGTGGCCTCCAACACGTGGTGGTCCTAGGCTTCAAAAATATTCAAGTGACCAAACACACATGTATATGACCTCTTATACCTCTAAAACCTACTCCAATGAGTTTAAAACATTCAAATATATCAGAATTGACTATTTTTTACTCAATTTGGTTATCGGCTGCTCTGGGAATGGCCTCCAACACCTGGTGGCCCTGAGCTTCAAAAATATTCAAGTGACCAAAAACACATGTAGATGACCTCTTCTGCCTTTGAAACCTACTCCAATGAATTAACAGCATGCCAGTTAGCCAAAAATGACTATTCATTTTCGAAATTTGGTTGAGAATTGAGTAATTTATGGCTCAAACAATTTTTCCTAGAAAACCTCCTCTAAATCTGGAGAACTGCCAATTAAGTCCGCCAAGTTTGGTGGCGGTTCCGGATTTAGTGGCTCCACCATAAATTCCGCCAACTTAATTACGGATTAATTAAATGATAAACTGATTAGTGGCACACTAATCCCGCTTAACAGTTGGCCCCTAGCTCTTGGTTCAAGCGCTTGGTCACATGGGGTGGGGGCTGGCCCTGGGGTTTTTCTTTTTACCAAACTTGCAGAAGCTCTAACTTTTGCATACGATGTCAGTTTTTTGAATTGTTTGTGGAGTTGGAAATATGGAGATGAACTATATCCATTAATTCAAGTCTGAAGCAATTCTGAGCACTTTCAGTTTTTAGCTAAAATACTGATCCCTGATCATTCCTCCCCACTAGAAGCCTTTTGGACCCCAAAAGCTCTCTTGATCACTGATTATGTTGATGAGGGGACTGTTCCCTCATCCTTCCAATCTTTATCCATTGAAATTTTCCTAATTTCATCATTTGGAGCTTTTCATAAAAAGTCAAATTTTTCCTTGATTCTGACAACCATCTATTGTTGTCTTTGACACCATCATGCTGCAATATTTCTGAATTTGTAGAACAACAATCTAATTTTGTAGAAAACATCTTGTTCCTACCTTGGTCAACAATCAAAGGAAACTTGGAATCTTTCTCACCTTGCACTTTGTCTGTATGGGTATTTTTAGCTGCGTTTTCCTTGTACTTGAGTCGACGCTTGCCCAAGTTTCTTCACCATTGTAATGTGCCTTTTGGAAACCAGCAATGGACATTTGTGAAACCCATGCCTTCTTTTCCAAGCTGCTTTGTCCTCTTCTCTTTGACCTTTGCAACTTCTTACACTGGCACCTTGTTTTCAACACCGCTCAACACCAATGTTGGTTGCTGCAAATGTTTTTCACCTTCTTTCAAAGGCAACCTGTTATCATTCTGAAACAAATCATTACAAATATAAGCATCTTTATGAAAAGTATGATTCAAAACATCTCTTTCTTTGATCATCAACAATTTCAAGTTATGACTTGCATTCACTAGCCTCTTCATTTTCCCTGCATTAACTAAAGAAATGTTCAGTTTCTTACGATGATATCTCACAATATACTTCACCCCATCTTTAAGCAAATGATATTTGTGCTCATAGCGATGAAACACCATTTTCCTGTCATACAAATATGGACTTCCCATGATAATTCCATAAATGTGAAGTGGAACCATGTCTAACTCGACTTCATCAACAAAGTTTTTTGTACTAGAAAATCTAAAAATGCATTTCCTTGAAACCTGTAAATTGGCATCCTTAACTATCCAACCCAAAGGGTATGGTTTATGATGTGGTACAGTTTCAAGTTTAAGCTCTTTAACTAAGTCTTCTGAAATCAGGTTTGCCTGTGATCCACTATCAAAGAGTGCATCAATCTTGGTATGATTTGAGATTACTCTAACAGTGAACAACTCTTCCCTTTTGTCTTCATTTGTAGTGTTGTTGTGACTATTTGAGGAACTAGTAATTCCAACATGTTGACCTTTCAAACCCATAGCTGTAATTTTTGTCTCATCTCCTGAATTTGACCCTAAGTCTTTTTCAACTATATCAATAGTTTTTCCCTTCTCTTTGGCTTTCAATCTATCTGGTTTTAATTCTGGGTGAAGTTGCCAACAATGGTCTTCATCATGGCCAGTATTTGACCAATGTTTTCATGTGAGTTTTTCCGTCTCTTTCTTGATACTTGCATTCTTATTTCCCTTCCATTTTCCTCCCTTCTCTTTTCCCTTACCCTCACTTTCACCTTTCTCCTCTATGTTTTGTTTTCCCCTTGCCTCAAGATGCGTAGCTTGCACACATACTTCATCTAAGTTTCTTGGGTTAAACATAAGGATAGTGTGCTGCAAATAGGAATGTAAACCTCCATTATATTTCAAGAGTGTGTCCTGTGAATTCAAGGTTTACTCCTAATAACAAATCCTTTTTCCTAAACTCCTATGTATAATCTTGGATTGTTTGGCCTTTAAGCTGCCTAAAATTTTTCCAACTCATGATGGCTTTTTTCATATAGGCTAAAGGATAGAACTGTCTTTTAATTGTAGAAACAAATGCAACCCAAGAAATGGATATCTTACCATGGATTCGCACTTCCTCTTGAGTCCTTGCTTCCCATCAAACTAGTGCATCTCCTTCTAGCCTCAGTGAAGCCAACAGGATCTTTATGTCGTCCTCTTGAAGGTTCTGAATTCTGCAGTATACCTCCAACTGTCGAATCCAATTCTCCAACTTTTCTACATTCACTTCTCCATTGTACATGGGAAGTTTGAATTTAATGTCCAATTTCAGTAATGGGGTTTTTCCTTTTGGGGTTTTGGAATGAGTATGGGTAGTGGTGGTAGTGGAAGATGATGCTATGCGAGATGGTGAAGATGATGAGGAAGATGATGAGGATGGTGGAGATGGAGGTGGATTTCCACCATGCCCTTTGGAATCCTTCTTTTCATCTTTTTTGTCCTCTAAGATCCCTTCTCCATGTGGAGGTTTAGAATTCTCTCCAACCATTCTAGTGTTCCTCTCTTCATAGAGGACTTTAACCATCTCAGTCAAAGTGTAGAAAGCTTTCTTGAATTCTTCCTCTTCTGAAGAGGGACCTTCATGCTCTCTTTCTCCAGACATAATGGCTATGGATTTAGGCTCAGAAATTTGTATTGATTGTACCTCTTCAATCACTTCAGCCTCTTGTGCAATCTATGCCTCTTCTATCTCAACTGATGGAGATGGAACTTGAGGTGATTCAGGTGCTGCCTTGAGTGGTCCTTTGGGTGAGGATGATGCTTTCTCAACCTTCTTCCTTCTTGTCCTAATCTTAGGACTAGCTATCCGTAGCTTCCCTTCTCCTCTCTGCAACTTCAACCTTGTAATCATAACAACAATTGCAACTATTAAACCCTTCAAGCAAATCAAGCAAGAAACCTTGTACTCTGATACCAACTTGATCTGAAATTGATTTTTTATTTAATGCTATGCTAGTATCATTTCCAGATATAAAATTTTCTTTCCTTTGGTTTGCTTATCCATAAAGATTTTATCCATGAGCATGTGATTGTCAATTCATCTAACTTGGTGAAATTTAGTGTTTTGCATGAACTTAAAAGCATGAATTTAAATGGCTGAACAACAACATATAAAAATGCAGCAAGCACAAATAATAGAGCTCAATACACAATTTTTTTTTGAAGGAGTTCACCCCTCTTGGGCTACATCTCCTTGGTCCAACTTCATAGTGTGGGCCTTTGTATTAGCTTCAATAGTGCTTAAATTGTTCTTACATGCATCCAATGCTCTTGTTACCTATTCCAATGAGTTTAAAACATTCAAATCTATCATAAATGACTATTTTTTTTACTCAATTTGGTTACCAACTACTCTGGGAATGGCCTCCAAAACTTGGTGGCCCTGAGCTTCAAAAATATTCAAGTGGCCAAAAACACATGTATATAACCTATTCTGCCTCTGAAACTTGCTCCAATGAATTACCCGCATGCCAATTAGCCAAAAATGACTATTCATTTTCGAAATTTGGTTGAGAATTGAGTAATTTATGGCTCAAACAATTTTTCCTAAAAAACCTCCTTTAAATCTTGAGAACTGTCAGTTAAGTCCACCAAGTTTGGTGGTGGTTCTGGATTTAGTGGCCCCGCCATAACTTCCGCAAACTTAATTACAAATTAATTAAATGATAAAATTATTAGTGGCACACTAATCCCGCTTAACAGTTGGCCCCTAGCTCCTGGTTCAGGTGCTTGATCACATGGGGTGGGGGCTGGCCCCGAGGGCTTTCTTTTTACCAAACTTGCAGAAGCTCTAACTTTTGCATACGATGTCGGTTTTTCGAACCGTTTGCGACATTGGAAAGCTAGAGATGAACTATATCCATTAATTTAGGTCTAAAGAAATTTTGAGTACTTTAATTTTTTAGCTAAAATACTAATCGTTGATCACATCTTTCTTTCTTTTCGCTTGTCGTGTTAGGTCTGGCTAACCCCTCCCTTACTTTTCTCCCCATTACTTTAATATCTTTAGTATTTATAATAATTAATTCTGAACCACTTATATCATTTATGCCCTTGTTTTCGTCTTAGCATACTTTCATTGATTGATGTAGCATGTGATGTCCCATTTTTTTCCTCATGTCCTCCCCTTGGAAAGTGATCATTGATTAATGTGGCAAGGTAAAATTCCATCTCTGGTAGTCCATCTCTAGTCCATATGTCCTTGTGCTAGATCTCATATCAATGACTAAGATAAATTATGGACCCATAACATGCTGGTGGTTAAAAAGCCCCTTGTCCTTCACAATTGGTTACCATTAAGGGAACACACATTTCCCCTATCACAATTCTGAAGGTTTTATGACCTTATGTAATATTGAATCCTTAGCCTACATAAATTTCTTATCACCATTTTTTGTAGAACATGCCTCCATTACTTTGGACCCTAACCTACATGCCACCACCTGCAATCATAATCCACATAGCATGTTATCACCAGTCAATGTGATAGGGTGGGTCCCATCACTAGTTTCTTCCTTGTTGGCATACACATACCCACACATGATCTAGATCAATGGTTGAGATCAGTTGTGTAGACATAATGTGCCATTATTTAAAATGATCTCAACCCTCAACAAATTTCTTACCACCTAGGGGAGACGTGTCACAATGGAAACAATTATGGAGGCATTTTGACCTTGTCAAATACTTCTCAACTTTCCTCTGCTAACCATCATTGCTAGGCTAGGTACCCCACCACAATGGACCCTACGTTGTGGTTTCCACTTGCACACCCTAACTTCATGTAGCACTACCTTGATGCCTCCATGGCACCCTAGAAATCTATGCCATAGGTATTGGATCCATGTCAAATGTGTAGGTCCATATAATTCTAGGAACGTTTTTGCAAGAAATCACACAACAGACATAGACACATATGGCATGGGTCCACACCAAATGTGTAGGTCCCTCTAATTCCCCTATGAGTGACAAAGAGAGGGGGGGAGAGAGAGAGATTCCCAATAATTATTCTCTAACATGAATTCTCCAAACTTGGTTTCCCTAATTGAATTCAACCCTTATACTAGCCAAATATGAAGCCATTGTGTCAATTAACCTTAGAATTTTAACTTGCTATTTGGTAATTTTTCCACTTTCATGATTTTCCCCTTTTAGTTCACAAAACATAATTTTGGGATTTTATTAATTTCCTCCACCATGCTTCCATAATAACATATAAACTATGTCTCACATTATGTAGGTAATTTCATACCAATGAATTTCTCAATTTCCTTTACATTTCTTTTCCACATAATCATTTTATCAAACATTTACCCTAAGACATATAGTCTCTTCATGTACAATCTGATTTCTAGCCCATACAAACCTAGTATCGTACCCAATAGCTTTGATACTATATTGTACCATATCCAGGACTCTTTGTGCTATGTTGTGAATATGGGGTAGTTCTTGAAACACAAATTTCCTTCAGCCTTCTTATTTTGATACCATTATGTAATATGTCATCCCTCTAGCTATGTTGTGATTCCCATCTTATAAATTTGATACCATAATCCTCATTGTCTTGTTATGAATTGGTTAATGCATTCAAACTTGACAATGCAGGCTCATACAAACATGGCTAATTAATCATAAAAAGAGATGTAGACTTATACATGCATGTGAAAAAAAGATCAATTAATAGCATAAACAACATTAAATCCAATTTGGCCATGAATAAACCATGACACATCTTTTTGGAAAATAAAACCAATTGGTTGTAAACAAAGGACATTCCACCCAACCATAGGCTCTTTATTTCCTATACTATTTCATAATAGGGCCATCACCGAATTGAGTATACGAGTCCACAAATATGAAATCACCTATGTTTTGCTCTAATGTTCTCACATATCCCAATTTTATTGGAACTCACAATCTAGAAACTCTCATAGTTATCTCAATTCACTAGCTCCCTTTCCCCTTTAGCCTGCATAATCCAAGGAATGTGATCCCCTTCTCTGCCACAAAGTCTCTTGGGCTATCCTACTCCTCTAGGTTTCAGCACATATAGGGCAAGAAATATCTCTACTAGAAACTCCAAGAATTCTTAGCTATGATGAAGTTTTCTTAATGGAAACAATTCCCCATGCATGTGGGTATAATTAACACACAATGTTCATAACAACCATGCCCATCATTTTGCTATAGTCATGGTATAGTAGCATAGGCTCTTAGACAACCTCATAGAAGAATGATGGATAACTCTCTCACAACAACAACCAAAAATCATAGGTTATATGCTAACAACTAACCATGTGTCTTCATAAGAAGTCTGTGTATATCACTTCCCCATGAACTTTGAGGTTCATATCCTAAGATAATATTAAAGAAAAAGGTTTATGCTTAGGATTATGTTAATATTATTTTACTTTTCCCATTGAACCCCAAATCTATTTCCTTTCCTCTCCAGTGAAATCATAGCCCCCATATATTTTTATTTCTGTTTACGACCTATGATGTATTTTATTATGAATATACAATATTTATATATTACATTCTTTGACCCTTAACCATTCATCGTATACACATACATACATTACTAATTATGATCCAAAACTAAGGGGTGATACATCACCAATAGCAATAGCTAGGTCAAACATAGCTAGAGCAACTCCTATAGTACCATAGACACCATCACAACTTCAATAGGTGGATGCCACACGTGCAGCTACTAAAGCGGAGCGAAAATGTGAATTTCTTCCCAATTAACCTGAGATAATGGACTTTAGATGCTCTCACTAATAATATTGTTCATGGATTGATAAAAAAATCACCATCACCACTCTAGGAAACTATATCACAATTATAAAAATCATAACATTGATAATTAAAATGGCCCAATAAAATGTGTTTTATAATTTGTGAATAAAAAATCTTTACATATTGAAAATGTGCTTTGTAATTGTGAATAAAAATAAGCTACATATTTTCTTAGAAATTTATCTAATCACTAAATAATTTATAAATTTATATTTAGGAATTTAGACTTCTGTGATCCATAACATTGTTAAGATAGTCTTCGGCAAAATCACATAACCAATCTTTTGTTATGTGATTTTGCCGAAGACTATCTTAACAAATTTATATTTTATAAATGAATTTTTAACTTCGAACCATATTAAAAAATATTTATCATTGGACAAAAATAATCATGTATCAGCATGAATCAACTAAACAAAAATAAATATACCAAGTCAATGAAAAAAATTGAAAAAAATAAATTTCAAAAGTCATTACACTTTGATATTTTATTACCATAGTCCGTATAGGAAATTATAAACTAAATATTTTTAAAAAGTTTTTCCTGATCTTTTGATCTTTCGAAATCTTGCAATCGTACATTAAATCCACATTTTCAATATCTCAATAGCATTGTTCAATATCATTGTGTGGTGTAAGTTATTTTGAATTTAATGAGAAATAATGAGAACATGGGGGTACACGTTCAATGTTTTTAATACAATTCTAAAATAGTGATAAAAATGATATTATTGTTGTGTATATATTATAAATAAATTGGTTTAATGAATTAATTTGTTCGTGGGTGTAAGGTGGTGAGATTACAATTTTTTTTTAGGTTTTTAAATTTTGGGTTATTAGGTTATTTTCTTATGTATAAAGAAGATTGATTTTTGCTCTCAATAAAACGCAGTTGTCTATAACGCGATTTTTTGAAAGTCTTTCTGGCGAGTTTTTTCGGTCGAAATCCGGCAGGAATTTATTGGAATTGCAAGTTTGATAGCTAGTTTCTGCACAATGAAAGCGTCCCAGGGATTTTCCAGAGTGCTGAATCCAAATATGCAGTTAAAAAACCATTTTAACGGCAACAAATCAAGATTTAATTTCAATTTCTTCCGCCGGATTCCGTCACCGGAATCTCCAAAAAGTCGCATTATAGACAACTTCCAATAAAAATAGTTTTATTAGATTTATTTTAAGATAAAAAATAATGGTGTTTTTAGTGTGGTAGTAAATCTGTTTTAGAATTTGGCATTTTTTTTCTTCAAAAAAATCTTATATTGAGAGTGTTTAAATTGTGTTTTTGAGGGTGGAAATGAATTCCAACCTCATCAAAAACCCTTGGCACACAAAATCTTGAAGTTTGACAACGGTAACCTAGATTTAAAGTTTATGTCAAATTTTACCAAAATACCAAAATCTTACCTGAATTACCATGATCTTCCAAGTAAATTTAAAGTCTAGTTAGTCTACAACAAAAACAATTCAACTTTAATAATATTTGAAAAAAATTAATATTCCTTATCATTAAAACTACCTTCAAATAAATCATATCATTTATAAAAACATTAAACCTAAATTCCATTCACTAAATCAAATATTATGCTTAATTGTAATTTAACTTTTTACACCCAAGAAAAAGGGAGTTGTCTTTAGTGCGACTTTTTGGACTTTCCGATCCAACATAGAAATTTGAGATGAAATCTTGATTTATGTTATTTAAACTGGTTTTTTGACTGTATAAATGGATTAAACACCCTAAAAACCCCTAGGGCACTTGGATTGTGCAGGGTTACCATCAAACTTGTGATTTCAATGAATTCTTGCCAGATTTTAGGGAAATTAGACTGGAAAAACCCACCAAAAAAGCTTCCAAAAAGTCGTATTCGAAAAAAAACATACACCAACTACATATTTAAAAAATTATTTTTATTTCATTGCCTAGAAACTACATATTTAAAAGAAATATTTTTATTTCAGCACATATCAACATTTTTGTCTACCAATGCCACAAATTCAGGTTAATTTTCTTGTTGGAATCGGGTAAAATATATTTCAAAAAAGCAGAATGCTAGAGTGTTTGAATAGTTGTTTTAATGGTGAAAATAGATTCAACGTCCTCAAAAATTTATGGACACCTAAAATCTTGAAATTTGACAGTTGTAATCAGATTTTCAAAAAATTCTGCCAAATTTTGTCATAATCTTACCTGAATTTCCATTATTTCCAAAACTAATTTATAAACTCTGTTAATCTACACTCATACCAACTACATATTTAAAGCAATATTTTTATTACATCACATTAAATGGACAACAATAATAAAAATAAAAAGCTATTTCATAATTATAATAAAAAGTTAAAAGGTATAAATATAGGCTTCGTACACTCATTTCCTTAGAAAATTTATTGCAAAGCAACAAAAAATGTTTGAAAACTTGGACTGCAAACTTTCTTCTATTATTATTTGATTACTACTTGCAATCATACGGAGTTAGATTTTTTCTTATTTGATTATTACGTGTAATCATATGGAATTAGATTTTTTCTTAGATTATAGCCTTAGTGTTTATAAAGAATCTTCACAATTTATTCGATTAGGTAGCATATTATTTATAATTATAAAATATCCTAGGTTGCTTCCCACTACTTAAAAATACCCACACGTTATTGCTGGCCCCTACCACAACAAACTTCAATTTTTTTTTTTACAACAAACTTCATTTTTATGAATGGATGGCCAAAGGTAGGATGGGACTTCAAATTAAAGTTATTAAATGGAATTAATAATATATTATATTTTCTTGGAATCATTCCAGAGTTATTCAAAGCTGTCATTCTAGAATCTTTTATAAAAGTATTCGTTGGTGGTCTTTATGATTCCCACACCAACACCCATTGAGTTGGTATGATCTTGGATTCTTATGCCCACACTTCCACGTGGTGCATGAATGGCTTCTGATTCAACCTTATCCATAAACCAACCATGGTGTCCAATCTTGACCCAAAAATAGCCAATTTCGACCATACTTATCCTGATTTGAGTTGGAAGCAATTTAAATTTAAGTAGCCAATTTTGACCATACTTATTGTAATTTTAGTTGGAAGTGGTATAAGAGTATGCATTTAATTAATTGGTAGGTGAGACTTTTGAAGTTTTTGTATTATGTGGATATTTATTTAATATTATTACTATATTTTTTTTTATTCAGTGGAAGTAATTTATATTTGAGTAGCCAATTTTTACTCTACTTAGTGTAATTTTAGTTGGGAATGGTATAAGAATATCTCTTTAATTAATTGGTAAGTGAAATTTTTAAAGTTTTTGTGTTTTGTGATTATTTATTTAATATTATTATTTTTTTGGTATTTATTTGATATTATTAGGCTGAGAGCTTTCTCTAGTCAAGTATGTAAGACATGTTGTAATGTTTTGTAAATATTTTGATAAGATGTTTTGTAAATATTTTGACTTGGTCAAAATACATAAAAATAAAAACAAAAATTAATGTAATGTAATGTAATGTTAAACATTTTAACTTCGTCAAAATAAAAATAACCTTGTGTTAAAATAAAAAAAATTATGTGATTTTTTTTTATTAATTTTTGTTAAGTACTTGAGGTAAATTTGACTTGGTGAAGTTACCAATGGTTTTTGAGCTCTAGGTTTATGAGAACCCATGGTATTCATGTGAAATATAGTCTACTTAGAGGGGAGAATTAAACCAACCTAGAGGGGAGAATTAAACCAACCTAGATTCATCTTAACTCGGGATCTACCAAGCCACTAGAGGTTTTTTTTATTAATTTTTGTTGAGTACTTGAGATAAATTTGACTTGGTGAAGTTACCATTGGTTTTTGAGCTCTAGGTTTATGAGAACCCATGGTATTCATGTGGAATATAGTCTATTTGAAGGGGGAGAATTAAACCAAACTAGATTCATCTTAACTTGGGATCTACCAAGCCCCGAGAGGGATCAAATCTCTTGAGATGCAAATATCTTAAGATGCACAGATATTTGATCTCTCGTCGGAGTTAAGATGATGGATCTATGTTGTTTTTTTGTTGTGTCGTGAGAGACACTCTCTAGCTCAATATGGTAGAGATGTTTTAATGTCCTATAAACATTTTGACTTGGTCAAAATAAAATAAAACAAAATAATTATTAATAAAAAAATTTGATTAGATCAAATTACATAAACCTAAAATTAAAATTAAAATTACAAAACATAAAATTAATAATTGTAATTATAATTAATAATTAAATAAGCCTAGATCCATCTTAATTTTGGATTAAGCGCCAAAAGGAATCAAATCTCTTGAGATGCAAACCTCTTTTAGAGTGAAAACATACTTGATCCCTCGGTGCTTGGTAGATACAGAGTTAAGATGGATCTAGGTTGGTAGACACTTAAGAGGGTTAATGTTAAATAGGTGGTCATATCATGTAAAAACAATAGTTGTAAGAAGGTTGAGCTTGGGTGGTTAAGAAAAATGTTGTTATCATTTCCACCTAGGTTCCATTTCCACATGTGACATGTTTAGCTCATAATGAGTATTTCTTGCAATTGCTCCGAGCTTTGTTGTCCAAGCAATGCTTTGAGGACCGAAAGTTGTATATTTCTTATATGGAATATATAGATATTGTTAATGAAAAAAAAAACTTTCGCCTATTAGAAGGTTCCTTCACTTAAAAGTTTCTAGAATTTTCTTTTTTTTTTCTGAATCAGGCTATTCTATTATATTACAAAAAGTCAAAAATTACATCAGTATTACAACAAGGCCTTAGCCCTGTAACTCCTGCCGAGATATTGACAGTTTTCCCAAGTTTAGACATATCCGAAATTGAACAGGAACAAAAATTGGATGCTATGACAGACTAACATTACGACACATGACATTGCTTATGGCCGACACATAGAACATATGGATAGCCAACACATAGATTTTGAACTCTAGACTGAAACCGAACACATACAGATAACGATGAGCGAAAACAGAGAAAAGCTTTCCCTTCCCGGCTACTGAGAGCGAACTGTGGGTTGAATTATTCATCGTCGGTGGTATACGGCTCGTCCTCCACCTTGCCCCTGAATTGCTGGGGGTCATCCGAGTCGGAGAGCTTGATCCTCTGAGCCGGTTCGCTGGGGCCCGCAAGGGCGGCCTGAGTGGCTGGGGAAGAGCTTTCCTTGATAGGGCGATGCAGATCAATAGTAGGCACCTGCATATCAATTGTGGGTACAATCCCTTGAACCGGAGGAGGGTTTCCCTGCGGTGCTTCCACTTGACCTCTAGAATTACCGCAATGCTCAACAGAAACCGATACGATGAATGTGGAATTTGCCAGAGTGCAGGGTATTCTGTACCTGACAGTGGGATGCGTTGTGTGTCCGCAGTCCAGGATTTCTCCATACCCAGGTGCCCTGCCCCGGCCTGCTGCTCGACCATGGGAGCGGTGATGGTCAGAAGTTACCTCAACTGAGGAAGAGGGAGAAATTGCGGACCTCTGAGCTGAAGCTCGACCCCTTGAGCTTCCTCGACGGCTGCTCATTCTCAGACGCTCGCGCTGCATTGCCAAGTTTCCCAAAGAGCAGGAATGTCCCTGCGCAATCCCCCACAGAACCAGAGGATGTTCCAACGCTACCACCGAGTGCCCATACGCTACAGAAGAATGCGGGAATGTGACAGAGGTTCCGGGCATTTGTAGCGCCATCTCACCAATTCGCAGGAGGACAATAAAGACTGAAAGGACTGGTAATAACTCTCTCGGAGGATCAACTGCAGGCACCCTTATGAAACCGTCTGCCGGGTACTGCGTGGCTCGTTCGGGCTGACACATGCCCATGTGATGAGCCTCTGGGCTGCTACGCGTGTAGGACACCCGCATCCGGGAAAAAGTTTCTAGAATGTTAGATAAAGATACATAAAGAAATAGAAGCAATGTAATGTGATGTATTGTGAAGTATATTGTAATTGTAACATTTTTTTTTAAACCATGGTGAATCAGTACATGTTGGAGTAATTTGTGCGAGACCAAGGTAAAATCTTTTGGTTGTCACTATAAAACCAAGAGTATATCCAACAACCCACAAGTGAAATATACCAATCAATTATGACTTAGCAATAGTCAAGATGTCACATGGGCGGGCATGTATACTCTTCAACATTTATCACAATGGGCCTAACATATCCCTTGAAATTGAACCTAGGTGAATGAGAGAACAAATTGTGCTCCCAGCCACTCTATACAATTATTGCTTGTAGAGTGATTTCGTTTCTTAAGGAATAATTAATGGTGTTGCCCTACCTCAAGAGTTTTCTCTACAATTCTTGTGTATTCAATATTTTGTTATTTATGGTGTAAATGGTTTGGTTTAGTTTTTAAGAGTTTCTATACTATCTTATACTTTTATATCTATACAATTGCACAACATGTCTTATTGAAACTGTCTTGGTGGACCTTGCCTTCATTAGTTGATGAAGCATAATTTCTCCATATTCTCCTTAGATACTTGATATGTAGCCTTCAAACTAGGTAGGGCTAGACATTGGCTTGTTTGATGATTCTTCTCGCATATTTCATAACCCTCTATATTGTTTAATTGGCATCTCTAATGTGCTTTTTGGTACATTTGGGACATAAAACAACTAGAGCCTCTTCTTTTTTCCTTTTGATATGCATGATATCTAATTGCATGGCCAAGTAATGTAAAATGTTGATCTCAATGTCTTCAATTAAGGTCCTAATTTTAGACTTTGTGAGGCCTATTATTGATGTCCTTAACAACTATGTAACAATATTTATGTAGATGTTATTATTTTTATATGTAGCTCTAGAATAGTTCTTGATCACATGCTTTATCTCCTCGTAAGAGAGTTGAAAAATAACACCATTTCCAAGGATGTTCAAGGTTTCCATCCACTATATCACACCTCTAAGGGATACTAATTTGAGAGACTTGTGATCCAATGTATAGGAGATAAACTTCTTATGGATAAGTTGAAATCTCTCCTCTTAATATTTTAGTGATTCATCTTCTCTTTGTATCATTTTAATGATCTCAACCCTAATATCTTAGGCTTTGCAATAATTTATGTTCTTTTTAATGAAATCTTGTTTTAGTTGTTCCCAAGTTTTGATGTTGTTCCATCCATACTCATAAAAGTTATTCATACTACTTCCTTCAACATGGATGGGAAGAAGCTCAACGTATTGGCATTTATCTGACGATTATAGGATTCCTATAGAGAACTTCAAGCTCAAAGAGAAAGGTATAAAGATTCTTTAATG
Source organism: Pinus tabuliformis (assembly GCA_031772625.1). Classification (NCBI taxonomy): domain Eukaryota; kingdom Viridiplantae; phylum Streptophyta; class Pinopsida; order Pinales; family Pinaceae; genus Pinus; species Pinus tabuliformis. Next base: position 1,720,119,169 of record CM062818.1, on the reverse strand, counting down.
GCCAATCCATGAAAATGAGGGAGAACAAAAAGAGTTATGTTCTTCTACTTCTTTAAATCGAAATTGAAAAACATCAAGTTGATCTTTTGATTCTTCCACCATGATATTCAATGATGGTGATCTCTTTATAGATTCAGTTCTTATGTTCAATGAAGAACATTTGTAAAGACTCCCATAACAAAAAATCTTATCTCCCTGAGACCTTCAACAAATTATCCAATTATTTATCATATAGTTGTTGGCTCTTCTATATAATATTTCTTTAAGTAGTCTTCAAATCTTTATTGCTCTACTTGAAGCTCTTTTGGTATGCAATGGTTACTATTCTCTACTTGACTTACACTAGGTGTATAAGTTTTTAGTAGGAAGTATCCTAGCTTATCCCATGTTGATGCATGCATTCTAAATTAAGAATCTAAAGTGGAATTTAAAACATTACACAAAAAGTATATAAAGGAAAATGTCACTCTTATCTGGGTAATAATTCTATAATTGTGTTTTTTGTTTTCAAATTTCAAAGATTATATTTGGTGTTTCTTTTGGAGGGGAAGTAATGAAGGAAAATCTATAGAGGTGGGTGAAGATAAAAAATATCTAAGGCTTCGATGTTGGGCTTGCCTAATCCCCTGGTTGGGTTGTGGAAAAAGGTTTTGAAGTGCGGGAAAAAAGGGCTACTATCATAGTGACCTACCTAGTAACCCGAGGAATCAAAAGATGAGGAAAACGGTTTTTCAAAAAGATAAACCTCCCCAACAATAATGGAAAAAATTGTTGAACTGTAGAATTATAAAAATAAAATAGTAAACTCCCTAGATCATTTTAATTATCATCTCGGGTGTCATATAAACTTCAAAAGTTCTATGCCTTCCATGTATACAAATTACTAAAATTTAGCCTACTAATAAATGAAGTATCCTAAAGCCTTGAATGTACTTAATTATGATGTTGTAACAAAACAAGAAACTAAGTATGTGGTTGAAAGGAAACTACGCCAGTTCCACTAAATATCTTAAAGGTGTGGTTCCTATTTTTGTCTCTTTATATAATTGGTTGGAAGTCAAATGTTGTTGACAATGTTACCTAATCAAATGAAGAATGTAGGTGAAGATAGCTAGGTCGATACATGTACATTCACAAGGTGAAACTAAACATAGTAGCAATTTTATAGTTATAAATAATTATGAAACTTACAATCATATACTTAATTATTATAGTTAAAAGTAATATAAACAAAATAGGAAATCAGCTTGCAAGTTTGTATAATAAACAAATGTTTGATAATGCTAAATTGAATAGACATATAAATGAATAAACAAAATAGAATTGTAGGTAAAATAAGTAAAAAAATAATGCAAATAAACCAAATGAACATAAATACAAAAAACAAGGGAGGGTTCATTCTAGAACCCTATCAAGGAATTTATAACACAAAACTAAATTGAAAATTTTTATTCAACAATCTAAAAATAATACATAAATAATGCCAATGATGAAACTCCATTTTAGCTAAGAAATTTGGACTTGTTCATAACTTGAAGAGAAAAGTGTTAGAAAAATAGAGAGTTCTAGTTGACTTTATCAATAAAATCCCTAATTATTAAGAAGTTTCCTACTAGCTAAGATCATTCATGTAGTTGAATTTCGGATTTATTGTTCACTAAAATAGTTAAGTTTAGGATTTACTAATTAGGTATTTTATCTAGATTTAATCTAAAATAATATAGATATCTAAAACTTAAATTGTTCATGAATTTAATGGATAGCCCTCAGAGTTTAGCAATATACCTAATCACCCTCATGATTAGAGATAACATAATCCCATAATTTACTCATTTGTTTCTTGTTAGGCAAAACAATTGTTTTTATAATTCATAGCAACAGATCCAACTCTCACATTAATTGTTAATGCGAGTAGGCCTTTTATTTCAAGGTTATTAAACAAAGTATATGCAAGGAAAAATTTTGATTAGTGCTAATGAATGTCAAATCCAATCCTCTCATCAATCCAACACTCTAGTTGTTACACTCTCAAACCTTGCTCACACTTTTAGGAAACAAACACATTGCAGAATAAACCACTTGGTCACACAATCACTCTTATTTAGAAAGAAACAACACTCTCGGAAGCCATTCACTCAAGCAAATGATGAAACACAAATGCAATCATTAAAGCATGAAAAATATTAACAATAACAGTAACAACAATCATACATGAATCATAATTGAGAGAAAGTAAATCAAATTGCTACAGTACCTTCTGTTGAGCCTCAACCTTGCACTCATTTACCTATCCTACCAACAGCTTTTTCCTACTCACTCTCCTCTTCTGCCATCATTTCCTCCATTTACTTGTTCAATCAATTGCATTATATGTCTTTTAACATGATTTGATTGACTGTGCTAATGATTGATTGTTTGTTTAGAATTTTGGTACATATACAACAATTCCGCAGCTATTCAGCAATTCCGCAGCTGTTCAGAGATTCCGCAGCCTTTTTGTTGTTTGCTATACTCCACGTGTCTTCTCAAGGAACGGGCCACATGGGCACATTGGTATGGACGGGTACATGGTTCGTATCCTATTAGTTGGGCCAAATCAGTCACATATGCCCCCGGTCAACGCAGGTGCACCCACGGTCAAACAGTCAAGTTGCAGACGGTGGCACGGCTCTGCGTGAGAAAAATGGAACACGGGACCACAGCTGGCACTTCCTCCACGCCACGAAGACATCAGGGGACAGGATCTAACCATAGATTTATTCCCCATGATGACCGTTTCCTCCAAACGTGCACGGAGTTGCCTGCGTGTTGCTGCACAATGAATTAGTTAAGACTGTAGTTGCTTAGTTCACGCAGAGGACAGTTTGTCCCTGTGCCTATAAATAAAGCGTTTGCTAACGCTTAGAGATTAGTTTTTTCAGTATTGTAATCGCTGTAATTACTTTGGTTATCAAACTCTGTTTTAAGACTGTTTTTACAGCACTTTCTCATTGTATTTTGACATGCTGGTTTAATAGAAGAAGATTGTTTCTGCTCATCTTTGCGTAGCTGATCTTTAGCTGGTTGATTAGATGGAGGGCCCCCATCTGACCCAACCTATGTATAGTAGCATTTAACTTTATTTTCCTGCCTTTCTTTGTTTTCATTTTCACATGTACAATAATGTATAGTTTGAATTCTGCAATTTTTCATTTCTTTGAACATGTATAATAATGTACAGTTTGATTTCATGCCTTTACATTTCCAGCACTTTCCAGAACTGATCAGTTTGTTCTTGCAGGTGTGTTAGGAGCCCGGGATAGTGTGTTTCTATTTCTTTTTATTACTGATGGTATTTGAAGTTGTCTTGTCTTAGCTGCTGATTTTTACATTGCTTACTTAGTTCATTGCTAGTTTACTTCATCAAGATTTTGACAAGCTTCTTACTAATCTTTTGATGGTCTTCTCATCACAATTGACTAAACTCTTATTGGACCAAAATATCATTGAGTGGCAGCTTGGTTTGAGTAGCTTTTAGACTCATATTACTGATTCCTTCTTAACTGTTTTTCACATGAACAATTACAGCTAGAGGCAGAATGTTAATGAAGAATGAAGTATTATGATTTGTCATTTAAGTTTGCAGTTAAAGTAGTGTTTTTCACTTTCCATTGAGTTAACATAGAAGTTCTTTTTATCAGCAGCATAGATAGTGGACTAGTGCCATTAGTCACTTTGTTTAAAGCTTTGCTTTTGTTTAAAGTTTCAATTCCATTTGCAAGTCACTTTTCAAGCTTTCTCTTTAAATTCAGTAAGCACTTAGAAACCACCATTTGCACACACATTCACTCATTTAGAAACCACCATTTACACACACTCACTCATTTGTTCATAAAAACATCACTCCATCTTAGGAAGTTAAATCAATCACAAACATCATCTAAAAACGACAAAAAGAACTAGGAAAGGCTGCTTAAGTACATATTGTACACTTCACTTCGTCAGCCTACGAGCCCCGGGTTGACAATTTATGATAGCAATTTAGACAACACTAAATTGACTAAACATTTTGGCGCCGTTGCCGGGGAAGTGAAATTAGGTAGCCAATTTCTAAAAAAAAAATTAAGAAAAAATTCAAGAAAGGAAAATTGATAACCTCTCAAAGTATGCTCTCCTCTTGCACTTAGAGTGATCTGGAGGATCAGAAAAGAGAAAGTTATTAGTTTAATAGTTTCTTAAGTATGCTCTCTTCTTGCACCTAGAGTGACCTGGAAGATCAGAAAGAGAATTATTAACCTGACTTGAAGAAAAATAATAAAAAATGACATGCATAGAGCTAGAGATTCTAGGGGAAGGTTTTTAGCTAGAGCTAGAAGTTCAATTTTTACAAGTCCATCTGCTTCAAGGAATAGACAAGAGACACCTCCCTCATCTCCAACCGATACTCCTAGCCCTAGAATTCCTGGAATTCAAGAGGCAAGAATTGACTCTCCCACATCTTCTATTGAATTTGAACTAGAAAGAGACTCTTTCCTTTCTTCTACAGAAAGACCAATTGTAATTGAGGAAGTAGAATCATCTGAAGAAGAAGGAGAAATCTCTTCTCATTCACCCTTTGTAGAAGAACCTGAATATCCTGAAATCCCTAGGGGAACCATCATGGCAGAGGAAGAAGGAGGTGGTAGAGGTAGAGGTAGAGGAGGAAGAGGAGGAAACAACAATGGAGGAGGTAGAGGTCCCATTGGAGGAGGAAATAGAGATGGGGATAACTCATTTGGGTTTCCTATTGTTAATGAGGATTCCCGAGCTACTATGAAAAACATATTGCCATCTGTCCTCCCAAACTTCCATGGGTTAAAAACTGAGGACCCTGAAACATTTTTATTTGAGTTTGAAGTTGTGTGTTGAACTTATGACTATCTGGATGACTCTCAAAAGCTCAAATTGTTCCCTTCAACATTGAAAGATCAAGCTTTGAAATGGTTCATGGGGTTACTCACTCAATCCATTAGGTCTTGGGATGAAATGAAACAAACATTTTTGGATAGGTATCTAGACTATTGTATGCCTACTAATCATAAGGACAAGGTATATAAAATGATACAAAGAGAAGATGAGAGCCTAGAAGATTTACTTGAAAGATTTCAATATAACCTGAAAAGAGCAAAAATGAGTAACTTGGATGAGGAGACCTTAAAAGCCCTCCTATTAAAAGCCATTAGAGACGAATGGATAGATATCTTGAACATGATGGGGAAAGGGGATATATCTCAACTTTCACTCAGTGATATAGCAGAACTATGTATCCATCTCTCAAGGGGCAAATCAAAAACTCAAAAAGGGCCTAGAGATCCTTCTCTCCTTAGAGCGAATAAATCTGCAACTGGATCAGTAAGTAGGGCTGAAATCGGCAATATGCTTGATGAATTCAAAACTGACATCTTAGGGAGTCTTAGTGAACAATTAGATACCCTTAAGATTCACAATAAACAAAAAGCAGAAGCTGAGGCTTTGGCCATTTTTTGCCCGAAATGTAGAAAGAAACATGCTTTAAGGGAATGTCCCTTGGATGCACACGTTGTAGAAACATGTGTAATTTGCTCAGAAACTCATGAGACCAAGGATTGTCCTTCAATTCCTGGCCTCAAATCAGTCTTTCAAGAAGATCCAAATACACTTGAATCTCTCTGTTTTGTTGCAAGGAGACCTTGGCAAGGGCAACAGAATCAAGGGTTTAACAACTCTATGAATTTTCAACCCCAACCAAATTGGAATCCTTGGCAACAACCTTGGTCTCAACCTCAAAATCCTTTTCAATCATGGATGCAAAGCATGCAAAATCCTTATGGGAGATTTGCTCAATTCTATCAATATCCTCCATCTTTTCAGAACCAGCAAGCTCCACAACTTCCAAATCAAGGTCAACAACTATCATTGCCATACCCTCAACAACAACAACCTCCTCCACAAAATCAAAATTCTCAACTCTTGCTTCAATCCCAACAGAAGTCAAATCAACTTCCTTCTCAGCCATTACCAAATCCCAATAATAGGAACCCTCAAAATGCTTACATGATGGAAGGCCAACCATTCCCTACCTATATGATTGTTCCTCTCAATGAAGTACAACTCAGATCAGGTAGAATCCTAGATCAACCTTCTATAAATGTTCAACAGCCAAGCATTTCTGAGGAAGAATCTCTTAAAGTCAATAAGGGTTCTGAAGCATCACTTCAAAACCAAAATATCCAAAAAGAAAAAGAAAAAGAATCAACCCCCACAACTCCCATAGTTGAGCAACCTACATCGTTAGCCACACCTCCTTTTCCTGAAAGATTACAAATTGACAAAGGAGTGGAAAAGCAAATTTGGTTGCCTGACTATAATTTTCTAGATGAATTGAAGAATGTCTGTATCAAGATTCCCTTGTTACAAGCCATTAAAGAGATTCCCATTCTAGCGAAAACAATAAAGGAGTTGAGCCTTAAAAGACCAGGAAGGAAACCAAGAGATACCAGAAAGATCCACCTGGTAGGGAAAATTGCAGATATCATGATGGGAAAGATTACTATGCAGAAATATGTAGACCCTGATAGTCCAATTGTCAAAACACATATCAATGGGGTAGAAATACCAAATACCTTGATTGAATTAGGGGCTTCTATCAACATTATGAGTAGACAGACCATGGACCAGTTAAAACTTCCTAACCTTCTCTTTACACCTACCTTACTGCAACTTGCAGATAGATCAATCATTAAACCTGATGGTGTATTGGAGGACATTCCAGTCTCCCTAGACTCTTGGGAATATCCAGTTGATTTTATGATTCTAACTCCCAAGAACAATCTAGGAGGACATCCTCTTATTTTAGGAAGACCTTGGCTGGCCACAGCTGATGCTTTTATAAGTTGTAGGTCTGGGGATATGTATATTTTTTATGGTAGTTCAACAAAGAAGTTTAATTTGTATCCTCCAGCAAAAGCAATTACAGAAATAGGAGATAATGAGTGGATTGATGATGAATATACTATACAACCTGTCTTTACCATTTCTGAGATTAGTGAAGACAGTCAAATTCTGAATGCATTAGAAAATTTTAAACCATCTTCAGAATATGACTCTACACAATTTCAGTTGGATTCTGACATAGAGTGTCTATCATCTAGACACATGTCTCTTTTCTCTATGGAAGAATTTGGTAGTTCTGCCATTGAGATCTTTCCAAGAAAAGCATTGAATATCAATAAACACTTGGAAAAATCACAACAGGAGGAACTAACTAAAATCTTGCAGAAGCATTCTACTGCATTTGCATGGGAGTATACTGACATGAAAGGAATTGACCCGAAGACTTGCATCCATCACATCTACATTGAGGAAAATAGCAGACCAATTAGACAACCTCAAAGAAGGATGAATCCAAATCTTAGGGAGATAGTGAAAGAAGAGCTCCAAAAGTTACTTAATGTAAACTTCATTTACCCTATTTCAGATAGCCAATGGGTTTCACCTTTGGTTATAGTACCCAAAAAGAATGGTAAACGGAGGGTTTGCATTGATTACAGATAGTTGAACAAAGCAACCTTGAATGATCACTTTCCTTTGCCCTTTATTAATCAAGTCTTAGATACTTTAGCAGGCAATAAGTATTTCTCATTTTTGGATGGTTTTAGTGGTTACAATCAAATTCAGGTAGCACCTGAAGATCAAGACAAAACCACATTTACTTGTCCTTGGGGAACTTTTGCTTACTGAGTACTTCCTTTTGGGTTATGCAATGCACCCGCTACATTTCAAAGGGCTGTACTAGGAATCTTTTCAGATCTAATTCATGATTGTGTAGAGGTCTACATGGATGATTTCACAGTTTATGGTAACACATTTGAAGAAGCATTAGAAAATTTGGAAAAAGTCTTAATTAGATGTAAAGAAACAAATCTTTCATTAAGTCATGAAAAGTGTTTTATGATGTTTACTGAAGGGATTGTTTTAGGACATCATATTTCAGGAGATGGAATTAAAGTTGATAGAACCAAAGTGGAAGTCATCTCTAAGTTACCGATTCCAAATTGTCAGAAAGATGTTAGAAGTTTTCTTGGGTTTACTGGGTATTATAGAAGATTTATTGAAAACTTCACCAAGATAGCATCTCCTCTTTTCAAATTACTTACCAAAGACTGTGAATTCAAGTGGGATCCTGAATGTCAATCTGCATTTGAAACTTTAAAGGCTAGAATATCTAAAGCACCCATTCTGAGAGGGCCTAATTGGAAACTCCCTTTCCATATTTCTACTGATGCTTCAGATACAGCTCTAGGAGCTGTCTTAGGACAAAAAGATTTGGTCCCTTATGCCATTTATTACACCAGTAAAAATTTGACTCCCACTGAGTTAAATTATACTGTAACTGAAAAAGAGTTCCTAGCCGTTGTTCATGCAATCAACAAATTTAGACATTATATAACCGGCTATGAAACTTTTGTCCATACTGATCATTCTGCAATTAGATATCTTATGAACAAACCTATTACTAATGGCAGAGTTACAAGATGGCTTTTACTTTTACAAGAGTTCAATCTTACTGTGTTAGATAGACCAGGGAAACAAAACACAGTAGTTGATTTCTTGTCTAGAATCCAAAACACTAACGAAGATTCTCCTGTAGAGGATAAGTTCCCAGATGAATATTTGTTTGCAGTAACTACTAAAACTCCTTGGTATGCAGATATTGCTAATTATCTAGTCACAGGGAAGCTACCTCTACACTTATTTCCTAATGAGAAAAGGAAAATCATTCAGGAGAGTTCACATTATTCTTGGATTTCTAATGAGTTGTTCAAAACAGGGCCAGATTGTATGATTAGAAGATGTGTTCGGGAAGATGAAATGCCTGGCATCCTTAAGGCATGTCATGATGAACCGTGCAGCGGACACTTTGCTGACAAGAGGACGACCTATAAAATCCTTTCTTTAGGATATTATTGGCCTTCTCTCTTTAAAGATGCAAAGCAATATGTTAGAAGGTGTGACAGCTGCCAAAGAGTTGGAAGACCAACTCCTTCAAATGAAATGCCACTACAGCCACAGGTATGCATCGAACCCTTTGAAAAATGGGCTCTAGATTTCGTTGGACCTATTAATCCACCATCTAAGCAAAAGAAGTATATATTGGTTTGCACTGATTATGTTACTAAGTGGGTAGAAGCCAAGGCATTGCCTTCTGCCACTGAAAATTCAGTTGTTCAATTTCTTTTTGAGGATATTTTTACTCGTTTTGGTGTCCCAAGAGAAATTGTAATAGATCAAGGAAGCCAATTTACATCTAACTTGATGAAGAAGCTGATGGAAGAGTATAAAATCAAGCACAGAACATCTACTCCATACCATCCGCAAGCAAATGGTCAAGTGGAATCTACAAATAAAGTTCTTGAAAGTATCATCACCAAGACTGTTCATCTCCACAGAAGAGATTGGGCAGAAAGGCTTCCTGAAGCCTTATGGGCCTATAGAACCACATGGAGGAACACAACAGGACATTCTCCCTATGAACTTGTTTATGGGAAAGAAGTCCTGCTCCCCATTGAGTTCCAAGTGAAGACCTTCAAGATGGCAGTTCAATTGGGGATGAGCTTATCAGAAGCCCAAAAGCACAGAATGAACCAGCTAAATGAGCTAGATGAGATCAGACAAGATGCAATTCTAAGGACCGATCTAGTTCAGCACCAAAGAACTAAATGGCATGATCGACACATCAAAGAAAGAAAGTTTCAAAAGGGAGATTGGGCACTATTGTTTGATTCCAAGTTTAAGGACTTAAAAGGAAAATTTCAAACTCATTGGCTTGGACCATATGAGATTGATGAAGTCTTTAATAATGGAGCAGTTCGAGTGAAGACCATTGATGAACTTCAAACTCCTTTCATTGTGAATGGCCACCGATTGAAAGTCTACCACAAGCCACTTTCAAGGGAGGAATTTGTTAAGTTGTTCCAAGAAGATTCTGAAATAAAGCTGGTGGAGAAGAATTCTTCTCCTCCATCAACTTGATCTTTGTTCCTTTCAGTTTAAAAAAAAAAAGAAAAAAAAAATCTTTTGTATAAGCCTGAAAACCAATCCCAGATTGGCGGTCTTATGCAGAAAATATGAAGTGAAAATCAGGGTCACCTGACACTTTATATTTTCCAAAAAAAAAAAATCTCTCCATCTCATCCATCTCATCCATCTCATCCATTCCATCCATCTCATCCATCTCATCATTTTCATTCCACTCTTTTCAGTCCATTCACTCCATCTCATTTTCACTAATAAAGTCCCTCTCAGGACTATTTCATTCAGTCAAGTTGTTTTAATCCGTTTTTGTGCAGGCAGAAAAGTGTTGCTGCAATTTCCGCAGCTAGGAGCCAATTCCGCAGCTGATATCAGGATTCCGCAGCCAATACACTCTGTTCCTGCAAGAAAAACAAACTCTGTTTCAAAAAGAAAACTCTGCAGTCAAAAGCACCAGCATCATTCAAGAGCAAGGACAGATAGCATATACAAATGCAGCAATAAATCAAAGGTTAGCATCATAATTAGCAAGGGGATCAAAATTTAAATACATGAAGGTATGTTCTTAACTTCTAACTAACAGTTATATCATTTACGTATGGTTTTCGAATTATGTTTTGAGGCAACTTAGTGTAATGATTGAACAAATCTCATCCACTCCTCATCCATTATTCTGCATAATCCACCTCACCCTTTTCTTAACGGTTCCCTAATGGCTGTTGATTCAAACCTAATACGAATTGTACTCCCATTAATTCTTCGTACCAGAGTGACGTGTACTGTTGTACCACGGCTCTCCAATTGATCATTCCGCAGCCAGGTGTACACAATCATCCGACGTCTATGGGATTTGACCGTTTCATCCTTCACTCATAACCATCTATGCATGCATAACTTTCTATTGTTGTTCACTCCTTCGATTGTATCGTTTTCACTCTCGGCCTCATTCGCTTCTCTGTTCCACCGTAAACTTACGCTGCTCCATTTGCCTCACCTCTTCGCTCAAAACCCTGACCGTAATTACATCACGACCATTCTGTTGTAGCCGTAACACCCACTGCTAAGCATTGTTTTCCCGTATAGTTCTCTCCTCTAGTAGCCAACAACGCTGTCAGAGCAGCAGGAGAGCCGGTAACCGAAATGGGCAAGTTATTAAGGGCAGAGCCGGAAGGTTCTGAGTTTCTAAGCGGTTACCCACAAACAAAGAGTTCCCTGCAGAAGGCCAAGTGGTTAAAATTCATTCAGAAATTCAAGGGATATCACAAAGAAGTTACCAAGGCCTTTGCTCGGTCGTTTGATGGAAAAACAAATGCTGTGGAGATTGGAGACCTACAATTCACTGTCACAGAGAGCAGCTTGGCTGAAGCAACTGCGTTGCCTCGTACTGGGGAACGTTGGTTCAAAAATCGGACTGTTGAAAGCCAAGAGTGGAAGAACATATTGAAAGATCCAGGTATGGATACCACTGTCTTCACCAAAGGAATACCTGTAAGTAACATTAAAGAGGAATGGACTGCCTTACTTTTGCTAGTTCAGAAATTTTTTACATGTGAAGGCAGATTTGGTGTAATGTATGTTTATCATGCAAAGATAATGATGCATTTTATGGGTGAACATACCATCAATCTTCCTTACTTCTTGCTGTCTAGTCTAAGAAAAATGTGTGCAACTGTTCAAAGACATGTGGGAAACATTGAGCCCCACTTATACCACCATGGACTCATCAAAATCTTGATTGAGGAGCAGTTAAAAATGAAAAGGGATACATGGGAAAAATTCCTTGTTAGAAATCATTTTCTAGAAGCAGCTGAAGCCTCTAGTAGCTTCTCTAGGACACCCAAGAGGAGTAGAAGAAGGGGGAAAGAAATGGTAACCCAAGAAACTGCTGTAGAAGAAAATGCCCCAGAAATTGTTTCAGAAGAGACTGCTGCCCAAGATACTGATGTAGAACAAACTGCCCAAGAGATTATTGTAGAAACTCTTCAAGAGATTGCCCAAGAAACTGTTCAAAAGGAAAGGAAAAAGGGAAACAGAGCAAAAAGACAAAAGAGAGATAAGGGGAAAACCATTCTCCAAGAACCTGAGCCTTCTAATGAAGAGGATAATCAAACATTAGCTCATAGGCTTGCTCAGCTTCATGAAACTGCCATCTCCAAGAAAACACAAAAGCAAAAACAGCAAGAGCCAAAGAGTACTAGCATCCAAATAAGAAGAAGCAAAAGGCTTATAGAGAGGAAAAGTGCAACCAAGGAGAAACAGTCCCATTTCATTGATTTAGGCACACCTCAAAAGAAGCCAATTCAGCTAGATGTTGAGCTAAGTCCTCCTCCAAGAGAGGAAAGTCCTTTCCAGCAAGAGGAAGAAAGCAATTTTCAGGGATTTGAATTTAGGGCCAGACAAACACCTGATATTGATCCTGTCCAACAGAAGGCATATGATTTTGTGGAAACATTAGAACAATCTGTGGCTGGTCCCAGCACTGTCTTACCCCTTGAACAGCAAGTTCAATCTCTGAAGGAAGAAATATTTGAACTTGAAGTCTTAAATCGCCACATCAAGCAAGAAAATGAAGCCTTGAAACAACAGAGCAAAGTGGACAAAATGGTCCACGATAACACCATGCTTCATTTGGGTCTTTGGCAGAGAAAGAACAGGAAGTTAAAAAGGAAATGCAAGAAGTTAAGCAGGGCTTTGGTTAACTTAAAATTCAGGTGCTTGGTTAGGAAACCCAGAGCAAATTTGGCAACAAAGAGGAAAAGGAGAAGGTTAGATGTCTTGGCAGAGGCATCTGAACATGCAGACTGAAGGATTATGACAAAGTTTTGGTTGCATGAGGACATGCAACACCCTCACAGTGGGGGTATGTTGAGCCTCAACCTTGCACTCATTTACCTATCCTGCCAACAGCTTTTTCCTACTCACTCTCCTCTTCTGCCATCATTTCCTCCATTTACTTGTTCAATCAATTGCATTATATGTCTTTTAACATGATTTGATTGACTGTGCTAATGATTGATTGTTTGTTTAGAATTTTGGTACATATACAGCAATTCCGCAGCTATTCAGCAATTCCGCAGCTGTTCAGAGATTCCGCAGCCTTTTTTTTGTTTGCTATACTCCACGTGTCTTCTCAAGGAACGGGCCACATGGGCACGTTGGTATGGACGGGTACATGGTTCGTATCCTATTAGTTGGGCCAAATCAGTCACATATGCCCCCGGTCAATGCAGGTGCACCCACGGTCAAACAGTCAAGTTGCAGACGGTGGCACGGCTCTGCGTGAGAAAAATGGAACACGGGACCACAGCTGGCACTTCCTTCACACCACGAAGACATCAGGGGACAGGATCTAACCATAGATTTATTCCCCATGATGACCGTTTCCTCCAAACGTGCACGGAGTTGCCTGCGTGTTGCTGCACAATGAATTAGTTAAGACTGTAGCTGCTTAGTTCACGCAGAGGACAGTTTGTCCCTGTGCCTATAAATAAAGCGTTTGCTAACGCTTAGAGATTAGTTTTTTCAGTATTGTAATCGCTATAATTACTTTGGTTATCAAACTCTGTTTTAAGACTGTTTTTACAGCACTTTCTCATTGTATTTTGACATGCTGGTTTAATAGAAGAAGACTGTTTATGCTCATCTTTGCGTAGCTGATCTTTAGCTGGTTGATTGGATGGAGGGCCCCCATCTGACCCAACCTATGTATAGTAGCATTTAACTTTATTTTCCTGCCTTTCTTTGTTTTCATTTTCACATGTACAATAATGTATAGTTTGAATTCTGCAATTTTTCATTTCTTTGACCATGTATAATAATGTACAGTTTGATTTCATGCCTTTACATTTCCAGCACTTTTCAGAACTGATCAGTTTGTTCTTGCAGGTGTGTTAGGAGCCCGGGATAGTGTGTTTCTATTTCTTTTTATTACTGATGGTATTTGAAGTTGTCTTGTCTTAGCTGCTGATTTTTACATTGCTTACTTAGTTCATTGTTAGTTTACTTCATCAAGTTTTTTACAAGCTACCTACTAATCTTTTGATGGTCTTCTCATCACAATTGACTAAATTCTTATTGGACCAAGATATCATTGAGTGGCAGCTTGGTTTGAGTAGCTTTTAGACTCATATTACTAATTCCTTCTTAACTGTTTTTCACATGAACAATTACAGCTAGAGGTAGAATGTTAATGAAGAATGAAGTATTATGATTTGTCATTTAAGTTTGCAGTTAAAGTAGTGTTTTTCACTTTCCATTGAGTTAACATAGAAGTTCTTTTTATCAGCAGCATAGATAGTGGACTAGTGCCATTAGTCACTTTGTTTAAAGCTTTGCTTTTGTTTAAAGCTTTGCTTTTGTTTAAAGTTTCAATTCCATTTGCAAGTCACTTTTCAAGCTTTCTCTTTAAATTCAGTAAGCACTTAGAAACCACCATTTGCACACACATTCACTCATTTAGAAACCACCATTTACACACACTCACTCATTTGTTCATAAAAACATCACTCCATCTTAGGAAGTTAAATCAATCACAAACATCATCTAAAAACGACAAAAAGAACTAGGAAAGGCTGCTTAAGTACATATTGTACACTTCACTTCGTCAGCCTACGAGCCCCAGGTTGACAATTTATGATAGCAATTTAGACAACACTAAATTGACTAAACACCTTCCTAACTAGTGATACCTGCTAAGAAGGAGGGCCCTTCCTTCCTAGTAGGGGTTGGTACACTATGAAGCACACAAGCTAATCAATAGAAAGGTATGGTGCCATGAATAATTGATATTTGCATTAATGAAACATACAAGATTGCAATGCTAGTGATTTTTCCTCTCTCCCCTCTCTTTTTTCTATGCATATCTATATGTCTACTCGCTGGTAGAGAGCACACATTTTTATAATTTCAGACTACAAAGATAAGATCATCATGAGAATCTCTTGATTCTAATGTGATATAAATCGAGAATAAATGTTAACAACTCAATAACAATTTCCATGGTTGGGACAAAATTGTGATAACTTTTCCCAAATTTTGATACTTCATCTATGGAAAATCCTAATTGCTTCAGTTGCATTGTCCATGAATATCTCCTTTCGTGGTTGAAATGACTTTGACCAAATACATGTCCATATTGATCTTCATTATTGATTAAAGGAGATCAACGTGTCCAAAATAAGTCGAGCATGTATCAACAATATTCAACAATCCCTTGTCATGTCCTTGGCAAGGCAAAACTAGAAAGTGTAATCCTCTAACAACATCTCAATTGACCACACACTCTGAAACAACCCATTTGTCAATTTTATGATAAAAATAGCCTAAATCAATAGTTATCATGCCAAATTACAAGAAAAGTTAGATCATAAGGATGACATATAAAGAGAGACATACTTAGGTTGATAGTGGTTGTTACAGTGATAAAGTATGGTCTTAAGAGTCAAAAAAGGTAAAAAAAAGATAGGAAAATGGAAGCAAAAAGATGTTAATTCCACATCCTCATGCATACCCTTATAATTGGTTTCTAGTGTGCTAAGAATGGAATTCTTAAAAATTATAAGCTCTTGCAGTATCCTCTGAATCTGTTTTGTATTCTCGAAAAAGAAACAATTCCATTTCCCATTATTTATCAACAAAATGATATGGATGTTGATTTGAACCTAATTCCAAGCCATCCAGACCCACTTCTTTTGATGCATTCTACATACTGAGAAACCCCAGAGAGTGCCTGTGTGAGATTTTGAAGGAAATAAGGGTCCTCATCCTTCAATTCCTTCTTGCAAGCATCCCATCTAAGTCTACTCACTTCTAATGTGTTATCTTTCATCCCTTTGATATTTTTGAGACAACGTTCCAAAACTCTATTCCTGAATTCCATTAGCATATTTTTGGCATCCATATATCGCCATATTTTATTATACACTGCAGAGACTCTTTTAGTAGGTTCATGTTCATCTTCGATAGCAAATTTCACTTTTCCTTCATTTTTACAACATTCTAGGAAAGCTTCCAACTGACTTTATTTTGTACAAAGGACTCAAAGGCTCTCAACTAAACATCCCCAACAAATGGTGTAATGTTAAAGGTTCTTTCTCCAAAATAGGCACAATCATGCAAGTACAATTCACACATTAAATGTTGTTCCAAAGAAGTGACCTTATGGAAAATTTCCAAAAAGTCTTGAGCCTCCTTCATTTCATACGGTTGTTTCTCCTTGAGGGTTTTTAATGGAAAAATGAAGCATTTTTCTTGTAGATACAAGGGATAAGATAGATGATCCGATGCTAAAAAATATGCTCAAAAATGAAAGTTGTCATATTGATGTGAAACCTAAACGAACGCGTAGATCTCTTCATATTGACTCTGATGCAACTCATTTCACGGAAAACAAATGATGTATGCTCCTGGAAATGAGTTCTGATCGATTTGGCAAACAAGGAAAATTTTGTGCAAGGCTGCCTAGTCAGTAGTCCGTACTACTGACGTGGCATGCCAACTGTACCTACTGATTTGGAAAATTATTGGGCTTCGAAAAAACCAATGGCAACTTGCCACTTGTCAGGTTCCTGTTGGTGTTGAGTTGGCGATTTCGTATTGGTCAATATAGTGTTGGTGACGTGGACTAATTGGAGGTCACCATGTGGCCCAACCAGAGGCTACCACGTAGCACCTTAGTGGCCACTAAAAGTTTTGGGTATGCCGCATTAACCTCCTCAAGGTTCGAACCTTGAACCTATCTCCAACAAACTTCTTCCAATATCGTTAAGTTATGGGTGGGCCTTGTTAAAAGGATCCACGTATATTTTATTTAAACATTAATGGGGTGGAGTTATGGGTTAAGGGCTGAAGGCTAGCCCCAACGCCTGTCACCGCACCCACACAGAATAGGGGTAGGACTAAGGGCTATGGATTAGCCCCGACCCCCCCAACTTAATACTTTCCATGCGACCACGGAGCTGGGAATAAGGGGCATGCCGAAGGGGGCCAGACCCTAGGCGCTAGCCCCCAGTCACATGGGGGTCATGTGACCACCACCATGTGCACAAGGGTCATTAGGAAAATCAATGATCCCGTAATTTGCGTCGCCGATTTGCCAGTTTTTTTCCCAATTAGCAGAAAAAGAGGACGAAATTGTAGGACGGTTAGTCGGACTTGGAAAATTTGTAGGTCGACTAGCAGCAAAACTTGGGAAGCTCATAACTTTATCATTTTTGGGTCTTTTTGAGAGTAGAAAGAGGCTAGACAGGGGTTTTTGATAGATATTAAGTTGTTGGAGTAGGTTTTGAAGCCATTTGAGCACTATAACTCATTGTAATCACCATTGTTTAGCATAATGAAAGAGGGCCAAGCATTGGAGGTTGGACCAAGAGACGTAGCCCAGGATCATCACTTGTTGTTTTGTGGTTATTGTTATGGTTTTATTCTCTACTATTTTCTGTAATTTATGAGTTAAATTCATGCTTAAATATGTATATGAATTCAAATTAGAGCACCATTTCATTAACTTGCAATTTACATAATCCTCAAGCACATACATATACAGATCAAGTTTGGTATCAAAGCATAGGTTTTCTTTGCTGCTGTGAGGATTTAATTTTTTGCAAGTGTTTCTGATACTCACAAGGTTGAATCTCAAGAGAGGAGAAGGAAATCTTGTGGGTATAGCATCTCAATTTGGGATGAGGACAAGGAGAGCACATTTGCCACAATGTCCACCACAAGTTTCACCGCAAGTTGTTCCTGAAGCTTAAGTAAGCATGTCACATGAAGGAGGACTTGATAACATGTCAGAGGATGAGAAGGCTTTTAGAAAATAATTCTTTGACATGACCCATATGGTGAAAGTTATCTATGAAGAGAGAAACACAAGATTGCAGGGTGAGAGCTCCAAGCCTCCAAAGGGAGAGGGTTCTTCAGGAGGAAAAGGAGGAGATGAGAAAAAGGCTTCAGAAGGGAATGGAGATAAACCACCATCATCTTCACCTCCATCCTCACCTTCATCTTCATCCTCTTCCACAACAACCCTTTCACAAACACCTCCACATACTCCAAAGGGACATGGTAAAACTCCCTTATTGAAACTTGATATTAAATTCGAATTGCCTATGTATAATGGTGAAGTGAATGCTGAAAGACTTGATAATTGGGTTCATCAACTTGAAGTATATTGCAAGATTCAAAACATCAAGGATGATGAAACAAAGATTTAGTTGGCTTCATTAAGGTTGGAAAGTGCTGAATTGATTTGGTGGGAAGCCAAAACACAAGAGGAAATGAAAAAGTATGTTAAGGTCTCAACCTCTTGGATAGATTTTATTGCTGCACTTAAAAGATAGTTTTATCCATTAGCTTATATGCATAAAGAAATTATGGATTGGCAGAATTTTAGACAAGGAAAAGGACAAATTCTTCAAAATTATACTCAAGAGTTTAGGAGAAGAGCACTAGTATTAGGTGTAGATTTGTTTCCCAAACAAAACTACTTTCAACTTTGTTTCCCAAAAAAAGCTTGGAGAACCTGAAACTGGGATAGTCAATCCTTCTTTATGATGTCCAAGACTCCATCCTTACTAAGCCAACTTGGGTTACCACAAATACTTATTTGGCTCATTATTACTAAGACAACAACCTACCTCTTCACATTCACCGTGTGAACGATCCAGGACGTAATCCATACATAAAGAATAGTGAAAAAAGTCTCTAGGGCAATGGGTCTTTTCCGTTTCATGGAAATATTCAGGGTTATTTGTTTTCAGGATCAATAGTGGGCGAACGAAGAGAGAGGGATTCAAACCCTCAATACAGATGATCCATACTACAGATTAATAATCCACCGCTTTGGTCTGCTTAGCCATCTTTTGGAAGGGAATGGGCCCCAATTTTTCTGGAGGGTCAAGATCGAGAGTAACAGGGCAATCATTTGAGTCCCCTTTGCCTAGAATAGAGGAGGAGAACTTCACTCCTTTTAGGATCAACTTACTGTGAACGAGGAATCTATCAAACCTAGTTGTGACATGGGCTTTGCCAACTCTCTAGTTGGACTAGGTGAACTTTCCTTTTTCTCGTAAAACATCAAATAGGTCGCACTCCAATAAAAGGTCCTCCATTCTTTCTCAAAAAGTATCACAGACAATAAAACCCCCTTTCTTCTCAAAAGAGAGCAGGGTGGTGTTGAAGTCTCCCCCGATGATGCAGTCTCTATTCTAGGGCCCCTATTTTAATATATTTAGAGAATCTAAAAATTTTCCTTTTTCTTTATAATCGATACGAGCATAGACGTTAATCACAAAGAAAACCTATTTAGATAGATAGTCCTCAAGGCGGGCCGCACATATATTTCTTATTTTTTTATTTTTTTATTTCTACCAATATTAGGCCTAAGGAATCCAAATGGATACTTAGGCCTCCAGAGGCTCCGCAAGAGCTTTGAGTGATACCAACATTATTCCTCAAAAAAAAAAATTGACTTCTCTAACACTTCTTCTTCGACTACTTTTGTCCCTAACTGCCTTATATTCTAATAAATAATTTTCATTTAGGCTTGGAGACCTAAGACTTACCTCCTCCATTTCTAGTACTACTAGACTCTTTTTTGGATACATTCTTCAATATTTTTATTATTTGAGCTTGGTTACCCAATTTGATGTTTTGTTAAGTTTCTAATTTCATCACCTATTTGTTGGTTGGTCTGCCCTTAGCCTTAGAGTTTCTATTTCCTCGTTGGTCGAGTTACTTGACCATTTCAAATTCTTCTTGGTGCTTTGACTTAGGACTTGAGAGATTTCCTCCGCATTCTCTTTCATTTCTATGTGTAATGTTCATCTTTGCTTTTATTCCTTTTAGTTGGGGTGGTATTGGGAGAATGTTTAGGACTGACTAGAATTGGATCCTTGTCCTAAAGCTCAACTTATTCATCTTGTTCATTCTCATTCCCTTTTTCCCACTCCTCCACTTGGACACCTTTCTCTTCCTCGTTTGCCCTTTCCAAGGGCTCAACAACCTCATGGGACAAAAACAACAAAATGGTTTGTTGAGGATGATGCTACGTTCTGAGAAGTAATAGTCTGAGTTCTAGCCACTCCTTTTCCTTTGTTTGCACTTATTTTCTACGACTTTCATTGGTCCTCTTGGGAAGCAAATCTGGTTCATGACTAGATTTGCATTTGAATGGCAACTGATCACATTTGAGGGGTTGGATGAAGCTCCAATCTCCTTAATTCAAGTTTATGTATGAAGGGATGCCCTTATCCAAGTCAACCTCAACATAGATTCCAACACAAGTAAACTACTGACCCTTAGGTTCATCCCTATCCAAGAAATGTCCAGCCTTGTTACCAATGGCCTTCAAACAACCATCACTCCAACAAACCATGGGTAACCTAGGAAATTTAAACCACACTTGAACTATCATTGTGACATATTCATCTAGATTGAATTCCAGGGACCATATGTTTAAGTACATCCCCTTAGCATTAAAGAAATAGGGACCATATTTTTAAGTACATCCCCCTAGCCCTATAGAAGTAGGGACCATTATGAAAGGTAACATCACGTTCCTCTTTCAGCTCAAACAGAAAGGTGAAAAAGTCATTACCCATAGTGTAAACTTTCAGCTTCCCTTTAATCATTAGCGTACAAGTTCGCTTAGCCCATTTATCCATGGATTTTGATGAGGGCCACATTCCCATGAAAACTATGTCCGAAAATTTTAGCATCACCCTTCGAAAGCTGGAGGGAAGTGCTATAGATGGAATATTCTCTAATCACTTAACAGACTTCTGAGAAGCTTCTTTTGGGTGAGGATTGGCCTTCAGCGAGGTTATGAGGTGCCTAAAGGTAGCCTCTTTGTTAGAGGGAGAGGCGGATACGCTTCCTTGCGGTAGGCATTACCACCATTAAAAGCTTCCAGAAAATGCCAAAAATTTAGAAAAGGTTGGCAAAGATTAGGAGAGCACTAGAGATTATAGAGAAGAAATAATAGCTCTAATACCAGTTGTTAGTAATAAAATCAAAATGAATGCACAAATAAAAACATAGAATGAAACAATACAAAGGAGATATTAATATACATGGTTAACCCAATTTTGGATATGTTCATAGAGAAATAGCCAATCCTTCCTTTTATTTCACCCAAAAAAAGTGGAGTGATTACAACCTGCAAGACATCCATTGCAACCTTCTCTTCTCTCTCTCATGGTTTCCTCCCTCTCAATCACAATTCTTTCTCAATGATACACAACCACAATAAAATTACCTCACATTCTAGGGAAAGAAACTCTAACATATCGTCTGAATGAATGATCCATATTGACTATGAAATTACAATATTTACAAGGAAAAGTTTCCAAACAAATATTTTCAAGGGTGTAGCGCCTAAAGCCCTGTTGGGGGGGCTCCAAAGAGTCATCGTAGGCCCCCCTAGGTCCCTTGGAAACAATAGTATGGGGGAAATTCCCCCTTACACCCCCCTTGAGGAATTAGGGTCCAAACATGGCTAAAAACAAGACCCCTAAATAAGGAAGATAATCAGGCTCCACAACCAACAACATTTTCTTCTCTTCATTAATCAAATGAGTCATCAATTCTTGGTTGAGGATATTTATTCCTCTTAGTGACTTTTTTTAGCTATATAAAATAAATACATAACCTCAAAATTCCTTCTTTCTTCTTTACAAAGAGCACAAGTTCTCCCCAAGGTGAGACACTTAAGCATATATACCCCATGTTTTACCAATTCTTCTAACTACATTTGCAACTTCTTCAACTTTAACGCACTTATTATGTATGGGATCCTTGATATAGTGCATATCCAATCATTAAATAAACATATAAATCTTAATTTCTTTTTCGTGGTAGACCCAACATTTCCCAAAATACATCCTAAAACTCCAGCAACACAACAAATTTGTCAACACCTGGAGTTTTGTTATTGGCTAGCTCTTTCACATGAGTTTCATACAATTGACTCTCCTTTCCTAAAGCATCTCTTCAACTCTAAGGATGGGACATCCCTTATAGAAATGGAAATTGTAATTTGATTTAATATCCTCTACTTTCCCTATTCGCCAAAACAAGTAAAAGTCTTCCTATGACAATTTAAAATAGTATGATCCACTTCAATCCAATCTATTCCAATGAGGACATGATTTGATCCAAATGTTATGATGTTTATATCTGCAACATTATTGACACAATTCATATCTAATGGACAACCTTTGGCAATCTCATTGTGTCGAGAGGTGCTCTACAACCTAGTATGGGGGAGATGTGTAGGCGTTAGGCATAATGTAAGAAAGATTGTATGTCAACATTTTTAAATGTTGTCTCAATATGTTGAATTTATAAGACGTAAAGGATATTAACATTAATTCAACATACCCAATAAATTAAATTTATTTATATATTAAATCAAGAAAAATAATATACAAACTCGAATAAAATCACGAATAAAATGGAAAAAGTCAACAAATGCAATTTTGTTTCAATAAATACCATTTCCATATTTATTTTATATCGATTCAACGAATATTTCAACTTAAATTAAATTATTAATAATAATTTTATGATAACTCTAAAAGCTCTGTTTCATGGCCATCTCCTCCATATCTTAAATTTGTTTACATATTAAATCAAGAAAATAAGTATACAAACTCAAATATGGTGAAAAATTGGAAAAACTCATGACTAAGATGGAAAAGGTCAACAAATGCAATTTTGTTTTAATAAAAATTATTCCCACATCTATTTTATATCAATTCAATGACTATGTCAACTTAAATTAAACCAATGAATATCCATATTAACTCTGGATCTACTAAGCGTCAAGAGGGTGATAAAATTGTTAGAGGTAAATTTGGTTATTGACATTTACATTCTTCATAAATTTTAACTAAATTAATTTTATTGGTAAGTTTTAGATTTATGTGATTTGCTTATTTTTATTGGTAATTTTTAGATTTATGTGATTTTTTTTTGTAGATAAAGAACTAGGATTTTCTATCTAGTGTAGTTTGAAAGTTGTACACGTTTCAAAATTAACAATAATAAATTATAAAAAGAACTTTTAAATTTATAACTTACTCCATGACGTGGGGGAGAATATGTTTTTTTTTTTTACCGTGGTGAATTAGTAACTCGTTGAAGTAATTTGGGCCTTGGGATCCCATTGTTCCAACCACTCAATCACACCACTAAAAGATACTATTCAATATTAATATTTTAAATATCATTTATTAGAGTATTACTAATAAACCAACCTAGATCAATCTTAAGTTTGGATCTACCAAACGTCTAGAGGGACCAAATCTCTTCACTCTAAAAGAGGTTTTCCTCTCAAGATATTTGATCCCTCTCAGAGCTTGGTAGATCTAAAGTTAAGATGGATCTAGGTTGGTTAATATTTCTATTAGTCCCAGTAGCAAGTTGAACTAAACATGGTTATCTTATGCTTACTTCTTTTCAAATGAAATTGTTTAACCAACTTGAGGGAAATGTAACAATGGTTTGCTCACAAAACAATTAAAATAGAAACATGTTGGTTAGCAATCTTATCTTCAACCTCAATCATATTTTCCTAATGATATATCTATCTATTTCCCAAGGTTTTATATATTATTAGGATGTTTTTTTACCAACTTCTTCCATTACAATTTCCTCCTACATATTATACACAATCATTATTATGTGTCCCTTATGATGAAAATCTTGGTACAAATTTTGTCCAATGTATACCCCCAACACTTGATTGGTGGTTTTTCCTTTTTCCTCAAGGATTATACCCTTGTGTATTCACTTTAATTTGACTAACTTTGTTGATATGTATTAGTACTATTTCTAAATAAATGAGGTATAAATCCCTTCTTCATATTATCTAGTTTTTCCTTCTTCTTATCTTTCCAAAACTTCTAAAAAGTTGGTCTACCTTTGTTCTAATCATATATGTATTTATCTTTCCTGTTTCTCTCTTCAAGAGCCTTGGGGTTGTCACATTAGATATTGTCTCTATAAGATGCTGGAAGTTGACTTAAGAACCTTTGTATCTTCACCTTATCATCTTTAATAAACCCCACATATCATAGCAACTCAAAAAAAAATCATATTTTTCCATGGTAATATTTCCTAGATTGAGTTCGGAAAACTCCTGCATATTATCATAATAGTGCTATAAAAGCTAATCCACTAAAAATTATCCTTGAACCACTTCCAAGAAATCCTCCACATCCCTCACAAATCAAAGAGTCGAGTTAGGTCACTCAGTTTTTCTAGATGGAATAATTGATGGAGAACCAATGTGCTTGGTCCACCTTGGGGACTAGACTCACAAGCAGTGCGACATGTTGGTAGGAAATAAAAGAAAACCCATGTTGAATGCTTGATGACTCAAATTGATATTCCCCCATTTTTTTTTTACCATCAAAGATTTATTTCTCAAGCTTCCTAATATCTCCTTTCAAAATTTCTTATTCATGTCTTCTTATGTGGTGTTTAAATACGGATACTTATGGGGTGTTCCATGGTACTTTAGATGCATATGACTTTTTGGCTAAATGAGTTGGTTAAAAATGACGCCTTTGAGTAGTGGTAGCACTTATTTATCTTCTAAATCTGCTATGACTATACCTCCTTGCGGGGGATCTTCCTTCTTCCTCATGTATTGAATTCAATCCATTCTTTATTTTCCTGTGCAACTGATTTAAACTTTCTAGCAATTGAGTGTTTAGTTGATTTCGTTCCTCCTAGGATTTTAACAATCAAATATATGACTTTGCACCTCCATTTTCAAACTCCACATGGTTTCTAATAGCTCCCATTTTGCCTCTATGTTTATTAGACTCTATCTCCTCATTTCCCATATTTATATTCAAGCCTTTAACTTCTTCATGATTGTAAGGTCAAGTATGAGTCCCCCATGCCTCCTCCTCCTTAATGCTAGTCTTCAATTATGATATTTACTTGTGTTTGTTTTATTAATGACTCTCCAAGAAGCATGCATACAAATGCAACTGTTAGATACACCTCATTTCTAATCTATAACATTTCTTTCAAATTCTAAAATTATGCACTTGCCAATTTTTTTGTCAATTAAAGCAACAAGTCCTTCTTCTTCTCAATGTGAAGAAAATTGGAGCTCTTGTCCAAATTCTAATTCTTCATACTTAATTTCCTTTGAATTATCTTTCCAATGACTATACTCAAGCTCTAATCTGAGCTCAAGGATAACATTATAGCTCTTAAAAATAACCATTTTTGCCCATTTTCTGCAATTTTCTTACTAGTGCAATTTGACTCAGAGAACAACTGTTGTGCCCTATATGAGAAAATATATTAAGAACCAATAAAATCTTTGTATTGGGCACAAATAGTATTCATGATTGCGATTACTGAAACTTCTGGATTAATGATTTGGCAATCTAATAAATTTCTACATTAATATGGATTTGTCAACTTTGTCTCATTTGCACCTTCTCTAGTTATTTTTTAGCCAAACAATTTATCTTCCAAATGAATAAAAATCAAGAAACATTCAGTAATAAAATTCATCTAGATTGTTGAGGATACAAATATCAACTATGAAAATTTCCTAGTTTGGTGATCTACTAAAGATTTCAAAAATCACCAAAAATTCTCCTATAATAGTGGATTTTTTCATGTTTCTACATATCCACTACAAACCCTTTGGAATTTGGAAAAACTGTCCACTAAGTTTATTCATTCCTACTTCTACTACTTACTATATATATTGCATCATCAATAGGGTTGTTTTTGCAATGAGTACCATCCTTTTCTTTAAAACCCACTAATATGTAAGTTCTAGAATTCTAGTGTTTAAACAACCAATGACCTTCATTTTCATTTTTGTAGTACTCTTCATTTCAAACATATTCATAAAATTTCACTTGAATTTGATTTAATCTACTCCTATTATGGCTAAAATAAGATTTTGACTCCATATACTTTTTTAACCAAATCTTATCTTGTTGACGTGGAATCCTTGTTGATGTGATATCCTCATTGATGTGGAATGGAAAATTCTTGATGATGTGGCACCAATATTCATCTATCATCCTCTGAAATCACCATGTCATATTTCTTTCTTTTCACTTGCCATGTCAAGTCTTCCTGACCCGTCCCTTACTTTTCTTCCCATTACTTTAATATCTTTAGTATTTATAATAATTAATTGTGAACCACCTATATCGTTATGTCCTTATTTTCCACTTAGCATAATTTCATTGATTGATGTAGAATGTGACGTCCCATTTTTTTCCTCATGTCCTCTCCTTGGAAAGTGATCATTGATTAATGTGCCAAGGTAAAATGCCATCTCTGGAAATCCATATCTAGTCCACATGTCCTTGTGCTAGATCTCATATGAATGACTAAGATAAATTATGGACCCATAACATGTTGGTGGTTAAAAATTCCCTTGTCCTTCACAATTGGTTACCATTAAGGGAACACACATTACCCCTATAAAAATTATGAAGGTTTTATGACCTTATGTAATATTGACACCTTAGCCTACACAAATTTCTTATCATCATTTGTTGTATAACATGCCTCTATTACTCTAGGCCCTACCCTACAGGCCACCACCTGCAATAATAATCCACCTAACATGCTATCATCAATCAATGGGATAGGGTGGATCCCATTTAGCGGGCAATCCCTAAACAGGTGCCCAAGAGCATGACACTTACGGCAGCGAAAGGGAACATGTTCAAAATCTAAGGGTTGAATCCATTCATGGTCATCATGAAAGAGACTTACCGATTCCGGAAGGGCTTTGTCCAGGCGCATGAAGACACAAATGCGGGCGTAGGATGTATATCTGCTCATCTTCATTTCTTCAGCAATTTTGATGAACTCTCCTAGCCCCTTACCTATGTCTCTGAGCGATTCTTCATCCCAGTATTCTGATGGGAGCGAGTACAACCTAATCCATACTGGCGCCCAACTGAGATCCTCCTTGTCAGGGTTGAATCTCTCTCTCCATGCTCTTAAATACAGACCAGCAAAGTTGAAGAAGTAGGGACCTTCATCCATGACCCTGTTCCGATCTTCGATGCAAATAAAAATCACCGTGAAAAACCCTTTTGGTCCTAGCTACAGGGTAACCTGTCCCTTGGGTTTCCATTTGGCTGAGATCCATCCTTGCAGGGCTTTTTCTGTTGGCCAAAATCCAATAAATTTTCCAATGAGTGCATGGTCCTTCATGTATTAGATCCGACCATTGATTCTGTGGCTGGGCAGTTCTATCTTGGGTCTTTCAGCTGCTATGGGTCTGCATGTCGTAGAGGTAAACTTTGGCATTTCCTGTTGCTTGGACTTTCCTTCTTGTTCTTCATTGCTTCTGTCAAACTGCATAGTGGAATCATTTGTTGCATCCTGCATCAGGGGGACCCGTTTGTCCGTGTCATCCTGTTCCAGTTCCGAAGGCCTGGTCGTATTCATCATTTGAGGATCGCTTTCAAATGAGGGGGAAGGCTTTGAAGCCCCCCTGGGGGAAAGCCATTGCAGGTCAGGGAATAACAGTCGTCTGCTGTCCCGGGGAGGTAGTCAATCGTTAAGAGGAGTCAGGAAAAAGTCAGAGTGCGTCGTTGCAGAGGCGAGCCAGAACCCTAGGTTGCAGAGCGCTCGCCTTCTAAAATCTCATTAATATATTTTATTATCTTTCATAATAAACCTATAACTAACCAAAAATATTAACATATTATTTTTTAATAATTTTAATTATTAAATAATAATAATTATGTATTTATTAAATAATTAATTTTTATTTAAAAAAAATAATCATAAATATATAATAATTTTATATCATAGAATTATAAGAAATAAAGCACTCATGGGGATAATCCCCATGCATGTCATACAACCACCACCCATCATAATACCCAAGGCAACCTTTGTCCTTTGGCCACTTAGTATAAAGAGAGGGGAAAGGATAGGGAAAGTGTGGGCTTCCCCTACATTTGGATTAACGAGGTGATGGTAGTTGAAGTTCTTAGAACATGGTACCAACCACAATTATTAATGAGGGCTTGGTCCAAATGGTTTAGGAGGTGAGGATAGATGGATCTTAATCAAGGACATCATGATGAGATAAGGGAGAGTTATGGAAGGATACACCAAACCCATTTTATGGATCCAATTTGAGTTTCCTTCTCATATAGTTTGTTGTTGGTGTTTAGTAATATCCTAAGTTTATTGGTGCAAGTATTTTTTTTTGGCTGAACATTTTGAAGACATGTAGCACAATTTTCTTTCATTATACTTTGTTATATTTCACTTGGCTCCTGCATTTTTTGGAGGGATTGTTGGATACCTAATCCTCTATGGGTTGGCGTGGAATGTGAATATCCACCAGAATCCAAGAGACCACTTGAAATATTAATACAAAAATCACATTAATGTACTACATATATGTATCATTTGTGAATAATAAATATAATTCAATGATTATCTTTCACATTAATTGTTTACATTCCATAATGTACTACATATATGTATCATTTGTGAATAATAAATATAATTCAATGATTATCTTTCACATTAATTGTTTACATTCCATGTGAGTTTAACATGGTATGGTATGGGAGCATAGATTTCAAGTTCTAGGTTCTAAATTTGGCTCTCTGCCCTTCTAACTCATTTGCTTCAGTATTGATGTTGTTGTAGGTCTATCAATCTGCGAGTTACACCAATCTGGTAGACTTTCTGAGCATTGGTTAAATGTACGTTGGCTTATCTCTTCGCTGGAAAGACTATGTAATGGCTACATAAGGACGACTATCAAATCTGTTGAGGTGAAATCTTTGTGTTTGCAAATCGTATGTATTATGTGGGTTGGTATGATATGTACTGGTATCGACTCCCCTCCACACTCCACCGTTGCTTCGTTACCTCCCACTAGTGTGAGAGTAGGTATATAATCGGGATACCAGTGTTTAATCCACATGCATCTGTTGTGTAATACATATCACGTGATATATACATGTGCTGGCCATACCTGCTCCAGCCTGCGGCCTCCTCTATACTCCAACACCAAATTGCCGCAATTAGCCAAACGTTCTAACATCACGGTACCCCTCAACATATTCTTTTTGCATTTGTTTATAATACTGGAATCTTGGAATAGTCAGAGCAGTTGTGGTAAATCGTATACCACCGGTCCTCCGGCGCACCCGTTTCTCCTCCATACTCCGCGGTATATATTCCTCCAAACTGCCATACTACTCGTATCTCCCTCCGGTTAGTATAATATAACACCCACGTTATAATATATATATATATATATATCACTGGTTCCGCATACCACTAGTCCACGAACGTTTCCGATACTTCCATACCGCTTCCATACCATAATGTTTTATACCAATGCTCCTCTGCCATACATAGCACCAAATTGTTGTAGTTCATATCCTCCCAGCTCCACCACCTGGCCCATACCACCGTACCTTGGTTGTGTTTATATGGTATGCTGCATAACTCCATATGTGGGTTAAAAAACAAAAAAATGAGGTCGTGTCTTCAATAATGTGTTGATTGTTCGGTGAATACCTATCTGTTTTTGAAGACTGTTGAAATGTGGTGCATCCAATTCTATCGATTTTATTATGTTCGTTGGTTGATAAGTGTCATATGCGTTGAGATCTTGTTTAACAAAAAGAAGAAGAGGTCGTATGGTATAACAATGGTGGATTCATACGAGTTATAAAAAGGAAAACTTTATATGCGTTGGAATTGAATTATATTACCATAGGAGCATATAATATATATGGTAAGAAGTAAAAAGAGTACGTTGAAGTAAAGACCATATGTTACATGGTATTATTTTTAAGGCAAGTATGGTTTGATATATGTGTTGAGTCACACATGATTTAATATGTGTTGATTCATACATATGGTTCATATAAAATATGAGAATCTTCATGCTCCTTATATGGCGTTGATTAATATATATATTTATGCTCTTTCATATGTGTTGAGTGTGAAGCATGTAGGGTTGATATGTAATGGCGTATGAAATTTATATGTGTTGAGGGATAAGTTTCCATTGCTTATATATTGGAACGATTGGTGTTGGTTGAAAGCTTGACATGAAACCAAACACAATTGAAATCGAGAGCCATCACTATTTTTGAACATAATTGTAACTTGTTGTATAATCCAATTGTAGTGACATTGTATTGTGAGTTATTGTGAGTGGTTGTTGCTTTTTAGTTTTATAGTTGTGATCAGTATTTGAAGTGTAAGTTTGAGTTGTTGAGAAAAATGGCTAAAATTAATAGTGTAGTAGAGTTACTGAATAACATAATACAATCCATTGTTGATGATATGGTAAAAGTCAGCAAAAGTACTCTCACAAACATTCGAACCTGCTTGTAAAATGCACAAGGAAAGATTGACTTTTTGTAGCCTAAATCACAGCTTCAACAAGATGAGTTACAACAACATAAGCATCATGACACCCATCAGAAACAAGAAATGGTAGACATAGTACCAATTTCAGGAGCAGATGTGAAAAAAGATGCAAAGATTCAGTCTGCACTTCCTAAGCCAATTATCATACCTTGGGAAGAGCTTGTCCATAACAAGCACAAAAATGGTCTTGGATATGAAAAGGATGTGTCCTTTCATATTCTAGATTACTCAAAGCCCATTCAGTTTCAGAGTTTTGGATTTATTTATGACAGTTCATCTTCAATTGTTCCAAATTCTGCTCCTCCACATTCGCAACCAAAAGTTGTTAAATGCCAACACTGTGACCGAGTTGGCCATATGAAAGATCATTGTTTTGACCTTCATCCGTGAAAGCATTGTCGTCAGCGTACTCATTCTTCACACAGATGCTTCAAAAACACGCCTTCTGCAAGAACAAAGATTCGTCTTGGATGGATCGCTTCTTAGCAATGGGCTTCAAAAACCAAGAAAATATTTCAGTCATATGTCAGAATTTCTTCTAGAATATTAAAAGGTATTGCAGTTGAGTTTTCTCCATCTTCTTACCTTGTATCTGACAGGGGGGGAAGTGTTGGTCATGATGGTCATATACAAGCTTCAAAGCCACATCAAGCGGGCCTGAGCCACAACCTGCCATACCTGATTCAGAGTTGTAGCTAGAGACAGAGATGCCACTGAGCATGCCTTCAATTGGTGGTCAGCCTTAAACCATCTATGCAGGGTTAAGACTTCCCTTCAAAGAATTGGGGACACTTCCTCTAGCAGAAGACTTCAGCTTCTTGCAAGTTTTGGAAGAGTTCCAAGAATTGCATTAAGCATTCCAAAGTTGGTGGTCATCCTTAAACCACTACAATTTGTAGACCTCCCTGTTTCAAGTTGAAGGTTTCCCTCTCCAAATCATTAGGGACACCTCCTCTAGCAGAAGACTTCATCCTCTTTCCAGCTTTGGAGGAGTTTAAGGAACTGCACTAAGCGTTCTAATGTTGGTGGTCATCCTTAAAGCACCCCCCTTATACCAACATTTCAGAGAGCACATTCAGTCCAGTGCTTCCATGCATTTTTTGCATATTTTGTATTACAACTCTCCTCTTGGACTCCCACATACCCCTTCGGATTAAGGGGGGGAATGTTGGACACCTAATCCTCTATGGGTTGGTGCGAAATGTGAACAACCACTGAAGTCCAAGATACCACTTGGAATATGAATCAAAGGGTGACACCAATGTACTATATATATGTGTGTGTGTGTGTGTGTGTGTGTATCATTGTGAATAATAGATGTAATTCAATGCACATTCGTTGTTTACATTCCATGTGAGTTTAAAAGGGGTATGACAAGTATTAGGTTTAGTAAGGTTCTTTTGTTGGTGGAAGTATCAATCGATTTAGAGGAGCTAAGGCGGGTGAGGGTCAACCTTGACATCATCTATTCATTATGGTTCCTTCTTAGTGGCCTTTCTGGTCTAGTTTTTGTCTTATGGAGGTTTTCGATTAGGAGAGGTCATATGGATCATGGTGCTAGTTGTTTTGGAGGCGGGACGAAATGGAAATATAGTGTTGGGGTTGATAGAGCGTCCTCCTCTTCTCATCCCATTCATTCATCCAAGGCTATTGGTGAGGCATGGGAGGCTAAGAAATTATATCATGATCAATGTTGGAAGAGAGAAAAATAGGAAACAGAGAAACTAGAGACGAATGTGTAGAAGAAAAGGAGAAGTATGTTTGAGCATGGATGATTAAGAAGGTTCAGTGATTGGTATTAAGCTTGATCCATTCATGCAAAAGGGAGACTAATTTTTTCAAAATCGTGAAATCATATTAGTTGGTTAAGACCCTCATTACACAAGCCTTGGAGAAGAATAAGGAAGACCATGATGACATTTTGCGTACAATCAAAATATTTGAAGGTAAATTCAATACGAGGTAGAGAATATTAATCATTGAGCCGAGAGACTCTAGCCCAGTATGGAAGAGGTGTTGTAATGTCTTGTTCCACTGAGAGACTCATTCTACAACTCGGTATGAGGGTGATGTGTAACTATGTTCCTCCTCAACGTGGAGTCCACATGTGTCTCTCTTAAAATTAAAATAAAATATTCTCTAAATAGAAAAGCAGTGTCTCTTAAAAAACAAAAAACAAAATAATAAAAATGAATATGCTATGTATGTTTAGTTAATTTTCCATATGATGTAATATAATTTCATGTAAAGTAATTAGAAGTACAAAAATGTTAAAAGAATATTTTAATGTTACATATAATAAAAATATTCAATGGGGTGATCAATAAAATATTTCATGCCAATTATTTCATGCCAATTAATATCGATATATACTTAAAATATATTAATAACAAAAAAACCATTTTAATGTGCATAAAATTATGTATATATTGTATAAAGCTATTGAAAAATGAAAGGTTTTTTTTGGTTAAAATGTTTCATAAGTGTTTTACAATTTGGTCGTTTTTTAGGTATATAGATTTTTTTCAAAATCCAACAAAGATTTTTTGGATTTACAAATTAAAGTTACGTACTCTATATAACATTCAAAAATACAACTTGAACAATGAAAAATTACACATTGTATTTTGCACTTGCACATGAAGAAATTTGATCCATCTTGGCTCATGTTAGATCTGTGCTTAAGACAGATCTATGTTAGTTATGTTATGTTATCTAAACATTCTTACTCGGTCAAATTACATAAAAATAGAAATGAAAATAAAATAAAATAATTTAAAATTAAAATAAAATGATAAAATAGTCAATTTACTATTGGGGTCGTTAGGGTTTTTGGGCTATGTTGTAATCTCATGTTATATTATTTTTATGCCATGTTATCTAAAAATTTTGACCCCGTCAAATTACATAAAATAAAAAATAAAACGAAATTATTTAAAATGAAATTAAAATTAAATGTTAAAACTTGGTGATGACCATGATATGAAGTATTATGTAAAAATGAGATTCTAAGGATCAATAAGCCAATGAAATAAAATAAAATAAAATGGTAAAATAATCAATTTACGGTTGATGGATTTTGGGCTCCCGGTTTTGACAACTCATAGTATTTCCAATGGTATTATTCTCTATAGCCTATTAAAGACATAAAATTCCAATTAGATTTTCTGGGAACTTATGGCTATCAATTTTTTTTATTTTTTATTTAGATAAATGCATAAAGAACTCATGAAAAAGTTGACAATAGTCTTGAATGCATATGATAGTGATCGAAAAAATAACTATAAGATCATTGCTTCCTTTTTGTAATGAATATGTTGATAAGTGAAAGGGAATTTGATATCATAATGTTGTATTTTGTATCTGTTTTGGTGGGTGAGGCAATGTTTGCAATGAACCTTGCGATTTTTCTGAACAAGAAAATGTTGAAAGGAATCTTCTTTGCAAACTATAAACCTCATTTAAATTTTCAAGGCCCTCTACAGTTGTACTTGAATAAGGTAATACTTCAATTAATATTCAATGATGTATTCATTTATTTTGTTAGATTTCCTTGTTAGAAATTCCTATGTATTTTATCAATGTATATGACAACCCCCATCTCTACTTTCCAGATGTAATTTGGGTTATATATCCTTGCTTGATTTTTTTAGAAGCTTGAACTAGGTTGGAAGTAATGAAGTTCTTAATTGGGTTGGAATTAATGAAGTTCTTAATGGATCATTCCTTGTTTCCTTGAAGACAATTGAACTAGATAAATCTATTACCCAAATAATGAAGTTCTTAATTGACCATTCCGTGTTTCTTTGAAGAAGCTTGAACTGGATAAATTTATTACCTATCACGTTTATTTTCAAGATATTAACAAAGTATTTGATTATGTGATTAAAGGAGAGGATCTCCAAATTTTTATTAACTCAGTAAATGAAAAAGGCATTTGATTACATGATTAAAGGTAACGTCTATAATTAGAGTTGGAATGGCAGGTTTTGGTAGAATATCCTAATGTGTTAATTTTTTTTTTGAAAAACTATAAATTTTTAACACTCATTGAATATTCTAAATGTTTATAATTTTTATGAAAGGTTCTATTTTTCTTTTCAAATTTTTTTATTTATTTATTACCCTAAATCTGATATGCTAAGTCGGATGATTATCTTCTTTTTGTTTTTTTTTTAAATTATAAAGTTATATATTTTTAATAGATTTAATTACAAATATGAATTTATTTTTTATTTATTTTAAAAGTAATGAAGTTTTTTTATTTATTTTAAAGGTAATGAAGTTTGATTTATTTTTAAATGTAATGAATTTGATTTATTTTTTTATCTTCAGAAATTATTTATTTATTTTATTTATTTAAAATTTAATGGAATTTAAAAATAAATACAAATGATAAATTTTGGTAAAAAAAATTATCAGTTTTTATAAAAGTTTTATTTTTCTTTTATACAATTCAATTTAAAATATGGATTATACATTTTGGTGAAATATGTTGATATCAATCTTTATAAATGTTTTATTTTTTTTATATAATTTTTTTAGAATTTAATTATATTAAAGTTGTATTTACCATGTTAATTTAATATGGTAGGAATCACAATGGATGATAGGTGATTGTTACAGGCCCATTGAACTCCACAAAATAAAACTGATATTATTAAGTAAGATAATCAAGTATTTATACAAACCGAGAACAGTTACCAGATCTCAATTGTCTGGTGGTTTTGTTAACTGTAAAACAAAAATTGCCTAAACTATCAATTCTAATCTAATAATGTTACAATATCCTGAAGGATTATTTAACATTCCCCCCTTTAATCTGAAGGGACATCTGACATGCCGAGTAACATTATGAATTTTTCAAACTTTTCTTGACCTAGTGCTTTGGTGAATATGTCTGCTATCTGTTCTGAAGTAGGACAATGTGTCAAATGAATAACCTTGGCCTCTACATAATGTCGAATCAAGTGATACTTCGTGTTAATGTGCTTGCTTCAATCATGAAACTTTGGATTCTTGGCCAACTGAATTGCAAAAGAATTATCGACAAATAAAGGAGTTGAATCTTTCTGCTTCTCCTGCAAGTCTTCAAGTATCTTGTGAAGCCAAATGATTTCTTTTGTGGCTTGAGTTGCTGCAACATATTCAACTTCAGTGGTAGAATCAACAGGTACAAATTTCTTGTGTGACCTCCAACTAATGGTTGTTGATCCAAGATTCATCAAATAACCAGAAGTAGAGACCCCATTCTCCTTATCACCATCAAAGTCAGAATCTGAATATCTAGTGAGATGGAAATATGCAACTTTGGAGTATTTGATGCCAAAA
Organism: Pinus tabuliformis; assembly: GCA_031772625.1. Taxonomy (NCBI): domain Eukaryota; kingdom Viridiplantae; phylum Streptophyta; class Pinopsida; order Pinales; family Pinaceae; genus Pinus; species Pinus tabuliformis. The sequence goes on along the minus strand of CM062818.1, from coordinate 1,720,083,385 downwards.
GATTGAGTTCCCTTCAAGTATTTCAACACTCTTTTTGTTGCATTCCAATGACCTTCACAGGGCTGATGCATGAACCTAGAAAGTATCCCTACAACAAAAGTAATGTCAGGTCTAGTAGTGGTTAAAAAAATTAAACTTCCAACAAGTTGCCTATACTTTGTTGGATCATCAAATGTACTTCCTTCAGTGGAAGTAAGTTTCAAATTCTGCTCCATAGGAGTAGAAATAGGGTTACAATCCTGCATTCCAAATCTATTTAATATCTGTCCAACATACTTCTTCTAAGAAATGAAAATGTGTTTGGGTTGTTGAGCAACTTCAATTCCCAAATAATAATGCAACAAACCCAAATTTGTCATGTCAAAGATTTTCTGTAACTCCCTTTTAACAAATGTTATATAACTATCATTGTTCCATGTAATCATCAAATCATCAACATAGACAACTAGATATACAACATATTTTCCAATCTTTTTGACAAATAAAGTTGCATCATCTAGGTCAAAAATTTTGTAATTCAACTTAAGGAGGTGTTTAGTTAACTTTTCATACCAAGCACGGGATGCTTGTTTCAGTCCATATAATGCCTTGACCAATTTTCATACCTTATTTTCTTTGCCTTTGACAACAAAACCCTCAAGCTGAAACATGTAGATATCCTCTTTCAAATCTCCATTCAAAAAGGTTGTTTCCACATCCATATGATGTATCTTCCAAGTGAACCATTTCCTTTATACTTGACTTTATAGAACCGTTTACAACCAATAGTTTTGAATCCAATAGGAGGATCCAACAAACTCCATGTGCCATTTTTAATAAGTGCATCATATTCTTTCTTCATTGCATCCTTCCATTCATCACAATTAGTAGCTTCTTCAAAAATCTATGTTCACTAATTGTGGAATAATTACAAGCATGAGAAACATTACCTGTAGAAGAACTACATTTCTCATAATCATCATATTTTCTTGGAAGTTTGTGAATACGAGTGGATCTTCTCAAAGATTGTTGAGGTGGTTGTGAAGTTTACACATCTTGAAGTGGAGGTTCTTTAGGAAATTCTTCAGGGACACTTTCTGATTCTACAGAAATAATATTATCTTCCATTATTTCCTTAGTAGAAACATCTTCGTGAATTTTCCTCAGCAGAAACATCTTCGTGAGTCTTTCCACCTCTGGCAGAATCATTTTGTGATTATGTTCCTTTTGTGCATGGCACAAGGTTTCTGTATTAGCAATAGAAACAAACTCTTTCTTCCCAAAAGCCTTTTCTCTTTCTACAATTTTATTTACTAACTTATCAAAAGTAATATCCTTTAATTGTCCACTAGCTTGGAGAGATTCCAAGTAGTGAGAGTATGTAGGGTGTAGGGCCTTGATGAAGGCAATCAATTGTAAATCTACTTTAACACCTGTGGCTTCTATTTCATGGAAAATAGCCTTTATTTTAGAAGCCAATTTCATTGGATCATTGTCCTTCATCTCCAAATTAAATAACTTCAATAACAACTGAATAATCTCTAATTCTAAATGTGAACCATAGAGTCCCTTTAAAATTTCTAATGTTGCATATGTTGTCTTACAGGAATGAATGTATCTTCTTACCTCTTCTGAGACTAATGTTGTAATCATATAATAGGCTTTATTGTTCTTGACTTCCCAGATAAAATGTTTTTTTCCATCTTCTAGAGCTTCTGGTGCAATTTCTTTAACTTTTGTGTCTTTCTTTCCTTGGCAAACATCTTTCCACAAATCATTAAAAATCAAATCACCCTTTAGCGTTCTTATCCATTCTGGGTAATTTTGTTTCCTAGATAGGACAACTCCAACCAAATAAATTATGGATGTCATCTTTAATAAAAAAAATTAATGAACAACAAAATATGTCATTGTCTATAAAAAAATATTGAAAATATCTGGTATGCTATCAATGGTCATGTGGCAAGTCCTTCGCAATAGACATCAATGTAACGATCATCAACTAAATCCAACCGATGTTAAATAACAACATGGAAATACAATTTACGACAAATAACAAGCCTGAGATCGGTGGGGATGACAAAAGAGATGACCGCACGTGACAAATCCAAACAATGGTATGGATCATCTCTGATAGATCCAATAGTGTATGACAACACAAAACTTGCCGAATTTTAACGAGATCGGTGTTCCCGGGGCAAGATTTCAAGAAAACAGCCTATCGCTTGATCAACAACTCCAAGCTACTACGGGGGCACTCTCCCGGATCTCTAATACCACCAACTGTGATGTCATGGCAGGTTTCTAAAACCACCAAGGTCTTATGCACAGTCAACATGACGCGGTCCCACGCACCAAAACATCAATGGAGTTTAAACGAGACTCAATGGATCATTACTTTGGTGCTATCCAGACCTCGCCACTCTTATACCACTATTATAGGCCCATTGAACTCCACAAAATAAAACTAATATTATTAAGTAAGATCATAAAGCATTTATACAAACCGAGAACAGTTACAATATCTCAATTGTATGGTGGTTTTGTTAACTATAAAACAAAAACTACCTAAACGATCAATTCTAATCTAATAATGTTATAATATCCCGAAGGATTATTTAACGGTGGTTTTAGTTTTTTTTTCAATTAGTAAATATATGACTATCAATTATCCACTAAAAAACTTAAACAAAAAAATTATTATTTTATTCCATGTATGATTTACTAGAATAACAAGGAATTTGATAAAAATTTTGTTTGAGTATTTGGTATGTTTTTGGCAAGTTTGTAATAATGTTTGAAAGTTTTGTAGGTTTAATTTTATTTTTTAATCTTCATGATTCAAATTTTTAAAATATGATTTAATAGGCAGGTTTTGGGGTAGGGAAATGAAAACAATGGAGGTATGACAATTTAAAGATGGTTAAGTATTGGGTGGCTAAATGGCACAATAATGTTTGAAGGTTTAGTAAATTTTAAAAATAATGTTTTATATCTATGGCTTTTTTTTTAAATCTAGCTTCACGCATACCTTAGAGATAATGCTGGGGAAACGAAATAAGGGAGGGATTAGGAAATTAAAAGAAGGGGAGGGATGACAAAGCTACCATGATGAGTATTAGAGTCAGTATTTGCATAGTGCCATCAGTGATCAAAATTGCTCTTTTCATATTCATTTTAGCTGTCCCACCCAGAAACCTTTTATCATTCCACTAGGTCATGCAAAAAAATTAGTCATTGAAGGTAGTCCTAGTCCAAAAACATCACTCTTCCCTAAATGTGATGACTTGCTGGCATAGTTTCATATCTTGTTGACTGTGCATCATCCATAAAGTTATTTTTATCATGCCATTTATATCAGTCATGAGGTTATTATGTCACCTTGAAATTCAGTCCTTCAAGGTCTCATTAGGTCTTTTAGGTTTTTTTCAAGGTTTCAATAGGTCATTAGGGTTGCCAACGTTCCATTCCATTGTATAATACCAGCAAGTAAAGGGTGATCAAATAACATCCCTTCACCATGTGAAGATGATTTGTAAAGAGAAATGTTTATTTCATTATGTAATTTTATGTCTTTCAATTGTAATAATTTCACCATCCCAAGCTCTTAACTCAGTGTTCCAAAGATGCCAAACCATCAAAAGATCAATTTGTCAAAGGAAATAGTCAAGTGAAAGGGTAAAGTTTCAAAGGGTTAAGTGCATGCCAAAGGGAGTTTTCTTTTCCCAACGATGTCCAAATCATCATTTTCCACAAGCACTAAACCCTAATTTCCTCACCCATTGAGCTAGGGTTGGCTATGGAATAAGAGACATCCGAGTATATGAGGCATAAGGGAGGTCATTTCAGCAAGTATGAGGACATTCCAACTCATAAACATCACATCTCCATCATTTTTGAAGAAGTCATTCCAAGGGACAAATCATTTGCCACACATAGGGCTGGTTTTTCTTCAAACTATGTTTTAGACGAAACAAGGATGAATTTGGAAAAAGTGAGAGAGGTTTTTGTCCATAATAGGCCATGGATTAAAAAACTCCTTCATGTTTTACACAGGTGTCATGGTTTTAGAGAAATGACAAAAATAAAGTAGCTACAAGAGAGTTGTTGCACTTCTAGAGCGACTTTGGAAAAATCACTTTTTCTTCTATAAGGAGTCTCTAAATGACTTTTTTGATGCATCAAATGATAACTAGACGTAAATATCTTTCCAATGAGCTATAAGGCACTCAATTTGGTGTTGAGGAAGACCTCCAAAAGTTTCCTGCAAGAGAACACTTCATTTTTGCACCCGCATTCTGCACTTTTTGACCAGTCTTTGTAGAATTGACTTTTTAGGGGCTATAATTAATCATTTTCAGTTATTGATAGGTCCATTGTATAGCCAAGAGAGAGACCTTTCCAACTAGCTATCATGGGCTCAATTTGGACACCAGGAAGCCTCCAAAAGTGGCTTTCCAAAAGGAGACGTGCATAGAGCAAGAGGCATTGCGCATAGAGGAGGGAGCGTTGCGCATACAGACAGAGCGTTGTGCATAGGGCCTGTTTGCCAGTGCATTTTTGCATAGCCCTACGTATACAACTAGAGCATTGTGCACCTATACAAGGTGCTATGCATAGGGCCGACAAACACCAAGACCACCCTATCAGCCATCTAAATCGCTCTTTTGTTATCTAGAGCCTCTAAACAAGTAAGTACACTCCTTAAACTATCATCACGACACTCATTTCATGATTTTGAAGTTTGTTTGCTATTTAAATTTTCAAACACTAGGTTGCGTTAAAAACCCTACCTGCTTGTCATATCCTTTATTCCGACATTCTGTTGACAAAATCCCTACACCTATCCCCTATACCCTAATCCCCAAAACAAAATCCCTACACCTATCCCCTATACTCTAATCCCCCAAAAAAAAATCCTAAAACCCCTATTTACTAAATAGTCCCTATTAAAAATACCCCCTCCTTCTCACTCTCACATCATACATATCTCATCCTACATCACACAAACTCTTCTCCCCTTCCCCTATCCCTATTCACCATAACTCCCACTTCGTGATTACCTTCTCTAGGGTTTCTAAAGCTTCAAACTAAAAAACATGGATAAATAGGATGAATATTATGAGGAGAAAGATAAAATCACTCAGGTTGCCTTGAAAGCAAAGGATGCTAAAATCAGAAAGCTTGAGACCAGTTTATAAAGGGCCAAATATATCATCTCCTTTTATGAGAAAAAGAACAAGCACCTAGAGGTCAAGAAATAATTTATGAAAACCAAGTACATCAAAGCAAAGAGGGAGGCTGAGAAGGCCAGGTTTCAGCTTGATGAGGCTTATGGAGATTATGGAGAGATGGATGAACAACAGGGACAGAGAAAAAGACCCGGTACAAGATTTGTAACATAAGAGTCAAGCAAATGAAGACAAGGCTAAAACAAGCACTCAAATGCAAAAGGGAGGGTGATAGGCTTAGGTTGCTTTATTAAGCTTACTTGGCTGACCTAGACACTTGATGGTGGTGGTCTCCCACAAATTGTGAGCAATTTTGAGCAATTTTTTTGAATTTTTGCATTTTTGAAGAATTTAGCAGTTTTTGACACAGAAATTTTTGCTCAATGGCGCTGCGCTTTTTCTAGGGGAATCCAATGAGGAAATGGGCAACATTTTTGGATTCACAATGATGATTACATGCACCTAGTGCATTTTCTAAGCTTTTGGAGCAAAATTGGTCAACCGAAAGGTCAAAAAACACCCAAAAAATGACTTTTATGCCCTCTTTTTGAGCCACAGAAGCAGTCTCAGGAGAATCCGTTTTTGAGGGGTCAAATGAATTCCAAATGAAAAAATTCAAGATGTTATGGAAATTAGACTTGAATATATTTCCAACAAGCTATTTTGGGGCCAAATTGGACACTTGGAAGGCCTCCAAAATGGCCCTGCAAAAATTGTTGCGCATAGAGCTTGGGAGCTGCACATAGGACAATTTCCTGCTAAATTTGCACTTTCTTGTGCCATGACTGTAATTTTTGGGTTTTCTCTCATGGATGATGTTTTTTCTAATGTAAATGGTGACTAGGCATGTAAATAGCATGAATATTAGTTATCGGAGGGTAGATTCATTGGATCAAAAGTTCTCCTGAAGTCAAATGAATCAGTTTCCTCCCTTTTCGAGGCAAGATGTTAGGGTTGCCGAGATTCCAGTTTCTTGTTCAACTTTTGATGGATTAGTTCCTCATCTTAGGGATTCGACCTCTAAGGATGGGAGGAGGTTGAATTAAGGTCTATATATTCTTTTTATTTCTCATTGTAAAGTGTTGGACTCAGCTGGATGCTTATGCTTTGAGTAGACATCATTTTGTATCAGTTACAGCAGGAGATTAATGAAAAATTGCAGCTATTTCTTTGGGACCCATGTGGTATGATGCTCAGTTTAGTTTTTCTTATGTTTTCATGTGTTAAAATGTATTTTTTATTCCATTTCATCATTTCATGCTCTTTACGTGAATGTATACAAGTTCGAAAGGTAGAATCCATAACTTCTATTCTCTGTTTTGGGTAGACATTTCACAGTCTATGTTTTCTTCAATTTAGGAAGAATCCATGTTTACTTGCATGCTCTTTCTAGCTCCTCACCTGTCTTTGAATCACCTCACCCATCAAACCCTAAAGTGTTGAGCCTTTTGCACCTTGCCGCATCGAAACCCTGCAATTTTGACCTAATTTCCTTGCCCTAACTGTTTGGCTCCTCCTGATCCAGAAAAACCCTTCAAAATGAAATCAAACCTTTTGCTACTATACCTAGCCTAATATCATTTTCTTGATCTAGTCATCTTGGCTGAGATCCTTACGAAGAGAGCCCTCTCATGGCCTAGTAGGGCTAGCTACTTAGCTAAGCATGGTTTGTGGTTACCCTGGCATTGCCTTCCTTAAGCCTAAGGTTCAATCCAGGTGATAACATAGTGGCGACCATACTGGGGAACGAGTGAAAGCTTTCGTATCCCCTGGGAAATATCATCAATGTTCAGATCCAAATCTGATTGTTGATGGTGAACAACAATCAGACAAAGGAAGGCTGAAATCATTCGCCCGGTGACTCCAAATCAGTTTCGAGATCATATCCAAAGACTCCACTAGAGGATGAACCTGACCAACACAAACATGAAAGGACAATATCGAAAGATCACGTATTCAAGTTGGAATTTCAGCCAAGACATTATTTTCTTTGTCATCAATTATTTTTTCTCTTTTCCCGAGAATGTCAAAAGGGTCTTACAAAGTATATTGTATTTGAGAAAATATCCTAGACCTGATGTGATTCCCACCCTCTAAATATTGTGAAAACAAATTCTTCATACGCCTTTGATCTTAATCAAGACCCTTATTTTGAATCTTATGATGACCATCTTCAAACCAATGAGCCTAAAGAGACCAAGACTGCTTCTACAGCTTCTGCATATACTCCTACACCTTGTAAAATTCCAGATCGAGACAAACCACTCATCTTACCTCCTATACTCCATGCTTTCCCTGAAAATCATTACCTATACCTGTCGAGGTTTGATGGTGAATAAGACAATATCACTGCTGAGAGACATATGTAGAATTTTGATACTTTCCTCAACCTTTTTGAAGTCAACGAAGAGGATGTCAGTATCAGGCTATTCACTCTTTCTTTGCGAGGAAAATTCAAGAGTTGGTTCAAAAACCTGTTTGATGCGAGCATCTCAGATTTCCAGCAGTTCATCAAAGTTTTCCTCGACAAGTGGGTGGTCAAACAAAACCCTTTCTTGATTCGAGAAGAGTATAACCAGCTGAAAACACTGCCAGGGGAGACAGTACAACAGTTTTTTGCCAGGTTTAACCAAGTCTATTTTTCGATGCTTTCTAATATAGGGCCTCCTCCTAGCTCCACTCTCTTGCACTACCTAGATGCCTTTGATCCGGAAATGGATTTTCATCTGTGGGAAAGGAACCTTGCAACACTTGAAGAGATGCAGAAGAGTGCAGTAGATGTAGAGGCTAATCTGTTGACCAGAAGGGCAAAGCTGAAGGAAGAAGAGAGGGAGAACATTGTAGAGCACTTAACACCTTCAGAGGTAAAGCTCGACATTTTGGAAAGTAAAATTGAAGAAATGATGCAAATAATCACCTCGAGAGATGAATTTTCTATTCAAGATCACCATGACCCACCTATCCCAGAAAAGGAAAAGATTGCTAGCCCTAAAAAATTTCTTGCTAATCCTAGCTACCATAGATTTGAAAATGGATTTGTAGATCAATCCAAGGAGAAACAATCTGATAATATAATGTGTATGATTGGTGACATTATTTATATTGATGATTTTCCAAAGTTTGATCAATACGACAATTATTATGTTCTCCAAAAAGAAGCTAATCTTGCAGAGCAGTCAACAGCTGGTTTGTGGGAGGATGAAGTTTAGTTTCAGTAGCTCGAATACAGTAATCAGCCAAAGCATATCAGCTATGACAGTGATGAGGAAAGTGCAGAAAATTTGGAAGTAAGTGAAGGATCTTTACCTCTTTGTTTTGTTTCATTTCAGTTCATCAGAGGTAACTTTGATGTGATCAGAAATCAGCACTCATTGAGTTTCGATGTTGACAATCAAGAGGATAATCAAATTTTTTATCAGAGCCCCTTACCCCTGTGTTTCTCCTCATTTGCAAAAATAAGAGAAAACTATAAGCAAGAAGATAAGTGATTGGTAAACACTATAAACGATAAAAATTCTCATGAATTGGTCGAGGAAATCATTTGCGACATAGAAGCCTCCCTAGCTCTAGATTTGCAGCCACCCGGTTCCAATGAATTTCAAATTGCAGATGAAGGCTTGCAAGCTTAAACATATGATCAAATGATGCAAGATGACTCTGTACCACTACGTTTTGAAACATTTCAATTTCTAAAGAAAAATTTTCTTAATATCTCTAAAGCAAAGGATGAGAAGCCTGTAGAGTGTCATGCAGTCTCATTAAAACTGATGGACAATAGGTTGCAGAAATATTTGCAAGTTTTTCATGACCCAATAGCTGATGTGTTGGATGATATCTGTAGTAAAAGTCCTTCTCCATTAGCTAGCTATGAGCCTAAAAAGAATGTTGATATAAACTTGATCCGAGAGATGACTTCATTGACTTGTTCAATAGGAGTTTCATTACAAACCTCATACCAAGATTTGCAGTCATATCAGGAGAGTAATGAAGAAGAGTTTTGTTTTGTTGTTGATCATCAAGAAAAATTAGCCATTCGTGAGTTTCGGGATCCTTTTGTCAATTTGTTGCAGTCATCAAAGAAAGAAAACATAGATGTTAGGAAAATTTTAAAACTAAAGTACGAAGACTACCTGGGATGGAGCAGTAACATATTAGATGGGCTGGAAATCAATATGTATTCCTATGAAGATACTTTTGTAGCATTCTTGAGGTCAGCAGGTGGGCTCGTGCTTTACAATTTCATCAAGATTCAATCTGTTGAAAATTTTTCATGGGAGTTGCCTTTCAGTATTTCTCTCTTCTTGCACATAAACAAGCACTTGCGGAGAATTCAAACAGTAGCCAGAATGCTTACCTGGTTGCATTGGTTGTTTCATTTCACTTGATTAGGTGATGAATGGAACAGTTAGAGTAGGTTTTATTGAATAAGCTCCATTTTGAGCATCTTTTTCAGTTTGTCAGTTGTGTTTTAGTATTGAGTCAATTTTTAGTTGAGTAAAAGTCAGTTTGTGTCTTTGAGTCATCAATATTCAGTCATGTATTTCAGATTGAGTTTTTTTTTTTTTGACTCCATGCCCAATGGATAAGGCTACTTGGTATACATTGTTCTTGGCACCTCCAATGAGCTACCATCCCCAACAGAGCCAATGTTAGAGCCAGTATTTGCATACTACCATCAGTGATCAAAATTACTCTTTTCATATTCATTTTAGGTGTCCCACACAGAAATATTTTATCATTCCACTAGGTTATGCAAAAAAATTAGTCACTGATTGTAGTCCTAGTCCAAAAACATCACTCTTCCCTAAATGTGATTACTTGCCTGCATAGTTTCATATCTTGTTAACTGTGCATCATCCATAAAGTTATTTTTATCATGCCATTTGTATCAGTCATGAGGTTATTATGTCATCTTGAAATTCAGTCCTAAGGTCTCATTAGGTCTTTTAGGTTTTTTCAAGGTTTCATTAGGTCATTATGGTTGCCAAGGTTCCATTCCATTATATAAGAGCAACAAGTAAAGGGTGATAACATAACATCCCTTCACCATGTCAAGATGATTTGTAAAGAGAAATTCTTATTTTATTATGTAATTTTATGTCTTTCAAATGTAATAATTTCACCATCCCAAGCTGTTAACTCAGTGTTCCAAAGATGCCAAACCATCAAAAGATCAATTTGTCAAAGGAAATAGTCAATTGAAAGGGTAAAGTTTCAAAGGGTTAAGTGCATGCCAAAGGGAGTTGTCTGTTCCCAACGGTGTCCAAATCATCATTTTCCACAAGCACTAAACCCTAATTTCGTCACCCATTGAGCTAGGGTTGGATATGGAATCAAATACATCTGAGTATATGAGGAATAAGGGAGGTCATTTCAGCAAGTATGAGGACATTCCAACTCATAAACATAATGTCTCCATTATTTTTCAAGAAGTAATTCCAAGGGACAAATCAATTGACACACATAGGGCCGGTTTTTCTTCAAACTATGTGTTAGATGAAACAGGGATGAATTTGGTAAAAGTGAGAGATATTTTTGTCCATAATTGGCCAAGGATGAAAAACCTCCTTCACTTTTTACAGAGGTGTCATGGTTTTAGAGAAATGTCAAAACTACAATTGCTATAAGAGAGTTGCTACGCTTCTGGCATGACTTTGGAAAAATCATTTTTTCTTCTATCTGGAGTCTCCAAATGACTTTTTGGATGCCTCAAATGATAACTAGAAAAAAATAGCTTTCCAATGAGCTATCATGCACTCCATTTCGAGTTGAGGAAGACCTCCAAAAGTTTCCTACAAGAGAACTCTTCTTTTTTGCACCCTCATTCTGCACGTTTTGACCAGTCTTGGGAGAATTGACTTTTCAAGGGCTATAATTAATCATTTGCAGTGCTTGATATGTCCATTATCTATCCAAGAGAGACACCTTTCCAATGCGCTATCATGGGCTAAATTTGGACACCAGGAAAGCCTCCAAAAGTGGCCTGCAAAAAGGCACTGCGCATAAAGTAGGAGGCGTTGCGCATAGAGGAGGGAATGTTCCACATACAAACAGAGCGTTGTGCATAGGGCCTATTTTCCAGTGCATTTTTGCACAGTGCTATGCATACAACCGGAGCACTGCGCACCTGTACAAGGCGCTGCGCATAGGGCCGACAAACACCAAGACCACCATATCAACCATATAAATCACTCTTTTTTTATCTAGAGCCTCTAAACAAGTAAGTACACTCCTTGAACTATCATCCCGACACTCATTTCATGATTTTGAAGTTTGTTTGCTATTTAAATTTTCAAACCCTAGGTTTCCTAAAAAACCCTCCCTGCTAGTCATATCCTTTATTCCCACATTCTATTGACAAAATCCCTACACCTATCCCCTATACCCTAATCCCCAAAACAAAATCCCTACACCTATCCCCTATACCCTAATCCCCCAAAACAAAATCCTTAAACCCATATTTACTAAATAGTCCCTATTAAAAAATTCCCCCTCCTTCTCACTCTCACATCATACATATCTCATCCTACATCACACAAACTCTTCTCCCCTTCCCTTATCCCTATTCACCATACCTCCCACTTCCTGATTACCTTCTCTAGGGTTTCTAAAGCTTCAAACTCAAAAACATGGATATAGAGGATGAAGATTATGAGGAGAAAGATAAAATCACTTAGGCTGCCTTGAAAGCAAAGGATGCCAAAATCAAGAAGCTTGAGACCAGTTTACAAAGGGCCAAATATATAATCTCCTTTTATGAGCAAGAGAACAAGCAGCTAGAGGTCAAGCAGGAATTGATGTAAACCAAGTACATCAAGGCAATGAGGGAGGATGAGAAGGCCAAGTTTCAGCTTGATGAGGCTTATGGAGATTATAGAGAGCCAGATGATGAACAGGGACAGAGAAAAAGATCCAGAACAAGATTTGTAACATAAGAGTCAAGCAAATGAAGACAAGGCTAAAACAAGCACTCAAAGGCAAAAAGGAGGGTGATAGGGTTAGGTTGATTGTTGAAGCTTCCTTGGATGACCCAGACACTTGATGGTGGTGGTATCCCACAAATTTTGAGAATTTTTGCACCTTTGAAGAATTTAGCAGCTTTTCCTAGGGGAATCCAATGAGGAAATGGTGAGCATTTGTGGATTCACAATGATGAGTACATGCACCCTGTGAATTTTCTAAGCTTTTGGAGAAAAATTGGTCAACCAAAAGGTCAAAAAACACCCAAAAAATGACCTTTTTGCCCTCTTTTTGAGCCACAGAAGCAGTCTCAGGAGAATCCGTTTTTTAGGGGTCAAATGAACTCCAAATGAAAAAATTCAAGATGTTTTGGAAAGTAGACTTGTAGAGGTATCCAAAAAGCTATTTGTGGCCCAATTTGGACACCATGAAGGCCTCCAAAATGGCCCTGCAAAAACTATTGCACATAGAGCTTGGGCGCTGCGCATAGGACAATTTTATGCTAAATTTGCACTTTACTGTGCCATGACTGTAATTTTTGGGTTTTCTCTCATGGATGATGTTTTTACTGATGTAAATGGTGACTAGGCATGTAAATAGTATGAATATTAGTTACGGGAGGGTAGATTCGTTGGATCAAAAGTTCTCTTGAAGTCAAATGAATCAGTTTCCTCCCTTTTAGAGGCAAGTTCTTAGGGTTGCGTAGATTCCAGTTTCTTGTTCAGCTTTTGATGGATTAGTTCCTCATCTTAGGGATTTGACCCCTAAGGATGGGAGTGTTGGGTTGTGTTATATTCTTTCCACGACTAGCCCGCGTAGTTAACCGGAGGGTTAGAGGGAGGGGCAGAGCCCCCACTTCGTTGTGCCGATTGCGTAGCAGGGGGGTCACAGGGGGTTTGAGGGGTGCAGGTAACCCCATGGGGTTTGGGGCAGCGCCCTGGAAAATTTTGGTTTTGGAACCTATGTTAGGAACCACCTATGGTTTTGTGCACGATTTTTGCACACGTTTCTGCACGTGATGGTTTTCGGTCCATGGTATTGGATGCTTCAGCATGTATAAATATGTATTATAACATTGAAAGGAACATAATGAAAAATCAAGCTGGTAATCCCGGTTTTGGGATCCAAGGGAAAATCTTTGTGTATATGTGTTATGCTCTTGCATTGTTTATTTTATGTTTTTTAGAATTCCTATGCAGGTAATTTTTGTACGGGGTCAAAACCTACATTTGGTATCGGATTTGTTTTGGCTTCAAGGGGACGCCTTTATTGTTGATGGTTTTTGCTCGGGCCTATGGTAGACCTTGTTCAGTGGGAGATCTGCGAGATCGATTTTGGTGGTGAAAGAAGATGGCGAGCAGTGGAAAGATAGAGATCGAGAAATTTAATGGTAAGATTTTTGAGTTGTGGAAACTCAAGATGGAGCATCTGTTGGTGGATAAAGATCAGTGGATAGTGGTAGATCCGGGTACTAAACCAACGGGAGTTTCTGATGAAGAATGGAAGAAGTTGGATAGGAAGGCAAAGAGCACAATATGATTGTGTGTCTCAGATTCAGTATTGCTAAATGTATCAGGGGAAGCAACGGCCAAGGCTTTGTGGGACAAGTTAGGGACAGAAAGATGGAGACTCGGTGATAGAACATCTCAACGCATTTAATACTATGGTAAGTCAGTTAGCATCTGTTGATATTAAAATTTCAGATGAAGATAAGTGCATCAGTTTGTTTTGTTCTCTACCGGATTTGTGGGATAGTCTGGTTATTGAAATAGGTAGCAATGCAACTGCCTTGCTGTTTGATGAAATAGTCTCATCCTTGCTGATGGAGGAGATGAGACAGAAAAATATGGAGAACTAGAATGGTGATGCCTTGTCTATACGAGGACGGTCCCAGAACAAAAACAAAAATAATTCATCGAGTGGGAGATCTAAATCTAGAGGAAGATCTAAATCCCCAGGAAAACCTGTAAAGGTGGTGTGCTGGAAATGCGGAAAGGAAGGGCACTACAAAAGGGACTGTAAATCTAAAGCTCCTGATAAAGGAAAGGGATCTTATGATGCTCCTTCTGCAGAGGCGAAAACCACCTCAAATGAAGGTGGGGATGTGTACTTGGCTTCTTCAAGTACACATGTAGAACATGAGGCATAGTTGATTGACTCAGGTGCATCCTTTCACTTCACTCCCCATAGAGAGTGATTCTGCGAGTATGAGAAATACAATGGTGCTGATGTCTTCTTAGGGGATGATAGGAAGGCTAGAATCGTTGGTCGCGGAAAAGTAAAGTTGAAGTTGCAAGGTGGAAGGGATAGAACACTTCCGAGAGTTCTACATATTCCTGCATTGGCTAGAAATCTGATTTCTGTAAGCAAGTTGGATGATGCAGGTGTAAAAACAGTGTTCGAGAAGGATACCTACAAGATGGTTTGGGGAGCACTGGTATTGATGCGGGGAGTTTGGATTGGAACTCTGTACAAGCTGTAAGGTAGCACGGTTGTTGATGGGTGCAACAGTTCTGTGGTTCCTGAAAGTGGAGCAGAAAATCTAGTGGTCTCTGGAGAGAAGACCATGCTGTGGCATCAAAGGCTTGGACATATTGGAGAGAAGGGCCTTCGAATACTTCATGGTAAAGGTATGGTAGAAGGTATGAGTAATAGCTCTCTGGATTTTGATTTCTGTGAAAATTGTGTATATGGGAAGCAGAATCGGGTGAGTTTCCCCTTTGGTGGTAAGAGGATGAAACATATTTTAGAGCTTGTGCATAGTGATGTTTTTGGACCTATGAAGGTTCCATCACTGGGTAAGTCTGTGTACTATGTATCATTTATAGATGACTTCTCAAGGAATACATGGATATATTTCCTTAAGAAGAAGTCTGAAGTCTTTGACAGGTTTAAAAAATTCAAGGCTCTGGTGGAAACTCAGACAGAGAAGAACATAAAGGTTTTGAGGACAGATAACGGTGGAGAGTTTTGCAGTAAGGAATTTGAAGTATCCTGTAAGAAGTGTGGTATAGCACGGCAGAAGACTACTCCATATACACCTCATCAAAATGGAGTTGCAGAAAGAATGAACAAGACGTTGATGGAAATGGAAAGAAGCATGCTCAGTGGTGTCGGGTTAGGACAAGAATTCTGGGAAGAGGCGGTGGAGACAGCATGTTACCTGGTCAACAGATCACCTCCATCAGCATTGGAGGATAAAACTCCACAAGAGGAATGGACTGGTAAGAAACCCTCTCTTTCACATCTAAGGGTATTTGGATGTGATGCATATGTACATGTTCCAAAGGAGAAATGAACCAAGTTGGATAGTAAATCTGAAAAGTGCATCTTTATTGGGTATAAGGATGGTTTAAAGGGTTATAAGCTTTGGAACCCACTAACAAGGAAGTTTGTGTACAGCCGAGATGTGGTGTTCAGAGAGGTGAAAGATGTTATTAAACATGAAGTCCAACCAAAGGAACCTGAGAAGATAGAGTTTGAGCTAAAGGAGGAAGAATCAGACTCTACAACAGAGGAGGAATTAGAAGATGAAGAGCCACAAACTCCGGGTGTGAGAAGATCAGTTTGAGAAAGAAGGTAGCCAGAAAGGTATAGTCCATCTGCTTTCTGTTCAAATTTTTCTTTATCTATTACTGATGATGATCCCAGAACAGTGAAGGAAGCAGTAGATTCAGAGCATGGAAAACTTTGGAAAGTGGCCTTGGTTGATGAAATGGCATCTTTGCACAAAAATGAGGCTTAGGATCTGGTGGAGTTTCTGGCTGGAAGGAAACCCATTGGCAGCAAATGGGTGTTCAAGAAGAAGACAAATGTTGAAGGAAAGATGGAGAAATACAAAGCTCGGTTGGTAGCAAAAGGTTATTCCTAGGTGTTGGGAATTGATTATGGTGATATTTTTTCTCCTGTTGCCAAGGTAACTTCTATTAGATTACTTTTATCTGTTGTTGCTGCTTTTGATTTTGAGATAGAACAGATGGATGTGAAGACAAAATTTCTTCATGGGGATCTGGAAGAGGAAATGTACATGAAGCAACCTGAAGGCTTTGCGGTGAAGGGTAAGAAAGAACTGGTATGCAAGTTAAAGAAGTCTTTGTATGGGTTAAAGCAGTCACCAAGGATGTGGTATCAAAAATTTGATACATTTATACGGGGACTTGGCTTCACCAAAAGCAAAGCAGATCACTGTGTGTATTTTAAATTAATTGGTGTCCGTGTTATTTATTTGGTCTTGTATGTGGATGATATGTTGCTGGTTGGAAATGACAAAGAAATTATCTAGGATTTGAAGACCCAATTGTCCTCCAAATTCGACATGAAAGATCTTGGTGCTGCAAACTATATTTTGGGCATGGAAATTAAAAGAGATCGGGCAAAGAGGAAGCTCTGGTTAAACCATAGGAAGTATGTCGAGACAATATTGCAAAGATTTAATATGCAGGATAGTAAACCAGTGAAGGTTCCTATTCCTATAGGTGTAAAGTTATCTGCTGAACAGTGTCCCAAGACACAAGAAGAGGAAGAGGACATGTCCCGTGTTCCATATGCAAGTGCAGTCGGTAGCCTGATGTATGCAATGGTCTGTACTAGACCAGACATTGCACATGCAGTGGGAGTATTGAGTAGGTTTATGTTAAAACCAGGAAAGGAGCATTGGACAGCAGTGAAGTGGGTTTTCAGGTATTTGCGTGGCACTAGCTATTATGGTTTTTGCTACCAAGGAAGACCAGGATTGGACAGAGTGTTGGATATTAATAGCTTTGTTGATGCAGACTGGGCTGGAGATCTGGATCAGAGAAGATCTACAAGTGGGTATGTGTTTAACCTATTTGGAGGTGTAGTCAGTTGGATGAGTAAGAAACAATCTATAGTGGCACTATCAACTACAGAGGCAGAATACATGGCAGCCACTCATGCAAGCAAGGAAGCAGTTTAGTTGCAGATATTGTGTTCAAGTATGGGGTTAGTACAGGGAGCTATAAGGATAGACCGTGACAGTCAAAGTGCAATTTTCTTTGAAAAGAACCTTGCATATCATTCAAAGACAAAGCACATTGATGTTTAGTGTCACTTTGTGAGGGATATGATAGAAGACAAAAAGGTGTTGCTGGTAAAGGTGGACACTTTGAAGAATACTGCAGATGCATTGACAAAATTTGTGAGATCTGAGAAGTTCTCTTGGTGTAGAGAAACAATGGGTGTTGTAGGGCTAGATAAATGGCTAAGCTCTCTTGTGGCCCCCTGTGGAAAGAAAACAACAAGTGGGAGAATGTTGGGTTGTGTTATATTCTTTCCACGACTAGCCCACGTAGTTAACCGGAGGGTTAGAGGGGGGGTGGAGCCCCAACTTCATTGCACCAATTGCATAGGGGGGGTCACAGGGGGTTTTAGGGGTGCAGGTAACCCCACTCTATGCGGTCTGAGGCAGCGCCACGGAAAATTTTGCTTTTGTAACCTATGTTAGGACCCACCTATGGTTTTGTGCATGATTTTCGCACATGTTTTTGGACGTGATGTTTTTCGGTCCATGGTATTGGACGCAATGGTTTTCGGTCCATGGTATTGGATGCTTCAGCATGTATAATTATGTATTATAACATTGAAAGGAACCTAATGAAAAATCATGCTGGTAGTCCCAGTTTTGAGATCCAGGGGAAAATCTCTGTATATATGTGTTTTATGTGTTATGCTCTCGCATTGTTTATTTTATGTGTTTTAGAATTCGTATGTAGGTAATTTCTGTACGGGGTTAAAACCTACAGGGAGGAGGATGAATTTAGGTCTATATCTTCTTTTTCTTTCTCATTGTAAAGGGTTGGACTCACCTCAATGCTTATGCTTTGAGTAGACATCATTTTGTATCAGTTACAACAGGAGATTAATGAAAAATTGCAGCTATTTCTTTGGGAGCCATGTGATATGATGCTCAGTTCAGTTTTTCTTATGTTTTCATGTGTTAAAATGTATTGTTTATTCCATTTCATCATTTCATGCTCTTTATGTGAATGTATACAAGTCTGAAAGGAAAAATCCATAACTTCTATGCTCTGTTTTGGGTAGACATTTCACAGTCTATGTTTTCTTCAGTTTAGGAGGAATCCATGTTTACTTGCATACTCTTTCTAGCTCCTCACCTTTCTTTGAATTAGCTCACCCATCAAACCCTAAAGTGTTGAGCCTTTTGCCTACCTTGCCCCATCGAAACCCTGCAATTTTGACCTAATTTCCTTGCCCTAACTGTTTGGCTCCTCATGATCTAGTAAAATCCCTTCAAAATCAAATCAAACCTTGTGTTACTATACCTAGCCTAATATCATTTTCTTGATCCAGTCATCTTGGCTGAGATCCTTAAGGAGAGAACCCTCTCGTGGCCTAGTAGGGCTAGCTATTTGGCTAAGCGTGGTTTGTGGTTACCCTGGCATTGCCTTCCTTTAGCCCAAGGTTCAATCCATGTGATAACATAGAGGCGACCATACTGGGGAACGAGCGAAGGTTTCATATTCCCTGGGAAATATCCTAAAAGTTTAGATCTAGATCTGATTGTTGATGGTGGACAACGAACAGACACAAGAAGGCTAAAATCATTCACCTAGTGACTCCAAATCAGTTTCGAGATCATATCCAAAGACTCCACTGGAAGATGAACCCGACCAACACAAACATGAAAGGACAATATGGAAAGATCAGGTATTCAAGTTGGAATTTCATCCAAGACATTATGCTCTTTGTCATCAATTATTTTTTCTCTTTTCCTGAGAATGTCAAAATGGTTTTACAAAGTATATTGTATTTGAGAAAATATCCTAGACCTGCATGTGATTCCTTCCCTTTAAAGATTGTGAAAACAAATTCTTCGTACGCCTTTGATCTTGATCCAGACCCTTATTCTAAACCCTATGATGGCCATCTTCAAACTGATGAGCCTAAAGAGACCAAGACTTATTCTACAGCTTTTGTATATACTCCTACACCTTGTAAAATTCTAGATAGATACAAACCACTCATCTTACCTCCTATACTCCATGCTTTCCCTAAAAATCATTACCTATACATGCCGATGTTTGATGGTGAATATGACAATATCACTGCTGAGAGACATGCAGAATTTTGAGACTTTCCTCGACCTTTTTGAAGTCTACGAAGAGGATGTCAGTATCAGGCTATTCGCTATTTCTTTGCAAGGAAAAGTTAAGAGTTGGTTCAAAAACCTGTCTGATGCGAGCATCTCAGATTTCCAGTAGTTTATCAAAGTTTTCCTTGACAAGTGGGTGGTCAAACAGAACCCTTTCTTGTTTCGAGAAGAGTATAACCAGTTGAAATGACTACCAGGGGAGACATTACAACAGTTTTCTGCTAGGTTTAACCAAGTCTATTTTTCGATGCCTGCTAATATAAGGCCTCCTCCTAGATCCGCTCTCTTGCACTACCCAGATGCCTTTGATCTGGAAATGGAGTTCCAGCTGAGAGAAAGGAACCTTGCAACACTTGAAGAGATGCAGAATAATGCAGTAGATGTAGAGGCTAATCTGTTGATCATAAGGGCAAAGCTAAAGGAAGAAGAGAGGGAGAACACTGTAGAGCACCTAACATATTCAGAGGTAAAGCTCGACATTTTGTTAAGTAAAATGGAAGAAATGATGCAAAGAATCACTCGAGAGATGAATTTTCTATTCAAGATCACCATGACCCACCTATCCCAGAAAAAAGAAAAGATTGCTAGCCGTAAAAAAAATCTTGCTAATCCTAGCTACCATAGAGTTGAAAATGGATTTGTAGATCAATCTGAGGAGAAACAATCTGATAATATAATGTGTATGATTGGTGACATTACTAATATTAATGATTTTCCAAAGTTTGATCAGTACGATAATTATTATGTTCTCCAAACAGAAGCTAATCTTGCAGAGCAATCAACAGTTGGTTTGTGGGAGGAGGAAGTTCAGTTTCAGCAACTCGAATATAGTAATCAGCCGAAGCATATTAGCTATGATAGTGATGAGGAAAGTGCAGAAAATTTGGAAGTAAGTGAAGGATCTTTGCCTCTTTGTTTTACTTCATTTCAGTTCATCAGAGGTAACTTTGATGTGATCATAAATCAACACTCATTGAGTTTTGATCTTGACAATCAAGAGGATAATCAATTTTTTTATCAGAGCTCCTTACCCTTGTGTTTCTCCTCATTTGCAAAAATAAGAGAAAACTATAAGCAAACAGAAAAGCGAGCGGTCAACAATATAAACAATAAATCTTCTCATGAATTGGTCAAGGAAATCATTTGCGACATAGACGCCTCCCTAGCTCTAGATTTGCAGCCATCGAGTTCCATTGAATTTCAAATTGCAGATGAAGGCTTGGAAGCTGAAACATATGATCAAATGATGCAAGATGACTCTATACCACTATGTTTTGAAGCATTTCAATTTTTAAAGAAAAATTTTCATAATATCTCTAAAGCAAAGGATGAGCAGCCTATAGAGTGTCATGCAATCTCATTAAAACTGATGGAAAATAGGTTGTAGTAATATTTGCAAGTTTTTCACGACCCAATATTTGATGTGTTGGATGATATATGTAGTAAAAGTCCTTCTCCATTAGCTAACTATGAGCTTGAAAAGAATGTTGATATAAACTTGATCCGACAACCGACTTCATTGTCTTATTTAGCAGGAGTTTCATTACAAAGCTTATACCAAGATTTGCAGTCATATCAAGAGAGTAATGAAGAAGATTTTTGATTTTTTGTTGATCATCAAGAAAAATTAATCATTCGTGAGTTTCAGGATCCTTTTTTCAATTTGCTGCAGTCATCAAAGAAAGAAAACATAGATGTTAGGAAAATTTTAAAATGAAAGTACGAAGACTACCTGGACCGGAGCAGTGACATATTAGATGGGCTAGAAATCAATATGTATTCCTATCAATATACTTTCGCAGCATTCTTGAGGTCAGCAGGTGGGCTCGTGATTTGCAATTTCATCAAGATTCAATCTGTTGAAAAAATTTCATGGGAGTTGCCTTTCAGTAGTTCCCTCTTCTTGTTCATAAACAAGCACTTGCGGAGAATTCAAACAGTAGCCATAATGCTTACTTGGTTGCATTGGTTGTTTCATTTCACTTGATCAGGTGATGAATGGAACAGTTAGAGTAGGTTTTATTGAATAAGCTCCATTTTGAGCATATTTTTTAGTTTGTCAGTTGTGTTTTAGTATTGAGTCAATTTTCAGTTGAGTAAAAGTTAGTTTGTGTCTTTGAGTCATCAGTATTCAATCATGTATTTCAGATTGATTTTTTTTTTCTTTGACTCCATGCCTAATGGATAAGGCTACTTGGTATATAGTGTTTTTGGCACCTCCAATGAGCTACCATCCCCAATACAGCCAATGTTAGAGTCAGTATTTGCATATTGCCATCAGTGATGAAAATTGCTCTTTTCATATTCATTTTAGCTGTCCCACACAAAAATATTTTATCATTCCACTAGGTCATGCAAAAAAATTAGTCACTGATGGTAGTCCTAGTCCAAAAACATCACCCTTCCCTAAAAGTGATTACTTGCTGGCATAGCTTCATATCTTGTTGACTATGCATCATCCATAAAGTTATTTTTATCATGCCATTTATATCAGTTATGAGGTTATTATGTCATCTTGAAATTCAGTCCTTCAAGGTCTCATTAGGTCTTTTAGGTTTTCTCAACATTTCATTAGGTCATTAGGGTTGCCAAGTTTCCATTCCCTTGTATAATACCAGCAAGGGTGATCAAATAACATCCCTTCACCATGTGAAGATGATTTGTAAAGAGAAATGCTTATTTCATTATGTAATTTTATGTCTTTCAAATGTAATAATTTCACCATCCCAAGTTGTTAACGCAGTGTTCCAAAGATGCCAGACCATCAAAAGATCAATTTGTCAAAGGAAATAGTCAAGTGAAAGGGTAAAGTTTCAAAGGGTTAAGTGCATGCCAAAAGGAGTTGTCTTTTCCTAATGGTGTCCAAATCATCATTTTCCAAAAGCACTAAACCCTAATTTCCTCACCCATTGAGCTAGGGTTGGCTATGGAACCAGAGACATCTGAGTATATGAGGAATAAGGGAGGTCATTTCAGCAAGTATGAGGACATTCCAACTCATAAACATCATGTCTCCATAATTTTTCAAGAATTCATTCCAAGGGACAAATCATTTGCCACACCTAGGGCCGATTTTTCTTCAAACTATGTTTTAGACAAAATAGGGATGAGCTATCTTTCCAATGACCTATCATGCACTCAATTTGGAGTTGAGGAAGACCTCCAAAAGTTTCCTACAAGAGAACACTTCATTTTTGCAACCTCATTCTACACTTTTTGACCAATATTGGGAGAATTGACTTTTCAGGGGATATAATTGATCATTTCCAGTTCTTGATAGGTCCCCTATGTAGCCAAGATAGAGACCTTTCCAACGAGCTATCATGGGCTCAATTTAGACACTGGGAAAGCCTCAAAAACTGGCCTGCAAAAAGGCATTGGGCATAGAGCAAGAGGCGCTACGCATAGAGGAGGGAGTGTTGCGCACACAGACAGAGCGTTGTGCATAGGGCCTGTTTGCCAGTGCATTTTTACACGGCACTGCACATACAACTCGAGCATTGTGCACATGTACAAGGCATTACGCATAGGGCTTGCAACCACCAAGACCACCCTATCAACCATCTAAATCGCTCTTTTGTTATCTAGAGCCTTTAAACAAGTAAGTACACTCCTTGAACTATCATCCCAACACTCTTTTCATGATTTTGAAGTTTTTTTGCAATTTAAATTTTCAAACCCTAGGTTGCCTTAAAAACCCTACCTGCTTGTCATATCCTTTATTCCCACATTCTGTTGAAAAAATCCCTACACCTATCCCCTATACCCTAATCCCCCAAAGAAAAATCCTTAAACCCCTATTTACTAAATAGTCCCTATTAAAAAAATCCCCTCCTTCTCACTCTCACATCATACATATCTCATCCTACATCACACAAACTCTTCTCCCTTTCCCCTTTCCCTATTCACCATAACTCCCACTTCCTGATTATCTTCTCTAGGGTTTCTAAAGCTTCAAACTCAAAAACATGGACAAAGAGGATGAATATTATGAATAGAAAGATAAAATCACTCAGGCTGCCTTGAAAGCAAAAGATGCCAAAATAAGGAAGCTTGAGACCAGTTTACAAAGGGCCAAATATATCATCTCCTTTTATGAGCAAGAGAACAAGAAGCTAGAGGTCAAGCAGGAATTGATGCAAACCAAGTACATCAAGGCAAAGAGGGAGGCTGAGAAGGCCAAGTTTCAGCTTGGTGAGGCTTATGGAGATTATGGAGAGCCGGATGATGAACAGGGACAGAGAAAAAGACCCGGAACAAGATTTGTAACATAAGAGTCAAGCAAATGAAGACAAGGCTAAAACAAGCACTCAAAGGAAAAAAGGAGGGTGATAGGCTTAGGTTGCTTGCTGAAGCTTCCTTGGCTGACCCAAACACTTGATGGTGGTGGTATCCCACAAATTTTGAGCAATTTTGAGTAATTTTTGAGAATTTTTGCATTTTTAAAGAATTACCGTTTTTGACATAGAAATTTTGGCGCGCAGCACCACTTGCACTGTGCTTTTACTAGGCGCATCCAATGAGGAAATGGTTAGATTTTTTAGATTCACAATGATGAGTACGTGCACCCTGTGAATTTTCTAAGTTTTTGGAGCAAAACTGGTCAACCAAAAGGTCAAAAAACACCCAAAGATGACCTTTCTACCCTCTTTTTGAGCCACAGAAGCAGTCTCAGGCAAATCTGTTTTTGAGGGGTCAACTGAAGTCCAAATAAAAAAATTCAAGATGTTCTAGAAATTAGACTTGAGGAGATTTCCAACAAGCTATTTTGGGCCCAATTTGGACACCAGGAAGGCCTCCAAAATGGCCCTGCAAAAATAGTTGCGCATATGACAATTTTCTGCTAAATTTGCACTTTACTGTGCCATGACAGTAATTTTTGGGTTTTCTCTCATGGATGATGTTTTTACTGATGTAAATGGTGACTAGGCATGTAAATATAATGAATATTAGTTACCGGAGGGTAGATTCGTTGGATCAAAAGTTCTCTTGAAGTCAAATGAATCAGTTTCCTCCCTTTTAGAGGCAAGTTGTTAGGGTTGCCTAGATTCCTGTTTCTTGTTCAGCTTTTGATGGATTAATTCCTCATCTTAGGGATTCGACCCCTAAGGATGGGAGGAGGTTGAATTGAGGTCTATATATTCTTTTTATTTCTCATTTTAAAGGGTTGGACTCAGCTAGATTCTTATGCTTTGAGTAGACATCATTTTGTATCAGTTACAACAGGAGATTAATGAAAAACTGTAGCTATTTCTTTAGAATCCATGTGGTATAATGCTCAGTTCAGTTTTTCTTATGTTTTCATGTGTTAAAATGTATTGTTTATTCCATTTCATCATTTCATGCTCTTTATGTGAATGTATACAAGTCCGAAAGGCAGAATCCATAACTTCTATGCTCTGTTTTGGATAGACATTTCACAATCTATGTTTTATTCAGTTTAGGAAGAATCCATGTTTACTTGCATGCTCTTTCTAACTCCTCACCTGTCTTTGAATCACCTCACCCATCAAACCCTAAAGTGTTGAGCCTTTTCCTACCTTGCCCCATCAAAACCCTACAATTTTGGCCTAATTTCTTCGCCCTAAGTGTTTGGCTCCTCCTGATCCAGCAAAAGCCCTTCAAAATGAAATTAAACCTTGTGCTACTATACCTAGCCTAATATCATTTTCTTGATCCAGTCATCTTGGATGAGATCCTTACAAAGAGAGCCCTCTCATGGCCTAGTAGCGCTAGCTACATGGCTAAGCATGGTTTGTGGTTACCCTGCATTGCCTTCCTTCAGCATGAGGTTCAATCCAGGTGATAACATAGTGGCGACCATACTGGGGAACGAGTGAACGGTTTCGTATTCCCTGGAAAATATCATCAAAGTTCAGACAAAGGAAGGCTGAAATCATTCACCTGGTGACTCCAAATCAATTTCGAGATCATATCCAAAGACTCCACTGGAGGATGAACCCGACCAACACAGACATGAAAGGACAATATCGAAAGATCATGTATTCAAGTTGGAATTTCATCCAAGACATTATATTCTTTGTCATCAATTATTTTTTCTCTTTTCCCGAGAATGTCAAAAGGGTTTTACAAAGTATATTGTATTTGAGAAAATTTCCTAGACCTGATGTGCTTCCTTCCCTCTAAAGATTGTGAAAACAAATTCTTCATACGCCTTTGATCTTCATCAAGACCCTTATTCTGAATCTTATGATGACCATCTTCAAACCGATGAGCCTAAAGAGACCAAGACTGATTCTACAGCTTCTGTATATACTCCTACACCTTGTAAAATTCCATATCGATACAAACCACTCATCTTACCTCCTAAGACCCTTATTTTGAATCTTATGATGACCATCTTCAAACTGATGAGCCTAAAGAGACCAAGATTGATTCTACAACTTCTGTATATACTCCTACACCTTGTAAAATTCCAGATCGATACAAACCACTCATCTTACCTCCTATACTCCATGCTTTCCCTAAAAATCATTACCTATACCTGTCGAGGTTTGATGGTGAATATGACAATATCACTGCTAAGAGACATATGCAGAATTTTGAGACTTTCCTCAACCTTTTTGAAGTCAATGAAGAGGATGTCAGTATCAGGCTATTCGCTCTTTCTTTGCAAGGAAAATTCAAGAGTTGGTTCAAAAACCTGCCTGATGCGAGCATCTCAGATTTCCAGTAGTTCGTCAAAGTTTTCCTCGACAAGTGGGTGGTCAAACAAAACCATTTCTTGATTCTAGAAGAGTATAACCAGCTAAAAAGACTGCCAGGGGAGACAGTACAACAGTTTTATGCTAGGTTTAACCAAGTCTATTTTTTGATGCCTGCTAATATAAGGCCTCCTCTTGGCTTTGCTCTCTTGCACTACCCAGATGCCTTTGATCCGGAAATGGAGTTTCAGCTGTGGGAAAGGAACCTTGCAACACTTGAAGAGATGCAGAACAATGTAATAGATGTAGAGGCTAATCTATTGATTAGAAGGGAAAATTCGAAGGAAGAAGAGGGGGAGAACATTGTAGAGCACCTAACATCTTCAGAGGTAAAGCTCGACATTTTGGTAAGTAAAATGGAAGAAATGATGCAAATAATCACCTCGAGAAATGAATTTTCTATTCAAGATCACCATGACCCACCTATCCCAAATAAGGAAAAGATTGCTAACCCTAAAAAGTTTCTTGCTAATCCTAGCTACCATAGATTTGAAAATGGATTTGTAGATCAATCCGAGGAGAAACAATCTAATAATATAATGTGTATGACTGGTGACATTACTTATATTGATGATTTGACAAAGTTTGATCAGTACGACAATTATTATGTTCTTCAAACAGAAGCTAATCTTGCAGAGCAATCACCAATTGGTTTGTGGGAGGAGGAAGTTCAGTTTCAGCAACTCGAATATAGTAATCAGCCAAAGGATATCAGCTATGACATTGATGAGGAAAGTGCAGAAAAATTGGAAGTAAGTGAAGGATCTTTGTCTTTTTGTTTTACTTCATTTCAGTTCATCAGAGGTAACTTTGATGTGATCAGAAATCAACACTCATTGAGTTTTGATCTTGACAATCAAGAGGATAATCAAATTTTTTATCAAAGCTCCTTACCCTTGTGTTTCTCCTCATTTGCAAAAATAAGAGAAAACTATAAGCAAGCAGCTAAGCGAGTGGTCAACACTATAAATGATAAAGCTTCTCATGAATTGGTCGAGGAAATCATTTAAGACATAGAAGCCTCCCTAGCTCTATATTTGCAACTACCGAGTTCCATTGAATTTCAAATCGCAGATGAAGGCTTGGAAGCTGAAACATATGATCAAATGATGCAAGATGACTCTGTACCACTATGTTTTGAAACATTTCAATTTTTAAAGAAAAATTTTCATAATATCTCTAAAGCAAAGGATGAGCAGCCTATAGAGTGTCATGCAATCTCATTAAAACTGATGGAAAATAGGTTGTAGTAATATTTGCAAGTTTTTCACGACCCAATATTTGATGTGTTGGATGATATATGTAGTAAAAGTCCTTCTCCATTAGCTAACTATGAGCTTGAAAAGAATGTTGATATAAACTTGATCCGACAACCGACTTCATTGTCTTATTCAGCAGGAGTTTCATTACAAAGCTCATACCAAGATTTGCAGTCATATCAAGAGAGTAATGAAGAAGATTTTTGTTTTTTTGTTGATCATCAAGAAAAATTAATCATTCGTGAGTTTCAGGATCCTTTTTTCAATTTGCTGCAGTCATCAAAGAAAGAAAACATAGATGTTAGGAAAATTTTAAAATGAAAGTACGAAGACTACCTGGACCGGAGCAGTAACATATTAGATGGGCTAGAAATCAATATGTATTCCTATCAATATACTTTTGCAGCATTCTTGAGGTCAGCAGGTGGGCTCGTGATTTGCAATTTCATCAAGATTCAATCTGTTGAAAAAATTTCATGGGAGTTGCCTTTCAGTAGTTCCCTCTTCTTGTTCATAAACAAGCACTTGCGGAGAATTCAAACAGTAGCCATAATGCTTACTTGGTTGCATTGGTTGTTTCATTTCACTTGAGGTGATGAATGGAACAGTCATAGTGGGTTTTATTCAATAAGCTCCATTTTTAGCATCTTTTTCAGTTTGTCAGTTTTGTTTTAGTATTGAGTCAATTTTCACTTGAGTAAAAGTCAGTTTGTGTCTTTGAGTCATCAGTGTTCATTCATGTATTTCAGATTGAGGTTTTTTTTTTTTTTACTCCATGCCCAATGGATAAGGCTACTTGGTATACAGTGTTCTTGGCACCTCCAAGGAGCTACCATCCCCAATGGAGCCAATGTTAGAGTCAGTATTTGCATACTACCATCAGTGATCAAAATTGCTCTTTTCATATTCATTTTAGTTGTCCCACAGAGAAATCTTTTATCATTCCACTAGGTCATGCAAAAAAATTTGTCACTAATGGTAGTCCTAGTCCAAAAACATCACTCTTCCATAAATGTGATTACTTGTTGGCATAGTTTCATATCTTTTTTACTGTGCATCATCCATAAAGTTATTTTTATCATGCCATTTGTATCAGTCATGAGGTTATTATGTCATCTTGAAATTCAGTCCTTCAAGGTCTCATTAGTTCTTTTAGGTTTTTTCAAGGTTTCATTAGGTCATTAGGTTTGCCAAGGTTCCATTCCATTGTATAAGACCAGCAAGTAAAGGGTGATAAAATAACATCCCTTCACCATGTGAAGATGATTTGGAAAGAGAAATGCTTATTTCGTTATGTAATTTTATGTCTTTCAAATGTAATAATTTCACCATCCCAAGTTGTTAACGCAGTGTTCCAAAGATGCTAGACCATCAAAAGATCAATTTTTCAAAGGAAATATTCAAGTGAAAAGGTAAAGTTTCAAAGGGTTAAGTGCATGCCAAAGGGAGTTGTCTTTTCCCAACGATGTCCAAATCATCATTTTCCACAATCACTAAACTCTAATTTCCTCGCCCATTGAGATAGGGTTGGCTATGGAATCAAAGACATCTAAGTATATGAGGCATAAGGGAGGTCATTTCAGCAAGTATGAGGACATTCCAACTCATAAACATCATGTCTCTATCATTTTTCAAGAAGTCATTCCAAGGGACAAATCATTTGCCACACATAGGGCCGGTTTTCCTCAAACTATGTTTTAGAAGAAACAGGGATAAATTTGGCAAACTTTAGAGAGGTTTTTGTCCATAATATTCCAAGGATGAAAAGTGTCCTTCACTTTTTACACAGGTGTCATGGTTTTAGAGAAAAGTCAAAACCGTTGCTACAAGAGAGTTGTTGCACTTCTAGAGTGACTTTGGAAAAATCATGTTTTCTTCTATCTGGAGTCTCCAAATGACTTTTGTGATAACTCAAATGATACCTAGACTAACATATCTTTCCAATGAGCTATCATGCACTCAATTTGGAGTTGCGTAAGACCTCAAAAAGTTTCCCGCAAGAGAACACTTCATTTTTGCACCCTCATTCTGCACTTTTTGACCACTCTTCGGAGAATTGACATTTCAGGGGCTATAATTGATCATTTTCAGTTCTTGATAGGTCCATTGTGTAGCCAAGAGAGATAAATTTCCAACTAGCAATCATGGACTCAATTTGGACATCGGTAAAGCCTCCAAAAGTGGCCTGCAAAAAGGCGTTGCACATAGAGCGGGAGGCGTTGCGCATAGAGGAGGGAATGTTGCACATACAGACAGAGCGTTGTGCATAAGACCTGTTTGTCAGTGCACTTTTTCACAACACTTCGCATACAACCAGAGCGTTGTGCACCTGTACAAGGCGTTGCACATAGGGCCAGCAAACACCAAGACCACACTATCAACCATATAAATCTCTCTTTTGTTATCTAGAACCTCTAAAAAAGTAAGTATACTCCCTGAACTATCATCCCGGCACTCATTTCATGATTTTGAAGTTTGTTT
This sequence comes from Pinus tabuliformis, assembly GCA_031772625.1. NCBI lineage: Eukaryota > Viridiplantae > Streptophyta > Pinopsida > Pinales > Pinaceae > Pinus > Pinus tabuliformis. The sequence continues at coordinate 1,720,053,618 of CM062818.1, read as the reverse complement.
GCTATTTAAATTTTGAAATCCTAGGTTGCCTAAAAAACCCTCCCTGCTAGTCATATCCTTTATTCCCACATTCTGTTGACAAAATCCCTACACCTATCCCCTATACCCTAATCCCCAAAACAAAATCCCTACACCTATCCCCTATACCCTAATCCCCCAAAACAAAATCCTTAAACCCCTATTTACTAAATAGTCCCTATTAAAAAATACCCCCTCCTTCTCACTCTCACATCATACATATCTCATCCTACATCACACAAACTCCTCTCCCCTTCCCCTATCCCTATTCACCATAACTCCCACTTCCTGATTACCTTCTCTAGGGTTTCTAAAGCTTCAAACTCAAAAACATGGATAAAGAGGATAAAGATTATGAGGAGAAAGATAAAATCACTTAGGCTGCCTTGAAAGCAAAGGATGCCAAAATCAAGAAGCTTGAGACCAGTTTACAAAGGGCCAAATATATCATCTCATTTTATGAGCAAGAGAAAAAGCAACTAGAGGTCAAGCAGGAATTGATGTAAACCAAGTACATCAAGGCAATGAGGGAGGCTGAGAAGGCCAAGTTTCAGCTTGATGAGGCCTATGGAGATTATGGAGAGCCAGATGATGAATAGGGACAGAGAAAAAGACCTGGAACAAGATTTGTAACATAAGAGTCAAGCAAATGAAGACAAGGCTAAAACAAGCACTCAAAGGCAAAAAGGAGGGTGATAAGCTTAGGTTGATTGTTGAAGCTTCCTTGGATGACCCAGACACTTGATGGTGGTGGTATCCCATAGATTTTGAGAATTTTTGCATCTTTGAAGAATTTAGCAGCTTTTCCTAGGGGAATCCAATGAGGAAATGGTGAGCATTTGTGGATTCACAATGATGAGTAAATGCACCCTGTGCATTTTCTAATCTTTTGGAGAAAAAATGGTCAACCAAAAGGTCAAAAAACACCCAAAATGACCTTTCTGCCCTCTTTTTGGGCCACAGAATTAGTCTCAGGAGAATCCTTTTTTGAGGGGTCCAATGAACTCCAAATGAAAAAATTCAAGATGTTCTTGAAAGTAGACTTGAAGATATTTCCAACAAGCTATTTGTGGCCCAATTTGGACACGGGAAGGCCTCCAAAATGGCCCTGCAAAAACTATTGCGCATAGAGCTTGGGCACTGTGCATAGGACAATTTTATGCTAAATTTGCACTTTACTGTGCCATGACTGTAATTTTTGGGTTTTCTCTCATGGATGATGTTTTTACTGATGTAAATGGTGACTAGGCATGTAAATAGTATGAATATTAGTTATGGGAGGGTAGATTCGTTGGATCAAAAGTTCTCTTGAAGTCAAATGAATCGGTTTCCTCCCTTTTAGAGGCAAGTTGTTAGGGTTGCGTAGAATCCAGTTTCTTGTTCAGCTTTTGATGGATTATTTCCTCATCTTAGGGATTTGGCCCCTAAGGATGGGAGTGTTGGGTTGTGTTATATTCTTTCCACGACTAGCCCACGTAGTTAACCGGAGGGTTAGAGGGGGGGCGAAGCCCCCGCTTTGTTGTGCCGATTACGTAGCAGGGGGGTCACAAGGGGTTTGAGGGGTGCAGGTAACCCCACTCTATGGGGTCCGGGGCAGTGCCCTGGAAAATTTTGGTTTTGGAACCTATGTTAGGACCCACCTATGGTTTTTTGCATGATTTTCGCACATGTTTTTGGACGCGATAGTTTTCGGTCCATGGTATTGGATGCGATGGTTTTCGATCCATGGTATTGGATGCTTCAGCATGTATAAATATGTTTATAACATTGAAAGGAACATAATGAAAAATCAAGCTGGTAGTCCCGATTTTGGGATCCAGGGGAAAATCTCTGTGTATATGTGTTATGCTCTCGCATTGTTTATTTTATGTGTTTTAGAATTCGTATGAAGGTAATTCTTATACGGGGTTAAAACCTACATTTGGTATTAGAGCTGTTTTGGCTTCAATGGGACGCCTTTGTTGCTGAGGGGTTTCGCTTGAGCCTGTGGTAGACCCTGTTCAGTGGGAGATCTGCGAGATCGATTTTGGTGGTGAAAGAAGATGGCGAGCAGTGGAAAGATAGAGATCGAGAAATTTAATGGTAAGAGTTTTGAGTTGTGGAAACTCAAGATGGAGGATCTATTGGTGGATAAAGATCAGTGGATAGCGGTAGATCCGGGTACTAAACCAACGGGAGTTTCTGATGAAGAATGGAAGAAGTTGGATTGGAAGGCAAAGAGCACAATACGATTGTGTGTCTCAGATTGAGTATTGCTGAATGTATCAGGGGAAGCTACGGCGAAGGCTTTGTCGGACAAGTTAGGGACAGAAAGATGGAGACTCGGTGACAGAGCATCTAAACGCATTTAATACTATGGTAAGTCAGTTAGCATCTGTTGATATTAAAATTTCAGATGAAGATAAGTGCCAGAATGGTGATGCCTTGTCTGTACGAGGACAATCCCAGAACAAAAACAAAAATAAGTCATCGAGTGGGAGATCTAAATCTAGAGGAAGATCTAAATCCCCAGGAAAATCTGTAAAGATGGTGTGCTGGAAATTCAGAAAGGAAGGGCACTACAAAAGGGACTGTAAATCTAAAGCTCCTAATAAAGGAAAGGGATCTAATGATGCTCCTTCTGCAGAGGCGAAAACCACCTCAGATGAAGGTGGGGATGTGTACTTGGCTTCTTCAAGTACACATGTATATCATGAGGCATGGTTGATTGACTCAGGTGCATCCTTTCACTTCACTCCCCATAGAGAGTGGTTCTACGAGTATGAGAAATACAATGGTGGTGATTGCTTCTTAGGGTATGATAGGAAGGCTAGAATCGTTGGTCGCGGAAAAGTAAAGTTGAAGTTGCAAGGTGGAATTGGTTAGAACACTTCCGAGAGTTATGCATATTCCTGCATTGGCTAGAAATCTGATTTCTGTAAGCAAGTTGGATGATACAGGTGTAAAAACAGTGTTCGAGAAGGATACATGTAAGATGGTTCGGGGAGCACTGGTATTGATGCAGGGAGTTCGGATTGGAACTCTGTACAAGCTGCAAAATAGCATGGTTGTTGATGGGTGCAACAGTTCTGTGCTTACTGAAATTGGAGCAGAAAATCTAGTGGTCTCTAGAGAGAAGACCATGTTGTGGCATCAAAGGCTGGGACATATTGGAGAGAAGGGCCTTCGAATACTTCATGGTAAAGGTATGGTAGAAGGTATGAGTGATAGCTCTCTGGATTTTGTTTTCTGTGAAAATTGTGTATATGGGAAGCAGAATCGGGTGAGTTTCCCCTTTGGTGGTAAGAGGGTGAAACATATATTAGAGCTTGTGCATAGTGATGTATTTGGACCTGTGAAGGTTCCATCACTGGGTAAGTCTGTGTACTGTGTATCATTTATAGATGACTTCTCAAGGAATACATGGATATATTTCCTTAAGAAGAAGTCTGAATTCTTTGACACATTTAAAGAATTCAAGGCTCTAGTGGAAAACCAGACAGAGAAGAAGATAAAGGTTTTGAGGACAGATAATGTGGAGCATTTTGAAATAAGGAATTTGAAGAATTCTGTAAGAAGTGTGGTATAGCACGACAGAAGACTACTCCATATACACCTCATTAAAATGAATTTGCAAAAAAAATGAACAAGACATTGATGGAAAGGGAAAGAAGCATGCTCAGTGGTGTCGGGTTAGGACAAGAATTCTGGGCAGAGGCGATGGAGACAGCATGTTACCTGGTCAATAGATCACCTCCATCAGCGTTGGAGGATAAATCTCCACAAGAGGTATGGACTGGTAAGAAACCCTCTCTTTCACATCTGAGGGTATTTGGATGTGATGCATATGTACATGTTCCAAAGGAGAAATGAGCCAAGTTGGATAGTAAATCTGAAAAGTGCATCTTTATTGGGTATAAGGATGGTTTAAAGGGTTATAAGCTTTGGAACCCAGTAACAAGGAAGGTTGTGTACAGCCGAGATGTGGTGTTCAGAGAGGTGAAAGATGTTATTAAACATGAAGTCCAACCAAAGGAACCTGAGAAGATAGATTTTGAGCTAAAGGAGGAAGAATCGGACTCTACAGCAGAGGAGAAATCAGAAGATGAAGAGCCACAAACTCTGGGTGTGAGAAGATCAGTTTGAGAAACAAGGCAACTAGAAAGGTATAGTCCATTTCCTTTCTATTCAAATTTTTTGTTTATCAATTACTGATGATGATCCTAGAACAGTGAAGGAAGCAGTAGATTTAGAGGATGGAAAACTCTGGAAAGAGGCCATGGTTGATGAAATGGCATCTTTGTACAAAAATGAGGCTTAGGATCTGGTGGAGTTGCCAGCTAGAAGGAAACCCATTGGCAGCAAATGGGTGTTCAAGATGAAGACAAATGCAGAAGGGAAGATGGAGAAATATAAAGCTCGGTTGGTAGCAAAAGGTTATTCCCAGGTGTCGGGAATTGATTATGGTGATATTTTTTCTCCTGTTGCCAAGGTAACTTCTATTAGATTACTTTTATCTGTTGCCGCTGCTTTTGATTTTGAGGTAGAACAGATGAATGTGAAGACAACATTTCTTCACGGGGATCTGGAAGAGGAAATGTACATGAAGCAACCTGAAGGCTTTGCGGTGAAGGGTAAGAAAGAACTGGTATGCAAGTTAAAGAAATCTTTGTATGGGTTAAAACAGTCACCAAGGATGTGGTATCAGAAATTTGATACATTTATACGGGGACTTAGCTTCACCAAAAGCAAAGCAGATCATTGTGTGTATTTTAAAATAATTGGTGACCGTGTTATTTATTTGGTATTGTATGTGGATGATATGTTGCTGGTTGGAAATGACAAAGAAATTATCCAGGATTTGAAGACCCAATTGTCCTCCAAATTCGACATGAAAGATCTTGGTGCTGCAAACTATATTTTGGGCATGGAAATTAAAAGATATCGGGCAAAGAGGAAGCTCTGGTTAAACTAGAGGAAGTATGTCGAGAAAATATTGCAAAGATTTAATATGCATGATAGTAAACAGGTGAAGGTTCCTATTCCTGTAGGTGTAAAGTTATATGCTGAATAGTGTCCCAAGACACAAGAAGAGGAAGAGGACATGTCCCGTTTTCCATATGCAAGTGCAGTCGGTAGCCTGATGTATGTAATGGTCTGTACTAGACCAGACATTGCACATGCAGTGGGAGTATTGAGCAGGTTTATGTTAAAACCAGGAAAGGAGCATTGGACAACAATGAAGCGGGTTTTTAAGTATTTGCGTGGCACTAGTGATTATGGTTTGTGCTACCAAGGAAGACCAGGATTGGACAAAGTGTTGGATATTCATGGCTTTGTTGATGCAGACTGGGCTGGAGATCTGGATCAGAGAAGATCTACAAGTGGGTATATGTTTAACCTATTTGGAGGTGCAGTCAGTTGGATGAGTAAGAAACAATCTATTGTGGCACTATCAACTACAGAGGCAGAATACATGGCAGCCACTCATGGAAGCAAGGAAGCAGTTTAGTTGCAGAGATTGTGTTCAAGTATGGGGTTAGTACAGGGAGCTATAAGGATAGACCGTGACAGCCAAAGTGCAATTTTCTTGGAAAAGAACCCTGCATATCATTCAAAGACAAAGCACATTGATGTTCAGTGTCACTTTGTGAGGGATATGATAGAAGACAAAAAGGTGTTGTTGGTAAAGGTGGACACTTTGAAGAATATTGCAGATGCATTGACAAAATTTGTGAGCTCTGAGAATTTTTCTTGGTGTAGAGAAACAATGGGAGTTGCAGGGCTGGATAAATGACTAAGCTCTCTTGTGGCCCCCTGTGGAAGGAAAACAACAAGTGGTAGAATGTTGGGTTTTGTTATATTCTTTCCACGACTAGCCCATGTAGTTAACCGAAGGGTTAGAGGGGGGGTGGAGACCCCGCTTCATTGCACCGATTGCGTAGAGGGGGGGTCACAGGGGGCTTGAGGGGTGCAGGTAACCCCACTCTATGGGGTCCGGGGTAGCACCCCGGAAAATTTTGGTTTTGTAACCTATGTTAGGACCCACCTATGGTTTTGTGCATGATTTTCACACATGTTTTTGGACGCGATGGTTTTCGGTCCATGGTATTGGATGCTTCAGCATGTATAAATATGTATTATAACATTGAAAGGGACCTAATGAAAAATCAAGCTGGTAGTCCCGGTTTTGGGATCCAGGGGAAAATCTCTGTATATATGTGTTTTATGTGTTATGCTCTCGCATTGTTTATTTTATGTGTTTTAGAATTCGTATGCAGGTAATTTTTGTACGGGGTTAAAACCTACAGGGAGGAGGACGAATTGAGGTCTATATCTTCTTTCTCTTTCTCATTGTAAAGGGTTGGACTCACCTCGATGCTTATGCTTTGAGTAGACATTATTTTGTATCAGTTACAACAGGAGATTAATGAAAAATTGCAGCTATTTCTTTGGGATCCATGTGATATGATGCTCGGTTCAGTTTTTCTTATGTTTTCATGTGTTAAAATGTATTGTTTATTCCATTTCATCATTTCATGCTCTTTATGTGAATGTATACAAGTCTGAAAAGGCAGAATCCATAACTTCTATGCTCTGTTTTGGGTAGACATTTCACAGTCTATGTTTTCTTCAGTTTAGGAGGAATCCATGTTTACTTGCATGCTCTTTCTAGCTCCTCACCTGTGTTTGAATCACCTCACCCATCAAACCCTAAAGTGTTGAGCCTTTTGCCTACCTTTCCCCATCGAAACCCTGCAATTTTGACCTAATTTCCTTGCCCTAACTGTTTGGCTCCTCCTGATCCAGTAAAAACCCTTCAAAATCAAATCAAACCTTGTGCTACTATATCTAGCCTAATATCATTTTCTTGATCCAATCATCTTGGTTGAGATCCTTAAGGAGAGAACCCTCTCCTGGCCTAGTAAGGCTAGCTACTTGGCTATGCGTGGTTTGTGGTTATTCTAGCATTGCCTTCCTTCAGCCTGAGGTTCAATCCAGGTGATAACATAGTGGCAACCATACTGGGGAACGAGCGAAAGGTTTCGTATTCCCTAGTAAATATCCTCAAAGTTTAGATCTAGATCTGATTGTTGATGGTGGACAAAGATCATACAAAGGAAAGCTAAAATCATCCACTTGGTGACTCCAAATTAGTTTTGAGATCATATCCAAAGACTCAACTGGAGGATGAACCCGAACAACACAAGCATGAAAGGATAGTATGGAAAGATCAGGTATTCAAGTTGGAATTTCATCCAAGACATTATGTTCTTTGTCATCAATTATTTTTTCTCTTTTCCCGAGAATGTCAAAAAGGTTTTACAAAGTATATTGTATTTGAGAAAATATCCTAGACCTGCATGTGATTCCTTCCCTTTAAAGATTGTGAAAACAAATTCTTCGTACGCCTTTGATCTTGATCCAGACCCTTATTCTAAACCTTATGATGACAATCTTCAAACCGATGAGCCTAAAGAGACCAAGACTGATTCTACAGCTTCTGTATATACTCCTACACCTTGTAAAATTCCAGATCGATACAAACCACTCATCTTACCTCCTATACTCCACGCTTTTCCTGAAAATCATTACCTATACATGTCGAGGTTTGATGGTGAATATGAAAATATCACTGCTGAGAGACATATGCAGAATTTTGAGACTTTCCTCGACCTTTTTGAAGTCTACGAAGAGGATGTCAGTATCAGGATATTCGCTATTTCTTTGCAAGGAAAAGTCAAGAGTTGGTTCAAAAACCTGTCTGATGCGAGCATCTCAGATTTCTAGCAGTTCGTCAAAGTTTTCCTTGACAAGTGGGTGGTAAAAAAAACCCTTTATTGATTCAAGAAGAGTATAACCAGTTGAAATGACTGCCAGGGGAGGCATTACAACAGTTTTCTGCCAGGTTTAACCAAGTCTATTTTCCGATGCCTGCTAATATAAGGCCTCCTCCTGGATCCGCTCTCTTGCACTACCTGGATGCCTTTGATCCAGAAATGGAGTTCCAATTGAGGGAAAGGAACCTTGCAACACTTGAAGAGATGCAAAATAGTGCAGTAGATGTAGAGGCTAATCTGCTGATCATAAGGGCGAAGCTGAAGGAAGAAGAGAGGGAGAACATTGTAGAGCACCTAACATCTTCAGAGGTAAAGCTCGACATTTTGGTAAGTAAAATGGAAGAAATGATGCAAATAATCACTCGAGAGATCAATTTTCTATTCAAGATCACCATGACCCACCTGTCCCAGAAAAAAGAAAAGATTGCTAGCCCTAAAAAATTCTTGCTAATCCTAGCTACCATAGATTTGAAAATGGATTTGTAGATCAATCCGAGGAGAAACAATCTAATAATATAATGTGAATGATTGGTGACATTACTTATATTGATGATTTGACAAAGTTTGATCAGTACGACAATTATTATGTTCTCCAAACAGAAGCTAATCTTTCAGAGCAATCAATAGTTTGTTTGTGGGAGAAGGAAGTTATGTTTCAGCATCTCAAATATAGTAATCAGCCGAAGCATATCAGCTATGACAGTGATGAGGAAAGTGCAGAAAATTTGGAAGTAAGTGAAGGATATTTGCCTCTTTGTTTTACTTCATTTCAGTTCATCAGAGGTAACTTTGATGTGATCAGAAATCAACACTCATTGAGTTTTGATCTTGACAATCAAGAGGATAATCAAATTTTTTATCAGAGCTCCTTACCCTTGTGTTTCTCCTCATTTGCAAAAATAAGAGAAAACTATAAGCAAACAGATAAGTGAGCGGTCAACAATATAAATGATAAACCTTCTCATGAATTGGTCGAGGAAATCATTTGCGACATAGAAGCCTCCCTAGCTCTAGATTTGCAGCCACCGAGTTCCATTGAATTTCAAATTGCAGATGAAGGCTTGGAAGCTGAAACATATGATCAAATGATGCAAGATGACTCTGTACCACTATGTTTTGAAACATTTCAATTTTTAAAGAAAAATTTTCATAATATCTCTAAAGCAAAGGATGAGCAACCTGTAGAGTGTCATGCAGTCTCATTAAAACTGATCGAAAATAGGTTGCAGTAATCTTTGCAAGCTTTTCATGACCCAATAGTTGATGTGTTGGATGATATATGTAGTAAAAGTCCTTCTCCATTAGCTAACTATGAGCCTGAAAATAATGTTGATATAAACTTGATCCAATAGCCGACTTCATTGTCTTGTTCAACAAGAGTTTCATTACAAAGCTCATACCAAGATTTGCAGTCATATCAGGAGAGTAATGAAGAATATTTTTGTTTTGTTGTTGATCATCAAGAAAAATTAGTCATTTGTGAGTTTCAGGATCCTTTTGTCAATTTGCTGCAATCATCAAAGAAAGAAAACATAGATGTTAGGAAAATTTAAAACGAAAGTACGAATACTACCTGGAGCGGAGAAGTAACGTACTAGATGGGCTGGAAATCAATATGTATTCCTATGAAGATACTTTCGCGGCATTCTTGAGGTCAGCAGGTGGGCTCGTGCTTTGTAATTTCATCAAGATTCAATCTGTTGAAAAATGTTCATGGGAGTTTCCTTTCAGTAGTTCTCTCTTCTTACTCATAAACAAGCACTTGCAGAGAATTCAAACAGTATCCATAATGCTTACTTGGTTGCATTGGTTGTTTCAATTCACTTGATCAGGTGGTGAATGGAACAGATAGAGTAGGTTTTATTGAATAAGCTCCATTTTGTGCATCTTTTTCAGTTTGTCAGTTGTGTTTTAGTATTGAGTCAATTTTTAGTTGAGTAAAATATAGGTCCTTATTGAGTAAGGCTGCCGGGACTTACTCCAAGGCTTAGTAGTAGTTGGACTAATAAAGGGCAAGTAGGTGGTATAGCTTACAGAGAGGAAACAACAACTAAAGGTATTTCTTTAGTCCCATGCCTAAAGCTGTAGTCCACGGCAAGAAGAAGCCTTAAGATACATTGAATCCTGGCATCAACAAGTACCAGCATTTAGTAGTATGAAGTAGTACCGGTCGGCGAAGTGGGAAAGGGTGGTGCTAGGATCACCTCAAATGGACAAGTGGAAAAGTGAAACCCTTCCCCTCGTACCTCGGGAAAGTCACCTCTGGGTCGTAGATATGCAAACTGACTTACTTAACGCAGTAGTACTTAACGCAGCAGCAGAGTTACCAATGGCAAAGTAGTAGTTTCCAATGGCCCAACCTGTTAGGTCCCACCCCAACACAACAGACCTATAGCAACATGCCGAACCTGTGAGATAAGCCCGCAACAAACAACACTGGGGGGTACCACTTCCCCTATCACACCCACCAGGATTAGTAGATATGCTAGTATCATACCTTTACCCCTTTCAACCTCGGCAAAGCAATCGACAGCTAAACTTTATATGCTAGTAACACATATGACTGGCAGCTGCTGGGGCTGTATTACAAGGAACCTCTGACAATGTGGTGGATGATGAGACACTGGCTATTAGCTTACCAGCAAGAAGCAATTACCCTCCTGGGTTACTATCGGACTTATGGGCAGCTTGACTATTGTCGACCACTGGGAATGGAATGTGGACTTGCAATGCTCGGCTCTATTGTGGTTTAAACCACTCACTATTTGGAACTTATCCAACACTTAGTTTTTGTTGCCTGGGCCAAACCAGAGGCTATAATATTTAGTTCAGAAGGAATACTAGCCTATTGGATGTGAAATATGTCCCAACCAAACACGGTTACTCATAGGGGAATGGGTGCTATCACCAAAATATGGGGACAAGTTCGACGTAGATATGTGCGGGCATATATGGATAACCTGAGTAGATATGCAATAATATAAGCTCTTCCTCTAGCCAAAGGTTAGAGCACAGGCCATCCATGCTCAACCTATAAGCCAAGGGGGAAACTATATGAAAGGTAAAGGGTATAGTTTATTAGCCATAATCTCATTTTTATATCCCCGATGAGGATTCATATTTCCCCGAAATATGAGGTTTGGCAAAAGGATGCGTAAGCAGGCTTGACCAAAGGGAAAGGCCCGGAGGGACTCGACCGAGGTACCAAGGGAGAGGAAAACCACCAAATGAGCGAAGGTTTTCAATATGGCTCACCCGAACCAACACATATGGAAACGGGTTGTCTATTTAGGGAGGTGCATAGTATCACCTATTAAACAACAAGGACGTATATATGCGATATCATCGGAATATCCGACATTTTGGGGAATTTATATGTTCCCAAAATATTAGATTCATCTGGTTTTATACATGTTTTTTATGCATCATATATAGCGGGAATGGTTATAGAAAACTACTACAGCTTATTCACTACTAGGAGTGGCATAAAGGCAGTGATAGAGTCGTAGAGAGCTTAGACCGAGTAGTCTAAGAGTTTAGATATTAGGAAACTACTAACTAATGGATGCACTAAAGAGCTACTATAGTATGGCAATAGGAGTTATAGAGAGAGAATCAGAACGGCAAGAGATGAAACTTACGGACTGGACCTACGGCAAGAGAAAGGTTGAAATAAAGCTATTGGATTTCAGAGATCTGTGGTTTGAGCTTTTTGAATTTTTGACCGGAGAACCCACAGTAATGGAATTTATACACCAACGTTTCGAATCCCAAATGGGATCCATCATCAGGGCAAGAGAAAGATGATCGAATATGATAAAAAGAAGAGCCAGATGGAAGAAAATTTTTGAGGAACTGAAGATCTGAGGCTCTTCTTTTTATCCTTACTCTAACACTTTCGAGTGCAAGGATTTCACTCCAAGTATCCCCTCCGTACAGGGATAAGATATTGGATTTCAGAGATCTGTGGTTTGAGCTTTTTGAATTTTTGACCGGAGAACCCACAGTAATGGAATTTATACACCAACGTTTCGAATCCCAAATGGGATCCATCATCAGGGCAAGAGAAAGATGATCGAATATGATAAAAAGAAGAGCCAGATGGAAGAAAATTTTTGAGGAACTGAAGATCTGAGGCTCTTCTTTTTATCCTTACTCTAACACTTTCGAGTGCAAGGATTTCACTCCAAGTATCCCCTCCGTACAGGGATAAGATATTGGATTTCAGAGATCTGTGGTTTGAGCTTTTTGAATTTTTGACCGGAGAACCCACAGTAATGGAATTTATACACCAACGTTTCGAATCCCAAATGGGATCCATCATCAGGGCAAGAGAAAGATGATCGAATATGATAAAAAGAAGAGCTAGATGGAAGAAAATTTTTGAGGAACTGAAGATCTGAGGCTCTTCTTTTTATCCTTACTCTAACACTTTCGAGTGCAAGGATTTCACTCCAAGTATCCCCTCCGTACAGGGATAAGATATTGGATTTCAGAGATCTGTGGTTTGAGCTTTTTGAATTTTTGACCGGAGAACCCACAGTAATGGAATTTATACACCAACGTTTCGAATCCCAAATGGGATCCATCATCAGGGCAAGAGAAAGATGATCGAATATGATAAAAAGAAGAGCCAGATGGAAGAAAATTTTTGAGGAACTGAAGATCTGAGGCTCTTCTTTTATCCTTACTCTAACACTTTCGAGTGCAAGGATTTCACTCCAAGTATCCCCTCCGTACAGGGATAAGATATTGGATTTCAGAGATCTGTGGTTTGAGCTTTTTGAATTTTTGACCGGAGAACCCACAGTAATGGAATTTATACACCAACGTTTCGAATCCCAAATGGGATCCATCATCAGGGCAAGAGAAAGATGATCGAATATGATAAAAAGAAGAGCCAAATGGAAGAAAATTTTTGAGGAACTGAAGATCTGAGGCTCTTCTTTTTATCCTTACTCTAACACTTTCGAGTGCAAGGATTTCACTCCAAGTATCCCCTCCGTACAGGGATAAGATATTGGATTTCAGAGATCTGTGGTTTGAGCTTTTTGAATTTTTGACCGGAGAACCCACAGTAATGGAATTTATACACCAACGTTTCGAATCCCAAATGGGATCCATCATCAGGGCAAGAGAAAGATGATCGAATATGATAAAAAGAAGAGCCAGATGGAAGAAAATTTTTGAGGAACTGAAGATCTGAGGCTCTTCTTTTTATCCTTACTCTAACACTTTCGAGTGCAAGGATTTCACTCCAAGTATCCCCTCCGTACAGGGATAAGATATTGGATTTCAGAGATCTGTGGTTTGAGCTTTTTGAATTTTTGACCGGAGAACCCACAGTAATGGAATTTATACACCAACGTTTCGAATCCCAAATGGGATCCATCATCAGGGCAAGAGAAAGATGATCGAATATGATAAAAAGAAGAGCCAGATGGAAGAAAACTGAAGATCTGAGGCTAATTTCACCTGACACAAAAGACCTAATACTCAGGCAAGTGTCATAGGGGGAGCCAGCACTATGCTCTATTTTTCACCATACCGTGTCACAAATTAAGGCAAGTCTATAAGGCTTGTGAGCTTGTAGGAAGGCGCTCATACCTATTAAGTAAGGCTTGAACTATCTATTTTGAAGAGTTAGTTAATGGGGAAGAGATTGAGAAATGACATCTTTTGTACTTGCCATGGAAAGGACGTAGGGCTCTAAAGACATAAGGAGGGCGAGGACGTATCAATGCGATATCATATAGTAACACGTAGGACCATATGGATTGAACGGGCACGGCTGTTCTTCCCGTATGGAGCCCCCTGGCAATAATGGTGACTAGCAACTATGGGGTGGCACTGCTGCCCGGCGGCATGTACAATTCGGTCGTGGTGGAGTTTCTTTCTTGCTGGTATGATGGCTAGGTCCACTGATAAGGTCTCCTTGGCAATATATCCTAGTCTAGTCCTCCTTCATGTTCGTGGTTCAACCCTTATGAAGAGAGGCGAGTCAAATTGGATGGACAGGTTCAACGTATAGATGCAAGTATCGGCCTGTACAGCAAGGGGGACCCCGAAAGGGTGTTCATGGATAGTTCCGTTGTGAAGGCATGTTCCTCTTATCCTTCCTCTAAGCTAAGGGGATCACCTCAAATGGACACGTTAAACGTAGAGTAGATATGCGAGTTTGGTCGAGCCTCCATCGACACTTCTTCATCCTGCCCCTTGAATGGAAAAGGTAAACATATATATGCGAGTATGTGTGTATGAGGACTTATTGTATGTGTAGCTCAATTAGACCTCCTATCTATACATGTTATGGGAATCAGGCTCAACAACTAGGGAATGGGGAGAGTAAATGGGGCTCACCAAGAACCAGACTATAAGGTCTTGTGTCTTTGAGTCATCAGTATTCAATCATGTATTTCAGATTGAATTTTTTTTTTTTTTTTGACTCCATGCCTAATGGATAAGGCTACCTGGTATACAGTGTTCTTGGCACCTCCAAGGAGCTACCATCCCCAATGGAGCCAATGTTAGAGTCAGTATGTGCACACTACCATCAGTGATGAAAATTTCTCTTTTCATATTCATTTTAGGTGTCACACACAGAAATCTTTTATCATTCCGCTAGGTCATGCAAAAAAATCAGTCACTGATGGTAGTCCTAGTCTAAAAACATCACCCTTCCCTAAATGTGATTACTTGCTAGCATAGTTTCATATCTTGTTGACTATGCATCATCCATAAAGTTATTTTTATCATGCCATTTGTATCAGTCATGAGGTTATTATGTCATCTTGAAATTCAATCCTTCAAGGTTTCATTAGGTCCTTTAGGTTTTCTAAATGTTTCATTAAGTCATTAGGGTTGCCAAGGTTCCATTCCCTTATATAATAACAGCAAGTAAAGGGTGATCAAATAACATCCCTTCACCATGTGAAGATGATTTGTAAAGAGAAATGCTTATTTCATTACATAAGTTTATGTCTTTCAAATTTAATAATTTCACCATCCCAAGTTGTTAACGCAGTGTTCCAAAGATGCCAGACCATCAAAAGATCAATTTTTCAAAGGAAATAGTCAAGTGAAAGGGTAAAGTTTCAAAGGGTTAAGTGCATGCCAAAGGGAGTTGTCTTTTCCCAACGGTGTCAAAATCATCATTTTCCACAAGCACTAAACCCTAATTTCCTCACCCATTGAGCTAGGTTTTACTATGGAATTAGAGACATCTGAGTATATGAGGCATAAAGGAGGTCATTTTAGCAAGTATGAGGACATTCCAACTCATAAACATCATGTCTCCATCATTTTTCAAGAAGTCATTCCAACGGACAAATCATTTGCCACACATAGGGTCGTTTTTTCTTCAAACTGTGTTTTAGACGAAACAGGGATGAGCTGTCTTTCCAATGAGCTATCATGCACTCAATTTGGAGTTGAGGAAGACCTCCAAAAGTTCCCTACAAGAGAACACTTCATTTTTAAAATCTCATTCTGCACTTTTTGACCAGTATTGGGAGAATTGACTTTTCAGGGGCTATAATTAATTATTTTCAGTTCTTGATAGGTCCTGTGTGTGGCCAAGAGATAGACCTTTCCAACGAGCTATCATGGGCTCAATTTAGAGACTGGGAAAGCCTCCAAAACTAGCCTGCAAAAAGGCATTGAGCATAGAGCAAGAGGCATTATGCATAGAGGAGGGAGCATTGCACATACAAATAAAGCATTGTGCATAGGGCCTGTTTGCCAGTCCATTTTTACACGGCACTGCGCATACAACCAGAGTGTTGTGCACATGTACAAGGCGTTGCGCATAGGGCCTGCAACCACCAAGACCACCCTATAAACCATCTAAATCGCTCTTTTGTTATCTAGAGCCTCCAAACAAGTAAGTACACTCCTTGAACTATCATCCCGGTACTCATTTCATGATTTTGAAGTTTGTTTTCTATTTAAATTTTCAAACCCTAGGTTGCCTAAAAAACCCTACCTGCTTGTCATATCCTTTATTCCCACATTGTGTTGACAAAATCCCTACACCTATCCCCTATACCCTAATCCCCAAAACAAAATCCCTACACCTATCCCCTATACCCTAATCCCCCAAAGAAAAATCCTTAAACCTATATTTACTAAATAGTCCCTATTAAAAAATATCCCCTCCTTCTCACTCTCACATCATACATATCTCATCCTACATCACACAAACTCTTCTCCCTTTCCCCTTTCCCTATTCACCATAACTCCCACTTCCTGATTATCTTCTCTAGGGTTTCTAAAGCTTCAAACTCAAAAACATGGATAAAGAGGATGAAGATTATGAGGAGAAAGATAAAATCACTCAAGCTACCTTGAAAGCAAAGGATGCCAAAATCAGGAAGCTTGAGACCAGTTTACAAAGGGCCAAATATATCATCTCCTTTTATGAGCAAGAGAACAAGCAGCTAGAGGTCAAGCAGGAATTGATGCAAACCAAGTACATCAAGGCAAAGAGGGAGGTTGAGAAGGCCAAGTTTCATCTTGATGAGGCTTATGGAGATTATGGAGAGTCGGATGATGAACAGGGATAGAGAAAAAGACCCGAAACAAGATTTGTAACATAAGAGTCAAGCAAATGAAGACAAGGCTAAAACAAGCACTCAAAGGCAGAAAGGAGGGTGATAGTCTTAGGTTGCTTGCTGAAGCTTCCTTGGCTGACTCAGACACTTGATGGTGGTGGTATCCCACAAAGTTTGAGCAATTTTTCAGATTTTTTGCATTTTTGAAGAATTATAGTTTTTGACACATAAATTTTGGCTCTATGCACAGCGCCACTTGCATTGCGCTTTTACTAGGGGCATGCAATGAGGAAATGGTTAGAATTTTTAGATTCACAATGATGAGTACATGCACCCTATGAATTTTCTCAGTTTTTGGAGCAAAACTGGTCAACCAAAAGGTCAAAAAACACCCAAAGATGACCTTTCTGCCCTCTTTTTGAGCCACAGAAGCAGTCTCAGGAGAATCCATTTTTGAGGGGTCAACTGAAGTCCAAATAAAACAATTCAAGATGTTCTGGAAATTAGACTTGAAGAGCTTTCGAACAAGCTATTTTGGGCCCAATTTGGACACCATGAAGGCCTCCAAAATGGTCCTACAAAAACAGCTGCGCATATGACAATTTTCTGCTAAATTTGCACTTTACTGTGCCATGACTGTAATTTTTTGGGTTTTCTCTCATGGATGATGTTTTTACTGATTTAAATGGTGACTAGGCATGTAAATAGAATGAATAATAGTTAGGTAGATTCATTGGATCAAAAGTTCTCTTGAAGTCAAATGAATCAGTTTCCTCCCTTTTAGAGGCAAGTTGTCAGGGTTGCCTAGATTCCAGTTTCTTGTTCAGCTTTTGATGGATTAGTTCCTCATCTTAGGGATTCAACCCCTAAGGACGGGAGGAGGTTGAATTGAGGTCTATATCTTCTTTTTCTTTCTCATTGTAAAGGGTTGGACTCAGCTGGATGCTTATGCTTTGAGTAAACATCATTTTGTATCAGTTACAGTAGGAGATTAATGAAAAACTGCAACTATTTCTTTAGAATCCATGTTGTATAATGCTCAGTTCAGTTTTTCTTATGTTTTCATGTGTTAAAATGTATTGTCTATTCCATTTCATCATTTCATGCTCTTTATTTGAATGTATACAAGTCCGAAAGGCAAAATCCATAACTTCTATGCTCTGTTTTGGGTAGACATTTCACAATCTATGTTTTCTTCAGTTTAGGAAGAATCCATGTTTACTTGCATGCTCTTTCTAACTCCTCACCTGTCTTTGAATAACCTCACCCATCAAACCCTAAAGTGTTGAGCCTTTTGCCTACCTTGCCCCATCAAAACCCTGCAATTTTGGCCTAATTTCTTCGCCCTAAGTGTTTGGTTCCTCCTCATCCAACAAAAACCCTTCAAAATCAAATCAAACTTTCTGCTACTATACCTAGCCTAATATCATTTTCTTGATCCAGTCATCTTGGATGAGATCCTTACGGAGAGAGCCCTCTCCTTGCCTAGTAGGGCTAGCTACTTAGCTAAGCATGGTTTGTGGTTACCCTGGCATTGCCTTCCTTCAGCACAAGGTTCAATCCAGGTGATAACATAGTTGCGACCATATTGGGGAACGAGTGAAAGGTTTCGTATTCCCTGGGAAATATCATCAAAATTCAGATCTAGATCTGATTGTTGATGGTGGACAACGATCAGACAAAAGAAGGCTGAAATCATTCACCTGGTGACTCCAAATCAATTTCGAGATCATATCCAAAGACTCCACTGGAGGATGAACCCGACCAACACAAACATGAAAGGACAATATCAAAAGATCACGTATTCAAGTTGGAATTTCATCCAAGACATTATGTTCTTTGTCATCAATTATTTTTTCTCTTTTCCAGAGAATGTAAAAAGGGTTTTACAAAGTATATTGTATTTGAGAAAATATCCTAGACCTGATGTGATTCCTTCCCTCTAAAGATTGTGAAAACAAATTCTTCATACACCTTTGATCTTGATCAATACCCTTATTCTAAATCTTATGATGACCATCTTCAAACCAATAAGCCTAAAGAGACCAAGACTGATTCTACAGCTTCTGTATATACTCCTACACCTTGTAAAATTCCAGATCGATACAAACCACTCGTCTTACCTCCTATAATCCATGCTTTCCCTGAAAAACATTACCTATACCTGTCGAGGTTTGATGGTGAATAAGACAATATCACTGTTGAGAGACATATGCATAATTTTGAGACTTTCCTCAACCTTTTTGAAGTCAACGAAGAGGATGTTAGTATCAGGCTATTCGCTCTTTCTTTGTGAGGAAAATTTAAGAGTTAGTTCAAAAACCTGCATGATGCGAGCATCTCAGATTTCTAGTAGTTCGTCAAAGTTTTCCTCGACAAGTGGGTGGTCAAACAAAACCCTTTCTTGATTCAAGAAGAGTATAACCAGCTGAAAAGATTGTCAGGGGAGACAATACAACAGTTTTCTGCCATGTTTAACCAAGTCTATTTTTCGATGCCTGCTAATATAAGGCCTCCTCCTGGCTCTACTCTCTTGCACTACCCGAATGCCTTTGATCCGGAAATGGAGTTTCAGTTGAGGGAAAGGAACCTTGCAACACTTGAAGAGATGCAGAACAGTGCAGTAGATGTAGAGGCTAATCTGTTGATCAGAAGGGCAAAGCTGAAGGAAGAAGAGAGGGAGAACATTGTAGAGCACCTAACATCTTCAGAGGTAAAGCTCGACATTTTGGTAATTAAAATGGAAGAAATGATGCAAATAATCACCTCGAGAGATGAATTTTCTATTCAAGATCACCATGACCCACCTATCCCAGAAAAGGAAAAGATTGCTAGCCCTAAAAAAATTCTTGCTAATCCTAGCTACCATAGATTTGAAAATGGATTTGTAGATCAATTCGAGGAAAAACAATCTGATAATATAATGTGTATTATTGGTGACATTACTTATATTGATGATTTGACAAAGTTTGATCAGTAAGACAATTATTATGTTCTCCAAACAGAAGCTAATCTTGCAGAGCAATCAACAGTTGGTTTGTGGGAGGAGGAAGTTCAGTTTCAGTAGCTCGAATACAGTAATCAGCCAAAGCATATCAGCTATGATAGTGATGAGGAAAGTGCAGAAAATTTGGAAGTAAGTGAAGGATCTTTGCCTCTTTGTTTTACTTCATTTCAGTTCATCAGAGGTAATTTTGATGTGATCAAAAATCAACACTCATTGAGTTTTGATCTTGACAATCAAGAGGATAATCAAATTTTTTATCAGAGCTCCTTACCCTTGTGTTTCTCCTCATTTGCAAAAATAAGAGAAAACTATAAGTAAGCAGATAAGCGAGTGGTCAACACTATAAACGATAAACCTTCTCATGAATTGGTCGAGGAAATCATTTGCAACATAGAAGCCTCCCTAGCTGTAGATTTGCAACCACCGAGTTCCATTGAATTTCAAATTGCCGATGAAGGTTTGGAAGCTGAAACATATGATCAAATGATGCAAGATGACTCTGTACCACTATGTTTTGAAACATTTCAATTTTTAAAGAAAAATTTTCATAATATCTCTAAAGCAAAGGATGAGCAGCGTGTAGAGTGTCATGCAATCTCATTAAAACTGATGGAAAATAGGTTGCAGTAATCTTTGCAAGTTTTTCATGACCCAATATCTGATGTGTTGGATGATATATGCAGTAAAAGTCCTTCTCCATTAGCTAACTATGAGCTTGAAAAGAATTTTGATATAAACTTGATCCGACAGCCGACTTCATTGTCTTATTCAGCAGGAGTTTCATTACAAAGCTCATACCAAGATTTGCAGTCATATCAAGAGTAATGAAGAAGATTTTTGTTTTTTTGTTGATCATCAAGAAAAATTAGTCATTCGTGAGTTTTAGGATCCTTTTGTCAATTTGCTGCAGTCATCAAAGAAAGAAAACATAGATGTTAGGAAAATTTTAAAATGAAAGTACGAAGACTACCTGGAGCAGAGCAGTAACATATTAGATGGGCTGGAAATCAATATGTATTCCTATGAAGATACTTTCACAGCATTCTTGAGGTCAGCAAGTGGGCTTGTGCTTTGAAATTTCATCAAGATTCAATCTGTTGAAAAATTTTCATGGGAGTTGCCTTTCAGTAGTTCTCTCTTCTTGCTCATAAACAAGCACTTGCAGAGAATTCAAACAGTAGCAATAATGCTTACTTGGTTGCATTGGTTGTTTCATTTCACTTGATCAGGTGATCAATGGAACCGTCAGAGTGGGTTTTATTCAATAAGCTCCATTTTGAGCATCTTTTTCAGTTTGTCAGTTGTTTTTTAGTATTGAGTCAATTTTCAGTTGAGTAAAAGTCAGTTTGTGTCTTTGAGTCATCAATATTCAGTCATGTATTTCAGATTGAGATTTATTTTTTTTTACTCCATGCCCAATGGATAAGGCTACTTTGTATACAGTGTTCTTGGCACCTCCAAGGAGCTACCATCCCCAATGGAGCCAATGTTAGAGTCATTATTTGCATACTACCATCAATGATCAAAATTGCTCTTTTCATATTCATTTTAGGTGTCCCACACAGAAATTTTTTATCATTCCACTAGGTCATGCAAAAAAATTAGTCACTGATGGTAGTCCTAGTCCAAAAACATCACTCTTCCCTAAATGTGATTACTTGTTGGCATAGTTTCATATCTTGTTGACTATGCATCATCCATAAAGTTATTTTTATCATGCCATTTGTATCAGTCATGAGGTTATTATGTCATCTTGAAATTCAGTCCTTCAAGGTCTCATTAGGTCTTTTAGGGTTTTTCAAGGTTTCATTAGGTCATTAGGGTTGCCAAGGTTCCATTCCATTGTATAAGAATAGAAAGTAAAGGGTGATCAAATAACATCCCTTCACCATGTGAAGATGATTTGTAAAGAGAAATGCTTATTTTGTTATGTAATTTTATGTCTTTCAAATGTAATAATTTCACCATCCCAAGCTATTAACGCGGTGTTCCAAAGATGCCAAACCATCAAAAGATCAGTTTGTCAAAGGAAATATTCAAGTGAAAAGGTAAAGTTTCAAAGGTTTAAGTGCATGCCAAAGGGAGTTGTCTTTTCCCAATGGTGTCCAAATCATCATTTTCCACAAGCACTAAACCCTAATTTCCTCGCCCATTAAGCTAGGGTTGGCTATGGAATCAGAGACATCTGAGTATATGAGGCATAAAGGAGGTCATTTCAGCAAGTATGAGGACATTCCAACTCATAAACATCATGTCTCTATCATTTTTCAAGAAGTCATTCGAAGGGACAAATCATTTGCCACACATAGGACCGGTTTTCTTCAAACTATGTTTTAGAAGAAACAGGGATAAATTTGGCAAACTTTAGAGAGGTTTTTGTCCCTAATATTCCAAGGATTAAAAACGTCCTTTACTTTTTACATAGGTGTCATGGTTTTAGAGAAATGTCAAAAATACAGTTGCTACAAGAGAGTTGTTGCACTTCTGGAGTGACTTTGGAAAAATAACTTTTTCTTCTATCTAGAGTCTCCAAATGACTTTTTTGATGCGTCAAATGATAATTAGACAAAAATATATTTCCAATGAGCTATCATGCACTCAATTTGGAGTTGCAAAAGACCTCCAAACATTTCCTGCAAGAGAACACTTCATTTTTGCACCCTCATTCTGCACTTTTTGACCAGTCTTGGGAGAATTGACTTTTCAGGGGCTATAATTGATCATTTTCAGTTCTTGATAGGTCCATTGTGTAGCCAAGAGAGAGAAATTTCCAACGAGCTATCATGGGCTCAATTTGGACACCGGAAAGCCTCCAAAAGTGGCCTGCAAAAAGGCGTTGCGCATAGAGCAGGAGGCGCTGCGCATAGAGGAGGGAGCGTTGTGCATACAGACAAAGCGTTGTGCATAGGGCATGTTTGTCAATCCATTTTTGCACGGCGCTGCGCATACAACTAGAGCGTTGTGCACCTATACAAGGCACTGCGCATAGGGCCAGCAAACACCAAGACCACCCTATCAACCATCTAAATCGCTCTTTTGTTATCTAGAGCCTCTAAACAAGTAAGTACACTCCTTGAACTATCATCCCGGCACTCATTTCATGATTTTGAAGTTTTTTTGATATTTAAATTTTCAAACCCTAGGTTTCCTAAAACACCCTCCCTACTTTTCATATCCTTTATTCCCACATTGTGTTGACAAATCCCTACACCTATCCCCCCAAAACAAAATCCCTACACCTATCCCCCATACCCTAATCCCCCAAAACAAAATCCTTAAACCCCTATTTACTAAATAGTCCCTATTAAAAAATACGCCCTCCTTCTCAGTCTCACATCATACATATCTCATCTTACATCACACAAACTCTTCTCCCCTTCCCCTATCCCTATTCACCATAACTCCCACTTCCTGATTACCTTCTCTAGGGTTTCTAAAGCTTCAAACTCAAAAACATGGATAAAGAGGATAAAGATTATGAGGAGAAAGATAAAATCACTCAGGCTTCCTTGAAATCAAAGGATGCCAAAATCAGGAAGCTTGAGACCAGTTTACAAAGGGCCAAATATATCATCTCCTTTTATGAGCAAGAGAACAAGCAGCTAGAGGTCAAGCAGGAATTGATGCAAACCAAGTACATCAAGGCAAAGAGGGAGGCTGAGAAGGCCAAGTTTCAGCTTGATGAGGCTTATGGAGATTATGGAGAGCCGGATGATGAATAGGGACAAAGAAAAAGACCCGGAACAAGATTTGTAACATAAGAGTCAAGCAAATGAAGACAAGGCTAAAACAAGCACTCAAAGGCAAAAAGGAGGGTGATAAGCTTAGGTTGCTTGTTGAAGCTTCCTTATCTGACCCAAACACTTGATGGTGGTGGTCTCCCTTAAAGTTTTAGCAATTTTGAGCAATTTTGAACAATTTTTGAGAATTTTTGCATTTTTGAAGAATTTAGCAGTTTTTGACACAGAAATTTTGGCTCTATGCGGCGTTGCACTTTTCCTAGGGGCATCCAATGAGGAAATGGTCAGCATTTTTGGATTCACAATGATGATTACATGCACCCTGTGCATTTTCTAAGCTTTTGGAGCAAAACTGGTCAACCAAAAGGTCAAAAAACACCCAAAAAATGACCTTTTTGCCCTCTTTTTGAGCCACAGAAGCAGTCTCATGAGAATCCTCTTTTGAGGGGTCAAATGAATTCCAAATGAAAAAATTCAAGATGTTCTGGAAATTATACTTGAATAGCTTTCTAACAATTTATTTTGGGCCCAATTGGGACACCGGGAAGGCCTCCAAAATGGCCCTGCAAAAACTGTTGTGCATAGAGCTTGGGCGTTGCGCATACGAAAATTTTCTGCTAAATTTGCACTTTACTGTGCCATAACTGTAGTTTTTGGGTTTTCTCTCATGGATGATGTTTTTACTGATGTAAATGGTGACTAGGCATGTGAATAGGATGAATATTAGTTATCGGAGGGTAGATTCATGGGATCAAAAGTTCTCTTGAAGTCAAATGAATCAGTTTCCTCCCTTTTAGAGGCAAGTTGTTATGGTTGCCTAGATTCTAGTTTCTTGTTTAGATTTTGATGGATTAGTTCCTCATATTAGGGATTCGACCCCTAAGGATGGGAGGAGGTTGAATTGAGGTCTATATCTTCTTTGTCTTTCTCATTGTAAAAGTTTGGACTCAGTTGGATGCTTATGCTTTGACTAGACATCATTTTGTATCAGTTACGACAAGAAATTAATGAAAAATTGTAGCTATGTCTTTGGGATCCATGTGGTATGATGCTCAGTTCAGTTTTTCTTATGTTTTCATGTGTTAAAATGTATTGTTTATTCCAGTTCATCATTTCTTGCTCTTTATGTGAATGTATACAAGTCCGAAAGGCAAAATCCATAACTTTTATGCTCTGTTTTGGGTAGACATTTCACAGTCTATGTTTTCTTCAGTTTAGGAAGAATCCATGTTTCACATGCTATTTCTAGCTCCTCACTTGTGTTTGAATCACCTCACCCATCAAACCGTAAAGTGTTAAGCCTTTTTCCTACCTTGCCCCATCGAAACCCTGCAATTTTGACCTAATTTCCTTGCCCTAACTGTTTGGCTCCTCCTGATCCAGCAAAAACCATTCAAAATCAAATCAAACCTTGTGCTACTATACCTAGCCTAACATCATTTTCTTGATCCAGTCATCTTGGTTGAGATCCTTACGGAGATAGCCCTCTCCTGGCCTAGTTGGGCTAACTACTTCGCTAAGCGTGGTTTGTGGTTACCCTGGCATTGCCTTCCTTCGGCCTGAGGTTCAATCCAGGTGATAACAATGAGTAGATGGAACACTTGATTAATTTAAGATAAAGAGTAATTATATATCAAAATTCTGAATAAGTGAGCTCGTTCATTCTGAACCATAACTAAATTTGAAGAATTAGTTTTTAAAATGATCATTTTTTGGACTAGGCGATAGTGAGACAAGTGAAATATTATTTTCATTATAAATTTGGTGGATGAGAACACCATCAAATTGATGACGATAACATCTAAAAAGAATAGAATGTTACTATGATCAATTTCAATAATAAATTTCAAACTCAATACAAAGTTTACTTCCATAAAAATGGTTGGTAACCATTGAGAGGCATCAAAACACTTACCTCATAATATCCACATTACCAAGATTTAAAAACAAATCATTAAATTAACTAAACCATCCTAGATCCATCTTAACTCCGGATCTACCAAGATTTGAGAGGGATCAAATAAGACCATTTAGGCACTTGGTAGGTCCTTAAGATGGATCTAGGCTGGTAAATAAAATATTCCAATGTACTATGTAAGAATGAATGAAAATCATAAATAAAATATTTCAATGTCAGCTATGTATATATTATAAAACACTGTGTGAAAAAAAAAAAAAAAAAAAAAAAAACTTTCTTATATTCAATACATTTTATTATTGTGTTACTCAAAACAAGAATAGATACATTTAACTCCAAATCTACCAAAAACCTTTCCTCAATTTTGCACTCAAAAAAATCTTTGCACCATGATAAATTTGATTCCTCTTGGTGCTTGGTAGGTGAGGAGTTAAGATTGATCTATGCTAGTATACTTAAATGAAAGAAATATAATAATGATTATTCATTTTTTTTTCAATTTTTATATTAAAAAATTCCAAGAGAATCACGAAAACTACAACCACCATTTATATTTAGGAATAAATGAATTTTAACTTCATCTTAGGAAACAAATCATTTAGGCCAAGTCAAAATTGCTTCAGCTAACAAAACAGGGAAGTGTATTGGGTAAATGTAAAACAATATCAGGCCATTTTAAAGTGCAGACTTAGCCGCTTTAAATGAGAACAAAGAAGAATAAAACAATCCCAAAGAAAGAAAACAAATAAGAGCAGCAAAAATAAAGAAGAGTCAACCATTTACAGTCCCACATCTACACCTATTATTTGGTCATCAGATCTCTGTGTCCAAGAAATGATGAAAGTCAGGGCAAGGCTAGAAATTTTGGGAGCCAGATAATAGGGGAGGGACCGAAAACTTTCAAAGATCACCCTTGCAAATTGATGTTTAACGGAAGGTAATACGATTTTAAAAGAGTACGTAACAATGTTACATGATGTTTTAGAAGCAGGAAAAAGAGAATGGGAAAACGCGAAGGCAACATGGAAAACCAAGAATGAATCAACGGTAGCAAACAAAGATAAGATAATCTCTAAAACAACTCAGGTAGATACACAAATAGCTCAACAAGAAGTCCTTTTTTAAAAGAAGGCAAAAGAGAACAAGAGGACATACATTCCAAAAGAAATCAAAACTATAGTTGAGGACACTAATGGTTACAAGGTGGAGGAAAATGAAGTTGAAAGTGCTCGCAGAGCATAGGAAAGAGAACACAAAGAAAGAAAAGATAGAGAAAAAAACTTTATTATCAAGTGAATAAGAGACTATGGAAAGAATGAAAGCACTCTCAATTTGACAAGGGACTTTTTGAAAGAGAAATTACAGTGGGGAGGGAAAATTTTCCAAGAAAGGAGGGTGGGAAAGATATGTGAAGAGAGGTCTCGACCCATAAAAGTCATCATGGCAAGTGTGCAAGACAAACACCATCTCTTAAGCAAAATGAAACTCTTGAAAGGCTCACACTTCTTCCTAGATGAAGATTTAACTAGAAAACAACAAGAAGAGAGAAGAGAAGAAGTGGAGAAAGTTAGAGCAGCAAGAAACAAAGGGAAAAGAGCATGGTTGTACAATGGTAAAGTAGTTATTGTAGTGTTTGGGCCTTATGGAAAAATAGGGCAGCAAGTTGGAAGTAAAGAAAAAATAGTAATTCTATAATAGGGAGGAAAACAATAGGATCAACATGGATGAAAAGGGGTGAAGACTCAAATTTGAGTCTTGTGTGCTAAATTGCGTAACAATCAAATCCTACCCATGTCTACCTAAGTCTATTTTGTTGGAACTATAAAGGTTATCCTCAGAGGAGGGGACTTGGGATAGGGACTATTGCATAAGGTAGAGACATAATCTGTCTCACAAAAACTCATGAACATGATGGTTGCAAAACTCCTAGGTTTGACGGTTATTTGAAGTTAGCAGTTTGGAACGACGCAACACAAAATGGAAAAGGGTACAGAGGAATATTGGTTTTAGTGAAATAAAAATAACGTTTTCACATTCAGTTAGTGAAAGAAGATACAAATAAGCAATATTTATGTTTCAAAATAATAGAGGATGAGAACCACATAAGAATTTCAACATGCTATTTTGCACCTCAAGTATCAAAAAATTACAAAACTAAGGGGTTGGACAACAAGGATCGATATGCAGCTTTAGAGAAAGATATTGTCGCATATTATCAGTAGGGAGAAGTTCTTTTAGTGGGAGATTTCAATGTTAGAACAATAAATCAACAAGATAGTACTCTTTGTTGCAAAGAGGATCACAATCCTATCTGGCTCAATGAAGAGGAGAATCTCCAATGGTTGAGATGTTCAGAAGACGACAAAGTTAGTAATCATTTTAGAGAGGATTTTCTTACGTTGTGTGGTGCTTTCAACTTACTCATCTACAATGGTCTAGATAGATGGAAAATGTCTGGGAACTTCACTTACAACACATATAGTGGGGCAAGTGTCGTTGACTATGTTATTTGTTCACAAAGCTTAATAGAAAGGATAGATGAAGTTAAGATTGGAGAGCATATTTGGGACTTATAACCTAATTTATATAGAGCTATCTTAGTTAGAAGAAAGGCATCATAGGAGGAAAACCTAATGTTCTCGACAATCGATATCAAGTAGAAAATTTCCTCTAACGCAAGAAAATTGCACTATCTTCAAAACAATG
This sequence comes from Pinus tabuliformis, assembly GCA_031772625.1. NCBI lineage: Eukaryota > Viridiplantae > Streptophyta > Pinopsida > Pinales > Pinaceae > Pinus > Pinus tabuliformis. The sequence goes on along the minus strand of CM062818.1, from coordinate 1,720,025,857 downwards.
ACGTAGAGATCTATTCAAAAGGAAAAAATTGGTTCCCAAAGCCTCAACAGTCATGAGTTAACAAATATAATCCAGGGTGCACTGTGAGAAGTGCAAAAGAGCGAAAAATAGGAAATCATGATCAAATTGTTTTCCTGTGAATGCTAGGTTTGATAATGAATGAAAAATGGCAAAGAGAACCTTGAAAAGGGCAAACGAGGAGAAGATGAATGTAAAGTTATATAAGCAGATTTTAAAAAGGAAAAGAGATGATTTCATGCAAACAAGGTGAGAAGAGTAAATATATCTAGGCAAGAATAACCCAAAGTTTTTTTGGCAAGAATTCAAGAATTTCAACCTAGGAAGAAGAAAATTGAAAATAACATTGCAACCAATTAGTGGTTTGACTATGCAAGACAACTCTATGAAAAAGAATTAAAGGTTGAGCCTCCCCCCAGGATCAACACAACTACAAAGCTTTTCACATTACAGGAGGTGGAGGTAGGAATTAAGAAGTTGAAAACAGGGAAGGCAAAGGACTTGGTTGAACTTCAAGAAAAATATCTAAAGTGGGGAATGAACATTCTGGCACCGCACAGCATGGAAATATTGAACAACGTCATTCAACAAGGATTCCCAAGAGATTGGACAACTAGTCTAGAAATACCCCTTTTTAAAAGTGGAGACATTAATAATCCTTCCAACTATAGAACCATTATGATCAATCCTTTGTTTGCAAAGATTTCCAACAGAATGGTAGAAAATAGAATCAGTAAGTGGGCAGAAGTAAAAGAAAAGAGGGAAAAAGGGAAAGCGGGTTTTAGGCGGAAGTATTCTACAGTAGATAATGGTATCACATCGAGACACATTATTGAAAAGGTTTGTGGGGACAATGAAGAAGTATTTTGCTGCTTTTTTTAGTTCAAAAAGGAATTTGACACGGTCCCTAGAGATAAGTTGTGGCATAGAATGGAAGAACTTGAAATTCCTTTACATTATAGAGTCATTGTCCATAGGCTTTATGAAGAGGTGAAAGTCAAAATTAGAACTTCAATAGGCATTTCAGAAAGTTTTATAAGTTTTATAAGTTTTATAAGTGACATCGGAGTCAAGCAAGGCTTCCCTTTATCCCCTATGCTTTTTGGTTTAAATATTGATAAATTGGAAGAGTGGCTAAATTTGCTTAGGGGAGCTTGTGATAAAGCTTATTTTATATGTTGATGAACTTGTATTGATTGCTAAATTGGTTGATGGATTGTAGATGCACCTATATGCCCTTGAGCATTTTTGTAAAGAAGTGGGGATGCAAGTCAATACCAGTAAGACCAAAGTAATGGTTTTCTCTATTAAAAGGAAGCATAACCAACATGTGTTCTTATTTGAAGGAAACATTCTTGAAGAAGTAAATGAATACAAGTACCTCGAGATCGATTTCAACAACAAGCTTAATTGGGAGGACTGCAGAGAGAAGAGAATTTTAGAAGGGTGGAAATCATTATATGCACTTCAAAACAGATGTGGAGAGGTAGAGTTTTGGGATTGGAAAACGATTAAAGAGTTTTTTGGACTCCTAGTTTATCCAGTGATATTATATCCCTGTGAACTGTGGGCTAGCAGCATCCCTATTTCAACATGGAAACAAATTGAAAAAATCCAAAAATGCTTGATCATGAGAAAGTTCAAAATAAAAAGTTTGGTTCCTTATGAGATAATGTAGAGTGAAACATGAGCAACTCCCATTGAAGCAATTGCTATGGTGCATCTTATAAGGTACCTAAAAGAATTGAGCAAATGGGAGTAGGTAGATGGCCGAAAGTTATCTTCAATGAAGGCATGAGTGAAAGAAAGAAATCATGGATGAGACAAAACAACAAATGGATGCAAAAATGGAATATTTACCTCAATGACTGTCCCACCAATAACAAGGAGTTAAAGAATTTTGTTATGGAGAAGTTCCGTAAGCGTATATGGGGAAAAGAGTTGGGTAGAAAGAAGAAGTACTATGTTCAAGAATTCAACCCCACTTGTGATCTCCAACATAAAAAGTACATTGGAGCTAGAATTATGTGGAGAGAAATAATTCTTATGCTCAATTAAGAACTAACTCGCATCAACTTTGGTTTGAAACAGGACAGTGGAAGATACCTAAAGAAGCTTGGGAAGAATGGGTGTGTATTTTTTGCACTTTTGGGGCAGTGGAATCAGAAAAGCATTTCATTTTGGAATGTGATGCTTTCAGAGACATCAAGGACAGTTATGGCAATATGTTAGCATCAATTCCTTGGCATTGTCTTTTCAGTGAGGGGACTATTAGAAGGTTAGGTCATCTCATCAATAATTTGAGTAAGAAAATGATTGAATTGCAAAACACAAAATACTGGGAGGTTGGTGGTCCCATACACTATTTTTAGTCTTGTGGACGTTAAAATATCATTCATTCATTCATTTATATTATACCAGCCTATGCTACCAAGCGCTGAGAAGGTTTTGATCCCTCTATACGTTTGGTAGATCTGAAGCAATCGCTGAGAAGGTTTTGATCCCTCTCTACGTTTGGTAGATCTGAAGTTAAGATGGATCTAGGTTGGTTTAATTTCCCCATTTATATAGGCTATATTCCACATGAATACCATGAGCCAATACCATGGGTGAATACCATGAAGTTATTTTTATTTTAACTGCTTTTTTACGCAAAAATATTTGTTAATTTTACATGATCTATAATGAAATTTTTATACAAGTAATTCATTTTTTGTTTCTTGGTTTTTTTTTGTTCATGGTCTCATGATGACTACATCCACAAAATAATTGTAAAAATAATTGTACGAGGCATATCTACCGTATTGATCCCACAACCTCTCAATAACAAAGGTTCTTTAAAAATGGGGACTCCACAAGCTAAGCTAACACTCATAACTCATATAAGTAATTCTTATAAATAAGTGTTATTTTTATTTTAAAAATATATTAAAAAATACTATTTTTTATTGATTTTAATTATTAAATAATAATAAGAATGTATTTATTAAATAATTAAATTATATTTTAAAAAATTAGTCATAAATATATAGTAATTTTATATCATAGAATTAGAAGAACTAAAGCACTCATGGGGATGTAAATAACCCATGCATGTCATACATCCATCACCCCTATCAGCAAACCATCATAATAGTGAAGGCAAGCTTTGTCCTCTGGCCACTTAGTATAAAGAGAGGGGAAAGGATAGGAAAAGTGTGAGCTTCCCCTACATTTGGATTAATGAGGCCATGGTAGTTGAAGGTCTTAGAATGTGGTACCAACCACAATTACTAATGAGGGCTTGGTCCAAATCGTTTAGGAGGTGAGGATAGATGGATCTTAATCAAGGCAATCATGATGAGATAAAGGAGAGTTATGGAAGGATACACCAAACCCATTTATGGACCCAATTTGAGCTTCCATCTCAAATGGTTTGTTGTTGGTGTTTCGTAATATCCTAAGTTCACTGGTGACAGGAGGGAAAAATGGCGACACACTAAACAATTATTTCTTCCTTTGCTTACCACTTTGTAGACATGTAGCATGATTTTCCCTCATTATACCTTGTTCTATTTCACCTAGCTCCTGCATTTTTGGGGGGGTGTACAAGGATTAGGTTTAGTAGGTGATTTTGTTGGTGGAAGTATTAATCGATTTAGAGGAGGAGCTAAGGTGGATGGGGGTCAACTTTGACATCATTTATTCATTATGGTTCCTGCTTAGTGGCCTTTCTGGTCTAGTTTTTGTCTTATGGAGGTTTTCTATCATGAGAGGTCATATGGCTCATGGTGTAAGCAGTGTTGGAGGCAGGAGGAAACACAAATATAGTGTTGGGGTTGGTAGAGAATCCTCCTCTTCTCATCCCATTCATTCATCCAAGGCTATTGGTGAGGCATGGGAGGCTAAGAAATTCTACCATGGCCAATGTTGGAAGAGAGAAAAATAGGAAACAAAGCAACTAGAGACATATGTGTAGAAGAAAAGGAGAAGTATGTTTGAGCCTGGATGACTAAGAAGGTTTAGTGACTGGTATTAAGCTCGATCCATTCATGCAAAAGGGAGACTAATTTTTTTCAAATTTGCAAAATCATATTAGTTGGTCAAGCCCCTCATTACACAAGCCTTGGAGAAGAATAAGGAAGACCATGATGACATTCTACATACAATCAAAATATTTGAAGGTAAATTCAAAGCCATGTGCAAGGGGCATTTGAAATTTAGATCTCCATCACCTAGGTCCGAAAGGGGGCAACCACTTAATAAAAAGTGGGTGGGTCAGTTGGTACCTATCCCAACCCAATCACCCCTGAAGGAGGGATCCTGCTTCCAACCTCAACTTAGAACCAGGGAAAGAAACCCAAGAGAAATTTGCCACCATACCTAGTCAATGCTTGGCTAGAGTATTGTCCATTTCTTTTTTATGCTTTTATGTTGTTATGAATAATCATATGCAACTTGTCCTTAAATCAAAATTTCCTTTTTGACATATTAGGTAACTTTTTTTTTTTTTTTTAATATATATAGTGTGATCGATAACTCGTTAGGATTACCTAGGCATGACCCATGTTCAAAGTCAACAATGCCACTATAAACCCTAGGCTAGTGCCAGAGAGCCACAAGCTAGCACCTAACAGGTAACTTATGACTTGGGAAGAGCTAAGACATCCCAAACTCCACAAGGGAGCTATATCCCAAGGGTCGCCTACTCTTCAAGCCTTATCACAAGGTGCCTACTCTTCGAGCCTTATCACAATGTGCCAACATGTGCCTCACGAGAATTGAAACTAAGTGGAGAAGATAATGAACAATTATCTCAAACCACTTGATCTAAGCCAACGAGACTCTTTTGATATACTAGTTAACAAACAATACCAAGTTTTGACTTGGTTTCCTACCAACCATTGATTATACTCCTACTTTATCTATAATGTAAATTGCTTCTATATTTTTAACTTAAAAAAATTACGAGAAACAAATAATTAATTAATATAATAAAAATAAATATTATTTTTTATATTATAATAATTATCATAAATAAATATCAATTTTGTAAGTTTTATTTTGAAAATAATAATGTAAATTGCTTCTATATTTTTAACTTAAAAGACTTACAAGAAACAATTAATATAATAAAAATAAATATCAATTTTTATATTATAATAATTATCATAAATAAATATCAATTTTGTAAGTTTAATTTTGAAAATGATAATAATAGTTAACGCAATTTAACTATTTAAGGTTTAACTTTTTTTCTTTTTGTGATTTTTTCTTTTTGTTTTAAATGTATTTTTGAATGTATAAAATAGATTCAATGTCATGGAAAATCTAAGTTAATAGTCAATACCAAGTTTTGACCTGCTTTTTGGATATTAATTTTTGATGTATTTCTTTATAAGCAATCACTTACTAACCAATGATTATATATATATATATATAAATCTTATCACAACTCAATTGTTTATAGAAAATAGTTTTTGGTGAAAATCATATCGTAATTCATTTTTTGCCAACGCGTTTCGAACCAACAAGTGTGGTTAATTTAGCTATTTTTATAATTTTAACTTATACGAAATAAATAATAATTTTAACTTATACAAAATAAGTAATAATTTTATATTAAAATAATAATTATTAATAAATGAGTTTTTTATATTAAAATAATAATTATTAATAAATGAGTTTTTTATATTAAAATAATAATTATTAATAAACCGGTTGTTAGAAAATCTTATCACAACTCAATTGTTAATGTGAGTTCTATAATTTTAACTATTACCAAATAAATAATAATTTTAACTTATGTAGAAGAAATAATAATTTTATATTAAAATAATGATTATTAATAAAGGAGTTGTCTCGAGTGCGATTTTTTGGAAGCTTTTCCGGTGGGTTTTTCTAGTCTAATTTCTCTAAAATCTGTTATTGAAATCACATGTTTTATGAGTAACTCCTGCACAATCCAAGTGCCCCAGAGGTTTTCCAGGGTGCTGAATCCATATATACAGTGAAAAAATAGTTTAAATAACATATACAGTGAAAAAATAGTTTAAATAACATCAATCAAAATTTCGCTTCAAAATTTTCCACCGAATTCCAGCGCGAGAAAATCACTAAAAACAATTCCATTCATAAATCATTTTATATTATAAATAAAAATGATATTAGTTATTTATATTTATTATGATTAATAATTCATTTTATATTTAAAAAATTAAACAAAAATTTATGATCGGTAAATAAATATAATTCAATATATAATAGATATATATAAATTTTACAAGCCACAGATAAATATTAACTTTCCGCCAAAATAATTTCCATAAATGAAATAAATGACCCAATATTACGATTTTACACCAAAATGATTTCCATATGGATATATAAAGCCTGTGAGTCCAAACGAAGCATATGAATCTGAATCGCAGAGGGAGGGTGGCCAACCACCATTAGCTATTCAATGAAGTTGGTAGCCACCCAAACAAGTCAATTCAAGAGTCAATCAAACCAAACTATGATTAAAACTACCAACCGCACTTTCTGAGCAACCCACTTTCCCTCCCTCGCTTTACTTTTTGGAGTCGTGGGGGATTTTTCCAGTGTCTCAATTTCTATAAATTTGGCCTCACATTTCCTACCAACTCATTGTTAACGGGAGTCCTCTTGTCAGGCTCCGCTGCTTCTTGTGATCACACCATACCTAGTGATCCATAGATAACTAAAATGCTGTGAGCAGTCTGAATTCTTGCTTTCTTTCCCCATATACAAGTCCCTCGGAGAACCAGTATCCGAGCCCTGCAGACTTACAATTGCATTCATTTGAAACCCAAATAACGCAAATTGGGTCTGTGAATTACCTATATTGGTGTCCATAGATAGTATAACCATGACTGCAGGTAAACAAACCGAGGAAGGCCAGACTGTCTGTGTCACAGGAGCCGGAGGATTCATCGCCTCATGGCTGGTGAAGCTGCTGCTTGAAAGGGGTTATACCGTGCGAGGAACAGTTCGCAACCCTGGTTCGATTCAAACCCAATGTTTTACAGTGTCTCTGATATAGATAGATGGATATGCACTGTTTTTTTCCTCTATATATACAGAGAGAATTGATTATACAGGATATCCAATGGATATACACTGTTTTTCTCCCTCTGCATATAGAGAAATAATTGATTATACTGGATATCCAATAACAAATATGAGTTCTATATATTTCCACCTAATAAGCGACAGGCTCTCTCAAGTTGATTTGATTAGGCAGATGAGTATATAGAGTTTTTTCATTTATTTTTATTTTTTCTAATTATTTTTGGTTTATCTATATTCTTCTGTATGTACTTAGAAAATTGAGAATCCCAGATACCCAAGGACAACTCTGAGCAGAGTACATTCTCACGCAGTTAGCTATAGAGCCGCCTCAATTGATTTAATATAGATAGAGGGATATGCACAGTTTTTCTTCTATTGTCTTCTGTATATACAAGTAGAAATGGAAATGCTCGATACCCAGCAACAACTTGAGTTCAATACATTCACACTCAATTTGTAAAAGATTATTTTCAATTGATTTGATGTGGATAGTTGGGTATACAGAGTTCTAATTTTTTTTCTACATTCATCTGTTCCCCGTATATTCATCAAGGATTAGAAATCCTGGATACCCATGACACTTTTGAGGGTAGCACATTCACACCCATTTAGCTATAGAGTTTCTCCAATTGATTTGCTATAGATATACACAGGTTTTTCCTTCTATAATCTTCTCTATATACATACAGAATTGAAAATCCTTGATACCTTATAACATTTCTGTGCTTAGCACATTCACACCAAGTTAGCAACAGAATCTCTCCAGTTTATTTGGTATAGATCGATGTATATACACAGTTCTTTTCTTCTATATTTTCTGTATATACATAGCCAATCGAAAACCCTGGATACCTAATATCAAGTCCGAGCTGAGTACCTTCACACCCAATTAGCAGTAGAGTCTCTGCAGTTGGTTTGTTGTAGACAGATGGGTATACAGAGTTTTCCCCTGTATTTTTACCCAATGTAAATTCTGAGCTTAGTACATTCACACCCAGTTAGTATAGAGCCTATCCATTTGATTTGATATAGATAGATGGGTGTATACAGTTTTTTTTTATAATCTATAATCTTCTCTATATATATAGAAAAATTGAAAGTCCTGGATACCCAATATCATTTCTGAGCCCTGTACATTCACATCCATTACCTATATAGTCTTTCCAAACTATCTAATTAGATAGATGGATATACAGAGTCTTTTGTTATATTTACACAGAGAGAAATGGAAATACTAGTTGCTCATTAACAATTCTGTATTTGCATAATTTGACAGAGGATCAGAAGAATGCTCATCTCAAACAGCTGGAAGGTGCAGAAGAGAGGCTGACATTGGTAAAAGCAGATCTTATGGACTACAACAGCCTTTTGAATGCCATCAATGGCTGCCAAGGAGTCTTCCATGTTGCTTCTCCTGTCACAGATGATCCCGTAAGCGGTTAATGATAACTTGTCTGCAAAATCTATGGCATTTTTTTGACTTTTGGCATGATTTTATGCGTCTGTTAAGTTGTTCTTTAAATGTATGAGAAAAACTTTTGTACATTTTATTTTCGTTTTGATTTTGAATTGGGGGGGCTGAGGGATGGGATTGAATGTAACTCTGTGCTTATTGGGCAACAATGTTCTCACTGTGGCTTGGTGCAGGAAGAAATGGTGGAGCCAGCTGTGAATGGGACAAAGAACGTCCTGGATGCTTGTGCAGTGGCTGGAGTGCGCCGTGTGGTGTTTACTTCCTCCATTGGGGCAGTTTACATGGACCCAAGTAGGGATTATGATGCTCTTGTGGATGAGAACTGTTGGAGCAACCTTGACTATTGCAAGGAGACAAAGGTATTTTATGTTCTGTTAATTCTAATCTATATCATTCAATCTGTAAATATTTTTGCAGAAATTCAGAGGTGTTTGTGTAATTTAAGTCCATGGATTGTTCAATCAAGAATTTTGTTTTTTTTTAATATTTTATTCTGGTGAAACTCAAGGTTCAAATGGAACGCCATGCTTATAAGGCACCTAAATTCACAACTTGGCTAGAGATTTTTGCATCAGCTTCTTATAACTTCTTAATTATCACATATATCCATTTATAATTTTATGCATAGTGATTCTAGTGGTCTCTCACACTTCCATCTTCTTAACTAATCCTGGCAAGCTGCAATAATCATTCAAGCCACACTGCACCGATCTGAAAGTTTCCCTGGTAAGAAGCCCAGAGCCCTAGTTCTGAAGAACATTTGTTCATTTTTGTGTAATTGTAACCACAATCTTCATGAGACAGCTAAGCCTATGAGGAAATCCTTTCTGATTCTAATTACCTCAAAACACAGATAATAAAAGATGTCGGTTCCCTGGCCATTAGAGCCAAGACAACACCATAATAAATCCAATTTAGAGACTGTCAGAAAGCTGCAGTGTTTCATGCTTTCCATATCTGGCCAATTACAAAACCCAATTTTATTCTTCGGTGTAAAATCATGTTTCTGTGTTTTTTAATTCTTAGTCCGACCGTCATAAAAACATGTCTCTGTTTTTTAAACTCTAATCTGACGATTATATATTTGGTTCCTTTACAGAACTGGTACTGCTATGGAAAAACAGTGGCCGAGAAGGCTGCATGGGAAAGAGCGAAGGACAAGGGGTTGGACCTGGTAGTGGTAAATCCATGTGTGGTATTGGGTCCTGTGCTGCAATCCTCCATTAATGCCAGCATAATCCATATACTCAAGTATTTGACTGGATCTGCTAAGACCTATGCCAATTCAGTTCAGGCCTATGTCCATGTCAGAGATGTTGCAGAGGCTCACATCCTGGTTTATGAAAGCCCATCAGCTTCAGGCCGCTATTTATGTGCCGAGAGTGTTCTCCACCGTGGTGATGTGGTTGACTTGCTGGCATCGATGTTCCCTCAATATCCGATTCCTACCAAGTGAGTCAGCATTTCTTCAATCTTCTTAATTTGTGTTTTTTGTATAGGTGTGAATCTAAGGCTGCAACGTAACTCCATGTTTATTAGGCATCAGGGAGGTTCACACTCTTCAATACTCTAAATCATAAATCCTACTTAACTTTCGTTTCCATTTTGTTGGGCCCCAACTGTGTGGATCATAAGAAGATTTTACAGTCAATTCTTATTTAGTGGTCCCAAAAACCTCTCTAATCTTAGAGGATTAGTCAGTCATTTTGTCTTTTGAGTTACCAATGCTAAAAATGCATGAGCTTATTAGCCCACCAGGGAGGTTCACACCACTTAACACAAATCTTAAATCCTACACAACTTTCATTTTCGTTGTTAAGAAGCCCCAATTGCGTGGATCATAAGGAGATTGTTGATAGGAAATGGTGCCAAAAACATCATGATTTGTGGACATGCCATATCCACACACAACATCAGTGCTTTGACTGAACAACTTTTACACTTGCCTCCTTGGAGAAGGGTTAGGGACAAAGACATTAGATACATTTTTAGACTTGGTTTACAACTTTACATCAAGGCATTGCTTGCATCAAAAGCTTTGCAAATTTAGATATTTGTTTGAGGTTGTGAGCTTGTGGATTGATGTGATAATATCCTCACCTAACATTGATGACCAACCATATCTTTATCATCTTGCAAATTTAGAAATTTGTTTGAGGCCATAAGTCTGTGGATTGTTGTAATGACTTCCTCCCTCTCTTCTGTACCTAATACTGGGGACCCACCATATTATTGTCATGCCTTGTCAACATTCTCTCTAACTTGCAGCAGTTACTACAATCTATACATCCCAGTGGTATAATTCGTACTCCAGCATTTAGCAACATTAGTTGTTTTTTATTATTAATGTCTTGGATATATTCTTACCCATGTCCTCTGTTGTTTTGATGTAGGGTCAAGGAAGATGGGAAGCCAAGGGTGAAGCCTTGGAAGGTTTCCAACCAAAAGCTCAAGGACCTCGGATTAGAATTTACACCAGCGAAACAATGCCTGTATGAGACAGTTATCAGCTTACAAGAAAAAGGGCATATCTCCAAGTGATCTTATTGATCGACATTGAAATCCATATTTTAATATATAATGGAAAATTGTATATCAATAAGAAGTTTGTGATATTATTGTTTGACATTGGAATCCATATTAATATATGATGGAGGATGTGTACCAATAATTTTGTCACCAAATAACTGCAGTTTATTAGTTCTTGAATGTCCAAATAATTCTTTTGTCATCAAACGAATACAGTACCCTTAATTTTTGAATGACTTTGTGTACAGTACCCTTAGTTTTTGAATGACTAAAGTCAGGTTATGGATTCAGATAAGGTGTACATGCTCTGCGCCTAACATATCTTTTTAGGCCAAAACAAATGCATTTAAAAATTTTGTAACGAGTATGGACCATCATTATTTAATCCCTAGTTGGAAACCAGTAGGCAGCATGTTCCATCTGAAGGTGCGATCTCAACGTGGCTTCCTTTCGGTTGTTCATAAGGTAACAATATTGTGGAAGAGTTGGTGAAGAAGATATTGGCACTGTCTTTCAGATCATTAAAATATATTAAAATGTTAGACAAATTTCTCTTTGGAAAAATAACACATATGTTGGAGAGTTGGTGAGTCCTTTATGACCTGGAGTGAGCACATCACTTCCTCACAAAGCTTTATGGAAGTCGTTCTCTCATTTTCTTCATGTCAGGTCCCACTGGCCATTTCAACCACCCACAACAATGATGCTAACTGACATAAGTGGGAAAAAAAGCTACATAACGTTTGACTGTCAGTTTGTGGGGTTCACCTAACCCCTTTACAGACGATTTGGATATCATTGATAAACTTCACGTATAATTTAATAAAGAAAAGAATCAACACTATAAAACAAACAGGGTACTGACTGTCAATGGCCAATGAGTTGATGGACATGGTAGATCACTTTCAGTCAGGGTTGGAATTTCAAAATCTGACCCGTCAAATTTCGCTGTTTTCACAACATTAATGTTTGTTTTTGATAATGTAAAGGAAGAATGTTGATGGTTCTGAGAGATTGTTAACAGTAACAGTATTTGTTGCGGATGGCTTTTGAGAAATTGTTCACAGTATTTAATGAACAAATCATTAAGTTCTATCTCTGCTCTGAGTAATGACATCAATAACATCATCATTGATTTGTGTCTCATCTCACTTCACCCCCCACACACACTGAATACAGAATATTGAATCTGTTAATTAACTACCTTGTGACACATAATTGTTAACAGTAACAGTATTTGTTGTGGATGGTTTTGAGAAAATAGTAATTTAAAGAGGTCAGCTGAAAAATAGTGAAAATTCTAGTAAATTTTTGAATAAAAACTGGCAGAAATTTTGGGAAATCTGAGTTATAGCTGTCAAGCTTCTTGATTTTGAGGATGCCTCAGAAGTTTTTATAGTGCTGAATCTATTACCACCATCAAAAAAAAATTGATTTAAACACTCTTATAAGTAGATTTTTTGAAAAAAAAACCGGATTCCAACGAAAATTAACTTTGCAGACAAACCTAGGTTCTTGGTAAACAACAAAATTGTTCACAATATTTAATGAACAAATCACCCATTTCCATCCCTGCTCTGAGTAGTGACATCAATAACATCATCATTGAGTAGTGTCCCGTCCCACCTCCCCCACACACTAATATTAATTAATTACCTTGTGACACACATAAGCATAAGTCTCCTCTACGATTTCTGGTACAATCAATTCGATATAACGTAATCCCATTTGAAATTTCATCATCAAGGCGACCACGTCAGTGTTTTCTTGGAAATATTTTTGTGATTTTATTTATCAGGAAACATCATGTGATGAATAAGCTAATTATAATGTAAAAAGAAATACAGTATTGAAAAGTTAGTACTGCACAAGTACAGAGCTTAGTTAAAAAAACAAAAAACAAAACAAAGGCCATGCCAGTCGGAGACAAAGATTACGAATTCCAAAATAATCATCGGATTGTCAATCCCATTTAGCCAAAGAGGAGGAAAAAACATCATGAAATTAACAATGTGAAACCTTTTATTCCTTCGAGGGCGGAACAGGGGGCGGAACAGATAGCACCAGAGCATACAGAGTACTTGTCTGAAACTATATAAATGTATTTGGGCTTTTGCCCGGAACTTTATAAATGTGCATGGTTCTACTTGCCGTCTTCATCAAATCAAAGTTTAGATCAGAATGTTGGAATCATAATACGTGTCACTTGTTCCAGTCAAGGCCAGCACGCTTTCAAAGCCGTCAATGAAGTACCTTCAGTGATTTCAAGTCCAACGATTCACGATAATTGCTTTAAACACAAAACAACAGATAATGATAAAATGTACCCAACATTGTATTCCATTAAGGGGGAATGTTTGTTCGTGCCTCAAGGGTTTTAAAGGTTTATGATTCAACTCAGAACCGTGAAAAACCGTAAAACACATTGAACTGAATACAACTTGTATTTTCTTGAGTTGGATTCAGACAATAAGGGTAGCTTTATTTTGGATCATCCTTATTAAAATGCATAAAATGCATCATCAATGTTATTGGTGTACTAGTTTGACAGGGTCAATGTTATTTTATTGGCAGAACAAGCAGATAAATTTAAGTACCTCATTCTTATTGAAGATGTTTAGGTCATTGTCATGATTAGTCATTTCCATTATCATAAATTTATGGCAGGACCCACTTCTTTGCATTGGTAGAACACGCAGATAAATCTAAACATCACATAGACTTTAGAAATAGAAAAAAGATCCAATAATTTGAATATAAACGATACTTGGAATATTAGCAAAAGTTGAATCCTTGTTCTGTCTTAAAGAAAAAAAAATTCCTTTTTTCTGTTTTTAATTTTCCCAAATATTTTGAATAATTTATCTTCCTTAATCTTTCTTATGCCTGGCCCCTTTTATTTTGACCTTGTTTTTTGAATACATTTCTTTGAGTTTGAATTTGATTAATTTTCCTTATTTGATTAATTTTTAGTTTTTAACTATTAATTTTATTTTTAGCATTGTTTTTGCATTGGTTATATTTTTAATAAAGTCTTCGCTCCACTCTTATTAATATGGTCCGGAGTCCTTTGGTAATTTTTGACTTCGCTATTTTTTTGCTTTTGATTTTGAAGGTTTTTTTTTATTTATTTAACTTTTCTAAATTTGTTTGAAAAATAATTATTTATAAATTGAAACAAATCTTGTTGCTACCATAGATTTGCGGCTCTTACCAAGTCGTGATATAGAACTGCGGCTCTTCTTTATAGATATGTGGCTTTTTACTTATCTTCGGCAATCTTCTATGGCCTTTTTTTCGGCAATCTTTTATACTCAGCAAGAGAGCATTCTCCAGATGGCTCCCAGCTTCACGAAAATAGCTGCTGGCTCAGTTCCGTCTGCCTCTGGGGGCAAGCTCTTGCCCATATCGTCAGTGAAGCCCCAGCTCCCACTGTCCAGGTGGTTCAGGCCTCACTCGATGAGGCTTTGAAGTTCTCTGAAAGTGCCCTAATCTGCCGATTCAATGGTTTTTGGCCGCGGCTGACAGCTCTCCACAGTTGGATCTCGGAGGTATGGAAGCCTATAATTCCTGATGCAATTAATATCTACCCCTGTGCTAGCGGTTTCTTTATAGTAGATTTTGAAAACCCTGAAAACAGACAATGTATTATAGATTCTGGCCCTTGGTTTTGGGAAAAATCAAGGCTATTCATGAGGCCATGGAACCCATCATTCGATCTCTCAATAACAGTGATAACCTCAGTACCAGTTTGGGTGCGATTGCCAAACCTACCCTTGCATCTCTGGAATTTCTCTTCGCTAAAAGTCATTGGAAATGCAATTGGGAAATTTTATTGCAGGTGCCCAGAAATAGAGGAATATGCCAGCACCACCTATGCACGCATCTGTGTGGAAATGGACTTCAGCGCCGGATTCCCAGCTGAAATACACCTAACAAGTAAAGACTATGTGTGGAACCAGAAACTCGATTATGAAAGTGTTCTCTTCAGATGTCGATCCTGCTTTGAGACAGACCACCTAGCCAAAAATTGCCCAAAAGCCTCCCAAAAAATTCTGCTAGGAAAAATCACCACAGATCTACATGGTGGGAAGGAGCACAAAAAGAACACTACACTATCATCAAAGAAGAATACTCTCGAGAAAACTCTGAATTACAAGAAATTGGGCAAGAAAGAAACAACTCTCAAGGCAAACAGGGGGAAAGCCCCGCCCAACAACAAAAGATTGAACTCGACAACCCCTCAAGCATCAATAGGTATTAGGATTCGAATACCGCACAAAATAAATCTTCATTTCACAGCAAAGCAGATCTCCTAGACCAAACTTCTTCTCCAACTATCTTCAAAAGGATGAACACAATAGACCGCGAAGCTAAGACACCAATGTCCCAAGAACCAAAAGAGACGAAGGAGATGCAAGATAAAGAAAGTTGGAAGACCGTAGAGAAAAAAAAAAGCTATAGCACCAATCTCGCCAAGAAAGACGAGGAGCCAAACAATTAGAAACTAAGAAAATTATAGGTCCGATAGACCAATTTGGTCTTAGTGGACGTTAACCACCATCATCATCATAAGAAAAAATAACCATTACAAAATTATTATTTATAAGCTAGCCTTTTTTATAGAAATTATAAAAATAAAAATATATTATTTATATATTAGCCATTTATTATTACCATTAATTGAATGTGAGTCTCTACATTTCTCTCTATTTATTCTCATGACATGATCTGCCTCTTCATCTTGTATGAACCACTGGTTGGTTTGAAACGCTACAACAAATGAATTTTCGATAAACGCTACAACAAATGAATTTTCGATGTGATTATCATGGAAAACATGTCTCAAAACCTAAAATTAACTTAAATTAATTACCAAGCTTTAAAAAGTTATTACTAATTGGTAAATAATCTCTCTTAAAAGAATGAACTTCCATGTTAATGACAAAGAAAAAAGTTATTAAACTTATTGGCTCACAACAACAATTTGACTTAACAGTTGAACTTTTTGTATTGCAAATTCTAATAACTAAAGGGAAAATTGCTACAAGATTGATCATCTCCTACAAAAATAAATTCATAACAAAAATGAGCTTAAATTGGTTACCAAGCTTTGAAAAGTTGTTATGAATTGGTAAATGATCTCTCTAAAACAATGAACGTCCCATTATACAACGAAATAATGAATTTTGACATCTTAAACGACCACGAACCTGACTCTGATCATAGGCCTTTACTTATAACTCTCAATTTTGTCATGCATAGAGTTCCCATAGAAAATAATACTTATAGCCAAAAGAACTTAATATTTGATAGAAATAAAAATGATCTCTTTCTAAATGAATTAAAAACTAATTTGCTTCCTTTATCTAATATAGACAACATAGAAGACCTCTATCATAATTTTACTACAACCCTCTCATATTCTATTAACAAGTTCTCAATTGAAGTTTCAAATAATAAAAGAAATAGCAAAACCAATCCATGGTATGACAAAGATTGTAAAAGTGCAAGGAGAGCAATTAAGGAAGCTGTTGATGAATCTCTTAAAATGGACAAGATAAAAATATACAAAGCCCTAACTAAAAGGAAAAAGAGGCAGTACATTCGTCAAAGACAGGAGAATCTCTTACACCTCTCTAAGGTAGCTCCTAAGAAATTTTGGAGGCAGATTCTAACTAGGAAGACTAAGGATAATAATAAAATTGCTCTTCGCGATTGGGATTCCTATCTTAAAAAGCTTTATGAATCTCCAAATGTCATGGATAATTTGGAAACCCTTCTCACAATGAAAGAAGTTTTCTCTTTAGAAGACATTAAGTTTGGGGTTAATTGCCTCACTAATGGGAAAGCTAAGGACATTGAAGGTTACCAAGCGGAAATCTTAAAAATTGGAGGTCCTGTCCTCATCCCTCACATCCACAAGCTTTTCAATCAAGCAGTCAAGCAAGGGTTCCCTAAACCTTGGACTGAGAGCCTCATTATCCCTATTTTTAAAAGTGGGGATACAAATAACCCCTCTAATTATCGAACAATTATGGTCAGCCCTCTCTTAGCCAAGTTATATGGTAGTATTTTGGAAAAGAAGTTAAGCATATGGCTTGAAAGTGAAGGTAAGCGGGCTAAAGGCCAAGCAGGTTTCAGAAGGCATCACTCAACAACAAACCACCTTGTTACGCTTAGGATCATTGCAGAGGAATGTCGTAATGATAAATCCAATTTATTTTGTTGCTTTGTGGACTTTAGAAAGGCTTTCGATACGGTTCTTAAATACAACCTTTGGAATAGATTAGAAGAGCTAAAGGTTCCTCTCGAGTTGAGAGCTGCCGCTATAAGGTTATACGAGAATGTAATTGCCAAGCTAAAGAGCAATGAAGGGTGGTCGAAAGATATTAAGTGTAACATCGGAGTTAAACAAGGTTGCCCCCTCTCCCCTACCCTATTTGGCATTTACATCGATAAGCTCGAAGGCTATTTAGAGGAAGCAGGATGTGATGGCACGATCTTAGCTGGGATAGTCGTCATCCTTCTTCTTTATGCTGACGATATTGTTCTTTTGGCAAGGTGCCCATCTGATCTTAATAAGCAACTCAGGCTTCTTAAGGATTTCTGCTCTACCATGGGTATGGCTGTTAACACTGACAAAACAAAAGTTATGATTATCAAATCCAAGAAGGACACTTACACTAATTTTATGTATGACAATAATAACTTGGAGGAAGTGTATTCTTACAAGTACCTAGGAATTGATATTCATCACAAGCTCAACTGGAACCATAGCATTGAGAAAAGGATTAATGGGGGGTGGAAAGCTTACTTTGATCTTGAAAATAATTGTAAAATAGCAAACCTTGTAATGTGGGATAAAAATAAGTTCCTCTTTGAAACTTTAGTCACTCCTGTTATCTTATATGGCTGTGAGGTTTGGGGTTGCAGCATCTCCAGAGAATCATGGAGAAAGATTGAGCAAATGCAGAAGCGTTTTATAACTTATAACCTGAAAATTAAAAGTAATACACCCTATCCTATTCTCCTTATAGAAGCAGGTCTTTCCCCTATTAAGAGCCTAGCTATGCTTAGGTTTCTGTTGTACAAGCACAAAATCAGTAACACAGACGATCATAGACTTCCTAAGCTAGCTTTAAATTCTAGCCAAAACCACCTAAGGCCCAATCGAGAGTGGCATAAAGACACAAGGGCCTGGTTAAACTATTGGGAGATCAACGAAAATGATGCATTGCAAAACATAAATAACATTAAAGATATTGTTACTTCTAAGTTCAAAGAAAAAATGTGGTGTGAGAAAGACTGAGCGGCTAAAAGAAAATTAAGTTATTATAAGAAGGTCATCAACCCCACCCTAGAAGATCAAAAGTATCTCTCTATTTTAACTAGCTCAAAGAAGAAAATTAATATAGCAAAGATTAGAACGAATTCTCATGAGCTCCATAGTGAAACAGGTCGTTGGGCAGTTCCTAAAACGCCATGGACGAAAAGGATCTGCCATATATGTGAGAATAGGAACATCGAGGATGAAAACCACTTCCTCTTAGAGTGCCCCGCGTATAACTACATTAGATCTCAGTTTCACAATCTTTGTTACAATACTGACCTTCCCAGCCTTTTACAATGTCAAAATTATAGTGAGCTCGGGAGGCTTCTCTCCAAGCTTTTTGAGCATAGGGATAAAATCTTAAATCAAAATAGATAATTTGTTTCTTTAGGTCCGATAGACCATTATTTGGTCTCGGCGGACGTTAAC
Organism: Pinus tabuliformis; assembly: GCA_031772625.1. NCBI lineage: Eukaryota > Viridiplantae > Streptophyta > Pinopsida > Pinales > Pinaceae > Pinus > Pinus tabuliformis. Next base: position 1,720,007,003 of record CM062818.1, on the reverse strand, counting down.
CATCATCATCATCATCATCATTAATGACAAAGAAAAAGGAAATTAAACTTATTGACTTTGCACAATAATTTGACTGCTAAATTCCACTAAGATGTATGTACTCAAGTTTTAAACCTATGACCTCTTAGAAGGAAACACATGCTCTCAAGCATCATGCCCACTCATGCTACACATTCTCTTAAGTATTAGGCCCACTCAAGATGTACAAAATAATCTATTTTTAAGGTCACAACCAAGCCAAACACCAAATTGGTGTATGAGATCCCGTTGTTTATCAGACAAGGGACTTGCCTTTGCATGATCCTACTTGTGCATGCTGATTTGACTCCTAAAGTCTATATAATTGTACATACTCTAACCTCCTTTTGGTTTTTAACCTATGACCTCTTAAAACAAAACACATACTCTTACCCATTAAACCCACTAAAATATACTTATGTGTGTGTATCTTTTAGATAAAAATAACACATCAACACATCACCAAACTCTAGAGTATATTATATCTAGCAACCAAATAAAAAGGATATTATAACTAGCAACGAAACAGAAAAGGGGTATGCACTTTTTCCAACATTACACCCAAAAAAATGTTGACATTATAAACACACAATGTTACTAATACTCCATCAATACATGCCTTATTTTCCACATAATTTTTTATTCCCAAAAAAACACATATTAATAAAAAACTATTTCACTTAGGGGAGTAATCACTTTGAGCAAAAAAAAATTGTAAGTCTGACATTGGTGAGGCTACATGCTGGGCATGTCCACCCAAACATGATGGAGAATTTATTCGATGGAGAATTGAATAAATGACTTAGCATCCAAGGGTGCCTTAATAATACACTCGATCACCATCTATCCAAGACCCATGAACATCACTTTGGATATATATATATATATATAATGGATTTGAATTTTTTTAATACAATATGGCATGGAGCATGTGGTTACCAAGAAAATAAACAAAATAGCAAATATGCTTTATTTTTCACATAATTTTTTTTTTCACATAATTTTTCAATTTCCCTCCCAAAAGAAATCTTTAAAAATTCAGTTTGGACAGCTGCTGAGGTACATGAAAAGTTTATGCTAGTGGATTCCTCCGGCCACAGTCTACACATAAGGAGTCAATAATTTCCATTTGCTGAGAGTATTTAAATTACTCACAAATCATGTTTTTCAACTATCAATAATCTATAAACAAAATTAATCAGATCTCAAGCCATGATAATGAGCTAATTCACTTCAAACATCATTTTCAATCCTCTCTAATTCAAGTATTTAAACACCAATAATAAATTCCACAGCTATGATGCTATAATCTAAATATTTAATTCATTACAAGATGTTTAACTGGTCAAGTCACAACAAAATGTCCGCAGTTAAACACTCAATCTTTCATGTTAAAACACACAAATGACAATTTCTGCACAACAGAACTCTAGAGATCATAGATACTTGACCATTGCCTCTGTATGTGTTATAGTAGTTGGTCTTTTTGCAGACTCCTGAATTACACTCAAAACAGGTGACCTGGAGAAAATCATCATAACTTTCTTTCTGAGCATCGGATTGAAATTTCGTAAGAAGGTACAGAAAGAGGACGGACTGTAGTTTTCTTTTATATATTTTTCAGAGTCAAAGGTTGAAACAGTGACACGTGGCACTTCATACAAGTTCGCTCTACTGAACTAGTCTATAATCAGGTCACTGCGGGAGATTGTGCATAACTCTTTCTTGGAGAATCCAATTTGGTTCAGACTAGTGGCATTGGAAAGAGGACATAGAAGGCTACTACAGGTCACAATTTCAGAACTGGATGATTCGAAATTACAGAGATACATCAGATTCAATATCAGGGTTCTACAAAGTAAAAAAAGGTGTGTAGTTTTTATTTTTTATTTTTGCATAAGCTTGGTTTGAAGGAATTCAAAGGGCATAGTAAAGCATTATTATCGGTAACTGATGCCCTGAGGAAAGAAAATGCAAATACCTAGTAAGGAACCTGAAAGCTCTAGCATGACTCATGAAGAAGAGGAAGAAATGCTACATGATGTTCGACTTTGGGAACCTGATTCATTAGAGAAGGCATTCAGGTTAGCAAGAAAAATGGAAAGCAAAATTATGGCAACCAAGAAGCATACCACTCACAACTATAAAGATGGAAGTGCAGTTGCCCCTAGTCTTCCACAACCTATAAGGTTGACACCACAACAATTGGAAGAAAAAAGAGCAAAAGGACTTTGTTATAGTTGTGATAGCAAATACACTAAAGGTCATAAGTGTGCTGAAAAGAAATTATTCTACATAGATTGTGAAGAGGAAGAAGAAAAGGAGCAAGAAAGGTCAAAAGAACAGGATATGCTCTAGGAACAAAACCTAGCTCTGATACCAAATGTTATGAAACCAGCTCAAGAAAATATAGAAAAGATAGATCAACGCCTTAGAATTCAGCCTCTTCGAGGGGGCAACCTCCTTTACATTATATAAATGAACAATTCTTGGATGATTCAAATGACAAAACCTCCTTTCTATATATAGGAGTCTATGGAGTCACAATATAATCTAGCCGACCTAACAATAATAATATAAAGCCACAAAAATAACAATAGAGGGATTCTATGGGCACATTAATAACAATATGGGGGTAATGGGGGCACAACAATATAAATAAGGGGTATAACTACAATAGTAATGGGGTAATCACTAGTATTATAGGGACCCAACAGTATGAAGGTTGGAGTTTCAACTGACATGTTTTCAGTTGAAGCATCCATGTCTCTCTCATTTTGAAGAATCCTAAAGTTAAAGGCTAAGGTGATTGAAATTGAGGTGTCGATGTTGTAATTAATAAATGGATAAATTTTATATTTTTTAATAAAGCTTTTCAAGTTCAGTTATATTTTAATTTATCTGAATTTTTTTGTTTAAATTAAATCTTTTGAGTTAATTTTTCGAAATAAATTTAAATTATTTTAATTATAGTAAAATATTTTTAATTTTTTAATGTCATTTTTAATTAAATTTTGAAAATAAATTATAAATATAATAATATAACATAAATTCCAGTTAAGTTTTGTAATATTCCTTGGTATATCTTGTATAAAATACACAAGATTATTATTTTTTTACAAGTTTTACCAACATATAATATTCCATGAATGACTTATCACATATTCCATCAAATAATATAATCACAATCATTAAGTGAAATAACTATAGAAAGGGAATAGTGAATTGCTTAAGGAAATAATTATTAGTGCAACTTGTTATCATCATGCAGTATATTGCAACTTTGCATCATTAACATTGTTCAGTTAAACAAAGCTTATTTTTTGTGTGTGAAAGTTTGTCACTGTATTACCCAAATGTTGCAGTACAATATATGTATGACCTGTCTATTGGTCTACTAGTTGGAAAGCTAGACCAATAGCACAAGTTGACGATTTTCAAATTACAAATCTGATGCAACAAGATTATGCTCTCTGACAACCAAAAACTTTTCTGAGAATTCTATAATGCCTTTTGTGACTATTAGCCTTATTGTCTTGATAAGTGACTAGCTTTTGGCAAACACATAGAGAAATTTTATTTTAGAGAGGAGCTCCTATGGAATATTATATAATAATAGTGGAAATAATAAAATAAGATTAAATTACATCATCAAATTTTATAGGAAAAAAAAAAAAAAAAAAAAAAAACTAATTTTTCAACTTATCTCCCTACGGTTTTATTCAATTTTTGAGCGGGAGCACTTGTTGGATGAAAATTTTAATTCTTCATCCAAGGAGTACCCATGTTGCATAGTTTCAATGGACCCCATGAAAAATGAGAAACACATGAAAAAACGTGATTGCAATCACGTTTTTCACTTTTTTCTCATTTCTCATGTAGTAGGGTCCATAAAAAATATGCAATATGGATACTCCTTGGATGAAGAATTAAATTTTGCATCCAATGATTGTTCCCACTAGAAATTTAAATAAAATTGTAGGGAGATAAGTTGAAAATATGAGTTGATTTTTTATTATTATTTTTTTTACTCCAAAAATGATCATCCCCATGGTTGAGATCATCATCTTGAATCCTATTGGTTCTTATAAAGTTTATTTTAGTTGCACAAATTTTCTTTTAAGCCCCTTTTTAACCTCAATCTTTCTCTCATAAAATGATATAGTCTGATAACCATATTTTCAAAGTACCATAAGATAAGATGACCAATTACTCGGTGGGAAGGTTTGAACCTGCTCTGGGAAGGTTGATGCAACGACAAATATAAATGATTAAATCTGCAGCTGGGTCCTCCATTTTCTAGTTTGACTCTAGATCCTCGCAACATTATGTGCCTCAAACCAATCCCTCGCCATTGTGATTCCCTTTCAATTGTTGCAGGTTACTCCTTTATAACCGCCACGAGCCTTCTATTACCACGTAAGCATCACACCATGGAGGAAGGATTTACTTCAATTATTTGCAATAATTACCTTTATAGAGGAAGGATTTACTTCAATTATTTGCAATCATTACCTTTATAGACTACCTATCATTGAATGCCTAGTGTTGAGGCCATTAGTAATGTGCTAGATAGGATCTTTCATGTTAAAACACACAAATGACAATTTCTGCCACAACAGAACTCTAGAGATCATAGATACTTAACCATTGCCTCTATATGAAGGTTGGACTTTCAACTTGACATGTTTTCTGTTGAAGCATCCGTGTCTCTCTCATTTTGAAGAATCCTAAAGTTAAAGGCTAAGGTGATTGAAATTGAGGTGTCGGTGTTGTAATTAATAAATGGATAAATTTATATTTTTTAATAAAGTTTTTCAAGTTTAGTTATATTTTTGAAATTTTTTTAAATTAAAATTTTTGAGTTAATTTTTAAAATTTTTGAGTTAATTTTTGAAAATAAATTAAAAATATAACATAAATTTCAGTGAAGTTTTGTAATATCTCTCAGTGTATCTTGTACAAAGATCAATTTTTTTTACCAATTTTACCAACATATAACATTTCATGAATGACTTATCACATATTCCGTAACTGAGCATCAAATAATATAATCACAATCATTAAGTGAAATAATCGTAGAAAGGGAATAGCGAATTGCTTAAGGGAATAATTATTAGTGCAACTTGTTATCATCATGTAGTATGCTGCAACTTTGCATCATTAACATTGTTCAATTAAACAAAGCTTATTTTTTGTGTGTGAAAGTTTGTCACTGTATTACCCAAATGGTGTAGTACAATATATGTATGACCTATCTACTAGTCTACTAGTTGGAAAGCTAACCCAATAGCACAAGTTGATGATTTTCAAATTAAAAATCCGATGCAATAAGATTATGCTCTCTCACAACCAAAAAACTTTTCTAAGAATTTTGTAATGCCTTCTGTGACTATTTCCCTTATTGTCTCGATAAGTGACTAGCTTTTGGCATACACATTAGAGAAATTTTATTTTAGACATGACCTCCTATGGAATATTATAAAATAATAGTGGAATAATAAAATAAGATGAAATTACATCATCAAATTTTATAGGGAAAAAAAGAAAAGACTATTTTTTCAACTTATCTCCCTATGGTTTTACTCAATTTTCGAGCGGAAGCACTTGTTGGATGAAAAATTTAATTCTTCATCCAATGAGTACCCATGTTGTATAGTTTCAATGGACCCCATGAAAAATGAGAAACACATGAAAAAGCATGATTCCAATCACGTTTTTTCATGTATTTCTCATTTTTCGTGTACTAGGGTCCACAAAAAATATGCAATATGGGTGCCCCTTGGATGAAGAATTAAATTTTGCATCCAACAATTGCTCCCACTCGAAATTTAAGTAAAACTGTAGGGAGATAAGTTGAAAAAATAATTTTTTCTATTTTTTAATATTTTTACTTTTAACTCCAAAAATGGCCATCCTCCATGGTTAACATCTTCATCTTCAATCCTATTGGTTCTTATAAAGTTTATATTGGTTGTACATTCTTTTAGGCCCCTTTTTAACATAAAAATTTCTCTAATGGAGTGATATAATCTGATAACCATATTTTCAAAAAACATATACCATAAGATAAGATGACCAATTACTCGGTGGGAAGGTTTGAGCCTGCTCCGGGAAGGTTGATGCAACGAAAAATATAAATGATTAAATCTACAGTGGGGTCCTCCATTTGCCAGTCTGACTTCAGATCCTCGCAACATTATGTCCCCCAAACCAATCCCTCACCACTGTGAGTCCCTTTCAATTGTTGCAGGTTACTCCTTTATAATCGCCATGAGCCTTCTATTACCAGGTAAGCATCATACCATGTAGCAAGGATTTACCATGTAGCAAGGATTTACTTCAATTGTTTGCAATCATTACTTGTATAGACTACCTACCATTGAATGCATAGTATTGAGGCCAATGTAATGTGCTAGATAGAATACAATAAGTCGTCCCTCCACCTTCATAAAACCTCGACTCAAAAGAGTTTGACCTTAATAGAATGTTGATCTTCACCATCTTAACTCTACGACAAGGGAATGTGCCACTGTTCATCTGAATGTTTAATGCTTGGGTGTGCTTCACCATGATCCCATGACCCTTCATAGCTTACCACTGATGCTTGCTGATCTCCTTGTGTCTTGATCGACTATGGGAAGACAAACATCTATGAGTTGATCTGGGGTTTCCTCTAGACATTGAGCACTTGGGAGGTGATGATCTGCATCGAGCCCATAGTTTTCCAAATAGTCTATCAGTTTGTTGCTCGAGCGACAAATGTGTGAGAGCAAAGGACCACATATTTTAGTTAACAGAAAATGAACTCTTGAATGGTGAGCTTCAATGCGCTAGTTGTTAGAAACTTCGTATAGTGGGGTGCCATGTTGTAGCTTCCTAAGGATCGATATTATTAAAAGTGAATCCCCCTCAATGATTAGTTGATGATATCCATGCTTAATGTCTATTGTTAGCCTCTGATCCAACCCCCAAAGCTCAACTTCATTATTTGTATTGTAGCCCAACTTCCCATCGTAGATGCGGATAATTTAGTCCCTGATCCAACCCTCAAAGCTCTACTTCATTATTTGTATTGTAGCCCAACTTCCCAGCTAGATACAAATATTTTGGCCATTACTGTTCCTGAATTCTCTGCCATAACTTGTTGGTCTTGGATTACCCTTTGAAGCTTTGTCAAAATTCAGTTTAAAAAAGCCTATGGGGGGAGGGACCATGAAGAAGGGCTAGAGGCCCTGGCGAGAAGAGATGTCACCGAGGGTGAGTGATCAGTATGCTGGTTGCTTATTTTTTGAAAAGAGTGTCTTTCCATGGGAGGGGAATCCCGATCTTGAGGAAGCCATGGAGTCAAGGAAATAGTTTCTTGGAGCATTAATAGTGTGACATGCCAGACTTGGTTTCAAGTGGCAATTTTCCCCTTGAAAATAAGGTAATTTCTTTCCTTCTAGATGTTCCATGACATGAAGCCAGGAGTAAGTGACCAAGCCCAGTTAAGGATTGGGCTTGTGAAACGATTCTCTTTCTAATTGTCAAGGGTTGTAGTGATTTTAGAAGGAACTAGATCCGTTTGTCTGAAATATTGAGCCAAGTCATCCGAACGGACAAAGGAAAAGGCGTAGGATGTGAATAGATGGTTTGGGTCTTCCCCTTGGGACTGACATAGGTGACAGATTGAAGGCCCGATAAAACCCCACTTCAACAATCTATCCCAGGTCAAAGTCTTTCCTTTGACCAACAACCATAAAAACAATGTGATTTTTGGCTAGTGCCTCAATTTCCATAAGTGTCGCCATATTTGAGCAGGCTCCCCCTAATAATGCCCTATAAGTATCTAAAAAGATTCTTTTAAATTATATGTACCAGCAGGTGCTAACATTGCTTAGAGAAGTTGTTGTTCATTCCTGTGATCCCTTGCATATTCTTGTGAGTGAATATTCCAACTATACCATGGAGGATTTGGATTGTGGACATCTCAGTAGTGCTCAATTTTGATGATTCCTCTACTATTTATATCAACCCTTATTGGTCTAGAGTTTGACAGGGTGATAAGACGCAACCATTTATTCCGGGAATCTTCCCAGAAGAGAGCGCTTTTTCCATTGCTTACTTCCCAAAAGCTGTGATCTTGCACTAATGCTCTGTTTTTCCATGCCACATTCTAGATGTGTGATCATGTTTTGATGAAGGCCAATATTATTAGCTGGGATTCATGCACCCCTAGAGCATATTTTCTTGACCATGTTTGGCTCCAAAGCACTGTTGGGGTTTTAATTTATCTACACTAGGTTTTGGCACTAAGGGCTTGACTCAGTGTTAGCGGAGCCGGTCTCAAAGGCCAAGGCCTCCCTTAACTTTAGGTAGGCATATTTTGTCCCAGGCTACTAGAACCCATTTGTGCTCTAGTTTGGTCCCTCCCCACATAAAATATCTTTCTATTTGTCTTAAGTCTTTTAGTATTACTTTAGGAGTAGCAAGGGCAGAGAGAAGATAAAAAGGCATAGATTGAAGAACAACTTTGAGTAATGTGAAGCCTCTTGCAAAATTTAGTGCTCTAAAGGTCCAACTGGAGAGTTTTGCCTCAAATTTAGTCAAAATATTCTCCCACACTACCTGATGAAGGGGGTTGGTAGTTAGGGGGCACCAAGATAGTTGGTTGGGAGGGAGCTCTTCTGAAAGCCGAACAATATGGAGATGTGAAGTTGGACTACCAAGGGAGTATTAAAAAAGAAAATTTAAGACTTGTTATTATTTATGCTGGTGCCTGATATCCTTTTGAATTCTTGGGATTCCTTGATGGAGGGGTGACCCATGAGGAGTGTGTCATTGACAAATGGATGATAAGCACAAAAATGTCGATTGGATCCTAGTGGAAGACCTTTGAGTTTTTCTTGGCTTAGAGAAGATTTTATGAAGCATCCCAAACCCTCATGCACCAGAAGAAGAATAGAGGGTGATACAAGATCTCATTACTTATGCCTCTGGATGGGGAAAAGGTGGGGTAAGGTAATTTGTTAGCTAGGATGGAGAAGAAGGATTTGGAAATCAAGGCCATTACCCAGAAGAACCATTTTTCATGAAAGCCAAAAGAAGATAGTATATGGAACATGAATTTCCAGCTAACCCTATCAAAGGATTTTGACATATCTAGTTTGAGAAGCATGCCCGAGAGTTTTGAGAGCACAAAGAATGTATGTGCTCTTGAGCCAAAATGATGTTGTCAAGAATCTTCCACCCTTCCACATAACTAGTTTGTTCTGGAGAGATTAATGAGGGAAGGAGGGATTTGAGTTGATTGGAAATAGTTTTAGAGATGATTTTATAAATGACATTACAAAGAACTATCAAGGGAAATCAGTTGTGGAAGATGCATTTTTAGATTTAGGCATTAGCGAGATGAAAGTGGCATTAAAGGATGACGAAAGGGATGCAAAGCCTTTGGAATCCTCAACAACACTCCAAATGTCTTACCCGGGATGGGGCAACAAGCCTAGTAAAATTCAATGGTAAATCCATCTAGTTCTGACACTATATGTTTGGGCATTGCCATTACTATCTCCTCCACTTCTTCCATAGTTACATGCTTGAGTAAGAGCACATTTTTCTCTTCCATAACTAGTTTGGGGATATGTTTTATCACTTTCTCAATAGTCGAGCGCCTATCTGGAATCGGATCCTGAAGTAAGGTCTGGAAGTGATCCATTAAAGTTTGAGTGATCTCCTGATGTTCTTCCCTTATTATATTCTAAGGATCCTTAATATGATGAATGTGGCTCCTTTGTCTATAATTCACCATGGATTTATGAAAAAAAATTGTATTCTTCTCCCCTTATTTTAGCCATTTAACTTTGGATTTATGCCTATAAATAATTTCTTCCTACATAAGCCTCTCATTTAACATGTGACTGGTTTCTTTTTCCTCTTTGGCTAAGGATTCTGTGCTCCCTTCCATTATTAATGACTACTGAATCTACGCCATTCTTGCTTCCAGTTGGTGCTTAACCTGGTGGATGTTTCCAAATTCCTTTATGTTCCACTCTTTCATTTTTTGTTTTAAGAACTTCAATCCTTGTTGGAACATGTGCATTACCCCTCCTGTGATAGAAGGTGATTTCGCCCACCATGATTCTATATTTGTGAGAAAAGCTTGATGGCACAACCAAATTTTTTCAAATCGAAAGGCTTGTTTCGCGGAGAACCAGACCACCCCAGGGTCAACGAAATGGGCCAATGACATGAGCCATAGATGTGGAGGATTTTTTCTTCCAATGTGGTCCTTTATGTGAATAGGGGTTCATAAACCAAACATTGATCCATCTGAGAAACAATTTGATTGAATAATTCCCTTTTGTTGGTCCATGTAAATGTGCCATTGGAGGTTTGCACATTAACAAATTTTGAGTTTTCAATTAAGAAGTTGAAGGATTGAGATTCCTCTTCCAGTTTCCTTAAGCCCTCTTTTTTCTCTTGTAAATATCTGATTAGATTGAAATCCCCAACGAGAATTCAAGGAGTGGATCCAATTATTTCTGCTACAAAATTTAGATTAGAGATGAATTTTATTTTTTCCTGAGCTATATTGGGACCATACATGTTGGTTATGATTCCAGAGTAACTAGATCCTATGGGTTGGAACTGAGTTCACAATATTCTTGGCAGTGAGAAAGCATTTTTTAGGACAACAGTTGAGGGATTCCACTAGGGAACTAGAGGAAGCTGCTGTGCATTGGAAGATAAAATTGCAGGATCTCTAGAAGGTATTAATCATGTGATGGAGGGTGTCAAAAGAGAATTTGTTTTCCTGGATTAGCAGAATGTCGAAATTTTATCTGGAAATTTTTCTTTTAAGAAGCCTGCATTTAGATTTACCATGCATGCCTCTTGCATTCCAAGTGATGAACTTCATTGACTGGTGTTTGGTAGGGGAGGAAAAAGGGTATGCATAGGAGCAACCCTTCCTGAGTTAACTAGATATTCAGCTAAATCCTATAGGAGATGGGATTTTGACCTTCTTCCCTTTTTCTTTGTTTCCTTTGCTATGATAGATTGATATATGCATTGTGTTTAATTCCCTGTAGGTGAAGCAAATTAGAGAGTGAGGAGATGTTACTTGAGTTGTTGAGTTTATGAAGCATGAGGCCCTGGTGTCTCAAGTAGGCTCTGGTGACTAATTGCACATGTTCTTATGAAATGATAACCAAGTCTTTATCTTTCCACTCCTCAGTGATTTAATGAATATTAACAACTTGCAACTCCAGATCCTCTATTTCCTCTTATTCCATAAGTACTAGATCATATATATTTATTTGATCAGGGTCTTCCCTTTATTTTTTATGTATGAGGTTGGTTTCTTCCTTGATCCCTATCCCTTCTTTTTCTAGAGTTTGCATCTCCTTTGCCTATGGGGCACTCTCTTCCTCCATTTGCTATAAGACATAGTAGGGATTCTGATCTTGAGGTTCTTGTGCATGGGAGGATTCATTCTTTCTCCTGATGAATCTTCACCTATTATTGGCTGGGACAAAGCCATTTCACTGTCTCTCAATTCTTTTGTTGTTCTCCTTCCACCCCTTTTTCGTGTTTGATTCATCAGGAAATCCTTAGCCAGGTGCCCATACTCATGGCATTGGCAACATATGAAAGGGATTTTCTCATAATCTATGGGATGATGCCATACTATGTCATCACTTCTTAGTAATATAGTATCTAGTAGGGGCTTTATTAAATCCATAGAAACATAGATTCTTGCATAAGAAGTATACCTTTCCTTCTTCATTACATATGATAACATGAGAAAACGTCCCAATTTATTGCTTATGTGTGCAAGAATCTCTTCATCCCAGAATTCATATGGTAGAGAATATAGTCTAAACTAGACTAGGAGCATAGAGAATTCCTCCTTTTCCAAATGAAATCTAGGCATCTAGGGTTTCATAAAGAGCCCTGTAAAGTTCATGAAGTATGGACCTCCTTGAAAAATGTTGTCTCTGTTAGACAGTTGGCATTGTCTAGATTGCTAGTGGTTGTAAGTGTGTTGGCATTGATGTAAACAATCATGATGGGAGATGTGTTGGGAAGATGCCATTGTCTAATTGTTGGCATTGATGTCAACCAGATAGCATGTATGTTTTCTGGCAGAAAATGTTGGTTTTGATGTTCCCTAGCCTAGCTGTGATGTTAACTAGGCTAGTTTGATGTGCTTGATGTGTGAACCTCAAGGGGGGTCCTATGGCTGCTGCAGTCTTCGGTAGAGAATCACTGTAGTAGCAGGATTATTGGAGAAGCCATAAAATGATGACGATGGTGGTTGGGAGTACCAAACTTTGGAAGAGGTTCTGCCTCAAGAGATCAACTCAGATAATCTTATAGATGACATAGTTGGTTAGTGCTATGAAATATATCTCCAATGATATTTCGAACCTTGAAAAATGCCTCCAAAGAAAAGGTTCTCGGCAGAATAAGAAGAGCCAAGGTGGAAAGAATGGAAGAGATTTTTCAGCCATTTTTTAGGTAGAAAATGGGCTCAAATCCTACATTGGACCTTCTCCACTAGAAATTTCTCTGAAAGAGCTTTCCAATGGTATGTGGAAGTATGCAAATGGCCTCCTAGATCAGGAGTTATTCCAAGTCAAAGTTTGGTGACTCAAGCCATGATAACAAAGTTAAAAGGGACCAGAGATGGCATATTGGAACCTCGGAGCAGGCACAAACCTCAAGACCTTGTAATATTGGAGGTTAGGTTCTTGTAACTTCAATGAAATTCCTTTTGAGAAAAGTTCAGATTTGAGAACAAGGAAGGAATAGGTGAGGACCTTGACAATTTATTTCCTCAGCAGTTTATTTAAAAGAGACCCAAAAGGAGCAGGCCGACCATCAGGAGATGATTCTCAGAACATTGGATATCGGAGATGGCTCAAAACATCGAGACTCGATATCGGAAGGACTGGAAGGCAACATATCAGATTATTGAAGCAGGCTGGAACCTCGGAAGGTCGAGACCATCACAACCTCGGAGTTTCGTAAGTTCTTATCAATGAATTATTTGAAAACACCGAGGTTACAAGGAAATAAGTATTACAAATGAATTCGTTGAAAAGCCAAGGACCAAGGGGCCCCTTTCTCTCTCCTCCAATAGGACACATGGAAGTAGGTGATTAGCCCTGAGAAGCTGACAAGGCAGATGATGTCAACATGACGTGGTAGTATGGAGGACATGTGGCAGTCATATTCGACATTTTGGGTGGCCTAATAGGGAAAATTCGTATGACATGTGTCACCACTAAGGAGACGCCACATGGCAATTATGGCATCAACATGACGTCATCTCGAAGGTCGGTATATCAAAAGTTGAAGTTTTCGTAAATCCTGTCTAATTGTATTATAGGAAAGTTCTGATATGATGTTTGGAGCTCTGATGTTGATTGGCACATGGTCGTGGGGACCTAAAGAACTAAGGGCACATAGAAGGCTTAACACCTAAGTGCTATAAATAATTTTGGGGGTTGGAGTTTTGGTGACTCCTTTGTAATTACTTTTGGTGAAAGACTCGATGTCTGGGAGCTTCGATGTTGTTTGGAACTTGGTCATGGAGACCCAAGGAACCAAGGGCATAGAGCAAGATTAACACCTAAGTTCTATGGAGCATATCGGAGCTCGGAGTTTCATAACTCATGTGTAAATGAATATTTGAAAAAGTTACAATGCTTAGGGGCTTTTGATGTGGTACGCATTTGGTATTAGAAACCTAAATAATCAAGGAGAAAATATATAATAAGATAGGCCCCCGGCAGGAGCTTGAAGGCCTTACCACCTATGTGCTATGCCCCCGGTCACAACACCCAGTCATATGGGAGAAACAAGAAGGGGCTAAGCATGAAGGGGCTTAGAATCTCGCGACCTCGTAGTTTTGTAACATTTATTTTAATAAAATTTATGATAGATGAAGGCTCTGATATTGCAACACTTAAGTATTGTACCGGTGGTCACAGGCAACAGTCCAATGGAGGAAAACAAGAAGGGGACAAAGAAAAAATGGCTAGGAACCTCACGATCTCTTGTTTTTGTAACATTTCCTTTAATAAAAGTTATGAAATGAAAGGGCTTCGATATTGCAACACAGGTGTATTCAAGGATGAATGAATTGACAACTGAGAGTAAATGAGAGAGGGGGACTTGATAACAGAAGTAATGGTGATTGTTGTAGGCAAGAGTCAATGATAATAAGGACCACTATGTGCAGAAAACAATGATGAGGCATGTCTTGAAGTTGAAAGAAAGCCATCTCTGATCTTCTTGTGCACGCCTCATTGAATTAAACGAAGTGAAAAGAAGCCATCCTGAAGTACTGTCAAGCTCTGTGAACCATGAATAAGCATGGAGAGCCTTGTTGGAGTGTGCAGGTGGACCAAGAATTAATTCTCAGTATGGAGATCGCTCAAGAGCCCATTCTCAGTGATTAATGAGGTAGCAGTGGCCAAGTGAGATGCAACAACATGATGAAGAGCCTTGCAGGAGTACACAATTGGGTAGCGTGAATGGCAGAGTGAAGGACAATAGAGGCAGCATTGACCAGTGTGCAACATAGGAACAAAACAGAGGAGCATAATTAAACAATGTGGGGGCAAGAAGAATTGTTTAGTGAGTTATGAGGAGAGCTCTATGTGGGTGTGTGCATTTCTCTGTAAGGCCAAGTGAGCATGTTCTAATAAGAAAAGGATAAGAGTGTCTAAGCAGAGAAAAGAGACCCCGAGTGACCCAGTACTACTCTGTGAGGCTAAGAGAGTCTGTGGAATAGTAGAAGGCCAAGAGAAGAGCATGTGCTATGGAGTGTGAGTCGTGTGGAGAACTTCGATTGTGAGTGTGCTGCTAAGATGAGGCCATGTGTGCCTATGCAGAAAGAAGGCCAAGAGCATATATTCGAGTTGAGTATGTTGTTGTAGAGTGCGTAGAGTGCAAAGGGTGTTGTGTGTTAGTGGTTGTTGTTGAGCAGAACAATGAGCTGCAATAGAGAGTGCAGAGAACAAAGTGCTTCATGGGCCAAAAGGCTGGTAAAGAGAACATAGTTGATATTGGGCATAGTGGCTGCCAAATATAATGAACATTAGTTCTTATTTGAGTGTGGTTTGGAGCCTGCATACATGAAGTTGGTGCTTCCATCTCTAGTGGGTGCTTGAGAAGGCTTGGAGGTTGGTGCCTCCTACAAGTTGGTTCTTGCAAGAATCCAAGGAGCTGCAAGTTGGTGCTTGAAACAAATCCCTGAAATTGGTGCTTCACATGGTGCTTCTGGTAAGTTGGAAAGGTGCCTACAAAAGGAGGGAGTTGGTGCTTCCTACTAGTGGGTGTTAGCAAACAATCAAAGGGATTTAGTGCTCCCTGTGACTAGTGGCTCACAAACAGGTTGATGTAATAGAGTAGATTCTCTTATTTTACATCAATAACAACAACAAGATTTGGTGGTCTTTTCCCGAAAGGGTTTCCACGTAAAACCTTCATGTCTCATGTGTTTGTTGCTCATGATGTGCATGATTGTGTTGATTTATATGGTTGTTGTTATGGTTTGTTAAAGGCTCCTCTCATATAATGGATGCCAAGTTTGAATGAAAATAAATTTGCATACAAGCTAAAATTAGCCTTAATACTAATTCACCCCGCCTCTCAGTATTAAAATTGTTTCTAATAGTCTATGCCTTCGATGTTACTAAAAATCACTATGAAAAATCCTCATTGGCCTATTTTTAGATCCACTTCTCCTTTAATAACCCAGTTTTTTCTTATCCAATTCACTAGAGCTCGCTCGGCAGGCCATAGGCCAACAAAATTGCAAATGATTGCATATTATTTCATGCATTCCACTGTAACTCCCATATTTTTCGTCGGGATTTCTAAGTGCATCACTTCTTTGGATTGAGGTTGATAAGGGCTAGATGTTTGTGATTGCATGCATTTCAATTCTAATGGAGGGATTGAATCTACATGAACACTAGGTCCTGTTGTTGTAAGTTGCCCACCAAGTGTTGTATCTGCAAGTACTTTATCCTGGGCATTATAAGGTATGCGCATGATCTGTTGGTTTAGCAGCTGACCACCACATTTGGAAAGGAGGGGCCAATGCCTTCCCCCCATGGGGGCAGCATGGGAATAGAACATGAACATGAGAAGTGGGGAGGTTGAAAGGAAAATTTTCCACGAAGGAAACAAAACAACTAGTATAGGGTAGCAAAGATCAACCCCAATATAGATACAACATCTTCAAGGAATATTGAGGAGTGGAGGACTTATTTTCAACCACCAAGATTTTAGTAAGGGATAACAATGATAAAGTTCAATAAGGAAGCAATGATTTGATCCAGCCCAAAGATAAGCTGGACATCAAGATTGAAGAAGTAAGGACGTTGATGTTGAAGAAGCCTCAACATAATAGGTATGTAGGGCATAGGAGAATAAAGGATAGCATATTGTAGATGGTAAGCAAGTTTTCATCAGCAAAGGAGGAGGAAGACTACAACAAGAGAAAATAGTATAGCAATGACTTGACAAGGATAGGGACAAACTACAACATAAATTTTGGGATCAAGGAAGATTCACTTCAACAACAAATGGTCAAGAGACCATGAATCTTTTTCACCTTGGGATTCCAATGCAGGTGCATAGACTGAGCAAAAGATGTGAGAGTCTAGACAAGAGCTTACGAATGGGATGGGATGGTCACATGGTAATACTGGGAGGAATTTTTAAATGTTTTGTAAGAAATTGTAAATGTTTACATTAGGAAGTGAGTTTTGATTTTAGAATAAGTTGGAGAAATTATTTTCTAATGTAAATATAGATTTCAGTTTCCCTTACTTTGTGGAGAAGGGGAAATGATTCACCCTTTGTAACTCTTTGTTGTCATGATCGGTCTATTTTGGGAAAAATAAAAAAAGAGTGTTTGAGAAGAAAAGAGAAGGGAAGATAAGAAGATCTTGAGAGAAGAGAGGAGAGAGGGAGAGAAGAGAGTAAATCATTGTTCTTCACTTTATCTACAGCTCTGAGGTTTTACAGATGCCTTTACCTTAAATATGTGTGAATGGAAGGTATTTTTGTGTGAATGGCGTAATAGACAACAACGTGGGGTTGTAAGTTGTGTGACGTTTAATTGAATTGAAGTTCTGTAGTTACCTGAATCATTTCCTATTGTGAACTGTTGTTAATTCATAGTTTATCCATATGCAATTGGTCATTTTTGAGACCTTGTAATTGGTTGAATTGATTGATATTAAGAGTTGGTACCTGCTGACTTCAACTGTTGTGTGCTTTAGTCATCCATCTTTGGCATTTTGTTGTAATTGTTTCAAAACCCATAGAGGAATGTTCATTGTGTTTTGGAACAACTAATGCTTCATTTTTTTAGTGATTTGAGTGTTGTTGCAGTAAAAACAGAGTACCCTATTTTGAATGGGGTCCAAACCCTTTTAGATTTTATTTATGTCTGCTAAATTTGAATTAGCGTTGCAAATCCTGGTGAAGAAGGGAAAAATAATTTGATTACTGTGTTAAGAAGAAATTCATGGACGTGCAGATTCAATTGGGAACAAAATTGAGTCATTTTACCTTCTCGAAACTATAATACATATTTTCTTAAGGGGTTGTATGAAATCATTTCGCAACGCCTACACGATTTTAATGGGTGCTGCGAAATCATTTCGTAGCGACTGAACAAAAAAATTATGGGACTGCATATTCGGTTTCTAAATGTCCATTTGGCCTTCCTGTTGCACCATTTGTTAAATGGAAACGTATGTCATTGGATTCATCAAATGAGGTGAGAAAAAGAGTGGCAGATGATAGAAAAATATCTCATGAAATTTATCAAAGTAAATCCATATTCTTGAGTTGACTGCATATGATAATGTTTCATGAAATATTGTTGAATTAGATTTAAATATGGAGTTGTGTGTGGAGTAGCCTGGGGTTATTGGCAACCAAGGTAACCTACCTACATCACATATATTCAACACATGAGTCAAGTTCCATCATTTTCTTAGACACACGCAAACTTGGTCACACATGATTCCTGATTTTGTCTAACTCTCGTTTGATGAGATTGCTGGTGTATCTTTCCTTAAAGAAGATATTTGGGTACTTGTGAATGCTCCTCCTTACCCACTTCAACTATTCAATCTCATCGCTTATCTCTTTCGGAAGCTTTTGGGAGTATTCTACCATTGTCAAGACTCCATCCCCATTGTGTGAACAAAACGGAGGAACAAAGATCCTATAAATGTTAATGTAATGATAGTGAGAAAACATGAATCCCCCCATATTAAACATGTGAGTCGAGTTCCATCATTTTTGTGAAAACACATAAACTTGGTCACACATGATTCCCCCATTCTGTCTAAATATTTTATCCAACTCTTGTCTAATGAGAGCATTGGTGTAGAATTCCTTAAAGAACAGATGTGGGCACACATGAATGCTCCTCCTTACCCACTTCAATAATTCAATCTCATCCCTCACTGCTTTCAGAAGCTCTTGGGAGTATTCCACTACTATCAAGACTCCATCCCCATTGTCTGAACAAAATGAAGGAATAATATCCAATGATATGTAATGATAGTGAGTAAAACATGAATCCCCCATATTCAACACATGAGTCTGGTTCCACCATTTTCATGGATACATACAAACTTGGTCACACATGATTCCCTCATTCTGTCCAAATCTCTTCTGATGAAAGTGTTGGTGTAGAATTCATTAAATCATAGATGTGGGTACTCGTGAATGCTCCTCCTTATCCACTTCAACAATTCAATCTCATCCATCGCCGCTTTCAGAAGCTCTTGGGAGTAGTCCACTACTGTCAAGTCTCCATACCCATTGTGTTAAAAAACAAAAGAACAAGATCCAATGAATGTTAATATAATGATAGTGAGTATAACATGAATCCCCCCATGTTCAATACATGGGTTGAGTTCCATCATTTTCATGGACACACACAAAATTGCTCACACATGATTCTTCTATTATGTCGAACTCTCGTCTAATGAGAGCACTGATGTAGAATTCCTTAAAGCACATATGTGGGTACTTGTGAATGCTCCTCCTTACCCAATTCAACAATTAAATATCATCCCTCACCACTTTCATAAGCTATTGGGACTCATCCACTGCTGCTAAGCCTCCATCCCCATTGTGTGAATAAAATGAAGGAATAATATCCAACGAATGTTAATGTAATGATATTGAGTAAAACATGAATCCCCCCTCCCATAAGAAAGGGCATCCTCCCTCCCTCATACATTCCTTGAACTGGTAGTTGCAAACCATTATAGAACCAAGCTAGGTTTTCTTCAAATGATTCATGATACCAAACTGAATGACAACTACAATCGGGTGCATGCGGCTGGATGGCTAGAGATACGGCTCTCAATTGAAAGCACTTAAATTGTGTTATCCAATAATATTTTTTTGTTGTTGATTAGGTATTCATGGAAGGAAAATTTTTCATTTAATTTACAATCCCATTGAAGTGCAACTTATAACCATTGCTCCATGTATCTAATCAACAAAACTGAGGACACCTTTTCTCCAAATGGCGATGGAATTGTCTATGTAAGGCTCAGTATGTTTCTAGGTTTATGATTGAAGGAGTTTCTATAGGTATTTATGCTCTGATGGAAAAACAAGAAACCCTCTCAGGTTTTCCCATAACTTAAGGAAGATAAATCAAGGGATCGATTGTACTATGGTCGGATGTATTTAACAATGCAAGTAATAACATGAAATTGACAAAGAAAAGGTAAGAGGTTACCTGATGATCCTTTTGTGTAGATTATTTGGAGCAGTCAATGTGGTTGAGAAGTTATCCCAATCAGCTCTAAAGATCAATCTTGCACAAAAAAGAGAGCAAAGATAACCTTTACAACATATAGAATTTAATCAATTCAAACATCAATAAATGAACAACAATACATCATTGAACATACCAGCATAAGACCATCTTCCAAGTTATCACTAAATAAACATGGAGTGCATGAATAATAGACAACGATATAGAAGGAAAAATAATAGATCTATATATTCAATAAATGAAGGAAGGTTACAACCATAAGTAGTTACAACATGACCTCCTCCATCTCCTCACTCTTCAACATCTCTCTCTCAAACAACATCTTGGCAGCATAACAATACATGAATTTTTATCCCAATCTCAATGGCATAACGTCTAATATATAGGCAAGGGGAGGCTAAAAAGACTACCAATTCTTCCTTCAGTTCACTTTGGGAAAAATCCATAGGGTGGAAGATGTTTCCTCTACTTTATTGCTTTCTCTCATTTTAGTACGCTTTGTTAGGATAGGAAACATCTATGGATGGTATTGAGGAAATATTTTTCCACCTTTTTAGAGTTTACTTGAGCAAACAAGGGAGTCACAACGAGTCAACTCATGATTTTTTCTCATTGCTACATGAAAGTTTGGTAATGTTGGCTCCATGAATATATAATGCATTAACAACTAGGGTAACGTAGGTTACTGGTCTATGGCCAACATTATAATGCTTTGATGTAGTCTTCAAAAAGATGATCTGTAGAAATTCCCACTGTAGATCACCTGGTAATGCGATGTAATAAAGCAAAACACTTGATCTACTTCTACAACAATTGAGCGGAAGCTTAATCAAACATGAGCAACATCAAGCATGAACAGATATAACTGAGAATGAGAAGTAATCAACCATAACATAGAAGATATATCACTGGGGAAAGCACCAGCCTAAAACCCCAACTCTGTATTATCATATAAGTGGAAATCTTGTTCAAGTTACAAAAAGAATTAGCTCTCAAGCTATCCTGATCTCTCTGCACTCAAACAATACAACTCACAGACTCAATAGACATAGAATATATCTTCCTCAAGCCCTCCAAGCCTCCTATTTCCTTGCGCAGTTTTGATTGGGGTCCAATGATATCACATATGTGAATTGGCCTCATCACACTCACTATAACCTCAGGTCCAACTGCGCAATCCATAAGGAATAATATTCCTTCTGCATGCAAGGAATATTCACCAAGGAATATCCTAGCAACTGATAGTACACTGTCCCTCCATCTGATCTCAACTGGGTCTCTGACTGAACTGACATGCATGAGTTATCCATGAGTGAATACTCAATTATCTGAAATACAATAGTTACATGCATGCAAGCATTAACTAACTGAACTCTCATTAATTTAACAAATTGTTAAATTAATCTAATTGGACTTGACTAAGTTAAACTAAGTCAATTGATTACAACTCAATATTACAACTCATCCTTATCTCTTTAACTGAAGGTTAAATTCCTCAATCAAAGGAGAAACTGTTGCATGTCCTCACATAGACTTCAAGTTTGATTTTCCTTAACTAATTAACTCAAGATGAATTAATTAATTAATTTTCAAGCTGCTGTTGATATCAAATTCAAATTTTACTTCCTATATTTAGTCCAAGGACTGACTAAAATAAGAATCCATCCTGAACTGCTAAAAATAGAACTTCTATTTTTAACACTTCCATTTTTCATTCCTTGTTGCCCAATCCAACACTGGTACCCAAACTGCTATTTATAGTAGTGCTATTTTTAGCACTTCTATTTTTAGCATTTCTTGTTGTTATTTTCAACACTCCCTCTCAACAAGAAAGGCTTCAACTCGAACCCAATCCTATACCTCTGGAATGTTCTGCATGCAACACTTCTACCAAGTGTGGTTGCTCCAGCAACTCTCGGAACAAAAAAAAACTCTCAACTGACCTCTCTGTTGGGCTAGAAACATACTCTGATGCTAAAGCTCTACCTGCTGCTGACAAGTGCTCCCTCTTTGACCTCTGAGCTACTGCAACACTCCATGCATCTCGCACTGTTGCAGCCTCCTAGCTCTACACAGTCCTGGGACTCCTGAACTGTAGCTCTCTCTGCCGCTCCATTCGCATCTATCTCTACCCAATCAGTCAGTCCTGCTACTCCTCATCGGGGCTCCTGTAGCAAGGTCGAATCAAAGAGGTTGGGTACCTCAAGGATCCTGCTCCTCCTCCTCGGGATGATCACTCCACATTGCCCCACCTCCTAGTTGGAGGTATGGCTACATGTGATCCCTCTGCCTGTGAGAAACCTCAGGCAACAAACCTTTCCTTGTGTTTCTCAACACTGCAATCAGCTGCCTGCTTTACCTTGTAAAGCCATTAGGAACTAACCACTGCTTTGTCCGCAGGTCTAGGGACAACATCCCACACACTGTTCCACATGATAGAATCGTACTCTTCTACCATTACATCAACCCAGACTGGTTGTTGCACTACCTCCTGAAAAGAAGAAGGTTCGGTCGCTACACACTCCCTAACTAGGGCCATGTAGCCAGTGTATCTCTCAGGAGATCTCCTCTCTTTGCGCTGAGAGGATGGCTGCCCCACATTCTCTCTCGGATCCTACATCAATCTGTCAACTTCCCGCGAGCATTTCCGCCCGTCTCTAGAAGACTCTCCAGAAGTGGTGATCTCCATTACTAGATCCTCTACATGTGGCTGATCCACATCATCAAGAAGCTCCTCCTCCTTTGGAACTAAAAGTTCCTCATTACCATGCAACTTGAGCTCCTTCTCAAGTGACACTTGCATGGCTCTCTGCTCGTCGAACTTCAGATCCCTACGCACTACGGTCCTCTAACTGGCAGGTAGAAACACACGATAGTTGTGGGGTGTATCTGTGTACCCCACAAGTATCCCCAACTCAGCTGTTGGGTCTAGCTTCTTCCGAGCATCTTTGGTCACATGACAGAAAACTGGTGATCCAAAGATGCGGAAGTGACTCACATCTAGTCACTTCCTCGAAAAAGCCTCCATAGGTGTCTTCATCCCCAAAACATGATGAGGACTTCTATTCTGAAGGTACACTGCTGTATTGCATGCCTCAGCCCACAGATGAAGTGGTAGGCTTTGGTCATGCAACATTGCTCGAGATGCTCCCATAATAGATCTGTTCTTCCTTTCGGCCACCCCATTCTGTTGTGGGTAATGAGGTGCTGTTAGTTCCCATTTAATTCCTTTTGTAGCACAAAATTATTTAAACTTCTACGCAATATACTCTCCACCATTGTCGCTACGCAAGGATTTTGTCTTTCTTCCTAGATTCTTTCTTTGCCAAGGCTTTAAACTCACAAAACCTCAAGAAGGTTTGATCCTTCTTTTGCATAAAGTAGATCCAACATCTACAAGAAAAATCATCAATGAAAATAACATAGTACCTTTGTTTAGCAGTGGAGGCTGTAGAGAATGATCCACATACATCTAAGTGAACTCGCTCCAGGATTGCTCCAGCTCTGCTATCCTGATCCTGAAAGGAATATTTTGCATACTTATCCAGGGTGCATCCTTTGTATGTGTCTGTTTGCTCTAGTTTTCCCTTGGGTAAGCCGGTAGAAATTTGCTGCATGATCTTCAAGGCCCCATGATGCAAGTGGCCCAGTCTTCTATGCCACAGATCACCAACATCTTGGCTTTGCACCACCTCTGCTTTGAAACTCAGTGTATCATAGTCATCTACCTCCAACTTGTAGAGATTCTTTGCTTGAATCCCTATTCGATTGATCTATCTAGTTCCAATATGCCTCAGGAACAATTTTCCTTTACTAAAGACTACATCATAGCCTTTATCTTCTAGCATAGCAACAGACACAAGATTATTTTTCAAACCTAGTACATATTTAACAACAGATAGGGTGAGAGGAGCACCATGCTCCCTCTGAAACACAACTGTACCTTCACCGGAGACATAGTATTTTCCATCGTCGCCCATCTCGATCTACATCTGGAGATCCTTCTCCTCTGATGTACCGAAAATATTCTTGTCACCCGACATGTGGAAAGAAGCTCCATTGTCCAGGTACAATACACATCCCACCATGGATGAAACCATGCATGCGATAAGCGAGAAATCCAACTCAAATTGTGAAGCTAGTGCATCACCATCAGATCCCTTAGAGGAACCCTTCTTGGACTTCTTCTGTGGACAATGCATAGCATAATGGCCCACTTCATGACAGTGAAAGCATCACACCTTCAACTTGTCAACCTTCTTCCCACCATGAGAAGATTTGGATTGGGATGCCTTCCCTTTCCCTTTCTTAGCTTTACTCGCTAAAGCTATATTTTCTTCATCATCTTGTTTTGATGAAGATCCATCCCTGGTGCTCCGCCTTATCTCCTCCTGCATCAGATCTGACCAAAGTCGTTTCCAATCTGGCAGTTTCTCTCTTCCATTAACTGAGTCTTGGTAGCTATGCCAGCTCTTTGAAAGACTGATAAGTGTTAGACTCACCATGTCGTCATCAGCAGTCACGAGCCCTACACTTGCAAGCTCATCCTTGCAGGTGGTGAGCTTGTTCAGGAACGTAGAGATTGTGTCGCCCTTTTCGAACTTGATCTTTCGAAGTTTGTCTTTTAGCACCAGCTTCCTCTAATCCCTGCTATTCTGATAAAGATCTTTCAATGTTTTCCACATTGAAATGGAGTCTCCTTCCCATGGAGGCTCGAGACAATGTGATCTCGAACTCCCTCTAGGAGGATTCTCCTTGCTCTAGCCACATAATTTTTCCATTCCGCCAGTTGAGTAGCATCAGTCGGCTTTTGGACTTCTTGATCAATGAAGTCCTTGAGACTGTTATCTTCCAATATTGCCTCCATGTGATCCTTCTAGACTATATAATTCGAACTGCCACCAAGGGCATATTCGAGTCTTAAACCACTGAACACCATCGATGAAATAAATGTGATAAGAACTCAATTAAATATTCAGAAACCAAACTTCTTACTTTTCCTGCTTGTATATTGTTTTGCCTTGATCACCTTTGCTCTGATACCATGTAGAAATTCCCACTGTAGATCACTTGGTAATGCAATGTACTAAAGCAAAACACTTGATCTACTTCTACAACAATTGAGCGGAAGCTTAATCAAACATGAGCAACATCAAGCATGAATAGATATAACTGAGAATGAGTAGCACAGAAGATATATCACTGGGGAAAGCACCAACCTAAAACCCCAACTCTGTATTATCATACAAGTGGAAATCTTGTTCAAGTTACAAAAATAATTAGCTCTCAAGCTATCCTGATCTCTCTGCACTCAAACAATACAACTCATAGACTCAATAGACATAGAATATATCTTCCTCAAGCCCTCCAAGCCTCCTATTTCCTTGCGCAGTTTTGATTGGGGTCCAATGATATCACATGTGTGAATTGGCCTCATCACACTCACTGTAACCTCAGGTCCAACTGCGCAATCCATAAGGAATAATATTCCTTCTGCATGCAAGGAATATTCACCAAGGAATATCCTAGCAACTGATAGTACACTGTCCCTCCATCTGATCTCAACTAGGTCTTTGACTGAACTGACATGCATGAGTTATCCATGAGTGAATACTCAGTTATCTGAAATACAGTAGTTACATGCATGCAAGCATTAACTAACTAAACTCTCATTAATTTAACAAACTATTAAATTAATCTAACTGGATTTGATTAAGTTAAACTAAGTCAATTGATTACAACTCAATATTGCAACTCATCCTTATCTATTTAACTGAAGGTTAAATTCTTCAATCAAAGGAGAAACTGTTGCATTTCCTCACATAGACTTCAAGTTTGATTTTCCTTAACTAATTAACTCAAGATGAATTAATTAATTAATTTTCAAGCTGCTGTTGATATCAATTTAGAATTTTACTTCCTATGTTTAGTCCAGGGAATGACTAAAATAAGAATCCATCCTGAACTGCTAAAAATAGAACTTCTATTTTTAGCACTTCCATTTTTCATTCCTTGTTGCCCAATCCAGCACTGGTACCCAAACTGCTATTTATAGCAGTGATATTTTTAGCACTTATATTTTTTAGCATTTCTTGTTGCTATTTTCAGCATGATCTTCTTCTTTGAGCTAATGAGGAGGGATTTTCTTGTATAACATATTCCCCCTAAAGTGTTAGGTCAGCGGAGAAGACGATGGCTGAAATACTTTATAACATAGTTGATGAGAGAGAGTTTTAGAATTTCGAAATGGAAGGAGGTTTGAAAACAACAAATATATGTCAAAAAAACATCATCATGTCCTGAACCAGGTGTTCCTGTTAAGTCCCTATACTACTAGTGTAACCCCTTATTGTTATTAGTACAATCCCCTTATTATATTGTTGTGCCCATGTAGTCCCCATATTGTTATTAATGTGCCCCATAGAAGCCCACTATTGTTATTATTGTGCCCTTACATTATTATTGTTATGTCGGCTTTGATTATATTATGACTCCTTAACTCCTATATATAGAAAGGAGGCCTTTTCATTTGTATCATCTAAGAATTGTTCATTTGTGTAATGTAAAGGAGGTTTCCCCCTCAAAGAGGCTTATTTCTAAGGCGTTCATCTATCTTTTCTATCTTTTTGTGAGCTGGTTTCATAACATTTGGTATCAGAGCTTTGGATTCTAGGGTTTCGATGCTCCAAACAAGTCATCGTGGAATTTTCACTATAACATTTTTCCTGCGATGTTTTAGAAGCTAACAAAAAAACCCATTTGATCCGAAATCGGTCTAAACCTCGGCTCCAAGTTTCAGATCTGGTCTCACTATATTTTTGGAGATATGTTCTGAAGAATTAGGGTTTTTACAGACTCCCGAATTACATTCCAAACAGGTCACCTTGGGAAAATCATCATAACTTTCTCTCTGAGAATCAGATTTCAGTTTCGTAAGAAGTTATAGAAAGAGGACATCATATAGATTTTTGTGTATCAATTTCAGGTCCATAGGTAAAAAAAGTGACACGTGGAACTTTTGTGCAAGTTCGCTCTTCTGAAAAGGTATATAATCAACTTATCTTGGGAGATTGTGCATAAATATTTATTGGAGAATCCAATTTCGATCAGATGGGTGGCATTGGAAAGAGGAAGCAGAGGGCTACAACAAGTTGTAATTTCAGAACTTAAAGATCCAAAAGTACAAAGTTATAGTCGTTTCAAGATCGAGCTCCTAAAATCAAGAAAAAGCTAGATGAGGAAGTTTGATGGCAAGGATCAGATAAATTGGATACTACAGATGGAGAAATATTTTGATCTACATGGTGTACCACTGTTACAAAAGGTATTTGACACTCCCAAAGGCCTCCCACATATTTGTAATCATGATCATGCTATTCATTTGATTCTAGGAAGTGTTCCTCCAAACATCAGGCCTTACAGATATCCATATGCCCAAAGGAGTGGGAACTCATTCAAAAGTTGCAAAAGGTCCCAGTTCAAACAGTATTGCGAGAACTTGAGAAGGAAGGAAAAATCATATTGGAACCTGAAGCAGTCACAAAACCAAGAAATTGACAGCTATGAAATAGATCAATTTCAGAGTATCGTGGAAGAACTTGCCCGCTGAAGGTTCCACATGGGAGGACAAGAATTTATACAAAAGCATCAAGAACTACTCAAGCGTTGAGGACAACACTTTTTGAAGGAGAGGGGCATGTTAGGTCCCTATACTACTAGTGTAACCCCTTATTGTTACTAGTACAACCCCTTTATTATGTTGTTGTGCCCATTTGGTCCCCATATTGTTACTAATGTGCCCCATAGAAGCCCACTATTGTTATTATTGTGCCCTTACATTATTATTGTTATGTTGGCTCTAATTATATTATGACCCTTTAGACTCCTATATATAGAAAGGAGGTCTTGTCATTTGTATCATCTAAGAATTGTTCATTTGTGTAATGTAAAGGAGGTTGCCCCCTTGAAGAGGCTTATTTCTAAGGCGTTCATTTATATTTTATATATTTTTGTGAGTTGGTTTCATAACAGTGCCCATGCTTAGTAAGTAAACCAAAATGATGTCCAATATATCTCTCACAGATTGTGTCCGCTAATAAAGACAATGTGGATAGATGTCATAATGTGATCAAGCTGATAAGTTGTCTCCAAAATACAATAGTCACAACTTGGGAGAGGAAACAAGGCCGAGTGATGCAAGCTTTTATGCAAGGTCTTCGTAATCATCTCATAATAAGATAATTATACACGTGTGAATGAGTGAGCTGAAGTAAAAAATGTGAGAAATCATCTAAGTACATGCCAATGATGAAAACCATTAACATACGCAAGGATGACCACTGATAAGGATGATGGTCTCCAAGATTCGTGGTACAATCTAGTGAGTGTGAATAAAGTAGTTGATGTCGAACACTCATAGAATCGTTCAATTGGGAGCCAATAGTGAAAACCCCCAATCAAACACACGAAAACCAGCCACTAAGGAGCGCAAGCTCTAGTTTACTATGGTATTTCTCATTTCGCTTCCCAAATAATGTGTTGAAGTCGATAGGAAGGGATCTATCAAAGGTAGGAAATAAGGAGTCCTACATCAATTGACTCAAAACAGGACAAAATGATTGATTTTGAAGATAGTGTAAAACAATAGGATGAACTGACTCAGAGAAATATGAAATATTATCAAATGGTCGATAAAGGTAATAGAGAGTAGACGATTCCTTGAACAATAGAAGGCATGACACCAAAAAGACCAGACAACTTAGATTCAAGAATACGAGGAGGAGTAGGATACGAAGATGTAGGGACATCTGGGTATCAAGGTCAGACTCAGGATATGGTAGGGTTCTTGGAGAAGCTGACAAAAGAGGAATGTACTGGAAAAAGTGCCATGTTCAAGGGCTAGACAATAAATTGCTGCCAAAAATTCCATCAGATATAGATATAGTAGCCATTAATTATTCCAAAATTTTCCCAATCTGATTAGGTTTAATGAATCTAGAAAGGATAAAATTGATAGTATTTTCACATTTAGAGAGTCTGAAAAGAGTTTAAGAAGACTCCCAAGGGGTACCTTTGTCATGGTTAGTAACCGAGTGTGACAAAGGGTTAATATTATACCCAGCATAGTTCCCTTTCCATAGTTAGTTTATTGAGTCTGGATAAAGTGATAAACCTATGCTTAATAGACGTTCACCTCATTTTTTTATGAGTACAAGGGGAACAAGGTAAACTCGATATTCTTTGTAAATTTTGAAACAAGTTAGACAAAGAAAACTCGTGGTATCTTTTTTAGCCTAGGGAGAGAGAAAAAGGTAAAAAAAGAATGGCTCAAATCTTCTTTATAGGAGTTTATGAGTTTGACAAAGGTAACTCGGGCTCCATGAATATACAATTCTTTAACAACTAGGGTAACGTAGGATACTGGTCTATGACCAACGTTATAACGCCCTGGTGTAGTCTTGCAAGGTGCATTATAGTCTCAAAAGGCATGAAACATGGATGTATTCTAGTAAAAAAGATGATCTTCTCCTTTAAGCGGATGAGGAGAGATTTTCTCCAAAGAAAATCAAACTAAATATATATTACCTTACCAAGCTCATGTTTTTGGGCGGAATTAGGTTCTAAAGATATTACAAATTTAAATTGATCAAATCCCTAAATTCATATACCCAATCAACCTTGTATTAATAAACCATACAAAATCTTTTATTTGGTTGACATCGTAGGAAATTTATCTCATACTGATTTATGCTTTTTAATAAATTCATATACCAATCAACCTTGCATTAATAAATAATACAAAATCTTTTATCTGGTTAACAGAGTAGGAAATTTGTCTCATACTGATTTATGCTTTTTAATATTTTATAAGATAGAAAGAAAATTGGATATAAGGAATAAATTAAAATAATTTATATTTAAAAACTAAAATAATTAGAATATTTTAAAATAATAAATTAAAAAATTATATATTTATATGAAAAAGGTAATTTAAGTGGTTAATATTAATGATGTGAATATTATTTATTTTAACAAAGTATGAACTCCTCTGATCTAAACCCGAGTTGCAAGCCAATGGGAAGCATGTTCATCCCATGTTGTTATCTCAATATGACATCCTTTGTAAGTTTTTTTAAGGTAAAAGTGGGGAGGAAAGGTTGGTGAAGAATATCTTGGTACCCAATAACTTTAATATCTTGGAAAGCTGCTGAGCCCTTTTGACCCATCACTTTCTCCCTATGCTTTACCGTAGTGGTTACTTAGTTTTATTTATGTGCAGGTCCCACTTCACAATGTCAACCACCGACAAATAGGGTGCTCACTACATGATGGAATAGAGCTCTCATACTTTACTTCATTGCTAAGTAAGGTTTACTTATCTCTTCACAAATATGTGGCTTTTATTGGGAGTTTGCATTTACTTTATGCCAGAAAAAGAAAGGAATTATAATACCTTAGTTTTATTTTAATATAACTACTAACGTTATCTCCCATTTCCCAACAATAATTTGACACACTCTACAATACCTTAGCTTTATTGTTATATTAAGTTTGTGGATTTTTTTTTTTATAGGATAAATGAATCATTTTATAATTATTGCTTGATTTTTTAAACTACTATTTAAAGAATCATATTTATATTTAAATGAAATATAATGAAATATTTTTTCATTTTATAATTATAGAGTTTTTTTTTTATTTGATTTATTGGAGATTTGAACCTTAAATCTTATGGTTTACATAATACTTTATATCAAGTTTAATTAATTTATATAGTGAAATATAATTATACAAATTTTAATTATAAAATATTTTTTTGTTAATTAATAATGGGTATGTTACTTCATATAGATATTTTATAAGAAAAGGCCTTTTATTTTTTTGTTTTCCAAGTTTTCTGTGTACTCTGGAGATGATTGTAGGCTTAATATTTAGCTTGAGAAACCGCAACTCAAAGGCATCTGAGTTGTCAAAATTACCGGGGGATCACACTCAGTCTGGGCCGCACCAACCCTTAATATAACTAGATTTTTTCCTAGGGAGTTTCGAACTGGTGACTTTCACATCACAAAGTGATTTAATAGTACACCCCATCACCATCTATTCTACACCCCATGGGCAAAACTATTTTTATTTTATTAAAATAATATTATCTAGCTTAAAAAAATATTTAATGATTGTAAAATTGTTTAGTTAATACAAATATAAACAATTGCTTCTTTATTATTATTATTTTGTAAGGATGATTATTTTGAAACAAGGCTGTAAAAGTAGTTGTGGGGACTGTGCTCCTATTTTGCGCACTATTTTTGAACCAGCCCTCCTCTGAATGTACAAGAAACTAGCTTCCTTTCCCTTTTTTTTTTTTTTGCAATATATAAAAAGTAACCAACTGTGTTAAAAAAAAAATAATGGCTCCTCCAAAAAATCAAAATAAATCTAGTTGACTTGAATTAAAGTTCATTAAGACTTATATGAACCTCAAGAAGCATATATATTAATTAGAATTCCTAAACTATATAGTCCACAAGAATTTGTTAACAACATGATTTCCAACTGTTAAATCACACATATTTAGATTCTTTAAACTAGTATTTAATAAGTATTTGATAAATAATTATACAAGTATTTAATAAATAATTAGATTTTAATTTTATAAAGGAAAAATATTTATTTTATTTTATAATTATAGATTTTTTTGTTGGTTTAATTTATTGGAGATTTTCCCGGATGCAGGTGGCTCCAATGCGTAGCAGGCCAATGGCTCGTCACATGGGCATGTGTCAGCCCGGACGAGCCACGCAATACAGGGCCGGTGGTTATTTAAGACTGGCGGCGGTTGTCCCTCTGCGGGAATTAATACCAGTCATTTCTGTCTTAACTGCTCTCCTGGGAAGTGGAAAAATGGCGCTACAAAGGCCTGGCACCTCTGTCACTTTCCAGCACTCTTGCATAAGGTATGAGCACTCGGCGGTAGCGTCGGATTATTCTCTGGTTCTGTGGAAGATTGCGCAGGGATATTCCTGCTCTCTGGCTAACTTGGTGATGCAGCGTGAGCGCTTGAGAATGATTAGCAGGCGCGGAAGCTCCAGGGGTCGTGCTTCGGCTCAGAGGCATGCAATTTCTCCCTCTTCCTCAATTGAAGTTACTTCAGACCACCGTCGCTCCCGGGGACGAGCAGCTGGCCGCGGTAGGGCAACGGAGCATGGAGAAATCATGGACTGCGGACACTCTGCGCATCCCATGGTCAGGTATCGAATTCCCTGCTCTCTGGCAAATTCCACATTCATCGTTTCGGTTTCTGTTGAGCACTGTGGCAATCCAAGAGGTCAAGAGGAAGCACCGCAGGCAAACCCTCCTCGGGTTCCAGGGATTGTTCCCACAATCGATATGCAAGTGCCTACTATTGATCTGTTACGCCCCATCAAGGAAAGCTCTTCCCCAGACTCTCAGGCAGGCCCCAGCGAACCAGCGCAGAGGATCCATCTCTCCGACCCGGACATCCCCAAGCACTTCAGGGGCAAGGAGGAGGACGAACCGCATACCACCGACGATGAATAACTCGACCTGTTGTTCGCTCTTAGTCGCTGGGAAGGGAAAGTTTTCTCTGTTTTCACTCATTGTCATCTTGTATGTGTTCGGACTCAGTCCAGATCTCAAAATCTAAGTGTCGGCTATCCATATGTTTTAGGTGTCGGTCTTATGCACTGTCCTGTGTCGTTATGCTAGTTTGTCATCGCTTCCAATTTTTGTACCTGTGTAATTTTGGACATGTTTAAACTTGGGCAAACTGTCAATCTCTCGACAGGAATCACAGGGCTACGGCCCTGTTGTAACACTGATGCTGTAATTTTTGACTTTTTTGTAATATAATAGAATAGTCTGATTCAGAATTTTTTTTATTTATTGGAGATTTGATTTTATGATTTACATAATACTTCACATCAAATTTAATTAGGTTACACGGTGGAATATAATTATACAAATTTTAATTATAAAATATGTTTTTTGCTAATTAATAATGGGTATGTTACTTCATATAGATATTTTTACAAGAAAAGTTATTTTTTTTTTTGTTTTTCAAGTTTTCTGTGTACTCTAGAGATGACTATAGGCTTAATATTTAGCTTGAGAAACCACAATTCAAGGGCATCTGAGTTGTCAAAATTACCCGGGGATCACACTTAGCGTCGGCTACACCAACCCTTAATATGACTGGATGTTTGCCCACAGAGTTTCAAACTGGTGACTTTCACATCACAAAGTGACTTAAGAGTACAACCCATCCCCATCTATTCTTTTTTTCCAAAGGAAAAAAACGAAACTTTTTATTAAGTTGATAAAAAGTTTACATTGCAAATGTTGTAGCATCACTTGTCATCCTGTGAGACTATCATGACTGTTTTACAAAAAATTACAGCCTTAAGCCAGAGCATATTCCTTTAGAATGCTGAGACTGTCTCTGTTTTCCCTGCATTTAGTTCCTTTACGGCTGTAAACTTAAACAAAAAAACAAAGCACTTGTCAAAAATGGATACCGTCAAAACACGGGTCTCCTCATCATAGAGGAAAACAACCCGTCACCATAGCCGAGAGTTTATACAAGCCGAAAAAGCAAAGCTGTAGAAGTTTTAATATGTATATGAGAAATAGAAACAAAATTTTCTGTCATAGAATCAGAGCATTTGATTGTAGGGCGGCTGATCCGATCTTCTGATTTGGCCTTGATTATCTTCTTCTATTTTCCAACTGCCCAAAATCTGCTGTAGACCATCTTTAGAAAGTTTATCCGCTGTGTCGTTCCTTTCCCCATCTGATCACATTTTGGGAATCCCCGAAGATTTGAATTGAGAGGATGTGCGTTTGGATGAGCCAGCATATGAGGAGTTTTAGAGCAAGCAGTTTTGCAAGGTTATTTGAGCCTGTTCCTAGTCCCACAGAGGCTTTAAGAATGTGCGATGGAGTTTCTTGGATGACTAGGCCAGCTCCTGCTATGTTGTTTTGGGATGCCCCGTCGAAAAAAGCCCGAGGGATTCCTTCATCATACTGCACTTCTGGAGCATTCCTTTGGGAGTGAACTACCTTGGGTTCGGGGATACTGGAAAAGATGGCAGAGCTCTGAATGGCTGTGATAACTACGGGGGTTTCCTTGTCCTGGAAGATGCTCTTGTTCCTGGCTATCCAAACTCCCCAGCTGATGATGAGAGGAAGGTTGCGCATGTTCCCATGTGGATGTGAATGCCACCACTTCTGCCAAGCTTCTTGCATACTGTTACCTTCCCATTCGAGCTTTTTGTTCAGAAGATTTCCTGCCTCGCTCCATATCTTAAGAGTTTCTGGGCACTTTAGAAAAAGATGTGTTATGGATTCTGCTTCTGATTTGCATAAGGTGCATCTCCCAGGCCCGTGCATGAATCTGGACTGCAGGATGTCCCAAGTAGGAATTTTACTTCTTAAAATGCACCAGAACAGGATTTTTGACTTTGGAGGGCTCTTGAGTTTCCATAGCTGTTTCGACCACCATTCCGGCTCTCCCCATCCTTTCCTTGACATAAGGAAGTTATAGCCGTTCTTTGGAGCATAATACCCAGAATCTGCATGTGCCCAAATTAATTCATCCTGTCTGTCACTCAGCCTAACATTGGATCTGAAGAGCTCTTGGGTATAAACTCTCCATTCGTTCCACCATCTTTGCTCCAATTCCAAGTCTTCTCCATTCTTCCAAGCTTGGGCCCAGATGGATGAAGAGCCTGGTTTCTCCACTTGGCTTAGGAAAAGGAGACCTTTTTCTTCTAACTGCTGAATCAAGCCCGGGGAGAGGGCATAGTCTCCATTGCAACCGACCCAGGGATCCTTCCCGATCTTTACCTTTTCACCGTTCCCAATCTTCCAAGCTAGACCTTGCTCGATCACCTTGAAGGACTCCAAAGTAGCTTTCCATATAGCAGAAGTGTTCTTTTGGATCTTGACTGGGTTCCTGATCCATTCTTCCAGAGGGGTTGGGTCTATGTATTTCCTTTTAACCGTTCTTGTCCAGAGGTTTTCCATCTTAATAAGACGCCACCCGGATTTGGCTGCCAATGAAAGTCTGAAGTCAGGCAGGCTTTTTATCCCCCAGCCACCCCATTCTTTTGGTCTTGCCATTTTCTCCCAGGCTACCTAAGGGAGGACCATATTTTCTTTTGATCCTGCCCACAAAAATCTGCTGCAAATTTTCCTGATTTTCTCCAATACTCCTTTTGGAACCCATGTTAAAGCTGCCCAGTAGACTGGGATGGCTAGTAACACAAATTTTATGAGGGTCAATCTTCCTGCTCTGGATATCCATTTGAAACTCTAGTGGCTGATTCTAGCTTCGATCTTAGCAATTAGCCAAGACCAGTCCTCTTTCCTGTAATCATTTGGCTTCAACCAGAATCCCAAATATTTAAACGGAGCAGCCATATTGCACATTTCATATGGGAAAAAGGAGCTGAACTGCTCCTTTTCTTGTCTGGTTAGTCCTTCCTCAATGATTTGGGATTTCCTGGGGTTGATCTGCATTCCAGTAGCTTTCAAAAAGAGTTCAAAAATGGTTTTTAACTCCTTAAGTTCATTTGGGGAGCCATTAGTAAAGACCAGAATATCATCTACGAAGAGAATATGAGATATGAATAAATTTACAGCTGCCTCTATACCTTTTATCTTACCTTCCCTTTTGCTTTTATGAATCAGCTGGCTTAGACCTTCGGCCACTAATAGGAATAACAAGGGGGACATAGGGCAGCCTTGCCTCAGTCCTCTCTGTCCTTTGAAGAAAGGGGTGGCAGCTCCATTGATGAGTATAGCATAGCTTACATCTGTGATACACCCCATGATCCATCTGATGAAGTCCACTTTGAAACCAAGATGCGTTAGGAGCAGGCGAATGTATATCCAGTTTATCCTGTCATAGGCTTTGGATAAGTCAATTTTGATTACTGCTCCCTTCTTATTTTTCATCTTAACACTATGAAGGACTTCCTGAGCCACACCAATTGCTTCATGAATTTGTCTTCCATTTAGGAACCCAAACTGTTCAGGTGAAATGTGCCTTGATAGAATTGGTTTGATCCTGAGAGCTATCACTTTTGCAATTATTTTATAAATACTGTTGCATAAGGAGATAGGTCTGAAATCCTCAAAAGATTCCGGAGCTTCCTTTTTTGGATTGAGAGCAATGAAGGTTGCATTGAAGGGACTGTAAATTTCTCCTTTCGTTCTTGACTCCTCTACTACTTCTGTGATTTCTTCTCCTATCTGATCAAAGAAGTGTAGGAATAGCTCTACTGACCAACCATCTGGTCCGGGACTTTTCTCTTTTGCCATAGATTTGATAACACTCTCCACTTGCTCCTTCGAGACTGGGTCCATTAGGTGATCCGCTTCTTCCTCCTCCACATATCTGTGGAAACATTGAGCTGTTTGGATGACTTCCGCAATGGTGATCTCACCATTGTCTTTGAATAAAGATTGGAAGTGATTCACTCCAAGGGATGAAAGAGCTTCAAAAGACTTAGCCTCCCTTCCTTCTTCGTTCTTGAGGTGCCAAATAGTATTGGCACTCTTCCTCCCTTTTGCATAGTTATGGAAGAAGCTTGTGTTCTCATCCCCTGCTTTGAGCCAAATTGCTCTGCTCTTAAGTCTCCATTCTTCCTCCTTTGCCAGCAGGATTTGATTCTTGCGCTTCTCCAGGGCTACAATTTTCTCCTTAGATTCTTGTGATGCGTAGCCATCTGCCTCTATGCTTTCCATCTTTTGGAGTTCCTCATTAATCCTTGATAAGTCCTCATTCTGCTTTGATTTTCTGTCCTTTGCCCATATGATTGTTGCCTTTTTTAGTCTTTTGAGATTTTCCATGAATAGCAATCCTTTATTCTCTTGAGGTTCTCTGGCCGGATGTATCCAAATTTCATTGAAGAGTTTATTATAGGATTCTTCTTGAAGCCAGGAGGTGTTGAATTTGAAAGGGGCAGGGGGTTTAGGGGGAACTTTGGAGAGCTCAAGATATATCGGGAAGTGATCCGAGGGACCCCCTTCTTCTACCCATTGTCTGAACAGAGGAATCGCAGCTGATAGTGCCTCATTGATTAAAAAACGGTCTAATCTCTTCGCCACCCGAGCTTCTCCTACTCTTCTGTTCCTCCATGTAGGTTTCAGCTTGATGAGGTTTGCTTCTATGAGGTTGTTGGAGGCTAAAAGGTTCAGAAAGAAGTCAGATTGTGGGTCCTCCCTTGCTGCTGGGCCCCAGGCTTCCGCTCTTCCCAAAGAGAAATTCATATCTCCTCCCAGCACCATGTAATTATTTTTAACAAGTGAGGACTCCATCAAATTATTCCAGAAGGGAATTCTTCCTTGACACGGCCTGTAGACATTCAGGATAGTTAAAGGAAATTCGAAATCAGAAGACTGACACTTTATTCCCATCACCTACTTCATTCCCCATTGATTCCAGATCTTAATTCTACCTTCTCTGAAACCTACAGCCAAACCTCCTGAATGACCATCAGCATCCGTGGCTGTAAATTTCCAACCTGGAAGGAGGGCATTTAGGGATGATTCAATATCTTCTCCCTTTCCCAGAGTCTCCTGAAGGAGGAGAATGTCCGCCTTAGAGTTCACAACTAACTCCTTAAGAGCCAGTTTTTTGGGTTTGCTGGCTAAACCCCTACAATTCCAAGAGGTAATGATCATTTCAAGACAGAAGCGGAGCTTTGCACTGCTCTAAGTGCCCCTGTGATAGATTGTTGCTTCTAGTATGCCACATCGAAAATAGCCTGAACTTGGGCCACAGAGAGCTTGGATTTCCTACCCCTTTTTTTCCCGGGCTGGCTCTGGGATGAGGAGGGGTCGATGCCCCCCACAGAAGACATAGAGGCAGGTTTGTGAACCAGGGATCGGAGGTTATAGGGGCATAGGGGCTGCTGGGCCTGAGAGGAGGGTTCAAGGCAACACCCGTCACAATTCAAATCAAGGGAGGGAATAGCGGCAGATAAGGTTTCAATACAATTTTCCAATTTTTCATCGACCATCTTAAAATTTATATCTTTAATTCCAAGAGGGGAAGAAATAATATGCAGATCATCGGCTAAGCCTTCATTCAAGCAAACATCTTTACTTTCAATGTTAGGAAGAGGAGAGAGGATTGGATTCAAGCTCATACCCTTTAGATCCTCGGCTGGGCTTGGAGTTGAACTTGGTGGAATCTCTTCTGCGATCTCCTTTGCTTCCTTTAGGCCCGGTCCATCTTCGGTCATAACCTTCGAAGTTGCCTGAAGGTCTGCTCGCTGATCCTGGCTCCCCTGCTGCGGATCTACTTCCATTGAGACGACTTCCTGAGCGACTGTAATCTCCTTATTTTCCTGTGCCTGGGGGCGCCTGTAGTTCTTTTCCGGCCTCTCCCTCGTTCTCTGGAACCTCCTCCATCGTCTTCCTAATGGGCATTCCTTGGCCAAGTGCCCATATTCGTGGCATCTGTGGCAACGGAATGGCAAGTATTCGTAGTCCAGTATTTGTTCAAATACATATTCCTTATATTGCAGAATGATCTTCTCTGCCAATCCTCCGCTTGGATTAAGGCTTACCAGGATTCGAGCCATTGCCCTGTTGTGTGTTTCCAGGAATGACATGTCCGCCTCCAAGTAGGTACCCAACCTATCCCCGATCGACTTAAACACCGATTCGACCCAGAGGAACGAAGGCAACCCAGGCGCTCTTACCCATACCGGGAAGGCATCAGCTTTTTCATGGTCTGCATCGAACATGAGGCTCCATTTTTTGAACAGCACCGGAATGTTTCCCAGTGACCAGTTCCTCTTCAGTACCCATTCTGCTGCCTCTTTGTTTTCGAAGCGGACCGAGAACCATCCTTTAGCTAATGACGTAGCCCTGAAGTCTCTGATTAGATCCGAATTCCAATTCTGCTTCCCCCAAGATTGGATGAAGTCGGATGAGTATTTCTTCCCTCTTACCCTACCAACCAGGGTGCATTCGGCAACCTCCAATACTTCTTCAATTTGAACGTCCATACCCAGCACTAGATTTCCTTCTACCCCTTGGGATTTGATCAGTCTCTGTTTTTTCCTTTGCCCTTCTGAAGCTTTTGTTCCTCTGGATGCGTCTCTTAGGGCTTCATTCTCCTGCTGCCCTCTAAGATAGCTAGGGCCGGAGATCTGGGGTATAGGGCTTGCCTCCAGGCCGATCTCCTTCAAGGAATTTTGAGGAAGATTTAAAGAC
Organism: Pinus tabuliformis; assembly: GCA_031772625.1. Lineage (NCBI taxonomy): Eukaryota > Viridiplantae > Streptophyta > Pinopsida > Pinales > Pinaceae > Pinus > Pinus tabuliformis. The sequence continues at coordinate 1,719,967,903 of CM062818.1, read as the reverse complement.
TCGAGAAAGGATTGATTGATTACCTGAAACCCCTGATTTATACGCCTGTCTTCCCCTCTAGGTTCCTGATGTTCAACAGAGCCCTGATCCGGCCACCCGATCTCCTTTGGGCTGATTCTGCTTTTAGCGATTGAAACCCTTGTTATGGCTGCAGATCTTTCCTCATTTCCTGCAGGGCTTTGCCCTAGCTTTGCTCCAAGGTTAACAATGTCTTCCAGGCCGCCGGAGAGAATCGGTCCTGCAAACCCTAAATTCCCTTTGCTCCCAAAATGAGGCTTGATCGGGCTTGTCTGAGGGTTTTCCTTGCACGATCTTTGAAGCTGGTACTGTAGCTTTCCCCCCTGTTGCACTGCTGCTGTCCCTTGCAGTTCCTTGGCCGTATTAGAGATGGTAAGGGTCGATCTTTTGAGTTCCGGACAAAACGGTTTAGAGGCGAGGGCATCCACCGTTCCGAAATAACGCTCCACGTTCTGAGGCGTTGGATCTTTCCCCCAGACAGAGAGAATATCCTCCATAGCTGGATCTAGGTCAATGCCTTCGTCTGGGTTAACCATGGTTACTTTGCTGGTCACTGCTCGCTGTCGGCTTGTCGTGGGCTGAGAAGTCGTTGTCCGAAAAAACTCCCCATCTATTCTATGCCCCATGGGCAAAGCTATTTTTATTTTATTAAAATAATATTATCTAGTTAAAAAAAATTAATAATTGTAAAATTGTTTAGTTAATAAAAATATAAACACTTACTTCTTTATTATTATTATTTTGTAATGATGATTATATTATTTTAATTAGATATATCCTTTCATTATTTTATTTATAATATATTGAATGGTATCATTTAACTAAAATAAAAATAAAATATGAATGCTTATTAATTATGAATTAATTTTTAATTTATTTGATAAAAAGTGAATTTATATCTCTACATGAATATTAAATGTGATAAAATTATTTTAAAAATGATATTACATTATGTTATTGAATTAAATTGAAAGTGAATGGACAAGATAATAATGGCTCCTCCGACCAATCAAGATAAATCCAATTGACTTGTATTAAAGTTCATCAAGACTTACATGAGCCTCAAGAAGCAAATATATTAATTAGAATTGCTAAATTGTATAGTCCATGAGAATTTGTTAACAACATGATTTCCAATTGTGAAATTGCGCACATTCAGATTCTTTAAACTAGTATTTAGTAAATAATTATATTTCAATTTTATAAAGAAAAAATAATTTCATTTTACAATTATAGATTTTTTTTTGTTGGTTTGATTTATTGAAGATTTGAACCTTAAATCTTGTGGTTTACATAATACTTCATATCAAGTTTAATTAAGTTACATGGTGGAATATAACACGGGGGCGTCACTAGGGGAGCAATATAATACCACGTAGGTTCATATTGGGGGATATATATTGAGGTAAAAATGACATAATATATTGGGGATATATAGGGGGTAAAGGATTTTTATATTGGCAGGTATAAAAAAAAGGAGCCCGAAGTTAATGAAAAAAAAATAAAGGGGTGTAAAATATATTAATGAAAAAATGGATACCTACAATATTTAGTGAATGTAGGGGTTTTTTAATTGGGAAGGTGTATTGGGTACATATTGGTAGGGGGTTAAATTATTTGTTTTTAGAGGTATTTTCCAATATATAGTCAAATTAAGGGTATTATTTAATATGGCATGAACGCATGTGATATGTCAAAGGTTCATCAAGTGAACCCCCGTCGAATATAATTATACAAATTTTAGTTATAAAATATTTTTTTGTTAATTAATAATGGGTATGCTATTTCATATAGATATTTTTACAAGAAAAGTTATTTTCTTTTGTTTTCCAAGTTTTCTGTGTACTCTAGGGATGACTGTAGGCTTAATATTTAGCTTGAGAAACCGCAACTCAAGGGCATCCGAGTTGTCAAAATTACTCAGGGATCGCACTCAGCCTGGGCCACACCAACCCTTAATATGATTGGATTTTTGCCTAGAGAGTTTCGAACCGATAATTTTCACATCACAAAGTGACTTAACAGTACACCCCATCACTATCTATTCTACGCCCCATGGGCAAAGCTAATTTTATTTTATTAAAATAATATTATCTAGTTAAAAAAATATTTAATAATTGTAAAATTGTTTAGTTAATAAAAATATAAACAATTACTTCTTTTTATTATTGTTTTTTAATGATGATTATATTATTTTAATTAGATATATCTTTTCATTTTTTTAATTATTAGTTGTCTTTAGTGCGACTTTTTGGACTTTCCGGTCATAGAATCCGGTAGAACAATTTGAGTTGAAATCTTGATTTGCATTATTTAAACTGGTTTTTTGACTGTATATATGGATTCAACACCCTGAAAAAACCTTAGGGCACTTGGATTGTGCAAATATTACCCATGAAAATTGTAATTTCAATAAATTCCTGCTGGATTTTAGAGAAATTAGACCCAAAAAACCCATCCGAAAAGCTTCGAAAAAATCGCACTAAAGACAACTCCTTTTAATTATAATATATGGAATGCTATCATTTAACTAAAATAAAAATAAAATATGAATTCTTATTAATTATGAATTAATTTTTAATTTATTTTATAAAAAGTGAATTTATATATATATATATATATATATATATAATAAAATTATTTAAAAAATGATATTACATTATGTTATTGAATTAATTAAAAGTGAGTGGCAAAAGATAATAATCTCTTCTCCAACAAATCAAGATGAATCCAATTGACTTGTATTAAAGTTCATTAAGACTTATATGAACTTCAAGAAGGAAATATATTAATTAGAATTTGAATTCCTAAACTTTATTGTCCATGAGAATTTGTTAACAACCTGATTTCCAACTGTGAAATCACACACATTCAGATTCTTTAACATTTTATTTCTATGCTAAAAAATGCAATTATAAGATCATGATAGTTTTGTTGAATTAAAAGTATTGGAGATATTATCTCCTACTTGTCTTGTGCTTAATATGTGATATTCCTCATCATAAAATATATTCGTTATTGTAATCCCTATGTGAGATCAATTAGAGAAATTTTGAGGTCTAAAATGGGCCTCAAAACAAAAATGTACAACCAAATAAACTTTATAAGAATCAATAAGATTCAATATGATGATGTCAACCATGGGGGATCTCTATTTTTGGAGTAAAAAAAAAACTTCATTTTCAACATATCTCCCTACGGGTTTAATCAAATTTCGAGTAGGAATGTTTGTTGAATGTGGAATTTAATTCCTCATCCAAGGAGCACCCGTGTTGCATACTTCCAAGGGAACCTGCTACATGAAAAATGTGATTGCAATCACATTTTTTTTTGTGTATTTCTCATTTTCTGTGTAGTAGGGTGTATCCAAAGTATGCAACATGGGTACTCCTTGGATGTGGAATTAAATTCTGCACCCTTCGAGTGGTCCCACTCTAAACTTGAGTAAAACCATAGTGAGATAAGTTGAAAAAAGTAGTTTTCTTTTTTCCCTCTAAAATTTGATGATGTAATCTAATATTATTTTATTATTTCCACTATTATTTTATAATATTCTTTAGGAGGCCCATTTTAGACCTCAAGATTTCTTTAATATGTTTGGTTAGGAGTTTGTTAATTAGCTCATATTTAAGATGTGATTTAGATATTACCCCAACTAACTAGATTGGCAGGCTAAGATAGTCAATCTATCTTAGACCCAGTTTGATGTATAACTATATGATATTGTGTGATAATAAAATAATAGTTTTGTGTGCAATAATTTTATCTTGGTATCAAAGCTAATATTTTTGGGTGCAACTCGCTCATGGGAGAGCCCTTAAATATGTGGGATATGATATTAATCTAGTGTAGATGTAGATTGGATTAGTGTGGGTGTGTGAATAATTTTTTTTGCCTATGTGGTTTGTTTGCTAAAGTGTGGGACTTGTGCCATGTATCTTCATTTATTATCATTGACCAAGATTTTATTACATTAAGATTGGAGCTATGGATACACATGAAACCATGGAGGAATGCATTGAAAGGAAGGCTTTGAAGTTAGAGTAAGGGATTCTTTGTTCTTGTCAACATCCACACACCTGCAATGCAATTGCACAATGGTGGTAACTAATAAACACATGATCAAGTCTTCTTCATCTTTGGCTTTGAACGCCTTTCTTATTGGAAAAAGATGATGTTTGTTTCTTCTTCATCTTCAGAGCTACTATCCAAAAATGAAAGAACCCCTTGCAATTACAGGATTTGGCCTAATTTTTCTCTTGTTTCTTGTAGTAGTTAAAAATTTCTTCTGCATTTTCTCACTAGATTTCTTGTTTAAGTTTACAATTTCTATATATTGACCCTTTAGCGTCTGTGAATGAGGGTCGATAAGTGAGTAGACAAGAAAAATATAGGTAGGAAAGGGGGGGGAGGGGGACGCGTTCCCTCGCAACCATGGGTAGATGCTCTTATGGTGAGATCCATTGCGCTCATCTTTTTCGTCCTATCTTAGTTATCACCATCTTGGCAAGGCCATATATGAGATGATAAATAGAAGGATGTATAATTTCTACTATTATGGATTTCATAAGTGTATTGCTCCTCCAAAGTAACAACATTCACACATGCACTAATTAATATGGATGGATTTGTTAATGTGTTCACATACATGGGAACATCCTCTATAAGCATGCACTTGTTTTATATTAAAACTTTTTTTTAGGTAAATGGATGCATTCTTAAATGAATGAATTTTTTTAAGTGGACATTTATATTAGTAAATGAAATAAATAAATAATGTTGTTCATGTTGCAATACTTACTTTGGGTATTGTATTCAGTACCTATATTGTTTTTCTAGATAATTGATGATTACAATGAATGGCCATGTATTTCGATATGGAAGTATGGTAATATAATGGCTAATAGTTTAGCCATTACAAATAAGAAATTTATTTAGTATTGTAGCAATTGTCTCTTCAATGAATCAAGTGGAAGTATAACATAGTATGGATGGTTGTGATGGAGCTCAATCTACAAGATTTTAAAATGGATAAAGATGTTGATGAAGACTCAACCAAACTAAAGATAAAGACAAGTAATTATCAAGGGATGACGTCAAAGTGTTAGTTTGTGTAGATCAGACATGTGTTCTAGTCTCAGGTGGTGTCTGAGAGGCTAGAAACATAGATGGACTAATTATCTCCAATACCGATAAAAAGTTTCTAAAGAAAATTGTCATAATTAGAATTAATTAGCAAGTTTAATTATTTTCCTAATACCAACTTAGGAAAAGTGGTTAATTAATCGAGATTAATTGAGGCAAATCAATTTATTTCTAATGAATTCTAGAAAATTCATTTTTAGAAGTCAAGATGATCTTAGCCATTGATTGGGATTATATTGTGGCCATTGATTGCTCAGCGAGAGATTATGAGAGGATATCGATGGGAATTTGGGGAGCACATTCATAAAAAATGATTTGCATTCAGATCAGGGTGTAGTGCTAACGTGCAGACACATGTAGTTGAGATCAACAATGATTGAATATCGAATTGTCGAAGAGATTTCTGCACAATGATTTCCAAATTCTCAGTGACAAAGGAAGATCGATTTTATCTGTAGAGGACGATTTTTCCTAATAATGTGAATTAAATCAGTGAGGCTTAGTTTCTAGAGCAAGAGAAAATTTTCTAGAGTGACCGATTTGCATAAGAGAAGTTGAGTTTTCCAATGAAGGTCAAATTTCTGGAAGAGGTTGAGTTTATTTTCCAGTCAGTGTGAGTTGCCAGTAGAGGTTGAGTTAGATAGGGCCACACAAGTGGATCAGTTCAGGGTTCCAGAGGAGGGTCAAATTGAATCAAAGGGGATGAGCTGCTTCCAGGAGGTCAGATCATCTAACAAAAGTGAATAACATAATTTTCTAGAGGTTCGCTAATTTATGACAAAAGGTTGCAATAATTTTCAATTATAGAATTGCTAAAGCATAATAAAAAATAATCATATGTAGAACTTGTTAGAGCCTAGATCGACCTCAAGCTAAAGGGAGGCAATCCTAGGATAACTACAAACCACGCTTAACCTGGTAGCTAGCCCTACCAGGTCGGGAGAGGGCTCTCTCCTTGTCAGTCTCAGTTAAGATGACTATAATTATAGTTTGAGATGATTGAAATGAAATGAAATTTTAGGCTAGGTATAGTAGCTCAAGGGTTTTTGGTTGTTTTTTGATGATAGGTTGCTGGATCAAATGGAGCAGGCAGGGTCCGGGAAATCAGGTCAGATTTACAGACATGTTCTGCGGGGCGAGGTAGACAAGGGTTTATGTACTAGAAATGGATTGAGATGGTAGTTTAAGATAGCTAAGGAGTTGAGGAGGGCATAAAGAGACTATGAGTCCTCTTCAAACAATTGAAAACATTGAAAACCAAATGCATTCCCAAGACAAAGCACAACAATGTATTTTGCCTATTCACCTTCATTCATTTAGTTTTAGAAGAGAAATATAGATTTGGATACATATAAAACATCAGAAACACTCATTACAAAGAAGAAACAATACATAAACTCATTGTCACAAGAATCCCACAAAAATAGCTGTGAAACCTAGTTTTATTCCTTGCCAAACTGTTGTAGAGATATACAATAGAGTTCAGAGCTTCCACATGAGTCCAACCTTTACAAATGACTAAGAAAATACATAATATAGGCATCAAACCATTCATGCTAGCTATCAGAGGTCGAATCCATGAGAAGAGGGGTGGTTTCAACCATATTTAAACTAGGAACACAAAAGTAGGCAGTGGAACAACTTGCCTCTAAAACTTAGGAAACCAATTCATTCATCATCAAAACCACTTGAAACTTGATGTATCTACCCTATGAGGTGTTTTTCATCCATATTTACATCAAATACATCATTTAAAGTGCATACATTTACCAAGGAATGAGGAAAAAGTTAATTTCCAAGAATTCTAGGAAAAATCCAGAAATTTAAGCAAAACTAGCAAAATCAATTTAATGCGCAGGGCCAAAAATTTAATGTGTAGCACCATTTCAGGGCCAGTTTTGGAGGCCTTCCTGGTGTCCAAATCAGGTGCAAGTTGGCTTGTTGGAAAGCCCTGCCTATCTAGTTTCTAGAACAATTTGATTTTTCTAATTTGGAGCCCATTTTCCCCTCCAAAATTTGATTCTCCCAAGACTGCTTCTTGTGTGGCAAAAAAGTGGCAGAGAGGGCACTTTTTGGGTGTTTTTTTCCTTTTTGGTGACCAATACCTTGTCCAAATCTTTTCAATATTTCTGGGTTTACTTATTTTTCCATGCTGATTCGAAATATGCAGGCCATTTTGCAAATAGAGGTCGCCATAAAAAGCGCAGTGCCAGTGGCGCTGTGCACCTATTGGAAAAACCTGTTTTTCAAATTTCAAAATTCAAAAATGACAAAAGCTGCTCAAAATTTCCTAAAATTTGGCATGAGGAATCCTTGTTAGGTGCTTTGTTGGGCCAATGATGCTTCAGCCAAGATCTTGAGTTTATCATGTTCTTTCTTGCTCCTCAAGGCTCTCCTTAACTTAGTTTTTAGCCTCTTTACCCTTGAATTGCAAATCTTGTTTCGGGTTAAATAGTGATAGTTGATGTGAAATGAAGGATTGTAGTGGGAACAAGATGAGTATGAGGAGATTTTAAAAATATAGGGTAAGTGAGGTGTATGGGGATGTGAGTACTTGAGGGAGTAGGAGTTTGGGGTTCTTAGGGGAATGAGGGGAGTGAATAGTGTTTAGGATGTGGGGTACAAAGTTCAATAAGGGAATGGGGGTAGTGAAATTGTAAGAGTTGGGAATTAGGGTTAGGGAATAGTGTAATAGGGCTAGGGTTTGATAAGGAGAGTGGGGTTTTGGGGAATGAACTTTGATGACTGAGGGATAGGGAATGGGACTTGGGAAACTAAGTATAAATGAAGTAAAAGAGCAACAAATACCTTTGATAGCTTGTGAGAGGTAGTTTAGCAATTAGTTAGGGTTTGTTCTAAAAGAAGCCAAACACACTCAAGCAACCAAGCACAATTCTTTTTCAGCAAGGAGGAATGGTGTACTGACTTGAAACAAGCATCAAATGGTTTTTGAAGAAGCTTGGAGGTGGTTTGAGGAAATTTTGACTTCCCCAACAGGTGCATAGTGCCATTTTAATGCGCAGCACCAGTGTAAAAATACATTACAGAATCTCAACAGGTGCACAATGCCAGGTAATAGGTGTGTAGTGCCTTTTTGCAGACTGCGTTTGGAGGCCTTCCCGATGTCCAAATTATGCGCGGGATAGCTCATTGGAAATTTGATTGAGTCTACTTTCCAAATCATCTTGAATTTTTTAATTTGGAGTTCATTTTCCCTGTAAAAAGTCAAATCTCCCAAGACTGGTCAAAATGTGAAAAATGAGGCTGCCTAAATGCAAAGTGCTGTTGCAGTAAACTTTGGAAGGTCTTCCTCAACTCCAAATTGAGCTCATGATAGCTCATTGGAAATCTCTTTGTATCTAGTTATCATTTGACTCATCAAGAAAGTCATTTGGACAACCAGGCTAGGAGAAATATTGATTTTACCAAGGTCACTCTAGAGGTGCAACAATCCTCTCGAGGCAACTGTATTTTTGATATTTCTCTAAAACCATGACACTTGTGTAAAAATTGAATAAGGTGTTTCTTCCTTGGACTATTTTGGACAAAAACCTCTCTCACTTTTTCTAAATTCATTTTTCCTTGCTCAAAACCAAAAACCCTAGGAGAGGGGAATGAACCCTACTTGAGCATAATTGAAGCACAAACAAGGTGTAAAATGACTCATTGGAACTTGAAACAATGATGAAAACTCTTTGAATGATGGTACACTCAGCTGAATGGTGACATGGACCAACACTTGGAAAACTTTGAAAGGAGTGAAAACAAATCCTAGACCTAATACCTAGTGACCAAATTTTACTTGAAGACTCACTGAAATGACAAAATTTGACTTTGACATCCTAAGACCACTTTGTAAGAGCATGTTTGATCACTGGTGGAAGGCTTCAAAGACTGACACTAACATTGGCTCCAATGGGGATGGTAGCTCCTTGGAGGTGCCAAGAACCACAAATCTTTGGGAAAGTAGACCAGTGCCTTATCCATTGGGCATGGAGTCAAAAACTCAAACTGAAATGCATGACTGAAAACTGACGACTTGACGACACAAACTGACTTGAAACTGACTCAATACTAAAACACAACTGACAAACTGGAAAATATGCTCAAAATGGAGCTTATTCAATAAAACCTACTCTAACTGTTCCATTCATCACCTGATCAAGTGAAGTGAAATAACCAATGCAACCAAGTAAGCATTCTGGCTGCTGTTTGCATTCTCCACAAGTGCTTTCTTATGAACAACAAGAAAGAACTACTGAAAGGAAACTCCCATGAAAACTTGTAAACAGATCCGTTGAATAATATGGATTCTCTATCTGACTCCAAAAATACTGCATAAGGATCTTGAAATTCATGCACATTGGGACTTAGCTCATCCAATGGATTGCTTTGCTTCTCCTCATACCATGAATGCAAACTTTCATCTGAGCTTTGTGACGAGACTCCCACTGATAATGACAAAGAAACCGGCTGCTGGATCAAATTTGTATCAATACTTTTTCCAAGCTCACAGTTAGCTAATGGAGAAGGACTTTGATTGCAGACATCATCCAACACGTCAGCTATTGGATCGTGAAAAACTTGAAAAGATTGCTGCAACCCATTTTCTATTGGCTCCGATGAGATTACATGATTTTCTACAGGCTGCCCATCTTTTATTGAAGATATACTATGCAAATTTCCTTTCAAAAACTGAAATGATTCAAAACAGAATGGAACGGAATCATCTTGCATCATTTGATCATATGTTCCAGCTTCCAAGTCTTCATCTGCAACTTGACAATCAATGGCATTCGGGGGCTACAAATCTGGATATGAGAAGTCTTGAACAAGGATTTCATTTCCCTCAAAATGGTTCAGATCAAAACTTATCGACGATTGATTTCTGATTGCATGAAAGTTGTCTCTGATGAACTGAAACGAAGCAAAACAAAAAGGCAAAGATCCTTCACTTACTTCAAAATTTTTTGCACTTTCCTCCTCACTTCCATAGCTGATATGCATCGGCTAATCACTATATTCGAGCTGCAAGTGAACTTCCTCCTTCCACAAACCAGCTGCTGATTTGTCTACAAGACTAGCTTCTGTTTGGAGAACATAATCATCATCATACTGATCAAACTTAGGGAAATAATCAGTATAAAACACATCATCAAGAATACATGTCATATCAATAGATCTCTCTTCTCCAAGATGATCTATAAAACAATCATTATTAGATCTATGACAACTGGGATAAGAAAGAAGATGTTTTGGATCAACAACTTGTTCTTCTTCAATCAACGAGCCATGATCTTGAACATCATACTCATTCCTTGTAGTGATCTTTTGCATCATCTCTTCCATTGCACTTACCAAAATGTCAAGCTTTACTTCTAACAATGTCGATTCCTCTGGATCTATGTTCTTCATCTCTTCTTCCTTCAACTTGGCCCTTCTGATCAACAAATTAGCCTCTACATCTACTACAATGTTCTGCATCTCTTCAAGTGTTGCAAGATTCATTTCCCTCATCTGAAACTCCATTTTCGGATCAAAGGCGCTCGGGTAGTGCAAGAGAGCAAATCCAGGAGGAGGTCTTATATTAACCGACATCGAAAAATAGACTTGGTTAAATTTGGTAGAAAATTGTTGTACTATCTCCCCTGGCAGTCTTTTCAGCTGGTTATATTCTTCTAGAATCAAGAAAGGTTTTTTTTAGACCACCCACTTTTCGAGGAAAACTTTGACGAACTGCTGGTAATCTGAGATGCTCACATCAGGCAGGGTTTTGAACCAACTCTTGACTTTGCCTTGCAAAGAAAGAGAAAAAAGCCTAATACTGACATCCTCTTCATCAACTTCAAAAAGGTCGAGAAAAGACTCAAAATTCAATACATGTCTCTCAGCAGTGATGTTGTCACAGTCACCATCAAATCTTGGCAGATATAGGTAATGATTTTTAGGGAAAGCATGGGATATAGGAGGTAAAATCAGAGGCTTATATCTATCTGGAATTTTACAAGGTGTAGGAGTATATACAAAAGCTATAGAATCAGTCTTGGTCTCTTTAGGCTCATCATTTTGAAGATGGTCATCCTAAAATTCGGGAGAAGGGTCTTGATCAAGATCAAAGGCATGCGAACATTTTGCATTCACAATTTTCACAAGGAAAGAATCAAATGCAGGTCTTGGATCTTCTCTCAAATACAATATAGTTTGCAAAGTCTTCTTGACATTCTCAGGAAAAGAGGAGAAATAATTTATAACAAAGATCATGATATCTTGGATGAAATTCCAGCTTGAATACCTGAGCTTTCCATATTTTCCTTTCATGTTTCTACTGGTCAGGTTCATCCTCCAGTGGAGTCCTTGGATCTAATCTTGAAACTGATTTGGAATCGCCAGGTGAATGATTTCAGCCTTCCGGTGTCTGATCGTTGTCCACCATCAACAATCAGATCTAAACATGATACACTTTGCTGAGGAACATAAAACTACGTTCCCCAGTATGGTCACCACTATGTTAGAGCCTAGATCGACCTCAGGTTGAAGGGAGGCAATCCTAGGATAACTACAAACCACGCTTAACCTGGTAACTAGCCCTACCAAGTCGGGAGAGGGCTCTCTCCTTGTCAATCTCAGTTAAGATGACTGCAATTACAATTTGAGATGACTGAAATGAAATGAGATTTTAGGCTAGGTATAGTAGCTCAAGGGTTTTTGGTTGTTTTTTAATGATTGGTTGCTGGATCAAATGGAGCAAGCAGGGTCCGGGAAATCAAGTCAGATTTACAGACATGTTCTGTGGGACAAGGTAGACAAGGGTTTATGTACTAGAAATGGATTGAGATGGTAGTTTAAGATAGCTGAGGAGTTGAGGAGGGCATAAAGAGACTATGAGTCCTCTTCAAACAGTTGAAAACATTGAAAACCAAATGCATTCCCAAGACAAAGCACAACAGTGTATTTTGCCTATTCACCTTGATTCATTTAGTTTTAGAAGAGAAATATAGATTTGGATACATATAGAACATCAGAAACACTCATTACAAAGAAGAAACAATACATAAAATCACTGTCACAAGAATCCCACAAAAATAGCTGTGAAACCTAGTTTTATTCCTTGCCAAACTGTTGTAGAGATATACAATAGAGTTTAGAGCTTCCACAAGAGTCCAACCTTTACAAATGACTAAGAAAATATATAATATAGGCATCAAACCATTCATGCTAGCTATCAGGGGTTGAATCCATGAGAAGAGGGGTGGTTTCAACCATATCTACACTAGGAACACAAAAGTAGGCAGTGGAACAACTTGCCTCTAAAACTTAGGAAACCAATTCATTCATCATCAAAACCACTTGAAACTTGATGTATCTACCCTATGAGGTGTTTTTCATCCATGTTTACATCAAATGCATCATTTACCATGCATACATTTACCAAGGAATGAGGAAAAAGTCAATTTCCAAGAAAACTAGGAAAAATCCGGAAATTTAAGCAAAACTCGCAAAATCAGTTTAATGCACAACGCCAAAAATTTAATGCGTAGCGCTATTTTAGGGCCAGTTTTGGAGGCCTTCCCGGTGTCCAAATCAGGTGCAAGTTAGCCTGTTGGAAAGCCTTGCCTGTCTAGTTTCTGGAACAATTTGATTTTTCTGATTTGGAGCCCATTTTCCCCTCCAAAATTTGATTCTCCCAAGACTGCTTCCTGTGTGGCAAAAAAAGTGGCAGAGAGGGCACTTTTTGGGTGTTTTTTTTCCCTTTTGGTGACCAAGACCTTGTCCAAATCTTTTCAATATTTCTGGGTTTACTTATTTTTCCATGCTGATTCCAAATATGTAGGCCATTTTTCAAATAGAGGTCCCCATCAAAAGCGCAGTGCACACCTATTGGAAAAACCTGTTTTTCAAATTTCAAAATTCAAAAATGACAAAAATTGCTCAAAATTTCCTGAAATTTGGCATGAGGAATCCTTGTTAGGTGCTTTGTTGGGCCAATGATGCTTCAACCAAGATCTTGAGTTTATCATGTTCTTTCTTGCTCCTCAAGGCTCTCCTTAACTTAGCTTTTAGCCTCTTTACCCTTGAATTGCAAATCCTGTTCCGGGTTAAATAGTGACAGTTGATGTGAAATGAAGGATTGTAGTGGGAATAAGAGTAGTATGAGGAGATTTTAAAAATATAGGGTAAGTGAGGTGTATGGGGATGTGAGTAGTTGAGGGAGTAGGAGTTTGGGGTTCTTGGGGAATGAGGGGAGTGAATAGTGTTTAGGATGTGGGGTATAGAGTTCAATAAGGGAACGTGGGTAGTAAAATTTTAAGAGTTGGGAATTAGGGTTAGGGAATAGTGTAATAGGGCTAGGGTTTGATAATGAGAGTGGGGTTTTGGGGAATGAACTTTGATGACTAAGGAATAGGGAATGGGACTTTGGAAACTAAGTATAAATGAAGTAAAAGAGCAACAAAGACCTTTGATAGCTTGTGAGAGGTAGTTTAGCAATTAGTTAGGTTTTTTTCTAAAAGAAGCCAAACACACTTAAGCAACCAAGCACAATTCTTTTTCAGCAAGGAGGAATGGCGTACTGACTTGAAACAAGCATTAAATGGTTTTTGAAGAAGCTTGGAGGCAGTTTGAGGCAATTTTGACTTCCCCAATAGGTGCGCAGCACCAGTCAACAGGTGTGCAGCGCCAGTGTAAAAATACACTGCAGAATCTCAACAGGTGCATAGCGCACTTTTAATGCGCAGTGCCAGGCAATAAGTGTGCAGTGCATTTTTTCAGACCGCTTTTGGAGGTCTTCCCGGTGTCCAAATTGTGTGCAAGATAGCCGTTGGAAATATTATTGAGTCTACTTTCCAAATAATCTTGAATTTTTCAATTTGGAATTCATTTTCCATTTCAAAAGTCAAATCTTCCAAGACTGGTCAAAATGTGCAAAATGAGGCTGCCTAAATGTAGAGTGTTGTTGCAGTCAACTTTTGAAGGTTTTTCTCAACTCCAAATTGAGCTCATGATAGCTCATTGGAAAGCTCTTTGTATGTAGTTATTAATGGACTCATCAAGAAAGTCATTTGGCCAACCAGGCTAGGAGAAATCTTGATTTTACCAAGGTCACTCCAGAGGTGCAACAACCCTCCCGAGGCAACTGTATTTTTGATATTTCTCTAAAACCATGACACCTGTGTAAAAAGTGAAGGAGGTTTTTCTTCCTTGGCCTATTTTGGACAAAAACCTCTCTCACTTTTTCCAAATTCATTTTTCCTTGCTCAAAAACAAAAACCCTAGGAGAGGGGAATGAGCCCTACTTGAGCACAATTGAAGCACAAACAAGGTGTAAAATGACTCATTGGAACCTGAAACGACGATGAAAACTCTTTGAATGATGGTACACTCAGCTGAATGGTGACATGGACCGACACTTGGAAAACTTTGAAAGGAGTGAAAACAAATCCTAGACCTAATATCTAGTGACCAAATTTTACTTGAAGACTCACTGAAATAACAAAATTTGACTTTGACATCCTAAGACCACTTTGTAAGAGCATGTTTGATAACTAGTGGAAGGCTTCAAAGGCTGACACTAACAGAACTAGTTTGCCCCACACTAGGGTTTTTCCAGGGACATTTGTCCGAAAATATTAGTGTTCATTATTTTATGTGTGTGATATTTTCTCGGTTTTTGTGATTTAATTTTTTTGAAGTTGCAGTTGTGTTTATTCAACATTTGTTGCAAATAAATTGTAGAAGAAAAATAATCTATTTTAGATAGGTGAATCATAAACAATAATTGCAACAATATTAAATTTTTACGGGGAGATATTAACTCCTACTTATGTGCTTAACATGTGATATTTTTCATCATATAATTTATTCATTATTGTAATTCCTATGTGAGATGTTTGGTTAGGAGGTTGTTAATTTTCTCCTTATTTTAGGTGAGGTTGAGATATTATCCAAACTAACTAAACTAACTAGATTGGGTGCCTAAGATAGTCAATATATCTTAAGTCCACTTTGATGTATAAATATATGATATTGTGTGATAATATTGTAGAAATTTCTACAAATCTAGCTATGATACCATGTATAAATTATGATGCAGATTTGAAAATGCTCATGAAGTTTTAATCAAAATCACAATACAAAAACCTACTCTACTGCTTTGCAGAAGTTAATTCACAATCTAGAACAAAAATTTCAGATATGTAATAAGAAATAACACACATGCACATAATGTTTTTCCCGGGGAAAGCAAACTACTAAAAAAACCAATGCTTGCTTGCATTAATCAGATGAATAGATATGTATTACAATTGGTTTTCTCAACTAAGCACAACCTCCAAGTGAATACCCTCTCTCTTTACTGACTGAGAAGCTCTGAACCTGACTTAGTCAATTTCAGCCTCTGCTTGAGCCCCTATTTTCTTGTGTATTCATGAGTATATGAGCCCCTATTAAATAGGAAATTCCTTTAATTCATTGCGCAATTCCCAAGGATGGTCCACTTGAACTCATACAACACCTGTACACTCAACTAGTTTACAATTTCTCGTTAACTGCCTTTGAAACTCCACCACAACTGAGCAACTGGTATTCTTTGCATGCATGAGCTAATTATTAGTTAACTAGATGGTTTATGAGTTAAACGGATGTCCCATTACTTAACTGACCACCAACTAGTTTTATTAATAGTTAGAACTAGTTTAACTCATTACAACTAAAATTAACTCAACCTAGGCTCCTAAAATTTAGGAATCACTGCATACAACTGAACTTCATGCCCTTAACTCAAACTAACTGAGCTAGACTCCTATAAAATAGGAATCAACACATGAAAGATGAACTTCAACTCATTAACTCGAATTGGGCGTTCTTAAATAAGTGACAAGATCCATGTCACCTCAGTTAACTCCTCCAAGTTGTTTGTTGATGTGGAATTTCGATTTTCCTCAATTTGATTAAGGAAAAATCAAATTAATACCTTCTTGCTCCATTTTTCAACACTCCTTCTCAGCAAGAAAGGGGTTATGAACAACCCCTATCCTGCCCCTGTGGAATGTACTGCATGCAACACCTCTCACTATTGTTGCTATTATTGTAACATCTGCAACTGAGAAGCATAAAAATAAACAAACTAAATCAACTGTGTCTCGAACTGTCTATTGGGAAAATTATCCTGGTGTTGACTCTACTATTGAGCCTCCATCTCTGTTGTCAACACTCCTTTTCACTCCTTATTATCTGACTAACACTGGTCCTCTTGCTATTGAATACTTTGGGCCCTCGTAGCAAGGTAATGATCCATGAGGAGAACGCCTCAATGGATCCTGCCAAAATTTTTGCAACTCTTGGACTAAGGATCTACATCGCTCCACCTTGCTCCTGGAGGTATAGATACATGTGCTCCATTTTCCCACTTGGCTCAAACTCTCCCCCTACTAGAGGTCTCTTCTTAAGCAGATGTTTCCACTCTACCTCCTCTCTCCTTCTCCATTTGTGGCTCCTCCACAACTTCCTGAGGCTTCTTCTGAGGCTACATGTTGAGAGATCTAACATGCTCGCTCTAAACCACCAATTCTCTAGTGTATGCCTTGCTCCTCAAGGATTTGCATGCATCTTCTACCTTAAGCACATACATGTTCTTGACTTAGTCCATAGAAATCCATCCTTATAAATTGATCCTACAAATTTGTTCCTCCTGCAATAACAACTTCGAAATCTCTTCTCTATAGTGAATCCTTCTATAATACCATGTAGAAATTTATAATCTAGCAATGATACCATCTAGAAATTACGATGTAGATTTTCAATTGCTCATTAAGTTTTAATCAAAATCACAAGACACAAGCCTACTCTATTGCTCTGTAGAAGTTAATTCACAATCTAGAACAAAATTTTCAGACATGCAATAAGAAATAACACACATGCACACATTATTTTTCCTGGGGAAAGAAATCTGCTTAAAAACTCAATGCCTTCTTCCATTAATCTGATGGATAAAGATGTATTACAATTTCTTTGCTCAATTGAGCACAACCTGTAAGTGAATAACCTATCTCTCTACTCACTGAGAAGCTCTAACCTAGACTTAGTCAATTTCAACCTATGCCTGAGCCCTTATTTGGTTTCCTATTCATAACTAATTGAGCCCTTATTAAATAGGAATTCCTTTAATTCATTGCGCAATTCTCAAGGATGGTCCACCTAACCTCATGCAACACCTGCACACTCAACTAGTTTACAACTACTGGTTAGCTTCCTTGGAAACTCCACCACAACTGAGAAACTCGTATCATTTGCATGCATGAGCTAATTATTAGATGATTGATCAGTTAACTAGATAATCTTTGAGTTAGACTGATGTCCCACTACTTAATTGACCACCAACTAGTTCTATTAATAGTTAGAGCTAGTTTAACTGATTACAATTGAAATTAACTCAACCTAGGCTCCTAAAATATAGGAATCACCACATACAACTGAACTTCATGCCCTTAATTAACTGAGCTAGCCTCCTATAAAACAAGAATAAAAAAACACAAACTAAACTTCAACTCATGAAATCGAATTGAGTGTTCTTAACTGAGTTACAAGAGCCATGTCACCTCAGTTAACTCCTCCAAGTTGTCCGCTGATGTGGAATTTAGAATTTCCTCAATTTGATTAAGGAAAAATCAAATTGAGAATTACTTGCTGCATTTTTCAATAAATATAGTAATAGTTTTGCATGCATACTTATATCTAAAAGGTCAAGAAGGTTGTTACTGTGACAAATATTTTGAAAATTAAATTGAATGTGAGTATAAGATGGACAATCCTCTCTAATGTGACATATTCTTTCATCTTATGAAATTGCCAATGCCGAGATCTCATGAGATTTTGTTCTTATTTTAGCAATGTTTAATTTCTTTTTAACATTAGTCTAGACATACATTTTTTTTTCTTCGAATTGAGTTAATCACCTCCTTATAATATCCCTCAAATAAATATAAATGAATATTTATCTAAACCTTCTACATCTTTAGTATTTATCGATTCCTCTCAATTATATCAATCACACACTATTTACATGGTCATTTATTTGATTAGATGTGTGACAAAATGATCAAACATCTGTACTTGACAAAAATAGCCCATTGAGATTGACAAAAATAGCCCATTCAGAGTCAATTTCAAAGATTACTTTTATAAGTAGCATTAGATATATACCTAATATTGAAAAAAATCTCATATATGGAAGAAACATCTATATTCAAAATTACAAAAATCATCTATAAAATAAAATATTAACGTTAATAAAATTCTAGCTAATGAATATAAATTATTGCATTCACTTACCCATAGAGTAAAAATGTAAAATTTGATATACCAGAAAAATATGAATACAAATATTTCTTTTTGTTATATATATTATTTTTTATTATCAATAAGTATAAAAAATAAATTCATAATTGAAATATCTTTTTTCATCATATTTAAATATTAAAAAGAAATGTTTAAGTTTGTTATTTTGAACATTGATTTTATGATTTCCCTGATGGGGGTGAGAACCAAGACTAACGTGGCTGTCGAGCCCCATGAGGAGTGACAAATGGGTTGCTGGGGAGGGTCGTACATCCCGGTCCCCTCTTCCTATTACAGATGAGGGAATGACGTACATAAGCCCTAGATTTCAGACGTGTGAGTATTTACGTTGCCTTGGGAAAGGGAAGCGATAACGGGTTGATAAGTGGGATGAGGGAGGTGTCAGGATTTCGTTTTAGTGCTTAGGTTTGGTGGTGGAACTATACTTGGCCTCCTACTCGACGACGAAAGAGGCATTGGAGGTGTGATAGAATTGGTGGTTTCTTGATTTCATTTGGGGAATTTCCATTTTTTGCATACAACGAAGTTCAACTCGTTTTTTTTCTCAAGCCTTCTAGGCCCAGAATGGGTTGGCAGTTGATGTGTGAGGGAAACTTCTATTTCTGGTTCATCTGGGGTAAGGAGTGTCTATGTAAAAGTTGGTAGTGTCATGGTGAGGGCGACGATTGGGAGGCGCCAAGCTTCTGGAGGACCGTCGTCCTCCTAGTAGTCGACTCTATACAGTGGAGTGGCGGGTGTGGTGGGGAATGTGAAGGCAGCGTTACCGGCGGCGGTTGAGCGGACTCCCTGGGCTCCAAGAGAGCGATCCTATCTCATGGTTGGCACAATTCTATCTGGTTTCTACAGGACAGGGACAATCCACTCCTGCTTCCACCTTCTCCTCGAACCTGTTTTGGGTGAATTGACGAGTGGAGTGGTGGAGCTACCATCGTGCATTGGAGCAGGTGGGGAACCTTGAGTATTGTCTAGTGGACGAGTGGGAAATAATTCAATTTAGCAGAAGGGGCAGCACTCTCGGTTGAACTGAGCATGCTTGAGTGGTGGTAGATCCGACATAATCCTCAATGCAAGCATTCTATCCTCCCGGTGAAGCCAGGGACAGGGAGGGAGGAGGCCCTTTCCTTGGCAACCATGGTGGATGGAAGCGAGAGAAAACCAGTGGGCACGGTTCAAGGTGCAACGATTAGAGCGCGTGAAGGGCGAGGTGGCGGACTTTACGACAGTCGACGCCAGACCTCCCAAGGAGGTGGTAGGAGTCAGGGGCAGTTGACTCAGCGTCGCGACAACAGTGGCACGAAGACATCCTGCACTGGTAGCAGTACTCTGACTCTTGGCTCTCGAAGGGGTGGTGGGCGCAGGAGAGCTCATGCAACTCAAAATTATGGCCGCTGTGATGCCCAGAACCCACAGGGATTACAACACTGCTGCTTGGAAAAATTTCGAGGCCTAATCCAATCCTTGGCGGACTGGGTAGAAGCAATAGATTAATCAATGGGTAAAAACACAACGATATGATGACAACATTGGATCTCATGCATTACTTCTAGTGCCAGGTCAAGGAGTGAGTGGTAGTAGTCTGGCGGGGACAAAACCATCTAGTGGAGAAAGTGGAAAAGTTGGAGAATTGGATGGCACACTTCGAAGGGCACGTTTAGTGTAAATTTTGTCCTTCACTTCCTCTAGGAACTACTCTAGATAACCCATCTTTTGTTACCTCAGACGATTAGTATGTCCTCTGGTCTTCTTTATGTTTTGTTTGTCTATTGGAGTGTATGGCCCTCTCATTTGTGGACATTGTTATTTGCATCTCTTTGGTATTTTTGTCACCTTCTGCAGACTTTCGTCAACAAACACGATCGAGGCAAGACCACATGTTTTTTGAAGTATCAGATATATATCTCCTTTTTTTTTTTCCAGAATGAATAGAATGTTGACTTACAAAAAAAACATTACTTTTATGGTAAGTAAAATTTAGTTAATAAGGATACTCTCATAACTAAATATTAACCTAAATTATTATATCTAACATTCACAATATTAAACCACACGTAACTCCTTCTCTAAAAAGAATGAAACACATACTCCTTAATAAGTTCATTATCACATTTACAAATACATATTAACCGTGAATCTCACCTCTTCCCAAACAACTCCCCACTTCCATATTTTGACAACAGTAATTTTCCAATACAATTTATTATCCAATAACACAAATTACGCTTTATAACTTCCTAACAAAAATAGATTATACATTCACACAAATTTTTACACAAATTTTCTATAAATATATCATAATATTTGAGCAACACAAATACATATAAATCATCCACTCAAATGAAAAACACATACATATACTCATTTTTAAGGAGTGAACATTATCATTCCACATACTTCTTTTCTTTCTCTATAAACATATTTCTTACTTCTTTATATATATTGAGTTCTTTAAGTAACATAAATGTTACACCCAAGTAAAGGGACACATAGAGAGTCAAAGAGCCTTGAGAGAAAAAAGTATGTCTAAAAACTATAAAAGTTACCACAAACAATATGAAAATCCGATTTAAAAAAGTGAGTATATTGTTATATGAAATTAAGTTTGGGGATTATAAATAGAAATATGTTTTACGTTTTAGAAGTTAAAAAACCTACACACTTCTCATAATTTTAATAGATTTAAATACTAGGTTTAATAAAATACATTGAAGCTAAAATAAGGACCAAGCATTCTTAGAATTTAATTACGAGTCATCTAAACAATATGTTTAATAAAATACATTGGAGCTAAAATCAGGGCCAAGTATTCTCCAAATTTAACAAAGTCCACCCATGTAGACAGGGAAATCTGAATGCGCTTTAGTTTTCTAAGAAGCCAACACCAAAACGTTTCCAATAAGACTTCCTGCTATATACAAGAAATATTAAGCACTTTGTTCCAAAGGGAAAACCTGCCCCTACACAATGTAGAGATTTCTTAGGAATTCCATGTTGTCAGTAATATATGAAATTTAGTATTTGAGTTGAGAAACTTAGTCTACAGATTTCTTAGGAATTCCATGTTGTCAGTAACCTATGAAATTTAGTATTTGAGTTGAGAGGCTTATTCTACAATTTAATATGAGAGGCATGTGTAAGCATGTCTTCAAAAAATAATAAAAATAATTTTAGTTAAGAGAAAACAAAATAAGAAAGATTAAATAGCTATATAAATAAACAATTAAAAATTAGCTAGAGGCTCAAAAGTAATGTTTTACCTTAATAAAATATTTCAATGCTCGAAAGGAAAAGTAATTGAATTTAAAATAATGTATTTACTTATTAATAAGAGGAAAATGTGTAACTCAGTCAATTTTTAATATAAAATATTAATAATGATAAAGTATTCAAAAATACAATTCAAACAATGAAAAATTACCACTATAGATCTATCTTAATTACATATTTATCAAACACTAAAAGAGATTAAATTTTTTGAAGTGTAATTTTTTTTTCAAGTTTGAGATTTGATCCCTCTCGGCTCTTGGTAGATCTATGGTTTAAATGAATCTATACTAGTTTTACAATCCAATATGAGGGACATGTGTAAATATGTCAAGTCCTCAAAAAATAATAAAAATAATTTTGGCTAATGTGAGCCAAAACAAAATAACAAAAATTAAATAGTGATATACATAAACAATTAAAAATCAGCTAGAGGCTTGAAAGTAATGTTTAACTTAGCAAAATATTTCAATGCTCGAAAGGAAAAAATAATTAAAGGTAAAATAATGTAGTTATTTCTTAATAAGAGGAAAATGTGTAACTCATTCAATTTTAATGTAAAATATTAATAATGATAAATTATTCAAAAATACAATTCAAACAATGAAAAAATACAACTATAGATCTATCTTAATCACATATTTATCAAACCCTAAAAGGGATTAATTTTTTTAAAGCGTAAATCTTTTTTCAAGTTTGAGATTTGATCCCTTCGGCCGCTCTTGCTCTTGGTAGATCTGTGATTAAAATGGATCTATATTGGCTCACCGGAGAAATTCATTCTACAATCCAGTATGAGAGACATGTGTAAGTATGTAGATCTGTGATTAAAATGGATCTATATTGGATGAATGGAGAAACTCATTCTAGAATCCAGCATGAGAGACATGTGTAAGCATGTCACATACTCAAAAATAATAAAAATAAATTTGGCTAATGTCCAAAACAGAATAACAAAATAAAATAGTGATATAAATAAACAATTAAAAATTAGCTAGAGGCTCGAAAGTAATGTTTACCTTAGTAAAATATTTAATTAGCTAGAGGCTCCAAAGTAATGTTTACCTTGGGAAAAAGTAATTGAAGTTAAAATAATGTAGTTACTTCTTAATAAGATGAAAATGTGTAACTCATTCAATTTTTAATATAAAATATTAATAATGATAAATTATTCAAAATACAATTCAAACAATGAAAAATTAGCACTATAGATTTCTCTTAATCACATACTTATCAAACACAAGATTAATTTTTTTGAAGTGTAGATCTTTTTCCAAATTCGAAATTTGATCCTTCTTGGTTCTTAGTAAATCCATGATTAAAATATATCTTTTAGTTTAAACTTGAACTAAATATTTAATTGATTATCAAAATGATGTAATTTAATTTAAGTAAATTTGATTGGTTTATAAAATGATTTTAATATAATGATTAATAAATTTACAGAGTAATGATAACATAAATATTTATTGATATAGTTTCTTTAATGAAATTAATAAATTTGTGATAAATTAGTTTATCAAATTTATAGATATAAAATATATTTTCCTATTTTACAAATTAAATTAAAATAAATAAATAATTTAAGAATAGGAAAATAAAAGATATTTATTTGGAAAAGGGAAAAAATTCAATTTATTTTAATACATACTTGTCATATAATATATATTCTTCCATTAGCCTCTGTAATCATATTGCTATTGCGTCTCTATTTGTGCTGAAAAATAGTCCCATCTAGCCCTTCATAATAAGTTTTGAACTAAACGCCTTTTTTCTTATTTCAACTTCTTTGTCGGCCTATAGGGAGACTTCAGAATCCAAGAACTTGATATTGTATTTACATTTGATCCAAGTAGACTTTTGGTTCAACTCATTTAAACACAATATTAAAGATTCAATGTTTTATTAAAAATTTCTATGAAAGGTTACATATATTTTTTATATTTATATTTAGAAGTAAAATAACCCTAGATCTATCAATATTTCTACGAAAGGTTACATGTATTCTTTATATTTTTATATTATGGAAGTTTTTTTGACCTCTAAATTAAAGGAATGGTTGCTATTTTGGTTTTTAGTTAGAATATTTAGTTAGAATATTACATTTAAAATATTTTGGTTTAAATATCAAAATATTATATTATTTAGTTAGAATATTATACTATTTTAATATTATATTTTAGTGCATTAATATTGTAACATCTCACTTGAAGAATATTACATTATTTTGGTTAGAATATTACACTTTTTTTTTCAAGGGTGGAGAACATTTTACTTTCTTTCAAGGGCGGAGAGGGATTACATTTCTATTAGATCTATTTTAATTCTGGATATTACATTTGATCTCTATAATATTACTTTTAGTTAGAATTTTGGTTTTAAGGATCTACATTTGATTAGAATTTTGGTTAAGATGGATCCAAGGTTAAGATGGGCCAATACCATGGCTTATCATTACCAAATGCCAAAAAACCATAACTCATTTCACAGTAAAATTAAAATGTAAAGTATTTTAGACATTACATATAACACTAGTTACATAGAGTGAAAATTCCCCATCATATGGATGGAGGGAATGAGACAATGAGAAAAGGAGAGAGAGAAAGGGTGAGACCAGTGAGAGAGGGGGGAGAGAAGGAAAGAGATAGTGACAGAGCTAGAGGGCAGAGAGAGAAAGTGATGGGTAGGGGAGAGAGAATGATCCAAATTGGATCCTAGAACACTCTCTAAGTTTTCATGAACTCTTTAAAAATCATGCCAAGGATTAAAAGTCTTATAAAAATCAAGCTTATCAGAGATATCCTCGTAACAGTTGCAATTTGTGATTAACGCAGAGCAACGAGGACCATCGGTCAAGCACACAGACCGTCTGCCCATGGCAACTCGCGCTATCGCAAATTAGCAAAACCAAAGGTCATTTCGAGAAACAGAGTTAGTTTATGATATGCAATTAGTGAGGCAGGGCAAACCCCTCAAAGAAGGAAAGGCCGCAAGCAACCGGACTCGAAAAATTATAAAATGAAACAGATATCGTTCTGATTTTGTGGAAGCGGGATTCCACAAAACCGACATAATATCGGAGGGGCTTCGAGCAGTAAGCGGTTTCAACCGAGTCTCGCTCGATGCCATACAATGGTTGCCACATGTCCGATGGAAAAAAGAGAAAACTACTCACATCGGATGGATAAACATCATGTTACTTATCCGCCCGATATGGACGATGATCATAGGATTTGGAGGCTCCAGATCAACAGCGGAGACGCGTTCCGATGGATGACTGGATTTGACGAGGTAAACATGCAAAGTTGTATAGGATTTGAAGTTCAATATGGACAATGCGTTGGCAGAAGGTCGTGTTTCGCGGACATTCTTGGAGTTAACGGAATAAACGGTTGTTTCAAATATGTCCAAGAGAACTGACACTCATCCATTATGAATTAGGTGGCCACCTCCCTATGAGGCATTATACAGTGACTGATTATGTAGAATAGAGGGATTCAAACGGACAGAGGCAGGGGAACTAGAAATCCAGGAAGCGGAAACGAACAGTCTGGAAGCAAATTGGCTTTAAAGCCACAAACTAACAGAGAGAGAAGGGGAAGCAAGTTAGAAGCAAAGATGAGAAGCTGAGTTGACCTGCAAAAGCAAAGGCAACATCAAGCCAGAGTCAAGACAGAGACAGAGAGAGTCAGAGAGTCTGTGTGCTCTAGAGAAGGCTTGAGAGATTCATGTGCACTCCTCTGTAATGCCTGTCATGTATGAGTTTCAGATTGGGCTCATACTACTGTGACCAATAGAGGTCAAGAGTTCAGTGAGGAGAGTCTGTGTACTTTAGAGACATGGGGAATCCAAGTACAGTCTTACTGATTTGTATCTGCTGAGTGAGACTCAAATCAAGCTCATTGTTTTAAAAAAACTCTACTTGAAAACATAATAGAAAGGCCACCATTGAAGGCTAGACCAGGAGACGTAGCCCAAGAGTATTGGGTGAACTCCTTATTAAACTTGTTGTGTTTATATGTGTTGCCTATTATGTTTTCTTAGCTGCTTCATTGCTCGTGTATTTTGCAATCTTATCGATCCGTTGCATAAAATAACATAGGCACATCCATGCACATGAGTATGTAGGAACTTATTATTTGTCTTAGATCAATTTTGGATCAAGTGGTATCAGAGCTCTAGGTTTCTAAGGTTAGACGAGCTTGTGCTGGATTTTTTTTGTTGAATGATAACTAGATCAAAGCTTAAATTAGGAGAAGGAGAGTTGGTTGAAGATAACGCAGAAATTGGAAGAGTCTATCCTGAAAGGAAAATGTCAGAAGAAAGCCCCTTAGAATCAGACTCCCAGTTCATGGACAGTTTCATGACCATGAGAGCCATGGTAGAAGAAATGTATAGAGAATTTAAGAGAGGTAGAGGTGAAGAGTCATCAACCTCAAAACAAGATAAAGGAGTAGGGGAACCTCTTCTAGTTGCCCACCCAGAAGGCAAAGGAAAAGAAGAGAAGCCCTCTCCACCATCTCCTCCATCATCACCTTCATCATCATCTTCTTCACATAAAGAAAGCCCTGAAAAGAAAAAGAAGAAACCTTCTTTGATTAAATTAGATGTGAAGTTTGATTTGCCAGTTTATGATGAAGAATTGAATGCAGAAAATCTAGATAACTGGATTAGACAGATTGATGTATATTACAGAGTGTAGAACATCGATTCAGAAAGGAGAAAGATTCAGCTGGTTAGCCTATGCCTTGGAGGCACCGCCCTGGTATGGTGGGAAAGAAAGACACAAGCTGATATGAAGAAGCATGGTAAAATTTTTCTACCTGGAATGAGTTTGCTTCTGCAATTAAAAAACAATTCTATCCACTAGCTTATATGCAGCAAGCTATGATGAGTTGGCAAACTCTTCACCAATTGAAAGGGCAAAGTGTACAAAGTTACACCCAAGAGTTTAGAAAAAGAGCTTTAACTCTAGGCATTTCTTTAGACTGACCTGAAACTTTGCTGAAGTATATAGGTGGTCTACATAGTTATTTGAGACATACCATTCTCATGTTTAATCCCACTAGCATAGATGAGGTATCTGTTCAGGCTACACATCTAGAGGCTAGAGGCAAGAATGTGAACCCAGAAGTTGGGGGATCATCAAAACCCACTACAAGCAAGAGAAAGAAAAAGAGAAAGTAGAAATGGAAAGAGAGGAAGACAAATGCTGTACAAAAGACCAAACCTTCATGCAGTCACTGCAAGAAGGATGGGAATGATGATGAACACTACTGGATTCTGCATCCAAAGCTGAAACCCAAGAAGTATGATGGCAAAAAGAAGAAGACTGTTGCAGCTATTCAAATGGATTTGGGGTCAGATTTAGGGGATGAAACAACGATCACAGCCACAGGTATAAAATGTAAAAATTCTGAAGCATCTACTAGTAATTCTGCACAATCTACTGATAATGAAGAAAATGAGAGGAAAAGACATGAGCTTTTTCATATTAGGATTATTTCCAAGCATCAAAAGATTGATACTTTGTTTGATAGTGGCTCACAAGTAAATTTAATTTCTGAAGCAATTATAAAGAAGCTGGGATTACTAACCACACCTCACAAGAAGCCATATCCATTGGGTTGGTTAAGTGATAAAGCAAAGCTACAAGTGACTAGACAATGTAAACTTAGGTTTTTTTTGAGTCAGCATTTGTACATGAGGTTGAGTTAGATATTGTTCCCTTGGATATATGTGGAATTGTTTTAGGAAGTCCTTATTTGTATGATAGAAAAGCCATTTTCTATAGAGCTGAAAAAAAGTATCCACTCGTTAAAGATGGAATTGAATATATTGTAAGAGCTCATAAACTCAAGAATAATTATACTCTCATAAACTCAGGGCAGATGAAAAGAATTGTAAATTCATGCAAACAATTTTTATTGATGGTTGTAAAGGAAAACAAACCTGATAAAACCAATGTATTTGAAGGCTGTAATGCTAAACAACATGCTGATTTAGAAAAAGTTGTTTCAAAATATGATATACTATTTCAGGAACCTAAAGGCCTGCCACCCATAAAGGAAATAATACATGATATTAATTTGCAGCAAGATGCTCCATTGCCTAACATCGGAATGTACAGGCTGTCTACTTTAGAGAATGTAGAAATCAAGAAGTAGGTATAGGAGCTACTCGAGAAAGGGTTCATAAGACCTAGCACATCACCATGTGGGTCTCCAATTGTCTTGGTGATAAAGAAAGATGGATCATGGAGAATGTGCATTGATTACCGAGCACTGAATAAGATAACGATAAAAAATCATTATCCCCTTCCTCGCATAGATGATCTATTAGATCAATTGAAAGAAGTTGTTTACTTTTCCAAGTTAGACTTGCATAGTGGCTACCATTAGGTTAGAGTTGCAGAGCAAGATGCATGGAAGACTGCTTTCAAAATAAATCAGGGATTGTATGAGTGGTTGGTTATACCTTTTGGCTTAACTAATTCTCCTGCTACTTTCATGAGAGTAATGAATGATGTACTTAGGCCTTTTATTGATGATTTTATCATTGTATATCTGGATGACATTCTTATACTTAGTAAAACATGGGAAGAACATTTGAAGCATGTAAAGCAGACTTTAGATGTTTTGAAAAGAGAAAATCTTTATGTTAAGCTATCAAAATGTGAATTTGCCAAAACATCTTTGAATTATTTGGGTCATATTGTAGGGGGTGGTGAATTGAAGATAGATCCCTATAAGGTTGCAGTCATTGTAAACTGACCTAAACCCAAATCTGCTACAGAAGTTAGAAGCTTCCTAGGAGCAACACAATATTGGAGAAAGTTTATTTCTAACTTTTCCTTGATTGCATCGCCCTTACATGCTTTAACACGATTGAACAAGGTGTTTCAGTGGGGAGGCAAACAACAAAAAGCCTTCGACACGTTAAAAGAAAAGATTAGTATGACACCGGTACTAGCACCACCCGATCTTCAAAGACCCTTTGAGATTGAAATGGATGCTAGTGATTATGCCATGGGAGCAGTGTTGATGCAGCATGGTAAATCCATATGTCATCATTCTAAGACATTTAATTCCGCAGTAGTTAATTATCCCACATATGATAAAGAATCGTATGCATTAGTACAAAGTGTGAAAAAGTGGAAACATTATCTAATGGGCAAAGAGACAGTTATAGATACTGATCATCAACCACTTCAATATTTACACTCACAAACTAAGTTGCAACAATCAAGACACTATAGGTGGATGGGTTTTCTACAACAATTTCATCTTGTCATCAGATATAAAAAGGGCATACACAATAAAGTTGCAGATATCTTGTCCAGACTAATCATAAATGCATCTACTATACTTAAGCATAATTCAGTATTTCATGAAAGCTACATGGAACAATATGCTCAAGATATAGATTTCAAAGATGTATTTGCAACTTTAAGTCATGGCAAACAAGTAGAAGAATTGGATTATCATGTTAAGGACCAACTCTTATATCATTTTTGAAAGTTATGCATTCCTCAAACTGAAAGAGTAAAGATAATTTGAGAAGCACACACTTCTCCAATATCAGGTCACTTTGGTGTAAGTAAAACAATTGCACAGTTGCAAAGATTTTGTTATTGGCCAAAAATGAATGAGACAATTTCTAGATATATAAGAGGGTGTACCATGTGTGCTAAAAGCAAGCCTAGCAATAGAAAACTAGGCTTGTACACTCTACTACCAATTCCTTCTCATCCTTGGGAAAGTGTTTCCATGGAATTTGTTGGGGGATTGCCTAAATCTAGAAAAGGTCATGACTATTTATATGTCATTAAGGATAGGTTCAACAAAATGTGTATTTTAATACCCTATAACAAACAGATTACAGCTGAACAAACAACAAAGTTGTTCTTTCAGCATGTATGGGTTCATTTTGGATTACCCACTTCCATTGTATCTGATCAAGATTCCCGATTTGTTGGGAAATTTTTGTCGACTTTGTGGGAATTGATGGACACTAGACTGAAGAAGAGCACAACGTTTCATCTGCAAACAGATGGCCAAACAGAGGTGGTCAACAGGACAATGATCCACCTGCTCAGAGGCTATTGCAGCAAGCATCCCAAGCTTTGGGATGAACATTTGTGTTATGTGCAACATTCTTACAACCGGGCTAAACGTTCTTCTACACAAAGATCTCCTTTTAAGACCTGTTTTGGTTTCAAGAAAAGATAGAAAAGGGAGATCAACGCCTTAGAATTCAGCCTCTTCGAGGGGGCAACCTCCTTTACATTACATAAATGAACAATTCTTGGATGATACAAATGACAAAACCTCCTTTCTATATATAGGAGTCTAAGGAGTCACAATATAATCCAGCCGACCTAACAATAATAATATAAAGCCACAAAAATAACAATAGAGGGATTCTATGGGGCATAGAAATAACAATATGGGGGTAATAGGGGCACAACAATATAAATAAGGGGTATAACTACAATAGTAATGGGGTAATCACTAGTATTATAGGGACCCAACATGCCCCTCTCCTTCAAAAAAGTGTTGTCCTCAACGCTTGAGTAGTTCTGGATACTTCTGCATAAAATTCTCATCCTCCCATGTGGAATCTTCAGCGGATAAGTTCTTCCACTTGATAAGATACTCTGAAATTGATCGATTTCGTAGCTGTCGAGTTCTTGTTTCTGTGACTGCTTCCGGTTCCAATATAATTTTTCCTTCCTCGTCAAGTTCTGGCAATATTGTTTGAACTGGGAGCTTGTCGCCTATAACCTTCTTTAAACATGAAACATGGAAAACTGGGTGCAATCGAGAAGCTGCAGGAAGCTCCAATTTGTATGCCATAGTACCAATCTTTTCCAACACCTTGTACGGACCATAATACTTTGGTGATAATTTATTATCCTTCTTAGCTTGCTTTAGGGACATTTGCTTATATGGTTGTAGCCGTAGGAATACCCAATCACCTACATCAAAACTTCTTTCACTGCGATGTTGATCTGCCTGTTGTTTCATTCTATTTTGTGCCAACACGAGGTTATCCTTTAAGAGTTGGAGGACTTGTTGTTGATGTTCGATGTGATGTTCCACTGCCTGAACCTTAGAATTTTCTCTTAAATATGATGTGATGGATGGTGGTTGATACCCATAAAGTGCCATAAATGGGGTCATTTTTGTTGCTGTATGGAAGGAAGTGTTATACCACCATTCAGCCAGAGGCAACCATTTGACCCATTGTGTCTGTTTATCAGATACAAAGCAACGAAGATATCCTTCCAAACATTTGTTTACTATCTCAGTTTTCCCATCAGATTGAGGATGATAAGATGAGCTATGAGCTAACTGAGTACCAAGACAAGAAAATAATTCTGTCCAAAAATTTCCAGTGAAAATGGGATCTCTGTCACTTACAATAATCTTTGGGTTTCCATGTAGCTTTTGAACTGTTTCCATAAATGCAGTAGAAACTGTACTGGCTTTAAATGGATGTGATAATGCACAAAAGTGTGCATACTTGGTAAGTCTGTCAACTACCACCATGATGACACTCTTTCCCTCAGACTTGGGTAAACCTGTGATAAAATCCATTGAAACCTCCTCCCAACGTTGGCTTGGAATGGATAAAGGTTGTAATAGACCCGGTGTCTTAATTGTTTCAACTTTATTTTGTTGGCAAACCAAACATTCCGCCACAAACTTTTGAATATCTGATTTAAGGCCATCCCAAAAAAATTCCTTCTTAACCCTGTGGTAAGTTTTTAAAAATCCTGAGTGCCCTCCTAAGGGAGAAGTGTGCAATTCCATAAGAATCTTTTGTTTTAGCTGGGAATTCTTACAGAGGTATAAGCGATCTTTGTACCATAACGAATCATTTTTCCAGCTAAATGTATCAGAAGTACTGGAATCTTGTTGTAGCTTTCGAATAAGTGCCCACACTTCTTCGTCATTCTTCCATTCCTCCCTTGCTTCGTTTATCCAATCTGGTTGGATAATAGAAATGGCACACAACAATGCTTCCACATCCTCATCCTTTCTTGAGAGTGCATCTGCCACCACATTTTGCTTCCCTTTTTTGTAGATGATTTCAAAGTCATAACCCAACATCTTTGTGACCCACTTTTGCTCTTCAGAGGATAATCTTTGTTCTAAAAAGTATTTAAGGCTATCATGATCCGTTTTTACCTTGAAGTGTCTTCCCATTAGGTAGGGTCGCCATTTCTTAAGTGCATGGAGTATTGCCAACATTTCCTTCTCATAAATAGCTTTGCTTAAAAACTTTCCCTTGATTGGACGACTTTCAAAAGCAATGGGTCTTTCATCTTGCATTAGAACAGCACCAATTCCATTTCCTGAAGCATCACATTCCACAATAAAGGTTTTTGTGAAGTCCGGTGTAGCTAAGACCGGTGCTTGGCACATTGCCTCTTTAAGATGTTCAAAGGCCTTTGTTGCTTCCGGAGTCCATGAAAATGAATCTTTCTTCAATAATGTTGTTAGAGGTGCTGCTATTCTCCCATAATTCTTAACAAACTTGCGATAATACCCTGTCAACCCAAGAAATCCTCGCAGATGCTTTATGGATGTGGGGATTTTCCATTCCTTAATGGCTTTAATTTTGCTAGGGTCTACCTTAACTCCTTCATGAGATACAATATGACCCAAATATTCCACCTCCTGGACTCCAAAGAAACATTTGGATCTTTTTGCATATAATTGTTTCTCCTCCAATAGTTGTAGCACCTTGTCAACATGTTCAACATGATCCTTCCAAGACTTGCTGTAGATTAGTATATCATCAAAAAATACTAACACAAATTTTCTAAGGAATGGTTTGAAAATTGAATTCATCAAACCTTGAAATGTTGAAGGTGCATTGGTAAGGCCAAAAGGCATGACCAAAAATTCATAATGACCCTCATGAGTTCTAAATGCCGTTTTCGGAATGTCTTCAATCTTCATTCTGATTTGATGATATCCCGAACGAAGATCCAACTTGGTGAAGTAAATTGATCCATGCAATTCATCCAGTAATTCATCAATGACAGGAATGGGGAACTTATCTTTAATAGTGAGCTTGTTGAGCTCCCTATAATCTGGACACATGCGCCATGATCCATCCTTCTTGTGCACCAATACTACTGGAGCTGAGAAAGAACTTTGACTCGGTTGAATTATACCAGCCTCTAGCATTTCTGCAACCATACGTTCAATTTCACTTTTTTGGACATAGGGATATCTGTACGGCCTGATGTTTGGAGGAACACTTCCTGGAATCAGATGAATAGCATGATCATGATCACGCATAGGTGGGAGACCTTTGGGAGTCTCAAATACCTTGGAATGATTGTCCAGGACTTTTTGGAGATCTGGAGAAATAGATGATTCCAATGTGGAAACATCTAGCGAACATAATTGTGCAATTATACCTCTTTTCTCCTTTTTTAGAAGTTTTGTCATGCCATTAGAGCTGATTATCTTTCCTGGTTTCCTTGCACCCCTTAATTCAACTTCCTTTCCTTCCACAGAAAATTTCATGAAAAGTTCTTGAAAATTAAAAGCTATTGTACCCAAGGATTGTAGCCATTGGACTCCTAGTACAACATCAGCACCTCCCATTGGAATGGAAAGCATTGGGCTAGTCAATACATATTCTCCCATGGATAGCTTGATATTATGGCACTTTCCAGAACAATTTATTGTTCCTCCATTTGCAATCATCACTTGACACTCTGGTGCTGGATATAGGAAGCAATTCAATTCTTTTGCTACCCTACAATGAATAAAATTGTGGGTGCTTCCTGAATCAATCAACACTATTACCTTTTTCTTCTTGATTTGTCCTTCTATCTTGATGGTTTGAGGAGTGGTAATTCCCGCCAATGCATTACAAGATATGGTCGGATTTATTTGTTCTTCATCTAGGCTTTGTTCCTGGAATATATCCTCTTCTTTTGACCTTTCTTGCTCCTTTTCTTCTTCCTCTTCACAATCTATGTAGAATAATTTCTTCTCAGCACACTTATGACCCTTTGTGTATTTGCTATCACAATTGTAACAAAGCCCTTTTGCTCTTTTTTCTTCCAATTGTTGTGGTGTCAACCTTGTAGGTTGTGGAAGACTATGGGCAACAACACTTCCATCTTTATAGTTGTGAATGGTATGCTTCCTAGTTGCCATAATTTTGCTTTCCATTTTTCTTGCTAACCTGAATGCCTTCTCTAATGAATCAGGTTCCCAAAGGCGCACATCATGTTGGATATTATCCTTTAAAGACCCTATGAACACATCAATCCTATGCTCCTCTGGAATATCTTTTACCCTTATGTTCAATTTTTGGAACTCCTCAATGTGCTCCATTATTGAACCCTTTTGTTTGAGACTTATCAATTGGCTAAAAAAAGTGTTGCTTTTTGTATCTTCATAATGTGCTATCAATTCTTCCGTAAAAATTGCCCAAGTGATAAATTGTTTACGAGAACAAAGCCATTGATACCATACAAACTGATTTGGTTCCAAATATAAAGTTGCCATACGTACCTTTTGTGTGTTTTGCACATTATTGAGATCGAAGAATTGCTCCATCTGTAATATCCATGTGGCGGGATCCTTGCCATCAAACTTCCTCATATCGATTTTTGGAACATGGTGAGTCTTCGATCCAACATTAGAGTCTATGGAATCATGATTAACATTTCTTTTGTTCTCATCATGAGTTTCCTTTAGTACTCTTTCACCCTTAGTGACCATTTCTTGTAGCAACTTATTCATATTTATCTTCAATTCTTCCATCTTATCATCCATGCCATCAATTTTAGCATCCATGCCATTCACCTTAGCTTCCATGCCCTTTATCTTAGATTCCACGCCATTTATCTTAGCATCTATTAGCTTTTGTGAGCGTGACATTTGTTGCACTTGTTCTTGTAATTTTGATATATCATGTAGCATTTCTTCCTCTTCTTCATGAGTCATGCTAGAGCTTTCAGGTTCCTTACTAGGTGTTTGCATTTTCTTTCCTCGGAGCATCAGTTACCGATAATAATGCTTTACTATGCCCTTTGAATTCCTTCAAGCCAAGCTTATGCAAAAATTAAAAAAAACTACACACCTTTTTTTACTTTGTAGAAGCCTGATATTGAATCTGATGTATCTCTGTAATTTTGAATCATCCAGTTCTAAAATTGTGACCTGTAGTAGCCTTCTATGTCCTCTTTCCAATGCCACTAGTCTGATCCAAATTGGATTCTCCAAGAAAGAGTTATGCACAATCTCCCGCAGTGACCTGATTATAGACTAGTTCAGTAGAGCGAACTTGTATGAAGTGCCACGTGTCACTGTTTCATCCTTTGACTCTGAAAAATATATAAATGAAAACTGCAGTCCGTCCTCTTTCTTTACCTTCTTACGAAATTTCAATCTGATGCTGAGAAAGAAAGTTATGACGATTTTCCCCAGGTCACCTGTTTTGAGTGTAATTCAGGAGTCTGCAAAAAGACCAACGTCCTCAGATCATATCTCCGAAAATTTCGCGCGAAAAGCTCTGAAATTTGGACCAAAGGTTCAGCGTGATTTCTTCTCAAATGGGGTTTTTTTGCGACTTCTGAAACGTCACAGAAAAAAAGTTATAGCGAAAATCCCTCGATGACCTGTTTGGAGCAGCGAAACCCTAGAATTCAAAGCTCCGATACCAAATGTTATGAAACCAGCTCAAGAAAAGATAGAAAAGGGAGATCAACGCCTTAGAATTCAGCCTCTTCGAGGGGGCAACCTCCTTTACATTACATAAATGAACAATTCTTGGATGATACAAATGACAATACCTCCTTTCTATATATAGGAGTCTAAGGAGTCACAATATAATCCAACCGACCTAACAATAATAATATAAAGCCACAAAAATAACAATAGAGGGATTCTATGGGGCACAGAAATAACAATATGGGGGTAATAGGGGCACAACAATATAAATAATGGGTATAACTACAATAATAATGGGGTAATTACTAGTATTATAGGGACCCAACAAATTTGTTGGGGGATTGCCTAAATCTAGAAAAGGTCATGACTATTTATATGTCATTAAGGATAGGTTCAGCAAAATGTGTAGTTTAATACCCTATAACAAACAGATTACAGCTGAACAAACAACAAAGTTGTTCTTTCAACATGTATGGGTTCATTTTGGATTACCCACTTCCATTGTATCTGATCAAGATTCCCGATTTGTTGGGAAATTTTTGTCGAGTTTGTGGGAATTGAAGGACACTAGACTGAAGAAGAGCACAACTTTTCATCTGCAAACAGATGGCCAAACAGAGGTGGTCAACAGGACAATGATCCACCTACTCAGAGGCTATTGTAGCAAGCATCCCAAGCTTTGGGATGAACATTTGTGTTATGTGCAACATTCTTACAACCAGGCTAAACATTCTTCTACACAAAGATCTCCTTTTAAGACCTGTTTTGGTTTCATACCAAAGTCTTCTTTGGATTTTGTCTTTGGTAAAGACATAACGGTTGATGGACATAGTGATGTAGACAAGGCAACCAAGTTCATTGAACAAATCCAAGAGATTCATTAGGTAGTACAAGAACAGCTGGAAAATACCCAAGCCAAGTACAAGGCAAGGCATGATAAGCGTTGGATTGAGCATAGTTTCCAAGTTGGTGATCAAGTCTGGCTGTATATAAGCAAAGACTGAAGGCAAGGTGAAGGAAAGAAGTTGAAGCCGATAAGGTATGGACCTTTTAAGATACTTGAGAAAATCGGTGAGAATGATTTTCGCCTTGATTTGCTAGCTTACATGCACATCTATTCAGTAGTTAATGCAGAAAGCTTGAGACTGTTTGAACCTTCATTGATTAAAGATCCCGAAGAGCAGAGTCAATTGCCTTCTATTGATGATTTTTTGCTTGAATATCTTAATGAATTACAGGAAGATAGAATTTTGGACAAGAAGGTGAGAACTATGCACAGAGGGGATGTTGAGTACCTCAGGATTGGACACAAAGGCTCAAAACCAAGCAGTGCAAGATGGATAGAAATTGGGCAAATGAGGAATCTATATCCTCACTTGATTGATGCTTAAAAAAAAACTTTTGGTGGCCCAAAAGATTTTTCAGTGGGAAGGTCGTGATCCAAATTGGATCCTAGAACACTCTCTAAGTTTTCATGAACTCTTTAAAAATCATGCTAAGGATTAAAAGTCTTATAAAAATCAAGCTTATCGGAGATATCCTCGTAAAAAATGCAATTTGTGATTAGAACGGAGCAACGAGGACCGTCGGTCAAGCGCGCAGACCGTCGACCCATGGTAACGCGCACTATCGCAAATTAGCAAAACCAAAGGTCATTTTGAGAAATGGGGGTAGTTTCTGATATGTGATTAGCGACAAGTTGCTAATCACATATTGCAAGGCAAACCCCTCAAAGAAGGAAAGACCGCAAGCACTCGGACCCTAAAAATTATAAAATGTAACAGATATCGTTCCAATTCCGTGGAAGCGAGATTCCACAAAACCGACAGAATATCACAGGGGCTTCGAGCGATAAGCAGTTTCAACTGAGTCTCGCCCGATGCCATACAATGGTTGCCACGCATCCAGTGGAAGAGAGAGAAAACCGCTCACATCGGATGGATAAACATCATGTTACTTATCCGCCCGATATGTACGATGACCATAGGATTTGGAGGCTCCAGATCAACAGTGGAGACGTGTTCTGATGGATGATCGGATTTGACAAGATTAACAGGCAGAGTTGTATAGGATTTGATGTCCGATATGGACAGTGCATTGGCAGAAGGTCGTGTTTCGCGGGCATTCTTGGAGTTAATAGAATAAACAATTATTTCTAATATGTCCAAGAGAACTGACACTCATCCATTATGAACTAGGTGGCCACCTCCTTATGGGGCGTTATACAATGACTGATTACATAGAACAGAGGGATTCAAATGGATAGAGGCAGGGGAACCGGAAAGCTGGGAAGCGGAAACGAATAGTC
The DNA here is from genome assembly GCA_031772625.1 of Pinus tabuliformis. Taxonomy (NCBI): domain Eukaryota; kingdom Viridiplantae; phylum Streptophyta; class Pinopsida; order Pinales; family Pinaceae; genus Pinus; species Pinus tabuliformis. Next base: position 1,719,930,106 of record CM062818.1, on the reverse strand, counting down.
AGGAAGCAGATTGGCTTTAAAGCCACAAATTGATAGAGAGAGAAGGGGAAGCAAGTTAGAAGTAGAGACGAGAAGCCGAGCTGACCTGTAGAAGCAAAGGCAGCATCAAGCCAAAGTCAAGACAGAGACAGAGAGAGTCAGAGAGTCTGTGTGCTCCAGAGAAGGCTTGAGAGATTCAAGCACACTCCTCTGTAATGCCTGTCATGTATGAGTCTCAGATTAGGCTCATACTACTATGACCAATAGAGGTCAAGAATTCAGTGAGGAGAGCCTGTGTACTCCAGAGATTTGGGGAATCCAAGTACAATATTACTTATTTGTATCTGCTGATTGAGACTCAAATTGAGCTCACTGTTGTAAAAAAACTTTGCTTGAAAACATAATAGAAAGGCCACCACTAAAGGCTGGACCAGGAGATGTAGCCCAGGAGTATTGGGTGAACTCCTTATTAAACTTGTTGTGTTTATATGTTGCCTATTATGTTTTCTTAACTGCTTCATTTCCTATGTATTTCGCAATCTTATCAATCCGTTGCATAAAATAACATAGGCACATCCATGCACATGAGTATGTAATACCTTATTGTTTGTGTTAGATCAATTTTGGATCTGAGAAAGAGGAATGGAGAGAGAGAGGAGGGGAGGGAGAGGAGAGAGTGAGGGATAGAAATATAGAGTTGGATGGGGAGAGAGAGGGAGGGAAGAGAAAAGACAAAGATATAAAGGTAGAGAGAGACAAAGTAGCAAGGTAGAGATAGAGAGAGAGGGAGAGATCATATGAGGGAATATAAAGGGGAAAGGTGAGAGCAAGACATAGATAGAGGGCGGAGAGAGGGGGAGGGAGAGAAGGAGAGAGAGAGGGATATAGTGACAGAGTTGGAGGGTAGAGAGAGAGATATGGGGAGAGAGATAGAGAGATTGGGGGAGAAAAAGGGAGAGGGAGAAAGGGAGAGGAAGCAAGGGAGAGAGAGAAAGGAAGAGAGAAAGGACTTGAGAGAGAGAATGAAAGAGGGATGGAGAGAGTAGAGAAAGAGGGAAGAGAGAGGGACACGAAGAGATGGATCTAACGTATATATGGTATGTGTATATAAAAATCTACCTAGATCCATCTTAACCCCATATTTATCAAGCACTGAGAGAGATCAAATATCTTGAGGTGCAAACATATTTTCTGAGTGAGGATAGAAAGATGGAGTTGGAGGGGGAGCGAAAGGGAGGGAAGAAGAAAGACATAGAGAGATAAAGGTAGAGAGAGACAAGGTAGAGATGGAGATAGAGGGATAGAGTATAGGAGGGAAGATAGAGAGGAGAGGTGAGAGAGAGGGAGAGAAAGGGAGGAGAGAGAGAGAGACAAAGAGATGGAGGGGGGAGAGGGGGGGAGGGAGAGAAGGAGAGAGGGAGGGAGATAATGACAGAATTGGAGGGTAGAGAGAGATGGGGGAGAGAAAGGGAGGAGCAAGGGAGAGAGAGAGCAAGGAAGAGAGAAAGGACTTAAGAGAGAGCATGAGAGAGGGATGGAGAGAGTAGAGAAGGAGGGAAGGGAGAGGGATGAGAATAGATGGATCCAACCTAGATATGGTATGTGTATATAAAAACTAGCCTAGATCCTTCTCAACCCTAGATCTATCAAGCGTTGAGAGGGATTAAATATCTCAAGGTGAAAACGTCTTTTCTGAGTGGGGATAGAAATATGGAGTTGGAGGGGGAGAGAGAAGGAGGGAAGAACAAAACCATAGAGAGAGACAAAGTGACAAGGTAGAGATGGAGAGAGAGGGAGAGAGGATAGGAGGGAAGATAGAGTGGAGAGGTGAGAGAGAGGGAGAGAGAGGGAGACATAGAGATGGAGGGGGGAGATAGGGGGTAGGAGATAAGGAGAGAGGGAGGGAGATACTAACATATTTGTAGGGTAGAGAGAGAGAGAGATGGCGGGTGAGAGTGTTGGCCGAATAAATCAATCTTTCGGACAAGGCTGATCTCCCTAGTATCAACAAATATCTAGCAACAAGCAGGACAAGAAAATCTACCTTTCTCTAAACATATTGCGATTCATTACTAAAAACTAAAGAGGTGTTTAAACCCTACCTTAAGTCCAATGCTAGTTTGTGGCAGCCATGCTCTAACCGTCCGAAAGAGTTTCCTTTTAAGAACCTGCAGTCACAAACAAGCACACATCAAATAACACCTACATAGCTAATATAATAAATCATGTTCATCATGGTGATCAAGGAATCCATGAAATAAACCATAAAACACAGCTTATTGAGAAAAACAAACTTGATTGTATTAACTTTGAAATAGAAGAACTTTACAACCTTTGGTGCCTTGATGCTGTACAAGCTCTTCCCTGGGGTCCAAACATGAATCTCCTCTACTTTGACAAGCCTCACTCTCTTCCAAATGAGATCAAAAAGGTATGCAATCTCTCCTCTTAAAAGCTCAATTAGGAAGACTAAGTTCCAGTAACATTTCACCTGAAAAATATTTAGCTTTCAACCTCCTCAGTAACCAACCTAATGCTTCATTTTATAGTGCAAAGGAAGGAGGTTACAGGTCCACCATTTAAGGGATAGAGTCCTCCTTCAAAGGGATAAGCTCCTCACATCAAGGGGTTAGCTCCTTAAGGTACAAGATGCATGAACCTTAAAGGAGCAAACTAGCCACCTCAGTATTCCCTCTAAAAGCTTCCGGAAATGACTCAAAGTGAGTTTTTAAGAATGTACTTGCACCTTTTTAACTTTTACAGGGGTCTGCACCCATAACACAAAGACATAGCGGTTAGGTGTGCAGGGGACATCACCATTAGGTACGAGACCGTAGGTAATGCTACGAGAAAGTGCGGAACTAGAATTTTAGAGATTTTTAAGGTCTTTCTCTTATTTTCAAGGCTTGATATGAAGAACTGAGATTTAAGACTTGCAAAGGAGGAAGGTATGAGTGGTGATAGACTCACACAGATTGCAGTTTTTGTGCAACAGATTGTCCCCAAAAAGTGTGAAGTCTGTAATAGATGAGGATAGCTTTTGTCATCTAAGAAAAGTGAAGTACTTTATCATTTCAAGAATCTTCCTGTGGACACCCCGGTTGGAACCTGTAAAAACATTCAATGCAAAATATATATATGAACATATCATCACTGAGGTAGGCATTCCCATACTCAGATAAAAAATGAGTAGAAAACTAACTAAACTGCTGTAATATAGGAATGATTTTGTAATACATCACAAGTATAAACATATGTAGACACAGTATGGGCGTAGCCATCTGTTTATGAATAGTCCACTGTATAATGAATAACAAAATTCCTCGCAGCCTGGATGGTGGAAACTAGATCCAGGGTCTTGATTTCTGCTTCCTGAACTAGTACGATTCTATCCATGTGAATGAATGTGTCGAAGTCGAACATGGTAGAAAAAACTTGATTACCAGTCAATGATGTGAACTGTTAACAAGTGTGAGAGAAACCACGAGTAATGTCAATGGCCCTCAAAGTACTCAATACGATCCATGAAATGTGAATAAATGAGTTGATGTTGAACACATCACATAATCTTTTGATCGAAGGTCAATGATGCAACCTGTTGTCAAAGGCGAGAAACCTACCATTAAGGCATGCAGATTCCAAGGTATTGACGATTTCTAGATCATATTTCTAGATAATGAGTTGGAGTTGATAGAAAGCGATCCGTCGTAGGCAAGCCCACAACACGAAATCATAGATCAAGTTTTGAAGAAATATATTTGGCAAGGACTAACTTAGGGATGGTTAAGATGGATAACATATATTTTGCAAATGAATGGTTGATTTGAACTGACTTCTTGAACACATAAAGACACTGCAGATGGTTTGGTGGCAATTGACCCAAAGCTAATACCCAGAAATCGGCTGAAGACTTTCAATATGGTTTGATTAACTGTTATGCAAAGGATTTCCCAACCCAGGTGAACAAAAAGTGTCGTGTTCAATAGTGGTTAATTGCTTTTCTAAACACAAAGTATAACAAACAGGTTTATTTTTCTCTCTTTTCCCCCACCATTTCTGGCAAGTACCTCTTTATTTTTGACAAGCTTGAGGAGGATAAAATTTTCTTGATTATAAGCTCATCCTTCGGATGAGTCCAACTTAGTTTAAAATTCAAACCCTAAGAAGGAGTGGTACGTTTCTGTTTAAAGTTGAATAGGTCCTTTATTGTTAAATTTTAACGAGTCCAGTATAGGAGAAACTCCGTGTTTTTCAATTTTAGGGAGTCAGAAGGAAAACTTAAGAAAACTCCATGGTTGTCCTTTTTTGTAAATTTGTGTCCCCCAAGCCTGAAAAAGTATAAAATAATACTTGAGAGAGCCACTTGACCATTACGATCAAGGAGTACTTTTCATAATTAGTGACTCCGATCTGAAAATGTAAAAAAGCGATCGAAAACACGTCGTTTTATAACCAATATCGAACTTGAAACGACAAAAGTCTGGCAATCTTTTCATGTTTATAGCGGTTAGAAAAGAGTTGTAAGTGGATTTTCCTTTTAATTCCGTTTTAACGAGTTCAAAAAGAAAAAACTCGGCAATCTTTTCATATTTTACAAGTTAGAAAAGAGCTTAAAGAGGACTCCTATGTTTTGCCTTTTCGTAAATTTTGGAAAAGTCTGAAAAAGTGAAAAAGTATGCTCTTTGTTGAAAATGATCAATTCTTCCTGAAAATCCAATATTTTTCACAAAAACTCAAAACATTACACATACTTGTTTAAAATAAATAAAAATGCATCAAAAGTTACATTTTTAAAGTGAAAAATAAACAAATTAAAAATTCATTTATTCAAAAAAGCTTATAAAAAGGGTTTTTGTAAATTCATTTTTACCGTTTGACTTCAGAGTGAGAAGTAAGAGCTTTTGGGTAAGAAACTTCCTGTGAAGATTGCAGAAAATCTAACTGTTGGAATCGAAAACTGTCAGCTCCAGGTAATGCACATCATCCCTATCTTACATTTCAACAGTTTAATTTTCATTTTAGGGTTTTAAAAATTGATTTTTAAAGGAAAATTTTGTTTAAAAAACTGCTCGCGGGGGTCCGCAGGTGTAACATGCGGCCCCTGCGGACCCCGACTTTTTCGTACAAAGGAAAAAGTCGGGGTCTCGCACCTTCTCTTAAGGACGAGTGTGGACCTACGCACTATCCCTAACTAGCGGGTGCGGACCCTGCGAAATAAGTTTTAAAATGTTAATTTTTTCCATATCCGCCCGAAAATTTTGAACTAAAATATTCTAATCCGACTTTTTTGCAATGTAGGATATACAAAATGCTCATTTGGCAGGAACGAGAGCACGAATATGTGGATCTTTCCGCATTGATTCATCCATCTACAATACGAGCATTAAAAACATGTGGACTATTTAAATTCTGGGCGATACCCGACATGAGGGCTCAGGTAGACTTTCTGCAATGGCTGGTAGACAGGTGGAGCACACAAGACCAATGTTTCATAATTGGTGGCCACCGGCTCCAAGAGAGGCAAACGATTATCTCTATTCGAGACTAGGCTAGGTGGCCAGTCTGTCGCTAGTCTTCGACTAGAGTTTTGTAATGACCAAACTGAGGACAAACAAATAGATATTAAGACTATCTCCCGTCCTGAACTTAAAGTGATCGCATTTACTGTCACCAGACTATGCGGGAGCATAGCATTGCATGTAGCTACCGGATCCCAAATGCGAATGGCAGTAGATTGTTATCGAGGCACCATCTTCAACTGGTGCGAGGCTGTGTTGGCGAATGTAAAAGGCCAACTGACTAGAGCAAAGAATAGAAAACTAAAAAAATTTGGATATGGTTTCTTCGTTATGAGATTTGGCCTAGAGAGGGTCCCTATGTTGGTCCTATTAGCGCTTGAAATTTCACCTCAGGCTGAGAAAGGCAAACTCCAAGGCAACATCAAACCACTTAGCCTCGTAGCTAGCCCTACGGGGCAGGAGAGGGCTCTCTCAGGTCTATCTTGGCAAAGATCTTCAACGGGCAGAGATAACAAATAAAGAACACTGATTTTAGGCTAGTAAACTGATAAAAAGGTTTGATTTGCGATTTTTAGGGTTTCGGTGGAAAGTTGGGGAAAGGAAATTTTGGGTGCGGGGATTGGACACAGTTTTTGCAGGGGGTTCTTTGGGGCAAGGTAGGAGACTGTATTGATGCCTTTGAAAGAGTCAGATGGGCAAGAATGACTGGTGAGGAGATAAGGAGAGCAAGTAAACACCTTGAATTCTCCTTAAATAGATGAAAACATTGATATTAAGCAAACTTAAAGGCAGAGCATAGCAACCATGAATTCTACCTTAACACTTCATTTGCCTAATTTGCAGAAGGAAAAGTAAGAATATGATTCAAATAACAAACTTACAAGTACAAAGAGAAACACATCATCAATACATGTAACCACAGGAATCCCAAAAAGGACTGCAAAACCCTGGTCTTCCTTTGCCAAAAATTGCAGAGATACAATGAGTAATACAATAGAAGCTTTATCCCTCAAGAGTCCAACCATGAAAATGACCAAGAAAGTACATAATATAGGCAATATAACATCTTTCCTTGCCTCTAGGGGTCGAGCTCACTATCCTAGGAGCTGTTTCAACCAATTCCAAACTGAGCACTAAAATCTAGGCAGTCAAAACAACTTGCCTCTATAAGCTAGGAAACCAATTCATTCATTAAATTTTTGCCTATTTCATGAATGAATCTTCTAGAAGAGATAAGTAAGTGTCAAAGTATCATAAAATTACATTATTTACATCAAGGAGGATCAAAATCCACTCCAAAAAGTCAAACCTAGTCAAAACTGCGTTTTGCTGAGCTGTAGGTGCATTTCTGTGAAAATAGCCTGATGCGTAGCGCCCTGAATCTCAACACGTAGCGCGCCTTTGGGCTTGCTTTTGAGGCACTTCCCGGAGTCCAAATGAGGCAAAAGTGGGCTTGTTGGAAAGGTCTAGATGTCTACTTTCCAACCCAAGTGGAATTTATGAATTTGGGGACCATTTTCCCCTTCAAAATTGCAATCTCCCAAGACTGCTTCCCGTGTGTCAAAAAAGTGGCAGAAAGTCATTTTTTGCATGTTTTTTGACCTTCTAGAGGCTCAAAACTTGATGAAATCTCTTGGAAATTGCTGAGAAAGTGTATTTTTGCATGAAAAATCCAAAAATGCTGATTTTTTATGAAAAGGAGTTTCCCATCTTCAGGGTAGCGCGGCGCGCTACGCGTTGGGGAAGAAAACCTGTTTTTTGCCCAAAAAATTCACAAATGACCAAAAATGCTCAAATTTTTTTGAAATTTGTGCAGAGGTAAGTCATTTAGCACCATGCTCCTTCAAGGAAGCCTCAGCCAAGATGTGGAGCGGATCGGGCCTTTTTCTTCGTTTTAGTGCCTTGGCCAACCGTCCTTTGAGCACCTTCATTTTTGCCTTACATACGTGCATTCGAGCCCAATAATGGTTTTTCATGTTCCGGAGCATGTCCTTATATTTGTTAGCCTTGGCCAGCAACCTCTCCAAATGAGCATTGACCCGGAGAAGCATAGCCTCTCGCTCAATGGGTACCAAATCACCGGGTCTCTTACGAGCCAAGTTGCGATCTTCATGGATCCTCCGCAACTCATCGAGAGTGTTCTCATCCTCTAATTGCTTGTTGCGCTGCTCTAAATATGTGATTGTCCATTGTGCCAACTCTAATTTTTCTTGCAATGAGTGATTTTCAGCCTCCCGTTGTTGAATGATCTCCTTAAGCTCCGAGCTAGGAGAACGGGTGTCAAGATCAATCATGTCAATATCTGGATCACCTGACAATCCCTCCTCAATCATGGGCTGCTTGCCCCTCTCTGATACTTGTGCTGTTGTCGGAAACGAGGCCCCTTCCACCTGGTGTGGAGATAACACTCGCGGTGCTGATGAAGAAGGCGAGACCCCTTCCACCTGATGTGGAGAAAATACTCGCCGAGCTGATGCAAATAAGGCCCTGTGGCCTCTCTGATATGTGACCAATGGAGGGGAGCTGACATGTCTGGGCTCAGGGATGTCATACTGCTGTGAAGGTCCTCCCTCCTCATGAACAACCTCAGGGGGTGGTGGCGCTGTGAAGAAATCTCGAGAGATGAAATCCTCCCATGGAATACCTTGCTGGGCCAACTGATGCATGACCACAATCTTGATCAAAGCATAATGGTAGATGCTCCTGTGTTGCTGTGCTGGGCTCTTTCTCTGCACCAAGGGCACCATCCTCTCAATATTCCGGCACATGAAGAAAGGAATGTTCATCATCCGTACCCGTGTGAAATGCATCAACAATCGGATATGGTACGAATACAAACGTGAAAATCTGCCTTCACAGGTGAAATAGCGAATGATGAGCCTCATCAAGGGTGCATACTCATCCCTCAAGAATCTGAAAGGAAATACACCAGTTAGGTTCCTCATATATACAGGTTTAATGTAGGGCTCATACTGGAATCTGTCCAATAGCTGGCGCTTATTCCACTCTTCTCCAACATTGGGTATCCCTGTTGCTTGAGCAACAATCTCAGGTGACAATGTAAAATCCACCCCTGCAAGATTCACATGCCTGTTGTGCAAATGCAAAACAAACAAGCGGACCAATTCCCTGTGGTGCTGAATTTGGGAAATTCTCTCGCAATATCCATAGCATGATTGATGACGGAAACATGTGACTGCAAGTGGACAAGCTTGCAAATAGGCCAAAGAGGTGGGCTCCTCTCTCACATGCTGACCACCCTTACCACCCCTGTGATGCCTCCTTGGAACCTCAACCTCCGGTGTTGACTCACGGTCATCACTTTGCTCATAGTCTGTTTCGGTTTCTAACATGGTTTCAAGAGCAAAACGGCTGAAATGTACTGCTGCTTCTGCACAAATGACCTGCTATTTTGACTGTTTGAATGCTGCTCCAAGGGGACAAAAAACACAAGGGAGATGTTAGGGAGGGGGACTTTTGAGGGGATTTAGGGAAAATATATAAAAAAGGGAGTTTAGGGAAGGAATTATGACACATACATCATCACATAATCATAATTTGTAGGGGTTTGATAGGAGGTAGGATTTATGGAGATTTTATTGAATTTTAGGGATAGGGGTACGGTTTTAGGGCTTTTGATATTTTTTGTTAGGGAAATTGTGTGAAAGTGACAAGGGAAGTGATAATGGGAATGTAGGGAAATGAGGGAGTGAATAAGATGACCTTGGGCAGTGAACTCAAAACCCTAGCTTCACTTGCAATTTGAAATTTTCAAACATAATATATATGAATTTCATGCTTCACACTTGATGGCATTTGACACATTTTCCACGCTCATTTTTCTTTAGCAAGCAAAAAACATTGATGACTTGAGGCCTACCTGTAAAAATTAAGAGATTTGAGGTCGTTTTGAAGCTTGTTGGCAATTTGTTGTAGGTGAAACCCAACGCATAGTGCGCGGGCCCTGACGCGTAGCGCGTGCCCAACGCGTAGTGCCCGACCAATTCTTCCACTGCAGAGTGTGCCCTAACGCGTAGCGCGCGGGCTCTGATGCGTAGCGCGCAGGCTCTGTTTCTCAATTCACCCAGTTTCACACTAAATTGCCTTTCACACTTGCTCTTGGAGTCCTGGAGGCAAATGAATGACAAAATGAAGAGAGGGGCTTTTATAAGCTTGATTTAAATTTATTTCCCCTCAAACTCACTTTATAATGTTTATAAAATGACACTTTTTAAAACTAATTGATGCTGACTTGTGGTTTCCTTTTTGACATGAAATTGGTTGAAATGATGCTTTTTCTTGAAAATTTTTGCAGGGATAGCTTCTGAAGAGTCTTGGCAAAGGAGACCAAGGCTGCATGCCAACTTCTGGAGAGTTTGAATTTTTTACAAATTTTTACAAAAAATGAGAAAATGACCTTGCCTTCAAAAACAGGGTTTTTGAACTCAAGGTAAAAATTAGCTGTACAATATGAAATCATTTGAAGTGATGCTTTGCTGGACATCCCTCTGGCCTGCTGGGCATTTATTGACCTTAAAAGACATGACCTCAAAAGACAAAATTGGACTAAACCCTAAACCTAGGACCTTGACTTCAATACAAGACCAATGACCCTGTAAAGAATTTTATTGACTGAAACAAACTGGATCCAGCAGTGCCAAGAGGGGAATAAAGACACAAGCTCCTCTATTAGGGTTATGGCATGCCTAATGGAATGCAATAAGATGACACTGATGAGACACCTACTTATGCAAATGCAAAGAGCTTTGATCGCCGATGGAGGGCTACTAGACCGACTCTAACAGGTCCCACAACAGCTTTCCGTTGAGGCTGGACCTCCCCGAGAGGCTAGGATTATGTGCTGGGTTGCAGTGATGGCCCGTCATCCTGAGGAGGGTACAGAGGTTGTCCGATTTCCACCTGAGTATTTTTGTTGGTTGAGGAACCAAATTTTCGTGATTTAGGACTTTCCATATGCTGGGATGGATTATCGTGGTGATCCAGACATGGCTCTTCCACCAGGAGAGCAATGGGATGATTCAAGTAAAATCATTTTCAACATTTTCTAAATTTTAAACTATTTTTTTTTAAATCATCCAAAATTAATAGTAAAAATTTGTAAATGCAGATGTGGGTCCACGGCGACTAGCCGCTCTCCAACCCTATGAGAGAAGACATCCAGCTGCAGTAGCACCGGCCCCACAGGACCAATCAGCAGAGACCCTGACCGAATTGGAGCATCATCTAGAGCATTTGACAACAGATATTCTAGAGACTAGTATAGATGATATTCCACTTAGGTTACAACGCTATGTGATTGGGGTCCTAGGACCTTTTAGGAGGTTCCTTTGTAGGGTGGCCCGAGCAGTGGTTTCTTATCGTGATCATCAGGAGGGATAGGATGATCGCCTTTGTAGACTCATACGACATTTTATATATTTTTGTACTATCATTTTTGCCGATCATAAGGTGTTTTTCAACCTATGATCGAAGACGATGTATATTTGACACACTTCTATGCTATGATATATCACTATTACTGGTTATCTTGTATAACATGTTTATGGAATGTTTTTAAATTTAATGTCTTGATTATTACAAATGTCTATTTAACATTCGAAAAGCAAATGCATCTGCTAATGTATTTAAATATCTTGGAATATGCTGATATTCAATGCAGTCAAATTCACGTTCCAAGAGACGAACTCTCAAAAATAATCTTAATAACACTGGATTTCTAATGGCATAAACCCTGTTAAGCTGTAATACAACAAGTTCAGAATCTAACCTAACAATCAAACTCTGAATCCCAAATGAGATTCATTAAGATAATAACTCAATCAATGCACTATACTCTGCAATGTTATTTGTTTTTTGACCCAGGCTTACCCCATGCATAAATACTAACTCGTCAGAGGGTGAATAGATAACCCAAACTGCGGAAGAAATGTTCCGTGTACTACGACAAGCACCATCAACAAAACCAATGTATGTTTGAAGAGACGTTGACATATACAATATCAAGAGTAAAATCAAGATAAGCAGGAATAATGATAAAAACACTCTCTAAACTAGGCACACTTTCTAATCTAAAACACACCAACTAGAAAGAAACTATTCTATCAAAAATCTCCACACCAAATTTTAAGCAGAATATATTTTCAGGTAAAGCCCATTTCTGGGTTTACCCAAAGAGACACCATCAAAATCTACCAATTCATAGGCCCCTTTTGCTAGCTTTCGCTTGAAAACATAAGGACCATGCCACATAGCTACAAATTTTCCAGCCCCTAGCTTATTGTTTGCTTGATCGTATAATAAAACTAGGTCTCCTTTCGAAAAATTACGAGGTGTAACATTTCGGTCGTACTGAGCTTTTATTTGTTTTGCATGAGTCTCAATTGCTAATGCAGCATCACGTCGATTCTCATCTAGCTGATCTAAGTACAACAAACGTTTCTCCTCTTCAGAAGTGGCTGGGAGTAATTCTATGGCTATTTGCAATGACAAAATTTTGCATTCAATGGGTAACACTACTTCCAACCCGTAAACTAGCTGAAAAGGAGTGAAACCAGTTGATGTTTTGACTGAGGTTCGGTATGCCCAAAGCAACATGTTATGCCAATTCGACCGATGAATACTAATAATTCGTTGGATCATAGTGACTAGAACTTTATTGATTGCTTCAACCAGACCATTAGCCTGTGGGTAATATGGAGTAGAACTATCATGATGCAGGCCAAGTTGATCTGTTAGTTCAGTCATCATAATGTTTCGAAAATGACTTCCATGATTAGTAATAATAGCTTGAGGAACACCGAATTTAGAAATTATATGATTGAAAATGAAAATTGCAGCGGTTTTTCCATCTGCCGAAAATGTAGGCATCGCCTCGGCCCACTTGGTAAAATAATCTACCGCAAGGATGATATACGCATGCCCCCCGGCTGAGTGAGGGTTACATGTAATAAAGTTGATACCCCACTTTGTGAAAGGACCGACGACAATTATAGGGTGGAGAGAAGCAGGTGGAGCACACATCTTACGATCAATAATTTGGCAATTGTGGCATTTCCAGACTGCATTGATACAATCTTTAAATAAGGATGGCCATAAATAACTAGCGCGCAATATCTTTTGGGCTGTGGCATACCCAGACATATGACTGCCACATGCTCTAGAGTGACAGTCATTTAGAACCTTTTCAGCTTCTTAATGAGTTATACAATGCCGGAAAATAGAATCCGCCCCACGACGATAGAGTGTATCTCCAATAATATTGTACTGTTGGGATTGGAAACGTATTTTCCTTCACTGAGATCATGAGATTTCAGGCCGAAAAGATTGGGTTTGGAGATAGAAAATTATATCTCCATACCATGGATCGAGAGTATTGATAAGAAACAAGGATTCATCTGCAATGGGTTCTTCTGCCACAGTTTCAGTATCAGTACGCTGGAAATCACACATCAGTTCCGCAAAAACCAAAGATTTCTTTGCCTTAGATTTTTCAAATTCCAAGTAAAATTCCTGTAGGATAACTATCCATTTGGAATACTTGCCCCCTAGCAATTGTTTGGTCAAAATATACGTCATAGGGTTACAGTTAGAAATTACCGTGGTTTTGCATAATAAGATGTAGTGACGAAATCTTTGGACAGCTTGAACAACTGCCAAGGCCAATTTCTCCACATGCGAATATTTAAGCTCAGTCGGATTGAAAGTTCAACTAATATAGTAAATCACATGTTCATTGTTGAATTCATCTTCCTGAACTAAAACTATCCCAATGGTGGAATGAGAAGTGGCGAGGTACAAAAAGTAATCTTGGTTGTAGTTGGGAGGATGCAATAACGGTGCATGGGTCAATGCATGTTTAAGTGCATCAAAAGATTTGTTAGCTATCTCATCCCAAAAGAATGGAGTATTATGTTTCAATAACCTAGTAAAACCTTCCGTTATCTCAGCGTAGTTAGGAATGAAACGACGTAAAAAGTTTGCTTTCCCTTGCAAACTTTGGAGTTGGCGAAGAGTCGAAGGCGGAGGTAATTTGAAAATAGCTTCAACCTTCGAGGGATCGACATGAATGCCGGCTTTTGAGACAACAAATCCCAGTAAACGACTCATTTCTATACAGAAAACACATTTGTGTGGATTCAGCCTAATTCGATAATGCCTACATCTCATAAAGATTGCTCGTAAATGAGTGAGATGATCGGCTCTATGTAATGAATGAGCAAGTAAATCATCAAGATAGGGCTGCACAATGTGGTTGATGTCATGAAATGTGTAAGACATAGCCCTTTGAAAAGTTTCTTCAGCGTTCTTCAATCCAAAAGGCAATTTTCAATAAGCAAATGTCCCCCATGGACAAATGAAATCCGTTTTAGGTTGATCAGCAGGGAGTATGTTGATTTGATTGTAACTGGAAAAACCATCCATAAAGGAGAACATTTCATTGCCAGCACAATCATCAATAATTTGATCGATATAGGGGGTTGGATAATTGTCTTTAGGACAAGCTCGATTAATATCCCTATAATCGATACATATTCTTATCGTTCCTTGCTTTTTGTTAACAGGAACAATATTCAATACCCAATCCGTTAAGGGAATTGGATAAATGAAACCTACTCGAAGTAATTTCTCAACTTCAGCTTTAATAGCAGCAACTTTTCTTGGATGTATCTGAAGCAAACGTTGCCAGACAGGTTTAGCATCCGGGTAAGTTTTAATTTCATGGACAAAAATTGATGGATCGATTCCTGGCATTTCTTCATATGACTAGGCATACACGTTGCAGAATTCTTGAAATAGGGCTTTATAAGTTTGGATTTCATCGTCCGTACAAGAAGCACCTATATGAATGTTTTCAATAATTCCGGGTTTCACTGAAATGTCAATAGGAACTGTTTGAGAAATATTTCCCAAATTCAACTCAGAATTAGGATGTTGTAATGGATTCTGTGGTTCTTTGACATAATCAGTGGTAAAAATAGATGAGAAATCATTTTCAAAATGATCAAGCTCAGGTAAAAATGAAGATTGATGATGAAGATCTTCCCATGGTAAATCATCAACAGACAAAAGTTCACAAATCTGCTCATTAGTATGAACAGGATCAGAAAGAGTTGTTGAATCTGAGGTTGAGATTGAAAGTGATTCCCCATGGACCACATTCATTGGATCAGATTTGGTTGAGCAAGAGTCAGAAAACAACTGTACAGCCTGATATGCAACTTCAAAGGGACTCAAAGGCATTACATCACCAAATGAGTCCACCTTAGAATCGGAAGGTATGATCCAAGGATCATCAAAAACAATAGTGTTTGATGAAATCATATGAATAGTTGCAAAAGAAGGCGATACGTTAGGAGGAGGAAATGAAAAAGTTCCTAGTAAACCAGAATCTTTAATCAAACCTACCCCAATATCCTTGTAAGGGATAGCTATTTTACCGACATGTTGAATACTATCAGAAGAGGTTGGGTCGGATGAAAAATAAGTTAACTGGTCTATTGTAATGATCTTTCCATTATGAGGAAACTTGATAAGCCAAAAGACCGATGAAACAACAATAGTCATAGCGTAAGACCAACTGCGACCCAAAAGAAGGTTGTAATCTAGAGGGGCATCAACCACTTCCACATCTAGATTTACAGTTTTGCCTTCAACCCCTATAGGTAAATCCTACAAAATGCCAAAAGGATGAAACCCTCGGCCATCAAAAGCCTTTAGAATCGTCAGGGATTGATTGAGTGTAGGAGAACCAAGTGATCTCCAACACTAGATCGACATAATACACGTAGAAGCTCCCTCATCAATCACAGTCCGAAAGCAAGGTCTGTTTTTGACTAACACTGGGATCTGGAAAGCCATTTGATGAGGTAGGCAAGGTGTACTATTCTCTAAATTGAAGATTATAAGGTTGGAATCCTGAATATCAACAGCTCCTATAGCAGACAATAGCAATTTACGCTGTGCTGGGCATGATTGCAGCACCTCCAAAGCTGACATTGCTGAAGGGGAAATAGCTAAATCTTCAACAATGTTATAGTTCTGAGCAGCTCTCGCATGTGGATTGAAAGCTGACTTCCGAAGTATACCTTTAGCAAGCGGTTTGATTACTAAGTCTGGGTTAGGTTTCTCGATCTGTAGCGGATCAGAACTAGAAGGAGTTGAGGTTGATGGGTTTGAATTAGAAGATTCTGCTTCTTTACCACCAACAGGATTCTTACTACCATAATCTTGCGATCGCATCGCAATCTTGACATGGGACATCATCATAGTGGGTTCTTCTGAGGCATTTGAGGAAGAACCTATCATTTTACTATCTTGACTAGGAAAAGGATCCTTCAAGACAACAGGCGTTTGAGAACCTTTGACGATTTTCGAAACCTCAGCTCGATGTGGGCAATCTCTTGTAAAATGCTCCTCATCACAAATGAGAAAAGGATAGCGAGGTTTACATTTCTCGTCAGTAGGTTCATTTTTATCTTGTTTCTCTTTTGAGTTTTGTTTATTTTTATTCTTCCCCTTATTTTTACTGCCAGATTTTGATTTGGCCGTAGATGATTCTATGACATGGATATCGGCAGGAATTTCAACAGAAGAATCTCTTGTCGGGGAATCTGGTAAAGTTATAATAGGAGAAGAATTCTTTGAAGATTTCTTCTTGCTTTTGGTACTAACTGAACCAATCATACCATCAGCGGCATGAGACCTTGAAGGAGCTGCAGTTATTTGATTTTGTTTCGGAAGGTCGGGGATTTTTTTGTGTAAAGTACCCGACTGCGTATAAACGAGGTCAAGGTACTGAGCTTGAGCAATTACCTGCTCTTCAGTAACAACTCCTGCCTTAGCTACATCCTCAGTGATTTTGGGTAATAATGATTTGACAAACCATTCTGCCAAAATTTGATCCGGAATAAAAACTTTCACTAAATGTCGTCGACGCCGCCATTCATGAATATGATTTGAAATATATGTGGACTTTGACTATTTTAATGAAGTTAATAATTCCGTGCCATTGTCATATCTGACATGCAAATGAAAATGAGTTAAGAAATAGGTGGCTATCTGACTAAAATTATAAAAAGAGCCTCGTGGTAACTCAATGTACCATTTGGCAGCAAGACCAATCAGAGTGTGTTGAAAAAGACGTAAGCGAATTTAATCATCGATAATGGAATTAGATGCACACTAGAGGTGATAAGTCATCACATGATTTGACGGATCTTCTCCTGAATTACCCTCAAACTTCAGGATATCACTGGGCAACTTATTAGGCATTGGTGGCCAATACGGAAGATAGTAAATTGGATCGTTCGTAAGGCGTGACAAATCATGTAAATCCAAAGTTGCAATAAAAGGTAACTGATGGTTAGGGTCTCGAAAACCTTGGGTCACAAGACTAACTCTAGGAGAAGGATATCCAAGGTAACCTGGAATTGGATTTGCATTAGTAATATTATATCCTCTCGGAAAACCAAGATTAACCAGACCAAACTGGGGTTGTTGAGGTTGCTGATAAGTATACCCAGGGTACGGTTTATACTGATAAACTGGGCTTTGCATAGCAGGACTGAATTGGTACTGTCCCTGGTACGGTTGATAAGTGAATTGCGGTTGACTTGTGACAACTGTACTTGGACCGGGTTGTCCTATAGGCATCTGAACCAAAGTTTGAACCATAGGTCCTAACTGTGGTAAAGAGGTATGAGGAGTTGATGCAGGAACAGTAGAAACCGGAGCTGTCGATACTCCAAAAGTAGGTGGGGTAGATTGAACAGAAGCTGCAGTAGTTGCAGCAGCAGTTTGAGGTGGAGTTCGAGGTGAACTAGGCCCAGGCTGATGAACTACACCAAGTGCAGAAGTTTGAACAGTAGGTTGGACAGGTTGCTGGGTTGGACCAGAAACCAAAGGTTGTCCAGGTTGACTTGATAACTGCACATTAGGTTGCAAAATATGTTGAGTTTGATATGGATCCCACACCATGTTCATTTCGGGGTATGGACCCATGAAAGGTTGAGCATATTGAAGACCATAACCAGGTTGAGTGTAGGGCTAATAATTGAGAGGTACATTTCCACCTCCTTGTACAAATGGTTGACCAGAAGGCGGTTGGAAACCTTGAGTTGGGTACTGACCTTGAGGCACGTACTGAAACTGGGGTTGACCTTGAGGTATATATTGATACTGTGGTTGACCTTGAGGTATATACTGAGTCTGGGGTTGACCTTGAGGTATCTACAGTCCCGAAGGTATGTACTATCCTTGAGGTGGCCCCCCAGGTGGTATTTGACTACCTTGAGGTTGCCCCCCAGGCGGTAATTGACTACCTTGAGGTTGCCCACGAGGTGGTAACTGACTACCTTGAGGTTGCCCTCTAGGCGGTAACTGACTACCTTAAGGTTGTGGATTTGGAATAGTACCCGACATCATAAGAATTTCTTCTACACTCAACGGTGGAGTTTCGTTATTACCAGTTGATATCCCATGTTTCATGGGTTGAGGAGGTGCTCTTGAAAAAGTACCAGCGAGTGACTGATACCCAGAAGGAACAGAAGGTCTGCCATATAAAAATGTTTTCGGTGTTTGGGAAAACATGGATGACCGTTTTGACATATTCGAAGGAGGATAATAACCTCTAGGAGTAGGATGAAAAGGAATATGAGGTGGTGAAAAAGCAAGACCCAGATTTTCTAAAAAGTTCGTCAATGATACGTACCAAGCGTCACTTCTAAAAGGACTGTAGAAGATTGATTCACGCTCCCTAAGTTCTAAAGTTGGTTGATTTTCAGGGAGAGTTGTATCTTCGTCCGGACTAACAAGTTCTTCAATAGAAATGAGTCCAGAAGGAAGATTTTGGGTAATGACACTTCCTACCCTGGGTGAACCAGGACCACTAGAAGTTGGAGAAGCAGATCCTAAGGATAGAGTAGCAGTAGGTTCAATTTTAGGTTTAGAAATTTTAGGTTCCTTAATTAATTCACTAGTAGGAGAAATACTACTAGTAACTTCGGAAAATGAAATTGGTTCAGAAATATACTCTGTTGCTTGAACTTGATAATCAGGATGAATAATTAAAGATGACTCTCCGGCTTTTGGTGACCCAACTCTACTGTCACTAGGTGATACAAGAGCTCGTAGCCCTTCAAGCTGACTTGGTGTATATTCGGGAGGTTGCCCCCGAAGTCTATGGGATTGTCTTGGTAATTCAGCCACGATTAAATATTTAATTACTTCACACGCAACCAAAGAAAATCTCAATAAAACCACCTAAAGTCTCTAAAGAACCAAACAATTGAATCACATACCTAAAAAATCTAAGATTTCAAACCACACACAAACAGTAACTTTCCATACCAAAAACGCTAGTTGGTGATGAAATCCAACATCGCAGAATTCAATACAGAAATGGCAGTTGGAACAGTTACCCCGAAAACATGCTTAATGAAACAGACTGGCACAAGTTTCTTCACAAAATTGTCTCAAGTGAAGAGAACCCCCCAGAGAGTCCAAGTGAGTCTAGTCGACGTCTGCTCCAGGTACAGTGAGACCCGTCCTTCACCGTCACCTTAGGAAAAAATCTTAAGATTATGGTCACTAAGGTTACCAACAGTAACAAATACAACTGGGGGAACAATCTACGATCCGATCTACGCGCAAGGGCAGAGTAGCAAATCTCAATCCCCTTGAAGGCTCATCGACATGATCAATCCGAGGTTTACCAACAAGTGACCCCAGGCTCCTTGACAATGGTTAATCTGAGGTTTACCGTTTTTAATATGCGCAAATCTGCTATCTTTCCCATTGAGACAGACTTGATTGTCTCAAAGGTTCGGACATGATCTCATGATTGACTCCTTTAAGAGGAGCTTCCCAGATTATATCAATTACAATTGGATTTAATTCCTACTGCAAGATATAACTACTAGTTTTTTTTAACTATCTTGGAGAGTTAATTACTCCCTACTCCAAGATACTAGCCTAAGCTATATTGGTGATAAGAGCCCTAGAAATAAAAAGATTGCTAGATCAATTTTAATTAAGTGTTATTTTTATGGGTTGTTTCTTAAGTCAATAGGTATGGAGATGAAACTTTGATGGTGTGAAGACTTGACTCCAAAAACACTAAAAAATGCACCTAAAATGATAAACAATTCGTTTTTCCTTCAATGAATTTCTAGCTAAAAGAAAGAGTTGAGAATGCAATTCCTTGAAAAACAAAACTTTCTTTCAACATATAAATGAAAAGAAAAACTTTTTGTCTTTTTCAATAAACTCAAAACGAGACTACTAATTAAGCTTCACAAAAAATCCCCTTTCTTTTTCAACACTCAAAACTACAGAAAACAATGCTTTCAAAAGAGAATCTACGATTTCTAGAAAACACTCAAAACTATGAAAAATTAATCTTGAGATCTAAAAACTTCTAAAAAAACTAATCGAAATAAAAGATTCAAATGTTTTTGAGAATGTTTTACTTAGTTATTTAGTAAACTAAGGGTTAATTCGTTCAGAATAACAAATCAATCAAAAAACACCCAACTATGTTTTCTTTTGTAAAAATGAAATTCGTAACTTATGACCAAGTTCATTCAAAGATTTGCAAAGAGAAATGAAATATATTTCTCACCAAGGATAGATTTCACAAACTAGCTAGACTCATCAAGAAGACAAAAAGACACCAAGGTGATCTAAGGTTTCTTAGGCTTCCAATCTTTGAGTCACTACAGAGACTGAGTGAAAACCAATCCAGGTATGCAAAACTTCCAGAAAATCATCTAAAACAAAAACACCAATGGAACTTACTCATAAGAGACTTTTGACAGGACACATGCAGATCTGGGCAGAGACTAAAAGTCGTAAATAAAGCCTAAACTTAACTGGACGAAAACATTTTAGGTTTTTCAAAAATTTTTACAGGGTCCACAGGCTTCCAGTGTAACCAAATGCGGTACCACTCTGTGAACTAAAGAAGCAGCGTGGGGATGTCCGCACTGTATTATAAACAAAACGTGCAGTCCTCTTGAAAATTTTGAAAAAACAAAAACAATCCAGAACCTAAAAACTACCCAATCCCACACACATCAAGCAAAAACCAGAAACAAGAACAAGTTTCTCAAGTTAAAGACAAAGGAAAAACAAAAAACCAAATTCAGTTCCCCAGTGGAGTCGCCAATTTGTTGGTCGGATAAATCGATCTTGCGGACAAGGCCGATCTCCCTAGTATCAACAGATATCTAGCAACAAGCAGGACAAGCAAATCTACCTTTCTCTAAACATATTGTGATTCATTAATAAAAACTAAAGAGGTGTTTAGACCCTACCTTAAGTCCAACGCTAGTTTGTGACAACCATGCTCTAACCGTCTGAAAGAGTTTCCTTTTAAGAACCTACAGTCACAAACAAGCACACATCAAATAACACCTGCATAGCTAATATAATAAATCATGTTCATCATGGTGATCAAGGAATCCATGAGATAAACCATAAAACACAGCTTATTGAGAAAAATAAACTTGATTGTATTAACTTTGAAATAGAATAACTTTACAACCTTTGATGCCTTGATGCTGTACAAGCTCTTCCCCGGGGTCCAAACAGGAATCTCATCTACTTTGACAAGCCTCACTCTCTTCCAAATGAGATAAAAAAGGTATGTAATCTCTCCTCTCAAAATCTAAATTAGGAAGACTAAGTTCCAACAACATTTCACCTCAAAAATATTCAGCTTTCAACTTCCTCAGTAACTAGCCTAATGCTTCATTTTATAGTGCAAAGGAAGGAGGTTACAGGTCCACCATTGAAGGGATAGAGTCCTCCTTCAAAGGGATAAGCTCCTCACATCAAGGGGTTAGCTTCTTAAGGTATGGGATGCATGAACCTTAAAGGAGCGTACTTGCCACCTCAAGATTCCCTCTAGAAGCTTCCAGAAATGACTCAAAGTGAGTTTTTAAGAATGTACTTGCGCCTTTTTAACTTTTACAGGGGTCCGCACCCATGACACAGAGACAGAGCAGTTAGGTGCATAGGGGACATCACCATTAGGTGCGGGACTGCAGGTAATGCTAAGAGAAAGTGTGGAACCAGAGTTTTAGATATTTTTACGGTCTTTATCTTATTCTCAAGGCTTGATATGAAGAACTAAGATTTAAGACTTGCAAAGGAGGAAGGTATGAGTGGTGATAGACTCACACAGATTGTAGGATGTCAAGGTGACAATTTTTGTGTAATAGAGAGAGAGAGAGATGGGGAGAGAGAGAGAGGGAGCAAGGGAGAGAGAGCAAGGAAGATAGAAAGGACTTGAGAGAGAGAATGAGAGAGGGATGGAGGGAGTAGAGAAGGAGGGAAGAGAGGGACAAGGAGAGATAGATCCAACCTAGATATGGTATGTGTATATAAAAACCAGCCCAAGTGGCTAAGGTGTTGAGAACACCTAGCTTTTGAGAGGGGAAATGATGTGAATTCCATGAAGATATTGTTTGGTGTGAGTTTTCTTCTAAAAAACCTAGTGGGAGAAAGAACCATCATATCTCTTTGAAATAACAACATCTACAAAGGGGAGGTTGCCATCAATTTCAAATTCCATAGTAAACCTAATGGAACTAGATTGATTGTTAAGATGTTGGAAAAAGAGCTCCAACTTTTTATTACTATTTTTAGTTTTATTGTTTAAAATAGTTAAATTTGGCCTTATTATTTTTATTTTGTTTATTTATTTTTTTCATTTTCTTATTACTATTTTTCAGTATTATTGTTTAGAATAATTAAGTTTGACATTATTATTACTTACCTTCATTTTTATTAAAACAATAATAGTAATAATAAAATTAATTTAATTCTTCATTTACAAGTAATTTCCATCTATTACTTTATTTAAAAAAAAATAAATTTGTTTATTAATTAACGATAATACTTTATTCAAAACTAGTTGTTATATTCTAACAGCTAGCAAATGTCTCTCTTCATCTATTTAATATAATACCATCATTTGGTTCTTCATCTTGTCGTGAAGATGAACCACACTATTTGGTTCTTGATTTTTCCTAAAGATGAATCACACTAGATCATTTGAAACACATGGACCTAAAGTTTCTTTATGTGGTTTTCACAAAAAACCTCTCTACTATATATATATATATATATATATGAAAAAATAAATATAAATTATTTCAATATATTATAAATTATTATTTTAGCAATTATTTTTTTTGGCAAATTATTTTAAAATCCTAGAAGTCATTATATTTATCATCAAAACATAGATTTAAACCTAAATGAATTTAAGCATTAAAAAAAAACATTAGAAGCATTAAAATAGTTATAGTTGATTATAATTATTTTATAACTAGAATATTAGTCTCAAGGTTTAGCTCAATTAGTTAAGTTTCCATCTTTGCTAATGGACCATCACATCGTAAAATCCTCCATGCTCTTGGAGTTTAGGTGGATTTCCCAGAATAATTTCTATGGACATAATAACCACTCAACATAAAAGAATAAAAATATTAGTTTTAAGTATTTTTTGGTCTAATTGAAATTTTGATTAGCTGCAATAAATAAATATTGTGATTACTTTCCTTATTTTGCTTAGCTGCAGTAAAAAAATATTGTGATTACTTTCCTTATTTGCTAAACTTGGTTAATAGACTTATAAAACATTTTTCAAAAACTTGATGCAAACTTGGTTAATAGACTTATAAAACATTTTTCAAAAACTTGATGCTTTGTTTAACCATCTTTAATTATGTATATTATATTAAATTTTAATGAAATTATTGTTTTTATATATATATATATATATAAACTATTATTTTGAAAAATAAATATATATATTTTTTTATTGACGAATTTATTTCAAAATATTACAACTAAGTCTATAAAATTGATGATGAAATAATAGACTAATTATACATTAATTTTAAAATATAAAAATATACATTTAAAAATCTATAAAATAATTACAATTTATTTAAATTCAAATATTTATATATATTAATTTATTAGATGAAAAAATATTTTATTTGTTTTATTAAAATTTAGTTTGAAGATAAATATTATCAATATATAAATATTTATTTTGAATAAGGTTAAGTATAGAACTATATACAATCACAAATAATAAATATCAATCTATGGTAATTTTGATTTATTTTAACTGAGGAGTTATTTCTGATCTATTAAATGTTATTTTAGATATCTCCATGATGTTAGGTAGACCGAGAGTTAATATGGCTATAGGATTGTTTAATTATTAGCAGTTAAATAGACCACATTAGAGAAGAATATCATGGGAAAAACCACAGGTTAAGAATACCCTATGGATCACTTCCTCCAGGCTAAACCAGAGAGGGTGACGCAGATAATGTCTAGAGAATTGAACTGGTGACCTAATAACAGAGATACTTTAACAATAGGGACTTGACCACTGAGTTAACCCTTAAAACGAATACATATTATATATATTGTATTTTCTTGGTAATTATATATTAATAAATATTTAATTTAAATAAAATTAAACATTTATTTATATTTTATTGTTTTCTTCAAAGATATATGCATTTAAATATTTTTTTAATGAAAAAGGAAAATGAAATTTCTTTAATATGTTTTATAGTTAACCTTTATTATATTAATTGTTTTAGTTTAATTTATTTTTTATGTATTTATTGAATCTATGGTTAGAGTTCCGATAAATATTGAAACTTATAAGTTTACGTATCAGTTGCGTTGCTAGTCTTATCCTAATCTATTGAGTCATCAATATTATTTTCTAGCTATCGCTAGAAGCCTATGTTGTTCCTATAAATTAAGTTCATGTATAGCTCATTTTCTCAAGTAATGAAGTGTGTTTTCTCTCCCTTCTTCATCTTGTGATCTCTTGGTAAAATGATTGTTTAGCTTTTCTGATCTTTGGGTATTTTAATACTCTTTCATGATATCAGAGCTAAATTGCTAGCTCCCTTCTAGTCTTTATTTAAGATATATTTTAAAGATTTTTTTTTTTTTTTAATTTAGTTTTGAATCTAGAGTTTTTGGGGTTTTCTTTGTCATTTGCCAAGGCAACTTGTAATTGAGGATAGTTCCTTTTCTAATTTCATAATTGCCTAGAATGCATAACCCAGGGCTCCTTGCACTCTATTTTTCAAGGGCTTAAGGGAGGGATGTCATTACCTGTGTGCCCTCCCGTCCACCTCAGTTGCCGACGTGGAGACACTTGCGAACTCGTATAACACATGCTAAGTATTAGAGTCAATTAGTCTATTAGTAGTCGAATGTCTTCGAAAATAATTTTGTTGTCATGGAAAAGGTCAAATTCATAAACATTTTCACTGTCATGAGTTCGACCTTCTGTTGCCTGGAAAGTCATCATGAGCTTGGTCATCACTTGGTCATTAAATTTTAATCATGGGAAGGGGTGTATAAGTTTTGAGAGTTTTCATTATGATTTTTGAGTCAAGGTTTTGAGGGTTTGTTAGGATGTCCACCTGAACGTGTGTTTACAATCAAAGGAATGATGTCTAAAAAACATGGTCACAAATATCACAATATTCTCCCTCTTATAATATCATATATTACCCTTATTTCTTATTCCTTGTTTGCTTCCTTATCCCTGCTAATCCTATTCCCTCTTTCCCTTATTCTTTCAAAATTTCCCTATCCCCAAATATTCATGTTATCCATTATTTGTATTTTAGGCCTAAATTCCCTTTTATCAAAGTTTAAGTCCCCTTTTACTATAGGCCTAAATTCCTTTAGCATCATTCACACATCCCCTACACCCTAATCATTTCCCATACTCCCTACACTCATGCCAAGCATGGAGGTCTTCTAAACTCTGCAATGCAATTTCCTCTGAAATTGACTATTTAAGCCACTATTTTGCATAATGGTTTGTAACCACATGGAGGAAAATTTTGGAAATATAAAATAGGTTTTTATTAAGAACAAACCAGAGAAAAATTACCTCTTATATATTTTGTAAAAGCGTCACGGATCGAGAGACTTGATTGCATATTCAAAGCCTATTTTTTAGACTGCACAAATACTCTGTTTTAAGTCATTATTTTGTAGAGTAGTTTATGGGAAGATGTGAAATAATTTATAGAAATAGAGAGAGGTGTATCTTCAAAAAGGTATCATCTACAATAAACTCATTCAATTTTTACACAAGTATTATTGTTTGGGAGATATGGTCCTTTGTAAAGGTGCTACGCAGTCGTTGCGCAGACCATGCCCACACTCTTGCACGCATATTGGGAGGAAGCCACATACCAGGATTTTAAGGGGTTGACATATAGCAGATGTGGTAGGCAGCTCAAGCCTTCAGTTGCCAGCCACATTCTAGCTTTAAAAGCGAAAATTTCCATCATAGTTGCTACGCAACCTTTGCACAGTCTGCAATTATCTTTTGTGATTTTTTCTATTTTCATTTCATGATGATCATCTTCAAAGACAATATTATTTTCTTTTAGAAAAAGTTTAGTTTTAAAGTAAAAAAACACTTTATTCTTTTTGTCTTTTGAGGAAAAACATTTAAAACAACAACTTTCGTCATTTTGGTTTTGGGATCGATCCATTGTTTGGATCATTGATGTAGTGAATTCAAACTCTTATTATGCTTTGTATATGTCTATTTAAACTGTGAAATACATATGAAATGGTTGTTGATGGTTTAGTACTATTTTGGTTTTAGTATTTTCAAAATTTGTGGTCAATTCATGGTTATAATACTTATGACTTGAGGGTTATCAATTATAATCTGCAAGGATTCTTATGATATGAATTTTGGAGTTATATTTGTGTATTTCTTAGTTATTTTGTTATCCTCTTTCGTTTTATGAGTATAATGATATTGGTTGATTAGAATTCAGTTAAGTTGCTCTAGTAAATTGCTTTCAGATTTTAGTTGCAAATGAAATGTTTTATACTCATCACTGTTATTTCTATTATTTAATCCTTCTTTCTTATGAATGAATAATATTATTATTCACATAAGAAAGATATATTTCTTTAGCTTTTCTCCCCTATACTACAACCTGCTACTATGTCCAAAATCATGCCTAACGAGCCCTTGTAGAAGATGTCGATTTTACTTGCATAGGTAAAATGAATGAAAGAGCAATTGATCACAATTGATCACCTCCCATATCATTTTTACTTCAACTCAATACATGTAAATCCTTTTTCCTAGACCTGGTCTCTATAGAAATTGTGTTATAAAGTCTTCAAACTTTACATTTTTGAGTGAGGGAGCCCCCTCTGGTTGGAGAAGACCAATCTCTCAACCCAAAGTAGTTTGTGGTTACCTTTGGGTTCCTCTCCTCAGCCTGGAGGAATTACAGAGTGCTAACATATTGGCGTCATTTTTGGAGATTGTACGGTTTCATATTCCCGGGTTAGATTTTCAAATTTTTAGATTTGTTCATTGATGGTGGACAACAGTCAGACATAGGAAGGCTGAACCATTCACCTGGCGACTCCAATCAAGAAAAAACCAACTTTTCGAGTTCCACTGGTGTCTCCACATTTTCAAGATGAGTTCAAGAATGGAACGCAGGTATGCTCCTATGGACAGATCTAGTATTCCAGGATTTCCAAATCGCATGCCCTATATAGATTGGCAATCATATTTTCCAAAGTTCAGAGATGAGAATGGTGATGATGCTACTTTACATCTTATCAAATTTCACATGCATGTATGTAGACTTGGGGTTGATTTTCATGAGGATTTCCTAATGAAAATGTTCATGGCTACTTTGGAGAACAATGAAAGATCATGGTATGAAGGATTTCCTGCTGCTAGTTTATGTTTGCTTAAGGATTTTTATGCAGAATTTTGTAAAAATTATAAGCAAAATTACCCTTCTATAGTTCTTATAGAAAGCTTCTGTGGAAAGTTTGATGATCTTATTCATCATATGGGAATTGAAATTTATGATCAGGATTTAATGTATAGTGAGATTGAAGAAGCTTTGTTTGAGTTATCTTTTCATCAGGATGGAATAATAGAAACTACTTGCCATCACATTCAAGAAAATTTACAGCAGACAACAGTTTCTCTTTTAGTTGAAGATGAAATCAATCAAGAACTTGATGTAGATGTTCATGTCCTTTCTCCTGAGATAGGTGAAGATTTGCAGCCAGTTTGTCAATTGTTGTGTGATCAAGAGGCAAGTAGTGAACTAGTTCATGTTGGCAACATTCCACATTTACAAGAGGATAATGAAGAGTAGATTGTTTTAGATTCCTTGGATAGTGCAAAATTTATTCATGATTATACACCTCTTGATTTGACATTTTCAGATTTTTTTAAAATTCGAGATGACACTCTTGTTGATGTACATGAAGGGTTAACTCTTGACACTGCCATTATACATGATGCAATGGTTCCATCATATTCATTACAAAGCTCACAAAAAAATTTCAGCCCTGTCAGGACAAATATAAGTTGAGGTTGCAGGGAAGTAACATTGCAGATCAAGATTTATCAGAATAGAATTGCAATCTACTAGTGGAGCTAGAATTCAGTGTGCATTCCTATGAGGATCCTTTTGCAGCATTCTTGAAGTCAACTAGTGGGCTCATGTTCTTTAATCTCATCAGAGTTGAAATTGTTTGTGAGTTTTTATGGGAATGGTTATTCATTAGTTGTCCTTTTTTGATTGGGAGAAAGAACATGCAAAGAATTCCCAGTGGATAAGGTGCTTGCATGGTTGCACTAGTTGTTTGAATCAAGTAACATGTGGATTAGTTAAGCAAGCAATATAGCAGGTGTGGGCATATATCATCAGAGTTTGAAGCCAGAGGAGAAGGCCCTTAGATTCCAGTGATCTGCTGCCATATATAAGTCAATTAGTTAATTACGTTTAGTTAGTCAGTAGTCATCTTCAGTCAGTTTAGTCAATAATTTTTTCCAGTTTGTTAGTCTTTTTATCAATTTTGTACATTGTTTCTGTTGCCCAATGGATAGGCTTCTGGTCTGCAGTGTTCTTGGCACCTCACTCGCCAATGGAGCCGATTTTGGATTCAATTAGTCTATTAATAGTCGAATGTCTTCAAAAATAAATTTTCTATAATGGAAAAGGTCAAATTCATAAACATTTTCACTATCATGAGTTCAACCTTCTTCTGCTTGGAAAGTCATCATGAGCTTGGTTATCACTTGGTCATTAAAGCTTAATCATGGGAATGGGTACATAATTTTTGAGAACTGCCATTATGATTTTTGAGGGTTAGTTAGGATATCCACATGAACGTGTGTTTACAGTTAAAGGAATGATGTCTAAACATCATGGTCACAAATGTCACAATATTCTCCCTCTTATAATATCATCTATTTACCTCATTTCCTATTCCATGTTTTCTTACTTATCCCTACTAATCATATTCCCTCATCCCCTTATTCTTTCAAAATTTCCCTATCCCCAAATATTCATGTTATCCCTTATTCCTATTTTAGGCCTAAATTCCCTTTTATCCTAAGTTTAAGTCCCCTTTTACCCTAGGCCTAAATTCATTTAGAATCATTTCCATGATGAGTCAATATCATTCACATACAACCTAATCAATTCCCATAATCTCTAAACTCATGCCAAGCATGGAGGTCTTCTACACTTTGCAATGCAATTTCCTCTGAAATTGACTGTTTTAGTCACCATTGTGTAGAACGGTTTCTGACCACATGGAGGAGAATTTTGGAAAACGGAAAGATGTTTTTCTTAATAACAGACGAGAGCACAATAACCTCTTCCATATTTTCCATAGGTGTCACGGATCGGGATATTTGATTGCATATTCAAAGCCTATTTTTCAGACTACACAAATACTTCGTTTTAAGTCATTGTATTATAGAGTATTTTTTGGGAAGTTGGGAAAGAATTTAGAAAAATGAAGAGAGGTTAATCTTCAAAAAACTATCGTCTACAATCAAATCCTTTAGTGTTTACCAAGGTATTACTATTTGGGAGATATGGCTCGCTGTAATGGAACTACACAGTTGCTGCGTAGACCATGCCCACACTCTTGCACACATATTGGGAGGAAGCCACCTGTCAGGATTTAAAGGGGTTGACATGGAGCAGATGTGGCAGCCAGCTCAAGCCTTCAGTTGTTAGCCATGTGCCAACTTTGAAAGTGAAAAGTTCCATCATAGTTGCTACACAGCCTTTGCACAATCAACAGTCAACTTTTGTGCTTTTTGCTATTTTCATTTCATGATGATCATCTTCGAAGACAATATTATTTTATTTTAGAAAAAATTAGTTTTAAAGTCAAAAAACACTTTATTGTTTTTGTTTTTGAGGAAAAACATTTAAAACAACAACTTTCCTCTTTTTGGTTTTTGGATCGATCCATTGTTTGGATCAGTGATGCAGTGAATTCAGACTCTTATTATGCTTTGTATATGTCTATTTAAACTGTGAAATACATATGAAATGGTTGTTGATGGTTCAACACTGTTTCGGTTTCAGTTTTTTAAAATTTTGTGGTCAATTCATGGTTATAATACTTATAACTTGAGGGTTATCGATTATACTCTGCAAGGATTCTTATGGTATGATGTCCGAAGTTGTGTTTGTATTTCTCTGTTATTATGTTATCCTCCTTTGTTTTATGAGTATAATGATATTGGTTGATTAGAATTTAGTTAAGCTACTCTAGTCAACTGCTTTCAAATTTTAGTTGCAAATGAAATGTTTTATACTCATCACTATTATTTTTGTTGTTTAATCCTTCTTTCTTATGAATGAATAGTATTATTATTTTCATAGGAAATAATTGTTTCTTCAGTTTTTCTCCCCTATACTACAACTTTCTATTGTGTCCAAAATCATGCCTAATAAGCCCTTGTAGAAGATGTCGTTTTTACTTGCATAAGTAAAATAAATGAAAGAACAATTTATCACGAGTTATCACCTTCCATACCATTTGTACTTCAACTCAATACATTTAAATCCTTTTTCCCAGACCTAGTCTTTGTAGTAATTGTGTTATAAAGTCTTCAAACTTTACATTTTCAAGTGAGGGAGCCCCCTCCGGTTGGAGAAGACTAGTCTCTCAACATAAAGCGGTTTGTGGTTGCCTTTGGGTTCCTCTCCTCAGCCTGGAGGAATTAGGGAGTGCTAACACCGAGTAGCTCTTACCACGTGTTGTAGTGGGTGGGTGCATTTAAGACAACAGTTAATATGTTGTTTGGGGTTTCATTCCGCGTGTTTTGTGGCATGTATTTGTTGCCCTGTGTTATTTCGTTTGGGTTTGGTGTGTGGGTGATGTGCTCCGTCGACGATGGATTGGGAAGACTCTAATACGGGTTCACCTTGTCTTCCATTCTGGAGCTGCTCATCAGGTGAGGTTGTTTGCAGTGATTCATTAACCATTTAGGGTTTATGGTGTGGTTGCTTTACCGTGCCTGGCATTGCTGTTTGCACACATTCGTTTCTCATTCAGGGTTTAGGGTGTGGTTTCTTTACCTATTTCGAGGGGGGTTTAACACTGTCATTGTTGTTGTTCATTATGCATCGTTGGGGGTTTACAAATACCTTGGTTGTTGTTTTATCCTTGCGACATATTGTTTGGGAAGGAGCCAATGGGAAATTTTAACCAGTTCGAGGTCCATGAAGGTAAATCTGTAAATTCATGGGTTTTCTCAAATTTCTTGTAATTTGTTTGTACGTTTTTGCCGAAATGTTGTTTTTTTCATGTGTTTACAAGTTTTTGTTACAGGTAGTTTGTGTGGCTATTGCAGAAGAGGTATGGCGAGGTCCGGGGGACGTTTGGACACAGTGGTGGCTTCTGCGACTCTCCAGTAGGATTCTAAATCCTATCAGCCACTTTTTTTTTTCAACACTTAAAGTTGTTGTTCGGATTTTTGTAATTTTGTTCTTGTTGCACTGTTGTGTTTTGGAACACTTCAATTAGCTGGCAAATTAGCTGTTGTTGCATGGTTTCTACATTTTCTTTCGATTTTTGCTTGTTCTTCTTTCTCTTTTACGATTATGCTTGCGATTTATGTTTGCTCTATTAAGATTTTGCTTGCTTTGTTATGATTTCTGCTTGCTCTGTTATAATTTCTGAGAAACCCCCACCCAATCTGGTACTTCTAAGTGAATATGAAACTAATAGCTAAATACAGTAAGTGTTATAGGGCTGACATGTCTAGCTCTGAAGTTGAGAAGTTGTACAGTAGTTAAGTAAATCTAAGGAAGGGGTAAAGAATTCCTTCTTCTATAAAATGTTTAGTTAAAATATGTAATTGCACTTAATTTTTGGGTTGGAACGAATGCACTTGTGTATTGTTGTTTCATTTCTGGTTTGTGGAGAAATTTGGATTTTATGTCATTTTGGAAATGGCTTTGGTTCTGGTCAAATTTAGTTTGTTGCCTTCTTGAGTTTATATTAGATGGATTTAAGTTGTCCTTTTATAACTTACTATCTTGAGGAGCTTGCCTATTGCTCTGTCTCCATATTTGTTGATGTATGGAATGCTAGGTTCTTTGTGAATATGCAACTAATAGTTATGTAACTTTTCTATATTAATGAATTTTAAGTGCTACAGTTTATAAAAAAAGAAAAATCCACAAGTTGGTATAACCATTTCTCCCATATTATTGAACTTATTCCTAAAATGTTCAATTCTTCTTTTAATTACATTACACGTTTTTTGAGCTTGTTGGAGTGGATTCCTCTTTGTCAATTTCTTGTTTTTCTCCATGGTCATTGTAGTCATTAACTCTTAAGAGATTTTAATTTGTCCCAAAATTTGGTAACATATGCAGTGGCCATTTAGAAGGACTACAATTTTTGTATTGTTTGGAATAGAGTCTGTGATAATATGCATAGATTTCACATTCGAACTTCTTAGACATATACTCTAAATGCAGTTTCCACATTAATCTGTGAAATTCATTTTTCGATTCCTTCTTCTATAACACTTATAGTTAACATATGTAATTGCACTTAATGTTTGGGTTGGAACGAATGTACAGTTAAAAGATGTTTGGGTTGGAACGAATGGAGAGTTAAAAGATGTATGGGTTGGAACGAATGTACAGTTAAAATATGTTTGGGTTGGAATGAATGTACTTGTGTGTTGTTGTTTCATTCCTTTGTGGCATTTGGTTTGTGGAGAAATCTAGATTTTATGTCATTTTGGAAATGGTTTTGGTTCTGGTCAGATTTAGTTTGTTGTCTTCTTGAGTTTATATTAGATGGATCTAAGTTGTCCTTTTGTAACTTGCCATCTTGAGGAGCTTCTTTATTTCTCTATCTCCATATTTTTTGATGTATGGAATGTTAGGTTCTTTGTGAATATGAAACTAATAGCTATGTAACTTCTATATTAATGAATTGCAAGTGCTACAGTTTATAAAAAGAGAAAAATCCACAAGTTGGTATAACCATTTCTCCCATATTATTGAACTTATTCCTAACACGCTCAATGCTTATTTTAATTACATTACAAGTTTTTTGAGCTTATTGGAGCGGATTCCTCTTTGTCAATTTTTTGTTTTTCTCCGTGATCATTGTAGTCATTAACTCTAAGGGATTTTAATTTGTCCCAAAATTTGGTAACATATGCAGTGGCCACTAGAAGGACTGTAATTTATGTATTGTTTGGAATAGAGTCCAGATAATATGCAGAGATTTTAAATTCGAACTTCTTAGACAGATAGTTTAAATGCAGTGGCTGCATTAATCTATGAAATTCATTTTCCGATTCCTTCTTCTATAACACTTACAATTAAAATATACAATTTCACTTAATGTTTGGATTGGAACGAATCTACAGTTAAAGATGTTTGGGTGGGAACGAATGTACTTGTGTATTGTTGTCTCATTCCTTTGTGGCATCTAGTTTGTGGAGAAATTTAGATTTTATGTCATTTTGGAAATGGTTTTGGTTCTGGTCAGATTTAGTCTGTTGTCTTCTTGAGTTTATATAAGATAGAACTAAGTTGTCCTTTTGTATCTTGCCATCTTGATGAGCTTCTTTATTGCTCTATCTCCATATTTTTTTTTATGTATGGAATGTTAGGTTCTTCGTGGACATGAAACTAATAACTATGTAACTTTTCTATGTTAATGAATTTCAAGTGCTACAATTTATAAAAAGATAAAAATCAACAAGTTGGTACAACCATTTCTCCCATATTATTGAACTTATTCCTAAAATGCTCAATTCTTCTTTTAATTACATTACAAGTTTTTTGAGCTTGTTGGAGCAGATTCCTCTTTGTCAATTTTTTTTTTCTCCATGATCATTGTAATCAATAACTCTAAGGGATTTTAATTTGTCCCAAAATTTGGTAACATATGCAGTGGCCAGTAGAAGGACTGCAATTTATGTATTGTTTGGAATAGAGTTTGCGATAATATACAGAGATTTCACATTCAAACTTCTTAGACAAATAATTTAAATGCAGTGACTAAATTAATCTATGAAATTCATTTTCCGATTCCTTCTTCTATAACACTTACAATTAAAAAATGTAATTGTACTTAATGTTTGGGTTGGAACGAATGTATAGTTAAAAGATGTTTGGGTTGGAACGAATGTAATTGTGTATTTTTGTTTCATTCCTTTGTGGCATTTGGTTTGTGGGGAAATCTGGATTTTATGTCACTTTGGAAATGGTTCTGGTTCTGGTCAGATTTACTCTGTTGTCTTCTTGAGTTTATATCAGATGGATCTAAGTTTTCCTTTTGTATCTTGCCATCTTGAGGATCTTCTTTATTGCTCTGTCTCCATATTTGTTGATGTATGGAATGCTAGCTTCTTCGTGAATATGAAACTAATAGCTATGTAACTTTTCTATATTAATGAATTTCAAGTGCTACAATTTATAAAAAGAGAAAACTCCACAAGTTGGTATAATCATTTGTCCCATGTTATTGAACTTATTCATAAAATGTTCAATTCTTCTTTTAATTACATTACAAGTTTTTTGAGCTTGTTGGAGTAGATTCCTCTTTGTCAATATTTTAATTTTCTCCATGATCATTGTAGTCATTAACTTTAAGGGATTTTAAGTTGTCCCAAAATTTAGAGTTGAAAAAATTTATAATTATATTTTCCCTATATCTTTTGTTGGGTCCCTATAATACTAGTGATTACCCCATTACTATTGTAGTTATACCCCTTATTAATATTGTTGTGCCTATTGCCCCCATATTGTTATTACTGTGCCCCATAGAATCCCTCTATTGTTATTTTTGTGGCTTTATATTATTATTGTTAGGTCGGTTGGATTATATTGTGATTCCTTAGACTCCTATATATAGAAAGGAGGTTTTGTCATTTGTATCATCAAAGAATTGTTCATTTATGTAATGTAAAGGAGGTTGCCCCCTCGAAGAGGCTGAATTCTAAGGCGTTGATATATCTTTTCTATCTTTTCTTGAGCTGGTTTCATAACATTTGGTATCAGAGCTTTGCATTCTAGGGTTTCGCTGCTCCAAACAGGTCATCGTGGCATTTTCGCTATAACTTTTTTTTCTGTGATGTTTCAAAAGTCGCATAAAAAACCCATTTGAGAAGAAATCGCGTTGAACCTTGGGTCCCAATTTCAGAGCTTTTCGCGCGATAATTACGGAGATATGATCTAAGGAAGTTGGTCTTTTTGCAGACTCCTGAATTACATTAAAAACAGGTGACCTGGGGAAAATCATCATAACTTTCTCTCTGGGGATCGGATTGAAGTTTCGTAAGAAGGTACAGAAAGAGGATGGACTATAGTTTCCTGTATGTGTTTTTCAGATCCAAAGGTCGAAACAGTGACTCGTGGCACGTCGTACAAGTTTGCTCTACTGAACTAGTCTATAATCAAGTCACTGTGGGAGATTTTGCATAACTATTCCTTGGAGAATCCAATTTGGGTCAGACTTGTGGAATTGGAAAGAGGACACAGAGGGCTACTACAAGTCAAAAATTCAGAACTAGATAATCAGAAAGTACAGAGATACATCAGAGGCAATATCGAGCTCCTACAAAGTGAAAAAAGCTGTGTAGATTTTCTTTAATTTTTGCTTAAGCTTGGTTTGAAAATTTATTTTGAAGGAATTCAAAGGGCATATTAGAGCATTATTATCGGTAACTGATGCCCCGAGGAAAGAAAATGCAAACACCTTGTAAGGAACCTGAAAGCTCTAGCATGACTCATGAAGAAGAAGAAGAAATGCTATATGATATATCAAAATTACAAGAACAAGTGCAACAAGTGTCACTTGCACAAAAAGCAACAGAATCTAAGATGGATGGTTTAAGGAAAGATGTAGAAGCTAAGGTGGATGGTTTAAAGAAGGGTGTAGAAGCTAAGATGGATTGTTTAAAGAAAGGCGTAGAAGCTAAGATGGATGGCATGGAAGCTAAGGTGAATGGCATGGACGCTAAAATTGATGGCATGGATGATAAGATGGAAGAATTGAAGATAAATATGAATAAGTTTCTACAAGAAATGGTCACTAAGGGTGAAAGGGTACTAAAGGAAACTCATGATGAGAACAAGAGAAATTTTAATCATGATTCCATAGACTCTAATGTTGGATCGAAGACTCACCATATTCCAAAAATCAATATGAGGAAGTTTGATGGCAGGGATCCCGCCACATGGATATTACAGATGGAGCAATTCTTCGATCTCAATAATGTGCAAAACACACAAAAGGTACGTATGTCAACTTTATATTTGGAACCAAATCAGTTTGTATGGTATCAATGGCTTTGCTCTCGTAAACAATTTATCACTTGGGCAATTTTTACGGAAGAATTGATAGCACATTATGAGGATACAAAAAGCAACACTTTTTTTAGCCAATTGATAAGTCTCAAACAAAAGGGTTCAATAATGGAGCACATTGAGGAGTTCCAAAAATTGAACATAAGGGTAAAAGATATTCCAGAGGAGCATAGGATTGATGTGTTCATAGGGTCTTTAAAGGATAATATCCAACATGATGTTCGCCTTTGGGAACCTGATTCATTAGAGAAGGCATTCAGGTTAGCAAGAAAAATGGAAAGCAAAATTATGGCAACCAGGAAGCATACCACTCACAACTATAAAGACGGAAGTGTTGTTGCCGCTAGTCTTCCACAACCTATAAGGTTGACACCACAACAATTGGAAGAAAAAAGAGCAAAAGGGCTTTGTTACAGTTGTGATAGCAAATACACTAAAGGTCATAAGTGTGCTGAGAAGAAATTATTCTACATAGATTGTGAAGAGGAAGAAGAAAAGGAGCAAGAAAGGTCAAAAAAAGAGGATATACTCCAGGAACAAAGCCTAGATAAAGAAGAAATGAATCTGACCATATCTTGTAATGCATTGGTGGGAATTACCACTCCTCAAACCATCAAGATAGAAGGACAAATCAAGAAGAAAAAGGTAATAGTGTTGATTGATTCAGGAAGTACCCACAATTTTATTCATTGTAAGGTAGCAAAAGAATTGAATTGCTTCTTATATCCAGCACCAGAGTGTCAAGTGATGGTTGCAAATGGAGGAACAATAAATTGCTCTGGAAAGTGCCATAATATCAAGCTATCCATGGGAGAATATGTATTGACTAGCCCAATGCTTTCCATTCCAATGGGAGGTGCTGATGTTGTACTAGGAGTCCAATGGCTACAATCCTTGGGTACAATAGCTTTTAATTTTCAAGAACTTTTCATGAAATTTTCTGTGGAAGGAAAGGAAGTTGAATTAAGGGGTATTGTAGGGAAACCGGAAAGATAATCAGCTCTAACGGTATGACAAAGCTTCTAAAAAAGGAACAAAGAGGTGTAATTGCACAATTATGTTCGCTAGATGTTTCCACAGTGGAATCATCTATTTCTCCAGATCTCCAAAAATTCTTGGACAATCATTCCAAGGTATTTGAGACTCCCAAAGGTCTCCCACCTATTCGTGATCATGATCATGCTATTCATCTGATTCCAGGAAGTGTTCCTCCAAACATCAGGCCGTACAAATATCCCTATGCCCAAAAGAGTGAAATTGAACGTATGGTTGCAGAAATGCTAGAGGCTGGTATAATTCAACCAAGTCAAAGTTCTTTCTCTGCTCCAGTAGTATTGGTGCACAAGAAGGATGGATCATGGCATATGTGTCCGGATTATAGGGAGCTCAACAAGCTCACTATTAAAGATAAGTTTCCCATTCCTGTCATTGATGAATTACTAGATGAATTGCATGGATCAATTTACTTCACCAAGTTGGATCTTCGTTCGGGATATCATCAAATCAGAATGAAGATTGAAGACATTCCGAAAACAGCATTTAGAACTCATGAGGGTCATTATGAATTTTTGGTCATGCCTTTTGGCCTTACCAATGCACCTTCAACATTTCAAGGTTTGATGAATTCAATTTTCAAACCATTCCTTAGAAAATTTGTGTTAGTATTTTTTGATGATATACTAATCTACAACAAGTCTTGGAAGGATCATGTTGAACATGTTGACAAGGTGTTACAACTATTGGAGGAGAAACAATTATATGCAAAAAGATCCAAATGTTTCTTTGGAGTACAAGAGGTGGAATATCTGGGTCATATTGTATCTCATGAAGGAGTTAAGGTAGACCCTAGCAAAATTAAAGCCATTAAGGAATGGAAAATTCCCACATCCATAAAGCATCTGCGAGGATTTCTCGGGTTGACAGGGTATTATCGCAAGTTTGTTAAGAATTATGGGAGAATAGCAGCACCTCTAACAACATTATTGAAGAAAGATGCATTTTCATGGACTCCAGAAGCAACAAAGGCCTTCGAACATCTTAAAGAGGCAATGTGCCAAGCACCAGTCTTAGCTACACTGGACTTCACAAAAACCTTTATTGTGGAATGTGATGCTTCAGGAAATGGAATTGGTGCTGTTTTAATGCAAGATGAAAGACCCATTGCTTTTGAAAGTCATCCAATCAAGGGAAAGTTTTTACACAAAGCTATTTATGAGAAGGAAATGTTGGCAATACTCCATGCACTTAAGAAATGGCGACCCTACCTAATGGGAAGACACTTCAAGGTAAAAACGGATCATGATAGCCTTAAATACTTTTTAGAACAAAGATTATCCTCTGAAGAGCAACAAAAGTGGGTCACAAAGATGTTGGGTTATGACTTTGAAATCATCTACAAAAAAGGGAAGCAAAATGTGGTGGCAGATGCACTCTCAAGAAAGGATGAGGATGTGGAAGCATTGTTGTGTGCCATTTCTATTATCCAACCAGATTGGATAAACGAAGCAAGGGAGGAATGGAAGAATGACGAAGAAGTGTGGGCACTTATTCGAAAGTTACAACAAGATTCCAGTATGTCTGATACATTTAGCTGGAAAAATGATTCGTTATGGTACAAAGATCGCTTATACCTCTGTAAGAATTCCCAGCTAAAACAAATGATTCTTATGGAATTGCACACTTCTCCCTTAGGAGGGCACTCAGGATTTTTAAAAACTTACCACAGGGTTAAGAAGGAATTTTTTTGGGATGGCCTTAAATCAGATATTCAAAAGTTTGTGGCGGAATGTTTGGTTTGCCAACAAAATAAAGTTGAAACAATTAAGACACCAGGTCTATTACAACCTTTATCCATTCCAAGCCAACGTTGGGAGGAGGTTTCAATGGATTTTATCACAGGTTTACCCAAGTCTGAGGGAAAGAGTGTCATCATGGTGGTAGTTGACAGACTTACCAAGTATGCACACTTTTGTGCATTATCACATCCATTTAAAGCCAGTACAGTTTCTACTGCATTTATGGAAACAATTCAAAAGCTACATGGAAACCCAAAGATTATTGTAAGTGACAGAGATCCCATTTTCACTGGAAATTTTTGGACAAAATTATTTTCTTGTCTTGGTACTCAGTTAGCTCATAGCTCATCTTATCATCCTCAATCTGATGGGCAAACTGAGATAGTAAACAAATGTTTGGAAGGATATCTTCGTTGCTTTGTATCTGATAAACAGACACAATGGGTCAAATGGTTGCCTCTGGCTGAATGGTGGTATAACACTTCCTTCCATACAACAACAAAAATGACCCCATTTATGGCACTTTATGGGTATCAACCACCATCCATCACATCATATTTAAGAGAAAATTCTAAGGTTCAGGCAGTGGAACATCACATCGAACATCAACAACAAGTCCTCCAACTCTTAAAGGATAACCTCGTGTTGGCACAGAATAGAATGAAACAACAGGCAGATCAACATCGCAGTGAAAGAAGTTTTGATGTAGGTGATTGGGTATTCCTACGGCTACAACCATATAAGCAAATGTCCCTCAAGCAAGCTAAGAAGGATAATAAATTATCACCAAAGTATTATGGTCCGTACAAGGTGTTGCAAAAGATTGGTACTATGGCATACAAATTGGAGCTTCCTGCAGCTTCTCGATTGCACCCAGTTTTCCATGTTTCATGTTTAAAGAAGGTTATAGGCGACAAGCTCCCAGTTCAAACAATATTGCCAAAACTTGACGAGGAAGGAAAAATTATATTGGAACCAGAAGCAGTCACAGAAACAAGAACTCGACAGCTACGAAATCGATCAATTTCAGAGTATCTTATCAAGTGGAAGAACTTATCCGCTGAAGATTCCACATGGGAGGATAGGAATTTTATGCAGAAGTATCCAGAACTACTCAAGCGTTGAGGACAACACTTTTTTGAAGGAGAGGGGCATGTTGGGTCCCTATAATACTAGTGATTACCCCATTACTATTGTAGTTATACCCCTTATTAATATTGTTGTGCCCCTATTGCCCCCATATTGTTATTACTGTGCCCCATAGAATCCCTCTATTGTTATTTTTGTGGCTTTATATTATTATTGTTAGGTCGGCTGGATTATATTGTGACTCCTTAGACTCCTATATATAGAAAGGAGGTTTTGTCATTTGTATCATCAAAGAATTGTTCATTTATGTAATGTAAAGGAGGTTGCCCCCTCGAAGAGGCTGAATTCTAAGGCGTTGATCTATATTTTCTATCTTTTCTTGAGCTGGTTTCATAACATCTTTTGTAATTGTCCTTGCAATTTAATTTTAGTCTTAAGATATTCAATTATAATTCCATCTTTTTCCATTATTTTCTCTTTAAAAATATCTAACTTATCATTTTTAATAGTGATTATTCTCTTCAAATTCTCAACCTCAATTTCTTGAGGCTCAAATCTAACAATATCTTAGCTAACTCTTCAGATGGGTCTATTAGTATTGAAGGTTGAGAAGATGAAGATCTTTTTCATATATGTTCAACTTTCTCCTTCCTTAGAACCTCAATCTATTGCTCATATAATTCAATATGATTAATCATTTCAAGAATCTACTGTAGGAGTTGAACATTTTGTTTTTATATTGCTTGCAACTTAGGAGCTTGAACATGGCCAATATTTGGTATTTTTAGATTTTCGTTTAATTTTAGGATTTGAATGTCTTTGGTTTTGACCAAATCTTGTAGTGACTTCACATATTTAGGGTTAGCACCTAGATTAATTATCCACTATTCCAGCTCATCAATTCTTATTTATTTTGTTCTAGTGGCTAATTTTTTCAGCTTTAGCTATTTTCCAATTTTATTTTCCATGGTTTGTATTTTACTCATGCTTGGAGAAGTCTGTTTGTCTTCTAAGTTAACTTACAGTGGATGAGGTTTCATATGTGGTGTGAGGTTAGGTACTTTTACTGTTCACTATTTTATGGAATTTTCATATTAAAATAAGTGACTTGTTCAAGATTTCATTATTCACTCATTTGTCATCATATTTACAACTCAGTTATAAATGTGTTGTAAATCATTTGGTGTGTAGAGGCATAACAGAAAATCCCATTTGCATTCTCAGGTTTTATTTGGCTTGTTGATGCTTCACCGCACATGCACTCTGTTTGTCTTTTAAGTTAACTTACAGTGGATGAGGTTTCATATGTGGTGTGAGGTTAGGTACTTTTACTGTTCACTGTTTTTTGGAATTTTCATATTAAAATAAGTTACTTGTTCAAGATTTCCTTATTTACTTGTTTGTCATCATATTTACAACTTAGTTATAAACGTGTTGTAAATCATTTGGTGTGTAGAGGCAGCAGAAATTCCCATTTGCATTCTCAAGTAATACTTCTACATTATAATAGACTATAGATGTTCCTTCTAAAATGGATTTTGGTTAAAATGCTGCAAAAAATTTGAAATAAACCAACTTAGGTTGTAAGCCAAAATCTTTCTATGACAAGAAAAAGAGACAATCCATCCAAAATCCACATCATAATGTGGTTACAACCAAAAAAATATGACATCCTTATTTTTTATGGTCTTGAGATTCTTGAGTGCCAAAACTCCTTGAGGTACCTGCTTGAGCCAAGGAGGTTGGCCTACTGATCCAAGAGGATCTATGAGAATTGATCTAGGTGGATCTCTAAAAAGTACCAGTAGCATGGTAAGAAGTCTCAAAAATTAAAGCGGTAGAATATGGATAAACTTAACATAGGATCAAAGTGCTCGTCATCCTGATTCCAATGATGTGAATGACACTAGAATCCGAGATCATATGAAGAATTTAGAGCAAGTCAAAATTCATGTTTGACTTGGATAGGTGACAGGAGAAGACGACATGGAAAAACTCTCAGCGAATGGGGAAGTGCCAAGTGGCAGGTTGCCATTGACCCATATCACAGATTGTAGAAGTAAGAGGTCCGCAGTTAAGGAAAATGGCCCCCAGCACTATCGAGTTACGATTTCGATATCGAAATCGCAGATTAGAGGCGGTCAATGGTAAAGAATTGGCCCTGGATCAAGCTATAATGCGATGCGATATATCGCAATCATAGATCACAAGGAAAATGAGTAAGGAATCAGCCCCAGAGAAAGCTAGAGTGCGATGTGACATATCGCAATCGCAGAGTCAGGTTGAGATTTGCGATATTGCAATCACGGATCGCAAAGGGAACTGGTCGTATGAAGAATCACCCCCGGTTCCACTGATTTGCGATATGAAAAGTTATTTCAGACCCAGTATGTTATATACTGTGGTTTAATAGCCACCAAGTCCCTTTATCGTAGGTTGCTTGTTGCAAAGGTGAAGTCTGTCTGTTGATTCAAAGCGTCAATATTAAAACCCACTGTGTTAAGGGTAATGTGCGGTTAAGAGGTTCTAGAGGTTTTTCCATATATGAAAGGTTTGTCACCTGCATGTTATCCTAGGTCCAAAATCCTTGGTGTAGGAACCATCGCCTGCTAAAATTGTCATTTGTTAAGAACTGCCCGGGGATTGAGGAGTTAGCCACCAGCTTATATAATGGACTGTCCGCATCGGAAAAAGCGGGGAGACTGACACAGTAGTTTAGAAATCAGTGTGTACAACATTAATCCGACCTTACAGCAAGCTGGAATGTCACCTTGAGCAGTAGGGAGGTTCTGAGAAGGTGCAGAAGCTTCATTTCTCCGAATTGGGTGTTCGGATAGGCGATTCTGCATGATTTTTCACCAGGATTTTAGTGGTATTGTTTGTTTCTAGAGCTAGGCTCTCCATTTGTAATCTATCTTCCATATTGGAGGTATAAGGATGTTATGTAAAATTTTCTTGTACTTCTTCTCTCTTCATGTCATTTAATGAATGAAGGCCTCCCCACCATTGAGCAGGGCCCAGAGATGTAGTCCAAATTGGATGAACTCAGTAATCAATTCTCTGTGTCTTGATCTCATGCATGATTATGTCTCTTTTATCTTCATTTTAT
The DNA here is from genome assembly GCA_031772625.1 of Pinus tabuliformis. Taxonomy (NCBI): domain Eukaryota; kingdom Viridiplantae; phylum Streptophyta; class Pinopsida; order Pinales; family Pinaceae; genus Pinus; species Pinus tabuliformis. Next base: position 1,719,886,869 of record CM062818.1, on the reverse strand, counting down.
ATGCCTATGTTCCATGTTTTTAAAGTGCTCTGTTATATGTAATTCTGATGCATCTATAACTAAAAGATTTTGGATCAAGTGGTATCAGAGAAGGGCTTAGCTGATGCAAATTGCATGAGTATGCTAACCATAAATAAGCCTCAAAGGACGTGCATAATGAAGAGGAGACATGGTGGATGTTTAAGCTTGTTGGGAAGAGAAGCAGTCTTATTGTTGTTAAGAATTGCGAGTGTGAATGACCTACTTCTACAATAGGTGATAATTGTCTATTGCGTGCTTTCCTCCTACTTGACAAATCATGCACCAGAGCGCGAGTGCCACACTTGGCCCTACTTGTACCTCCAGCCTTAATGGCATCGATCCTCCTCCCGCTAGATAGTTCACGAATACGGGGCAATGATCCTTGTCGTGACCTTGGCCTTTACATTTTATGCATCACACCTCTACACATGCCTATGACCGGGGCACCTTATCTTGTTTCAAACTTTGCATCTCTAAGCATAGGTTTTGCAGCTGTGCATGGATTTGCTAAACTCCCAACCCCGAATCCTGTGTTGGAGTTTCATGCAACCTCATCGTTGTCTCTAATGCTTCAGTTTGGGTTGAGATCTTTTGATGTGACGTCACTGTCCTCAGATGTGGTGTCAAAGACGCCACAAACCACGCGCAGTGCTGCGCATCCGTCAGCATCATGTTAGCCTCACGGATCGTACTCTTCAATCTTTGATCCAGATCCCACAGATTTTTACGTGGAAGCATCACAATTTCTTTGAACCCAATGATCGACTGCCTCTCTGATTTTGGTTATCTAAATTCTTTGTTCAATGCATCTTGGATCGCCACTATTCCCGCATTTAGGTGATCGCTAGAGTACTTTATGTACCACGTCAAAGCACGATCCTGTAGCGCACTCACCAAAGTAGCTTTTTAATGTTATCATCCGTAATTCCTTGGGCTTCCCATACTGCCTTTTCCATGAACCAGAACTTGGCTCTTCATTTCCTATGCCCCTAAATACAGGCAACTTGATCGCATTCGCCATTCCAACCCTTGGAGGTGGTGAAGGTGGGGTAGGAAGATGGGGTTGATGAAGGTGGGGTTGATGTAGGTGAAGTGGGCGATGGTGTGGATGGATGTGGTAACAGTGGAATATGATTCTTTATCAATCGGACTGCGCTCCTCGAAGAGAACCCAACGAGCTCCTCTTTGCTTTCTCGCGACAGTGAAATCAAGGGGTTGTTTTCTAGTCCTTTGATCCCTTGGTAGCCTCTTCTGCTCTGTGTTACCCTAGACATCAATGGATTCTCATAACCCGTTTTTCACATAACAACATTTTAATCCAAGTATTCAATGATTTGATGTACTTACCCCACGGTTCTTGGAGAAAACACTTTTCTACTTCGTTGTAACTCATAGTTGTGTCTATTGCAAACTCAATGACGAATCCTCTTATGACTCGATCCAGCCAATGATCTACCACCCTCGTGATTTTATTTTCAGATGCTTCTAGCCTGCGCACCAACTCTAGAGTCCACACTATTGGGTGATCAAGTCTGCACCTTCCCACACTATCAGCTAGCCTCGCGATCCACTCATACAGTTCTGTCGAGAAGGACATGAAGAAGATCTCGTGGATTTCTGTATATATGTAGCAATCCAGCCACCTCTCCTCAGATATCTGTGGGTTTTTGTTTTCCTGTACCACGAACTCATGAAGCTTCAGATCCAACCAATATTCAAGTTCTCTCTTTGTAGGGTTCCAGTGTTCCAACCTCAGACATCCATTAGGCAGATCCCGGTCCTGGCAACGGAACCATTTGTTGGCTTCTTGGGGCTTGACCCAGGTTCGGAAGTGTATTAGCCAAACAAATCCTGTACTACCGGCTCTTTCGGCAACAGTCTGCAGAGCGCGGACTGAAGTCTCACCCGAGGCAGTAGGGGAGGGTGCTGGAACCAGGTTTCCGCACCCTAGGGATGTCTTGATGAAACTTGGAAGGTTCGTGAACCGATCTGCAGCCTCGCGCAACTCTGCACTGTTGTCAGGCTTTCGCGTAGATCCGCAACAAGGCACTTCTTTAACACTTATTATTAATGAGTTTATTATAGGTTACATCTACTTCTTACGGTCTTTAAGCAAACATTTAATAGAGGTAACCAGTGTGTGCAGCTAGATGTGTTACAGATTCGCATAAAATCAGAATATAAGCACAAAAATATAGATCATAACAGATGCCTAAACCAATAATTAACCAGTTCCACAATATTTCAGAACCAACTTAGCTTTATTGATATCCTTATTCAGTACAATCCACTTCCTGCCATGCGCACTCAGCTACAGGGGTCCGCGTACACATTGGCGGAATCTACCGGGTCTCTACGCACACAGCTGAGCCTACTCTAGCTATTATCTAACCTGACTCAGACTTATAGACTCAGATCCACTATTGCCTTTCCAAACCCATACATTCAAGATCAAAAACAAGAACTGCCTTCTACCCTTATAGTCTCGCTCTATTTATACATTCCCATGGTCCGCATACCATGAGCAAGCCGACTCAATTTCTATTATTTTACATTATTTTTGGGCAGACAACCCTTTGAATCGACCCATTACATTTCATGCTCTGTGCACCTCGTGGAGCCTTTACCATCATATTACTCAAAATTGTGGACTTTAAGCCCCAAAACCGTTATGCGGGGGATCCACTACCCAAAAAAAGTATTGTAAAGATTGTGTTTTTATATGTTTATTAATTAAATCTAAATATGAATTTCTAAATGGTTATGATATAAATCATTATTTTAATTTATTGATCTAAAAATCACTCGCGAATGATCTCAGTTAATTAATGAAGGTATTACAGACCCATGTGCTGGGGTGTGCCTATGTTATTTTAAGCACCGGATCGATAAGATTGTGAAATACACAGACAGTTGAAACAGTAAGAGAAGCAAAGTAAGCAAATACAAAACACAAGAAATTTAATCAAGAGTTCACCCAATCCTCCTGGGCTACATCTCCTGGTCTAGCCTTCAGTGGTGGCCTTTTCTATTGTGTCTTAAAGCAAATTTTTTACAATGAGGAGCTCAATTTGAGTATCTCTTAACAGAGGATGCTCAGTAGGGTGGTACTTGGATTCCCCAAGCCTCTAGAGTACACAGACTCCCCCTTATCGAGTCTTGACCTTAGTTGGTCTCAATGGTATGAGTCCAATTTGGCACTCAATACCTGACAGGTATACACAGAGTAGTTGCTTGAACCTCTCAAGCCTTCTTTGGAGTTCACAGACTCTCGAACTCTCTTTGTTTTGTCTGCTCGATGCTGCCTTTGCTCTACAGGTCAGCTCGGCTTCTCTGTTCTTTGCAATTCACTTATTTCCCTATTCCTATTTTTTCTACTCTTTGTCTGTTCGTGGCTTAAAGCCAATCTGCTCTCTGACTGTTTGTTTCTACTTCTCGGCTCTCTGGGTCTCCTGTCTCTGTCCGCTGGAATTCCCTTGCTCTGCGTCATCATCACTGTAACACTTCACCGAGAGGTGGCCACCTGTTTCCTCACGAACTGAGTGTCAGTTCTCTTTGAACGGTTGTTGTTTCCATTACTCCAAGGTTGCCTGCGAAACTGATTCTTCTGCCAGCTCAGCGGTCATGCCAGACCTCAAATCTCATGTACCTCAGTCTATTCTCTGCCATTGGTCTGGAGCCTCCAGATCCTACGGTCTCTGTCTATATCGCGCGGGTAAGTTTCTCGACTGTTACTCACGTGATGTAAGCGGTTTTCTCTCTCATCCGCTGGACACGCGTCACCCGTTGTGTGGCATCGCGGTGAACTCGGCCAAACCCGCTTACCACTTGAAGTGCACGCGGTTTCTTGCCGGTTTTGGGCGCAGGACCTGCCTTCTGACGGTTTCCACACAGTTTCCCTATTTTCCTCGTGACCGAGCGCTCAGGGCTTTCCTTCACTGAGAGTTTTTCCCTGCGATACGCGATTAGCGCTTTGCACTAATCGTGTATCAGAAACTGCCTCTATTTTTGGATAAATGCTTTCGCTTGCTAATTTGCATCCATGCGCAATTTCCATGGGCCAACAGTCAGTGCGCTTTGACCAAGGTCCCCGTTGTTCCGTGTTGGCCACAAATCGCCATTGTCCAGAGGTCATTTAAGATAAGCTCGTTATTCATAAGATTTTGAAGCCTGACATAATTTGAAACAGTCATGGAAATGTTTAAGGATCTAATTCGGATCGCGGCCTTCCCACTGAAAAATATTTTGGACCACAAAAAGTTGGTTTTCAAGCATTGACTTAGTGAGGGTATAGTTGTCTCAATTGTCCAATCTCTATCCATTTTTGCACTACTTGGATTCGAACCCTTGAGTCCAATCCTGAGGTATTCAACATTTCCCCTACGTGTTGTCCTCACCTTCCTGTCCATAACTGTCTCTTCTTGCAATTCATTGAGATATTCAGGTAACAGATCATTAACAGAAGGCAATTGACTCTGCTATGTGGGATCTTCAATTAATGAAGGTTCAAATAGTCTCAAGCTGTCTGCATTAACGACTGAGTAGATGTGCATGTAAGCTGGTAAATCAAGGCGAAAAGCATTCTCACCAATTTTCTCAAGTATCTTGAAAGGTCCATACCTTATTGGCTTTAGCTTTTTACCTTCACCTTGCATTCTATCCTTGTTGATATATAGCCAGACTTGATCACCAACTTGGAAACTATGCTCCATCTGATGCTTGTCATGCCTTGCCTTGTATTTGTCTTGGCTCTTTTCTAGCTGTTCCTGTGCTGCCTGGTGAATCTCTTGAATTTGCTCAATGAACTTGGTTACCTTGTCCACATCACTGTGTCCATCAACTGCTATGTATTTACCAAAGACAAAATCCAAGGGAGACCTTGGCGTGAAACCAAAATAGGTCTCAAAAGGAGATCTCTGTGTAGAAGAATTTTTTGCTCGGTTGTAAGCATGCTGCACATAACACAAATGTTCATCCCAAAGTTTGGGATGCTTGCTGTAATAGCCTCTGAGCAACTGGATCACTGTCTTGTTGACCACTTCTGTCTAGCCATTTGTTTGTGGATGAAAAGCTATGCTTTTCTTCAGTTTGGTGTCCATCAGTTCCCACAGACTTGACCAAAACGTCCCAACAAATTGGGTGTCTCGATTAGATACAATGGAAGTGGGTAATCCAAAATGAACCCATACATGCTGAAAGAACAAATTTGTAGTTTGTTCAGTTGTAATCTGTTTATCACAAGGTATCAAAATGCACATTTTGCTGAACCTATCCACAACAACATATAAATAGTCATGACCTTTCCTAGATTTAGGCAGTCCTCCAACAAAGTCCATGGAAACACTTTCCCAAGGATGAGAAGGAACTAGCAGTGGAGTGTACAAGCCTAGTTTTCTATTGCTAGGCTTGCTTTTAGCACACATGGTACACCCTCTTACATATCTAGAAATTGTCTCATTCATTTTTGGCCAATAACAATATCTTTGCAGCTGTGCAACCGTTTTACTTACCCCAAAGTGACCTAATATCAGAGAAGTGTGTGCTTCTTGAATTACCTTTACTCTTTTAGTTTGTGGAATTCATAGCTTCCCACAATGATACAAGATTCGGCCCTTAACATGGTAATCCAATTATTCTATTCGTTTGCCTTGACTTAAAGTTGCATATACATCTTTAAAATCTATATCTTGAGCATATTGTTCAATGTAGCTCTCATGCAATTCTGAGTTATGCTTAAGTATAGTAGATGCATTTATAATAGGTCTAGATAACATATCTGCAACTTTATTGTGTATGCCCTTTTTATATCTGATGACTAAATGAAAATGTTGTAGAAAACCCATCCATCTATAGTGTCTTGATTGCTGCAACTTAGTTTGGGAGTGTAGATATTGAAGTGGTTGATGATCAATGTGTATAAATGTCTCTTTGCCCATTAAGTAATGTTTCCACTTTTTCACACTCTGTACTAATGCATACAATTCTTTATCATATGTGGGATAGTTAACTACTACAGAATTAAATGTCTCAGAATGATAACATATGGGTTTACTGTGTTGTATCAACACTACTTCCATGGCATAGTCACTAGCATCCGTTTGGATCTCAAATGGTCTTTGAAGATCAAGCAGTGCTAGTACTGGTGCTGTACTAATATTTTCTTTCAAGGTGTCGAAGGCTTTCTGTTGTTTTCCTTCCCACTGAAACACCTTGTTCAATCCTGTTAAAGCATGTAAGGGAGCTGCAATTAAGGAAAAGTTAGAAATGAACTTTCTCCAATATTGCACTGCTCCTAAGAAGCTTCTAACTTCTGTAGCAAATTTGGGTTTAGGCCAGTTTAGAAAGACTGCCACCTTAAAGGGATCTATCTTCAATTCACCACCCCCTACTATATGTCCCAAATAATTCAAAGATGTTTTTCCAAATTCACATTTTGAGAGTTTAACATAAAGTTTTTCTCTTTTCAAGACATCTAGTGTCTGCTTAACATGCTTTAAATGTTCTTCCCACATTTTGCTAAATATAAGAATGTCATCTAGATACACAATAAGAAAATCATCAAGGAAAGGTCTGAGTACATCATTCATTATTCTCATGAAAGTAGCAGGAGCATTAGTTAAGCCAAAAGGCATAACCAACCACTCATACAATCCCAACTTTGTTTTGAAAGCAGTCTTCCATGCATCTTGTTCTGCAACTCTGACTTGATGATATCCACTATGCAAGTCTAACTTGGAAAAATAAACAGCTTCTTTCAATTGATCTAATAGATCATCTATGCGAGGAAGGAGATAACGATTTTTGATAGTTATCTTATTCACCACACGGTAATCAATGCACATTCTCCACGAGCCATCTTTCTTTCTCACCAAAACGATTGGAGATCTAGATGGTGATGTGCTAGGTCTGATGAACCCCTTCTCGAGCAAGTCCTGCACCTGCTTCTTGATTTATGCATTCTCTAAAGCGGACAACATGTACATTCCAATGTTAGGCAATGGAGCATCTTGCTGCAAATTAATATCATGCACTATTTCCTTTTTGGGTGGTAGACCTTTAGGTTCTTGAAACAAGATATCATATTCTGAAACAACTTTTTCTAAATCAGCTTGCTGTTTAGCATCATAGCCCTCAAATACATTGGTTTTATCAGGCTTCTTTTCCTTTACAACCATCAGCAGAAATTGTTTGCATGAATTTACAATTCGTTTCATCTGCCCTAAGTTTATGAGAGTGTAATTATTCTTGAGCTTATGAGCTCTTACAAAGTATTCGATTCCATCTTTAACGAGTAGATACTTGTTCTCAGCTCTATAGAAAACAATTTTTCTATCATACAAGTAAGGACTTCCTAAAACAATTCCACATATATCCAGAGGAACTATAACTAACTCAAACTCTTCTATAAATGTTGAACCAAAAGAAAACTTAAGTTTGCATTGTCTAGTCACTTGTAGTTGTGCCTTATCACTTAACCAACCTAATGGGTATGGTTTCTTGTGAGGTGTAGTCAGTAATACCAACTTCTTTACAATTGCTTCAGAAATTAAATTAACTTGTGAGCCACTATCAAACAAAGTATCAATCTTTTGATTCTTGGAAATAACTCGAATATGGAAAAGCTCATGTCTTTTTCTCTCATTTTCTCATCATTAATAGATTGTTCAGAATTACTAGTAGATGCTTCATAATTTTTACCTTTTATACCTGTGGCTGCAATGGTTGTTTCATCTCCTGAGTCAGACCCAAAATCTTTCTGAATAGATGCAGAAGTCTTCTTCTTCTTGCCCTCGAACTTCTTAGGTCTCAACTCCAGATGCAGAATCCAACAGTGCTCATCATCATGCCCATCCTTCTTATAGTGAGTGCATGAAGACTTGCTCTTCTATGCAGAGTTGGCCTTCCTCTCTTTCCGTTTCTGTTTTCTTTTCTCCTTATTCTTGCTTGAATGGGCTTGGATGATCCTCCAACTTCTGGGTTCCCATTCTTTCCTCTAGCTTCCAGATGCGTAGCTTGAACAAATACCTCATCTATACTAGTGGGATTAAACATGAGGATAGTGTGTCTCATGTAGCTGTGTAGACCACCTATCTACTTCAACAGAGTCTTAGGTGAGTCTAATGAAATTCATAGAATCAAATCTCTCTTCCTAAATTCTTGGGTGTAACCTTGTACACTTTTCCCTTTCAGTTGGCGAAGAGTTTGCCAGCTCATCATGGCTTGCTACGCTAGTGGATAGAACTTCTTTTTGATTGCATAAACAAATTCACTCCAGATGGAAAGAATCCTACCATTTTTCTTCATATCAGCTTGGGTCCTACCTTCCCACCATACCAAGGCAGTGCCTCTAAGGCATAGGCTAGCCAGCTGAATCTTACTCTTGTCTAAGTTGATACTCTGCACTCTGCAAAAAACATCAATTTGTCTGATCCAATTATCCATCTTCTCTGCATTCATCTCTCCATCATATATTGGTAAATCAAATTTAACATCTAATTTAATCAAAGATGTCTTCTTTTTATGTTCAGGGCTATTAGCGGTGTGAGAAAGTTTTCTTCTTTCCCTTTGCCTTTTGAGTGGTCATGGAGGAGAGACTCTTCTTCTGCTTTATCTTGTTTGGAGCCTAATGAATCTTCATCTTTATGTTTTCTAAAGTCCTTATACATTTCCTCTACCATGGACCTCATGGCCAGGAAACTCTCCATAAATTGAGGGTCTAGCCCCAAGGGACATTCTTCTTACATTTTCCTCTGAGGATAGACTCTTCCAATTTCCAGGTTACTTTCGATCAACTCTCCTTCTCCTAATTTAAGCTTTGATCTAGTTAATATTCAACAACAAAATCCAGCACAAGCTTGCCTAACCTTAAACAACCTAGAATCTCTAATACCACTTGATCTGAAAATCACTCGTGAATGATCTCAGTTAATTAATGAAGGTATTACAGACCCATGTGCTGGGGTGTGCCTATGTTATTTTAAGCAATGGATCGATAAGATTGCGAAATACACAGGCATTTGAAACAGTAAGAGAAGCACAGTAAGCAAATACAAAACACAACAAATTTAATAAGGAGTTCACCCAATCCTCCTGGGCTACGTCTCCTGGTCCAGCCTTCAGTGGTGGCCTTTTCTATTGTGTCTTAAAGCAGAGTTTTTACAATGAGGAGCTCAATTTGAGTCTCTCTTAACAGATGATGTTCAGTAGGGTGGTACTTGGATTCCCCAAGCCTCTAGAGTACACATACTCCCCCTTATCGAGTCTTGACCTTAGCTGGTCTTAGTGGTATGAGTCCAATTTGGTACTCAATACCTAACAGGTATACACAGAGGAGTTGCTTGACCCTCTCAAGCCTTCTCTTAAGTTCACAGACTCTCGGACTCTCTTTGTTCTGTCTGCTCGATGCTGCCTTTACTCTACACGTCAGCTCGACTTCTTTGTTCTCTGTAATTCACTTCTTTCTCTATTCCTATTTTTTCTGCTCTTTGTCTATTCATGGCTTAAAGCCAATCTGCTCTCTGAATGTTCGTTTCTTCTTCCCGGCTCTCTGGATCTCTTGCCTTTGTCCACTCGAATTCCCCTGCTTTGCGTCATCATCATTGTAACGCTTCACCGAGAGGTGGCCACATGTTTCCTCACGAACTGAGTGTCAGTTCTCTTTGAATGGTCGTTGTTTCCGTTACTCCAAGGTTGCCCGCGAAACTGATTCTTCTGCCAGCTCAGCGGTCATGTCGGACCTCAAATCTCATGTACCTCAGTCTATTTCCCGTCAAATCCGGTCTTCCATCGGGTTGATTCTCCATCGTTGATCTAGAGCCTATAGATCCTACGGTCTCCGTCTATATCGCGCAGGTAAGTTGCTCGACAGTTACTCACGTGATGTAAGCGGTTTTCTCTCTCATCCGCTGGACACGCGTCACCCATTGTGTGGCATTGTGCAGAACTCGGCCAAACCCGCTTACCGCTCGAAGTGCACACGATATCCTTCTGGTTTTGGATGCGGGACCCGCCTTCTGACGGTTTCCACACGGTTTCCTTGTTTTCCTCGTGACCGAGCGCTCGGGGCTTTCCTTCACTGAGAGTTTTGCCCTGTGATCAGAAACTGCCTCTCTTTTTGGATATGGTCTTTCGATTGCCAATTTGCATCCATGCGCGATCTCCATGTGCCAACAGTCAGCGCACTTTGACCGAGGGTCCTCGTTGTTCCGTGCTAGCCACAAATCACCATTGTCCAGAGGTCATTTCTGATAAGCTCGTTATTCATAAGATTTTGAAGTCTGGCATAATTTGAAACAGTCATGGAAATGTTTAAGAATCCAATTCGGATCATTTATATGGTCAAATGATTTTTCTTTTTTTTAAGTAAGCAAATTTTTCATTGGATTTTCAAAAAATTGCAGAGTACATGAATGGGTTAACATGTGCAAACATTGTATGACATGAGTAGATTTTGGGTGCCATAACCATACTAGCTTGGTGCATGTTGAGGAGAGATCATATTCCCTTAAGACGGAAACTAGAAGGTCCTTCGAGAAGTCTAAGGACAATTTTTTATTTTATAATACATTAACAAAAACATGCATAATAGAAACATAATAAAAACACATGAAAAACAATGAAATAGTAGAAATTGGGAAGTCATGCTTGGAAGGATACTGGAAAGAGTCGATGTAGCATTCTAGAAGCCATGGAGGTTGTTCCCACTCAAGGGACATGCCCTATGAGCTGGTGGTGGCCCTCTGCTATGAAGTTTCACCTTTCTGAGTGGTTATAACATCATTCTTGTTGGCTGCAGTTTGAACTTTCTTCACAAGATCAGAATTTTTTGCTTTCACTGAAAGGTTTCCTAGCTTCTTTTCCTTTGATAGATGAAACCCTAGGATCTCAGGGCTGGTAGGTTTGGATTTATAAAAGAGCAAAGACTAATTTGTATAATTGTTATAGTAAATTGGGTGAAGTTGGAGGTGGTGGAGGGGGAGGGAATTGAATTCCCAAAGCCCCTAATAGGACTCTCAAAGTTGAATGATCCTAAACTGGATGAAAATCCATGTTTCTAACTTGCATTACCTCTTCTTGGTCCCTTAGATGATGACCCAACAAGTTCCTAACAACCCAATGACCATCAGGTCAGTATTCCTGAGCTCTTGAGCTTCCATGTCAATGACCATGAGCCTGATGTGCCGAGGCATATATTCATCATATTGCTCCACTACTTGGCCATGCCAAGTAGGGGAAGGTTGGCCTTGCCCTCCTCCTTGTTGTCCACACCTAGCATGTTCTCTTTCTTGTACCATGTTTTCCCGGGAAGAGTATTTTCTACACACAATTCCAATATTCATTAACGTCATTGCCCAACAAGTTTAGTGAAGGCTAACAATAGAGTCCAACAAGCATAATGGTGACTAGTAACAAAGACTCGCAATGCGAGTCCAAAATTGAGTGCAACAAAGGCTAGGGACATAGGTCAACAATGGAGCAAGGTAGCATGTGCTTGTAGCTTAAGATATCAAGCATAACAAAGACCATCTAACAAGGCCAGAAAGTTCCATGGAGATCTTAAAAAGAGACCAACATATGTACTAGAGGTGAGCTACCCGTAGAGCATGACAAATGTTAGAATGTATGTTCCCCTGTGATTTAACTCCATATATGTGTCCTGAGCACGGTGTAAATTCTCAAGCTCTATTCATTCACCACCCTTCCTCGCACATTGAATGTGAGTTGTATAGGAATTTGAGTGAGATCGCCACCCAACCATGGCCATAAATTTGTTATGGTGTGCTAGCATGGGTGACATCAATATTTGCGTTGATGAAGGAGGCATATCGATCCGAGATATGGTCAAATGAATCTTTATATTTGTATTTTTAAATTAAATTTATTAAGTTTCTATATATTTATTAATTATATATATTCTAAAATATGAGGTTTATATATATATATATATAGATATGTATATATGGGAAAAGAATATTTACAATTTTATTAATAAAAACAAAATTACAATATAGCAAATTGAATTGAATGGATTTATTATTTTCATTGCCTTTTACATTTTATTACTTTTTAAATTAAGTTGATGTTATTTTTTATTCATTTATGTAATGATTCTTTTAATGGACTCTACAACATCTCTATTATTAAGTTGACATTTAAATGTTTATACTCATTTATAATTACTAAAATATTTCTCCCATATTAAATTGCAAAATCCAATATTTATTATATATAAAAATAAAAACAAAATTCGAAAGTGAAAAAAGACTTTCCTCTTATCATTACCATGTTCATAAGAAACTCAATTCAAAAGGATTTTACAGAGTAAGAAGTATAAATAAATAAGGTTTAGAATTTAAAATATCTTGATAAGTCTTATTATAAAAATTATTTTTTTTTAATATTAAAATTTTAAATTATAATTAAAATTTTGTAGGTTTAAAGTATTAATTCAAAATAAAGTAATAACAATGATGATTAATATTCATTATTCATAGGGTTTATTGGGCCTTAAGAAGGTAAGAAATTATCTAGATTTTGTTAACATTTTATTTTTATGCTTGAAAAGTATTAAGGGAAGCTTTTCAAGATTACCATAGTCTTGTTGGCTTAAAAGGTTAAGAAAGTTAGTAGTGTGAAAAATATTTTGAAAATAAAATCAAATGTGCATATAAGATTGACAATCTAAGAGAAAATGTTTTCATGTTCAACCCTCTTAGAGTCACAAAAGTGACGGACACTTTCATCCCATGGTGTTTTAGGAATTGACCAATGCTCAATTTCACTATGAAACTCATAATAATGTGTTCTTATTTTAGAAATGTTTATTTTCTTCTTAGGAATAGTGAAGACATGGCAATATTTTTTATTTTCAAGATTGGGGTTGATCACCTCGTTATAATGTCTTAGTTATTTTTTCCCTTTAACTCTTTATCACTCCACGATTTCTCCTTAAATTAAAATGAAATAATATTTTTAATATTATCATTTTGCAAAATGACCTCATTTATCCCACAATGGTCCAACCAAGACAAGACATCCTTGTGCCATCCCCAATTAAGTTCAAGACATGGGTTTTTGTTAGAGTTAACGTCAATTTTAGGAAACCTATTGGCTTCCATGTTGTTTAACTTCTTATTATTCATAAGATACATAGTTGTAGTCATGCTTTTAATGGGGCAAATCATGCTTCAATTAAGAGGATATGATAGATATTATTACTTTAATCTTGAGATTGTAGCTTATAAATTTCTTTTGGATCTATTTTATCTTCCTCTGCGACTCTTTGGAGATATTGCGACCCCAAACCTCACATTCATATAGCATAACAAGAGTGGTGAGAGTCTCAAAGGAGATTTTTTTTTTTAAATCTATTGTCTAAATATTTCTTGACTTAAAATTGTTTTCAAACCCATAACAAGTTTTTCATCATTCATTTATCCTTTATAATGGTAACTTAATTGAGTATGTGATGGATATCAATTCCAAGGTATTTGTATGAAGGAAATTCGGTTGGTCGATAAATTTGCCCATTTTTACCTGCTTTTATCCATTCCACCTTACCCACTCCATAAGTTTTGTGAGGTTAAATTATGTCTCAAAAAAATGAAGGTTTATTAATTCAGCATGTATTTTTGAAATATTGATTAATGAAATGTAGTCCTAGGGAAACACTGCCTATGTGACTTGCTGATTAAAGTTCTTTTGTAGAATCAAGATAATGATGACTAGCAGGCTATGAATCAGCGCAATGTTTGTTAATGAGCTAGAAGTGTTATTCTAGGACAATGGTTGCAAAGATCTTCAACCAACGAGGAGCTAATCGATTGACATAATTCTTATCTTTTGCATTCTATTTCTGTTTTAACGATTATTGTATATTTGCGAGCAAACAGAGCTGTCTTAATTTTTGAGTTTGTTAATACTATTTTTGTAATGATGCAATGTATAAGCAATGGTTATCAGGGTAGAAATGTAGACACTTGATTCGAGAAGTGTAACAATAGACTTGATTGTATTTCTTTCTTGATTAATGCAATTATGATTTCCTGAACTTCGTGTAATCTTCGATCTTTGCCATAGCCCTGATCAGAGAGTTGGGCCCACTCTCTTGATCAGGTGTTTTTGGATTAGTCGTGTGCGTATATTTACATTGGTTGTGTTGTTATGATTGCCTTTCTATTGTTGTTAATGATTTATCAATTTCATGTTGTCGTGAATTGAGATTGTTGTTACTCTAGTTCATTGTTACTGTCTTTAGCTTATTCTTACTTGATTATTATGTTTGTTTGAATGCTTAATGTTGGGTAGGGAACTTATGGCATGCATAGACTTTGCATGGTAGCCTTGAAACAATTAACAAACCCCGGGTTGACAATAAATGTGGGGAAGGGTGAAATTTATAATTCATATCTGAACACCAACATTTTGGTGTCGTTTTCGGGGAGGCTATATAAGGCACAAAAGTGCAACCATATTGACTATAGGAACACTCTCTTGTCCTGATTAGGTAGTTCTTACCTCTTTCAGGACCCGAGCTTTAGATTTTTTGATTGGTTTGTTTTTCTTTTGTTTTCCCTTAGGAACACTCTCTTGTCCTGATTAGGTAGTTTTTACCTCTTTCAGGACCTGAGCTTTAGATTTTGTGACTGGTTTATTTTTCTTTTGTTTTCTTGATTCTAGGAACACTCTCTCGCCCTGGTTAGGTGAAGTATGTACTAAACCTCTTCCAGGGCCCAAGCTTAACTATTGGATTGTTTATTTTTCTGTCAATTATAGGGGCCATCCTCTCATTCTGGTCGGACAATTATTTTACCCTGTTACAAGGCTTGAGCCTTAGATTGTTTGGATGTTTTTCCTTCGCTTTTATATTGTATTAACAGATAAATGAACAAAAGGGGCAAAGGAAGACCCCCAAAAAGAGGGAGGAAAGATCTAGGAAGAATTACCTATATCCAAGAGATCATTTCAAGAGCTAAGTCAGGATCATCATCACAAGTTGTTGTTAAGGTTAGATCTCATACTAGATCTAGAGGATAGTCACTTTCACAACTAGAGCGTCCCCTAATAACAAGAGAAGAACTCAGGGAAGAAGAAATAGGAAGAAGAGGATCTAAAGAATTGAGCACTGTAAGTTCATAAGAAGAGGAAGGAGACTTAAGGGAATTAACTCTGTCATTTGATCGAGGGAGTGTTGTCAGACAAACTCAACCATGCATTATAGAACAGCTAGAACCTGTTCAGATCCCAAGTGAATATTGGAATATATTCATGGCCCATACAACTTCTATGATTGAGTTTCCAATTGGAGATATTATAGGTGATGCACCTATGAATCCTATTCATTTAACAACATTACCTAATTTCCATGGTCTCTCTTCCGAAGATCCAAACACATTCCTATTTGAATTCGATGTTGTTTATTGAGGATATGATTATATTTCAGATGCTCAAAATTGAAGATATTCCCTACTGCTCTAAAAGGAATAGCTATGAGATGGTTTATGGGTTTAGGGGGAAAACCTATTACAACATGGGATGACATGAAGAAAATTTTCCTTGAAAAATATCAGGACTACTACAAGTCTCGAGACATTAAGGAGGAAATCTTTAAGATTGTGTAGAAAGAGGATGAGAACATGGAGGACTTTGTGGAACACTTTAAATACAACTTGCAAAGATTAGTTCATAGTGACTTGGATAAGAATATTTTAAAGATAATCTTTCTCCAAGCATGAAGGGAAAAACCCCCGGAACTCTTGAATGTGGTATGAAAATGAGATATCTCAAAGGAAGAATTCGACACCATTTGTGAGTTGTGTATCAACTGTTCACGTGGATCTGCAAGGCATAAGCAAGGAAAACAAGCTCTCAAGACATCCAATAGTGGGGTTACAAAAGAAAAAATTTGGAACTTGCTAGATAATTTGAGGAATGATATTCTAAGCACATTGTCCTCACAACTGGACGTTCTACAGGAAAAATAGAAACAGACTGAAGTCGAGAAGGCGATGGCCATTTTATTCCCTCAATATAGGAAGAAGCACCCACTAAAGGAATGTCCACTCAACACTGTTGAAACTTGTGAAATATGTGAGAAGAGCCATTCTACTAGCACATGTCCATATCTTCCTTAGTTGAAGGTAGTCTTTCAAGAAGCAAATGAAGAATTAGATCAAATTTACTCCATGCCATCAAAGAAGCCATGGAAACTGCAAACACAGAATATGAATCAAGGTATGTCTCAAGATCCTTCTCAGTATTTTAATAATTTGAATTTTGGGTCTTAGCCTGTACCATTCCCACCTTCGTGGCCAGAATACTATCAGTATCCAATGCCCTGGCAGTCATGGTCCCCCCAACCTAGTCCAACCCCTTCATGGTCCCAGAAATAGCGTGGACCTCATCTTCCTATAAATCAATTTTACCATCCTATGACACCACAACAGTTGTAACTTCCATTTATTACCTCCACTAACAATCCTCCTCTTCATCCACAACTTCATGTTCAATCCAACCCAAACCCGAATAGGGAAGCCCAAAAGGTTGAGACGCTCAACCTTCCTGCATATAGTATTTCTACCATAGAATGTAATGAATTGAATCTTCACTCCGGGTGGGTGGTAAATAATAAGACTTCACCAATAGTTGTTGAACATACTCATGATGAAGTCTCAGAACTAGAACCTAGAAACTCCTCTAGAAAGACCGAGGGTGATTCAATACATATTACCATGGAAAAATAGTCCCCCACTCAAACAATTGTCACTCTAGGATGTCAAACTGGCCCACCTTATTATGAAAGAATGTGTTGATCTATTCTAAAATGATTAAGGAATTTTGTTCGAAAAAGCCTGGAAGAAAACCAAAAGACCCACCCACTATTCATGTCATGGGAAAATTTTCAGACATAATGTTGGGAAAAACTACACTCGTCAAATATAGTGATCTAAGAAACTTGATTTTTATAATGAAAATTAATGGATTTTATATCCAAAATGTGTTGGTAGACCTAGGAGCTACAATTAATGTTATAACATCAACAATTGTACTTAGCTACAATTAATGTTATAAAATCAACAATTGTACTTACCCTGGGCCTACTTGACCTTAAACCAACCCCTACAGTCCTAGAACTTGCAGACTGATCCACTGTAAGACTAGTAGGGAAGTTGGAAGATGTAACCATCTCTATATATTCTTGGGAATACCCAATAGATATTCTGGTGTTGCACACTCAATCTCCAGCCAAGGGGGCATCCTTTGATTCTAGGTAGGCCTTGGTTCCCTATCGCAGATGCTTACATTGGGTGCTGATCAAGAAATATGGTAGTATCCAATGGAGAAATTACAAAGAACCTTGTTCTTTACCCACCTGCAAAACCAAGTCCGTCGGTCAAACTAGGATTTACCTTAGCACAAAAGCCTCCACCCATAGATGAGCCTAAACTTGGAAATGAAGATGTTAGACCAATTCTCACCATTGGTGAAACTCTTTGTTTTAAGGATGAAATAGAAGATGATGCTATTAGCACATTTATTAGTAGTCCCAATCTCATTTCCAGTTCGACCTGACAACTATTAGAGTCTGTTATGAGTTGCACTACTCAGGAAACTATTGAACTAGAAACATAAATTGAAAATGTTCCTGTCACCACACCCCATAATAATATTCCAGTAGAAATTGATCCAGGGAAAATGTTGAACGTTAATCCTAATCTTTCACCTTCCCAGACTGAACAATTGTTGAAAGTTCTTTGGGATCAGAAGGAAGCCTTTTCTTGGGAATATACAGATATGAAAGGAATCCCTACTGATCTATGTACCCATCATATATATATAAGAGAAGAATGTCGACCTATTCAACAACCATAAAGAAGGATGAATCCTGCTTTGAAAAACATTGTCAAGGAAGAATTGTAGAAGCTATTGGATGTTGGGTTTATTTATCCAATTTCGGATAGTCAATGGGTATCCCCATTAGTCATTGTTCCAAATAAAAATGGCAAGTGGAGGATCTATGTTTATTATAGGGAATTGAATAAAGCAACTCAAAAAGACCACTTTCCCTTACCCTTTATTGATTAGGTCCTCGACACACTAGTCGAGAATAAGTTCTTCTCCTTTTTGGACGAATTTAGTGGATATAACCAGATCCAGATAGCTCCTGATGATCAGGATAAAACTACTTTTACTTTCCCTTGGGGAACTTTTTCATACCGATTCCTTCCTTTTTGTCTCTGTAATACACCTGCTACCTTCCAACAGGCAATATTGGGGATTTTTTTTATTTAGTTAATGACTGTGTTGAAATTTACATGGATGATTTTACCCCATATGGAGATTCCTTCAAAGAAGGTCTAGAGAATTTAGAAAAAGTACTTAAATGATGTAAATAGACTCATGTTTCTCTTAGTATAGTAAAATGTCATATGATGATGGAAGAAGGGATATTTTTGGGGCATTTACTTTCAGCTACAGGAATATGGGTTGATCCTGCTAAGGTTGAGGTAATATTAAATTTTCCTACACCGAAGACACCAACGACGATACGTATATTTATTGGTTATGTTGGATATTATCGACACTTTATAAAAAGAAAACCAAAAATATCATTTCCACTTTTCCAATTACTACCTAAAGATGCATAATTTGTGTGGACTGATCCATGTGAAGCAGCTTTTTCAGAAATCAAGAAACTAGTCTGTAAAGCTCCAATATTATGCAGCCCTGATTGGAAACTCCCATTTCATATCTCCACGGATGCTACCTATACAACAGTGGGGGAAGTCTTGGGACAATAGGAGGAAAAGAAGTCGTATGTGTTTTACTTGTCAAAAAGAATTTGACTCCTGTCGAACTTAATTATACTATAACTGAAAAAGAATTTTTGGTTGTTATTTATGCTATTAATAAATTTCGGCATTACATTACAAGGTACCCCACTTTTGTGCACACATACCATTCAACCATCAGGTATCTGATGAACAATACTATAACTCCTAGTCGAATTACAAGATGGTTGTTATTGATACAATAATTTGATATTACTATTATAGATAAACCAGGAAAAGATAATGTGGTAGTAGATTTCTTGTCTAGGCTGAATATTAATGATGAAGATACACATATAGAGGATAGTTTTCCTAACGAGCATCTTTTTGCAATCTCTACTGACACCCCTTGGTATGCAAATATTGCTAACTATCTTACTATAGGTAAGGTACCTCATCATTTGTTGTATAGGGAACAACAAAGAATCATCCAGCAAAGTGCCCACTATACATGGATGGAGGGATATCGCTTCTACACCAGACTAGATCAGCAAATCCATCACTGTGTAGGGGAGGACAAGTTTTATGATATTCTGAAATCTGCCCAGAATAGTCCCTGTGGAGGGAATTTTGCAGACAAGTGAACTGGTCATAAGGTGTTGCAGATGGGATACTATTGGCCCTCTATTTTCCATGTTTCCAGGAAATATGTCTGAGGGTGTGAAAACTACCATTGGATGGGTCAGCCTGGTCGATCATATGAAATGCCACTACAGCGTCAATTAGTCCTTGATCCCTTTGAAAAGTGAGCTATCAGTTTTGTCGAGCCATTTAATCCTCCTCATCAGAAAGTCCATATTCTCATCTACACATATTATGTGAGAAAATGGGCAGAAGCCAAAGCCATCGCAAAGGCCACTGAACAAGTTGTCTCAGACTTTTTATTTGAAGAATTTTTCGCTC
The DNA here is from genome assembly GCA_031772625.1 of Pinus tabuliformis. Classification (NCBI taxonomy): domain Eukaryota; kingdom Viridiplantae; phylum Streptophyta; class Pinopsida; order Pinales; family Pinaceae; genus Pinus; species Pinus tabuliformis. The sequence continues at coordinate 1,719,867,115 of CM062818.1, read as the reverse complement.
GGTGTGGAGCTCTTAGAGAAATAGTTTCAGATGGAGGGGCACAATTTACATCACATTTAATAGTATCGTTTATGGAAAAATATGGAATCAAACATAGGGTGACATCTTCATATCATCCTCAGGCGAATGGTCAAGTCGAGAGCACAAACAAGGTACTGGAAAACATTCTCACGAAGACCATAGCTAACCATCACAAAAATTAGGCTGAAAAACTTCCTGAATCATTTTGGGCATATAGAACTACATGGCAGAATATAACAAGGTTTTCCCCAAATGAGCTTGTGTATGGAAAATCCCCTTTATTTCCAGTGGAATTTGAAATTAAGATGCTCAGGACAACTCTTAAAGTAGGTCTGGATCTTACTGCAGCCTAGAAACACTGACTGGAACAACTCAATGAATTAGATGAAATTCACCTGATATTTGTACAGAATACTGATGCAGTGCAACAACAGTGAACCAAGTGGCACGACAAATTCATCAAGAAAAAGTTGTTTCAAAAAGGTGATTGGGCATTACTTTATGACTCCCGATTCAAGGACTTCAAGGGAAAGCTCTGCTCTAGATGGATGTGACCGTATGAGATTAACACGTTATTTGATAATGAGACTGTTAACCTTACAACAATAGATGAGGCACATACTCCTTTATTTGTAAACGAACATCGCCTCAGATTATATCACCGCCCAACCTCTAGGGACTCCTTTATTAAGCATATTTCTGATAATTCTGGTTTTGAAATCATTTGTGCAGAAAATACTTCCTCTGCACCTCATATTGAATAATATATATATATATATATATATATATATATATATATATATATATATATATATATATATATATATATATATATAAAGTTAAAATTCTGTTGCTACTCCATTAGTAGCGCTCCTTTATTTTTCTTGCAGGTGATGATACTCCACTGGTGTTGTTACTCCACCAATGTTGATACTCCATTGGTGATGTTACTCCATCGATGCTGACTCCACTGGTGTTGTTACTCGATCGATGTTGATACTCCAGTAGTGTTGTTATTCTGCGATGTTGACTCCACTAGTATTGTTACTCCACCGATGTTGATACTTCACTGGTGTTGTTACTCTGCGATGTGTTGAGATTGCAACAAGATGATGGAGCTTAGTGAAAAGAGTCGCCTTCACTAAGTGGGCCCGCAGGCTATTTTTGGCGCAAGTCTATTTTTAGACTATGTCTATTTTTAGACATATGGATCATGTCTATGTTTATGGATGATTGATCAAGTTGGGAAAAATAGATGGACTTCTATTTTTGATGAAAGTGTGAGTGATCACAATGTGAGTGATCAAAGTCTATTTTTAGACTGGCTGTCAAAAATAGAAAAGTCAAATATTATTATCTCACAATAATATTTGGACTATAAACTTAATCTTATTCTCTTGGAGCACTTCAGTTTGAGCTACAGAGGTGGCACATGCAGCTGTCAGAAGGAAATATGCTTTTCTTATGAGTCATTTGAGTTGTTGCATGCATGACTTCAGTTAGAACTCAATCAGTTGAGTTTGGTGGAGTTGATTGTGGAGTTGATGGAGTTGTGTTCAGTTTAGCTTTGTTAAACTGGTTGTATTTAGTCTAACTGGCAAATAGACTAGAGATGAGTTGGGTGAATTAGTTATTAATTAATTCACAAGTTATTAACTCATAATACAACTAATGAATAAATTAGTTAACTCAGTTGCATGTCAGTGCATGTTCAGTTCAACAGGGACAGGTGGTAGAGAATCAGATTGCTATCAGTTGTGACTATAGTTGTGCACCAGATCTTGCACAATCAAGGGATTGAGTATGCCAATGAGTTTGCTCATGTATTTGCCCACATTTTAACCTTTGCTCACGTCCACAAAGAGTGAGTGACTATTTTGCAGGTCAAAAACGAGTTTGGGAAGCCATTCTCATCAGTTCTTGAGCAGGTATTGAGCAGTGGAGGCAGGCAAGCAGTGGAAGAGATTTGGAGATCAGATCTGAGCTGTATTGTGTGTAACAGAGGTGGAGATACTTGTGAGAAGTATTATGCCGTGTAATGTTACATGACTCAATCATTAATATACAGATAGTGTGGGGTTTTTAGCGAGATGCTTTCCCCGGGATACATACTGTGTTAATGTGTGAATGCTCTTGATGTTTTATTGTTATTGATGCTGCTATATTGATGATCAACGTAGAGGAGCTTATGTATTGTGTATGTTTTCCGCAATAGTACATGATCAGGATAATATCCATTGAATATGTGTTAAATTATTCAAAATTTCTACATGGTATCAGAGCTAGATGATTTGTAGAAAAATTTCTACATGGTATCGGAGCTGCTTGATTTGTAGAAGAGATTTTTACAGGATATCAAGCGAGGATTGATCATCAGATCTACTATTCAGGAAGTGTTTACATTCTATTTCTCTAGGCAGAGCCTGTAATCGGGCCAGGTAGCCTCTAGATTCATCCTTCTTTTGGAAGGTGAGATATCCGGTGAATGCCCATACAGTCAATCTCTGTACGAGAAATATTGTGTTCTCACGAATTCTAGATCGGAGGCGGTTGAGTTTGGAGCTGGTGGAAATCAAATTTGCAGCAGTGTTGTTGAAATGTATTTCAACGGATTGCAAATGTTATTCCAAAGCAAGAGCGACCTGGCGCTCAAGGATAAACTCAGTAACAATAAAGGTGAGAATGGATCTTCATCAAAGGTATCTGATGAAGAGAATTGCGCTTTGGTTGCCAAAGCAAAGAAAGGGAAGAGCAAGAAAGCTTCTCAGTCTGGTGCGAAAGGCAAGAAGCAGGATATGTCCAAGGTGAAGTGTTTTCACTGTCACCAGCACGGACACTATGCCACAAATTGTCCGCAGAAGAAGAAGAATAAGCAAGTTGCTGGATCTGCAGGGGGAGAGGCCTTAGCTTCTCAATTTGAGCTTGATTTTTCATTGATCGCATGCTTGGTTTCAAGTGTGATGGGATCAGTGTGGTTCTTGGACAGTGGTGCGTCTTTTCACATGATGGGAGATAGAGAATTGTTCTCTGATCTGGAGGACAAAGATCTTGGAGTGCACATCGAGATGGGCGATGATGGTAGATACAGTGCGACCGGTATCGGTACCATTTCCTTTGAGAGGGAGTCTGGTAAACCCTTTGTATTGAAGGAAGTCATGCATGTTCCAGGATTGAAGAAGAATCTCATCTCAGTGGCGATGTTAGAAGACAAGGGGTATGATGTTGTCTTCAGCGAGGGAAAGGCCTTCCTGCGCAGCAAGACAACTGGTGAGACCCGAAAGATAGGGGTTCGAGAGAGGAACCTTTATCAGTTGCATGTAGATGGATGCGCAGCAATGGCAGGCAAGGCAGAAGGATTGGTGAGCCGGGATGATGGCGAGTTGTGGCACAGGAGATTGGGTCACCTTCACCATGGAGCCTTGAAGATACTGCAGCAGATCACTACAGGGCTTCCTAAAGGCACACTTGCGCAGTCAGATCAGTGCAAGGGGTGTACTTTGGGGAAGTTTGTGAAAGCCACCTTTCACGAGAAGGATAGTCGCGCCACGACGATCCTTGAGAGAATTCACACAGACGTGTGTGGACCTTTCTCAGTTGCTTCGACAGCAAAACACAGGTATTATGTGATTTTTGTTGATGATTTCTCTCGTAAGTGTTGGATCTTCTTCATGCAGAAGAAGAGCGAGACATATTCAAAGTTCTGTGAATTCAAAGCACTGGTCGAGAAGGAGTCGGGGAAGAAGGTGAAGGCTCTTAGGAGCGATAATGGTGGTGAATACATCTCGGACGAGTTCAAGGATTTCTGCAAGGAAGAAGGGATTCGTAGAGAGCTCATAGCTCCCCATAACCCACAGCAGAACGGGGTAGCTGAGCGGAAGAACAGAACGATTGTGGGTGGTGCACGGGCAATGTTGCATGATCAGGGCCTACCCCTTCACTTGTGGGCGGAAGCATGCAATACAACAGTTTATGTGCAGAACCATTGTCCTCATAGGATACTTGGCATGAGTACACCTGAGGAGACTTATTCTGGTAAGAAGCCTGATCTTTCTCATTTGAGGATTTTTGGTGCTAACGTTTACATGCATGTGACGAAGGATGCCAGAAAGAAGTTGGAGCCGACTGTAGAGGTTGGGATATTTGTGGGGTACACTAATACGCCCCACAACTATTGTGTGTATTTGCCAGACAGTGGTAAAACTGTTGCGCGACGGGATATAAAATTTCAGGAGGAGAAAGCCATGAAGTGTTCGCTTGAGAGGGAGCTACACTTGCATGCAGATGAGGAGCTATTAGTTCCTAAGGATGAGCTTCAGGACGTGGATCAGCCACAGAACGAGGTTCATGGAGTGGAAGAGACCACTCATGCAGCGCCAACCATCAGAGGGCGAAGGCGCTTGACAGAAGCTGAGCGACTGGCTCAAGATGCAGAGAAAGTTGTAGGACCACCTACAGCCCAACGCAGGCAGAGACAGTCACCTGATCAGTACACTGGATACATGGCTCTTATGAGCAAGTGTGTTGTGACTGAGCCATCCTCTTTCGAGGAAGCTGTGGAGGATCCCGCATGGGTAGACGCCATGGTGGAAGAGTATGATTCTATTGTCAGAAACAGTGCATGGGAGATTGTTCCTAGACCGGAAAGGAAATCAGTGGTGGGTTCGAGGTGGATCTACAAGGTCAAGCAGGCAGCTGACGGGAGTGTGGAGAAGTACAAGGCAAGATTTGTTGCCCGAGGCTTTTCACAGATTGAGGGGATCGATTATGAGGAGACCTTTGCACCTGTCGCAAGGTATTCTTCCATACGGACGATTCTTGCTCTCTCAACGCAGATGGGATGGCACATTCATCAGATGGATGTGAAGACTGCGTTCCTCAACGGAGTCATTGAGGAGGAGGTGTACATTGAGCAACCCGAAGGCTTTGAAGTCTTCAGCAGCGAGTCGCATGTGTGCAGGCTCAAGAGAGCACTGTATGGGTTGAAGCAAGCACCATGTGCTTGGTACACACGGATAGACAGCTATTTCACAGGACTTGGATTCTCCAAGAGCGAGGCGGATCCGAACCTATACCAGATTGTGGTGGAGGGTAAGTTGCTTATCATTGTACTGTATGTTGATGATTTGATTCTAACGGGTGATGAGCTGTTGATACTGTCATGCAAGAAGGATCTTGCTACAGAGTTTGAGATGAAGGATTTGGGCCTCCTTCACTATTTCCTAAGATTGGAAATATGGCAGCGTAGTGGTGGACTGTTTGTTTCTTAGGGCAAGTACGCTCGGGAGATACTGGAGAAGTTCAACATGCATGGCTGCAAGCCTGTTGATACTCCTCTTCCTGGAGGTTGGAGGAAGGAGGATGCCACTTCGGGAGAAGAAGTGGATGCCACTATTTATCGACAGTTGGTGGGGTCGCTGATGTATTTGGTCAATACACGACCTGATATATGCTATGCAGTTAACCAGCATTCACAAGCTATGGTTAAGCCTACCAAGCTCTTCTGGAAGGCGGGCAAGTATGTATTGAGCCACTTGAGAGGCACATCAGGATATGGATCTTGGTACAGACAGGAGGATGCAAATTGGGCAGGGAGCTCAATGGATGACATCAGGTACCATCATATCAGAGATTGTGTGCAGCGGAGGATCATGTTACTTTCGTACATTCCGACGGAGGATCAGGATGCTGATATTCTGACGAAGGCTCTCACTAGGAGCAAATTCGAGTACCACCAAGGCAGGATAGGGGTTGTTGATAATCCATATCTTGTCGAGAGGGAGTGTTGAGATTGCAACAAGATGATGGAGCTTAGTGAAAAGAGTCGCCTTCACTAAGTGGGCCCGCAGGCTATTTTTGGCGCAAGTCTATTTTTAGACTATGTCTATTTTTAGACATATGGATCATGTCTATGTTTATGGATGATTGATCAAGTTGGGAAAAATAGATGGACTTCTATTTTTGATGAAAGTGTGAGTGATCACAATGTGAGTGATCAAAGTCTATTTTTAGACTGGCTGTCAAAAATAGAAAAGTCAAATATTATTATCTCACAATAATATTTGGACTATAAACTTAATCTTATTCTCTTGGAGCACTTCAGTTTGAGCTACAGAGGTGGAACATGCAGCTGTCAGAAGGAAATACGCTTTTCTTATGAGTCAGTTGAGTTGTTGCATGCATGACTTCAGTTAGAACTCAACCAGTTGAGTTTGGTGGAGTTGATTGTGGAGTTGATGGAGTTGTGTTCAGTTTAGCTTTGTTAAACTGGTTGTATTTAGTCTAACTGGCAAATAGACTAGAGATGAGTTGGGTGAATTAGTTATTAATTAATTCACAAGTTATTAACTCATAATACAACTAATGAATAAATTAGTTAACTCAGTTGCATGTCAGTGCATGTTCAGTTCAACAGGGACAGGTGGTAGAGAATCAGATTGCTATCAGTTGTGACTATAGTTGTGCACCAGATCTTGCACAATCAAGGGATTGAGTATGCCAATGAGTTTGCTCACGTATTTGCCCACATTTTAGCCTTTGCTCACGTCCACAAAGAGTGAGTGACTATTTTGCAGGTGAAAAACGAGTTTGGGAAGCCATTCTCATCAGTTCTTGAGCAGGTATTGAGCAGTGGAGGCAGGCAAGCAGTGGAAGAGATTTGGAGATCAGATCTGAGCTGTATTGTGTGTAACAGAGGTGGAGATACTTGTGAGAAGTATTATGCTGTGTAATGTTACATGACTCAATCATTAATATACAGATAGTGTGGGGTTTTTAGCGAGATGCTTTCCCCGGGATACATACTGTGTTAATGTGTGAATGCTCTTGATGTTTTATTGTTATTGATGCTGCTATATTGATGATCAACGTAGAGGAGCTTATGTATTGTGTATGTTTTCCACAATAGTACATGATCAGGATAATCTCCATTGAATATGTGTTAAATTATTCAAAATTTCTACACGATGTTGATACTCCACTGGTGTTGTTACTCCACTAAGGTAAGTTGCCAAGTACGTTCCCAAACGACTCTGTGGATTTGATTGATATTTGATTTATGACATGACCCACCATGACCGAGGAAGACCATACCTTAGTTGGGGGAGATCTCATATTTAATAATAATGATGTTATTTCATCATTATTAATAAACCTCACTTTAACCACTCATTATTACCACTATCCATTTATATTCTCACTGTACCCTTCAAATATATCCACACGCATTGGAAATTGTATTATGTACGAATATGCATGCCGAAATTAAAATGTGGTCTTTTCCAATGTGTTGGAATAATTACCGTAATAATATCGTATTTACCAATGATTTTTCCATAACCTTTGCCTGAATTCACAGTCATCCTTGATACCACAAATTTTACTAGTTAACAACCCCTTCAACGAATTGTTGCTACTCTGAGTGTTTCTACGGAACAAATGATAGAATGGGTGGCCAAGCCATTAGACATGAGACGGAAAACACAGAGCAGGTTCAGTGTCAACAAGATGTATGGCATACCTTTCAGGACGCATGATGGCACATTTACTTTGAAAGGTTACAGGGGTTTAACAAAGAGATGAAAATTTAGTTCGTGTTAAATTTGGAAGGGAATCATACTAGAGTCTGCGAAGTGGAAATTCAGGTAATAGAAGAAGTTATTTTGATTGTCAGTGAATTGTCACAAGGAGGGAAGAAGTGGTTCACCCAGAAAACACCCATGCCGGAATTTCTGGAATTGTTCCAGCAGGTAGGGGAGAATGTGGTACATAAGGGGAAATGATATGATTGAAATTTATTGTCACAACCATGGGCTGAGGTTGCATACTTCGTAATGTGGTACATCACTTGTGAAGGCTAGCTATCTACCCATTTTAAGTATCATTTTAAGATTTTAGCATATCTCTGATTTCGTCAAGTGCATCCCCTAGATATTTTGTTCTTCCGTTGGAACAATCTCCAATTGATAGCATAGTTTGCGCATCAGTTGCGCCAAGCATTGTAAGTCCTCACAAATCATGGACTCGTCAGACTATTGGTGATGCATGCCCTATTACAAACCCCTGTGACTTGGCAACAATTGGTTGAGCTAATAGAAGAAGAGGTTGTAGCTATGATGTTAGTAAGTGTTGAAGAAGAATTATGGAGGAAGTAACGGGACAAGTACCAGAGGGAGCACAAGAAGAGGGGGATGAAGAGATGAAAAAACAGCCAGATGATTCAGGGATTGGAAGTGGAGCTACAAAACTGCGACAAAGGGTGTTAGTAGAATGGAAATTGAGGATGTTACTCATTCTCCACTCCTAGCCTCCCTACCGATAGGGGTAAGGAAATTCCGTTATCCTACTGGTGTAGAAAAAGAAAATATATTTCCTCCAAAATTGAGGTTTTTCAAAGTAATTACAGAGGAAAGGGTCACGGTTGACACTACCTCAGAAGAACCAGTGTCGATTGTTGAAAAAATGGAGGAAGAAGCCACGCTTGACACTTCCCCACAAGAACCAGTGTCAACTGTTGAGAAAATGGAGGAAGACGCCATCCTTGACACTTCCCCACAAGAATCAATTTCAAATTCAGAGTAGATATAAGAGTAAAGAGTCATTGTTGACACCGTCCCACAAGAACCAGTGTCAACTGTTGAGAAGATGGAAAAAGGAGTGGCTATTGATACTGACCTATAAAAACTAGTATCAATTCTCAAGCAAGTAGGAGAATAAATTATGGCCTCAGAACAACTACAGGAGGGAAATATTGACGGTACTATTCTTTAGGAATCAGTACTAGCTCCCGAGCCACCAGAAAGGAATCCGATGGTACCCAAATCTAAAGAGGGGGACGCTAAAGATGCTCCATGAATACTAGTAGTCTAATAAGTGGAGGAAGTGAGAGTAAAGCAGGAACTGGTCAACGAATTTTTTGATGCTAATCCATCAAACCCAACATCCGTTTCATGATAAATAGAGGAGGTCATCACAAAACAAGAATTTATTTAGAAACAAGTGAAAAATGGATACCCCATCCAGAGCCAGTATCAATTGTTGTTCAGAGAAAAAATTTAGTTGAAAATGGAAATTACTAAATTAAGAAAACATGTAATACGGTCGCAAAGATGGGAAAGAAAGCGAAAAAACAATGCTGGTTAAGTTATCGTAACCCCTGGAACCGAAATAACAACTTCGATGGAAGTGAAAATAGAGGATAAGTAGATGGCTTCAACATCTATGCAAACCGAGTCATTTCTTCATTTGGTAGAGGCCCGGGAGTTCCTGCTGACAACAGAGATTCAAAAATGAAGGGTTGTTGCTTCCAGTCTTGAGCATGGATGAATTCCCAGAGAAGCTCACTGGAAAGGAGTGAAGGAAATCTAGGAGCAAGCAACAAGAATGGTGGCTGATCATATCACCCAGGTGGAAAAGGCCAAGTAGCAATAGGAAAATCTACAGAAGAAGATTGAAGAGTTGCAGGGGTAGGTCCAGTTACTAAATACAGACAAGGATGAGATGTTCACCCTGACGCAATAGATAATGGCATGTAGACCCCCTGCTAATTTCTATGCCCTATTCCTCCATGAACAATATCTATTGTTATGTATGGAAAGTACCCATCAGGAGATAAGCCTTGATATAGAATACTCCATGCAGTACCTAAGAATTTTGAGAACTCACAATCAATTAAACTAGCATTTGTTGTGTGAACTCTATATGCATAATTACATCATGGAAAATAATCAGTCGTTCAATCCAGTACCATATGTGGGAGACATTCAGCTGAGAGCGTTCACGTCCTTCACAATTAATCAAGTTAAGTGGAAGAAGGCTTTTGACACATTCGAAGAAAATCAAGCAAATCAGCCACTTGTGATCAGAATGGAACACTGTCAATCTATGGATATTTATAATAGACATCAAGGGTTCCTTCAGCTAGAAGGACAAAAAGACCAAATGTTGAGGACACAAGGGTGGTGTGTTGACATGTGTATGAGGAAAATCTGTACCTATCAGGAGGAAGCCAAGGACACTTGTCAAAAGCGTTGGATGTTGTCACCATCAGCAGTTTGGACGCGAGAACCTTTTGGGGCCCCCAATTTTTCCAGGGAATTGAGGAGAATTCCCCATTATATCAGCTGCCTATGACACTATGGGGTCTGGTGGATAGGGTCAAGGTTCCAATTTCCCATCATTTGGCTCCCTTCTGAGCATTACGAATTGACTTATGTGGCGGATGAGGACTGGTGGAAGGATATCATTCACTCGGATGGATTTAAACCTCTCAAGTCAGACATGGCTGCACGATATGATCTCACACAACTCCATTTTAGACACAACGACTCTAACCCAGGCCTTCGCAGGAAACAAGCTGCATGAGGACATGCAGATAAGACAATTGGGGGGAGATTTTGGTCGATAAATTTGCCCATTTTTACCTTCTTTTATCCATTTCACCTTACTCATTCCATAAGTTTTGCGAGGTTAATTTATGTCTCTAAACAACGAAGGTATATTAATTCGGTATGTCTTTTTGAAATATTGATTAATGAAACGTAGTCCTAGGGAAACACTTCCTATGCAACTTTTTAATTAAATTTCTTCTGCAAAATCGAGATAATGATTAAAACTAGCCCACAAATCAGTGCAATGGTTGTTAATGAGATGGCAGTGTTATTCTAGGATAGGGGTTGCAATGATGTTCAACAAACGAGGAGCTAATCGCTTAACACAATTGCTATCTTTTGCATTCTATTTTTGTTTTAATGATTACTGTATATTTGCGAGCAGACAAAGTTTCTGTAATTTCTTTGTTTGTTAATACTATTTCTGTAATGATGCAATTTATAAGTAATGGTTATCGAGGAAGAAATGTGGACACTTGATCTGAGAAGTGTAACAACAGACTTTATTGTATTCCTTTCTTGATTAATGCAATTTTGATTTCTTGAACTTCGTGTAATCTTCGATCTTTGCCACATCCCTGATTAGAGAGTTGGGCCCACTCTCCTGATCATGTGGTGATGGATTAGTCATGTGCATAGATTTACATTGGTTGTGTTGTTATGTGTTGAAAATAGCAACAAGAAATGTTAAAAATTCAATCCAGGAATTCCAATTTAATTTGTCCTTGAATTAAATTGTGAATTAAAATTGTAATTCTTCTCTCATAGCAACATGTAATAGTTAACTAAGTTAAGTTGACTTAGTTAACTTAGGAATTTCGATTTGGAAGTCATGTATATGTTCTCTCTAAGTTTTATGGGTCCAGGATGAGTTTATTTATGAGTTGTAATTAGATAACTCAAGTTACTGAGTTATGGTTAGTTAAATTAGTTCTAACTGTTTGTGGAACTAATAGAGGATTAGCAGTCAATTGGTGCATTGGCACATCCACAAGTGTTGCTCCAGTTAAATGAATATTCCCTCATCAAAAACTCATGCATGTCAATTTAGAGAAAGACCCAGTTGAGACTAGAGTGCAGGGATAGTGTGCTATCAGTTGTATGATTTACTGAGTTGTAAATGTCATGTGTGCAATCAGAGAAGGACCTAATTTTGGATTGCACGGTTATGGATGATAATTTTCCTTTAAATACGACTTAATTCTCTCAGTAATTGTGCAAAGAATTAGAAGCTTTGAGGCTTGGAAATTTGGCCAAGTATTGGCCAAATGAAGTCATCAGGCGGAGGATAGGAAATACTTATGCAGGTTAAGCTCAAGGTTGAGCAAATCATATTGTATTCATCCAAATTATTTGACCAAGGGCGCAAGGAAATAGGGACTTGGAATGCAATGGAAATTGGCTAAGCGTTGGCTAAGAGTTGGCTTGTGAGGTAGAGACTTGAGCATACTTTTTCAGAATTGTTCTAGTGAGAACAAGCTTTGTATCTTCACTCATATTTATGATTAATGCAATATAGATAGTACGGGTTTTGAGCCGTGGATTTCCCTGGATAAATATTGTGTTATGTGACATTGATTTATCTCCTTCTTATTCATATTGTTTTCATCAATCTATTGGCTTCGTTGGTTGAAATTAGAAGTAGATTCTTGTCATGTGCTTTAGTACATTGCATGAACTTGTGAATCTACATGATTTCTACATGGTATCGGAGCCAGAGTTTTTTGCACCTTGAGTCTACAGAGAAGATCTGAATTTTTTTGTGCAAAATTTTCATAAATAAATAGTAGATCTAGATTTCTTTTGAAAAGATAACCAAATTCAAAAAAACAATCGACTGAATTGAAGTTTGGATGAGGGAGATATCACTAATTTAAAATCAACTCTTTTTCTAGAAAAATTCATGATGACGGGACAGATGAAACAAATTCATGTGCTAGCCAAGAACCTGTGTGAACTTTAGGTACAAGATGCATGCAAAGCCTTGAGGAGCAAAGCAAAGGTCAGAGACTTGGTGGTTGAGAGAGAGAGTAAATTACCTCTCAACATACAACCCCAGAAGAAGCCTCATAAGAAGATTCAGGAAGTTGTGGAGCAACCACAACTAGAGAAGATAAGAGGAGATAGAGTGGAGGCATCCACTCATGCAGAGACCTCCAGTAGGGGGAAATTTTGATCCAGGTGGGCAGAGGGATCACATGAAGCCATACCTCCAGGTGTGAGGTTGATCTGAAATTAGTACCCTAGCTACTAATCCAGATTTCAATTCAATTCATCTCTCAATTCTCCACTAGAACATAATGGAAAATTGGCTTACAATATTCATTCTCATCATTGCTTAAATACATAAAAACAAAACATATGCAAACTTTAATAAGCAATCAAGATAGGGACATGACATAGACAATTTGATAACAGAGTTCACCAGAACCTCCCTGGCTACCTCTCTGGGTTCATGAATCCCATAAACCTTGTTTATTGATTCTTGAAGGAGAAAGGGAAAAATAAGTATACCTACAATCTGCTTCTCCTTTAGAAAATCCTTGAATCAATGAGCCTTGAATAAGCTCTCCACAAGCTCTCTTCTCTTCTTCTTGATTCCCAAGAAGGGTTTTTAAAGGCTCTCCATCTAAACCACCTAAAGATTTTTATGGAGAAAATATCTCTCAAGATCCCCTTTGATTAGGACCTTGGCATATCTCAAGGGAATTGGTTGGAACAAATCTCTCAACCATCATTAAGGATCTCAACTTCCTCCACAGGACTCTCCTTGAGACTACGGATTGCAAGCCCACATGGCTTTGCTCCAATAATATTTTTTTTTTTAATTAAAAAAATACATTATTATGAGAATATTACCTCATATGTTAATAATTTTACGTGCCCATTTTTCCCAAATACCAATAAGAATATTTTTCAATCCTATGAAGACATATGAATGTCATTCCCTTTGCATTAGAAAAACTCCATGTGAGTTCTTTGTTGGCTAGACTGTGTTGGTTGTATCTGAGGCCGACCGTAACATGTTGACATTTGAGGATCTTCCTGGATCAGAGGTGGGGTGATGTGAAGTGATAGTCCCAAGAGGGTTGAAATTGGGCAAGGTCCATTGAGAAGTTTTATCTCATGGATCGTACCTTGCTACAAGAGCCAAAAGTACTTAGTAGCGCGAGGAATCATTGGGATTAATGCAGTTAGAGATCAGAGTGACAGAGGCTAGAGTACTCAAATACTGAAGAGCATAGAGAAGGGTTGAAAATAGTGCAAGAAGGCAGAGTCAACATAATCACAGAGTTTTCAGTCGACAGAGGCAATAACAGTAAGAGACTTTGATGACAAATGCATCATATTGATTTAGTTTGGATGTTTTTTTTGTTTCTAGAGTTGTTGTAGGAATAAAAATAGAGAGAAGTGTTCCATGAAACACATTCTAAAGGTTTAGGATCTGGATCGAGTTGAATTCCTTTCTTGTTTAGAGGGAGGGTTGAAAATAGCAACAAAAAATGTTAAAAATAGAATCCAGAAATTCCAATTTAATTTGTCCTTTAATTAAATTGTGAATTAAAATTGTAAATTTTTTTCTCATAGCAACTTGTAATAGTTAAATAAATTAAGTTGACTTAGTTAACTTACAAATTTCGAGTTGGAAGTCTTTTATAAGTCATTTATATGTTATCCCTATGTTTTAGGGGTCCAGAATAAGTTTATTTATGAGTTGTAATTAGATAACTCAAGCTAGCCTAGTTATGGTCCTTTAAATTAGCTCTAATTGTATGTAGAACTAATAGAGGATTATCAGTTAGTTGGTGCACTGGTCCATCCACAAGTGTTACTCCAATTAACTGAAGATTCCCTCGTCAGAAACTCATGCATGTCAGTTCAGAGAAAGACCCAGTTGAGACTAGAGTGCAGGGATAGTGTACTATCAATTGTATGATTTACTGAGTTGTAAATATCATGCATGCAATCAGAGAAGGACCTAATTTTGGATTTTGCAGTTATGGATGAGGAATTTCCCTTTAAATATGAGCTAATTCTCTCAGGAATTGTGAAAATAATTAGAAACTTGGAGGCTTGAAAATTTGGCCAAAGGAAGTCATCAGGCAGGGGATAGGAAATACTTGTGCAGGTTAAGCTCAAGGCTGAACAGATCATATTGTATTCATATAAATTCTTTGACCATGGGTGCAAGGAAATAGGGACTTGGAAGGAAGTGGAAATTGGCTAAGTGTTGGCTAAGATTTGGCTTGTGAGGTAGAGAGTTGAGCATACTTGTGCAGAATTGTTCTAGTGAGAACAAATTTTGTATCTTCACTCAGATTTCCAATTAATGCAATACAGATAGTAGGGGTTTTGAGTTGTGGCTTTCCTTGGATAAATATTGTGTTATGTGCCATTGATTTATCTTCTTCTTGTTCATATTGTTTTCATCGATATATTGGCCTCCACTGGTTGAAAGTAGAAGTAGATTCTTGTCCTATGCTTTAGTACATTGCATGAGCTTGTGAATCTACATGATTTTCTATATTATGATTGCCTTTCTATTGATGTTAATGATGTATCGATTTCTTATTGCTGTGAATTCAGATTGTTGTTACTCTAGTTTATTGTTACTGTCTTTAGCTTGTTGTTACCTGATTATTATGTTTGTTTGAATGCTCAATGCTGGGTAGGGAACCTGTCGCCCACATAGACTTTGCATGGTAGCCTTGAAACAATTAACGAACGCCGAGTTGACAATAAATGTCGGAAAGGGTGAAATCTATAATTGATATCTGAAAACAACAAATTCCACCCATAATAAGCTTTCCATCATTTATCCAATATCATGCTAATTTCAATTGCGGTTGTGATGTATATAAATTCCAAGATATTTGTGGAATGTGAAGTGTAAACATGTAATTCAAAATGTAAAATGTAGAATGTAATGTAATATAAAATACAAAATGTAAAATGTAAGGCACAAAGCTACCAATTTGATCAAAAGGAACTCGTCTATTTATAATGTAAAGTTAACATATGATTGTTTTTCTAATGGGTTGTTTATATATATCATTATTGGTATAATAATCAATAATATTGATATTATTATTCTAATATATTATAACAGAGATAAAGTGTTAGAGATAAAATATTTCAAAATAGATTAAAGTATTTTTCTACTATTAATAATAATAATAATATTGATATTATTATTCTAATATATTATAATAGAGATAAAGTATTAGAGATAAAATATTTCAAAATAGATTGAAGTATTTTTCTACTATTAATGAAGTATTAATTCAATAATAATGGTATAATAATAAATAATATTGATGTTATTATTCTAATATATTATAATAGAGATAAAGTATTAGAGATAAAATATTTCAAAATAGATTGAAGTATTTTTCCACTATTAATGAAGTATTAATTCAATAATAATTGTATAATAATCAATAATATTGATATTATTATTCTAATATATTATAATAGAGATAAAATATTTCAAAATAGATTGAAGTATTTTTCTACTATTAATGAAGTATTAATTCAATAATAATGGTATAATAATCAATAATATTGATATTATTATTCTAATAGAGATAAAATATTTCAAAATATTGATATTATTGATATTATTATAATATCAATAATATTGATATTATAATAGAAATAAAGCATTAGAGATAAAATATTTCAAAATAGATTGAAGTATTTTTCTACTATTAATGAAGTATTAGAGATACAATATTTCAAAATAGATTGAAGTATTTTTCTACTATTAATGAAGAATTAATTCAATAATAATGGTATAATAATCAATAATATTGATATTATTATTCTAATATATTATAATAGAGATAAAGTATTAGAGATAAAATATTTCAAAATAGATTGAAGTATTTTTCTACTATTAATGAAGTATTAATTCAATAATAATTGTATAATAATCAATAATATTGATATTATTATTCTAATATATTATAATAGAGATAAAGTATTAGAGATAAAATATTTCAAAATAGATTGAAGTATTTTTCTACTATTAATGAAGTATTAATTCAATAATAATGGTATAATAATCAATAATATTGATATTATTATTCTAATATATTATAATAGAGATAAAGTATTAGAGATAAAACATTTCAAAATAGGTTGAAGTATTTTTCTACTATTAATGAAGTATTAATTCAATAACAATGGTATAATAATCAATAATATTGATATTATTATTCTAATAAATTATAATAGAGATAAAGTATTAGAGATAAAATATTTCAAAATATTTTATCTCTATTAGAATAATAATATCAATAATATTGATATTATTATTCTAATAGATAAAATATTTCCAAATATTGATATTATTGATATTATTATTATATTATTATTGATATTATTATAATATCAATAATATTCATATTATAATAGAGATAAAGTATTAGAGATAAAATATTTCAAAATATTGATATTATTGATATTATTATTATTATTGATATTATTATTCTAATAGAGATAAACTATTTCAAAATATTGATATTATTGATACTATTATTATTATTGATATTATTATAATATCAATAATATTGATATTATAATAGAGATAAAGTATTAGAGATAAAATATTTCAAAATGTTTTATCTCTATTAGAATAATAATATCAATAATATTGATATTATTATTCTAATAGAGATAAAATATTTCAAAATATTGATATTATTATTATTATTATTGATATTATTATAATATCAATAATATTGATATTATTATAATATCAATAATATTGATATTATAATAGAGATAAAGTATTAGAGATAAAATATTTCAAAATATTGAAATTATTGATATTATTATTATTATTGATATTATTATTCTAATAGAGATAAAATATTTCAAAATATTGTTATTATTGATATTATTATTATTATTATTATTGATATTATAATAGAGATAAAGTATTAGAGATAAAATATTTCAAAATATTGATATTATTATTATTATTGATATTATTATAATATCAATAATATTGATATTATAATAGAGATAAAGTATTAGAGATAAAATATTTCAAAATATTTTATCTCTATTAGAATAATAATATCAATAATATTGATATTATTATTCTAATAGAGATAAAATATTTCAAAATATTGATATTATTGTAATATCAATAATATTGATATAATAATAGAGATAAAGTATTAGAGATAAAATATTTCAAAATATTGATATTATTATAATATCAATAATATTGATATTATAATAGAGATAAAGTATTAGAGATAAAATATTTCAAAATATTGAAATTATTGATATTATTATTATAATAGAGATAAAGTATTAGAGATAAAATATTTCAAAATATTTTATCTCTATTAGAATAATAATGTCAATTTTATCTCTTATAGTGAACTCGGGAGGCTTCTTTCCAAGCTTTTTGAGCATAGGAATAAAATCTTAAATCAAAATAAATAATTTGTCTTTTTAGGTCCGATAGATCCGGACGTTAACCATCATCATCATCATCATCAATATCAATAATAATATAATATCAATAATATCAATATTTCAAAGTATTTCATTTTAATAATATCAATAATATCAATATTTTGAAATATTTTATCTTCTAATAGAGATAATATATTATTAAAGATTTTATATACGTTATAAGTAGTATTCTAATAGAGATAAAATATTTCAACATATTGAAATTATTGATATATATATATATATATTTTTTTTTTTTTCTAGTTAAGACTAACCTAAGTACCCACGGGAGAATTGAACAGGTGACCTATCGCAAGGAGTGCCTTATCAGCGCACCCATTCACCGTCAATCCAAATCCCTGTGGGCGAAATTATTGATATTATTATTCTAATAGAGATAAAATATTTCAAAATATTGATATTATTGATATTATTATTATTATTGATATTATAATAGAGATAAAGTATTAGAGATAAAATATTTCAAAATAGATTGAAGTATTTTTCTACTATTAATGAAGTATTAATTCAATAATAATTGTATAATAATCAATAATATTGATATTATTATTCTAATATATTATAATAGAGATAAAGTATTAGAGATAAAACATTTCAAAATAGATTGAAGTATTTTTCTACCATTAATGAAGTATTAATTCAATAATAATGGTATAATAATCAATAATATTGATATTATTATTCTAATAAATTATAATAGAGATAAAGTATTAGAGATAAAATATTTCAAAATATTTTATCTCTATTAGAATAATAATATCAATAATATTGATATTATTATTCTAATAGATAAAATATTTCCAAATATTGATATTATTGATATTATTATAATATCAATAACATTCATATTATAATAGAGATAAAGTATTAGAGATAAAATATTTCAAAATATTGAAATTATTGATATTATTATTATTATTGATATTATTATTCTAATAGAGATAAACTATTTCAAAATATTGATATTATTGATACTATTATTATTATTGATATTATTATAATATCAATAATATTGATATTATAATAGAGATAAAGTATTAGAGATAAAATATTTCAAAATGTTTTATCTCTATTAGAATAATAATATCAATAATATTGATATTATAATAGAGATAAAATATTTCAAAATATTGAAATTATTGATATTATTATTATTATTGATATTATAATAGAGATAAAGTATTAGAGATAAAATATTTCAAAATATTGATATTATTATTATTATTATTGATATTATTATAATATCAATAATATTGATATTATAATAGAGATAAAGTATTAGAGATAAAATATTTCAAAATATTTTATCTCTATTAGAATAATAATGTCAATATTATTGATATTATTATTCTAATAGAGATAAAATATTTTGAAATATTTTATCTCTAATACTTTATCTCTATTATAATATCAATAATAATATAATATCAATAATATCAATATTTTGAAATATTTTAATAATATCAATAATATCAATATTTCAAAGTATTTTATTTTAATAATATCAATAATATCAATAATATCAATATTAGAATAATACTATCAATAATATCAATATTAGAATAATAATATCAATAATATCAATATTTTGAAATATTTTATCATATTATTAAAAATTTTATATTCGTTATAAGTAGTATTGTAATAGAGATAAAATATTTCAACATATTGAAATTATTGATATTATTATTCTAATAGAGATAAAATATTTCAAAATATTGATATTATTGATATTATTATTATTATTGATATTATAATAGAGATAAAGTATTAGAGATAAAATATTTCAAAATATTTTATCTTCATCTTCTTCCATTGATCTATTGTCCACAAAAAAATGAATAATTTCATTGTTCAATTTTTCTAGTTGTGAAGGCATGTTCATGCTTTGTTCATTGGTTGTTGAGACACTATGCTCATTCAAATTAATCATGGGTTTTGTTAGCCATGACGGTGGGATTACTTGGCTTGGCAATGTTAATTGGTCATTGTCAACTGCATGTTTAGCAATGTCATTAACAATATCAACAATGGCAGTTTCATGTTCTTGAGTTGGTAGAATGACCTCCTTGTTACTGTGAATTTCGTCATGATTATACTGTGTTTCACACATAGCTTCATCATCTTCATCATATAGGTGTCCTTGAGAGAGGGAAATCAAATTACCAGTTGCAACCACCTCATCTTGTTCATCTACTTCTTGCACTTAAACACATGTTTGGACATGCCCTTCTTCCTGACCATCCACATGAAACACCTGGCTACAACCAATATCATGCATAGGAGTGTCATAATTCAGTGGCCAGATTCCTATCCTCCTAAAGCTAGCCTTGATATTTGATGGTGTTAGAGCCCTTTTAAATGCTTTACTAGAAAGGCCTGCTAGCTCGAACCTTTTCACCTCAAACCATGGATTCTTTTCCATCCATGCAACACACTCTGATCTGAAATGGCTCTTGAAAGGGCCAAACACACTAACATCAAGGGGTTGCAATCTGTGAGTTGAGCGGGAAATGTCAATAGTTCGATGCCCAAATTGTTTGTTTCCTTAATTGTTTGTACAACCATTTAGCTTCCATGGCCAACTAATATCAATAGGTGTATGTTATTAGGTGAGACACCACTTGGTACAGATGCAGCGAAGTGACAAAGCCAATTTAAAAAAAAGTCTTTAGTCATCCATACATGGAGATGTGCAGCCATGCATGCACCTGATTCATAGTTTTGTATATAGTTTTTCAGTTGATTTTTACCTTTGAATAGATAAAATCCTGGGGTTGAAGTACCAATTGCATTGACACAACATAAAATAGTTATCCACTCCTTGCTCTTAGGCAAAATATTTGGCACATTTTGGCTCCCTCTCTTGGCAATTACCCGCATGCCACAATTCCTTCCTGCCTGTAAACCTGTTTCATCATAGTTCCATATATGGTTTGCACCATAAGAATGTTTATCGTAAGCATTAGAAAGAGTGTCATAGAACTTACTTACAATTGCAAGGTGGAAATTTAATGTTCTGTCTCTATCTAGGCCCTTAGGTGTACGCAATACAAGGTATGGATTCCATTTTTAAAACCCAAACCACCATAATTTACCAAGAAACCCATCTTTGAATGGGTTTGGCCTCGCTTGGCAGATTTGAGCAACTGTGGATTTGAGTTGTATCAACTCTAGCCCATGTCCTAATTGGGCCATCTCTTTACACCACTCAACCACCTCGCCTTCCTCATCTTTAGTCATAACTGTAAGAGGCCCTTTACATTTTGTATGAGTCAGTCCATTTATCCAATTATGTATTGATGAGGGAGGAATACCATGTTTTTTTTTTCAAATGTACGAACTAAATATCCATTAAAATCTATGTCGTTAATTGCAACTAACATTTCTTTTTGTTTTCCAACCTCTTATAGTGCTAATATTTTTAGTTGAACTTGCCCCTTGGACTATTGTTGATAATGGCTCTGTAATCCTCAACAATACCACAATAATCCTCAACAACGTCGCATGGTAATCCTCAACAATGTTGCTTGGGGCATTGTTGACATTCACATCACCTGTTCTGTTCTCATCTCATGAAGGGCATCACAGTTGGGCACCCGTTGTCACTCTCTTGCCACTTCTCCTTGTACGATAAACATATCTAGCTCTTTCCATAGATGCAACAACCTATAGAATTATTGCATGCATTTAGTTAAGAATATTTGAAAATTATGCTTTCATACAAGCCAAAAATATTTCTTCTTTATTACAGGCAATTATCAACATGTATGTTAGTATCCTTGAAAAATCAAATCTACATAATGAATTTGTTGTATGTCTCTAAAATTATCATTGCTTGTGGTTTTGATAACTTGTTTTAACACTTAAAATACCATCACCGTATTTGTTCTTGGAAAACTATTGCCAGTTTCCACCTTCTTCTAGTATTATGAGAAGACCCCTTTACTTATTGTTGAATGTAATGATTCATAAACTTCTGCATTGCTTATTTTCTTTGGTGCTATCCTGGTTCATTTTATGGCTAAGATGTTGATCTGGTAGTTATTGTTGTTTGAATTAATTTGTTTAGCCCCATGTTTGTCATTATTGTTATTCATAGCGATCACAAACATCCTAGGTTTGGATTGGGCAGACATAGTAATTTTGCAAGTTGTTTGGCTGTTGAGGGTAGCCTTAGCTGTGTTCTTGGACCTAGTTGTAAAGTGCATTGGCTTACTATTTTTTCAATTAAATTTAATCCTTAAATGTTGAAAATTGTAAAGTCTGACACTTTTTGAGAACTCACTGAAATCTTAGGAATTTTAACTAAACAAAGTGACCTTTCTAGTTAAGGTGTTGATCGAGTTTAGTTCTTTTTATAAATCATTATTTAAATGAAATTGTTTAGTCTCATGTTTGTCGATATTGTTTAGTTTCATTAGGTCTCTACGTACCAAGATTTGAACAATATTTATATTTTTTCATTGAGACAAGAACTCTAGTTCCGACAATGCAAGAGCATCCACAAAAAGGACAACCTGCATAGATATATGAATTACATCATAAGGTATATACGAAAGAATTTTTGACACTTTGATTCAAATGAGATCCTATTCATAACTTATTTTTCCCCTCCATTACCTTCTTCTTGCAGTTATTTTATTTTTAGGTTGCATTATAGATGATTCATTGCTACACTGTTTTCATTCCTTTTGATGTCATTATCATGTCCACCTCTCCTCACATATTTGCATACTTTTAGTATTAATTTTTCCCAAAAGATCATTTGGGTTTCTACATTCTTGTCATATGATCTGTTTTCATTCCTTTTGATATAATTATCATGTTTGCCTCTACTCACATATTTGCATGCTTTTAGTATTGAATTTTCCCAAAAGATCATTTGGGTTTCTACATTCTTGTCATATGAGAAGACTCATCTATTTATTGTTGGTTGTAATGGTTCATAAACTTCTGCATTGCTTGTTTTCCCTGGTTTCCACATTCTTCTAGTATTATGAGGAGACCCCTCTATTTATTGTTGACTGTAATGCTTCATAAACTTCTACATTTCTTGTTTTCTTTGGGACTATCCTTGAATTCTCATTTGTGTTCTTTGTAAACTTAGAGACCTAATGTCAATACTATTGTTATTCCTATAGCTAACACTCTTCAGACATGAAGGAAGATCTAAGAGGAATTTCAACTATAAAAAGTGTCACCTAGTTCCTTTTCTAGTTAAGATGTTGATATGGTAGTTACTATTGTTTGAATTAATTTTTTTAGACTCATGTTTGTCATTATTATTATTCATAGTGACCACAAACATCCTAGGTTTGGATTAGGAATACACGATAATTTTTCAAGTTGTTTGGCTACCGAGTGTAGCCTTAGCCATGTTCTTGGATATAGTTATAAGGTGCATTGGATTCTATTGTTTCACTTAAATTTAATCCTTAAATGTTTTAAACTGTAAAGTCTAACACTTTTGGAGACACTCACAGACATCCTAGGAATTTCAACTAAACAAAGTGATATTTCTAGTTAAGATGTTGATCTGGCTTAGTTCTTTTTTATAAATTGTTTTTCTTTTTCCTTGCATATTTGTAAAGTTAAACCACATAAACATTTGTTTCTTTGAAATGAAGTAGCGTTGAAAGTGTCAAACTGTGTTCCTAGTGGGATTCTTCCACAAATTTCATTAGATGAAACATCCAAATATGCTAGCATGGATAGAATAGAGAGCTCTTGAGGAATCTCTCCACTCAAATTATTTTTTCCCAATTACAATTGTTCCAATGTAGATATCTCACAAAGAGACGCAGGCATTTCCCTTATAAATGGTTATTTGATAATTTCAACAATCTCAAGTTACTAAAATTTCCTATACCTAGAGGTATTTCTCCCATAATATTATTGTTAGACAAATCCAATATTGTGTTTGTAGTCAACACATATGTTATGGTATACTCAAATACCTTGATGACAATTTCAAGATCCTCATACAATGTATTACTACTGAGTTCGGAAGACCCAAAGGTTTTGAATCCCTGAAGTCTCTCTATATTGGATGGGATGCTTCCACTAATTTATTGTTGGACAAATCCAACACTTGTAATTTGACAAGATTTGTGATGTTGGAAGGAATACTGCCATGAAACTTATTATAACCAACACTTAAAACTCTTAATTCATACAAAGTTACAAGGTAGCTAGGTAGTTGACCCATTAATATATTTTTTCTTAAATCTAATAGTTGAAGTTGGGTACATTGGGCCAAAGAAGTTATTAGAATAAGCAGAGAGAACTTCCATAGAAATTGGAAATCTTATTTCTAGATTTCCACTCAGTTTGTTTTCAGACACCTTTAACCTTTGTAAAATAGTACATTTACTTAAAGTTGGTGGTAATATCCCAGACAAGTTGTTTTGGTGCAATAATAAATTCCTCATAGATTTACAATTTCCTAAAGATGAAGGAATATTTCCATTCAACTTGTTTTTGGACAAATCTAACATTTCTAATCCCACACATTGGCCAATATGATCTAGGATTGGTCCCTCTAGATTGTTTTCAGATATATCTAATTGTTGAAGTGAAACCAAATCGCCAATACTTTTAAGAATGCTCCCAAAATATTGTTTGAATTCAAAAATAATTTTGTAAGAGAATGAATTTTTCCTATGCCTTTTGGAATTGTAGATGTAAAATGATTGTCGCTTAGAAAAAAGCTATTGAAGATGGTTCAAAGTGGCAATGCCCTCCAATATTTTTCCAGTTAGATTGTTTGTACCTAAATTTAAGGTGGTCAGTTATCTCAATTTTGTTATGGCTTCAGGTATGATATCAATAAAGTTATTTTGAGCGCGATTTAGGTAGATGAGCCTAGTCAAATCGGCAATAACTTTAGGTATGCTACCCATCATTCTATTTTCATCCAGATTTAGGGTAGAGAGGGGATTGGACCAGTGAGATCATTGTATCCAATAGACAACACCTGGAGAGAAGTGCAGTTGGTCAGAGAATTTGGAATACTTACACTAAGATTATTGTTGCTTAGGAGGAGTTGTTCCAACTGGGCTAGATGACCAATTTCTGTTGGTATACTCCCTACCAAGTTCTTTACTGAGAATTGAATCAATTGCAGCTTTGTACAATTACATAGAGCTTTTTGAATATAACCATAGAGAAAATTAAAGCTGAGATCGAGAACTCCCAACAACTTTAACTACCCAATCTCCATTGGAATTCTTCCTGTCAAATAATTCTGAGAAAGATATACTAGAGTGCGTAATAATGAGAGGCTGCCAAGGGATCGTGAAAAGACACCTTTCAATCCCCATCCAGGTAGCACCAATTTGACAAATTCTCTCTTTTATTTGGCTGCTGAGGGTAGCCTTAACTGTGTTATTGGACCTAGTTATAAAGTGAATTTTCTTACTATTGTTTCAATTAAATTTAATCCTTAAATGTTGAAAACTATAGTCTTACAATTTTGGATGCACTCACAAACATCCTAGGAATTTCAACTAAACAAAGTGATCTTTTTGGTTAAGATGTTGATCCGGTTTAGTTCCTTTTTATAAACTGTTATTTGAATTAAATTGTTTAGCCTCATGTTTTTCAATATTGTTTAGTTTCGTTAGGTCTCTAAGTGATCCGGATCTTGGGGGGATGCCCCCAAGATCTAAAAGATTGAAATGGATCTTATGGGGGAGGCCCCCAAGATTTGAAGAATTGCAATGCTAGAAAGAAAATAACAGAACACACAGTAAATAAAACCATAAAGAAACTTTCTATTAAAACCAATAATAACGATAAAGGATACATTGTGGTGGAAAATCCGTCCTTTTATAAAATGCAACTTGTTACTTATAGTCTTTCTCAGTTACAATACCACATGTCAATTCCATGGATGAATGAATACCATGGGTGGATGTCACAATACCATGGGTGAATGAATACCATGGGTGGATTCACTTACAATACCATGGGTAAATTCCATGGGTGGATGAATACCATGGGTTGATGCCATTTTCTATTCAGATCATTCCTCCCTCCTTAAGAAGCAATGGTCCCCATTACATGAAATTCCCTCGTGCAAAGACTTTGTTGAATATTAAGAGCCACTGAAGAGAAGGGTTTTGTGGTTAACCCATAACCATGATGAATGAAGATCCGAGGATAAAGATACCTTATAATGTTTGTGACCAACTGTGATACTAACATTGTGCGACCTAGCAAATGGAATTTGATGAAGTGTGGGTTTGTGGATGACCCATAACCATGATGAATGAAGATCTGAAGATAGAGATACCTTGTAATGCTTGTGACCAATTATGATGCTAACAGTGTGCGACCTATCATATGGACTTCGATTCGACAAATTGTTTTTTGAATTTGGGTATTTTTTCGCAAGGAAACTAGATATGTTATTTGTTTTTGTAAAGTTTGTGCCAAAAATTTCAGATCTAATTTGTAAACTCGCTGCCCAAAAACATTCCTACAAAAAAATGAAAAATAAAAATTCTTCCTGCTTGGCCCAAGAAAATGCTCTGTTGAGGATGTAACACATGCTTGAAGTTTGTTGAATATTGCTACAAAATTTGAAACTGAAATATGCATCAAACTCTCATTCCCATGGAATCATAACCTGCTCTAATACCACTAATCTAGATCTTGGTGGGAGGCCCACAAGATCTAAAAGATTGAAATGGATCTTGTGGGGGAGGACCCCAAGATCTGAAGAATTGCAATGCTAGAAGGAAAATGACAGAACACACAGTAAATAAAAACACAAAGAAACTTTTTATTAAAATCGATAATAACTATAAAGGCTACATTGTGGTGGACAAACTGTCCTTTTACAAAATGCGACTTGTTACTCATAGTCTTTTTCAGTTACAATACCACGAGTCAATTCCATAGGTGAATGAATACCATGGGTGGATGTCACACTACCACGGGTCAAATCCATGGGTGAATGAATACCATGGGTGGATGTCACAATACCATGGGAAATACCACGGGTTAATGAATACCATGGGTGGATGTCACTTACAATACCATGGGTAAATTCCATGGATGGATGAATACCATGGGTTGATGCCATTTTCTATTCGGATCACTAGGTACCAAGATCTGAACAATATTTATATTTTTTCTTTGAGACAAGTTAGTTTATTGTTAGGTTGCATGACAAATGATTCAACGTTGCACCATTTTCATTCCTTTTGATTTCATTATCATGTGTGCCTCTACTCACATATTTGCATGATTTTAGTATTGAATTTTCCCAAAAGATCGTTTGGGTTTCTACATTCTTGTCATCTGAGCCGTTTCCATTCCTTTTGATATCATTATCATGTCTTCCTCTACTCACATATTTGCATGCTTTTAGTATTGAATTTGCCCAAAAGATTGTTTGGGTCTCTACATTCTTGTCATCTCAGTAGACCCATCTATTTATTGTTGACTATAATGCTTCATAAACTTTTGCTTTGCTTGTTTTCCTTGGGTTTCCACCCTATTTTGGTACTATGAGCATACCCCCCTACTTATTTTTCACTGTAATGGTTCATAAAGTTCTGCATTGCTTGTTTTATTTGGGGATATCATTGAATTCTCATTTGGGTTCTTTGGAAACTTAGAGGCCTAATGTCAATATTGTTGTTATTCCTATAGCTAACACTCTTCAGAGATTAAGGAAGCTCTAGGAGGAAGTTCAACTATAAAAAGTGTCACTTAGTTCCTTTTTTGGTTAAGATGTTGATCTGGATTGTCTATTAGACATTGATTTTTGGACTTATTTTTGCTTAAGAAAAAAGTTTAATGAGATATTTATTTTCAATAAAAGAAGAAATGAACGCGAATGGTTTGATAATTAGAATATGTAGTTGCCAGTTCAATTTAAAGTTTATCTCCACGAGTTTTGTTATTTTTCATTTGTAGCTAGCCATACTAGCCAATACTCTTCATTATGGTTGTTTCATATTTCCCAATCAACTTTAAAATGATTCATAATATAGAAAAAAAAAATCATGAAAATGAAACTGTAAGAACTAAAATAAAAACTATGAGAAATGAAAATAAAACTGTAAGAAAAATGTGTTGTAATTGAAATAACTAACCTGAATATACTGTCAAATGTTCTGTGATGGTTTGTCTCCAGGGTTGATGAATAGTTTGAATGTTAAACATGCAAATTCCATAGTGGTTGAACTTCTTTTGTAGTTTTTTGCACTTGAATTTAATTTGTGGCAAGGATGGACATGGATTGCAATGGCTTCATTTTGAATGTGTGATCTGGATTGATTTGGATGTGATCCAATGGTTGGGAATTTGTTTTTTGTTGATCCATGTGCTTTGATATGTTTTAATGGGAAATAGAATGGGTTGGGTGTCATTTATTGAACACAGTGGGTTTAAATGTTGAACAACACAGTAGTTATGGCTGACATACATTCACTTTTATTATGTGCAAGTATGGATATTTATTTTGGATACATATCTTCAGTTTTGATGAGTGGATGTTGAAGTGACTACTACTTTGTACTTTTGGAATAGACCATTTTGGAAGGATTTATGGTTTTATCTATTTTCTAGTTGGGTCAATATGATTTGTACTCTTAAGTATTAAGATATTATTTATGGACAATTGTGGGCCTAATCAATGTTTTGGGAAATTTTGGACATAAATTAAAACATATTTGCAGTTAATGTTATTTATTTTTGTTTAAATATTGGTTGCACATCTCTCAATTTCTGGTGGTTTGGTGGGACAAGTACTATATCAATTACTGGTCCCTACACAACATTAGACATCTATCCCTTATTTCATTCCAGATCGGTTTAAAAATTGTCCGCATGACTGAAGGCTCACCGTACTGCTAGGAATTTATAGTTGTAGTCCCTATGCAACATAAGCTTAGCACTGTATTTATGTTTGTGTTACAACAACCAGGCAATTATGGAACTTGGTATACAATCAAATTTTCAGGGTTGGGTATCGATCTGCAATTAACCAGTTAGTCAAGATCAAGATTTTTTTTGTCACTTGTTCCTAGCGGTGGTGGAAGCCACTCTATAATTCAGTCTCAGAAGTTGGAACGACAGTGTAAGTGGTGTTGAAAAAATTATCCAGTTGAAGTAGGCAGAGAAAAGCATGGAGGTTGTGATGTGGCAATGATCAAGCTGCAATTGAGCCTCATAAGAACCTTGGGTGAATACCATTTACATACCTCAATAAGAAATTGCAAATACATTGGACAGATCAACGAGTTGAAGCAGTGTGGGAAGAGTGTGGAATTTTCCGTGTTCGATGCCTCATTCTACAAATCCACCATAATTTCTTAAGGCACAGTATAAATTTTCCTGTTATTTTAATTTGCCCACATGTTTTTTTCAAAGAGAGGAAGCGTATTAAAGAACAGAGAAAGGAATTTATGAACAAGTCCTTTTTGGCTTTAAAAAAGGAAAAGGCATATACATAAAGGGCTTAATTTGCCCTCATTGACATTATTTTGGATTTTGTTGGGCAACAAGGTTTTTATTGTTTTTTTTGGTTAGAAAAAGAGTTGGGAAAAATTTTATTGGCTGGAGTAAAAGAAGAATCTGGGAAAATATTATTGGCATTTTTCTAGCAAAAATTCTTGCCAATTTTTTCACTGGGTGATCTGACAACTTAAATAATGTTTTGCGCCCATTGTTTAACAAGTATCATTGGTGGAGGTTGCGGTTATTTTGTGTGAGAGGTCTTGTGCTCAATCCAATGGAGGCTTAATTTGACCTTCAAAAAATTTCGGTGGCCACTGAGGTGCCACGTGGCAGCCTCTGGATGGGCCATGTGGCATCTTGTGGTTGGTCCAGATCAATCACAATCATCCTCCAATCAAATTCGACCCAATCAGCTGAAGTAGAAAATTGCCAAGTGTCGCCTGGAGATTGGACCATGGAGCCCAGTCGCCCTACCAATTCAACAGGCCCAATCAACTATACAGATCGCTGACTAGGCAACCTGCACACTGCCTTTTTTAAAATTTAGTTGTTTCCAAAATCGATTAGAACTCATTTCTAGGAGCATACGACATCTGTTTTATGCAAAACAAGTTGTGTTAGATTCAAAATGATGAGATCTATGCATTCGTTCAAGTTTCGAGCCATTCTGACAACTTTCATTTTTGAGCATATTTTTGAGCACCAAATCAGTAGGGTAAAAAGAAGTTTAGGAATTTCTTTTTGGCATTCTATAGTAGTTGTAAAATTTTGTTTTTTATATTATGGCGGAGTTAAGGATAATAGAGTTACTTACTCTGCACAATTTTCATACCTGGAAAAGAAAAATGAAACAATTATTGCAATCTAAGGGGATGTGGCAAACATTAAGTGAAAAACAACCAAATTTTATAGAAGAAGTTGAAATATTTCCCTACAAGAATAAACTAGATGAAGAAATGGGGCTGATTGGGTTGCATGTTTCATACAACCTATTATTTGTAAAACTCCCAAAGAAAGTTGGGAAAAACTAGCTTATGTATTTGAAGGTATCAATGATTTCCCTACATTAGAATTGGAAACTAAATTATCAACCCTAGTACTTGATGAGTATGCCTCTATTGAAGAGTATCTTGCTCAATTCAGGTCTTTATTGTCTCAATTAAAATCATGTGGCAAGGATAAAAATGGCGTTGAATGCATTTTCTTGATTTTTTCAAAACTAAAGGGTCCTTTTCAAGTTTCTGAATCTATCTTCTATGCAACAAGGGATGCCCTTGGTGAAAAATTTCAAATTCCCAACTTATATCTAGCTCTTCAAATCAATCTTTGGTGGCTCATAACTCCAAAGGTAAGCACAAAGCTCGGTTTCAACCAAAGAAAAATTATGCACAAGCTCGTGAGCCTCCCTTCAAAACTAAGAAGAATGCTAAGTCTTCTCCTCCAATTTCTAAGAACGAAGAATCCTCCTCAAAGAAAAACAAAAAACAGGAAAAGAAGAAGACCAAAAAAAATGAAATTTGTATTTTTCGTAGAAAACATGGGCATTCGAAGTAAGATGTTCGAAGAAGTTGAATTCCTTAGGAGAGGACATGAAGAAGCATAATATTTCAATAGTCAAGGGATGTGCTTTATCAGCTCAAACCATATTTAAATGTACAGACAATTGGATACCTAATCCAGGAGATTCACATCATATGACTCCTTGTTAAGACTTGTTTCCCTCTACATCTCATAGAAACATCTCACAAATTGTAGTTGGTGACTCTACACAACTTGAAGTCTTGGGATTAGGCACTGTACAAATGGAAAATGGGCACATTGATAATGTGCTCCTAGTCCCTGAAATTTCTACAAATTTATTATCCATTTATTAGATTTGTTATTCTGGTAATGGGAAAGCTATACAGTTTTCTCCAAATGAAGTAGTCATTAGAAAACTACATGATCCTGCAGTTGTTGTTGCTATTGGACAGGATGATCATGTCTCTAGATTATATAAGTTTTTCTTATTCATGCCTTCCTCTGCTTCTTCTTTTATAGCTCATGTTGATTCATTGAGTAAGCTTTGGCATGAAAGATTTTGTCATCTCAATTGTAGATATTTGCAGCAGATGTACACTCAAATTCTGGTTTAAGGTCTTCCTAAGGTTCCATGTATTGATAAAATATGTTCAAGTTGTGCCCTTGGAAAACAACACCAAGATCCCTTTCCTAATGGGAAAGCCTCAAATGAAAAAAACACCTCTTGAGTTGGTGCATAGTGATCTAACGACATTTTTAACTTATTCTTTTTAAGGGTCCAAATATGCATTAAATTTTATTGATGATTTTTCATGGTACTCTTGGGTTTATATTCTCAAATACAAGAGTGAAGTATTTGAAAACTTCAAGACATTAAATATCTTGTTGAGAAACAATCTTCATGCTCCATTAGAAAGCTACGCATAGATAATAGGAGGGAATATGTCAACAAGACATTTCAAAATTTTTGCAAAGAACATGCCATTCTTCATCAACATTTTGTTCCCTACACCACTCAACAAAATGGTGTAGCTAAACGGAAGAATAGAACACTTAAGGAGATAGCTAATTGTATAATTCATTCCAAGAACTTGGCACCTACTTTTTGGGCTGAAGCAGCTGATTGTGCTAGTTACATTCAAAAGAGGATGCCTCATAAGGTAGTACAAAATACGACTCCAATGGAAGCTTGGACACATGAGAAACATGATGTAACTTATTTTATGGTATTTGGTAGTCCTTATTGGGAATTAATTCCAAATAAAATACACAAATCCATGGAAAAGAAAAGTCAACAATTGATATTTTTTTGTTATTATGAGGATATGAAATATTATCGACTCTTTGATCCTAACACTAAGGAAGTTTTGTTCCGAAGAGATGCTCATTTCGATGAAAATATTATTCTAGGATCGTCTTGTTCCCCACTACCTCATTTGAAATGGTTGATTGTGGTTCTAATCATTGTGATGCTTTTATAGATATGGAAGAAGAAGAAAACTCTACTGAAGTTCCTCAACCAAAAGAAAATCTTCCATCAGCGCCAATAAAACTCATACATGAGCAACATGTTCTTGATAATTCCTTGCGGAGGAGTCTTTGTAAGAGAAAGCATCTTGATATATTTTGCTATTATGCAGCTGATTTTAGTTATATGGCCTCAAATCAACCACGGTTTAACAAAATCTCTCTTTTGAGTCATGCAATTTTAGAGGATCCACAACAATTTTTTGATGTTTTTGGAAAACTTGAGTTGGAAGCTGCCATAATAGAAGAGTATTCTTCTTTGATGAAGAATCATACTTAGGATCTTGTTCTTCTTCCAAAGGGATTAAATTTGGTCCGTTTCAAGTAGATCTATAGAACCAAATATACAACAGATTGATTTTTAGACAAACATAAGGCACATCTTGTGGCTAAGGGACTTTCATAGGTTGAAGGAATTGAATATTCTGAGACTTTTGCTCATGTCACCAAGATGGATTATGTTTGTCTTCTGCTTTCTCTTGTAGGCTCCCAAGGCTGGTTAGTTTACCAGATGGATGTTAAGAGTGCTTTTCTGCATGGTGATCTATATGAGGAGATTTACATGGAGCAACCTCCTAGTTTTGTGTAGGATCCTTCACTTGTTTGTGGGCCTAGGCACTCTTTGTATGGTGTCAAACAAGATCCTAGAGCTTGGTATGAGAAGATGTATACTTTTCTGCTTTCCTCAGGGTTCAATTGTTATCACTCTGAACCAACAGTCTACACTCAGAGACAAGGCTCTAATTTATTGCTTCTAGTTTTTTATGTAGATGACTTGATCCTCATAGGGAGTTATTCATTTAAGATTCAAAATGTTAAGGAAGCATTGATGGGACAATTTTCTATGACAAATCTTGGCCTTTTACACTACTTTATTGGGTTGCAGGTTCAGCAATCATCAAAAGGAATTACCATCTTCCAACAGAGATATGCTGCTAATTTACTCCAGCATTTTGGCATGGCTAATTGTAAGACTTCACCTACTCCTTTTCAGTCTGGTGTTATTCTTACTGATAGTTGCACCACTCCCAAGGTGGATACTACATTGTATCGCCAACTTGTTGGCAATCTACTTTATTTGACACACACCCAACCTGACATGCCTATGTAGTCAGGCTGATCTTCAGATTTACTTAGGATGCTCATGACATTCACTGAAAAGCAACAAAGCATATTCTCAGATATATTCAAGGAACTTCCAATTTTGGAATTCAGTATATTGATGATTCTCCTGAGCTTGTAGGTTTCACTAATTCTGATTGGACTAGATCAGTGGATGATCACAAATCCACCTTTGGATTTGTTTTCTATCTTGGATATGCTCCTATTGCTTGGTCTTGCAAGAAACAGTTAGAATTTGCATTATCTATGGAAAAAGTTGAGTATAGAGTTGCAGTTCTAGCAAGTCAAGAAGTTCTTTGGCTGCAACAATTATTGCTTGAGTTTGGCATTCAACAGGATCAACCTACTCTCTTATGGTGTAATAATCAAAGTGCAATATAAATTTCTAGAAATCATGTGGAGTATCAATGGAAAAAACACATTGAGATTCATATGCACTTCATTCGCCAACTTATTCAAGATGGCGTTCCCAACCTAGAATATGTACATACTAAAGAACAAATAACAAATATTTTTACAAAGTCCTTGGCATCACCAAGGTTTCTTCAACTACGACATATGCTTGGAGTAAAGGAAGTTGTGCTTGCAGGGGTCATCTTGAGTCCTCCTTCCTTTATCTCTTCATTTTTTTCCTTCTTTCTCTCTCTTATGAAATGTTGTACGTGGGTGCCTAAAAAGGCCTAGTTCTCGGGACCCATTCTTTGTGTTCTTTTTTCTTTATTTTCCTCCCTACGTTTCACTTATGGGAGGGTGTTAAGAGCTGCAATAAATATTGAAACTTGTAAGCTTACATAGCGATCTTATTCGCTGCGTTGTTAGTCTTATCTTTATCTATTAAGTCATCACTCTTATCTTTTAGCTATCACTAGAAGCCTATATTGTTCCTATAAATTAGATTCATGTATATCTCATTTTCTCAAGTAATGAATTGTGTTTTCTCTTCGTTCTTCATCTTGTGATCTCTTGGTAGAAAGAATGTTTAGCTTTACAGTCTAATCCTTAAGTATTTTAATATTTTTTCATCTATTTATTTTAAAAATAAAGAAAAATACTTTCTTACAAAATAAAACCCTATTTATTTAAATTGTCTATTTGAATTATACACAATTCTAATATCTATAAATTTTTAAAATACAGAACCAATTTATACTTTCCAAAACTTGTTTTAAACCCAAAAAAAAATCAAAATCTCACTCAAATTATACTCAAATTATATAACTAAAAAGCCAAAATATCTAACAATTAAACTAAACTTATATAAAATATATTAAATTCAAAAATAACCGTGTTATTCTTATCATATTATTTTAAAGCAATATTGCCACTCAAAACATGACATCCAATTTGACTATCAATTTAATAATAATACAGGACCTTTAACAAGTAAATGATCACAGCAAGTTTGCGGAATTTTGAACTAGAATTTTTATTATATGGATGCAGATATTACATAGGATAAATCTCCCTACAGAGGTCGACTGTCTACGCATTTACCGGACTTTATACCGTCCTCAAGGAACAAGTATCACCGGAGGCTACCTGGCAATAGACAGACTCTGCCTCAGAGATTATAGACAAACTCTTAGACTTTCCTAATGGTTCAGCCACTTTAGGTTCTCACCAGTGCCGAGCACACTGATGCGCAGGCTTCCAAACCAGACTCTAGGACTTACAAAACTCTTCGTGATGCAAGCAGATCAGACACAAATGTCCGCAGATGCAGAGCAGGAAAAGCTTATGACTCTAAACTCAGACTCTCTCCTGACCCGAATGAGTCTTACTTCGCAGCTAGCTCTTATTTATAAGCTGGAAGGGAACAAACATTCATGAGTGCGCTCTGTACAGACTGATGACTCAAAAGCACAAGTCCTCAGACAGATCTGGGTGGATCGCCTAAGGTAAGATTCGGGCATAGGACAATATCGTCCTATGTTATCTCGTCCCTACTCTTTATCAGAGAGCCCGAGGCATATGTGGACCGAATCTTAGTACCAACACACTATTTACACAGAGGAAATTCATAAGTGAACCCTCGAAAGACTAAAATGACATAAAAGATGAGATTTGCAAATCTCAAGGTTGTACAAAGTGGAGATTCCAGAGCGAGGGAATCCACGAAAGCTCGTCCAGCACCATAGTCGGCTGAAAAGACATCAATCAAAGGTATAGTAATCAATCTGCGGGTAAGTATAGTACTGATAATTCCATCTTTCAATCAAGTAATTGGAATAATATTGTACCCATACTTCTTTTTCAGTTTCCCAAGTTGAATTATCATGAGGATCTGGAAGATCTAATTCATTTAGATTCAGGAAAGGATTTAGTTCAGGATCTGCTTGTCGATGAAAATCTTCGTAACCGGTACTTGGGTTTATTCTTCTGCACTTGTAATGATTCATTACAAACCATCTCACATGGCCACATCTTCTGACACCATTCAGGAAATCTGTACTACTGATATTTACCAAATCTCTTATTGATTTATCCAGCACTAAAACCATCAACGTGCTATTAGGACTGAAGTTTGGTATTTTCATCATGCCCATGGAGTATGGTTTCATGAGTAAT
Source organism: Pinus tabuliformis (assembly GCA_031772625.1). NCBI lineage: Eukaryota > Viridiplantae > Streptophyta > Pinopsida > Pinales > Pinaceae > Pinus > Pinus tabuliformis. The sequence goes on along the minus strand of CM062818.1, from coordinate 1,719,830,996 downwards.
GGGGATAAGCCATATTTCTCCCACCAATCCATGAACCAATCTGGTACAGGATCATCTTCTTCCATGTCTTCTACTGGAGTATCTTCAAACAAGAATGAAAACTGCAAAGAATAAAACATATTAGTGGAATAATTCTGCATATTCATTGCTGTGTAAAAAGCTTCTTGCTGCCTGTCTGAATCATAATTGTCTCTGTGAAGATGATTATCAAATCGTCTGAATGTTATATGGCAACTGGTGATTCTGTTATCATCTTCATGATCTCTTTCAATCACATAAGCAATGCTCCCAATTTGTCTTAAATAATCTAAAGCTTCAAGAGCTTCATCATTTGCTTCATCTTGGTGAGGATCTGTCCAAAGAAAATCAATCCCTGTCCTGTACCTGACTTCTTTTATTGGCCGCCAATCTTCATCATGATCTAGAAGGAGTGTGTCTAGATTATATGAAATCCATCCAGAAGAGGTCTCAATTTCCACAGTATTTTCATGTCTTCTGATGAAATTACATTGCAGACTCATTATTGAATGTTCAGATAAAAATTCTCTGCTTAACATATCTGCAAAGCTGTTCTTATCTCCTTTGACAAATTCAATATCAAAATTATACTGGCTGAGGTGCATGATCCATCTTACTATAGCAGCATCTTCAAAATCACATTTATGAATAGCATATTTTAATGCTTGGCAATCTGTTTTAATGGTGAATCTGGTATAGATAACAAAATCTCTGAATTTTTCTATCCCTAAACAGACTGCTCTAAGTTCTTTCTTTAAGCTTGACCAATTTAATTGATTCTTGGCCCACAAACCTGATGCATACTGACATATTTCAATCTCATTTTTGCTGCTAGGATTCTTCTGGCATAGTACTGCTCCCCATCCTTCATAACTGGCATCTGTCATGATTATTTTCTCCCATTCTTCTCTAATAGGAGAGAGAGGCTGGATTTTTCTGACTTTTTCTTTTATTGTTCTGACTGCCTGGGTGCAATCATTATTCCATGGTATTGGATCCTTCTGAAGCCTTTTATTCAGCAATTTTCTTTCTTGTGCACAATGCTTCAGAAATTTAGAAATGTAATTCAGACTTCCCAAAAACCTTTGTAATTGTGTTTTATCTTTAATCTCATCAGGGAAGTGATCAATGAAATTCAAACTTCTTTGGATTACAGTATATGATCCATACTGTATATTGTAACCCAAGAAATCTATTATTGGCCGAAACAATTTCATCTTGGATTCTGATAATACTATGCCCATCTCTTTGACCCTGCGAAGAAAGATTTTCAAATGTTTGATATGGTCAGCAATATTATCAGAATGAATCAATAAATCATCAATATATTTCTTCAAGAAACTTTCCATTCCTTCGAAAGTTTCATCCATTATTCTCTGAAAGGCTGAAGGAGCATTAATCAGGCCAAATGGCATGATATTCCACTCATAATGCCCTTCTGGTACAGAGAACGTTGTCTTCCATTTATCTTCTTCTTTAATTCCTACTTGCCAGAAACCAGATTTGAGATCAAACTTAGAAAATATTTTGGACTTTGATATCTGTGCAAGTATGGAGGATGGCTTTGGCAAGGGATATGCATCATAGTCCAGAATATTATTCAGAGGTTTATAATTCACAACTAACCTTGGTTTACCTCTGGCAATTTCAGCATGCTTATTAACATAGAATGCAAAACATGCTATGGGGCTTTTGCTTTTCCTGATAAGCCCTTTCTTTAAGAGATCTTTTATTTCTTCCTTGCAAAGCTTCATCTGCTCTTCATTCATTGCCACTGCTTTGGATCTTCTTAATTTTCCACTGAAATCTTTCTTGAGAGGAAGTTCTACTTCCTGTTTCTTAATATGCCAAAAAGCATTTGGATCATCTGAACAACATTCTTTGAATTGAGCAGTTAGACTTGTTATTTCAGAAGCAAATTTTCCATTATCCAAATGTTCTTCTGTTTTTAATATTTCTCTTTTTACTTCCATTTTTGCCAAGAGATTTTCCATCCTTTCTATCCTCTTAATCCTGATTGGAGAATTTGAATTAATGAATGGAAAAAAGACTTCTTTATTATCAAAGTTGACAAAGTAACCATACCTCTGAGTTTTTGTATCAAACTTTGCTCCATGCATACTAAAATTCTGAAAAAATGGTGTCCCAAGGTACATTGCACAATCCAATCCTGGAACAACAGGACAAACTAAATGAACTCCAATTTCTTCTGTAAGCAAAACATCAATTTCTGCTTCATGTTTTGTGGGGATGTCGCCACTTGCAGTGATTACCCTTGGACATGTTGTTGGTCTTCTGTGATGCATGCCAACCACTGTATCACTTACTATATTTAACCTGGAACCAGTATCCATAAGAACTTTCCAAAACTCATACTGGTGTCCAATCTTTACCTTCATTTTGACACAATACATGACATCTCTATTCATGCTATTGCATCCAAAATCTGTTCTTGCTACCTCCTCTTCTTCTTCTTCTTCTTCTTCTTCTTCTTTGTTATACTGTTGTTGAACTGGTCCTGTATGGTAGGTCCAGTTTTCTGTCTTCCCTGAAATAGGATCTTGTGATGAAGAAGCAAAAGGAGCTTGTGCATTTAACATCTTTAGGCTTAACTCATTGTGCCTTTCAACACACAATCTTCTATTCTCTTTGATTGTTTTTCTCAATTCTTTTATTGCCTGATGCACTGCAGGTAAAGTCTGTGGCAAGTCTTCTCCAAAATCTTCATTCTTAAATTGTCTGGTTAAGGCTTCAACAGAGAAAAGAGTAGCAGGAGGCACATACCCTTTATTTGGAGAGTTCTTTGCAGTGGATGGTGATTTCTTCAAATGTTCTGTCAGCAAAGATCTGTACATTTCTTTCATTTCTGGGTCTGTAGCAGCCATCATTTGTGCAAAAATATTCTTACTGATTTCATCATAATCAGTCTTCATCATCATGACTGCATTGCCTGTACAAATATCAGGATCATCACAATCACATTATTTACATTCTGTACAATGGGGATCATTACAGAATTCTTCATCAGATGATTCTTCTGAATCAACAAAATTAAATTCATTTTCAGAATCTGGATCAGAAGATACCAATTCATCACAGCTACTAGGAAGATCAAATGAATTTATCTTTCCTTTCTTATTTCTGTATTGGACTTTCTTTTTAGAAGAATCTTTCTTTTTATTTGGAAAATTTGGAGCTGTGTGACCTTTTTTGTTACAATTGTAACAAATTATTTCTCTTTCCTTAGAAAACATCTTCGTATGCTTGTAAGGTTTTGCTTTGTAATGTTTTCTTTTTGGCTTTTCTTGGGAGATCTGGGAATTCTTCTTGAAATGTCTTTTTCTCCTCTTATGCCCCTCAGAATTGCCAGCTTTACCAAGATGCCATTGCTTGCAAAGCTGTTGATATCCATGTGGCTTTTTAGGATTTGTGGCAGCTCTTGCAATCTTCATTTGTGAACATAATTCAACAATGATTGCTTTTACTGCTTGTCTGATTATGCCAAATTTATAGTCCCCAATCTTTCCTGGTAGTTTATTGACAATAGCTGAAGAGACCCATTGGGGAAGAGATGCAACAAAAATTTCCTTCCATTTTGGCTCAAGAATGAGATCTGGAGTCAAAGTATGCAATCTGTGAAGGAATTCATTAAAGTATTCATCAAAGTGTTGCATATTATGCAATTTCATGGCCAACAGAGTAATGGTTGTAATATCATTGGTTATCTGGGGAAAACCAATGAAATTAACAGTAATAGCATAAAGAAGTTTTCCTATCATATTATTTACAGGCAAACTAGTGACAGGATCTATGTGAGTAGATCCATCTCCATTTTCAACAACTGCTTGTTCCCATCCTGCAAGGAGATGGGGATCTTTTACTGTCTCAGCTTTTAGCCAAGAATCCAATGTTCCTTCAAATCCTCCTATTATTCTCCTTGTAGCATTGATAGGTCCTATGTCATCTGCAAGATAAGTCCTATAACATACAAGCATGGAATGTAAAACAGACATGATTTCAGCCTCTGTGCAATTATCAATATTCCATGAGTAAGTAGCATTTGCAGACCAATCCTTATGGTATTCAGATTTCATAAGATCTCTTCTATCAGGAGCAGGGTTCCAAGTAGTCTCCCATCTTGACCTGGATGATGTAGCATTGACTTGATTTTCATTATCAGGTTGGTCCTGTTCTTGATCTGTCAAAGATAAGTTATTGATACAGGTTTCAAGCTCTTCAATCTGTGGTTCTGCTTCTATCTTGTGAAGAGTCATATCACCAAAGGATGTTTCTGTTTTGTGAAAACTTGTATCAAAACTCTCTTCTTCTTCTCTAGTATAGGAATCTTCAGTCATAAGATTAGAAGATTCTGGTTTGCTGGATTCACTAGTTTCTTTGGAATGTTTTATGACAGGATGTGGACTAAAGAAACTGGGATTTGCAAACAGAGAATATGGATGAGAAGAAGTAGGTGGTGGAAAGGTTATAGAGTTGGGTGTTCTAATAAGGCTTTCCACAGAAGGAGTAATAGAATATGGGACAGAAGTCTTAGGTTCTGAAAATATAGTTGCAGATTTATAGGCTTCAACCTTAGGCTTCTTCTTCAAGGATTCTATCCCTTGAGTTACTTCCCAAACTTGTTTTTTTACAATATCCAGGGAATTACTAATCTTTACAATCTCCTTTCCATGAGCATTGGTGGCATCATGGGTTTTCCTGTCTATCTGTCCTGTTTGTAAAGATAATCTGTCAAGACTCTTAGCAAGAGCCTTATCATTTTCTGCCAAAGTAGTAACACTGTTATTCAAGCAGACTGTATTATAGTCTTGTTTTCTCAAGATGCTTTCTAGCATGATCTTCATTTCAGAATTAGCAGTTTCAATGTTTTCAAACTTAGAACTGACAAATTTCTCCAGACTGGATAGAGCTAAATTTGTCCAATTTGTAGCAGCAACAACATCTCTTGCTACTAAATTAGGATCATCAACATGAGATGGAAGTAATTTATACAACTTCCCATCTTGGCTTCTAATCACAAAATTTTTCCAAGGGGGAAACTCTGTGTCTGTTTCTAAAAGGTTTCCATCAAGGAGTTCCCACTTGTGCTTATTTGGAGTCCCAGTCCTCATCATGTTTACTTGGAACTGAGAACAAATTTTTCTTAGTAGTTTTTCTCCTTCAATCTGAACAGCAATCAGAGATCTGGGAATATTTGGCTTATTTAACATGCTCTGAATCTTTGGCTGAAAAACATGTGCTTTCAAAGGAGGAGGAATCACTACTGGATTTTCTTTCAACTTTTCTTCTACAAATTTTTCTGGATCCTTGATTTTTTTCTGCTTAGCCTGGTTCCTGAATTGCTTCATCAAGGATTGTTCTATTATATTTGCAGAAGGATAATACCATTCATAGAATGATATCCATTGATTTTCTGCCTTCATCCATTCTTTCCATTTTTCAACATTCTGTCTGTTGAAGGCAGGACGATCATTCTTTGGAAGAAGCATTACTTCTTCAAAATACAAATGTTCTTTTTCATGTGTAAACATATCCCAATTGAACATTTTCTTTTTCCATTGATCATCAGGATCATATGGACTGATTCCTTTAAAAATCTTTAAAAAGGCAATTATCTCTGAATCAGAAGGAATTTCTACATGTCTTGGAATCTTATCAATGGGATTTCTTCTGTATTCAGGAATAGGTGAAGAATCAACATATCCTAAACCATAGGTAGAAGAACTGGATACAGTATGTACAAGTAGCTCTTCTTGTGGATTAAAAAATACAACCTTTTTGTAATTTTCTTCAGAAGAGTCAGATGGAGGAGTAAATCTGATCATGTTTATCCTATGACGGTCTGATGACTCCCCATGTGGAGTTGGTGGTTCTGAAGAAAATTGACAGAAAGTCTTGGAGCAGTGCGGATGATCACAGACTGAACTAAAAGGCTGAGATGAGCTTGGCTGTGAAAACATTCTTCTGATAGAATCATACACTGCTTGGTCTATTACAAACTGTGGAGGTGCAGAAGACTGACCAGGATGTAACTGACTGATTGTAGTAGGAATTGCAGAGACAGAAGTAGAAGGTTCACCATTCTGAACTGTGTTAATTCTCGGAAACCGTGTGATAACCTTTCCATCTATCTCTGTTATTATTGACTATGCAGCAGCAATAGGTTTCTTTGTGGGTTTTCGCTAATTAGTTACCCAGTCATCAGGAGGACATAAATCATTTCTGGAGACATAGACTGGTGCTACTGGATTACAAGATGAATCATACTGGATAAGAGTAACTCGGCCTTCATCTTTATCAGGGGTGTGCAAAACAGCAAGGATTGTTGTATTATAAAACCTAACGCAAGTAATATAAAATATGGCCAAATTTTTTGATTTTGCTTTGAAGTTTTGATACACGGCAGTCTGGATACCTAAGGTTAGGCATTGCAGGACATTTGGGTCGTCAAGTGCAACAGAGAAATCTGGAAAAACATCATACTGTACTAGGCCTTCAGCAAGGCTTGTTTCAATACCACCTATCATGGCCTGTGTGAATGTGGTCCATCGATTGTCAAATAGGGCTGAGAACGCATAAGCTTTTTGTCCTTTTCTATGTAAGGCATTCAGTCCTATCCTCACCATCCCCAGATGGACATACTGGTAACCAGCTTTGAGAGCTGATTTGATATGTTTGGCTTCAAGGAGAGATATAGTTAACATAGCATTCAAAGTTAAATCTGCTTTGATGGATTTTTCTTTGATTTTGATTTGGCTAAGGGCACGGAAATTAAATGAAGATAAATTTCTATACACATCATGTGGAGAAACTGGTGGAAGTTTCCAATTAACAGAGGGATCTGTTTCTTCTTGTTCTATGATAGCAGAATTACCAGAAGTGGATTCAGATCTACATAACCCTTCTAATGCAGATTTTGATTTTTCTTCATCTTTCATAGTTCTAAAGTGCTTAGTTCCAAAAATAGAATCAGAAGATTCAGCTGAAGAATGTCTAGGAGTATCCATTTTAGAATAGATAAATACCCTAAACAAGTAAATGATCACAGCAAGTTAATGATCACAACAAGTTTGCGGAATTTTGAACTGGAATTTTTATTATATGGATGCAGATATTACATAGGATAAATCTCCCTACAGAGGTCGACTGTCTACGCATTTACCGGACTTTATACCGTCCTCAAGGAACAAGTATCACCGGAGGCTACCTGGCAATAGACAGACTCTGCCTTAGAGATTATAGACAAACTCTCAGACTTTCCTAATGGTTCAGCCACTTTAGGTTCTCACCAGTGCCGAGCACACTGATGCGTAGGCTTCCAAACCAGACTCTAGGACTTACAAAACTCTTCGTGATGCAAGCAGATTAGACACAAATGTCCGCAGATGCAGAGCAGGAAAAGCTTATGACTCTAAACTCAGACTCTCTCCCGACCCGAATGAGTCTTACTTCGCAGCTAGCTCTTATTTATGAGCTTGGCTGTGAAAACATTCTTCTGATAGAATCATACACTGCTTGGTCTATTACAAACTGTGGCGGTGCAGAAGACTGACCAGGATGTAACTGACTGATTGTAGTAGGAATTGCAGAGACAGAAGTAGAAGGTTCACCATTCTGAACTGTGTTAATTCCCGGAAACCGTGTGATAACCTTTCCATCTATCTCTGTTATTATTGACTGTGCAGCAGCAATAGGTTTCTTTGTGGGTTTTCCCCAATTAGTTACCCAGTCATCAGGAGGACATAAATCATTTCTGGAGACATAGACTGGTGCTACTGGATTACAAGATGAATCATACTGGATAAGAGTAACTCAGCCTTCATCTTTATCAGGGGTGTGCAAAACAGCAGGGATTGTTGTATTATAAAACCTCACGCAAGTAATATAAAATATGGCCAAATTTTTTGATTTTTCTTTGAAGTTTTGATACCCGGCAGTCTGGATACCTAAGGTTAGGCATTGCAGGACATTTGGGTCGTCAAGTGCAACAGAGAAATCTGGAAAAACATCATACTGTACTGGGCCTTCAGCAAGGCTTGTTTCAATACCACCTATCATGGCCTGTGTGAATGTGGTCCATCGATTGTCAAATAGGGCTGAGAACACATAAGTATCTTCATTGCGACGACAGAGAAGAAAATGCCTCTTAAGATTACCGGAAACTTTTTAATACTTGAGTCTGTGAAGTTGTTGGGTTTTCTAAAAAGTGGTGTATGTTTAGGCTTTTTTATTTAAATTATTATTTTAAAAATAAAAAATAGATTTAACATAAGATTTTTTTAGGGTGGTTTATGGATAATGGGTGGTAGCTATATTCATGGCAAAATTTAAACAAATCAATTGAAAAGATCTACCCGTTGGCCAAACAAGTAAGGCCTAACTCCAAACAAGTAACGCTTAACCCCAAGGGTGTCGTGGAGATTTGACTCCATGACCTCCAAACTGACAAGCTACTTAGTAATGGGAACTCAACCAATTGTGCTAACCTTTGGAGATTTTTTTAAGGAAACTATGCTTCACTATGTCCACAGGCAATAATCTACACCATGACCTCCAAACTGAAAAGCTACTTAGCAATGGGAACTCAACCAATTGTGCTAACCTTTGGAGCTTTTTTTAAGGAAACTATGCTTCACTATGTCTCCAAACTGACAAGCTACTTAGCAATGGGAACTCAACCAATTGTGCTAACTTAGCAATGGGAACTCAACCAATTGTGCTAACCTTTGGAGCTTTTTTTAAGGAAACTATGCTTTACTATGTCCACGAGCAATAATCTACACCATGATCTCCAAACTGACAAGCTACTTAGCAATGGGAACTCAACCAATTGTGCTAACCTTTGGAGCTTTTTTTAAGGAAACTATGCTTCACTATGTCTCCAAACTGACAAGCCACTTAGCAATGGGAATTCAACCAATTGTGCTAACCTTTGGAGCTTTTTTTAAGGAAACTATGCTTCAGCAATGGGAACTCAACCAATTGTGCTAACCTTTGGAGCTTTTTTTTAAGGAAACTATGCTTCACTATGTCCACGGGCAATAATCTACATGAATCCACCAAAGGTGGATATCGGGCCTAACCCCAAGGGCGTCAAGGAGATTTGACCTTGTGACCTCCCAATAGGCAAGGTACTTAGCAACGAGAGTTTGACCAATCGAGCTATCCCTTGGAGCTATAAAATTTTCAAATATTATAATGATATAGATTTAATAATTTAAAATTAAAATTTATCATATTTTTATTAGAAAAAATTATTATAAAATTGAACACATATAACTTTCCAATTAAAAAAAACTATTTTTTAAAGATAAAATTGACTAAATAAGTTCTATGAGGCACTTCAATTGGTGATTACAGTAATGAAATTGAAATCTGTGAAGACTAAGAGATCCAACATTCAAATTCTAAGAAATCCAACGTTCAAATCCCCGTTGTGACCTGGGTTAAGAAGAGGATAGACCATAAACCCCATAAATTTATCTACTTGTCATACTAACTTTTAAGTTCCTCTAAGACAACCAAATATAATGTGACAATTCAAGACCAAAAATACACTATTGCTTGACAATTCGGTTGGCCTCAGAGTTCCACAAGGTTTCACTGGATGGTTACATGTTCCTAAGTAATTGACAGGAAGCCCTTAAATTGATGAACAGGTCCACAGTATCACTCCATGTGTGCAAACAAATTTTCTATAATCATACTCAAAGCTTTCTGCGTTGTACCGTACGAACCTCCAAAATGTTGTTAATATTGTTGTTTCATATTCATATCCACATAGTTTTTACTTTGAAAGATTTATAAAAGACAATAAGATTTATAAAAGTACAATGCTTGGACCTCATATTAGAATTCACGTGAAATTAGCCTCATCGTTCCCAGTGGTCAGCATCCGGAGTTGGTGAGAACGATCGTTGTCGCCAGGGCTTTCCAAGCATTGAAAAATGTTAAAGACCTCACAAGGTGCTTTCTGTAATACACACCACTCAAATTTTGGAAAGTTGTTAGGTCCTTTTGACCCAATCATCACTTTCTCACATAGCAGCTTTGCAATACTGCTCTCCATTTTCTTGAAAAATGTTAAAGACCTCACAAGGTGCTTTCTGTAATACACACCACTCAAATTCTGGAAAGTTGTTAGGTTCTTTTGACCCAAACATCACTTTCTCACATAGCAGCTTTTCAATACTGCTCTCCATTTTCTTGATGTGCAGGTGCCACATCACATTTCACCTGCCCATAAATATACTTGGCTTCACCAACCTTTATGATATCACTTGTAGACTTCACCTACCATATACAAGTGAAAGGAAAGGAACCAGTATTGTCATCTGGTATGGACTCTTTTTATATATAAATGAATAGACATCTCAACCATACATTAATACTGAGAGACTCACGGATGTCATATACGGAGCACGCCACCATGAACAACAGATGTTGAAATCCAAACGCAAATCAGCATCACAAACCCATCAAATTTCATGGAGTGGAGTCCATGACAGCAACGTGACAGGCTTACAAAGAGAAGATTGTAACAAGAAAATGCAGCTTCACTTAGCTGCACAGATGAGATAAAATCAATGGATCCATAGAGTTTGTTAAAACTAGTAGAGTTCTACTTAGCTATTGAAGGAAAGAAAAGTTACCAAACAAAAATGTCAATTTAAGTTGGTACAAAGTTTATGAAAATCGGTGAATGACACGGTTTTCTCAGGCCATTATTAAAATTTTAAAAGAACTATCGATCTGAGTAAATTGAGAGGGCCTGCGAAAAGAAAGTATACATGACACATTTGATAAAATAGCTTAAACCTTTCTAACGAATCACATTTATGTAAAATGGACTATAAAATAATGTTTACTGTTTAGCTTTCAAAATTTTATTAATATTATAAATAAATTAAATTATTATAAATTTATTCTACACAATCTCAAGAGGTAAACTATTTATTTTGGATCTGATCTCAAATATGGTAGAAGTTATTAACGGGATTACAATTCATTGAAGCCTTCACAGAGTTAGTTGTTAATTTGGGTTAGTCTATGGAAAAAACATCATCTTATTTTTTTAAAAAGTTGTAAGAGATCTCTAAAATCTTATTTCGTCTCTTTCTGATCAAATGACTATGAATTTAACAATTCATAGGGTTATGGTTGTCACTTAGGGCAATGGAGGTCTATATTCAAATGAGTTGGGAGTCCTTGACAAAAAGAAAAATAACCTACTTTATTGTAGTTGACTTGGTTTTATGTCTTCTTATTTGAGACCAAGTAGGACCAAGATCTCATCTTTCAAGGTGGACATTACTTTTGTTAGGCCAAAGGAATGTGATTAAATAGATGTATGCCTAATCTCAACCTAGATAATGAGATACCTTCAATACTCCTAGTTCGGGTTTAGCTTCCTCATCTTCCATTGGATAGCTGCAACAAAACCGTCATGAGATCCACAGGAAACACTTTGGGAAAATACATAGATAGTGCAACACTAGAAGATCAAGTGTGTTCTTCTGCTCATCTTTGGGTAGAGGTAGATCTGGAAAAAGGTTTTCCCAAGGCCATCCAATTAATATTTGAGAACTAGAAATATTTTCAAAAGGTGACTATGAGTAGCTACCATTTAAATGTTGCCAAATATGGGCATCTTGCAAGGAATTGCTCTAAAACAGACTCCACAAAATAAGAAACTTAAAACATTGAAGAATACTACAAATTGACAAGAAGAATAAGAATACAACTAGGTAGATTGCCTCCTCCTTGCAACAAAAGCAAGGCCTTTTAGTGACAATTCCTACAAGCTCACATGGACTAAACCAACCACATCAAATTAGATTTGCATTAGAACCATTTCGCACCAACTAAAACCACTCAAATCAAGGGAGTGACATCAATGGTCTTAGCCCTACTAGCAATAGGTATGTTGTTCTATGCCAAAGAGAAATAATCTTGGAAATCATAACTTCACCCTCTATACATGTGACATTTCCTCTAACATCCCAACCATAGAGGGGATTAACGATACACTAAATCAAGCAAATATGTAAACTATACCTTCATATCATGAAGAAGATATGGGGTATTCTCCCCCTTAAACATTATATTCCTTTGGTACCGTAAACAAAGATTGTATGCAAAAATTGCGCCGCTAAAAGTTGATGTACCAACTAGCTGCCTTAGTGTCCACAAAGATTTTGGTGCTTCTTCATCTTCTAGGGTTAGGGTATTGGACCTTTAAGTCCATTTCTTTGTGTTAAAAGACCATTCTTTCGACCTCTTGTGAGAGCTTTTGTGAGTAAGTGTAGCTTCCTTCTCTCTCCCTTTAGAGATAATATACCACCATTCTAGCTAATTTGTATTTTACAATATTCTAATATTTAATTATTAATAGATGGTGGGTTTGAATCATATCATTGTGCTTTTTGTTATATTTCTCTATCTATATGTTCCATTCCCTTTCTTACCTTTCATTTTGTTCCTTGTACAGAAATCTACTCATTATTGTTTATCAGTGCATGCCCCCAATAAGGTTAGGGTATAGAGGTTCAGTCTCGAACTAGTCTCACTTGTGAATGATTTCTCTCATAAGCTCAAGTAGTCTCCCATGGCAGAAGAAAAGAGATATGATGAAGTAGGGAATCCTTTCAAGTTGTTGCTTGAGGAAGCACTTACGCAACAAAGGAATGAGATTATGGAGAATGCCTCCTATATCCTTCAATCATTTCCAATAAAAACTACAACATCTTCAACAAGTGACAATTTTGGAGGTGTAACACCCTTCAAGGTACAAGTTAAATTTTATATCCCCTTGTTTGAAATCCAAATAGATGCAAATGCTTTAAATAAAAGGTTAAATCTACTAGGGAGATATTACTTTGTGGAAAACTTTTCTAACAATGAAAATATCACCTTAATGCTCCTAAAAGCCCTTCATATTTGGTGGGAAGGTTACTTGAGAGAAAAAACAAAGACAAATTTGGGATATTCAAGGAAGGATGACGCACTGATTTTGGGGTCTGCTTATTCGACCTTTGGATGGCTCGAATGCCATGAACCTATGGGTTATGGGTCCATTCAACTACAATGATGGAGTTTATTCACCTTCAAATCCCCAACTCTCGCCTCTAACAACCCCCAAAATTCCATTCCAATCTTTGGTCTCGGCGTTGGTGTTTTGGCCATTTACAACTTGCCATAAATTTGAGGTCAGAATTCCACACTCCTGCAAACTCCATGCTCGAACTCACGTACAGGGCCATCTTCCGCCATATTCTCCCAACACAAAATTTGATTCTCCTGAGGTTGGCTAGTATGTCCCATCGAAGGTTAGGGTTGCATTTTCATTTTCCTTGTGGTTAGTCCCCACTGGAGCAAGGCCCAATTGGCTGACTAGGCCCCACCCAAGTTGGGGGCCGGGACTAACTTGTTGGCATTATGATTCAAGTGTTGTCCTTGATGGCAACTCACTCAGAGGTTGGTACAGGTGCTCAGAGGTTGGTACAGGTGATGGCAACTTAATCAGAGGACAGATCTTAGTACAACATGCCAATAAAGTTCATACATGCAAGTTTGTTAAGCCCAAGTCGCGTATACAAGCAGGTTCACTATATACCAAGTCGCGTATACGCAGGTTCTCTATACATCAAGTCGCGTGTACACGCTGGTTGGCTTCAGTAAAAGCGCGTGTATGTGGAAAACTTATATTTGGTCCACGGTGGGTAATCCTTGGAAGTTGTGCCTATGGTTTTGGACCTTGGTGTCTCGATGGACGTGTTGATCCCTAGTTTTGAAGTTGATGGTATTGGATTTCTATGGTTTTGGCTCTTGGTATTGTGAAGGGCCTAAGGCTATATAAGGACAAGATCATTAGGCAAAGCGAGGTAATGTGTGTCTGACGAAGTGAGAAGATCTGGTATTGCTGTTTATCTGTTCGGGACGCTTGGCAAGGGTCGGATCTGACAGCGAAGGCATAAGTAATTATTTCTAGATCTGCACGCGGGTTGCCTTTGGAGAAAGCGCGTATACACGCGGTTTTGGTACAGTGAAGTAGCGTATGCATAATAAGATTTGATATTTCAGGTTGCTGCTGATTCTGGTGGTTGTTGCAGAGTTCTGGGCTCTGGTTTGGGTTCTGTGTTCTTGATGACAGGGTTTCAGTGATTCAGTATTGGGTTGTTTAATGAATTATGATGCAAGTATAAGTTGATGATTGTATTGTGGTAATGTTTGTTTTGTACTCTTGGATCCAGTCTGAAAATTGATGAAACGTGGTCCCTGAAGGTTGTAGGGTCAGCACCTACGTACTAGTAAATAGATCGGCTAGTACAAGAGCTGAGGGGGTTGTAGCTCCCTTCCAAAAGTAGTTGGAAAACGAGAGAGGGTTGTAGCCCTCTACAGGTTGTAGCCTGCGTACTGGTAAAGGACTGCACCAGTACATTGTAAAAGAAGTTTCTTATTAAAGAAGAAAGAGACGAATTGCAGCAGGTGGTTTTCACCCACATTGGGTTTCCACCTTATATCATGGTGTTCATGTGTGTGGCTCTTGTGTGATGTTCTGTTCTGTTATACTGCACCTGTTTACTGTTAATATGCTTAATAATGTTCTGATGCATTTACTGAAGATTAAAGATAACTGAATTATAAGATCTCTGGATATACGCTAGTTGCTTTAGACACAGTAGCGTGTACACGCGGGTTCACTTAATTGAAGTAGCGTATATGTTTCTGAGTATGAAATTGGAAAGGTTTTACTGATCTGATAATACTGATTCACCCCCCCTCTCAGTATTATTTCCAACAATTGGTATCAGAGCAGGTCCTTCAGAGGAAGCTTGATCGCTTGAAGGAAAAGATCCATCAGAATGGCTAATCCAGAAAGAGAAGCACACATCAGGCCACCAGTCTTTGACGGGAACAATTTTACTCACTGGAAGATAAGAACCACTGCATATCTACAATCACTTGGAGCAGAAATTTGGGGAATCGTAGAAGGAGGATACAAATTCCCATCAGCAACTCCTACAGATCCAGCAGAGAAAAAGAAATATGAGCTCAATGCCAAAGCTGTTACTGTCCTATTGAGTAGTTTGACACAATCATAATTTATGAAGATCATGCATTTCAAATCAGCTAAGGAAATATGGGACAAAATCGTCACAAGCTACGAAGGAGATGATCAGGTAAAAAGAGCAAAGCTTCAAACTCTCAGAATCTGGTATGAAACTCTTAAGATGCATAGTAATGAAAGCATAGCTAATTATTTCCTGCGTATGGATGAGATTGTGAATTGTATGAGGGATCTGGGTGAAGAATTTGAGGAAGTTGTCTTAGTTGAAAAGGTTTTGAGATCTCTGTCTGCTAAATTTGATTCTAAAGTATCTGCTATAGAAGAAAAGGAGAATGTGCAGAAAATCACCATGTCACAGCTTCACGGGATCTTAACTGCTTTTGAAATGCGACAAGAGGTACCACCGGAAGCCGCATTCGAAGTGTCAAAGGAAGAAGATGAGGTAAATTTTGTCAAGAATCTTGAACGGGGAACTGGACGGTTCAAAGGTAAGCTACCTTTCAAATGTTTTCTATGTGGTAGAGTTGGTCACTATGCTGCTAGATGCCCTCATAACAAAGGAAAGGTATATGAAGAAGATGGTAGAAGCTATTATACTCATATTAAAAGTTCATTCAATGATAGTGAAGATATTAGAAGTCTCATGGCACATGAAAAGAAGAATGCTTCATCCAATAATAGCAAAGATATTAAAAGTCTCATGGCACATGAAAAGAAGAATGCAGAAACTGAAGAAGTTACCAAATTAAATGAACAATTGGAGACAGTAACCAGGGTAAGGGAGCAATTGCAGGATGTAGTAAAGGATCAGAGCATAACTATTCAAAGGCTTGAATCAAAGATCCTCTCTCTAAAAGAAGATCTTAAAAAATCAAGAGAACAGAATAGAGAAGCTCTTGAAGATCAAGAACATGAAGTGATCAAACTAAAGCGACAAGTGGAAGAAGGAAGAAAAGCTGAAGAAGACCTAAGGAATCAGTATCTGATAAAGGAAGAACAACATCAAGTTGAGGTAAATATCTTGAAAGGTAAACTAGAAGAAAAGGATAAGCTTTTACGATTTCAAGATAGTACTAAAGTGTTGGATGATATTCTTAATAGCCAAAGGTCTCCTGCTATCAAAACTGGTCTTGGTTTTCATGAATATGTTGAAGGTGAATCTAGTTCACAAGGTGAGGCAAGAAATTCTAAGGAGAAATCTGAAATGCTCAACAAGGAACAACCAAGGAAAGAAATTCCTCAAGGAAGATCCTTTAATCCTAACTATGGACGTGATAGACGATTATTTCCTCCACTGAATAATGTTGAATGTTATGTATTTCATAATCTTGGACATGTTGCAGCCAGATGTAGAAGTAGAATGGTTCAAGAAAGATCATCGCATCCCAGGTATTTCAAAGGATATTGCTTTGCCTGCAATGCATATGGACACAAAGCAATTGATTGTGATAGAAGGAACATGAAAAATGTAAGGTGTTATACATGCAAAAACTACGGGCATAAAGCAAGGGAATGCAAGAGAAGATTTCAAAATTCAAAACAAGAGGACCATACATCATCACAGTTCCAGGAACTGAAGAAGACAGAGACAGAAAGGTGTGGCATAATTCAGGCAGCTGACATAACAGACACAGGGGAATCTGAAAGTGATGAAATTCAGTATTCCATCTTGCATACGCTGATATAATGAAGACAAGTCACGTATATACGCGAGTTACAGGCTGCAAAGTCGCGTATATGAAGAAAGGGCAGCAGAACAGACCCAGGTTCAGTCATGGTTGGCTCAGGCTCAGGGGGAGCAGAACAGACTCAAGAAATGGTTCAGTAATGGTTGGCTCACACTCAGGGGGAGCATATACTTCAAATAATTCATTGTTGGCATTATGGTTAGAAGTTGCTGATGAAACTAAATGATACATCTTGTTGGTTGATCAAAGGAACAGTATTGCAGGCTGATGCTTATGGTACAGATCTGAATGGCTGGTCTTAGAACCTGCATCTGCTCAGGGGGAGCATGGATGGATTGATACAACTTGGCATACACAAAGGGGGAGCCAAATCAGAAACTTCAGCATGTACTCAAGGGGAGTATGGACAGCAGTATGGACAGTAGAAGGTATACCAAAGAAGAGAATATCTTGGTCCGCCCTTTGCCCTTGATGTCAAAGGGGGAGAGTGACTTGGTGTGGTGGTTGCCATCAAGTCCAAAGGGGGAGATTGTTGGCATTATGATTCAAGTGTTGTCCTTGATGGCAACTCACTCAGAGGTTGGTACAGGTGCTCAGAGGTTGGTACAGATGATGGCAACTTAATCAGAGGACAGATCTTAGTACAACATGCCAATAAAGTTCATACACGCAGGTTTGTTAAGCCCAAGTCGCGTATACAAGCAGGTTCACTATATACCAAGTCGCGTATACGCAGGTTCTCTATACATCAAGTCAGGTGTACACGCTGGTTGGCTTCAGTAAAAGCGCGTGTATGTGGAAAACTTATATTTGGTCCACGGCGGGTATTCCTTGGAAGTTGTGCCTATGGTTTTGGACCTTGGTGTCTCGATGGACGTGTTGATCCCTAGTTTTGAAGTTGATGGTATTGGATTTCTATGGTTTTGGCTCTTGGTATTGTGAAGGGCCTAAGGCTATATAAGGAGAAGATCATTAGGCAAAGCGAGGTAATGTGTGTCTGATGAAGTGAGAAGATCTGGTATTGTTGTTTATCTGTTCGGGACGCTTGGCAAGGGTCGGATCTGACAGCGAAGGCATAAGTAATTATTTCTAGATCTGCACGCGGGTTGCCTTTGGAGAAAGCGCGTATACACGCGGTTTTGGTATAGTGAAGTAGCGTATGCATAATAAGATTTGATATTTCAGGTTGCTGCTGATTTTGGTGGTTGTTGCAGAGTTCTGGGCTCTGGTTTGGGTTCTGTGTTCTTGATGACAGGGTTTCAGTGATTCAGTATTGGGTTGTTTAATGAATTATGATGCAAGTATAAGTTGATGATTGTATTGTGGTAATGTTTGTTTTGTACTCTTGGATCCAGTCTGAAAATTGATGAAACGTGGTCCCTGAAGGTTGTAGGGTCAGCACCTACGTACTAGTAAATAGATCGGCTAGTACAAGAGCTGAGGGGGTTGTAGCTCCCTTCCAAAAGTAGTTGGAAAACGAGAGAGGGTTGTAGCCCTCTGCAGGTTGTAGCCTGCGTACTGGTAAAGGACTGCACCAGTACATTGTAAAAGAAGTTTCTTATTAAAGAAGAAAGAGACGAATTGCAGCAGGTGGTTTTCACCCACATTGGGTTTCCACCTTATATCATGGTGTTCATGTGTGTGGCTCTTGTGTGATGTTCTGTTCTGTTATACTGCACCTGTTTACTGTTAATATGCTTAATAATGTTCTGATGCATTTACTGAAGATTAAAGATAACTGAATTATAAGATCTCTGGATATACGCTAGTTGCTTTAGACACAATAGCGTGTACACGCGGGTTCACTTAATTGAAGTAGCGTATATGTTTCTGAGTATGAAATTGGAAAGGTTTTACTGATCTGATAATACTGATTCACCCCCCCCCCCCCCCCCCCCCCCTCTCAGTATTATTTCCAACATAACTTCCCTTTCTTTGTGCACTATGTATTTTTTTAGGCCTGAATGCCCAACTATGTGGGTCCACCAAAGTTTTTTTCTCCATTAGCTCCACGGTTATAATCTAGCCCTGTCATGAATTTCAAATTTAATTTTTTCACTACTCATCAAATCATTCTTCCCACTAAGGTTTGGATAGAGCTGAGATCTGTCTCACTATTAACTTTGCAATTCTCATGGCCTGTGACCAACACACTCTAAGACATGACAACAATACTAATGATAAAAGGAACAAGTAATACTAGGGTTGAATTGATTTTAAACACACACGTAATAAATATATATTCAAACAAAAAAGAAAGATTACATAGATTACATATACAAAGAAGAAAAGTGATGAAAGGAGATTTTGGGGGTAAGCCAATTTACCCTTTCTTAACAAACTTTCATTTTGAGGCTTGTGGTTTATGGCCCACAAACCTATCGGAAGCGCTTTATTTTGAGGCTTTAAGCCTTTAAACCGGAACCACTTAAACTTATCGGAGCCTACTACACTATCGGGAGCGTTCATTGATGCGCTCTTGCCATAAAAAACCCAGGACAACAAAATTATCGAAATACAAAGGAATGATGGAAAAATAAAGGATAACCCCACTGTGAACCCTTGGGCCATATCTCAAAATAATTAATACCCGCATCAATAATTATCGTCAGGTCTGTCTCTCGGTCCATTGCCTTTCTGCTGCGCTCTCCATTCTCTGATCTCCGATTGGCCCGATCTCCTATCTTCGTCGTTCATTACTTCTCAGATCTAACGGTCAATGTTAATTCAGTCATCAATGTATCGTTGTTTCACAATCCTTAACCTCCCTGATATCTGATTAGTGATCAAATCTTGACCATCGATATGGTCCCCAATCTGACAGTCATTACCTTCCTTGATCACCAAAGCCGCTTAACGGTCCTATGCCGTTGATCTACACTTAGTGGATCAAACGGTCCACGATGATTTTGAGTGGACAACATGCACGAGGATTAACGCCCGATAAAGCGGTTTCCTCTCTCCTCATCACTGCTATGTGTCACTTAGTTACTAGTGGAATTAGGCGGTCACACAATATTACTACTTACCACCCTTTCCTTGCTTGATATGCCACTTTTGCATTTAAATCTGTCAATGCAATATCAATTCCTTTGTCTCTGCGATATGATCCTATTCGTTGATCATATCGATCCAATGGCTCCTATGCATTCTTGCCCACTTCCTCCTTAACTTAATATTGCTCGCCTTCAATGGGTTTTTACGTTAAAACACAGTTCTGCCATAGTCTATCAAAGCACGCATAACTTTCATTTAGTATCTTTGGATCGCCATCGATCCTTTCAGTGATCAATGGTCGATCAAAACTGCAACATTTGAACACATAGACCATCTATGAACACACACATGCACATAATTCAACACTGAAAACACACTATTTCATATTATACATGATATGATTACAAACCTAAGGCATTTCAGCCTTAGGACGAGTTCTCCTCTCGACTACATTTTGAACACTTTGTTTACAAATCATTATCTATTTCTCTCCTGTCTCTCTATATCTATTAAACATGCAGGTTCATCATATATATATAACGAAACATTTGGATCGGATCACTGTGAAGGATCGGGTCACTATGAAGGATCTGATCACATCCTTTCCTCAAAACTCTCAACTAATCGCATAATGGCAGATTACATTTAATATAAGTCTTCTAGAGACTTATCGCTTCCATCATTTTATCTATTTTAAATGGAAATTGTCCCCTGTTTAGCTTGATGGTCCACGTCCTCCTTCTTGCTTTTCTTTGGATTCCTTGTTTAATGAAGAGTGTCAGATGCTACTGGATGTTGAGATTGCAACAAGATGATGGAGCTTAGTGAAAAGAGTCGCCTTCACTAAGTGGGCCCGCAGGAAAATTATGGCGCAAGTTCTATTTTTGGATCCCAGCAGGGATGATCACAACAGGAGTGACCACAGTAGGGATGATCACAGCAGGAGTGACCACAGCAGGAGTGATCACAGCAGGAGTGATCACAACAGGAGTGATCACAGCAGGAGTGATCAAAGTCTATTTTTAGACTGGCTGTCCAAAATAGAAAAGTCAAATATTATTGTCTCATAATAATATTTGGACTATAAACTTGATCTTATTCTCTTGGAGCACTTCAGTTTGAGCTACAGATGTGGCCCATGCAGCTGTCAGAAGGAAGTATGCTTTTCTTATGAGTCAGTTGAGTTGTTGCATGCATGACTTTAGTTAGAACTCAATCAGTTGAGTTTGGTGGAGTTGATTGTGGAGTTGATGGAGTTGTGTTCAGTTTGACTTGGTTAAACTAGTTGTAGTTAGTCTAACTGCAAATAGAATAATGATGAGTTGTTAAACTAATTATTAACTCATAATACAACTATAGAATACATCAGTTAACTCAGTTGCATGTCAGTGCATGTTCAGTTCAATAGGGACAGGTGTTGGAGAATCAGATTGCTATCAGTTGTGACTATAGTTGTGCATCAGGATTTGCACAATCAAGGGATTGAGTATGCCAATGAGTTTACTAATGTACTTGCCCAGTATTATAGCCTCTGCTCACGTCTAACACAATGTGAGTTATTCTTTGGAGGTGAAATACGAGTTTGGTAAACCATTCTCATTCATTCCTAAGCAGGTATTGAGCAGTGGAGGCAGGCAAGCAGTGGAATAGATTTGGAGATCAGATCTTAGTTGTATTGTGTGTAACAGGTGGAGTTGGTACTGGATTTCTTGTGATAAGAATTGTACTTTGTAATGTTACATGGTCTCAATCATTAATATACAGATAGTTGGGGTTTTTAGCGAGATGCTTTCCCCGGGTTACATACTGTGTTAATGTGTGAATGCTCTTGATGTTTTATTGTTATTGATGCTGCTATATTGATGATCAACGTAGAGGAGCTTATGTATTGTGTATGTATTCCGCAATAGTACATGATCAGGATAATCTCTGTTGAATATGTGTTAAATTATTCAAATTTTCTACATGGTATTAGAGTTGTTGATCATTAGATCTACTATTTAGGAAGTGTTTACATTCTATTTCTTCAGGCAGAGTCTGTAATCAGGCCAGGTAGCCTCTAGATTCATCCTTCCTTTGGAAGGTGAGATATTCGGTGAATGCCCATACAGTCAATCTCTGTATGAGAAATATTGTGTTCTCAAAAATCTTAGTTCCGAGGTGGTTGAGTTGCAGCTGGTGGAAATTCGAATTTGTAGCAGTGTTTTCTTGGTGGCAACGCAGCAATGTCTTTCAATGGATTGCGATTGGAGTATGCTCTTGAGGGCAGCTCAAACTACATTGCATGGAAGGACAGGATGGAGGCAGTATTGGATGATAACGGGCTGAAGGAGTTCATAGAGACAAATGTCCCAAAGCCCACTGATGCTGCTGAAGTAGAAGTTTGGCAAAACAAGGCCGCAAAATGTCGAAGGATTCTGTTGGAGGGCGTGAAGGATCACATTGTGTCCAACCTACATGGAAATACTTCTCCATAACTGATGTGGAAGGCTTTAACAGATCTATTCCAAAGAAAGAGTGATCAGAGGAAGCTGGCACTCAAAGATAAACTCAAAAACATCAAATGCGAGAAGGGTGACAGTATGCCCAAGTATCTCACGAAGTTAACTCAGTGTCGAGATGAGTTGGGAAGTGTGGGGGTTACTGTCGATGATGAGGAATTGGTGAGCTTGGTTCTCCTTGGTCTTCCGAAGAGTTGGCATTCCTATTAGGACTCTGTCAATGGTTGGGAGAAATTGCCAGGATGGGAAAGACTATGGTCAGATCTTGTGCAGGAGGAGATCAGGTGGAGTACAAGGGAGGGATCTTCGTCAAAGGGAGCTGATGAAGAGAATTGCGCTTTGGCTGCCAAAGCAAAGAAAGGGAAGAGAAAGAAAGCTTCTCAGTCTGGTGCAAAAGGCAAGAAGCAGGATATGTCCAAGGTGAAGTGTTTTCACTGTCACCAACACGGACACTATGCCACTAATTGTCCGCAGAAGAAGAAGAACAAGCAGGCTGCTGGATCTTCAGCAGGGGAGGCTCTAGCCTCGCAGTTTGAGCTTTATTTTTCATTGATCGCATGCTTGGTTTCAAGTGTGATGGGATCGGTGTGGTTCTTGGACAGTGGTGCGTCTTTTCACATGACGGGAGATAGAGATTTGTTCTCTGATCTGGAGGACAAAGATCTTGGAGTGCACATCGAGATGGGCGATGATGGTAGATACAGTGTGACCAGTATCGGTACCATTTCCTTTGAGAGGGAGTCTGGTAAACCCTTCGTATTGAAGGAAGTCATGCATGTTCCAGGATTGAAGAAGATTCTTATCTCAGTGGCGATGTTGGAAGACAAGGGGTATGATGTTGTTTTCAGCGAGGGAAAGGCTTTGCTACACAGCAAGACAACTGGTGAGACCCGGAAGATAGGGGTTCAAGTGAGGAACCTTTATCAGTTGCATGTAGATGGATGTGCAACAATGGCAGGCAAGGCAGAAGGATTGGTGAGTCGGGATGATGGCGAGTTGTGGCACAGGAGATTGGGTCACCTTCACCATGGAGCCTTGAAGATACTGTAGCAGATCACTACAGGGCTTCCTAAAGGCACACTTGCGCAGTAGGATCAGTGCAAGGGGTGTACTTTGGGTAGGTTTGTGAAAGCCACCTTTCACGAGAAGGAGAGTCACGCCACGACGATCCTTGAGAGAATTCACACAGACGTGTGTGGACCTTTCTCAGTTGCTTCGACAGCAAAACACATGTATTATGTGATTTTTGTTGATGATTTCTCTCGTAAGTGCTGGATCTTCTTCATGCAGAAGAAGAGTGAGACATATTCAAAGTTATGTGAATTCAAAGCACTGGTTGAGAAGGAGTCAGGGAAGAAGGTGAAGAATCTTAGGAGCGATAATGGTGGTTAATACATCTTGGAGGAGTTCAAGGATTTCTGCAAGGCAGAAGGGATTCGTAGAGAGCTCATAGCTCCCCATAACCCACAGAACGGGGTAGCTGAGCGAAAGAACAGAACAATTGTGGGTGCTGCACGGGCAATGTTGCATGATCAGGGCCTACCCCTTCACTTGTGGGCAGAATCATGCAATACAACAGTTTATGTGCAGAACCGTTGTCCTCATAGGATACTTGGCATGAGTACACCCGAGGAGGCTTATTCTGGTAAGAAGCCTGATCTTTCTCATTTGAGGATTTTTGGTGCTAACGTTTACATGCATGTGACGAAGGATGCCAGGAAGAAGTTGGAGCCGACCGCAGAGGTTGGGATATTTGTGGGGTACACTGATACGCCCCACAACTATCGTGTGTATTTGATAGACAGTGGTAAAACTGTTGTGCGACGGGATATAAAATTTCAGGAGGAGAAAGCCATGAAGTGTTCACTTTAGAGGGAGCTACACTTGCATGCAGATGAGGAGCTATTAGTTCCTAAGGATGAGCTTCAGGATGTGGATCAGCCACAGGACGAGGTTCATGGAGTGGAAGAGACCACTCATGCAGTGCCAACCATCAGAGGGCGAAAGCGCTTGACAGAAGTTGAGCGACTGGCTCAAGATGCAAAGAAAGTTGTAGGACGACCTACAGCCCAACGCAGGCAGAGACAGTCAGCTGATCGGTACATTGGATACATGGCTCTTATGAGCAAGTGTGTTGTGACTGAGCCATCCTCTTTTGAGGAAGCTATGGAGGATCCCGCATGGGTAGACGCCATGGTGGAAGAGTATGATTCTATTGTCAGAAACAGTGCATGGGAGATTGTTCCTAGACTGGAAGGGAAATCAGTGGTGGGTTCGAGATGGATCTACAAAGTTAAGTAGGCAGCTGACGGGAGTGTAGAGAAGTACAAGGCAAGATTTGTTGCCTGAGGCTTTTCACAGATAGAGGGGATCGATTGTGAGGAGACCTTTGCACCTGTCGCAAGGTATTCTTCCATAAGGACGATTCTTGCTCTCTCAGCGCGGATGGGGTGGCACATTCATCAGATGGATGTGAAGACTGCGTTCCTCAACGGAGTCATTGAGGAGGAGGTGTACATTGAGCAACCCGAAGGCTTTGAGGTCTTCAGCAGCGAGTCACATGTGTGCAGGCTCAAGAGAGCACTGTATGGGTTGAAGCAAGCACCACGTGCTTGGTACACATGGATAGACGGCTATTTCACAGGACTTGGATTCTCCAAGAGCGAGGCGGATCCTAACCTATACCAGATTGTGGTGGAGGGTAAGTTGCTTATCATTGTACTATATGTTGATGATTTGATTCTAACGGGTGATGAGCTGTTGATACTGTCATGCAAGAAGGATCTTGCTACAGAGTTTGAGATGAAGGACTTGGGCCTCCTTCACTATTTCCTAGGATTGGAAATATGGCAGCACAGTGGTGGACTATTTGTTTCTCAGGGCAAGTATGCTCGGGAGATACTGGAGAAGTTCAACATGCATGGCTGCAAGCCTGTTGATACTCCTCTTCCTGGAGGTTGGAGGAAGGAGGATGCCACTTCGAGAGAAGAAGTGGATGCCACTGTTTATCTACAGTTGGTGGGGTCACTGATGTATTTGGTCAATACATGACTCGATATATGCTATGCAGTTAACCAGCTTTCACAAGCTATAGTTAAGCCTACCAAGCTCTTCTGGAAGGCGGGCAAGCATGTATTGCAATACTTGAGACTCACATCGGGATATGGATCTTGGTACAGACAGGAGGATTCAGATTGGGCAGGGAGCTCGAGAGGCCGAGTATATGGCAGCAAGGACATCAGGTACCATCATATCAGAGATTGTGTGCAACGGAGGATCATGTTGCTTTCATACATTCCAACGGAGGATCAGGATGCTGATATTCTGACGAAGGCTCTCACCGGGAGCAAATTCGAGTACCACCGAGGCAGGATAGGGGTTGCTGATAATCCATATCTTGTCGAGAGGGAGTGTTGAGATTGCAACAAGATGATGGAGCTTAGTGAAAAGAGTCGCCTTCACTAAGTGGGCCCGCAAGCAAATTATGGCGCAAGTTCTATTTTTGGATCCCAGCAGGGATGATCACAGTAGGAGTGACCACAACAGGGATGATCACAGCAGGAGTGACCACAGCAGGAGTGATCACAGCAGGAGTGACCACAGCAGGAGTGATCACAGCAGGAGTGACCACAGCAGGAGTGATCAGAGCAGGAGTGATCAAAGTCTATTTTTAGACTGGCTGCCCAAAATAGAAAAGAAATATTATTGTCTCATAATAATATTTGGACTATAAAACTTGATCTTATTCTCTTGGAGCACTTCAGTTTGAGCTATAGATGTGGCCCATGCAGCTGTCAGAAGGAAGTGCACTTTTCTTATGAGTCAGTTGAGTTGTTGCATGCATGACTTCAGTTAGAACTCAATCAGTTGAGTTTGGTGGAGTTGATTGTGGAGTTGATGGAGTTGTCTTCAGTTTGACTTGGTTAAACTAGTTGTAGTTAGTTTAACTGCAAATAGACTAATGATGAGTTGTTAAACTAATTATTAACTCATAATACAACTATAGAATACATCAGTTAACTCAGTTGCATGTCAGTGCATGTTCAGTTCAACAGGGACAGGTGTTGGAGAATCAGATTGCTATTAGTTGTGACTATAATTGTGCGTGAGGATTTGCACAATCAAGGGAATGAGTATGCCAATGAGTTTGCTCATGTATTTGCCCAGTATTATAGCCTCTGCTCACGTCTAACACAATGTGAGTGTTTCTTTGGAGGTGAAATACGAGTTTGGTAAACCATTCTCATTCATTCTTGAGCAGGTATTGAGCAGTGGAGGCAGGCAAGCAGTGGAATAGATTTGGAGATCAAATCTTAGCTGTATTGTGTGTAACAGGTGGAGCTGGTACTGGATTGCTTGTGATAAGCATTGTACTTTGTAATGTTACATGGTCTCAATCATTAATATACAGATAGTTGGGGTTTTTAGCGAGATGCTTTCCCCAGGTTACATACTGTGTTAATGTATGAATGCTCTTGATGTTTTATTGTTATTGATGCTGCTATATTGATGATCAACGTATAGGAGCTTATGTATTGTGTATGTATTCTGCAATAGTACATGATCAGGATAATCTCTGTTGAATATGTGTTAAATTATTCAAAATTTCTACACTGCATCATACTCCTGAGGCACAAAAAATTTATGACCTCCTGGTCATATGCTTCTCCTTGTCCTTAGCAATTCTACCCACTTCTCAGTGGAACTGCCTTCATGATCTTCTGTGAGCTGGAATCAAACCTTTGCAGTAACAATCTTCCTCTGCTACATGATACCTCACCAAGCTTTCTTTTGAGCTTAGTCTTTTGGCATCCTTCTGGTTCTCTCTTCTTTGGAACCAATTGAGCACTCCATTCTCTAGGCTTGCTGCAAGTCTTCTCACCTTCCATTGTCGTTCGTTGCACGACAGTAAAGACCATAAATCTCCAGTCTTCAACACAAATATACCTCTTCTCCTTCTGCTTGTACTCTTCTTTCTTTTCGTAGGAAATCTTCTTTTACGCGGGAAAACCTTTCCCTGCTATGATACCACTTGATGAAAGGAGATTTTGGGGGTAAGCCAATTTCCCCTTTCTTAACAAACTTTGATTCTGAGGCTTGTGGGTTATGGCCCACAAACCTATCGGAAGCTCTTCATTTTGAGGCTTTAAGCCTTTAAACTGGAACCACTTAAACTTATCAGAGCCTACTACACTATCGAGAGCGTTCATTGATGCACTCTTACCATAAAAAACCTGGGACAACAAAATTATCGAAATACATAGGATTGAAGGAAAAATAAAGGATAACCCCACTACGAACCCTTGGGTCAGATCTCAAAATAATTAATACCCGCATCAATAATTATCATCGGGTCCATCTCTCGGTCCATTGCATTTCCACTGTGCTCTCCATTCTCTAATCTCTGATTGGCCCGATCTCTGATCTCCACTGTTCATTACTTCTCAGATCTAATAGTCAGCGCTAATTTAGCCATTGACGTATCGCTCTTTCACAGTCCTTGACCTCCCTGATATCCGATCAGCGATCAAATCTTGACCATCGATCTGGTTCCTGATCTGACAGTCATTATCTTTCTCGATCGCCAAAGCCACTTGACAGTCCTCTGCCATTGATCTACACTTAGTGGATCCAACAGTCCACGATGATTTCGGGTGGATAACGTGCACGAGGATTAACCACCTGATAAATCTGTTTCCTCTCTCCTCCTCACTGCTATGTGTCACTCAGTTAGTGGACTCAGGCGGTCACACAATATTATCACTTACCACCTTTGCCTCGCCCGATATACCACTTTTGCATTTAAATCCGCCGATGTGATATCAATTCCTCTGTCTCCACAATATGATCCTATCCATTGACATATTGATCCAACGGCTTCTGTGCATTCTTTCCTGCTTCCTCCTTAACTTAATCTCGCTCGCCTGCGATGGGTTTCTGCGTTAAAACATAGTTCTGCCACAGTTTGTCAAAGCATGCATAAATTTCATTTAGTATCTTTGGATTGTCATCGATCCTTTTAGTGATCGATGGTCGATCAAACCTGTAACATTTGAACACATAGACTATCTATGAACACACACAAGCACATAATTCAACACTGAAAACACACTATTTTATATTACACACGATAAGAATACAGACCTAAGGCATTTCAGCCTTAGGAAGAGTTCTCCTCTCGACTACATTTTGAACACTCTGTTTACAAATCATTATCTATTTCTCTCCTATCTCTCTATATCTATTGAATGCGCAGGTTCATCATATATATATAAGGAAACATTTGGATTGGATCACTGTGAAGGATCCGATCACATCCTTTTCTCAAAGCTCTCAACTAATCGCATACATGGCAGATTACATTTAATATAAGTCATCTAGAGACTTATCGCTTCCATCATTTTCTCCGTTTTAAACTAAAATTGTCCCCTATTTAGCTTGATGGTCCACGTCCTCCTTCTTTCTCTGCTTTGAATTCCTCGTTTAATGAAGAGTGTCAAATACTCCTGCATCAAAAGGAGAATGATGATGTAGGGAAACCTTTTTATTGCTTGAGGAATCAATTACACAACAAAGGAATGAGATTATGGAGAATCTCGCTTAGATACTTCAATAATTTCCAACAACAGCTAAGACATATTCAACAAGTAGAAATTTTGGAGCTGGAACACCCTTCAGGGCACAAATAAAATTTTATATTCCCTTGTTTTAAATCCAAATAGATGCAAATGATTTAAAGAAAAGGTTAAATCTACTAGGGGGATATTAATTTGTGCAAAACTTTTCTAATAATGAAAAGATCACCTTCATGCTCCTAAAAGCCCTTCCCCGGGTCAAATATTGGTGGGAATGTTACTATGAGAGATAAAACAAAGATAAATATATGATATTCAAGGCAGGATGGTGCAAACTTATTATGGGGTCTGTGCATTCCAGCTTCGGATGACTCAAATCCCATGAGCCTATGGGATATGGGCCCATTCAACTGTAAATATGGAGTTTATTCACCTCCAAATCCTGCGCTCATGGGCCCATTCAACTCAAATGATGGAGTTTATTCACCTCCAAATCCTGCGGAACAACAACTCTTGCCTCTCACAACCCCCAAAACTCCATTCCAATCTTTGGTCTCGGTGTTGGTGTTTGGACAGATTAAACCCCGTACTCTTGCAATGTCCATGCATAAACTCACGTACAGGGCCATCTTCTGCCATATTCTCCCAATGTAAAAGTTGCTTCTCCCAAGGTTGGCTCGTAGGTCCCATCGAAGGTCGGGGTCGGGTTTTCATTTTTTTTTGCAGCTAGTCCTGACTAGAGTAGGACCCGACTAGCTAAGTGGGCCTCACCCAAGTTGGGGGTCAGAACTAAATTCCCTTCCATTTTGCACTATATATTTTTTAGGCCTGAATGACTAACTATGTGGATCCTCTAGAGTTTTTTTCTCCTTTAGCTTTGCGGTTATAGTCCAACTCCGTCATGGATTTCAGCTTGAATTTTTTCATTCTTCATCAAATCACTCTTCACACTAAGGTTCAGACAGAGCTGAGAGATCTCTCACTATTGATCTTAAAAATCTCATGGCTTTTGACCAACACAACTAAAACATGACAACAATATTGACAGGAAATAAAAACCACAATGATCAAAAGAATGAGTAACAATAGGATTGAAGGGTTTAACCACACAGACAGTAAATATATATTTGAACAAAAAGTAAATATTACATATATGACCACTCGGGGCCTGAGGCCTTCTCGCCTAAAATTACATCATTTTGAGCCCTTTCCTTTGTCACATTTGTAGGCAGATTATATAATAGAAATATCCTAAACAACCCTAAGAGAACAAATCTCATTCATTTTCTAGCACATGCCTTCTAGATGCTTACATTTCCAATTGAAATTTACATAAAATTAAGAAAATTGTCCATTCCCTTAAGTTGCAACACCGCTTCTTTTGGAAGCATTTGGAATCAAGTCCGGTTTGGGTGGGGGTGTTGATGCTCCTGCATCAAATTCCCGCGTTTGAAAATTTTCATGATCTCCTAATCATGTGCTTCATTGGTGCATCTCATCCATCTCCATCTTGATCTTTAGTCTCGACATATATCTTTGAGTGAGATGCAACTATATCCTCCACTAACACTTGACCGACTCTTTTCATCTGGCTCAAAATTTTGGCATCTCGGTTTGCCTCCTCTGGAATCTATCGAGCTTCCTTTACTTTCTTGGTTGTTGCATGCTTTCTCACCTCTCCTGGACAATTCTACCCATAGCTGCAACTGTGGAATTTCCACACAAATTCTACCCAACCATAGTTGAAATTTGTTCTTTTACAAGAAATCTTCCCTTCTTCTTGCACTCTAATACCACTTGATATAGACCGATTTCAAGGTCTACATATTCAACCTTCAGATGGATTGAATCCCATGAGCCTATTTGTTATGGGCCCATTTAACTGCAACGATTGAGTTTATTTGCCTCCAAATCCTACGCAACAACAACTCTCACCTTTGACAACCCCCAAAATTCCATTCCAATCTTTGGTCTCAGCGTTGGAGTTTCGACCCTTTACAACTTCTCATAAATTCGAAGCCTGAATGCCACACTCCCACAAACTCCATACCAAAACTCACATATAGGGCCATCTTCCGCCATATTCTCCCATTGAAAAATTTGCTTCTCTCGAGGTTGGCTCGTAGGTCCCACCAAAGGTCAGGGTAAGTTTTTCATTTTCTTCACTACTAGTCTCGACTAGCTGACTAAACCCTACCTAAGTAGAGGGTCAAGATTGGCTTCCCTTCCTTTGTGCACTATGCATATTTTAGGCCCAAATTCCTGACTATGTGGTTCCACCAATGGTTTTTATCCATTAGCTTTGCAGTTACAGCCTAGCTCTGTCATGGATTCTGGCTTGAATTTTTTTTCTCCTCATCAAATCGCTCTTCCCACTAAGGTTCAAACATAGCCAATATTTGTCTTTCCATTGACGTTGCAATTTTTATGGTTTGTGACCAACACACTCTCAGACACAACAACATCATTGATAGGAAATAAAACCACATTGATAAAAAGAACAAGGAACGATAGGGTTGAATGGATTGTAACCCACACACATAGTAAATATATATTTGAAAAAAAAAGAAATATTACATAAATGACCACTCAGGGCTTGAGGTCTTCCTGCCCCAAATTACATTGTTCTAAAACATTTATAGGTATATTATATAACAAAAATATCCTAAACAACCCTAATAGAATGAATATCATTCATCTGCCAACAAACACCTTCTAGAGGCTTACATTTCCAATTGAAATTTACATAAAACTAAGAAAATTGTGTCCATTCCCTTAAGCTTCCATGCTGCTTCTTCTAGAAGCGTCTAGAATCGAGTTTGGTTAGGGTGAGGGTGGTTATGCTTCTGCATCATAGGGCTTACTTGGGTGGCCTTTTTTATTCCCTTGAGGAGGAATTCTACATGATAGGGAACTATGATAACCAATACATGAGATGGACAGCTATAAAACAAGAGACAAATCAGATGATGTCGTAGTACATTAATATTTTCCATACCTTGCACTCAAACTTGGATACTAGAGACTCGAAGCAGTACTTGATTCTTGTATTATCATAGTGGCCTACATAGGTACATCTAAACAAATATGGATTTCTTAGTTATCTCTTCAATATGCTATCAAAATTGAGTAGAAATTTAAGCAAAGGAAGAAGCAGGAGTTCACATCTACAAATATACCACAACAAAAACCTAGAAAAATAAGCCCTAAATCACAAAGTAATGGATAGAGAAAGGAGATCCAATCTCAAGAATCCCAACCTAAGAAACAAGAAACAAAGGGTAATCGGAAGTTGAATACGGACACTAGAAAGTAGTGTGAGTACCAAAAAATCCCCTAGTGCAACATTGATGAATTTCACTCATTAAAATCATTGTTTCTAGAACTTAAATAAGAAAGAAATAAACTCTAGCCCGGATTCTACTTTAGAATAGGATAAAGGAAAGTGGATGATCAAATGAAAAAATATAACAAAATGAATATCATTCTTTTGCCAACACATGCCTTCTAGATAAAAAAATTCATGAAGTGGAGTCCACTATATCATAACAACAATGTGACATGCCTACAAAGAGAAGATTGTAACAAAAAGTCCAATTTCACTTAAAACGAATTGTAAGAAATCAGTGGATCCATGGAGTTCCCTAAAACTGGTAAAGTTATGCTTAACTATTGAAGGAAAAACATTTCGCATGCAAAAATGTCAATTTAAGTTGGGTACAAATTATAGGAAAATTGATGAATCCACACAGTTTTGGCTGGCCATTAAAAAAAAAAAAAAACCTATCGAGTTGAGTAAATTGAGTGGGCATGTGAGGAGACAACATACATGACACATTTATAAAATAAGCTTAAACCTTTTTAATGGATACTTTTATGGAAATTGAGTTATTTGTTTAAATATCAAAATTATTATTATAAACTTATTTTATGCCATATTTATTTAGGATCTGATTTCAAATATGGTATAGGTCATGTTAGCACTCCAAGAAACTCTCCTAGGTTGTAGCTCGGAGATGTCTGGTAACATATAAATCTTCAATATCATTCTCTGAACTATTGGAATGGATTGGGGTTTGGATCAAGTCAGATGACTGTTTCAACTCTGTTTTCACTCAAGACATGCATGAACACCCTTAGCTTGACAAGGCTTTCGATCGCTAATGCTCAATAGTTTATAGATTCAATGAATAGATGGAGAATCTTGACTGTACCAACAGATACATACATAAACACATATGAATGGCTAGCTACAGAAAGTAAATGAAGCTTGAAAATCTAATTTATCAACGCAGAGATAAGATGATAGTTATCTGGCATTAGACACAGAAGAAAACATGAATAACCTATTCAAGTGTAAGCTTAGAACAGAGGAGAAGATGGCAATTGAACATGTAACAGCAAAAAAATCTTATATTACTGGAATGAAAATGATACGCTGGGAGGAACAAAGTATCCACAGTCTACAAAAGTTGAACCCCTATTACTTCGAACTTTCAACCATTTATAGGCTTTTTACAATACTCTCGAACTCTCTGAGGCTCAAGATGTCTTAATCTATCCACTCTGTCTTCTAACTACTTGATACCATAACTAGACAAACATGAGCTCAGAGAGCTCTATTTCTAACAAACATGGTAATCAAATTTTAGTAATTTTGCCACGCTGTCAGGTGGTTCGCTCGTGCTAGCGATGTTCCATGATCATTTCTATTGGTTCGACTACATCATGTTGTTGTTTTTTCCCATTTTGGCCATGCATTCTGTTATTTCAGTTCAACTATCCGACTATAAAAAATACTAACAAAGCCAACAAATTTCCTCCGCGGGTGACTGGTGGGAAGTGGGGTATGGGGGCACGTGGGTTGTTGGATGGTGTGGATCAATGGTCGGGATGTTGGTCAGGCGACAGAGGATGAACTATGGTGATCGTGAATGAGGGTTGTTGTATCGGGAGGAATGGGAAGAGGATATCAATCGCCAGAGGCTTTTATTCATGGTAGGAGCGGAATAAGTCTGAGCCGTCAGATCTTAGATGGGTAGATCGAACGACTATCAGGCAGAGGAGGAGCTCGAAGGATAACACTCAGGAATGGTTTAATCAAGTGGAAATGGTTTATATCAGGCGGTAAGTAGTAAAGTTTAGAGTCCGCTTGATTCCATTCATCGAGTGCCACGTAGCAGCGGAGGAGAGAGAGGAAACCGCTTTATTGGGCGGGTATCCCTCTCTCTTGTTGCCTGAGCAATATGCATGATAGCCGTTAGATCTGGTGGAAATGATCTAACAGTGGTGATTGGTCGAAGCGGGTGAGCGTATAATGTTGGTTGGATGAAGTGTGGACCATCATATCAGTGGGAAGATCGACGATGAGGGACACGAAGGTATGGGACGACCTCGAGAAATGTGCAAAGGGGTACATATGGACAGAAAGGTAAGTTTTTCGGGGGCTTTTGCGCATTAGTGCATGTTTTCATGCGCTCTGAAAAATAATAATACATGGGGGGAAAGTGGATTAATTCACGTAGGTTCAAGGCGAAAGTGAGTTTTGTTATGATGTGAGGGTTGGGTTAGGACATGAGTGAACGTGGATGGGAGTGGATGAGTGAGAAAAGTGAGGTGATGGACTGTATGGGAACGTCTCCATGACAGCAGAATAGACCATTTGCCTCCTTTAGTCTTCAAAATAACGGCACTGCACCTCAGGGCTAACACTAGCTCCTTCTGGGGATGAATGCCTCCTTGTGAGGTTTCAAGAACTGTAGACTACTGCCTTTATAGTAACAAAAAAAAATTTATATCCTAGTGTTCCATTGGGCATGGAGTTTATTTGCATAGAAAACAAAAACTGAAAAAACCTATTATAATATTAAGGCCTTAAAGCCTCATATGAAGTAAAGTTTCAAAACCGCCCATTGACTGGGCCATCAAAAACACCTTCCCCATCCAAATTGTGCAGAATGAAAGTATTGTTCATCTAAAATTGAGCAATGACAAACGGTCTTGTCCATAAGGCATCAAATTTACCATGGTTGCCCTTCCTTTCCTTCAATGCATCCCATTTGAGAACCCAATCACCAACCTGAAAACTATCCATTTTTTCCTTTCTATCAAAGGTTTCTTTGATATTCTTTTGATGAATTCTTGAATTCTCAACTAGTTGTTCTTTGATCTACTATAATTCAACCAAGTTACTCATTATCCTCGCCATGTCATTCTCTTCATCCTATTCTTCTTGCAAGAATTTGGCCACAGGGAGAACCAACTGGATAGGAAAAATAACATCAGTGCCATAAACCAGCTTAAATGGAGAATTTCCTATGGACTTCTTGTTGGTAACTCTGTCAGCCCACAGTGCAAACTTCAACTTGGAATCTCAACTATTTTTTTTGTCCTCCAACAATTTTTTGATTATCCTTACAAGACTTTTATTAGATGATTCTTCCAGTCCATTGCCTTGCGGATAATATGAGGTAGAATGCATCAATTGAATGCCCATGGATTCACACATGTCCACAAATTCTTTTGCCTTGAAGGTTGCTGCATTATCAGTGACTAGTTTGGTTGGGCAACCAAATCTAGTGAAAATATTCTCATTGAAGAACTTTATGATAACCTGATGATTAGAATTTCTAGTGTGTATAGCCTCAATCCATTTGGTGAAATAATCAGTGGCTACCAAGATCCATTTGTGCTGGCCACTGGAATGTGGATTGCTCTCACCTATGAAGTCCAAGCTCCAATGCTAGAAGGGACCATTGGTGTGTACTGGCTTCAAGGGCAGAGATTTTAGTTGTTGTCTTCCTGCAATCCTCTGACATTTGTCACAAGACTTCACAAAAGAAAACACATTAGAGAACAAAGTAGGCCAATAATACCTAGCTCTCAGGATCTTGTGGGTTGTGGTTTTCCAATAATGATGCCCTCCACAGATGTTAAAATGGAACTGGTCCATGACTTCCACAGATTTTCCTTTGTCTAGACATCTCAAGAGGATCACTAATGGGTCTCTCCAATAAAGCATGTTTTTATTAATGCAGAATTTCGCTGATCTGAGCTTAATGGCCCAGGCTTGACTTGAGTTACACCCTGGAGGGACTTCTAGCTTCTACAAAAAATGAACTACACTGGAATACCATTCACAGGTGGCTATATTTTCAATCAAAAACTTATTTTGCTCTTGCTCTCCTGCTGCTTCCTCTGTCCGCTCACCACCTGAATTTGAACCCATGCAATTGATGTCTAACAAACTACAATTTTCCTCAGCCATAAGCTTAGCCAAGCCCTAGCCTTTGACACGCTTGGTGGGCTTAACCTCTATGTTGAACTCTATGAATTTTGCAGTCCATTTAGCTCTCTTTCCATCAATATCTAGCTGAGTTAGGACATCTTTTATTGAGGCTGGCGGTACATACGAAATCGCTTTTGAATGCAGAATATAAATTTTGAGTGCCTTTAAACATTTTATGAGAGCCTAAGCTTGTTTTTAAATAATGTCATACCTTAGTTCAACATCCTTCAGAGTTTTACTGAAAAATGCCACAAGGTGCTCTACACCTTCATCATTTTTCTGTAGTAGAACTACTGCAAGTGTATCATAAGAGGCAAAAGAGAAGATATAAAACTCCCTGGTATAATCTGGACTGATTAGAGTGGGAGCTTCCATGATAGCTTGTTTGATGGCTTCAAAAGAGCTTCTTGCACCATCTGTCCATTTTATTTCTAATCCTTTCTTCAGCATGGAAGTGATGTGCTTCACTAGCTCTACAAAGTTTGGAATAAACCTCCTAACAAAGTTAATCTTACCCAAGAAAGATTGAATGTCCCTTTTTGACCTTGGGATGGACAATGTCTGAATTGCTTGAAATCTTGTTGGATCAATCTTCAAACCTTCAGTAGAAACAATATGTCCCAGAAGTTTGCCTTCTTCTAGAGAAAATTGTGACTTCTTTGGGTTCACAGAAATTCCAAACCGTCTGCACTTTAGAAACACCTTCTTCAAATGCTGCAAACAGTTCTTACGACTGTTAGAAAATAATGTTATGTCATCAACGTAAATAAGGACAAACTTGTCCTTCTCTCCCACAAAGGCTATGTCCATGGCCCTCTGAAAAGTAGCCCCAACATTCATCAACCCAAAAGGCATCTTGGAGTACATGAAAGTGCCCCAAGAATTAGTGAAGGAGGTCTTTTCTTGATCTTCTGGATGTACAACAATCTGATTGTAACCTCAAAATCCATCTAAGAAAGACATGACTCTATCCCCTGAAACTTTTTGCAGCAAGTGTTCCATCTTAGGCAAGGGGTAATTGTCTTATTTAGAGCATTTATTCAGATTCCTGAAGTCAACACAAACCCTGATTTATTCATTCTTCTTTCTTACTACCACAAGGTTAACTATCCACTTTGAATACCTTAGGGGAACTATGATCTTGGCATCCAACAACTTCTTGTTTTCCTTTTCAATCAAAGGCAATAAGAGAGGGCTGATAGGTCTTAATTTTTGCTTAAAAGGGATGGTGTTCTTCTCCAGTGGAATCTTATGTTGAATGATGTTGGTGTCATAGGTCCTAAGATCATTGTACTCCTAAGCAAAAAATATCAGCAAATTGTTTCATCAGGGTGCAATACTCGGAACTTAGGGAGAAGACAAGTGAGTGGACAGATTTATGTACTTTGGATGGGCTAGACTCCCTACATTATGTCTATGAACTACAGACTCATTTTCTTTTTTGGTAGGATTATAAGGTATATCATTATGATCAAACAACTTCTCTAGGGGCACCAATCCTTTGGGTATATGGTTACTAGGCAACTAAACAATGCTATCATGACCAATCTTGTCCTTTAGCTTGGACTGGTTGCATTCTTCATGGTTTCGTTTTCTTGGTCAATGTGCATTTCAGAAATTCATCAATGACTTGTAAAAACCTATTGATTTCATCATCATCTTCAAAAACTTTCCAGTTGATCCGAATTGAATTCATCAAGAAATGTCAAAGAACCATGACTGTATCAGGTCGGGACAAATCTCTAAAAATTCCAAAACAACGATCCAAAACACCCTAAACCAGTGGCAATGGAAGCCAGCGTGGAACAACGAGGACCTCGGTCAAAGCGCGTTGATCGAGGCCCATGGAGACTGTGCAAGAGGTCAAAGTAGCCCCTGGGAGGCTCGGATCGGAAAAATAAGGAGTTTTTTGACTAGGTGAACAGGGCAGGTAAAGCCTGAGCACTCAGTCGTGTGGGGGACCGGAGAATCGTGGGTGGAAAAGCGAAAAGCACTAATGTA
The DNA here is from genome assembly GCA_031772625.1 of Pinus tabuliformis. Classification (NCBI taxonomy): domain Eukaryota; kingdom Viridiplantae; phylum Streptophyta; class Pinopsida; order Pinales; family Pinaceae; genus Pinus; species Pinus tabuliformis. The sequence goes on along the minus strand of CM062818.1, from coordinate 1,719,792,840 downwards.
CAAAGGCAGGACATGTGCTCTGGAAAACCGACAGTATTGATCGGGGTGCCCACAATTGGTAAGAGGTTTTGGACGAAAGCGGAGCGATTCCATACATCGATCGACGCGTGGCAAGCGGAGGTGAGAGAAGACCACCATTGATCGCACGCTATCGATCAAGCAAGTCAACCGCGCAGAACGTTCGTATGGTGCTGGATCTGTAGGCCCCAGATCAGATGGCTGAGATCGAGCCCGACAGGGGGAAGCAGAATCAATGAAAGAATGAGCCGTGTTTTAGAAGGATTTGGAATTCGTTTGACCACCACAGTGGAGGAAGAACGCATCCACGACATAACTGAAGAAACGAACCAACGAAGAAAGTTGCACCATTTAGAGGAGGACATATGGCAACTCCCTGAGTGTTCATGATGACACTGAACAGGGAACTCCAAGCGCAGCTACAGAAGGTGAATCGATAGAGGCAGAAGAGAGACCGAATAGGCATTGGAATGAATGGCTAAAATCCATGAACAGAGATAGAATACACAAGTGGGAGTCAGTCAGAGCGAACCCCGAGAGGAGGACTGAACACTGAGAAACAAAAACTAGAGACGAAGGCAGTAAAGCTAAAGTAGAAAGAGACAGAGGGCCGAGCTGACTAACGGCAGCATTGAGCACCAGAGAGCTTGAGAGATTCAAGCCATCCCATAGAGGAATTTGTCTGGACTGAGCACCACATTTGGCTCTTTCCACTGAAGACCAGAAGGTCACAGAGCTGGTAGGAAGAAGAAAAGTCTATGTACTCCAATGGCTTGGGGAATCCAAGAACCACCCTGCCAAGAAAAACCTGCTTCAGGAGAACTCACATTGAGTCCTTGTATTGTAATTCTCTGCTTAAAGGCACAATAAAACAAGGCCACCACTGAAAGCTAGACCAAAGATGTAGCCCTGGAGAATAGGGTGAACTCATTAATTTCTTGTGTTCTTGTATTTACTTACAGTATTTCTCTGTTGTCTTTCCATTCAATTGTCTGTGTATTGGCAATCTGATCGATCCGTTGCTTAAATAACATGGACACACACACCAACACATGAGTTTGTAATACCTTCATTTAATGAATCTTTAACTGAGGTCACTCATAGGGTGATTATTAGATCAAGTGGTATCAGAGCAAAAGGTTGTAAGTTTAGACAAGCTTGTGTTGGTTTAGTTGTTGAATGCTCACTAGATCAAAGCTCAAATTAGGAGAAGGAGAGTTGGTCGAAACTAATCCTGAAATTGGGAGAGTCTATCCTCGAAAGACAATGTCAGAGGAAGGTTCTATGGGGCCAGACCCTCAATTCATGGAGAGTTTCCTAGCTGTAAAGTCTATGGTAGAAGAAATGTATAGGGACTTTAGAAAGCATAAGGATGAAGATTCATCAGGTTCTAAACAAGATAAAGAAGAAGATGAGTCTCATTCCCATGACCACTCAAAAGGAAAAGGGAAAGAGGAAAGCTTTCTCACACCTCATAATAGCCCTATGCATAATAATAAAGCATCTTTGATTAAGCTGGATGTTAAATTTGATTTGCCTATATATGATGGAGAGCTAGATGCTAAAAAGTTGGACAATTGGATTAGACAAATTGATGTGTATTGCAGAGTGCAAAACATCGACTCAGAAAAGAGAAAAATTCAGCTGGAAAGCCTACGCCTAGGAGGCATTGCCTTGGTTTGGTGGGAAGGCAGAACCCAAGCTAACATAAAGAGACATGGTAAGACTATCTCTGTTTGGAGTGACTTTGTTTCTGCAATTAAGAAGCAGTTCTATCCATTGGCCTACATGCAACAAGCCATGATGAGTTGGCAAAATCTTCGGCAGTTGAAAGGGCAAAGTGTGCAAGGGTATACTCAAGAATTTAGAAAGAGAGCGTTGATTCTAAGGATCTCATTCGACTCACCAGAGACTCTTTTGAAGTACATTGGTGGTCTACACAGCTACATGAGGCATACCATCCTCATGTTTAATCCCACTAGTATAGATGAGGTATTTGTACAAGCTACTCATCTAGAAGCTAGAGGAAAGAATGGAAATCTAGAAATTGGGGAACAATCCCAACCCACTGCAAGCAAGAGCAAGGAGAAAAGAAAGCAGAAGTGGAAAGCAAGGAAGGTAACACTGCACAGAAAAACAAAGCTTCATGTAATCACAGTAAAAAGGAGGGGCATGATGATGAGCACTGTTGGATTCTGCATCCAGAGCTGAGACCTAAGAAGTTCGAGGGCAAGAAGAAGAAGAATGTTGCAGCTATTCAGAGAGATTTGGGGTCAGACTCGGGAGATGAAACAATAATTGCAACCACAGGTACAAAAGGTAAGAATTCTAAAGCATCTACTAGTAATTCTGCTCAAACTATTATCGATGAAGAACATGAGAGAAAAAGACATGAGCTTTTTCATATTTGAGTTATTTCCAAACATCAAAAGGTTGATACTTTGTTTGATAGTGGCTCACAAGTAAATTTTAATTTGGAAGCAATTGTAAAGAAATTGGGATTAGCAAATACACCTCTCAAGAAACCATACCCATTAGGATGGTTGAATGATAAAGCACAACTACAAGTGACTAGACAGTGCAAACGCAAGTTTTCTTTTGGGTCAGCATTTGTAGATGAGGTTGAGTTAGACATAATTCCTTTGGATATATGTGGAATTGTTTTAGGAATTCCTTACTTGTATGACAGAAAGGCTATTTTATATAGAGTTGAGAACAAGTATCTACTTGTTAAAGATGGAATCGAATACTTTGTAAGAGCTCACAAGCTCAAGAATAATTATACTCTCATAAATTCCGAGCAGATGAAAAGAATGATAAATTCATGCAAACAATTCTTACTAATGGTTGTAAAGGAAAAGAAACCTGATAAAACCAATGTATTTGAGGGTTGTAATGCTTAGTGGCAAGCTGATATAGAAAACATTGTTTCAGAGTATGATGTCCTCTTTTAGGAACCTAAAGGTCTGCCACCCAAAAAGGAAATAGTACATGATATTATTTTGCAGCAAGATGCTCCATTGCCTAACATTGGGATGTACAGGTTGTCTACTTTAGAGAATGCTGAAATCAAGAAGCAGGTGCAGGAGTTGCTCGAGAAGGGGTTCATTAGGCCTAGCACATCACCATGTGCGTCACCAATAATTTTGGTGAGAAAGAAATATGGCTTGTGGAGAATGTGCATTGACTATAGAGCACTAAATAAGATAACAATCAAAAAATCGTTATCCCCTTCCTCGCATAGATGATCTTTTAGATCAATTGAAGGAAGTTGTTTATTTCACCAAGCTAGATTTTCACAGTGGATACCATCAGGTCAGTGTTGCAGAGCAAGATGCATGGAAGACTACTTTCAAAACAAAGTAGGGATTGTATGAGTGGCTGGTTATGCCTTTTGGCTTGACCAATGCCCCTGCTACTTTCATGAGATTAATGAATGATGTACCCAGGCCTTTTCTTGATAATTTTGTTATTGTGTACCTGGATGACATTCTGATTTTTAGTAAAACGTGGGAAGAAAACTTAAAGCATGTTAAGCAGACATTAGGTGTTTTGAAAAGAGAAAAACTTTATGTTAAACTCTCAAAATGTGAATTTGGCAAAACATCTCTAAATTATTTGGGTCATATAGTAGGGGGTGGCGAATTGAAAATAGATCCCTCTAAAGTGGCAATCATTGTAAGCTGACTAAAACCAAGCCTGCTACAGAAGTGAGAAGCTTCTTAGGAGCAGCACAATATTGGATGAAGTTCATTTCTAATTTTTCCTCAATTGCATCTCCCTTACATGCTTTGACAGGATTGAACAAGGTGTTTTAGTGGGGAGGCAAACATCAGAAAGCCTTCGACACCTTGAAAGAAAATATTAGTACATCACTTGTACTAGCACTGCCTGATCTACAAAGACCATTTGAAATCCAAACAGATGCCAGTGACTATGCCATGGGAGCAGTGTTGACACAACATGGTAAACCCATATGTTATCATTTTGAGACTTTTAATCTTGCAGTAGTTAACTATCCTACATATGATAAAGAATTGTATGCATTAGTTCAGAGTGTGAAAAAGTGGAAACATTACTTAATGGGAAAAGAGACAATAATACATATTGATCATCAACCACTTCAATATCTACACTCCCAAACTAAGTTGCAGCAATCAAGGCATTACAGATGGATGGGTTTTCTACAACAGTTTCATCTAGTCATCAGATATAAAAAGGGCATACACAACAAAGTTGCAGACATGTTATCTAGACCCATTATAAATGCATCTACTATACTTAAGCATAATTCTGTACTACATGAAAGTTACATTGAACAATATGCTTAGGATATAGACTTTAAAGATGTATATGCAACTTTGAGTCAAGCCAAAAAGGTAGAAGAATTGGACTATCATGTGAAGGACCGACTCTTATATCATTGTGGGAAACTTTGCATTCCACAAACCGAGAGAGTAAAGATAATTAGAGAGGCACACACTTCTCTGATATCAGGTCACTTTGGCGTAAGTAAAACAGTTGCACAGCTGCAAATATTTTGTTATTGGCCGAAAATGAATCAGACAGTTTCTAGATATGTAAGAGGGTGTACTATGTGTGTTAAAAGCAAGCCCAGTAATAGAAAACTGGGCTTGTACACTCCTTTACCAGTTCCTTCTCACCCTTGGGAAAGTGTTTCCATGATTTTGTTGGAGGACTGCCTAAATCTAGGAAAGGTCATGATTATCTATATGTGGTTGTAGATAGGTTCAACAAAATGTGTATTTTGATACCTTGTAATAAACAGATTACAGCTAAACAAACTACAAATTATTCTTTGAACATGTATGGGTTCATTTTGGATTACCCACTTCTATTGTATCTGATCAAGACACCCAATTTGTGGGGAAGTTTTGTTCAAGTCTATGGGAATTGATGGACACCCAACTGAAGAAAAGCATAGCTTTTCATCCACAAACCGATGGCCAGATAGAAGTAGTTAATAGGACAGTGATCCATTTACTCAGGGGATATTGCAGCAAACATCCTAAGCTTTGGGATGAACATTTGTGTTATGTGCAACATGCCTACAAAAGAGCAAAACACTCTTCTACACAGAGATCTCCTTTTGAGACCTGTTTTGGTTTCATACCTAGGTATCCTTTGGATTTTTTCTTTGATAAAGATACCACGGTTGATGGATACAATGATGTGGACAAGGCAACTAGGTTCATTGAACAGATACAGGAGATCCACCAGGCAGTACAGGAACAGTTGGAAAAGAACCAAGCCAAATACAAGGCTAGGCATGACAAGCATTAGGTGGAGCATAGTTTTCAAGTTGGAGACTAGTTCTAGCTGCATATCAACAAGGATAGGATGCAAGGTGAAGGTAAAAAGCTAAAGCCTATCAGGTATGGACCTTTTAGGATACTTGAGAAGATTGGTGAAAATGCTTTTCACCTTGATCTACCAGCTTACATGCACATCTACTTAGTCGTAAATGCAGATTGCTTGAGATTGTTTGAACCTTCAACGGTTGAGGATCTTGAAGAGCAAAGTTAATTGCCTTCTATTGATGACCTGCTACCTGAATATCTTAATGAATTGTAGGAAGACACAATTTTGGACAGGAAGGTGAGGACGACGCGCAGAGGATATGTTGAGTACCTTAGAATTGGACTCAAAGGTTTGAAGCTGAGCAGTGCAAAGTGGATTGAGATTTGACAAGTGAGACAATAGTATCCTCACTTAGTTAATGCTTGAAAGAAAACCAAATTTTGGTGGTCCAAAATCTTTTTAGTGGGAAGGTCGTAATCCGAATTGGATCCATCAAGAACTATCAAAGAACCATGATTGTATCAGGTTAGGACAAATCTCTAAAAATTCCAAAACAACAATAAGAAACAACCTGAACCAATGGCAATGGCAGCCATCGTGGAACAACGAGGACCTCGGTCAAAGTGCGTTGACCGAGGCCCATGGTGACTGCGCGGGAGGTCAAAGTAGCCCTTGGGAGGCCCTAATCGGAAAAATAAGGAGGTTTTTGATGTGCGATTGCTGGGCGAACAGGGCCATAATGGAGGAAAAGCCCGAGCACTCAGTCGCATGGGGGAATCGAAGAACTGTGGGCGGAAAAGCGAAAAGCACTAACGTATAAAGGCGGGACCCACGCTCTCGAAAACTGATGGTATTGATTGGGGTGCCCACAAACGGTAAGAGGTTTTGGATGAAAGCGGAGCGATTCCATACATCGATCGATGCGTGGCATGCAGAGGTGAGATAATACCACTGTTGATTGCACGCTATTGGTCGAGCAAGTCAATTGCACAGGACGTGCGTACGGCGTCAGATCTAGAGGCCCTAGATCGGATGGCTAAGATCAAGCCTGATGGGGGGAAGCGGAATCGACAAAAGAATGAGCTGCGTTTTAGAAGGATTTGGAATCTGTTTGACCACCACAGTGGAGGAAGAACACATCCACGACGTAACTGAAGAAACGAACCAACGAAGTAGGCTGGCGCTGTTAGAGGAGGGCATGTGGCCAATCCCTGAGCATTCATGATGACGCCGAACAGGGAACTCGAAGCGTAGCTGCAGAAGGTGAATCGACAGAGGCAGAAGAGGAACCAAATAGACATTGGAACGAATGGCTAAAAGCCATGAACGGAGACAGAATACACAAGTGGGAGTCAGTTAGAGCGAACCCTGAGTGGAGACTGAATAATGAGAGAAAAAAACCAGAGAAGAAGGCAGCAAAGCAAAAGCAGAAAGAGACATAGGGCCGAGCTGACCAGCGGCAGCATCGAGCACCAGAGAGCTTGAGAGATTCAAGCTATCCCATATAGGAATCTGTCCAAACTAAGCACCACATTTGGCTCTTTCCACTGAAGACCAGAAGGTCATAGAGCTGGTAGGAAGAAGAAGATTTTGTGTACTCCAGTGGCTTGGGGAATCCAAGAACCACCCTGCCAAGCAAAACCTGCTTCAGGAGAACTCACATTGATTCGCTGTATTGTAATTCTCTGCTTAAAGGCACAATAAAACAAGGCCACCATTGAAAGCTGGACCAGAGATGTAGCCCTAGAGAATAGGGTGAACTCCTTATTAATTTCTTATGTTCTTGTATTTTCTTACTGTATTTCTTTGTTGTTTCCATTCAATTGTCTGTGTATTAGAAATTTGATCGATCCGTTGCTTAAATAACATGGACACACACACTGGCACATGAGACTGTAATACCTTCATTTAATGAATCTTTAACTTAGATCACTCATAGGGTGATTATCAGATCACCAGTATTTGACATTGTCAGGCAGAGATGGCCTATATTTCACTTGAACTTCATAAGTCAATTTAGGAGGCAAAGGAGGAATAAACGTGCTAGCAGATACAAAAAGGGAATGAACAAGCTGGTTCTTTATTCCAGGGATGTAAGAAATGTTGAAACTATTAAAAGAACCTTTGAGCTTCCATACCTCATATCTGTATGATTTTAGCCTTGGATGCTTTACTTGGAAGGTTTTTTTCACCTGCTGAATGATAAGGTATATATCTCCAAACACCTTCAGACCTTTGATGCCCATTTCTTTAGCAGCGTTTAAGCCCAATATCAAGGCTTCGTACTCTGCCATGTTATTTGTAACCTGAAAAGTTAACTTGAAAGATAAATGAATGCATTCTTGTGTGGGGGACACAAGGACTACACCTACCCCTGCAGCTTCCTTAGAGCGAGCTCCATCAAAGAACATGTCCCAAATTTGTGGGCCTTCTTCTTCTATGATCTGGCAAATCGGTTTCCTAAGTTGCATGGAGGCCAACTGGGATTCTTCAATCTGAAGAATACAGGCTCCAAAATTAGTGTCGACATCATAGATGGGATGATTAGTGGGATTCCTTTCATCATTGATGATATATTCCAACTGAGCTTCTTTGCATAATCTCCTACTCTCACCTCCAAAAATTGGGACAGTAGCATAGGACAAATCATTTTGCAATGTTCCACCTAATCTCTTGATCCAACCTATGGAAAGTAACATGACAAACTTGGGAGGTACATCTGCTACCACAATATCCATCATCATGCTCTTCATGGGCAGCTGAGACAAGGTGATGGCTAGGTCTTTGATTAATCCCAAACATTTTACTTTTCTAGAGTCAAAAGAAAACAAGTCATGATAAGACTTGGTAATGTCAAGACCCAACTCATCCATGACACCTTGGGAATTACATTATGGCTGGATCCTGTGTCTAGAAGGCAGTTGTGAAGGATTTTGTCATGAATAGTCAAAGAGACATAGAATGATGGGGAGCTGTCATCACAATTTTCAATTATTGGGCTGAGAACAACAACTAGTTTGTTGTCTTGCAGATTTACATAGTCAGTGGAGGCTTGGATGGCTTTAGGCTCAAGGGCCTCGAGAATAGATCTATTGAAGGAATCATTATTCACTAGTTCAATCAGAGGTATAGGTATGCCTAGCTTCTGAATTTCTGATTCAAAACTAAAAGGAGAAGGAGACTTGTCAAGGCCTCTTACCTCATGAGATGGAGCTTTGAGGAAGATGGGATCAACTTCCAGTTGTTTCTGCTTATTAGCTTGTTGTATTGCAGGGACAACAGCTCTCTAAACAGGATCTTCCTTGGAATTATTCATCTTCGACTCAGATCATATCTGTGTTGATCATCAATTTGGAGAACAGCTCCGCCATCCCACTCTTGGCTGATTTGGTCATTGAATAATGACTTTTCATAGGAAGCGAAGGTCAAAAGGGAGGCACTGCCTTTGTCTTCCAGACAATGGATCTCATCATCTTCTTCAAACTTCTCTTCTTCCATGACTGCATTCTAGAAAGGGGTCTTCACCTTTTGGTCTTCATTGGAATCCTTGCTTCTTTGCAAAATCTGCAACTGCTCATTAGCTCTTCTATATGGATTTGGATTTCTAGGAGAAAAGGTATTAGGAACTCTTCCTTTCCCAGGGTGCTGCTCAACCTTTAATTTGGAGATTTCGGAGGCTAATGACTCTATCATCTTGGTCATTTTATCTATCTTGGGATTTGAAGATGATGAAGATTTGCCCCTTTGTCTCCTTCTATCAACATTCCCCTTGAGCTTCTATGCAGCCATGATGTTTGATTCTACTTCCAAGGCTGCATCCTGCATATCAACCAAGGTAGCACATCGTCTCTCCTTCAACAATAGACAGAAGTTAGAATCAAAGGCACTGGCATAGGTGAGTTTAGCAGAGGTGGTGGTGGGTTTTACTTCAGCTGGTATCTTGTGGTACACGTGGTTAAACCTCTTATTAAAATCAAACAACAACTCACCATTTTCCCTCTTTAAGTTCCCAAAGTCGGTGTGGTAGTAGAGTAGATCCTTCTTATTCCCCCAATTCTTAAGGAATGCATCATCTAAAACCTCAATATCTACTATAGACCTTGGGGTCAGTTCTCTGAACCATTTTCTAGCCTCTCCATCTAGACCTTGGACAAAGACTCTCATCCATACATCAGCTTCACTAAGGTCCAGGTTATTAGCATAGCTATAGAATGATTCAAGATGTTCCTCAGCTATAACACCTTCAGTCCTAGTGAACTTAGGCATATACTTATGATATTCTCCAGTAGGCATGGCATTCAAAGGAGTGGGAAGTACTAGTGGTCCATACCTAGTAGATATGATTCTTTCCATTTTGGTAGGTGCTTGTGGTGCTGCCATAACTGTGGTGGCTATAAGGGTACTGGATGTCTGAATGACAGAGGGTTGAGGAGTGACTGATAGGACTAAAGGAGTATGATGGATAGGAGGAGAGGCTTCCTTTGGTCTTACAACGAAAGAAGAACCTAAAGAATAAGGAGCTCTATGAATCTCTGAGACTTTTTCTTCACTGCTAGTATTAGATGCTATACTCTCAACATGTATTTTTTCTATTACAGGATTTTCTTGAAGAGATATAGAATATTCTTTAGAGCTACTTGCACCTGATGCTACTTTTTGCAACACTTTTCTTTCTTTGATGATTTTTTTTAGGGTCAGGTACTGGGTCAACTCGTGGCTTCTGAGGATTTCTCCGAGTATGCCTCACAAATTGAGCCATAACTATGGAGTGGAGTCACCAAGAGGTTCGTCCTCCAGTAGAGTCGCCAGATAGATGACTACAACCCAAATAGTGTCCAGGCTTTGTCTATCATCAAAGCTGGATCTGTGTCGTCCCCCAGGGAAGCTAAGCTTCAGTCTCCTCTCCCCGGCAATGACGCCAATTATGTTAGCACTCTAGGAAACTCTCCTAGGTTGTAGCTCGGAGATGCCTGGTAACATATAAATCTTCAATATCATTCTCTGAACTATTGGAATGGATTGGAGTTTGGATCAATTCAGATGACTGTTTCAACTTTGTTTTCACTCAAGACATACATGAACACCCTCAGCTTGACAAGGCTTTCGACCACTAATGCTCAATAGTTTATAGATTTAATGAATCGATGGAGAATCCTGACTGTACCAATAGATACATACATAAACACATGTGAATGGCTAGATATAGAAAGTAAATGAAGCTTGCAAATATAATTTATCAATGTAGAGATAAGATGACAGTTATTTGGCATTAGACACAGAAGAAAACATGAATAACCTATTCAAGTGCAAGCTTAGAACAGAGGAGAAGATGGCAATTGAACATGTAATAGCAAAAAAAGCTTGTATTACTGGAATGAAGATGAGACGCTGGGAGGAACACAGTATCCACAGTCTCCAAAAGTTGGACCCCTATTGCTTCGAACTTTTATCCATTTATAGGCTTTTTATAATACTCTCGAACTCTCTGAGGCTCGAGATGTCTTAATCTGTCCCCTCTGACTTATAATACTTGATGCCATAACTAGATAAACATGAGCTCAGAGAGCTCTATTTCTAACAAACATAGTAATCAAATTCTGGTAATTTTGCCGCGCTGTCAGGTGGTTCACTTGTGCCAGTGATGTTCCATGATCATTTCTGTTGGTTCCACTACATCGTGCTGTTGTTTTTTCCCCTTTCGGCCATGCATTCTATTATTTTAGTTCAACTGTCCGCTTGTCAAAAATGCTGACAAATCCAACAAATTTCCTCCTCGGGTGACTAGTGGGAAGTGGGGTACGGGGGCATGTGGGCCATTGGATGGTGTGGATCGACGGTTGGGATGTTGGTTAGGCGACAGAGGATGAACTATGGCGATCATGAACGAGGGCCGTTGGATCGGGAGGAATGGGCAAAGGAGATCAATCGCTGGAGGCTTGAAGTCATGGTGGGAGTGGAATAAATCCGAGCTGTTAGATCTTAGATAGGTAGATCGAATGGCTATCGAGCAGAGGAGGTGCTCGAAGGATAATGCCTGAGAGCTGTCTACTCAAGCGGAAATGGTTGATATCAGGCGGTAATTGGTAAAGGTCGGAGCCCGCCCGATTCCATTCATCAAGCGCCACGTAGCAACGAAGGAGAGAGAGGAAACTGCTTTATCGGGTGGGTATCCCTCTCTCTTGTTGCTCGAGAAATATGAGCGATAGCCATTATATATGGTAGAAATGATCTAATAGTGGTAATTGGTCGAAGCGGGTGAGTGTATAACATTGGTCAGATGAAGTGTGGACCGTCAGATTAGTGGGAAGATCGACAACGGGGGACACGAAGGTATGGGATGTCCTTGAGAAATGTGCAAAGGGGCACATATGGACGGAAAGGTAAGGTTTTCGAGGGATTTTGCGCATTAGTGCATGTTTTCATGCGCTCTGAAAAATAATAATACATAGGGGGAGAAATGGACTAATTCACATAGGGCCAAGGCGAAAGTGAGTTTTGTTATGATGTGAGGGTTAGGTTAGGACATGAGTGAACGTGTATGGGAGTGGATGAGTGAGAAAAGTGAGGTGATGGACTGTATGGGAACCTCTCCATGACAGCAGAATAGGCCATTTCCCTCCTTTAGTCCTCAAAATAGCAGCACTGCACCTCAGGGCTAACAGGTCATAAGGGGTTATAACTCATTGAAGCTTCTATACTCTTAATCATTACTTTGTAAGATTATGAAAACAACACTACCTTGTTTTCTAAAATACCGCTTGAAATAGCTATCAATCTGACAAGTAAGGGATTCATTTAACAATTCACAGGGTTATGGTTGTCACTTAGTGTAATGAAAGTTTGGATCCAAAAGAGTTGGGAGCCCTTGATTAAAGGGAAAATGACCCACTTTTTCTGTAGTTGATGGTTTTATGCCTTCTTATTTGAGACCAAGTAGGATCAAGATTTTATATTCAAAAGTGTACCTTTATGGGACAAAAGGAATGTGACTAAAATGATGGATGCCTGATTTCAACCTAGATAATGATATGCCTTCAATAGTCTTGGTTTGTATTTGTTTCCAAGCTCATGTTCCATTGCAATGCTGGAAAAAAGGCATCATGAGATCCATGGGAAACACTTTGGGAAAAAAATAGTGCAATATTGAAAGATCAAGTGTCTTCTTGTGCTAATCTATGTGTAGACGTAGATTTGGAAAAAGGTTTTTCTAAGGTCGTAGAGTTAACCTTTTGAGAACTAGAAATGTCTTTAATAGATGACTATGAATAACTACCATGTAATTGTCATCATTGTCATGAATATAGGTATTTTTCAAGGAATTTCTCTATAAAGGACTTCATAGAACAAAAAAGTAAAAACATTGAAGAACAATGGTAAATTGCCATGAAGAAGAAGAATACCACTATATAGGTTACCTCCTGCTTGCATCCAAAGCAAGCTCCTTTAGGGAAAATCCTACAATCCCCCATGGACTGAAATAACCACATCAGATCATATCTACATCTTCACCATCTCACACCAACCAAACCACTCAAATCAAGGGAGTGATGGCAAGGTTCTTGCTAGCAATAGGCACTTTGTTCTATCCCAAGGAGAAATAATCCTAGAAATGATAGCTTCACCCCTATACATGTGAAATTTACTCTAACATCCGAATGGTAGAGGGAATTAATGAAATACTAAACCAACTGACATTCATCTAACTTCATATCTATCATTGTGCTGAGAGGGACCAAATCCATCAAGGTGGAAACCTTCTTTTTGGAGTGTAGAACTTGAGAAAAAGTGTACACCTCAAGGGATTTGATCCCTCTCGAAGCATGATAGATCCAGAGTTAGATGAATCTAAGTTGGTTCCAACTGCCAACAACAATGTCACATTTTCAGATTATCATTATTATATACAAGTTTGAGTTGAACTTCATGGTTTGAAATTGACATGATTAAGAATACAAATAGTATCACATAATAAAGATGTGACATTGTTTAGTGATCAACAAAATGAATTAATTAATATATTGAATAACAAATATGTTGCATCATATGATTTAAATGTTATATGAGGAAGATATTGAAAAACACATAAATTAACCATACTCACACACTTTCTCTAAAATTCTTTTTTTTTCTTCCTATTGATTGAGAGTGGGAGCAAAATATTTTTATTGCATCTAGGTTGTAATATCATATCAGTAACAATAGAAAACATAGCGAACAGAGTGAGACTGAGATTATTCATGTTTTATAATGCTTTTGATTAAAACTAACTAAAATTGTTTTTCTATTGTGACTACTATTGATTTTTATTTGGAAATTTTTTATTTTTATTTCAGAGATAGTATATACCAACTTGAGATAAAACACGAAAAGAATTTGAACTTTGAATTTCATGTTTTACATAGTATTTTATAATATCAACGCTATCACCAATTAAATTTTCTCATAAACTATAATTATAGAAATTTTAGTTATAAAATATTTTTTTTACAATTAATAATAGATATATTACTTCAGATATTTTCTTAAAAAGAAAAACACTTTTATTTTATATAAAGACATTTTAAAAAGGAAAACATTTTTTATTTTATTAAAATGATATTCTCTAATTAAAATAAAAATATTTAATAATTATACAACTATTTAGTTAAATAAAAATATAAACCATTATTTATTTACGGTTATCATGTAGTGATGATTATATTGATTTAATTAGATATACCGGGTTTATTTTTTAATTATATATATTAAATGATAACATTTCACTAAAACAAAATTAAAATATAAAATGTTTAGTAATTATCAATTATTTTTTAATTTATTTTATTAAAAGTGAATTTATTTTACATTTATGTTACTTAAATGAATTGAAAGCGAGTGGGCACAATAATAATGGTTCCTCTTAACCAATCAAAATAAAGCTAATATAAAGATAAATGACTTTTATTAAAGTCTACCGAGGCATAAATGGACTTTAAGAAGCAAATAGATTAATTAGAATTCCTAAACTCTATAGTCCATAAGAATATTAAAGTCCACCGAGACATATGTGGACTTTAAAAAGCAAATAGATTAATTAGAATTCCTAAACGCTAGAGTCCATAAGAACTTGTTAAGAACATGATTGCCAAGTGAGAAAGCTTACACGTTGAGATTTTTTTAGCATTTTATTTTATGTTAAAAATGCATTAAGAAAAGAGTTCAAATATCATATTAGTTTTGTTGAATTAAAAGTGTGGGAGATATTACCTCGTATTTGTCTTGTGATTAATATGTGATATTTTTTATTATATAATGTATTGTTTATTGTAATTCTTACATGAGATGTTTGGTTAGGAGTTTGTTAATTAGTCTTTATTTTAAGGTGTTGTTGAGATATTACTTCAATTAATTAAATTCACTGGTTATGATAGTTAATAGATCTTAAGTCTAGTTTGATGTATAACTATATGTTATTGTGTGATAATAAAATAATGGTTTTGTGTGTAGTAATTTTATCTTGGTATCAGAGCTAGTAGCTCTAGTTGCAATTCCCTCATGGGAGAGCCCACAAACATGTGAGAGATATGAGATTAGTTTAGTGTAGATGTAGATTGGATTAGCATAGGTGTGTGAAGAACTTTTGTGTGCTATGTATCTTAATTTATTGACGTTAAACAAGATTGTATTAGGTTGACATTGGAGCTATAGATATACATGAGATTGCAGATGATTACATTCCAAAAAAGGATTTGAAGTTTGATCAGGGTATTCTTCATTCTTGTCAACATCCACACACTTGCATTGCAATTTCACAATGGTGGAAACTGATAAACACACCATCATGTCTTCTTCATCTTTGGCTTTGAAAACCTTGTTTATTGGACAAAGTTGATGTTTTCTTGTTCTCCATCTTTAGAGTTACTATCCAAAACTAAAAGAACCCCTTGCAATTATGGGACCTTGTCTTGTTATTCTCTTGCTTCTTTTAGTAGTTAAACATTTCTTCTGCATTTTCTTGCTAGATTTCCCATTTGAGTGTACAATTTGCATATACTGATCCTTCAATGCCTATGAGTGAGGGTCAATAAGTGATTAGGCAAGAAAAATAGAGGCAGATTCTCTTGTGGTGAGATCAATTGTGCTCATCATTTCCTTCCTATCTTAGTTATCACTGACTTCGCAAGGCCATATATATGAGATCATAAATAGAAGAACACATAGTTTCTACTACTACATGGATTTCATAAGTGCATTTTGCTCCTCCAAAGTAGCAACATTCACATATACACTAATTAATATGGATCGATTTTTTAATGTGTCCACGGACATGGAAACAACCTCTATGAGCATGTGGGCTTGTTTTATATTATTTTTTTAATTTTTTTGGGTAAATGGATGAATTTTTGAATGAATGCATTTTTTAAAGTGAGCATTTATATTAGAAATGAAAAATGAATGATGTTGTTCATGTTGCAATACTTAATTTGGTTATTATATTCAATATCTATCCCACTTTTCTAGATAATTGATGAGTACAATGGATGGCCATGTATTTAGATACATGGCGTATGTCAATATAATGGCTAATAGTTTAGAGATTATAAACACAAAATTGGTGTAATAGTATGAAGCAGTTGTCTCTTCAAGAGATCAAGTGGAAGTGTAGCTCATTATGGATGGTTGTGATGGAGCTCAATCTATGAGATTTTAAAATGGATAAAGATGCTAATGAAGACTCAACCAAATGAAATATCAAGATAAGTAATTATCAAGAGAGGGTGTGGGAGATTTTTTTTTTTTTTTTTCTAAGTTATGCTAATTCTATTACTGAAAAAATATCGTACACTGAGGCCTTAGCCTGTACCTATCCATGCCTAAGTAATGGCAAAAAACAACAGATTCTAGATCTAGATTGCCCAAGAAGGGAAACTAGTCCGTTGCAAAAGTAATTTCAAAAAATTAGCTTGCTGCCCACGAAAGGGAAACCAGCAAAGCGCATAGTTTGTTATCAGTTTTCATAATGAAACAAAATCTAGCTGAAGAGCCTAAAATTAGTAGTTTTTTCCCCGGAACCCCATTGAAACAAAAACTAGAAAGAAAAGTTCCAAAAACCCGAGGGAAGAGACACGTGGCATGCTGAGTGGCAGACAAGTGGCACACTGTGTGGCGGACACGTGGCACTCGAAGTGGCTGACTAGGAGCAAGGCAGAGATGACGGGTGTTCCTCCACGATGAAACACCTGTACTCCTCCATGTCGCCACCTGCCTATTGCGAGGTCTCCATGTTGCCTGCCTGCTGTGCCGGATGTTCTTCCTCGATGAAACAGCAATAAGGGTCCATTACCTCATCTGCGTGTTGGTCCTTGTACACCTCCTTCCCTGCACATCTTGTCTCCTGCTTAGTGTCCGCTTCCCTGCCTCTTAGATTCTCATCTGAGCCATGTCTGGTTCGACTTTGGTGTGGTTGCATCCTTCTGTGGTGCATCCACCACCCGCAATGTCCTGTCCCTCAATGACCTGCTTCGCCTCGTGAAAGAAAATGGAGATAGTGGCCATGATGATGGGCCTGTTCAGGGTAGAGCAGAAAGTGAATTGGGCATTCTGGGGTTGCAGCTGTGGATGGGGTGGAGTGCCTCTGGGAGACGAAGCAGAAATGGAAGGAAAGCTACTGGGAGGTGAGGTAGGGGGCACCGAATGGAGGCAGCCTCTTCCACTACAGGTGTTTGGGTAATGCCCGGGAGCCTGCTCGGCCAGGGAGGAAGTGGTGTCTGAAGTAGGAGAATGCTGGGGGCGACTCAGGCTTCCTCTACTTCCGCCCTTGTGGCTGCACATACGGTGTCGCATTCTTGGCATGTTGTCTACAGGAGTATGAGAATTCCTTCTGGAATTGGGCATAGTGTGGTGCAGAGACGCAATTGAACTTGCAGACTGCTCAGCGGAGGGATTAATAGAAAGGGCCGAATGGAAGACAAAATGGCAATCCAGGCTCTGGGTGAAGTGAATTCTGGGGCTGAAATCAATGCAGCATAGGAGGTGGCAGCGTCTCCCGATGGTTGTGCGGGAGCTGGGTGCTGCAGCGGCTTGAGGGTAGAGGCATTGCAGTGGCAGAGGTTGATGGATAGATGTAGAGGTGAAATTCTCCCGAGGATTCATGTTTGCACAGAGCCGAAGTGGGTGATGGTTAACAGGTTGGAGACGGCGCCCGCTTAAAGTGCATTTATGGTTGTAGTGAATGCCAATTTTAGACCACTGTGCCAGTCTACGAAAGGCCATGTGGTCTAGCCACACGCCAACCCAATTGACTGCCACCTCACTATCCTTGTTGATCACCCGCATCCGGGAGATGTGCTTCCTTGTGCACCAAGTCAGTGCATGCTTGTAATTGAGATTGGTCATGTAAAATATTGATTGTGCCAAATTGTAGGACCTGATCATGTTCAACTCCTATATTTGCCAAGAGATCAACTACCTTGTTGTTTTCCCTTTTGACGTGAATGAATGTGGTAGCTCATCTATGTTTCATCCATTGCTCTATTAGTTCAAGCCCGGCCACTAGTCTCCAGCTGGTAGCGACTCTCGAAGCTGTGATTCCCAATTGGATTTGGGTAACCATATGTATCAGAATTTGGGAGTCCCCTTCTATGATAATAGGATGAATATTATGTTGGTGAGCTAAGTTCACACCTTGCCACAGTCCTTCAATTTCAGCAAAATTATTCCTGTCCCATCCAATTGAGCCAAAGTATATTAGCAGAGGTCGGCCTTCATGATCTCTGAAGATTCCACCATATCCTGATTTTCCTGGGTTTCCCTCTGAGGCCCCATCAAAATTTAGCTTTATCACATTTTTTGGAGGGGGATTCCAATGTGAGGCCTACTTGTTGATAGTACTTACTTTGTTGGGATCAATTTGTACCTGCAAGAGCTTTAATTTCCAGTTGGCCCATATGCTCTGTTCCTGTGCCTGGGTGGGAAGTCCTCAACACTCCACCGTTGGAGAGCTAGGGTTTCTTGGATATTCTGACATAAATTGGTCCAAATGCTATCCAAAGTAGTGCTTTAATTTTTTAAAATTCTTTTGTTTCTTTTCTTCTAGATCGTCCAGAAAAGGAAGCCCGACAGAATTGTCCGTAGTGGATTTAGAATTTTGCTATTATATGGCTCAGGAGTCCAATTGTGAATGGTACCTTTTATATCCCCTCAGATTCTGTAGGGTCGCTGAAATCTGAAAGTAAGTTTTTCCCATAATTGGTTAGCCATGTGGTAGGAGTCCATGAGGTGCTAAATAATTTCTTCATGTTTTTGACAATTAGGATAGTAGGAGGGTTCCTGGAATCCTATTTTAATTAAGTTGTCCCCAGTGAGAATTCTTTGATGATAGAGCAGCCATGTGAAAGTAGAGATTTTTGGCCATATTTCTGTAGTCCATATGCGATTCTAATCAGGATCAACTGGTTCCTGTGTTTGGAGCATCAGCTTGTATGCTTCTTTCGTTGTGTAAGTTACTCTAGGAGTATATCCCCATCTCAGAACATCTTTTCCAATGGTAAATTTGATTTTTCTACTGGTGAGTTCTTTGTGTAGCTCCAAGTTATAGGCTTCAGTTTCTTGCTGTATTATTCGTGCAGTAGGTTTCCATTGCCTGAAGCCCTAATTGGTACTTTGAGTCCAGTATTGTGCTACATGGCTAGTCTGGTTGATGTTGTTTCCATTATGATTTGTAAAGGCTAGGATTTCTACAATTTTTGGTCTATGTTGCCAAGAATCCATCCAGAAACGTGTAGTTCTCCCCTCGTGTATCTCCCAGAAGCTATGCTTTTGTATTAGCTCTCTATGTTGTTTTGCTACATTCCAGATTAGAGATCCTGTGTCCGTGGTGGTGATTCTTATCAACTCTTCCTGCAGACTATTGTTCACATATTTTGCAGTCCAAATTTGTGCCCATGGCTTCTGTGGGCTTGATACCCACTGCCACCATATTCGTGCTCCCACTAACGTGTTGCAAGTCTCGTAATCCTAGACCTTCCTACTTTTTTGGTGTGCATACCATGTCCCATTTTACTAACGACCATTTACGGTTTTGCCCTGTGGAGCCCCATAAAATGTTGCATTGCAAATGTTTGACTTTTTGAGAACCCATTTTGGAGCTGCAAGAACAGAGAAGAGATAGAGAGGCATGGATTGTAAAACTGCCTTTATCAAAATGAGCCTGCTTGCCATGTTGAGAGTTCTATAGGTCTAGGACGATAGGCGACTTTCAATTTTCTCAATGAGTTGTTGCCAGGATGCACGTTTTAAGGCTGAATCTATCAGTGGAGCGCCCAAATATTTAGATGGAAGTTTATCCTGTGAGAATCCTATGATTCTAGCGATGATTCTTTGAGTGGCTGGAGGAGTGTGGAAAAAGAAAATTTGAGATTTGGCAGTATTAATAGTGGTTCCTGAGGCTCTTGAAAAGGTTTCTAGCAGAGCTTTGAAGGTGTGGGCTTCACTGATAGAAGGGTGTCCGAATAGCATATTGTCATCAACAAATTGTTGATGCGTTATCGCAGAGGTTCCATGGGCAGAGATGCCTCTAAGGTTGTGAGATTGAACAACCTTCTTTATAAGGCGACCCAGACCTTTTGCCATAATAATAAAGAGGAAGGGGGATAATGGGTCACCTTGACGGATTCCTCTGGATGGGGAGTAAGGTTTGGAGGGGATTCCATTAACTGGGATGGAGTAGAAGGGGGAGGTTATGAGATTCATAAGCCATCTAACCCAGGTCGGACTAAAGTCGAAGGCAGTCAGCATATGTTTAATATAGGACCAGCTAAGTTTGTCAAAGGCTTTAGAAAGATTTATTTTCAGAAGCATACCAGCCTGTTTGCTTCTCTTTAAGGAGTGGATGATTTCATGAGTCAAAATGATGCCGTCCAAGATTTGATGTCCTTCAACATAGCCAGATTGTTCCGGTGAAATGAGAAGAGGAAGGAGCGGTTTGAGGTGATTGGAAATGACTTCAAAATGATTTTGTATATGACATTGCATAGAGAAATGGGCCCGAACTTCTCTAGAGTACTTGCCTGAGCTTCTTTGGGGATGAGAGTTATGAATGTCACATTGAGAGATGGAAGTAGCCAATGCATAGCTAATGATTCTTCTACGAAATTCCAAACTTTTTCTTTGATTAAAACCCAAAAGTGATGGTAGAAGTTAGAGGTGAAACCATTAGGTCCTAGAGCTTTTCCATCTTTCAATTGATTTGAAGCCGCTTCTACTTCCATCCAAGTAACCAATTGTAGCAAGAGCTGATTGTGCTCCTTTGTTATAATTCTGGGAATATGTTGGAGTATTTCATTTATTGCAGGCTGTCTATCTATAGGCAGCTCTTGATGTATTGTTTTGAAGTGATTAGTGAGCTCTTTCTTAATATCTTCCTATTTCTCCATTCTGTCTCCCTGTGGATTTTGAATATGCGAGATGGTATTATTCATTCTTCTTTGGATAGTTGTGCAGTGAAAGAATTTGGTATTTCTTTCCCCTTCTTTTAGCCATCTGATTCTTGACTTTTGTTTCTAGAGCATTTCCTCTTGTTTCCTTCTTTCTTCCAATTGTGTGAGAAGAGCTTGTTCTTGACTTGCTAGATTCTCAGTTCTGCCTCCTGTAATGATCTTCTGTTGTAGCTCTCTCATACTTTGCTCGAGCACTTTTTGATCTTGAAAGATATTACCGAATGTGGTGTGATTCCAGGTCTTGATTTGCCTTTTGATATGCTTCAATCTTTGCTAGAATTTATACATGGCTGAGCCACCATTGGGAATAAAGCTCTCCCAGGCTGATTTGACCATATTTTTGAACTCAGGGTGAGTGAGGCAAAAAGTTTCAAATTTAAATGGTTTCTTGTTTGCATTTCCAGGATCCTTCCACTGATCCGAGCCGGCAATGGGGAGTATTGAGGTGCTGATATCACCTCCTAAATGTATAGAGTTATCTGAGATAAGATATCTATCCAACTTGGATGAGATTTGTTGAGAGCCCGTCCTTTTATTGTTCCATGTGAAAGTACCATTATCAAATGGTAAGTCAATTAGCCAGTTGTTTTGAATGTATTCTTTGAAGCTGTTGCTTTCACTGTCTAGCTTCCTTTTGCCTCCTAGTTTTTCCTCCAGCCGAGTGATCATGTTGAAGTCACCGCCTGTGATCCAGAGTGGATGTGTTCTTGTAGAATTAAGAATTTCCAGCGATTTTAGCAGCGTATTCTTTTGCATTGTATCTTGGGGGAAGTATACATTTGTCAAGTGACCATGTATGTTGGTTCCAATGAGGTGGAAAGTGGCTTGGATAAAATGGTGAGAAGCATGGAAATCTGTAAGGGAGACGTGCTACATATTCCAGGCTATTGCAAGCCCCCCCAAAGCTCCTGTTGTGTCTACCGTAACAGTCTGGCATCCCGCCCAGGCTTTGGATAAGATGGAAGCTAAAGTGCTAGTATTACATTTTGTTTCCTGCATAAATAAAATATGTGGTCGTTCTTGCTGAATCATGTTCTTTATCATCCTGTATTTCCCAGGACTGTTAAGTCCTCGAACATTCCATGAGATGAGCTTCATGGTTGACCAGTAGGTAAGGAACTGTAGTATTTAGTCAACTTGGAGCACCTTCTAGACTCCATTAGCATTTCCCCAATGAGGATGGTGCGTTGTAGATCTGTCTTTCTACCTCTTTTCTTCCCATCTTTGATAATGTGTTTCCCATCCCATCTGCTTCCTTGTTGTATGCCTAGTGTGCTGTGTTGATGCACTCTTGAGAGTACTACTTCCAGATTTTCAAGTTGCCTATCTGGTATTGTGTCAAACTCTTTCCTCTTGCATGCTTGTTCTAGACTGAAAATGTCTAGGTCCCCTAGATCAAAGCTTTCAGGTTCTTCTTCCATTAAACTTTGTTGACTGCTCTCATCCATGTGGTGTGTTGAATTGAGAGGGTCTGTCAACAGGTTATCAATGTCCATTCCTTTTGCGAACCAGAGGGCTTTGTGGTGGTCTTGAAGGGGAATGGGTTGTGAGGTTGTTGGTTGCAGATCAGAGTTATTTGCTAATGATGGTTGACTAGCCTCATTATGGTTAGGTACAACAAAAAGTTTGGTGGATGGTGCAGAGGTTGTCTTAGCTATCTTGGAAGGATCTGATTCGGGCATATCTAGGTTTGATAGAATGTCAAAACTGTTGCTTGAGGATGGCACATCAGAGGATGGTATTACATTTTTTGGTGCTGTAGGAGGTTTTTTATTATGCTTCTTTCTACTAGCAACTTTGGTAAACCCTTCTGCATCAGATTTTCCCCCATTGTCTATGGATTTAGGAGGGGCATTTAAAGGACAGTCACGGAATAGATGTCCATGGGTGTGGCATTTCCTACATCTAAAAGGCACATGTTCATAGTCTATGGGTTGAATCCATTCAAAGTCATCGTGAAGGAGACTTATCGAGTCCGTGAGTGCCTTGCCAAGTTTCATGTAAACACAGATGCGAGCATATGAGGTGTACCGACGAAGCTTTGTTTCCTCTATAGTCTTTATGAATTCTCCTAACCCATTGCCAATAGCTTTAAGTGATTCTTCATCCCAGTATTCCAGAGGTAAGGAATACATGCGAATCCATACTGGTGCCCAGCTGAAGTCTTCCTTGTCTGGATTGAATCTTTCTATCCAGTCTCGTAGATATAGACCCGCTGCATTAAAGAAATAGGGTCCTCCATCTAGGACGTAATTTCTGTCTTCAATGCAGTTAAAGATGGTTGTAAAAAAGCCTTTGGGGCCTAGCTGTAGGGTAACATGTCCCTTGGGCTTCCACTTTGAGGTTATCCATCCTTGCAGAGCTTTTTCGGTGGGCCAGTAGCCTATAAATTTACCTATCAGTGCATGGTCTTTCATATATTGTATTTGTGCATTCATTCTGTGACTGGGTAACTCAATCTTGGGTCGTACTATTGCAATGGGCTTGCAGGTGGATGACGATGCCTTCTTTGGTTGCTCAGATGTTGCATGGTTATTTCCTGTTTCCTTATTTAGATCTGCTTGTTCGTTCTTCTCTTCCTACTATGCAGGCTATACTACTGGTTTCTCTACGCATCCAGTTGAAGTCTTCTCATTTCCGCCTTCAAGTGGCTAGTCTCCATTGTTGCGGTCTGTGGGGGAAGGCTCTATTGCCTCCCCCATCGGGATATTCATTGTTTGTTGCTACCATATCCACCAAACCCGCACTGGCAGTAGTATTTCTTAGTCCTGAGATACTGCTTGCTCTATCTCTGCGTCGTGTAAGGGTTTGTTAGAAACCCTAGTCCACCATTTTCCTTTGCCTCGAGCTCTGCTCATTCCAACAATATTCAGATCCGGGTGTGGGAGATATTAAATCCTATTTATCTTGTGTTTAATACGTGATATTCTTCATCATATAATGTATTGGTTATTGTAATCCTTATGTGAGCTGTTTGTTTAGGAGGTTGCTAATTAGCTCCTATTTTTAGGTGTGGTTGAGATATTGTCTCAACTAACTAGGTTGGGTGGCTAATTTATTCAATCTAAGTCTAGTTTGATGTATAAATATATGATATTGGGTGAAAATAATGTCATATATTTTCATGCAATAATTTTACCTAAAAGGCCAAGAAGGTTATTAGTGTGACAAATATTTGAAAATTAAATTGAACGTAAGTATGATATGGACAATCCTCTCCAAGGTGACATATTCTTTCATCCCATGGTGTTTTGGGAATCGACCAATGGCAAGTTTCACTATGAAGCTCAAGAGATTTTGTTCTTATTTTAACAATGTTTATTTTTTTTAACATTAGTCTATGATCTGAATTGGATCATATTAGTAATGTTGTGCTAATTCCCCATTTAGAAATAAACCCAAGATGCTTATCATTTTTTTTCAAGTGCTTAAGGATTCAAAAACTTTTGCAATTAACAGATTCCCATGAGAGTTTATTATGTAAATGTTATAAACAATTTAACATAAGAAAATATGTTGAACAAAAAAAATAAAACAACAATGAACATCAATATACAACACAAAACAAACACATGATAAAGGAACTCACCCATCCTGGGCTACATCTCCTTGGTCCGGCTTCCAATTGCTCGGGCCTCTCTATTATGCTCAAATTTCATCAAAAGTGTGTTTACAATGCCAAATGACTCTGAAACCTGTCTCTGTGAGTTCAGAATACCAAAAACTGCCAGAATCGACTATTTTTGCATCCAATTCGGATAAGAAATGACGGAGTTATGACTTATCCTAGCTCCTCCACTATTTGTTCCACAAAATGCTCCAAAACTGACCAAAACCCCTTTTCTATTCCAAAATTCGCTAAGGAAGCGAAAATTTCATCGCACCGCAAGCCATGTCCCATCGACCATATTGCAATAGCAATCGGCAAAGTTGTGGTCTCTTAACACATCGAAATGTTGATATGCAGTGTTGTGGACTTGTTGTGGCCACCAACAACCCCCCTCCTTCTTTAGTATTAGCAATAACACTAAACAAGTGGGGACCCTTAGTAAAAAATTCAAAAAATTTTATAATTTTTTTTTGTATTATACTCCTTAAAAATACATCGCACGGAGAAGAGTAAAACATTTCTTTATGAGCACAATAAAAAACTACGAATAAGCGACACGAAATTCATCGCATCGCATACATTAAGAAGCGCCCATAAATGAAGATCTTAAGAAATCTCCGATGGCCGATATGCGACATCGCATATCGCAACATCGCATAAATAGCACACAATAACTTAACAAATTGCAACGATCTGTGATCTTGCGATAAACGCGATGTTGCGATCTTGCGACAACGCGATAACGCGATTCTGTGATAAACTGATTAGGAAACTCTGCGATGACACATCTTGATAATGCGATGCTGCGGTGCGAGTCGCAGAAATCACCCATCGCAAATTTTCCTCGGCTCAGCATTCAAGAAAATCTGTCCATAAACCAAAAATTGGGCGCTCGCCTTAAAGGAAATTAATGAATGTATGCCAAAGTATTCATGAAGGACAGTTTTGTGTTTTTCGAAGAGTCAGTTCACTATGGATGTCATGATTTTATACTTTCATAGAGCTTAGAGCTTTCATGTCAAAATTTATTATCATTACTCTTTTCCTTTGCGTGAACTGCAGGAATGAAAAATAGAATGACATGAAGCAATGTGCAGGAAACATCTAAGGAAAAAGGGAAAGCATCAATGCTCGGAGAACAGAGAAGAGATGTCCTCATAAACGAATACCGCATGCAACAGAAACGCAGATTTCAGAGTATTATTGAACAGATGCTGATATCAATAGGCGATTCGACACTCAAGGTCAAAAGCTCACAAAAGCAGCATGTTTACAAAATTCTGAAGCTTATGCCCAGTAAAGGAAAAAGCGCTAAAGGTGGAAAACGCACCAGAAAGGCCCGGATCAAAGAACGGAGGCAGTTTTCGATGCGCGATTAGCGCCTAACGCTAATCGCGCATCACTAAGAAAATTGTTCAGAAAACTAAGTCCCTAACTTGCTTAGTCATCCACGAGTCCGGAAACCGAGATAGCAAAAGCAGAAGCAATTTGAGAGAAATTTGGGTTGTTACCAAGTATATACGCAGTAAATTCACCCAGCCAGAGGATGATTCCCAAAAATATCTTCTAGTTTACTAAAAAGTGGTGCCAACGCTTGCCATTTCTATTTGCATAGCTCAAGCAAAAGCAGAAAACAACCAGCCGACTCTTCCCAGGAAAATGTTGCATGCTCGCAACATTAAGGAGCAAATGCAGAAATAATTAGGAATTAGATTCAATTTTTAGAAATAAGTTTGCTTAGATAAAGGGAGGTCATTTAAACTGTATCTGAAATTTATGTAATTAAGTTATTTAGTTAGCAGTATTTAAACCCTTCTCATGCATTTAGAGAAGGGTCCAGAAATATGTCAAAAACTTGTCCTCAGAACATGCACTTTTGCACCCTCAGAGGAGGTTTTGGTGAATGAATGGATCAAGGTTTATTGATGTTTTCATTTGATATCTGCTACTGATGTTTCACTTCTATACTCTTGGTAGATATTAGAATAAGGAGAAATAAATCATTGTTGCTTGAAGCTTATGAGTAGGACCAGTCATAAATGGTACTTTTATCTCTTGACCATTTCTGCTTATATTCTTAAAGTGATATATAGTTTTTAGTTGTTTATATGTTATTGCATGAATGTTTGAGTTACCATTTGGCACTTTTGTACGGTGGATCCATTTATTTATGTTTGATATATGAATAACTTATTATGTGATATGCTGTTCACAACTGTTTTGCCTAACTTTTTATGCAAAGTGGTTCATCTTAATTGATTTCTATTCTTATGATAGCTGAATGATCTTTATTACCAGTTATTATTTGAAATCTCTTTAGATCGCATAATAGAAGAAATACATCCCGGGTTAGCATAGATTAGATGTGTTGTTTTCATTACATTACAATAGGATAGAATTAGATTAAAGTAGCTTAGATTAGAACTCTTAGATCAACATCATCCAACTCTGCACACACACACACCCTTAGATTGGGAAACTGGTCCCATTATCCCCAGTGGGACCCGCTATACCAAACGGATAAGGAGCTACCAACCAAGGGCCGGACCGGGCGGGTATCCCCCTTGTTGTCGACCTAATTTTCGGGGCTTCAACAGGACTCGACGAGTTGATTAATTGCAACTTATAATATCCTGCGTCTAGAACCTCCTGCTTATCGCAATCGGCAAGTTCAACACTCGAAGGTTTTGTTACATGGAAACACTATGATTGCAGAATCGTAGGGACTTTAAATTGTGTCATATAAGATTATCGTGTTTGGGGTCTATCGCTATCGGAACTCCAATGCTCCGGGGCCGATTCTTGTTGCTAATGCGATTGTGATATGTGACCGCATCGCATTGCAACCCTGACCCTGCCAGGGGCCGATTTGCAACACTGAAACACTTACTGCTGTGATATGCAATTTGCGAGGGCCAATGGCAGGTTTCCACTTGGCGCATCCTTATTCGCTGAAGACTTTCCACATCATCCCAATCCTGCCATGTGGGCAAGTCAAACCTGAACTTTGATTTGCTCTAACTTTTGCATACGAACTCGGATTTGAGTGTCATTTGCACCATTGGATTCAAAATGACGATCTCTTCAATCTGAAGTTGAGTTTGACAAGATTCTGACACTTTGATTTTTGAGCATAATTTTGAGCACCTAATCACTCCTCCCCACTGGAAGTCCATTGGACCTAAAAAGGATCACTTTCGTTTATTGAATAGATGAGGGTAATTTTCCCTCACCTTCCCCACTTCAATCCATTTGGCCTTTAATGGATGTGTACGTTTGAGACCCACCCAAAGATAATCAATATTTCCTCTTTTAGTTATCCTTGTCCTTCTATCAAGTATAGTGTCTTGTTGAAGCATATCAAGGTATTCTGGACAAAAGTATTCAATAGGTGGAATTTGAACATTCTCTCCTTGATCTTCAATCAAAGGAGGTTCATACAATCTCAAATTTGTAACTTTAACAATATAATAGATTTGCATATATGAAGGAAAATCAAGCTTGAAAGCATTATTACCAATCTTTTCCATAATTTTAAATGGACCATAATGAATTGATTTCAGCTTTTTACCTTCACCTTGAAGCCTTTCCTTGCTAGTGTATAGCCAAAAATCATCACCTACTTGAAATTGATGATCCACACGATGGTTATCATGCCTTGCCTTATACTTGCCTTCACTCTTTTCTAGTTTTTCTTGAATTGTTTTGTGAATCAAATGAATTTGCTCAATGAATTTATTTTCCATTTCTATGTCACCATGTCCATCTACAACTACATCTTTCTCAAAGATGAAATCCAAAAGCGTTTTAGGCAAATACCCAATATGTGCCTCAAAAGGATAAGTTAGAGTAGAAGAGTGTTTTGCTCGGTTGTAAGCATGTTGAATATATTGCAAATGTTCATCCCACAACTTAGCACATTTGTTGCAATATCCTCTTAGCAAATGTATGGCTGTCATGTTAACGACTTCATTTTGAACAACTGTTTGCAGGTGAAAAGTTGTACTTTTCTTCAATTTGGTGTCCATTAAGTTCCATAAACTTGACCAAAAATTCCCAACAAATCAAGGATCACAATCACTTAGAATAGAAGTAGGCAATCCAAAATGAACCCATACATTTTGAAAGAAAAGTTGAGTTGTTTGTTCAGCTATAATTTTCTTTTTACAAGGCATTAACACAAACATCACGTTGAACCTATCCACAACTACATACAAATAATCATGAACTTTCCTTGACAAAGGAAGACCTCCTACAAAATCCATATAAACACTTTCCCTTGGTCTTGAAGGCACCAGAAGTGGTGTGTACAATCCTAGTTTCCTATTACTAGGCTTACTGACTGCACACAATGAAAAACCTCTTATAAATGTGTCACACTTTCAAGCATACGACGCCAATAAAAATACCTCTGAAGGTTTGCCACTATTTTACTTACACCGAAATGTCTAGCAATAAGAGACATGTGTGCTTCCCTTGTGACTTTTACTCTCTCTCCCTATGGAACACAAAGTTTTCCAAAATGATACAACAGATTATCATGTACATGGTAGTCTAATTCCTCAACTTGGTGGCCTTGAATCAATTTTAAATATATCCTGTGCATATTTTTCAATATAACTTTCAAGCAAAACTAAATTATTCTTGAGTAAAAAGGCTACATTTACAATTGGTCTATAAAGCATATCAACAACTATGTTATATCTATCTTTCTTGTACCTGATTACCAAGTGGATGATCCAGGTGGATATTGGTGGCCACCCACCAAGTCCACTTGGACCCCCACCATTGTTTCTTTCAGCTTTTCAGTTTCCTTAGTTGTAGCACAATTTACTATTTTTAGCAGTTTTTCGGGTCCTGAACTTCCAGAGCCGTTTTGAGGCCCTAAACGACGTTTTTTGGGAAAACTGGGAGAAACATGGGTCCATGGATTGATGTTTCTCTTCCGAAAGTTGTAGTTCTCGGATAGATATTTCTAACAATATATTGTACACGTCAAACAAAGATCGTATGCCAAAGTTATGACCTTGGGAAGTTGATGTACCAATTTACCCAAACGGGGCCCATAGTTTGGCGTTTCATCTTCTAGGGTTAGGATTTTGGATGTTTAGGGTTTTTCCATGTTTCTCAACAATAAATAGGCCTTCGAGCCTCATTGTAACACAGTCAGGGGCATGTAGCTGTCACATCTCTTCTCAGAGATAAGCTACCATCGCCCTAGCTGGTGTATTTCCATTGTTGTTTGTAAGCATATTTCAGTATTTTACATTAATGAAATGAAGTATTATTTCTGTTGCATCTTTGTGTTTATGGTTATCTCTGTAATTTATTGCATTCTTGTTTAAATCTTGATCAATGGTATCAAAGCAGTCTTCTTTTTCTCTGTTTTTCTTTGCTTGTCCCCAACGAGGTCGGTATATAAGGAGTTAGGGCTTGAATTGGTCGAACCTTTGCAAGACCAACCTCGCAAATCCTGATGGCCTCCCATGGAAGATGAGAAGAAAGATGAGGGGGCAAGATATCCTATCAAAATCTTGCTCGAAGAAGCCCTGGAGTTATTAAGAAATGTGATGATGGACATCTTTTCCTAGATCCTTTAGCGGCTACCCAGAGGCGACACATCGACTTCCAGTAGCTACTCTGGAAATGCCACGCCCTTTAAGGTACAAGTTAGTTTTGAAATCCCCATATTCAAGGGTCAGATAGACACAGATGCCGTAGATAAAAGGTTAAATATGCTAGAGGGTTATTTTTCTGGTCATGAATTTTCGAGTCGGGAAAAGATTGTTTTCTCTCTTCTCAAAGCAGCACCCCACGTCAAGGACTGGTGGGAAACCTACTACAACCAGAAGGATGAAAATACTGTCTCACTATTTTCAACCGCATCCACCTGGAATTCATTCTGGGATGCCATCAAGGATTAGTACTACCTTGTCGGAAGTTATGAGGATCAATACATAAAGTGGACCACGCTGCAGCAGGGAAGGGACCAAGACGTGCCGAAGTTTACCAATATTTTCCATACCCTTCGCACAAAGTTGGGTATCAAGGATTCGAAGCAGCATTTGATAATCAAATACTGTGGCTATCTGCACAAGTACATCCAGGAAGAAATAGAATTCCTGAACATCTCCTCGCTTAGCACGACATACTAATATGCCATCAAGGTCGAGCAAAAGTTTAAACAGAAGAAGCGAGACTTTGGATTTTAAAATCTAAAGCAAGCGAAAGTTGCCCCCAAACCGTAGAACAAAGGACAAAGCCAAGGTGGGGTGGCCCAAGACAACCGGTCAAAGCTGCAAGCAAATAATAGTGTCGCGAAGCCATAAAAGGACATGGGAAAATGGTGTGAGTTCTATAAGAGCTCCACTCATAACACAAGTGAGTGTCGGGCCAAGCAGTCACTAGTGGCTGAGCTAAAGGTTTCAGAATTAGATGCATGTTTTGACTCTGAGTTAGAACCTGACAAGGGGAATGACAAAGGGAAGCAAATTATTTATGTGGAGCCCAACGCCACCATTGCCACCATGAAGATCCAGAAGGAGGAACTTGAAGATCCAGAGGAGGAGGAGCATCTCTTCCACTCCCAGATGTGGGTAAAGGGATCCCTGCTATAGTTCATTGTCAACAACGGGAGCCAAAAGAACCTGATTTCGGCAGAAGTCATGAAGTGGCTGGGCTTATCGACCACAGCACATCCACAACCATACACCATCGGGTGGCTTCACCAAGGACGAGATCTTCACGTGAGCCAGCAGTGTTGCCTTCCATACAACATCAAGCCCTTCATGGATGGGGTATTGTGTGACATTGCTCCCCTTGAAGTTTGTGATGTACTATTAGGACAACCATACTAGTGGAAGTGACATGTTGTGTATGAATCAAGGCCCTGTGTTGTTATTATTACTTTGGGAAATAAGTTGTACATGATACCGGAGGTAGCACCACCTACCGCCATCTCTTTGGTTACTGCAAAAAAATGCAGTAAGCTCATTTCCAAAACCAGGAAATTTGTTTTCCTAATGATACACCCTCAAGGAAAGAAGAAGACGGTGGCCACGACCTCCAGATAGGGCCCCTCCACACAAAAACTACAAATGGACAAGGTCATGGAGGAGTACGAGGACATCTTCACCTCCCCCACAGGGGTTCCTCTGCATTATTAGGTCAAGCAATCCATCAATCTGACCCCAGGTGCACTGCTACCCAATGGAGCAATCTATCGGTGCTCCGTTTTGGAGAATGATGAAATCAAGAGGCAGATTCAGGAGCTGCTACAGAAAGGTCACATCCGTCTGAGTTCATCGCCCTGTGGGAGCCCGATCGTATTGGTACAAAAGAAGGATTGGACTTGGAGACTCTGTATTGACTATCAGGCGTTGAACAAGATCACTGTCCATAATAGATACCCAATCCCATGGATTGATGACCTCCTGGACCAACTGAAGGGGGAAAAATATTTCAGCAAGATCGATTGGAAGTTAGGATATCACAAGGTACCAATCGAACCCTCCGATGTGTGGAAGACTACCTTCAAAGCCAAGGAGGGCCTTTTCGAATCGTTGGTTATGCCTTTCGGATTGACGAATGCTCTTGCAACCTTCACGAGGCGAATGGATAACATCTTGCAGCCATTCACCAACTCATTTGTAGTGGTATACTTGGATGACATCTTGATCTTTAGCTACAGCTAGGAAGAGCACCTCCACCACATTCACAGGTTCTCCAGACATTGCGGCAACACAAGTTATGTGGCAATTTGGAGAAATGCACTTTTGGCATGACCCAAGTTCAGTATCTAGGATACATTATTGATGAACAGGGGGTGTATGTGGATCCAGCCAAGATCCAAGTCATTCGGGATTGGCCCTCTCCAACCACTCTAATAGAGCTCTGCAATTTTCTAGGTCTTGCCAACTTCTACCGCAGGTTCGTGTTGGGATTTTCTCATATCACTTGGCCCTTGAGTCAAGTCACCAAGGGAGGAGCGAAAGAAAAATTCTTTTGGTCTGAATCTCAATAGAAGGCATTCACAGAGTTGAAAGATCGCCTCTGCTTGGCACTAGTGCTCACATTGCCAGACTTGCAACAACCATTTGAGGTCGAGACAGATGCCTCTGACTATGCTATTGGGGTAGTCCTTACTCAACATGGGTATCCAATGGCATATCATAGTGAGACACTTTCAGACACAGTCCAAAAGTATCCCACTTATGACAAAGAGATGTATTCCATTGTGCAGACCTGCTGACAATGGAAACATTACATTTTGGGGAAGGAAATGGTCATCTACACAGACCATCGACCCCTCCAATTCATACAGACCCAAGGGAAATTGCAGAATGATCGCCATCAGAAGTGGTCCACATACCTGCAACAGTTCCATTTGAATATCAAGTATAAGAAGGGCAACACCAATAATGTTGCAGATTTCCTCAGTCGACCACCGATTATGGCATTAACCACTGTGATTAACTATTGTGGGCACGAGACTTCTGATTGGCCACTTCTCTACAAAAGCGACCTAGAATTTGGCCACACATACCATACACTCTTGGAGGGTCGGCATGTTCCATATTTTCACCTCTAAGATGCCCTGTTATGCCACGTATGTCACCTTTGTGTTCCTTCAAGTGAGCGTGCCAAGATGATTTTGGAAGCACACTACAGTCAGGCTGTTGAGCATTTCGGGGTTGAGAAAATAGTGGCAGTACTGCAAAAGTATTTCTATTGGCCAAATCTTCGACAAGATGTCGGGAAGTACATTACATCATGCACTGCCTGCACCATTGCCAAACCAACCGTTAAGAAGCAAGGCCTCTATACCCCATTTCCCACCCCTAGTCGACCTTGGGAATCCATCTCCATGGATTACATGTCAGGCCTTCCTTCCACTAAGCATGGAAACGACTATGTTTGTGGTCATCGACAGGTTCTCGAAGATGGCCATTATGACTTCCTGTAAGACGAATATCACAACAGAAGCCACTACTAAACTCTTCTTTGAATGAGTGTGGGTACACTTTGGGATCCCACTGTCTATTATCTTAGATCGGGATAGCAGGTTCCTCAGTACATTTTGGTATAGTCTCTGGTCGATGCTGGACACCAAGCTCACTAAGTCCATAGCCTTCCATCCTCAAACTGATGGCCAAACAGATGTTGCCAACAAGATGAGTGTACACATTCCACGCAGGTTCAACTCAAAGCATCCACACACATGGGACGAGAGCCTCCCCTATGTTCAACATAGCTACAACCAAGCTCTCCACAGCTCGACTGGCCACAACCCTTTTAAGGTGAGCTTGGGATTCTAGCCACTATGTCCCATTGATGTGGCCATGCCATTTGCAGCTACTCATGCAGATTCAACTCATGTCCAGTCCAAAATTGATAAGGCTAAAAACTTCATTGAGAACATCCAACATATTCGCCAGCAGGTCCATGACATTTTGGAGAAATCAAATGCCAAGTACAAGCAACGACATGACCAACATCAGGTGCCACACAAGTTTCAGGTGGGTGACAAAGTCTAGTTGCATTTGCAAAAGGAACACCTTACTGGAGCCTATCGGAAACTCAAACCACTCTGATATGGTCCTTACACCATTACCAAGGTTGTGGGAGACAATGCATTTGAGCTTAACATTTCTCCATTCCTTAGCCTGCACCTAGCGTTCAATGTGGACTGCCTTCGGCCATACTTTCCACCATTACTAGACACATTCGACATTGCAGAACAACTCACACCCACATAGTTAAATCCAGATTGCATGGAACAAGCTGCAACTGATCGGATCATGGACAAACAGATCAAGCACACTCACTAGCAGAATATCCAACTAGATCAAGTTGTCAAAGCAGGCCAACTCCTTCACCAGGGCAAGTGGCTCACCAAGGACCAAGTTCAACAAAAGTTTCCTCATCTCATGGAGGAACTCAACGCAATGGGGACCATTGCTTCCTAAGGGGGGAAGAATGATCTAGGTGGATATTGGTGGCCACCCACCAAGTCCACTTGGACTCCCACCATTGTTTCTTTTAGCTTTTCAGTTCCCTTAATTGTAGCACAATTTACTATTTTAGCAGTTTTTCGGGTCCTAAACTTCTGGAGCCGTTTTGAGGCCCTAAACGACGTTTTTTGGGAAAACTGGGAGGAACATTGGTCCATGGACCAATGTTGTTCTTCCCAAAGTTGTATTTCTCGGATAGATCTTTCTAACGAGATATTGTACGCGTTAAACAGAGATCTATGCCAAAGTCACGACCCCGAGAAGTTGATGTACCAATTTACCCAAACAGGGCCCACAGTTTGGTGTTTCATCTTCTAGGGTTAGGTTTTTGGATGTTTATGATTTTTCCATGTTTCTCAACAATAAATAGGCCTTCGAGCCTCATTGTAACATAGTTCAGAGACATGTAGCCGCCACATCTCTTCTCAAACATAAGCTACCATCATCCTAGCTAGTGTATTTCCATTGTTGTTTGTAAGCATATTTCAGTATTTTACATTAATGAAATGAAGTATTATTTCCACTGCATCCCTGTGTTTATGGTTATCTCTGTAATTTATTGCATTCCTGTTTAAATCCAGATCAGTGGAATTGCTGTAAAAATCCCATCCAACGAAAGTGCCTTGACTGCTGAAATTTAGTTTGAGATTGCAGATATTGCAAAGGCTGATGATCAATGTGAATAATGGTTTATTTTCCCATCAAATAATGCTTCCATTTCTTAACACTTTTCACCAATGCATAAAGTTCTTAATCATACGTAGGATAATTAACAACAGCACCATTAAAATTTTTAGAATGAAATGAAATGGGCTTACCATGTTGTAAAAGAACTGCATCCATGGCATAGTCACTTGCATCTATCTGTATTTCAAATAGTTGTTTCAAATCTGGCAATGCCAAAACTGAGGTTGAATTGATATTTGTTTCAAAGAATCAAATGCCTTTTGTTGTTTTCCTCCCCATTGGAAGAAAACCTTTACACTGGTAAACTCATGTAGTGGAGCTGCTATGGAGGAGAAATTGGAAATGAGCTTCCTCCAATACTACGTTTCTCCCAGAAAACTCCTTAATTCTGTAACTCATTTGGGTATTGGCCAATTCACAATGACCAAAAATTTAGAGGGATCAATCTTCAACTCACCTCCTACAACTATGTGGCCCAAATACACTAAGGAAGTTTTCCCGAATTCACATTTAGACATCTTTAGAAATAACTGTTCTTTTCTTATGATATCCAAAACTTTCCTAACATGCTTGACATGCTCTTCTCGTGATTTGGAATATCAAAATATCATTTAAAATAGACAATTACAAATTCATCAAGAAATGATCTTAAAACATCATTCATAACTCTCATGAATGTAGCTGGAGCATTACAAAGACCGAAAGGCATAACCAACCACTCAAACAATCCTTGTTTTGCTTTAAAAGAAGTCTTCCATATGTCCTCCACGGCTATTCTAACTTGATGATATCCATTTCTCAAGTCTAATTTAGTAAAATAATTTGCATTTTTCAACTGATCTAGCAAATCATCTATTCTGGGTAGTGGGTATCAATTCTTTATTGTGATCTTATTTAAATCTCGATAATCTACACACATGCGCCTGGTTCCATCTTTCTTGGGAACCAATACAATTGGTGAACCACATGGCGAAGTAAAGGGACGGATTACACCTTTATCCAACAATTCTTGGACTTGTTTCTTAATTTCTAAACTTTCCATAATTGACATTCGATACATACCAATGTTTGGGAGTGAACAGTTATGTTGTAGTTGAATTTCATGTTGAATTCCTCTTTTTGGTTGCAGTCCCTTTGGTTATTGAAACATGTCTCCATATTGATTGAACACATCAACCAGTTCAACTTTCAGCGTTACATGATAGCCTGCAAAGGATTCATGCTTCATGTCATTCTTCTGCTTAATCACGAGGAGCATGAGACTCTTTCTCGAATTAACTAATCATTTCATTTCACCTGTGCTTGCCAAAGAAAGACTAAGATTTCTACGATGAGCTCTCACAATGTACTCCACTCTGTCTTTGAAAAAA
This sequence comes from Pinus tabuliformis, assembly GCA_031772625.1. Taxonomy (NCBI): domain Eukaryota; kingdom Viridiplantae; phylum Streptophyta; class Pinopsida; order Pinales; family Pinaceae; genus Pinus; species Pinus tabuliformis. The sequence continues at coordinate 1,719,756,344 of CM062818.1, read as the reverse complement.
TCATATTTGTTCTCAAATCTGTGGAAAAAAACCTTCCTGTCATACAAATACGGACTTCCCAACACAATTCCTGAGATATCCAATGGCTCAATGTCTAATTCAACTTCATCAATGAAATTGGTGGTGATTGAAAATATGAAAACGCATTTTCGTGTGACCTGCAAATTGGCATCCTCGGTTATCCAACCCAATAGATACAGTTTATGGTGAGGCACGGTTTCCAGATTCAATTTCTTAACTAAATCCGCAAAAATTAAGTTGGCCTGAGATCCACTGTCAAACAACGTATCAATTTTTGTATGTTTGTAAATGACTCGGATATGGAATATCTCTATTCAATTTTCTCATTTGAAACACTTTGGGTATTATTTTCTGCATTGGTACTTGCTACGGCTACCTCTTTGCTTACTTTTTCCATGACTTTTCCTTTGGTGATTGTGGTTGTGATTTTTGTTTCACCTCCTGAGTCTAAACCCAAGTCTTGTTGTGCAGCAGCATTGGTCTTCTATTTCCCTTTATTGTTGAATTTCTTCGGTCGTAATTCTGGATGAAGCTTCCAGCAATGCGCTTCATCATGTCCTTCCTTGGAACTATTCTTGCACACGGGTTTCTCCTCTTATTTCTTAACACAATCATTTTTCTTTTTCTTTCCCTTTAAACTTCTTCCCTTTTTCAGCACTCTGAAATGGTTTCTTCTTACCTTCTACCTATATATTTTTCCCTCTTGCTTCAAGGTGTGTATCTTGAACACAAACCTCATCAAGATTCATGGGATTGAACATAAGAATAGTATGTTGAAGATAGCTATTCAACCCTCCTATGTTTTTTAGCAAGGTATCTTATGATTGTAAGTCTACTCCTAGCATAAAAATTCTTTTCCTAAAATCTTGAGTATTCTCTTGCACATTTTGACCTTTCAACTGTCTAAAAATTTTCCAATTCATAATGGCTTTTTTCATATGAGATAAAGGGTAGAACTTTCTTTTTATAGTAGCAATGAAATTAGACCAAGTAATAGAGATCTTATCATGTTTCTTGATCTCGTATTGAGTCCTTGCTTCCACCATACAAGTGTTGCACCCTCCATTCTCAATGAAGCCAACTGAATCTCGATATCATCATCTTAAAGGTTCTGAATTCTACAATACACCTCCAACTGACAAATCCAGTTATCCATCTTCTCTGCATTCACTTCTCCATTGTACATAGGCAACTTGAATTTAACATCAAGCTTCAGAAAAGGTGATTTACCAACCCCTTTTGAAGAATGATGATGAGTATGAGTAATGGTGGTATTGGTGGAAGAGTTTGAAGATGCTTTCAAAGAAGAAGATGAAGAAGATGGTGGAGATGGTGGAGGTTTTCCTCCATTCCCATTACCTCCTTTTCCTTTATCTTCTTTTCCATTATCTCCTCCTGAATAACCTTCTCCATTGGGAGGCTTGGAACTTTCTCCTTGCAATCTATTGTTCCTCTCTTCATAGAGGACCTTAACCATCTTTGTCATATCAAAGAAATCTTTTCTGAAGGTCTTCTAATCTTCTATCATGATAGGTTCTCCTTCATGATACATGGTCCCTAAAGACTCAAATACAACTTGAGGTTGTATTGGTGTTGCAATCTCAATTGCAACTTCTGCAACTTGAGGCTGAAATGGTGTAGAAGACTTTGGCAACCTTGCTCTTCTTCCCGTTGACCCAATTTCATGGATTTCAACTAGCTTTCATTCACCTATTTTAAGCTTTAACCTTTTTAGCATGACATAAACTTGCAAACAATTAAATCCTTCTTTCACAAAGAAAATATAGTAAGAAAAACTAGTGCTCTGATACCAACTTGATATAAAATATTGGATCAGATTAGTAATGATGTGCTAATTCCCCATTTAGAAATAAACCCAATATTCTTATCATTTTCTTTTCAAGTGCTTAAGGATTCAAAAACTTTTGCAATTAACAGATTCCCATGTGAGTTTCTTATGTAAATGTTATAAACAATTTAACATAAGATCATATGATGAACAACAATAATATAACAACAATGAACATCAATATACAACACAAAACAAGAACATGATAAAGGAGGTCACCCCTCTTGGGCTATGTGTTGTTGGTCCAGCTTCCAATGGCTTGGGCCTCTCTATTATGCTCAAATTTCATCAAAAGTGTGTTTACAATGCTCAGATGCCTTTGAAACCTATCTCCATGAGTTTAGAATACCAAAATCTGCCATAATAAACTATTTCTGCATTCAATTTGGATAAGAACTGAAGGAGTTATGAATTCTCCTAGTCTCCACTATTTGTTACACAAAATGCTCCAAAACTGACCAAAACCCCTTTTCCAATCCAAAATTCGCTAAGGAAGTGAAATTTTCGCCGCACCGCGGGCCATATCCCATCATCCATATCGCAATCACAATAAAAAAAGATGTGGGCTCTTAACACATTGAAACTTTGATATGCAGTGTTTCAGACTCGATGGGTTAATTAACTGCAACTTATAACATCACGCATCCGAAACCTCTCGCTTATCGCAATCGACAAGTTCAACACCCAAAGGTTTTGTTACATGGAAACACTAGTGTCGGGGCCGATTCTTGTTGCCAATGCGATTGTGATATGCGATCGCATCGCATCGCAACCCTGAACCTATCGGGGGCCAATTTGTAACACCGAAACACTTATTACTACGATATGCGATTTTCGATATGCGATTTTCGAGGGCCAATGGCAGGCTTCCACTTGGTGCCTCCTTATTCGTTGAAGACTTGCCACATCATCCCAATCTTGCCATGTGGGCGAGTCAAACCTTAACTTTGACTTGCTCTAACTTCTGCATATGAACTCGGATTTGAGTGTCATTCACACCATTGGATTCATAATGACACGCTCTTCAATATGAAGCTGATTTTGACAAGATTATGAAACTTTGATTTTTGAGCATAATTCTGAGCACCTGATCAATCTAGACATACTTATATTTTTAATTTTTGAATTGGATTTATCACCTCCTTATAATACCCCTCCTTAAATAAATATGATTAGATATTTATCAAAACCTTATACAAACTTAATATGTATTGATCCTCTCAATTATATCAATGATATAATTGAAAGTGGAAGAAACACCATCATATATATCCAAAATATTTCAATTCAAAATGTGAAACAAAATCACCATCACACAGTGTTTGCATAGTTATTTATTTGATTAGATTCATGACAAAATGGGTGAAACATATATACTCGACAAAAATAGCTCATTCAAAGTCAATTTCCAAAATTAATTTTATAAGTAGCATTAGATATATACCTAATATTGAAAAAAATCTCATATATAGAAGAAACCTCTATATTAAAAATTACAAAAATCATATATAAAATAAATATTAATATTAATACAATTTTAGCTAATGAATATAAATTATTTCATTCACTTACTCATACAATAAAATAAAAAGAGTAAAATGATATCTAATAAAAATGTGAATATTAATGGTTATATATATATATATATATATATATATATATATATATATATATAAATTTTCATCATATTTAAATATTAAAAATAATGGTTAAGTTTTATAATTTTGAACATTGATTTTAAGGTTAATAAAATTTAATTAGTAAAAATATTCTCATAATTAAGTATTGAGCTAGATCAATATATTTAATGTTCACATGCACCTCCTTCTCTTAGAAGAGTGAAACACATACTTCTCAATAGTTTCACTATCACATTTGCAAATGTGTATTGTCTATGAATCTCACCTCTTCCCAAACAACTCCTCGCTTACATATTTTGACAACAACAAATGTTTTCCCAATACAATTTTTTTCTCCAGAAATCGAATATAAGATAATCAAAAGACACATAAGTTATGCTTTATAAGTGTATCACTACCTAGCAAAGATATACCATGCACCCACACAAATTTTTGCACATGATTTCTATAAACATATCATCATGTTTGAGGCAATAAAAGTAAATCTAGATCATCCACTCATATAGAAAGGAACATGCACATACTATCACTACATATACTCGTTTCTAAGGAGTGAGCTACTCCTTTATAAATATCCATCTAAGTGAAATAGAGCATGCACATATCCACTATATCACACATACTTCTTTATATATATTGATTTAGTACTCCATAAGCATATCACTACATGAAATAACACAGATAAATGTAAATCTTACACCTAAGTGAAGAGACACACATTGGGTCAAAACAATTTGAGCCTTTATAGAGAATCATGTTAAAATTATGCCTAAAAACTATAAAAGTGACCACAAATAGTATGAAGATCCAATTTTAAAAAGTAGGTATATTATTATGTAAAATGTTGTTGTTGTTTTTCTTTAAGAAGAAAAAGAAAGGTGTATCTTGATATTCATGATGAATCAAAGATACATTACATAATTTATTATAGTTGTTCATACAACAAACATTTACTGTAAACCTAGACAAACTGCTAAGCTTTGTCTAAGAGGACCATTTGAAAAAATATTAAAGTCTCTTACAAAAAACTGACTGTATCCTATATTGATTTGAGAATACCTGTCTTTCCATTAACGTTTCTGAAGTATGCATATAAAAGAAAATTCCAATTTTTAATCACAGGGAAAGCAAAAATTGTAGCACAAAAGTGTTGTATTAATGGAGACACAAGATATTTCTTCAAAATGACTGGTAGAAGCTCGAGAATTCTCAATCACCATTCCTCTATTCCTCAAGACGGATTGTACCTACATTTAGAAGTAGCCCTTGTTTTGATCATCTTCCATAATATTATGAATCTTGTATACATGAAAAAAGGAAATTTGTTGAAACGATTGTAAAATCTTCATTATTTTTTATTTCCAATAACAAATATTTAAAAATTGTAAATCTGACTTCCTTCTCAACCAATTTATTATGGATTTGGAGTCTCCTCCAACTACAAGCCTTAATAGATTCATTGACTTCTCAATGTAAAGAAGGGCCCATGATGTAATGAGTTTCTCTATGGTGTTAATCTCCTACCCAATCCATAGACAAGGTTTCAAGAAATGATTAAATAAAATTTTAATGACAAATCCACCACCAAATTGATCTCTTTGAGAGGCACCATAAAAATAGGCTACAAGAAGGTCATTGTTTAGTAAAGGGGTGACTACCACTCTTGGTTTCTTAGTCATGTCTCTAGCTGGAAACTCTCTAAAGAATGCAACCACTTTAGTTGTTGCCTATAACAGGCTGGGGGAGTTTCCTTCAAACATGACCCTATTACACATGTTCCACAGGATCCATGCAACAAATATTGGAAGGCTTTAAGACTTCTTTTCTTAAAGACCAAAATTGTAAGAATTCCATATAAAAATTAAAGCTTCCAAAAATTGTAATTTTGGTCAAATATAACACATTCTCCCATAACTCTTTGGCACCCTACAGTTAGTGAAGAAGTGATCTATAATCTAATCTCCAGAAATGAACAGACAACATGTATTTAGCCGACTGAAACCCCTATTCTACAATTTTCCCATATCAAGATTTTGTTTTTAATAACCAACCAGAAAAAATTTCTAAGCTTGAGAGAAAGGTTCCACTTCCAAATTTTGGATGTCCACCATTTTGTGTTAGGAGTACACAGAGAAGTTAATATAAATTCATAAGTAAAACTAACCTCCACTTTTCTTGATTCTTTGTTCTAGGCCGACACTAACATGTTCTCTTCCAACGTAAGAGAAACCCCATTTATAGGAAGGATTTCCACAAAATTATCCCATTCATTAGCAAGAGCCCCTTGTAATTATATATCCCTTGAGTTAAGCCACTGTCCCTAAGAAAAATTGAATGGGAAGGAGTTGTTTTCTTGGGTCAGAAGATATAAGCATTTAGCATTAAGGATAACTGCCAGGCTATGAGAGAGAACAAAAGAATGAGTTCCCCCAAGAAAAGGATTATTGCCTAGCCTAACTTGAGATTCATTTCCTACCTTCCACACAATCCATTTGAAAAGGAAATTAAATGATGACATCAATCCCCTCCACACCAGGGATATTCTATGCATCAATTTAGAAATAGAGCTTCAGATCCAGTCCACCAAGGATGATTTTTTAATATACTTGTCTTTTATCAACTGATTCCATATCCCATTGCTAAATGAAGCCCCCTAGAGATTCTTTAATGTTAAATATTTCCCGAACCAAAATAGATTTTTTAGGCCCCGTCCCTCTATGATTTTTGGCTTCGATAGGGATTCCCAACTAGCAAGATGAAATTTGTCCTTTTCCATTCTATGTGACAACAAAAAACATAAAATTCTTTGTTTAATTATATTTAGGATAAAATAAGGAACCTTTACCATGCTCAACTAATAAAGTGGAATGCTTTCAAGCATTGAATTGCTAAGAACTAAGAATCCTCCTAATGATAACCACCTGTAGCACTAACACCCAATTCTTTGTTCCACTTTCTTGACCAACCACAACCAGTATTCTTTCCTGTAACCATTAGGCTTTAATTAGAAACCTAGATGTTTAAGGTCTGAATCCAAAACCTCCACTTTACCATGGCATAAATCCATTATTTGAGCCAAGACTAGGGGTTCTATATTATACTGGAGAAAAATAGATTTGCTAATACTGACTTCCATTCCTATTGCATGATAGAAGGTAGTAATTATCCTTTTATAGTCATGTCATTTTTCCACCAATACTTCCCCCACAATAAGTGAGTAATTATCTAGGAGGTAGATACTTTTATTCCTTTTATCGTTCCTTTTATTTTTCTTTTAGAATCAATGTGCTAAGGCCTTCAATGATCAAAATAAATAGAGGGAGGGATAGGGAGTATTCCTTCCTTATGCCCCTTGAGCTATGAAATAAATTTGTAGGAGTACCATTGATTAGTGCATCCAAATTTGTTGAAGAAACACATGTCATGGTCCAATTGGTGACTAAATACCCCAGTCCTATTTGAATCAGTAGAGCCTGAGAAAATCCCAGTTTACCCTATCATAGGATTTGATGATATCAATTTTTAAAATGTTATGAAACTAGCTCACAAAAAGATAGAAAAGATAGATAAACGCCTTCAAAATAAGCCTCTTCGAAGGGGAAACCTCCTTTACATTAAACAAATGAATAATTCTTGGATGATACAAATGACAAGACCTCCTTTCTATAAATAGGAGTCTAAGGGGACATAATATAATCAGAGCTGACATAACAATAATAATGTAATGGCACAATAATAACAATAGTGGGCTTCTATGGGGCACAATAATAACAGTATGGGGACTACATGGGCACAACAATATAATAAGGGGGTTATACTAATAACAATAAGGGGTTAAAATAGTAGTATAGGGACCTAACATGCTCCTCTCCTTCAAAAAGTGTTGTCCTCAATGCTTGAGTAGTTCTGGATAGACAGTTTCTATGGGGCGTAGGCCTCCCAAAAGGTAACGAAGGCGTGCAAAGGTTTCCTCGGGCCGGACGGAAATCGGCCCTCGAGTGCAAAGGCAGAAGGGAGCTTGACTGCAAGACCCACCCGTCGAGCAGGGACAAAAGTCGGCCTTAGTGATCCGACGGTGCCGAGTGGAAGGGCCGTCGCTCAACGGATAAAAGTTACTCTAGGGATAACAGGCTGATCTTCCCCAAGAGTTCACATCGACGGGAAGGTTTGGCACCTTGATGTCGGCTCTTCGCCACCTGGGGCGGTAGTACGTTCCAAGGGTTGGGCTGTTCACCCATTAAAGCGGTACGTGAGCTGGGTTCAGAACGTTGTGAGACAGTTCGGTCCATATCCGGTGCGGGCGTTAGAGCATTGAGAGGACCTTTCTCTAGTACGAGAGGAGCGGGAAGGACGCACCTCTGGTGTACCAGTTATCGTGCCCACGGTAGACGCTGGGTAGCCAAGTGCGGAGCGGATAACTACTGAAAGCATATAAGTAGAAAGCCCACCCCAAGATGAGTGCTCTCCTATTCTTACTTCCCTGAGAGACCCTAGTCGCGAACACGGCTGGGACAATGACGGGTTCTCTGTCCTTGCAGGGGATGGAGCGACAAAAGTATTGAGAATCCAAGATAAGGTCACGGCGAGACGAGCCGTTTATAATTATGATAGGTGTCAAGTGGAAGTGCAGTGATGTATGCAGCTGAGGCATCCTAACAGACCGAGAGATTTGAACCTTGTTCCTACATGACCCGATCGATCTGATCGGGGCTTCTTTATAAAATTCTCGTCCTCCCATGTGGAATCTTCAACGGGTAAGTTCTTCCACTTGATGAGATACTCTGAAATTGATCTATTTTGTAGCTATCGATTTCTCAGTTCTGTGACTGCTTCAGGTTCGAATATTATTTTTCCATCCTTGTCAAGTTCCCGCAATACTACTTGAACTGGGATCTTCTGTAACTTTTGAATGAGTTCCCACTCCTTTTGGCATATGGATATTTGTAAGGCCTAATGTTTGGAGGAACACTTCCTGGAATCAAATGAATAGCATGATCATGATCACAAATAGGCGGGAGGCCTTTGAGAGTCTCAAATACCTTGGAATGATTGTTAAAAATGTTTTGGAGATATGGAGAAATAGATGATTTCGATGTGGGATCCTATAGTGAACATAATTGTGCAATTACGCCCCATTATTCTTTATTTAGAAGCTTTGTCATGCTGTTAGAGTTGATTATCTTTCCTGGTTTCCCTTCGATACCCCTCAATTCAACTTCCTTTCCTTCCCAAAAAAATTCAAGAAAAGTTCTTGAAAATTAAAAGCTATTGTACCCAAAGATTATATCCATTGGACTCCTAGTAAAACATAAGAACCACCCATTGGAATGGAAAGCATTGGGCTATTCAATACATATTCTCCCATGGATAGCTTGATATTATGGCACTTTCCAGAGCAATTTATGGTTCCTCCACTTGCAACCATCACTTGAAACTCGGGTGTTGGATATAGGAAGCAATTCAATTCCTTGGATATCTTACAATGAATAAAATTATGGGTACTACCCGAATCAATCAACACTATTACCTTTTTCTTGTTGATATGTCCTTCTATCTTGATAGTTGGAGGAGTGGTAATTTCTTCCAATGCATTACAAGATATGGTTGGATTCATTTCTTGATGTTCGATGTGATCTTTCACTTCTTGAACGTTTTTATTCTTGATATGTTCTTCTATCTTCATAGTTTGAGGAGTGATAATTCTGGCCAATGCATTACAGGATATGGTCAGATTCATTTCTTCTTTCTTGATGTGATCTTTCGCTTCTTGAACCTTTTTCTTCTTGATATGTCCTTCTATCTTGAGAATTTGAGGAGTGGTAATTATTGCCAATGCTTTACAAGATATGGTCGGATTCATTTCTTCTTTCTCTAGGGTTGGTTTCTGGTGTATATCCTATTCTTTTGATGTTTTTTGATCCTTTTCTTCCTCCTCTTCATAATATATGTAAAATAATTTCTTCTCAGCACACTTATGACCTTTAGTGCATTTGCTATCACAATTGTAACAAAGCCCTTTTTCTCTATTTTCTTCCAATTGTTGCCGTGTAAACCTTGTAAGTTGTGGAAGGCAAGGAGAAAAAACACTTCCATAATTATAGTCGTGAATGGTGGGATTCCTTGTTTGCATAGTTTTGCTTTCAATTTTTCTTGCCAATCTGAATGCCTTCTCCAATGAATTAGGTTCCCAAAGACGAACCTCATGTTGAATGTTATCCTTTAGAGTCCCTATGAAGACATCAATAATTTTCTTCTCTAGAATATCATTTACACTTATATTCAATTTTTGGAAGTCCTCAATGTGCTCTTCCATTGAACCCTTCTTTTCAAGATTTATCAATTGGCTAAAGAAGGTGTTACTCTTTGTATCCTCATAATGTGCTATCATTTCTTCCATGAAAATTGACCAAGTGACAAGTGCTTTACGAGAACAAAGCCCTTGAAACCATAAAAATTGATCTGTTTCTAAATATGAAGATGCAATACTTACCTTTTGTAACAATTTCACCTCATGTAGATCAAAATATCGCTCCATCTATAGTATCCAATTTAGTGGATCCTTGCCATCAAACTTCCTCATATCACCTTTTCTTGATTAGATCTTGAAACGACTGTAACTCTGTACTTTCATATCTCCAAGTTCTGAAATTGCATCCTGTAGTAGCCCTCTGAGTCCTCTTTCTAACCGAGCAAGTCTGATCAATATTAGATTCTGCAAGGAAGAGTTACATCAAATCTCCCATAATGACCTGATTATAGACTAGTTCAATAGAGCAAATTTGTATGAAGTGCCACGTGTCACTGTTCCAACCTTAGGACCTGAAACCGATACACAAAATACTACTGTCCATCCTCTTTCTGTAATTTCTTAAAAAATTTCAATCTGATGCTCGCAGAGAAAGTTATGATGAGTTTCCCAAGGTCACCTATTTGGAATGTAATTTGGGAGTTTGCAAAAACCCTAATTTCCTCATATCATATCTCTGAAAATAGAGTGACACAAGATCTGAAATTTGGATCTAAGGTTCAGAATGATTGCTTCTCAAATGGGTTTTGTTTTTAGCTTCGGAAACTTCGTAGCGAAAACTTTAACGCAAAAATTGCACGTTGACCTATTTGAGATGGAATTCTGGAGCCTCCAAAAACCCTAACCTTCTCAGATTATATCTCCGAAAATATAGCGAGATGGGATCTGAAATTCAGAGCCAAGGTTCAGACCGATTTCTTCTCAAATCGGCTTTTTTTAGCTTCTGAAACTTCACAGAAGAAAAGTTATAGAGAAAATTCCACGATGACTTGTTTGGAATAGTGAGACCCTAGAATCCAAAGCTCTGATACCAAATGTTATGAAACCAGCTCAAAAAAAGATATAAAAGATAGATAAATGCCTTCAAAATAAGCCTCTCTGAGGGGGAAACCTCCTTTACATTACACAAATGAATAATTCTTGGATGATACAAATGACAAGACCTCCTTTCTATGTATAGGAGTCTAAGGGGACATAATATAATCAAAGTCGACATAACAATAATAATGTAAGGGCACAATAATTACAATAGTGGGCTTCTATGGGGCACAATAATAACAATATGGGGACTACATGGGCACAACAATATAATAAGGGGGTTATACTAATAACAATAAGGGGTTAAACTAGTAGTATAGGGACCTAACAGAAAATTAAGGACTTTAAATATTTAATCTTAATATAATGCAAGGATTCTTGGGCAATTCTAATTCCCTCATGGATTTGTCTATTGGGAAGAAATCCAAATTTTTCTAACAAGATGACTTCAACCAATTTCTCCTTCAATTTGTTAGTAATTCTTTTTGAAATAATTTTGTATAAGATATTGTAGAGAGAGATCAACATGACAATGTCAAATGATAAAGCTTTGGAGTATTTCAGAATGAGAGCTAAATAGGTGACATTGATAAAGTTACTGACCCTGCCCTTAATTCTAGATTCTTCCATTGCTTTAAGAAAGTCTCCTCCTAATAAGTCAAATAAATCAAGAAGAATTCAGTTGTCCACCCTTCAGGCCAAGGGATTTTATCTCTAGCAAAACTCTTTAGATTTTCTTCTAACTCCTCCAAAGAGACTTGTCCTCTAATGTTTTTTTCTTCCTCCAAGTTACCGCCCCCCTTAATGACTACTTGTATTGATCTCAATTAGAAAAGCCTATTTTTGTTATTGTTGTTTACAAACATGACAAAAAATATGTCAATGTCCATATAAAGAAACAACCATCCACCAGAATGCATGGGTACCCAACTACTACAATTGCTAGTCTACTAGGCTATCCTTCATGTACATGGTTTAGTCAACCATTATATCTGCATATACCTACAAATCCCCCTCCATCATTACAATTTTGAAATACTATAGGCTACTAACTCCATGAAGTTGTCTTTTAACCCTCATAAAGGTGTAGTTGGCAAGTTGCATTCCCGAGTTCCACTCTCGAACTCCTGAATCATGGTTCTCTTGAAGTAAATTAATGAACAAAGTCCCAAGTTGTTGCATAACCTCACTAGAAGACCACTCTGACATTTTCAACAAATGAGGGGTCCTTACCTAGAACTAAAACTTCCAAACTAACTTGACAACCATCCATGTTGAGCTTTTATCTGTGCTTAATTCCTTCTATAAATCACTTCATACCATTAAACCAAATTGTTGACCTCTTTCAAATTGTATAGAACAAACCAAACTAATATTAAACATAATTAAAACTTATCAAAAACAAAAAAAGATTGATCTAGGCTCTTGCACCCTAATGACTTCATGATATTTGATGTTTGAGACAACAAAGGACGGATCAAGCACCATGGGTTGTGTAATAGTAGAAATTTTACATTAATGACAACATGATTGGTATTAGCCATAATACCAACTCTGCAAAAAATTAAAAAAATGGAACATCATCCCTAAAAAAATACCATCTTAATGTATACACTTGCTCTACGTATACACAGATGGAATCGTTTTCATCCAAGTTTAATAGATTTAAGAATCTCCTTGTTAGGTCCAGTGTCATTCTAAGAATGAGGTCCTCATCAGTAGTCTCTTCCTCTAGGCTTGTGTTCTCCTGTATCAATGATAGACAATGCTCCAAACCAACTTCATTTCTACCATCCTTATGTTGGGCTAAGGCAAAAGAGACTCATTTGTACGCTGCAACATACCAGTGATAAGTCACAATTCTAGTCAATGCTGATAAATAGAGATCCATGGTAGGGGTCAGACTTGCAGTTCACGACTCTTTAGTTTTGTGGTGTCTAACTTATGGCATATGTGTACACACAACTCACAAACACCCATGTATCTCTCATTCACGTCATCAAAGCATACACACCAACACTTCTTTCACCTCTCAGTCACTCAGTCTATGTAGTAAGAGGCACTCTTCTCATCCATGGATCGAACTATTCAAATGCACAACCTTTCCCACTGGTTTTTTTAGTGCATCTTTGCAGTATCTGTCTCTAGACGACTGACTTCACAATGTAGTGTTCTACAATACTAAATTCATGCTTCTCACATCTCCTTGTTACAGTTGCATTCCCACTGCAATCCCCTTTGTTACATAATTGATCTAACAATGATCGGTTGGGCAGAGCCTCCTCTAATTAGCTCAAACAGGACATCATCTCTCCACTCCTGTGATTAAATAAAGGGAAACGATTGCCCAAATGTCGTAGATGTAAGACCAACAATAACACTAAGAATCCACAAATCCAAAACTAACATTATTCTTTTGTTTCTCTTTTCTCAATAAGATGAGGGACAAACACTCAATCAGTGACCACACTCAATCGCTCGCATGATTACATTATTCACTTATTTCCCTCGGCTGGGAAGGGCCAAGGCCCAGAGTACGGGCTATGATAGTTAGATTTGCATAAGAGACACAAAAATCATATTCACGCCAAAATAATAATACAATATAAATATAAGAATTTATGTCTCTAGATAGATAATCTATCTTGGACATATAATCTCTTAGTTGAGTGAATATCTCAACCACACACCAATCTAGGAAGCTAACTAGTTGGAGAGAATCTCTCGACTAACTAGGCCTCACCAAACTCATAAACACTAGAGACAGACTCCTATAGTTCGAAAATATCACAACTAAAACAAGTAGAAATTATATTTTCCAAATTTTTTAATCATGAAAAAATAGTCTAACCTCTTCGCTAAACCTTCCAGACCCACCTAACCATACTTCCAAGTAAAAGCTCAAGGATTATAGAGTATGCATATATATATATAAAAGATGTTTTACAATTAAAAAAAAACCCACACACTTCTGATAATTTGACTTGATTTAAATAATATGTTTAATAAAATACATTAAAGCTAAAATGAGGACCATGTATTCTTCGAATTTAACGAGTCTACCTTTTAGATAGGGAAATCTGAAAGCGCTTTTTAGTTTTTCTAAGAAGACAAGACCTACTATACAATGCAGGAATTTCACGGTGCGAGAAGAAAATTAACAGAAAATTTAGCGCTCTGAGTTTAAATTTGAACTAGAGATTTGATGTGATTATCAAGATGATTTAGTTTAATATAAGTAAATTTGACCCGATTATAAAATGATTTTTATACGACCATTAACAAATATATACAGTAATGGTAACACATATTTTTTTCCATAATATTTGATATAAAATAATTCATTTAATAAAAATAATAAGTTTATTATAAATTAATTTTTATATTTTGTAATTTAAATAAAAATAAATAAATTATTTAAAAATCAGAAAATAAAAATTATTCATTTGAATTCTATTTTAGAAGAGAAAAAGGTCAAATTTACTTTAGTACATACTTCATATAATAGATACTGGTTATATATATGAAATGTTCAATCTAGAATTTATTTTTGATATGGTACAATTTTTATAAATATTATCTATATTTATAGATATTTTTAAATATTTTATAATATAATTAAAAAATAATTAACTATTTAAATATAAAAGAATTTAATATTGATAATTAAGTTTATTTTTAGTTATTAAAAGAAATGTTGTTATTTTTTTAAAGAGGATTAATGTTGTTAGTTGTATGGGACCTGCTAAATTCATAATACAAATTATTATATGGGAAAGAAATTTTTTATAATAGAAATTATTTCAAATTAATATAATTTATTATTTTATATTTAAAATAATATAATTTAGTATTTTGGTGATAAAATAATAGATTTTATCAAAAATTAATTTAAAGATATAAAAAAATAATATGATGATGATGATGGTTAATGTCTGCTGAGACCAAATAATGGTTTATCGGACCTACAGAAACAAATTATCTATTTTGATTTAAGATTTTATTCCTATGCTCAAAAAGCTTGGAGAGAAGCCTCTCGAGCTCACTATAATTTTGACATTGTAAAAGGCTAGGAAGGTCAGTATTGTAACAAAGATTGTGAAACTGAGATCTAATGTGGTTATACGCGAGGCACTCTAAGAGGAAGTGGTTTTCATCCTCGATGTTCCTATTCTCACATATATGGCAGATCCTTTCCGTCCATGGCGTTCTAGGAACTGCCCAACGACCTGTTTCACTATGGAGCTCATGAGAATTCGTTCTAATCTTTGCTATATTAATTTTCTTCTTTGAGCTAGTTAAAATAGAGAGATACTTTTGATCTTCTAGGGTGGGGTTGATGACCTTCTTATAATAACTTAATTTTCTTTTAGCCGCTAAATCTTTCTCACACCACATTTTTTCTTTGAACTTAGAAGTAACAATATCTTTAATGTTATTTATGTTTGGCAATGCATCATTTTCATTGATCTCCCAACGAAAATGATGCATTGCAAAACATAAATAACATTATAAAAATATAAACAACTATAAACAGTTATAATATTGTATTATAAAAATATTTAAAAAACACGTAGTTCAAGGAGGTGGAGGAGTTGCCTAGAAAGTTATGGAAATTCCGGTTATATTTAGAGAAAATCTGGCAAGGATTTTTGTAAATCCAAGTTATAGTTGTTAAACTTCAAAATTTTAGGTGTCCTAGATGTTTTTGATGGTGTTGAATCCATTTTCACCATCAAAAACACAATTCAAACACTGCCTCTACCAGAATTTTTTGAAATTTTTTTGCCCGAATTCCGGCTACTTTTGGCCGGGCAATTCCTCCGCCTCATTAGAGGACTCCTTAAAAAATTGTCAAAATTAGTGTTTTTTGGCCAGTTTTAGTAGACATTTCCTTTTAAATTAACAATTTTGTTATATTTTTTAATTTGCTAGATTTGATTAGTAAGCATTGTCAAACCATTTATATATATATATATATATATATAATAGTTGGATTAGAGTCAAATATTTATATATTGATTTATATTTTATAATTTAATTAAAATCAAATATTTATATATTAATTTATTACATAAAATATGATTTTATAATTTATTTCATTAAAATTTATTTTATTAATAATAAATATGAAGATAAAGATTATCAATATATAAATATTTGAGTGAATCAACCATATACAACTGCCTAATAACAAATATTATATTCAATGAAATCAACTAAATACAAGTATTTAATAATAAATGTTATATTCATGGTCTTAGGAGATCTATTATATGAGTAAATCTACTTGAAGGGATAAGTTCTTGTGGGCTCAATAAAAAAAACTCTGATATAGAGAGTGTTGAGAGAATTAAACTCGTGACCTCTCAATTGCAGATGAGTATAACAGAGGTGGTTTAACAATGAGGACTTGGCCAACGGAGCTAACTCTAGGGACTAATGAATATTATATATGATGAAAAGAGATCTTGGGGTAATTGCCAAAATCTCCTTTCATGTATAAATTTCGAACCTAGGCCTGTGGGTTATGGCCCATTAAGCCTTATCGGAAGCGTTTCATGCACTTTTAAACCTTTAATGTTATTAACGTGGTCTTCATTTGAATCGAGCATCACCTCATCGGAGTTTAAATCCCCATGCAATATTACCAAAGACGTGCTTCGACCCACAGCAAACCATAAAACAACACGCAAATATATGTATTTTAAATATCATACAACCGACGTTACAACATTGGTGATCACATCGTTTAAACGCCAAACGTGTTAAGATTTGGCAGCTCCGATCCAGTTAATCAGAATCGGAGATCCTCCGATCTGTTCCAATCACGACACCACTTGTCACATTTCGATCCGATTCACCATCAAACAAATTTCAAATCACTTTGCGTCTGGTCCATTATGCCGTATACAGTGTTATGTGAACACTTCTCCCTTCTGAGGCATTTGTCAATGGCCATTCAACAATGAATTTGCCATCGATCATTACTTTACTTCGTTGTATGTAGATTTAATTCAACTCTACGCTTTTGACACTAGTTTGACATTGAATTATGCAATTCGATATCCATTTCACACATGATTTCACAATCATACGATACTCATATTCCACCGTTTGTCATTCGATGCGCGCAAACCATAATTTCATTCAAAGAACAATAACAGTTAAACAATATATAGATCGCCATCGATCCTGAAGTGATCGATGTCGATCTACAAGTTCACAACACAAGATTTCAATCGTAAATTTAAACTGTAAAAACTCATAACTCAATAGACAGAAAATCGACATAATCTATAGTTTTGATTATATACAAAAGACCACTTGATCTAAGGCATTGCAGCCTTTGCCAATAAATCCACACAGGCTACATTGTATTCTCACTAGCGCGCCCCCTATCTCACGCATACAAACATGCTTATAAAGCATTTACAAAGGTGTGAATCTGTTACGATCCACAAAAATCTCTCAAAAATACATGCACGCCGATAACATATCCATCAAATCCTCTTTAAATCTGTTTTAGAGCAGATTTTCCTCCCTTCGTTCAGCTCGACTGTCCACGTTTTCCTTGCTCTGCTTGGATTCCTCTTTAATTTAGAAGGGGTTTAGATGCTCTTGCATCAGACTCCCGAGGTAAAAAAAAATATTTTGACCTCCTGGTCATATTCTTCTCCTGGTCCTTAGCAATTCTATCCACTGCGTTCCTTCAGTAGAACTGCTTTCATGATCTTCTGTGAGCTGCAACCAACCTCTGCAGTAACAGTCTCCTCTGTTACACGATACCTCACCAAGCCCTCCGCACTCGGTCTTTTGGCATCCTTCTGGTTCTCTTCTCTGGAACCAATTGAGCACACCTTGCTCTAGGTTGCTGCAAATCTTCTCACCTTCCGCTGCTGCCATCTGTACGACGGTAAGATCATAAACGCTCCAGATTTAACACAACTGTACCTCTTTCCCCTTCTGCTTGCATTCTTCTTCCTTCTTGCAGGAAATCCTTTCCCTGCTCTGATACCACTTGATGAAAAGAGATCTTGGGGTAATTGCCAAAATCTCCTTTCATGTATAAATTTCGAACCTGGGCCTGTGGGTTATGGCCCATTAAGCCTTATCAGAAGCGTTTCATGCACTCTTAAACCTTTAATGTTATTAACGTGGATCTTCATTTGAATCGAGCATCACCTTATCCGAGTTTAAATCCCCATGCAATATTACCAAAGACGTTCTTCGACCCACAAAAAACCATAAAACAACACGCAAATATATGTATTTTAAATATCATACAACCGACGTTACAACATCAGCGATCGCATCGTTTAAACGCCAAACGTGTTAAGAGTTGGCAGCTCCGATCCAGTTAATCGGAATTGGAGATCCTCTGATCTATTCCAATCGCGACACCACTTGTCACATTTCGATCCGATTCACCATCAAACAAATTGCAAATCACTTCGCATCCGGTCCATTATGCCGTAGACAGCGTTATGTGAACACTTCTCCCTTCCGAGGCATTTGTCAATGGCCATTCAGTAATGAATTTGCCATCGATCATTCCTTTACTTCGCTGTATGCAGATTTAATTCAACTCTGCGCTTTTGACACCAGTTTGACATCGAATTATGCAATTCGATATCCATTTCACACATGATTTCACAATCATACGATACTCATATTCCACCATTTGTCATTCGATGCGCGCAAACCATAATTGCATTCAAAGAACAATAATAGTTAAACAATATATAGATCGCCATCGATCCTGAAGTGATCGATGTCGATCGACAAGTTCACAACACAGGATTTCAATCGTAAATTTAAACTGTAAAAACTCATAACTCAATAGACAGAAAATCGACATAATCTATAGTTTTGATTATATACAAAAGACCACTTGATCTAAGGCATTGCAGCCTTTGCCAATAAATCCACACAGGCTCCATTGTATTCTCACTCGCGCGCCCCCTATCTCACGCATACAAACATGCTTATAAAGCATTTACAAAGGCGTGAATCTATTACGATCCACAAAAATCTCTCAAAAATACATGCACGCAGATAACATATCCATCAAATCCTCTTTAAATCTGTTTTAGAGCAGATTTTCCTCCCTTCGTTCAGCTCGAATGTCCACGTCTTCCTCGCTCTGCTTGGATTCCTCTTTAATTTAGAAGGGGTTTAGATGCTCCTGCATCAATATATAAAATATTTTCTTAGTAATTATATATTAATATCTTCGATGGGGTTGAGAGGCAGCCCAACGGATCTATAGGGATCTGAGCATACTTCGTGATGCCATTAAACTAATGTAATGAATGGATGGGGTGGCGTGGCCACCCCCACACTTGCAACCACATGTGACGAAGCCTAGTGAGGACGAGGGTGTTCATTTCAAGACTATACTTGACATGGAGTGTGGTGTGGAGTAATTACGGGTTGGTGATCCTAAACGGGAAGGTCCTTCGAGATAGGTTCACTAGTTTCACATGTCAGTGGAGAGGAGATGCAATGTGGAAAGAGTAACAAATATAAGGTTTGACATCTGCTTCAAATTTTGTGGGTATGTTCCTCCTCACTTCTCTGAAGTCCCTCTCAATTTTTCTTTTTGAAGGAATTCAGATTATGGAAATTTCTTTGAATGAGGAGATGTGTCTGTCGAAAGGCATTTTTATTTAGCAAATTTCCTAGATTAGTTTAAGTGTCATTTCTTATGTGTCTGGTTTTTTTTCTCTATGGAAAGTTGGGTAGGGATAAGAGGGAAAATAGCCATAATCACTTTTTTTCTAACCTCAAAACATGCTCTAGTTATGGGGGTTTAGAGACACTTCATCTCCATTCTAGATTGGAAAATGTTAAACATGTAGCCGCCTTGGCCCATTTGACTCTCGGTTTCCTTAATCACAATGTTGGGGATGATAATTTCAATCATACAACTGAGTCATTTGCCTTGCTAGGGAGAAACCTAATCATTTGTACTGGTATACACCCTGAAACAAGCCTTCATTTATGGGGAAGGGTTCCAATTTTCATTGTGGATAGAGGGGTTTTACCTTCTATTACTCATAATTTTAAACTCAGGTATCTTTGGATCAATGACATGATATGGTGGAGGGAAATTGGTGGCTAGCAAGATCCTCCGTTATAGGTGAATTTGTTGTTTAATTCTTGTAGAATTGAAATATTTGGTCTTTATTTAGTGTCAATAGGGCTTAGACAATCTACTAGTCCAACATTGTCTGCCATTGAAGACTTCTATTCAATTTTTTAGTCCATGGGGTGGATCAACCTCATATATCACTGCACCAAGCTACGTGTCTTAGTCTATAGCTCTGGGTCCACGGGCTCCTCACTTGAGAAGATGGTGATACCACCATTGTATTAGAGACATAGTGACAACAAAGGTCGTGGGCATGGTAGTCGTGGGTGTGGAAGAGGCTAGGGTCATATTCAGGATCAGGATACAACCACGAGATACAAAGAGGCCACCTCTACCAAAACTCGAAATAGGATAGAGGGATGGGAAGAATCCATGGAAAACACTGAAGGACCTCCATCCGATTCAAAACTTACAAATGAATTTCAGGATCTCATCCCAGACCATGGGCACACCAGAGAGTAACACACTCTGTAAGTCCAAACTTTGTCTCTATGCTAGCAGATGAAGACCTTGTTGGTAAGAGAACTTCAGGGAGGGAAACAAAATGAACCAGGAATTATAGATAGTGCGACAGGAATTAGGAATGATAAACAACATCTAAGATTCCTTATGATCCGTCTAGACAATAAGATGGCTATAATTGAGCAACACATACCATGTATCCTTCCTTTATCTCCTCCATGTTCTAGTGCAAAAGACTGAGCTCCTGTTGATTCATCTAATGAGTAGTTTGTTGCTTTTTTCATTGAAAGTTTCTTTTGGGAGGCCAAGCAGTGTTAGTTGGTTTGATGATATTGTTTTTCTTTTTTTCAATTTGAAACTTTTACAAACTTACATATTTTGGATTGCTTACTCAACAACTAAATGGTCAACAAACCTGGTTTCCCACTAGGTAGGTTGAGATCGTGTGGTTTTCCTAGGCTGAAAATGTAATATATTTTGGTTGATAGAAGGAAACAACATTGGCTTACTATATATATATATATATATATATATATATATATATATATATATATATATATAGATATATATAAGTTAAGTAAAGTTAAACATTCATTTATATTTTATTGCGTATTTTACCTCAATGAGAATGGAGGAGCAAAGTTGGATTTTTGTCACAGGGAGTGGGATTGACCCTCTCGTATGACAATGGGTAGATACATGGGTGACATCGGGGACAATTGCGTGTGGACACTCTGAAGCTTTGAGATGTTCTTTGTTTGGTACATAAACTGGATGACGATTTGGCTATGTTAGTTGTGGTTTCACGTTATGGGCGATTACAAGGGTGGAGAGAACAATATCGAGTATGCATAAGTTTCCAACCTATGCATGCTCTTTAGTCTGGTGAGGTATATGTCTACATATTCAGTTGGTTGGTGGGGTTTGCAGTGTAGCTCCTTTGGGATCCTAGAGAGAGGGTCTGCTTGAATTTTTCCTCCTACTGGTTAGTTTTGGTGTGGGAGGGCACTCCATTGGTTTTGTTCATTGCTTGTTGACGACAATGTGACTTCGGTATTGTTGGCGCCTTCCTTGTAAGAAATTTGGGTGTGGGTTGGTTTTGTTTTAGTTTCGTTCCCTCTCCCCTAGAAACTGTTAAAAATTTATTGGGAAATGTCTAGTTGATGGTGGTAATTATCATGTGCTTTTGAATCCTGGTCGCTATGGCGTAGGGGTCTGGAGTTTCGAGTTTTGGGGTGGCTCTTTATATTTCTAGATTCTTTCTCCCTTGGTTGCTTGGCGTAGTGTCATCAAAGGGTGTTTTGGGTTTTTAGGAAAGAGGTTCATGTGACCTTGGGGGTTGACCAAGTAGTGCTTGTAGGCATTCTTTTGTAGTACTTGGAAATTAGACAATTGTGATAGTCCCTCGTGCTTGGGAAATTTCTTAACCTAGGTGCTAGTGGTCTGTGGCATATGTTAAAATGCTTAGGCAACGAGGGTCCTCGTGGCTACCCAGTGGGCCATGGTGGTTAGTCGGGGGATGCAAACAGTGATGGGGGTGTAAAGGTGGCATTCAACGATGAATTAACTTAAGACCAGGTTCCTTCTCCTAGTCGAGTAGACCTGCCACCCTCCATGGATTCTATGGACCTGAAGATGTGTCATATCACTACACTTTTGGAAGATTTGGGGTGACAAAGTCATGAGGGCCACAATGAAATAATATTGTTTATGAATGACTTGCAATAGAATCAGTGAGACATCCTTGAGTGGTTGACTTTGCTCAGAAGGAGTCAAAGGCACACAAATGATTGTCTTGATCAGGTCAAGGGTAGTCTTGCTCATTTGGAGTTTCATGCACACATGGATCCTAGACCTTCGGATGCAACTGGCGCCAGTCATGCACTAACATTATTGCTCTCTTGGCCAACAAATCCATTAGGAGTGAGGCCAGAAAAGCGATGGCGTTCATGCTTATCAACTGTAATGTTTTGATGAATTAATATAAAAGGTTGATAGGCAATTTTTTTTGTATATTTTATATAATATTTATTCAATAACTATCTACATATAAATATTATAATTTTAGCAGAGTTAAGCATTCATTTTAATCAACAATTATATATTAAAAAGTATTGAATAGTATGGTTGAATAAAATTATGTTTTTTTTAATAAATATTGAATATATAAATCATTTTTTGATAAATAAATTAAAACAATAAAGTAAAAGTAATGAATTTTTTAAAATGAAAAAAAAAATGTTATATTTTTAGTTCAAGTTTATTAGAATACTTGTTTTAATTTGTTTTGCATATATTCATAGTTATAGAGGTACCGCTCCCAGGCATTGGAGAGTACGTACTTGAAGCTCCCCCGCTCTTGGGAGCTTGGGAGTTTATCGGAAATGCTCCAAAACTGTCGGGATCTTCAATGGGTACTTTGGAGCTTTTCGGGAGCTTCAATGCAACCGACTTTTGACGTTTTGGGAGCTTCACTGCAATGAATAAGTGCAAACTTATGTGTATGCTTCTGGGAGCTTGCGAGTTGATCGGAAACGCTCCAAAACTGTCGGGAGCTTCAATGGGTACTTTGGAGCTTTTCGGGAGCTTCACTGCAACCAATTTTTGATGTTTTGGGAGCTTCACTGCAATGAATAAGTGCAAACTTAGGTGTATTTGATGTTACCAGCTTGGGTGCTGCTTAAACTGATGGAACTGTGCGAAGGGAAGGGTATGTTGTTGGGTTTAGATCTGGATATGGGTCTGGAACTAAGAGAAACAACCCATTTATGGAAATCCCTTCTATCCAAATGATTCTATCCAAATGAAGATGAGGCGCCTGGCCAATCCTGATCTTTGTCATTGGAAAGCTATTCATTCTCCTCATATACGGGGATGGTGGATGGATATAAAAGAATTTAGGAAGATTGTCGACCACTAGCAAAACCATCATTATCGTCGCGCTGAATGGACAAAAGATGGAATACTAAAGAAAAAAAATAGTTGAAATTATGAAATATAAATATTATTAAAAAATATTTTTTAATTTAATTTTCATATTTATTTAAGTATAAAATATATATTAACTTGGAAATTTATAATTTTATTATACAAACTCTTTTTAAAATAACATTGGATTTAAACTCTATTGTTTTATTTTTTTTTTAATTACTATTATATATATATTTTATTTTTTCTTATCTCTATTATAATTAGATGTAATATATATAATATTGGTAACATTACATCAAGGGCAAAGAATTGAACCAGTGACTTAACATATAGCGTTGCATGAAATCACCTAGTAATCGAGTAATAACAACCTTTTTTCCGGTTTGGGAGTTCTGCATGTTTCTTTGCTCAGAAGGAATTTGATTGAGAAATTGTTGATGGATTAATATTTTGATTTTTTTGGTAGTGTTTCAAAGTTCAATCTTTTACATATTTCTTTGCAATATGGAATTTGATTGGCAAGTTTTGGATGGAATAAATAAATTATTTTATTTTTATTTTTAATATATATTAAATTTTAATATATGGTGTTATTGTCGCTCCCAACTTGACGTTCCCTATAAATTTGAGCAATACTCCTCGTTCCCGTGTATCGGAAGTACCCGCATAAAACTTGTGCAACATAGCATATATTTGTTGAATTGATTTATGTTGAAAATAAAGAAAGTACTTCCTACTCAAATAAAATAATTTTTTTTAATCATCAATTTGAGTTATACACTATTTTAATATTAATAAAATTTCCAAAATGTTCTAATATTAATAAAATTTACAGAATGTTAAATTAATTTATATATTAAAAAATTCATTTAAAAAAAAATTACAATCCCACTCAAATTATATAAACACAAAACCAAAATATCCCATAGTTAAACTAAACTGATAATTAAATTAAACTTATAACTATATAAACACTTATATTAATGATATGATATTATTTTAAACAATATTGCAACTCAAAAGATGACATCCAATTTGTGTATCAATTATTCTGCCTATGCAGTCGTAAGATCTTCATTGTGATGACAGAGGAAAATGCCTGGAAACTTTATAACACTGGTTAGTTTGTGAAGTCGCTATGTGTTCTAAAAAGTAGTGAATGTTTATATTTTATTGTTTAAAATATTATTTCTAAAACAAAAATAGATTTTTTTAATAAGAAAAAATCAAAACTTTTTATTAAGAAAAACTTATAAAAAGTTTACATTCTGATGAGGTCTTGAGCCGATCAAATGGCTCGTTTGTTTGCTGTTTTGTTCTTCATTGAGAGCTGTTACTGCTGTTGTACAAAAACATGTACAGTCTTCCTCCCGGCTGGAGGCATATAAACATCACTTGAAATAACATTCAGGCTCTGGGGTCTCCTTCGACGAAGGAAAACAACCCCTTACAAAAATTATAGAGTCTAAGTTAAACGAAAACATAAAGCTGCATATATGAAAGTCTGTTTTCTGTTACTATAGCTCATGAAAAAAGAAATAGAACCCGTGAGATGATGTGTAGAGACTGTGAACATAAACCAACAAAAAATGGCCGAGAAGACTGCTGTCAAAAAATAATATAAGTGCTGTGATCATTGTGGCAGAGCATAAGGGGGCTGATTGATGTGAAATGTATGACTGCCCCTGTCTGATCTCTTCTACTGTCTAGCTGCCCAAATCCTGTTGTAGACCAGCCTTAGAAAGCTGGTCTGCTTCCTCATTTTTATCCCTGTAAATGTGGCAGATGGTAAACTTATTAAAAGATGCTTTTAAAAAAGAAATTTCTTCAACAAGAGTCTTCAATATCTGATTTTGACAAGATGCATTTCTAGTGACCCATTTTATGACATTTAGTGAGTCCCCAAAGATTTGTATTGTGTAGATATTTCTGTGAAGAAGCCAGCATAAGAGATAGCGCAAAGCAGACAATTCAGCATAGTTATTTGTGCCTGTACCCAGCCCTACAGATGCTTTTAAAGAGTGTTCAGGATTTATGTGGATGCACAAGCCAGCTGCAGCCTTATTGTTTTGGGATGCCCCATCAAAAAAAGCCCACGGAATGCCCTCCTGTATATTGATTGGCTTTTGATTAATTTTAGGATTTTTGGCTTCAGGGGCGGAATGGCAGTGTATATAGCAGCAACATTGATAGCAGTGAAGGAAGTGGGGGTGTCCTTGTCTTGAAACAGACTTTTGTTTCTAGCAAGCCAAACTCCCCAAAAGAAAATAAGGGGCAAGTATTAATTATCTATATATACAGATATATATTTCAAATATAATTTTACAATAAAAACTACTAAAAAGTTTCAGATAAAATTGAGCAAATACACTGCTGCCTCCAAATTAGGGTGGGCCTAAGCAGTCCACAAGGTTTTCACATGATGGTTACACGTTCCAAGAACTTGAAAGGAAGCCATTAACATTGATGAACAGGTCCACAGTATCACTGAATGTGTGAAAACATATTTTCTATAATCCTCCTCAAATTTCTATAATCATCCTCAAACTTTGTGCGTGGCATTGTTAGTATCTCCCCAAGTGTCGATAGTACTGTTGTACACCTGTTGCATATTCAAATTCATATCGTGTTTACTTTAAAAGATTTATAGATACGGTGCTGGGACATCATATTGGAATTCACGTGAGATTAGTCTGGTGAGGATCCAGAGTTGGTGAAAAAATCGTTGTCGCCAGGATTTTCCAAGCATTGAAAAATGTTAAAGACCTCATAAGGCGCTTTCTGTAAAACACAGCACTCCAATGTTGGAAAATTGTTCAGGTCTTTTTGACCCACACATCACTTTTTCACAAAGCAGCTTTGCAACAGTGTTCCCTATTTTCTTAATGTGCAGGTGCCACTTCACATTTCAACTTCTCACTAATAGGATGCTAACAGCTACGTCAGGGATGAAGTCACATCATATGAAGCTTTGTATAATCCAAAACCATTATACAATTAACTTCCAAAAATCTCCAACAATATAAATAATTGTAAAAACTTCCACTCACTCATACATTATATCATATTTTATAAGTCATATTATATTTTACTCAGAGTGGGTTGGCACGTTTATGATATCGCTGGTGCATCTCACCTACCATATACAAGTTAAAGGAACCAGGATTGACCAGTGGAAATCTGGTATGGACTCTTTTTATATATAAATGAATTGACAACTCAACCGCACATTTAGACTTGAGAAACTGAGGGATGTCATGCAGAGGACACGCCACCATGAACGAAAGATGTTGAAATCCAAACCCATCAAATTATTCAAGGGGTGGAGTCCACGTCATCGTCACAAACCCATCAAATCATTCAAGGAGCTGAGTCGACGTTATCATAACAACAACGTGACAGACTTACAGCTAAGTGGAGTCTCACGTAGCTGCACTGAGAGAATAAATCGGTGGATCCATGGAGTTTCTTAAAACCAGTAAAGTTCTAGGGAAAAAAGTTACCAAACAAAAATTGTCAATTTAAGTTAGGTACAAAGATTTGGTAAATCAGTGAATCCACACGGTTTTTTCAGGCCAGTATTAAATTATGAAAAAACTATCGATTTCAGTAAATTGAGTGGTCTGTCAGGAAACAATATAGATGACACATTTGATAAAAAAAAAAGCTTAAAACATTTTAATGAATCACTTTTATGTAAAATGAGTTATAAAACTATGTTAAATCTTCGATGGTATTATAAATAAATTAAATTATTAAGAAAAGGTTGAATATTTATTTTTTATTTGATTTCAAATATGATAGAAGTTAAAAATTATTTTGGGATTCAACTGTGTTAACTAAGTTATTCATTTATCACTGTTTTTATGAGAGGTAGTCATAAGTGACTAATTTCTCATGATTTTTGAATAGTTCACTTAGCACTCGTTGCATCGGGTGATGCTCAAAAGGGTGAAGAAGTGGGATTGAAACTAGTGAAATGAATCACATAGCGTCAATCATCACTTCAGTGATTACAACTCACTCAAATTTTTATATTACTAGTGATTAATTGTTAGCTGTTAATTTGGGTAAACAATAGTATTTTGTTTTTTTAAAAGATTCTAACGAGTGAAAGGCTCATTACACAATTCAGAGTTATGGTTGTTACTCAAGGCAATGGAGGTTTGGATCCAAAAGAGTTGGGAGCCTAAGAATGGGGGGAACCTCTTCCATTTACTGATGTGGGTGAAAGGGACCCCACTACATTTCATTGTTGATAGTGGGAGCCAAAAGAACCTGATCTAAACTGAGGTCATCAATAGATTGAATATGCTAATAGTACCACAACCCTAATTGAGCCAAGAATGAGACATCCATGTCAACCAATAATGTTGCATGTTCTACAACATCAATCCCTTCAAATATGAGGTATTGTGTTATATTCCCCACTCAAATCTCATGTAATTCTTTGAATGAGGGGACAAAACATTATCTAGATGGTTTGTAATGAATTTGCACATAATTATTGTTCACTGCAATACGAGTGAGACAAGCTCTGGAATGGCGACTTAGGGCTGCGGAAGGACCTGCGACAGCAGACCTGTACAGACTTCTGCACCACTGCTAATATCGCCAGCAAAATGACAAACCATAAACGACAAGGAAAGTAGCGTGAATCATGAATCCCCCCAGGGGGAGGACGCTGCGCCTCCCCCCAGTGAAAATGAAACTCCTCAAATGCATGAGGAAGGTATCAGACAAAATGAACAAGATGGCTCTAGAGCCGGAATAGATCCACAAACTGCCAAGACAGATGACAAAGAGCATCCCCAAGTAACATTGACCACCTGTAAGCCGGTTGCTGCTGAACGACCGAAGATAGAGCTCCCAAGTCACCAGATCAATGCTCAGATCCAGTATATGAGAGATCATGCCCTGATTGGCAAATTCATAGGACTATGGCCTACAGAGAAAGCGTTGCATGGTTGGATCGCAGCTAAGTGGAAGCCGAAAGGACACATAACCCTGCAGTTGGGGCCTAAAGGCTTCTTCACGACCATCTTTAACTGCTTAGAAGACAGAAACAGAGTCCTAGATGGAGGGCCCTATTTCTTCAATGCAGCAGGCCTGTATCTAAGGGACTGGGTTGAGCGATTTAATCCAGACAAAGAAGATCTTAGCTGGGCACCCGTCTGGATCCGTCTCTACTCCCTCCCTCTGGAATACTGGGACGAAGAGTCTTTACAAGACATTGGCAATGGTCTAGGTGAATTTATCAAAATCGCAGAGGAGACAAAACTTCAAAGATACACTTCCTATGCCCGAATCTGTGTTTATATGCATCTCAGCAAGGCACTTCTGGATGCGGTAAGTCTCTATCATGACGATGTTGAATGGGTTCAGTTAATAGATTATGAACATGTCCCATTTCGATGCAGGAGATGCCATGCCCTTGGCCATCTGTTTCGTGACTGTCCTTTAAATCAGAAACCCTCGGCCCCCTCAGCCTCTGATAAGCCTGATTCGGATGGCTTCACTAGAGTCACCAATCGCAGGAAAAACCACAAAAAACCTGCTTCAAACCCTAAGATGCCTCATGCCAGTTCATCCAAGCCTTCCACGAGCAATAGTTTTGAAATGTTGGCCCGCCAGGATGTATATAACTCTGAAAACCCCGGCCCCTCAGAGGAGGGACCCAAGATGGATACGCAATCTGCCCATAACGGTTCCAAGAAATCCCAAAAAGATAAACAACCTACAGATCTATCCTCCTCTGCTCCTAGTAAAGTCCCAGCTTGGAACTCTCAGGGTATGGAGGTAGATAACATGCAGCCCACCTCTACAACGGAAACAGACACAATAGAAGGAATAAATGATACCCAGAACATGGAAGAGGAACCTGAGAGCATAGATATTGGGGATCTGGATATTCTTGGCCTAGAGCAGGCATGCAAAACAAAAAATTATGATAAAATTCCAGAGAGACAGCTGGAGAATCTGGAAGTGATCCTCTCAAGGGCACAACGGCAAAAATCCCTAGGCATTCAGCCTGGAGGTATTTGGGATGGGAAAAACACTACCAAAGACAACAAAAAGAGAGGTAGAAAAACAGATCTCCAACGAACCATCCGCATCGGGGAAATGCTGGTGGAGTCAGGAAGATACTCCAAGCTTACAAAGTATTACAACTCTCTCCCCAATATTCCATCATGAAGCTAATCTCATGGAATATAAGAGGGCTTAATGGCCCTGGGAAATGCAGACTGATTAAAAATATGATACAGCAAGAGAAGCCTCAAATCCTCTTCTTGCAAGAAACCAAATGCAACTCTACATCTCTGGACCGAACTACTGCAAAAGTCTGGCCAGGTAGTCTTGCAGCCGCGGTGGATGCCTCTAGTGCTTCAGGTGGCTTGGCAATCATTTGGGACGCAAGAGCCATTACGCTCAATAACATACATGCAAGCCACTTTCCACATCACAAGGACCAATATACACGGTCATTTAACCAATGTCTACTTTCCCCAGGAGGCTATGCACAAGGTAAACATTCTGAATACCCTATCTTTACTCAATGTTGAAAGAACTCATCCACTTTGGATCACTGGAGGCGACTTCAATATGATAACCAAGCTGGAAGAAAAACAGGGTGGAAGAAACAAACTGGACAAGGAAAGTAATAATTTAAAAGATTTCATTCACAACAACTGGCTCATCGACATGCCATTCAATAATGGACTTTACACTTGGAATAATAAAAGAGCAGGCTCATATCAGATAGCTTCTCGTCTGGACAGATTCTTACTCTCAGACAATGCCATTCATCTAGGAGGAGATCTCTCAGCTTCAATACTATCGCTCTCAGGTTCAGATCACTGGCCAATTTCACTCCAATGGTCAAGACCAGGCAATGCTACCCATCGGCCTTTTCGCTTTGAAGCCTTTTGGATGACAAATCTGGATTTCATCAACCTAATAAATTCGGAATGGAACAATTTCTCTCCTCCAAATGGCTCCAAAATGTTTCAATTTCAGCAAAAGCTTAAACATCTCAAGAGTAAAATAAAACAATGGAACCATTCTTCTTTTGGTAACATTTTCCAGGCTCAAATGGCTCTTGATCAAGATATGAAACGACTGCAGCAAAGGATCATCACAGAAGGCAGATCAGAGGAACTTTCAGAACAGGAGAAGGCTCTTGAATCTCAGATATCAGAGAGAGCAAAATAGGAAGAAACACTCTGGAGGCAAAAATCGAGAATCAGATGGCTCAAGGAAGGTGAAAAAAACACAAATTTTTTTCACTGTACTACCATTCAACGAAGAATGAATAATAACATAACTCACATCCAAAATGAGCAGGGGGTAAAAGTGGAAAAACATGAAGATATCGAACAAGAACTTCTCAACTACTTCAAGCAGGCTCATCAAGAACCACAGGTTGATAGATCACCAGCCATAGAAAAATAACAAAGAACATTCCAAAAGTCATCACAGAGGAGCACAATCAACTCCTACTCAGGCCGATCGACTTACAGGAGGTGGAAAATGTAGTACGTCAATTAAAAGAAGGGAAGGCGCCTGGCCCTGACGGTTTTACTTCCAATTTTTTCCACAATTTCTGGGATCTGATTAAAATGGAGGTCTGGCAGGTCGTTGAGGAATCGAGAACTTCGCGGTGGATGCTTCCAGCCATGAATGCTACATTCATCGCCCTCATTCCCAAGGAAGCTCAACCCAGCACCCCTGACAAATTCCGGCCTATTGCCCTGTGTAACATCATTTACAAAATTGTCTCCAAAATCATTGCCTCAAGACTCAAATCGTTGCTACCACTACTCATTTCGCCAGAGAAATCAGGATATGTGGAAGGCAGGCAGATCACGGATGGCATCATCCTAACACATGAAATCATTCACTCCCTGAAGCACTCCAAAAAATCAGGTATGCTCCTTAAAATAGACCTCTCAAAAGCCTTTGATAGTTTAAGCTGGATGTATATTCAAAAAACTCTACTTGCCTTCGGTTTCTCTCTCCCCTGGGTAAGATGGGTAATGAGTCTCATATCCTCCTCCTTCTTCTCTATTCTAATCAATGGCATTCCCTCCTCTCCTTTCCATCCTTCTAGAGGAATCAGACAGGGAGACCCACTCTCCCCTTTTCTCTTTGTCATTATGGCGGAAGGTCTTGGCCGAAGCATAAAAAATGCTCTGCAATCCTAGCAATTAAGAGGCCTTTCCTTTTCTAACACCCCTGCTTTTACCCACCAGCAATTCGTGGATGACAACATGCTTTTTGGCCATCCTTCAGTCCAGGAAGCACATCAATTCAAATCTCTATTGACGGACTTTTCGGATGCCTCTGGCGCAAGAATAAATAAAGCCAAATCCCAAATTTTCTTTTTTCATACCCCTGCTGTCACCCAAGCTTCAATTGCCCGCATTCTTGGATTCACAATTGCTGCTCTCCCTTCCAAATATCTTGGAGCTCCCATGACTGACTCTGCTCTGAAACACTCATCTTGGAGGGTGCTCTTAGAAAAACTAGAGGTGCGCCTCTCCTCCTGGACTCATAGGGCCCTCAATATGGCCAGTCGTTTAGTCTTAATTAAGGCGGTTCTCCAATCTATGCCGTTGTATCTCTTCTCGATCCTGGCCACACCCAAATGGGTTCTCAAAGAAATCAAACATCTCCAGCGATCTTTTCTGTGGGGAAATTCGGGACAAAATCGTAAATGGGCTCTGGTTAAATGGGATACAGTTTGTCTTCCGAAGATTGCAGGTGGAACTAGACTTCGTGATCCTTATCACAGTAACGTGGTCATGGGTGCTCGCATTTGGTGGAAATGGCTTACCTCACCGTTCACCCCCTGGGCCACCCTCTGGACAACAAAATATGCCAGTAATCGACCTATAGAAGAACTAATCCGAATTTCAGAAGTCAGTCCGGGATCTCTAATCTGGAATGCAGCCAAGCAACACAAGATCTTAATTCAGCAGCATAGTTTCTGGGAAGTAAAGGAGGGCAATACGACAAGGTTCTAGGAAGATTCCTAGCAACAGCAACCCAAGTTAAAGGACTTGATCTCACCTCATCAAATTCTGGAGCCGGAAATGCAGGCACTAGACAAAGTCAAGCAATTCTAGAGTCCTTCCATAACACAGGGGTACAGGCAATGGCTACGCATGGACCACATCTTAAGACATGGCACGGAATCAGCTCAACAGATTCTTGGTACAGAACTAACTAAGAGGAGAATACAATATTCAGATAAAAAGGATGTTCTCAGATGGGGCTATGAAGAAAAAGGGACTTTCACCACTCAGGAGGCCTACAACATCATCATAAAGGAACATGCCTTTAAAGACCCTCTCTGGAACAAAGTCTGGGACCCCAGTCTTTGGCCGAAAGTGTCCACCTTTCTATGGCTTCTATGTCAAAACAAAATCCTTACGTGGGACAATCTCTGGAAGAGAAACTTCCATGGTCCCTCCATTTGTCCCAACTGCAAGCAAGAAGAGGAATCCACTAAGCATCTTATGCATTCTTGTCCACTAGCACACACGCTCTGGGAAAAAGTCAGTTTTCGATGCCAAAAGGACGGACGGATCCAAGGAGATATTATCTCCACTGTTTGCAACTGGGCTCAGAATCCATTTAAGAGCAAGATTTTAAACTCCTTATGGAAGCTTATCCCTGGCTTTCTCATGTGGACAATATGGAAGGAGAGAAACCGACGCATCTTCAAGGACCAATCCTCGCCCTTGGAAATTCTTTGGAATACTGTCTGTCAAAATATCAGGGAAACTTTACTTCTTCAAACATGGCATGAGGAGGACTTTCCCTCCATCCCTCAGGAACAAAACATATGGGAAAACTGGAACCTTCAGTGGAATCAAGCGATGATAATCAAAGGAAAAACTTTAGCTAAGAGCAGGACACCAGATAAGTGGCTTCCGCCTCCCTATCACATGATCCAGCTAAACTTTGATGGGGCCTCGAAGGGGAATCCAGGAAAAACAAGATTTGGGGGAATATTCAGGGATCATAAGGGAGCTCCCCTTTTATCCTACTTAGGCTCAAATGGATGGGACACAAATAACTTGGCAGAATTAGAAGGTTTATGGCAGGGACTCCTTCTAGCTCAAAATCATGGTTTTTTCCCGCTTGTTATAGAAGGTGATTCACAGATCCTTATAAATATGGTCAACAAAATTTTGCAGGGAACACCATCAAGCAAAGTGAGCAACAGTTGGAGATTGGCGAGTCGACTAGAACTTATTGAAATCTGGCTATCATCCCACAGAGCGGTCAATCTCAAGCACATACGTCGGGATGGAAATAAAGTAGCTGACCTC
The DNA here is from genome assembly GCA_031772625.1 of Pinus tabuliformis. NCBI lineage: Eukaryota > Viridiplantae > Streptophyta > Pinopsida > Pinales > Pinaceae > Pinus > Pinus tabuliformis. The sequence goes on along the minus strand of CM062818.1, from coordinate 1,719,722,599 downwards.
TTAGCTAATATAGGAGTGGAAAGTGGGAAGGATCTCTATACAGGGTCGCTTTCTACTCTAGCCAATGAACACCAGTTATTGGAATTTAAGGAACTGGTGAAGAGTGAAATGGCACAGGAAGAAGAAGTGCACCTGGATGCGGGTGACCATCGAAGCATTTAATGAAGAACCGACTGATCGGTGGCATTCAGACGAGCCAGATGGTGGCCAGCGCACCATCCTATGCTCACCTGAAACAAGCTTAGATGCGCCAAAAAACTGCATTTAATGGTCGCTCAAGCCGAGACTTGGACATCGGCTGCCTTGATATGGAGCCTCCCAACCCCTCTGTCTTCCCTCCTTCCCTTAGTATTTGCCCACCCCAAGCTGAAAATCCCTACAGTCGGACAGTTACCGGGAGCCGTTGCTACCTTCTATGTTGTATTGACTTTGGAAATGGGCACCACTATTCCCACTCCAGGCTTTGCCCTCTGAATCCTGACCAAACACCCTCTGTTCATCATGTTCTTTCCTTCCCAGTCTTCTATCCTGCTGAATTCCCTTCCCAACATATTAACATGGTCTGTCATAGAATGAGGAGTTGTAGAGGTGGTGTTCGAGGTGGCAGCACTCACTCACAGGCAGCGCAGAGCTCCAAACCTGCCTCACCTTCTCCTCCCCATGAAAATCATCCCCCTCCCAGCTTGCCTCATAGGAATTATCCTCATGCTCGCAGCGAATGGGGTCGTGGGCAGGCTTCAAATGCTGAGCATAGCGATTTCAGGCTCCATACTGCTACTTTTCCTCTGCCCCCCGGTTCGGCCCATCACTCGACGCAATTCAGGTTCCGGAGCAACCTTAACAGACCTATCATCACTGCCAACATAACCGTTGTCTTCTCTGAAGAAAGTGAGCAGCACGACACTCCACTGGGTCACTCTGAAATGCTGCATCAGGAGGAGCGCAGTCATGGAATAGGCCGTGACTCTGGGATGCTCCCGGAGGAAGAAGGAAAGGGAATTTGGAGTGGCGGTTTGCATGGAGAAGGTGGACGCACTGATGACAGTCGGTAACTAGGTGGCAACTTAGTTGGAGCGTCTATTTTGATGCCTATGGCTGGCAGTACAAGTGGCACTTTTCTTGCGAGGGTGCCACAAGGTGGCATGGCGGAAGGCGGTGTGGTGGAAGTGGATGAGGTTTGGTATCATTATGCCTGTCACATAGTTGAGGAGACTCCAGACCAGGATGAACCCAAATGAAGCCACGTGGCATCTGCTGCCACCCACGCATCTAATAAGTTCTCAGCTGCTAATTGGTTTGGTCAAGTCACTTGCTGTGTCTATTTTTTGCATAAACGAAAGGTTGTTCTGTCATTACTTCACCTGTGTCTTTTTGTGTCATGTCAAAACTTCTTCTAGAGCTCTTCTGTTTTGGGTCAAGGTCACATGTTTGGTTTTTTCCTATGGCAAACTGGTTTCCCCAAATATGGGGCAGTTTAGATACTCCTGATGAAAAATGTACAAATCGGCTAAGGCTGCGGTCTCATTGTAACTCTATTGTTTGCATCTTTTAATAGAATTAGTCTTACGTAGAAAAAAAAAGTGAATTTGCACATAAAGAATTAAGAAAAAGGTGAAGCATCAAGGTACTGTGGATTTGGTGAAGGGATGAATTTTCATGCTATGCAGGTCTGTAGTCGTCATGCTATGAATGTTAAGAGGCCCTAAATTCGAAATTGAAAGGTTGAGCGTTGATTTCTTAAATATGAAGGAGATTGGCCTTCATGTACTCTACCTTGTTTTGAACCTTGTTGAATCATAACTGCAAATTTCCCTTAAGGCATGAGATCTTACTTAGGGGAGGCTAACTACAAGAAATATTGCATACAATTGAGCCTATGGTGGGGTGGAACACAACTCACCCTTCTTCGGTTTCCAACAAACTTAATTCATATTTGACTCAGTACCAACCTTTTTACATGATTCAAAAGCCCAAGAAGGGTCTCTTTAAATGTAGAATAATTCTATAGACCCAGAATAAATCCTAGAAGTCCTCAATGGGTGGTTTGACCTAAAACATGGTGACCCAAGCATGAAACTCATGCTTTAATAAGTCACAGTAATGATAATAATAATTCTTTTCTTTATTCTTTTGACAAGTACATTACATAATGACTTAAGTACATTATTGAAGACCGAACATAGTTACTTTTTCCAACAGTTGCCCCATTAAATTTTTATGATGTTCTTTGAGGGAAACCTTATATGTGGAAATGTCATTTTGTTTATGCATCTTGTCTCTATATTATCATTATTACTCATTGATCTCAACAAAAAAACATTGAAAGGTAATCTCTCAGACTACAAAGCTTTTCCTCTTCATGCTTCCATTAGAAGGTAAAATGAAGATGAATATGAGCACTACAAACTTAAGATAGGGCCTCTCTAACACAATAGAAGGCCTCTCTAACACAATAGAAGGAGGCAAACATGTTCGTAGAGGCATATAGAGATATATTCACTTCACTTGTGGGGATGCCTCTACACTGCCAAGTCAAACATTCAATTGACTTGATACCTACTTCTCCTTTACTTAAAGGCACAATATATAAATTCTCTCTTCTGGAGAGAGAGGGAATAAAATTTTAGATTCATGATCTCATCCAAAAGTTCTATATTTGACCATGCTCCTCTCCTTATGTGTGGCCAATTGCATTGGTGTAGAATAAGGATGAGACATGGATGCTTTGTACTTGTTATAGGGCCTTGAAAAACATCATTGTCAAGAATAGATACCTAATCCCCCAAATTGATGATCTTCTTTATCATCTTAAAGGTTTCAAATTCTTTAGTAAAATTGATATGAAAGCAAGTTATGGCTGAGTTCCAATTGAGCAAACCAATGTATGGAAGATAACCTTCAAATCTAAAGAAGGCCTTTTTGGGTGGTTAGTCATGCATTTTGGTATGAATAATGCTCCAACTGTAACATTCATGATGATGATGGATGATATCCTACAATCATTCGAAAACTATTTTTTGATCATACATTTGGATGACATTCTCATATTCAATAAAACATGGACAAAACATTTGTAGTACATTCAACATGTCCCGGGCACCTTATGACAACGCATGTTATATTCAAATTTCGTGAAATGCTTATTTGGCATGTAGATAATTTAATATTTGGGATACATAATGTGAAAATTCCTTGAAATGCAACAACTAAAAATTATTCTTCTAACTTGTTAATTACTAAACATTTTATTTTCTACGACAAACAACAAATAATTCACATTACAATTTCTTCAACATAAAAAACTACGAAAATAAAAATATAGAATTGAGAAATATAGAGCACAAACACAATACAAATTTGACACAGTGATTTTTTGACAAATGCCTCGGAAAAACCCAACTTGGGAAAATTGGTGCAGCAGCTGAGGGTTTTATTATTAAGCAACAGTGGAAATCTAATTACAATTTGGATGCTAAAACTTGGCAATCCTCAACAAGAAAATATGGCAAAATTATTTAGAGAATTTCTCGCTCCTCCACGGGAAATCCCTAGCACAATATTACTCAGAAAAATTGGTTGTCCAAAACCCATGTGCGGGCCTCTACATAGATATTGTGTAGCATGTAACTCACACTTTTGGAATTTCCCTTTGAGTTTGATGTACTGGCTGTTGCTATTGCTAGAAGTGATCCTCCAGCCTTATGGAAATTTTTCTAGGCCTTTGGAAGTTGAATTGAACCCTTGCTCAGCTAAATTGATCTGCCACTTTGAAGTTCCATGTGAAGTCCCTGCACAACCTCTAGTGGAATAACTTGGCCTCTTGTTTTTGCCCCTCCAGAACTGGAAATCTTCCTCCAGACTCACTGTGTTTGCCCCCAAATTGAGTCTGCGTCCCCTCTAGCTAGAATTCTCTCAATGCTGAATCACTGTAACTGGGAAGCTTGATCTTTTCCAAGGAACTCGACCGCAAGTGTGACTTCATGCAACCTCATCAATCTCCTCTTATAATCCCTCGTTGGATCACCAACTACCATGATTAAATCCTCATCAATGGCTAAGATCATATCTAAGTCGATCCATGTGAGTTTCTACAGAAATATCACATTTCTCAATTTATTCATGTTAAGTAACCACTTTTCATAAACTAGACTTAGGAAATATTTAATTATTGACTAATTAACTTAATTGAGCCATCTCTAGGTGCTTTCTCCTAAAAAAAATTTGGATTTTGGACCTCTAGTATTTCTTAGCCTCTCTGACCAAATTCGAGACTAAAACATTTGTCTGAAGCTACCCAATCATAAAAAACTAACACTCCCTCTTAGAAAGGAAGATGTTTTAGATGATCTCATAACATCCTCCCATATGTTTTTAATGTTTGACATCTGTGGTAATCTTCCACTACCCACCAACTACTACAAATACTCTAATTCATCTGCTGCTATGAGCTTAATCAACCTACATCTGCGTTGTTACTGACACTGCATTGTAAAACCTATACTACTGCCAAATTTTCACTATGCTACAATTGTTCTCATTTTTTTTATGCTACAACTGAGAATCAAAACTACTGAATCAGTTGTGTCTCTATATTATCTTTGCATTTTCCTCCTGAGTCTCTGACTACTACTAGCCTTTTCACTGCCCACTAAGTAATTTTTTGCATTGCAATTGCTCTGCGCCCCTTAGCATCTAATTGCAACTAGCTCTGCAACTATCCCTCAAGGTATGACTATGGCATCTAACACTGATTCGTCCTACTACTGAATACTGTAGGCCCATGTAGCAAGGGTAATGATCCATGAGGAAACACATGTTCGATGTTATCATCTCAAGACCCTGCCCAGAAATTCTGCAACTCTGAACTTTGATCTACTAATATTGTTATTGAAACTCCTTTGCTTCTATCTTTGCATTGTTGTTTCAACTATTGCAATAATGAGTTTGGTCTCCTGAGTTCCTTAAGCAGTAGATTCTATAGGGTTTCTCCCTCTAAAGCTAGACTCCCTCTAAGTCTCGATCTCCCTATGGGAAATCTCTATGCCTCCTCCTAGCAACTCGCATTGTACTCCTGCATTGGAAACTAGACTGCATAACTTTGCGCTTGGAATCTTCTAGTTGCAATTGCACCCGCATACTGTAACTGGGAAATTCACATTTCCCATGTCACTGCAACTAGTTCTGAAACTGTCTCACATGTACTGATTGCAACTTGATTTGTTGAAATTGAATCCTACTACTGTGATATTGTGGGCCTTGTAGCAAACGTGATGGTCTTGTTGCAACAAATTGGAACTGATCTGACTGATCTCCTTATTGCAACTGTGTTGGACCCTGCCCATTTGGCACACTGGAGTCTCATACTCCTCCTCCACCTAGATCTGGTGCCCCAAATCTCCTTTTGAGCCTTGTCCCTTACTGGGACTTTTCTCCACTTTACAACTTACACTCCCTCTAGCACCTACCTCAACAAGTGAAAGTCGATTTGTTTCCCATATATGCATTCTAGATAAATCGCATGACCTATTATGGAAATATCATAAAACCATCTTTGGAAAGTTTCAAAATTTGTGAAACTCAAATAAAAGAACATAAATAGGAATCTCCCCCATTTTCTTCTTGGTTTCTTGCTCTGCTACTCACACTCCCCTTGGAATGTGTAGTTCTACTAGCTACTACAACCACCTGCAACTGGAAATCACAAATTTCCTCCAGAAAATTGAATTTGGAAATCCTCTCTGAAAAATACCTCATTGTGTGCTTTTCTCTTCCACCTGGTGCTGATTTGCTACTATTGGTCTAGCTGCAAAATCATCGTGCCCATATATGCTCAACGAAATCTCTAATCTGCTCAATGGAACTTCTTCCCGATAACACCAATGCCTGCTGGAACTGCTACTGGGCTATTCAAACTTTTTCTACAATTTTCAACTGAAAATCAAACCCTTCCCAACAATTCGCATTGCCTGGTTGACCTTCTATGAAGACCCAAAATTTTTTCTCAAAGACTCCCTATGAAGCTGCAAATTTTCTCCTTTGCTTATGACCTCCTTATCTGTCTTCAAGGTTGCGCTGATACCATGTGAAAATTCCTTGAAATGCAACAACTAGAAATTATTCTTCTAACTGGTTAATTATTAACCAATTTTTACTACATAAATAAAAATGCAGAACTGAGAAATATAGAGCACACACATAATAAAAAATCGACATAGTTATTTTTGGACAAATGTCCCTTGAAAAACTGGTGTAGTAGATTAGGGCTTTATTATTATGCAACAGTGAAAATATGAGTACAATATGGATGCTAAACCTTAGCAATCCTCAACAAGAGAATTTGGAAAAACTATTTAGGGAATTTATCCATACTTCACGGGAAATATCTGGCACAACACCACTTAGAAAAATTGGTCGTCCAAAACCCTTGTGCAGGTCTATGCGCATATGTTGTGCAACTTGCAACTCGCAATCCTAGAATCTGCCTTTGACTCTGACTTCCTACCTACTGTTGTTTCTAGAAGTGATCCTTTGGCCCTTTGGAAAAATTTCTAGGCTTATGGAAGTTGAATCAAACCCCTGCTGAGATAAATTGATCTACCACTCTGAAGTTTCCTACAGAATCCTTGTCCAGGCTCTAGTGGAATAACTCAGCCTCCTATTGTTGTCTCTCTGGAATTGGAAATCTTCCTCCAAACTCATTGTCTCTACCCCTCACTAGTTATGTGTCTTGTTTGGCTCAAAATCTCTCTCTGTTGAATCACCGCAACCGGGAATATCAAACTCTACCAAGGAACTCAACCTCAAGTGTATCTTGTTCCAACCCCATCGATCTCCTCTTATAATATCTCGTTGGCTCACTTGAACGACCATGATTAAATCCTCATCAATGGCTAAGATCATCTCTAAGTCGATTCGTGTGAGTTTGTAGAGAAATCTCATCGTTCTTCCTATTAATTAATCACTTTTCCTAATTTAGAATTAGGAAATATTTAATTATTGACTAATTAACTTAATTGAGCCATCTCTAGGTGTTTTCTCCTAAAAAACTTTCTGGGTGCTAAAGCTCTAATGTTTCTTAGCCTCTCTGACCAAAGTTGATACTAGAACACCTGTCTGATGCTACCAAACCATAAAAACTAGCACATAAAGGATAAACATTGGGTGCATGTGGATCCAACCAAGATCCAAGTCATTGAGGAATGACTAGCCTAGATAATTCTAATAGAGCTCCATAGTTGCATGGGCCTGGCTAACTTTTACTAAAGGTTTGTGTTCGAGTTTTGTCATATCAATTGGCTATTAAATCAAGTGACCAAGGGTGGAGCTGAGGAAAAATTTTCATGGTACGAGTCACAACATAAAGAATTCAAGGATTGAAACACCACTTTTGCTTTGCACTAGTCCTCACCTTGCTAGACTAAAAATAGTCATTTTAAATTAAGATAAATGCCTCCAACTATGCTATTAGTATAATCCTCACTAAGTAGGGACATCTGATGGCCTATCATATTGAAATGCTATGATATTATTCATAGATATCCCACCTATGAAAAGGAAATCTACTCAATCATGTAGGCACATTGACAATGGAAGAATTATGTTCTAGGGAAGGAGACTATCATAGACATTGATCACATGCCTCTATAATTCATGCATTCATAAGGAAAGTTATACAATTAATCCCATCATAAATGGTCCACATACATGCAAGAAATTCACTTGAACATAAAGTATAATAAGGGTAGCATCAACCATGTTTTAGACTACCTTACTCAACCCCCAATTGTGGCACTAACCATAGTTCTTACCTCCTATGGGCACAAGACCTTTAGGTGGATACAATTATACAACAATGAATTTTAATTTGCTTCTACATACTAGAATTTGATCATAGAGAAACAAATTCTATATTTCCACCTCTAGGATGTGCTCTTGTGCTACCTAGGCCACATTTGTGTTCTTTCAAATGAGTGTGCCAAGCTGTTTAGGGAGTCACATTATAGTTGGGTGGTAGTACACTTTCGCGTGGAGAAGATAATAGTAGTACTTCCAAAGTATCTCTGCTAGCTAATGTTTTGACATGAAGTCAACTAATATATCAGATCATGCACTACCTATGCCATTGTTGAACCAACCATCAAGAAGTAGTGGTTTGGCAACACTCTACCTACCTTAGACAAGTCCTAGGAGTTAATATCCATGGATTACATGTCAAATTACCATCCACTAAGCATGGTAATTATTGCATGTTTGTGATTTCAATCAATTCTCTAAGATATCCATTTTGGCACCATGCAAGAAGAGCATCATAGCCAAACCCACTCCTAAACTCTTATTTGAGCATGTTTAGGTTCATTTTAGGCTACCTTTGACCACTATTCCAAATAGGGATAATGGGTTCCTTAGTAACTTCTAGTGCAACCTATGGTCTCTAATTGATACCAAGTTAACCAAATTGACTCCTTTCAACCCCAAATAGATGGAAAAATAGAGTTCTTCAACAGGACGATTGTGCATATCTTGCACATGTACAACTATAAGAAACCACAGACATGGAATGAGATCTTACCATATGTTCATCATAGTTATAATGAAGCCCTTTGTATCTCTATTGGACATAATCCTTTTCAGATGTGCTTGGGGTTCTATCCATTGTTGCCCATTCTATGTAGCTCTTCCCATGCTTAGGTGAAGGAAGATGGGTAGTGAAAATTATTGAATGGACCCAACACCTACAATAAAGGGTTCATGATATCTTGCCCAAAATCAATGCCAAGTACAAGCACTGATATGAACATCATCGAGTGTGATTGCATTAGATTGCATAAAGAGCACCTCACAAGCTCCCATAAGAAGCTCTAACCACTCCAATATGGGCCTTACACAATCACACATATTGTGGGTGAAAATGGTTTTGAATTGAGTATTCCCCCTTTTCTTCACTTGCACCGATTGTTGATTTAGCTGTAGAGATGAGAAAAAATCGGTGGATCCTTGGAGTTCCTTAAAAATAGTTAAATACTATTGAAGGAAAAAAAAATACCATACAAAATTGTCAATTTAAGTTAGGTACAAAGTTTAGGAAAATTGGTGAATCCACATGGTTTTCTCATGCCATTACTAAATTATAATTAAAATTGATATTTTTAAATTGAATTTAGTAAATTGAGTGGGGCTGACATTATACATGGCACATTGATAAAATACCTTAAACCTTTTTACAACGAGAAAAGCAAATCACTTTTAGGTAAAATGAGTTATAAACTGATATTAACTGTTTAGTCTTTAGAATTTCAATAGAATTATAAATAAATTAACTCTCAATTATGATAGAGGTAATTAAGAGGTTAATTTTTTTTTGCTTTCTCTGACACTGAAGTATTTATACTATTTTTTTATTATGGTGAACCATAACTTTTTAGAGTAATTTGGGAAAGGCCTAAGATCAAACCTAACGGTTATCACTATAAGGACATTAAAGCCTTCATACTATTTTTTTTACCATGGTGAATCCCTTACTGTTGGAGTAATATGGGCAAGGCCCAAGTTCAAACCTAGTCGCTGCCACTATAACAAGAAGAGTATATCCAACAACCCATAAGCTAGTGGCTACCACTATAACAACGAGTATATCCAACAACCCATAAACAAGATATACCAAGTATTTATGACTTAGCAAGAGTCGAGACTCCAAGGGGTGGGGGAGCATACTCTTTGAACCTTATCATAACAAATCAAAGATGCCCCCCTTGGTATTTGAAACTGGATGGAGGGGGTGACATCCCATTATGCCAACCACTCGATTGTCTCACAAGGAGACATTGAAGCTTTTATACTGTTAGTCACTACTTTGGATAGGCCTATGAAAACAACACCAATTAGCTTTCTTAAAAATCTTCAAGAGACCTCTAAAATCCCACTTCCTCTCATTCTTTTCAAGTGGCTATAAATCTAATAAGGACTCACCAAGTAACTTTACAGGTTTATGGTTGTCACTTAGGGCAATGGAGGTTTGTATCCAAAAGAGTTGGGAGCCTATGATTCAAGGAAAAATTACCCACTTCTTCTATAGATGACAGTTTTGTTCCTTCCTATATGAAACCAAATAGCACCAAGCTCTTGTCTTTAAAAGTGGTCTATGGGGCCAAAGGAACATACCTAAATTGGTGGATGCCTGATTTCAACCCAAAAAATGACATAACTTCAACAATCCTCATTTGGGTTCAACTTATCTTCCATTGCATTGTTATAACAAAACCACCATGAGATCCTTATGAAACACTTTGGGAAAATACATAAATAGTGCAACACTAAAACATAAAATGTTTTCCTATGTTCATCTCTATTTAGAGGTAGATTTGAAAAATGGTTTGCCGAAGGCCATCCAGCTAGCCTTTGAGAACTAGAAACATCTTCAATAGGTTGACTATGAGTAGTTATCATTTAAATGCCAACATTGTCATGTATATGGGCATTTAACAAGGAATTCCCCTAAAAAGGACTCCACAAAACTAAAAACTTAGAACATTGAAAAAAAATGGAAAATTACCTAGAAAAAGGACACCACAAGAAAAATTACTTCGTCATTGTAACCAAAGCAAGGTCCTTTAGGGACAATTCCTACAAACCTGCTAGACCAAAGTAACCATGTCAAACCATATCTACACCAGAACCATCTTGCACCAATTGAAACCACACAAATCAAAGGTGCCATGGCAAGGATCTTAGCCTTGCCGGAAATTGGTTCATTATTCTATGCCAAGGAGAAACCATCCTAGAAATGATAGTTTTTCCCTCTATACATGTGACATTTCCTCTAACATCCCAACCTTGGAGGGGATTAATGAACCGTAAATCAAGAAAATCTGGAAATTATACCTTCATATAATAAAGAAGAGCTAGGGTATTCCCCCCCCCTTGAACCTTATATTGCTTTGGTACTCCAAACAGATATTGTATGCAAAATTTATACTCCCTAAATCATATGTACCAACTAATGACCTCGGTGCTCACAAAATTTTTGGTGGTTCATCTTCTAGGGTTAGGGTTAGGGAACTTTAGGGTTCTTTGTTTATGTTAAAAGACCACTATTTTGGGATATTACGAGATCTTTTGTGAATAAGTGTAACTACCATCTCTATCTCTCTTTAGAGATAATCTACCACCGTTGTAGCCAATTTGTGTTCTACATTATTTTTCTATTTTATTTATTAATAGAAGTTGGGTTTTCACTATATCATTGCGCTTTATACTATATTTCTCTCTATATGTGTTCCATTTCTTTTTTTTCCTTTCATTTTTTTCCCTGTACAACCCAAATCAATGGCATTAGATAAATATATTCCTTGTTTTTTCTTAGTGCATGCCCCCAACATGATCAAGGTATATAGGTTTGGTATCAATCTAGTTTCACTTAGGACCAATTGCTCTCATAACCCCAACCAACCTCTTATGGCGTAAGAAAAAAGAGATGATGGAGTAGAAAATCGTATCAAGTCATTGTTTGAGGAAGCGCTTGTGTGACAGAGGAATGAGATCATGGACAATTCTACCCATATCCTTCGATGATTGCCAACAAATAACAAAGGCATCTTCAATAATTGGCAATTTTGGAGGTGTAACACCTTTCAAGGTACAAGTTAACTTTGATATCCCTTTATTTGAAAGACAAATATATGTAGATGATTTGTTGAAATGATTAAATATGATAGGGAGATATTACTCTATCCAATATTTTTTCGAAAATAAGAAGATCACCTTCGTGCTCCTAAAAGTCCTTCCCCATATCAAAAATTGGTGGGGATGTTACTAGGAGAGACACAACAAAGATAAATGTGCAATATTCAAGGAAAGACCTACTAGAGTAGCCTTTGTTGATGCCCTTAAGGAGGAATTCTACCCTATAGGGAACTATGATGACCAATAGACAATATGTGAAACTCTACGATAAAAGAGTGACTAGATGATGCCATAATACACTAATATTTTCCATGCCATGCACTCAAACTGGATATCAAAGACTTTGAATGGCACATGATTCTAAAGTAGCGTAGTGAAATACACATGTACATCTAAACAAAAGATGAATTTATCGAAAATATCCTCACTAGGAGTTTCTTATAAATATGTTGCCAAATTTGAGTAGAAATTGAAGCGAAGGAATAAGTGGAAGTCACATTTACAAATATGCCATAGTAGAAACCTAGAAAAGGTGGCCCTAAGTTGCAGAATAAGGGATAGATTAAGGAGAACCAATCTCAAGAAACCCAACCCAAGTCACAGGGAACACAAGGGTAATGGGAAGTTGAAGAAGGATACCACAAAGTGTTGTGAGTTCGACAAAATCCCCTAGCACAACACTAATGAAAGTCACTCAAATAAATCATTGTTTCTTGAGCTTAAAGAAAAAGAAATAGACTCAGCCTCAGATTCTAATTTGGAATAGGATAAAGGAAAGTATATCATTAATGCAAAACCAAGTGTTACCATCATGACTGCAAATATCAAACAAAAGGAACTAAAGAAGCCTAAGGATGGGGGGAACCTCTTCCATTTGCAAATGTTGGTGAAAGGGAACCCATTATATTTCATTGTCGATAGTGGGAGCCAAAAGAACCTAATCTCAACTGAAGTCATCAAGAGATTAAAGATGCTAATAGTACCACAAACCTAATTGAGCCAAGGATGAGATATCCATGTCAACCAATAATTTTGCATGTCCTACAACATCACTCCCTTCAAAGATGAGGTATTTTGTGATGTTCCCCACTCAAATCTCATGGCATTCTCTGAACAAGGGGCCAAAAAGTTTTCTAGATAGTTTGTAATGAATTTGAATATAAAGAGTTAAGAAAAGGGTGAAGCATCAAGGTACTGTGGATTTGGTGAAGGGATTATTTTCCATGTTATGTAGGTTTGTAATTATCATGCTGTGAATGTTAATAGGCCCTAAGTTAGAAATTGAAAGGTTGAGCGTTGATTTCCTAAACATGAAGGAGATTGGCCTTCATGTACTCTACCTTGTTTTGAACCTCATTGAATCATAAGTGAAAATTTCCCTTAAGGCATGAGATCTTACTCAGGGGAAGCTAACTACAAGAAAGATTGTATACAATTAAGTCTATGGTGGGGTGGAACATTTCTCACCCCTCTTCGGTTTCCAACAAACTTAAGAGAACCAAATAAGTGTATTATTCCTATGTTAATAAAATGATATTGATATCCATTTCTTCATGAAGGTTTTTATGTTGGATTTTTCTGTATGACTGTAATGACGAGCTAAAAATGGTTAATATGGTTTACTAAATATGTATACGTGATGAGCTAGGTTAATTTACAAATGTGCTTGACTATTAATGGTTATTTTCGTCATGAATGAACATTGTAGGTAGAAGTAACCATTAAAGCATGTTTCTTGTAACAGTTTGGAAGTACATTGTACTATGAGTTAGAAATCAAAGTTTTAACTAATTTACATATGTTCTTGACTATTAATGGTTATTTCCTTCATGAATGAACATTGTAGGTAGAATTACCCATTAAAGCATGTTTCTTGTAATAGTTTGGAAGTACATTGTACTATGAATTAGAAATCAAAGTTTGAATGGAGACCTAAGGCTCTTCTTATATTGTAAATGTGATTGGATTTTTCTAAGTGAGTTGTGTAATGGAACAATCGTGCAATATCCTTATTATTTTTTTCTTGCGAATATATCTTGATGAGGAAAATGACTAGGAAAAATTCATAGGTTGTCTAAGGCTTCTAAGTCTTTAGAAATATTTGGGAAAGTTCTCTACCCATTTTATAGTTAGTTTCACTCCTTCAAAATTGACTTGAGAGCCTATTGGGAGTTATATAAATTCAAGGATTACTCTTTAGGAATTTTTGGGTTTTATGGAAGAAGTTTTATAAATGTGGGGTTTAGAGGCTCTGGTCCTAGCCCCTATTCATATAGACTGGTAAGGGAGCCATGACCATGCACTTATCTAGAAGGTAACTAAGTAAGGTGGCCAAGATATCAACTATCAACATATCGAGTTATTTGTATCAAGTGATACTAAGTCGCAACTAATGCAAACTCCTAATACAAACAAATATTGGAAAATGTTTATCATCTAACAGAGAACTTCCCGTCATTGGGATGGTAGTGTATCAATGATTGGGGTGTTGAGTGTTAATTAATACATCACAACAACCCCTTATGCAACCCCAAAATTGACAAGCTTGATACATTTGTCATATAACAAATGTAGTTAATGGAGAAATTCCTTGGTGGTTGCATTTGTCGATTGGGTAAGGGAATGAGAGTGAAGTTTCCTATTTTTCCATGTGGCTTTGGGTCCGATGGCCTAGTGATCTGATATAAAGTTTTTTAGTAGAAAAAACAATTTGTTGACAAGAAAGTGGAGTTGTGTTGGTTAATTGGTTGTTATTAGATCAGGAAATATGGTTGAATGCCACTTTTATTTGTTCCTAGTGGGATCAAAGGCTTGGCAACCTAGTAGATAGAGATGTTAATTAATAAAGATATTGATCTATATTAGTTGATGGCCTGCTAATTGAATCAAACCCAAACATAATGGAGATACATTATATATCTTAGGGATTACTGGCCCAATGGATAGATGTTTGGAGAAATGATGTTGCACATAGAAATGCCATAGATGGTGTGACATGCTAACATGATGTTGATGTGGCACAAGTCACACCTTGAGTGACGTGGCATGCTAACATGGTGATGACATGGTGTGCTGGTGTGGCAAGGGGATGTGGATAGGGATGATGTGGATGTCAAACTATTGATATTAGGCTATCAAATCATAGGTTTATTCATAAGAGATTGTTATGCCTCCCAGTAACTCAGGGGGGCAATAACCCAATAAAAAAAATGGAAAAAGATGGAAAGTTGGCTTCATTAGTTGATATTCTATTATGGACTTATTGGGCCTTCGACTATTGGGTGAATGGGATGTGTATGTAGCAATGGAAACTCATAACAAGCTCATTAACTATAGGAAGAAAAGTCCTTTATTGAACTATACATTCTCAGCTGATCAATTTTTGAGTGACGCATCAAGTCACCACCATTGTATGTTAGGTAAACTTGATTTGAGGAAATAGTCAAAGTTCATTGAGTCAACAATAGTAGTTTTGGATTCCATCATTTTGTCCCTATGAATTGCATGTAATGAAGTCTTTAAAAGGCTTGGAATAATTCATTGTAATTGGGTCCAAGGAGGTGAGTAGGGAAGGCTCACATGGCCAACTTGGTTAGGTTTTGGCCAAGGGACTAATGAAATTCTATTAGGTGTGTTTTTCCCCAATGTTGGGGCTTTCCCAAGGTAAACATTGTGTGCATTGTGTTTATATTTTGTGTATTGTGTTTTTGGTTGTTGTTTAATGTTCCGCTCATTAAAGATGTTTATCTTTGTTAATTTTTAACACTTCTTATTAGAGCCAAAGGTGGATATATCAAAGAAATGTTGGATTTAGGGGGACATGTATATTTCCAAGGGTTTATTTTTCCTACTGAAAAATGTGAGGAGTCAAGCTTGTGTGTGTGACCTTGTGTGCAATGTATGATGGTAGGTTTATGATGGCTCAAGAATGAAATTTTAGGTGAGAAAGAAGTAGCATGGAGGACCATTCTTCTAGTGGAAATATTTTAATTACTGATAGCCATATTCTCTCATGTAACAACCCAACACACAACCAAATTTTGGGTCCGAAGTAGAGTCATGAAAACAATTGTGGATTTCCATGATGATTGGGTCATGGAGGCTAAAAGAGAATGAATCACATAGGGTGTCAAAACAGCCTAGGAGTTGCAGAGATCGAGAGCTTGTATGACACCAGATCATGAAGTTGTAGACTTTGATGTAAGAAGGAATACGTAGGCTCAATTTGGGGTGGGAGAAGGACATTGTGCAGGAGTGAGTGCACATGATTTTGTAGTTAAAGATGGAAGAGACTCCTACCAAGAATGACTCAATTAGGTTGCTTGAATTTGGGCTACGATGACTTAAGGATTGATAAGAGAGATCTTTGTAGGTAATTTTATGAAAGTGTCTCCAGATGGTGCCAAGATGGATAATTTGGCCTCGTTGTCTAAGCATCAATGAATCACCCAAGTAGCAATAGAGAAATGTGAGATTCATCCCCATATTGTGGTTTGGAAAAGACCTATAAATGTTGGTTGCTGTGATTGGAGTCCCAGTGGAGTTCCTGGTTGTAGACATATGGTAGTGTATCCTTATGTTGACATGAGGGTTTTAAAATCGGTGAAAAGAACAAGCCATCGAGGACTCAAAACCATAGTTGAGCTAGTTAGGGACTTTCCCTCGTGGAACCAAATGGTGAAAAAACTATAAGTTTGAGAAGTGTAGGATTGAAGCTTCCAAGGACATGGAGGAAGTGGAGTTCATGGTCAAGGATGTATTGTAGAAGGTTCTTAGATTTAAAAAAAATGGTACTTTTTGGAAATTGTTATTGCAACAAGAGGAAGAGGGAGGTAAGGGCTGGAGGCGAGTTGTAACTTACTTGGCCAGTTTGGCCATATTTGTTCAAGGAAATCCCAAGTCAAGGTTTCAGGGGATATTCTTAAGTAAACTTGACATGGGGAAAGAATCAAAGTTGACTAGGTCAACAATAGTGGTTCTGGTCCCATGGTTTTAGATTCCCATGGTTTTTTGCATGTGGATTGCATGTAATAAAGCTCTTAAAAGGCTTGGAAGACTTCATTGTAATGGTGCCAGAGAGGTGAGTGATGAAGGTTCCTTTCATCGGCTTGGATGGGTTTTGGCTAAGGGACTAATGGAATTTCATTAGCTAGGTTTTTCCACGAAGATGGGGTTTTCCGAGGGTAAATATTGTGTTTTTTGTGTATTGTGTTGTTGGTTGTTGTGTAATGTTCCTCTCATTAAATATATTTTTCTCTAGTAATTGTTAACATTGTGAACACTTAAAACTGATGAATCCTAAAACATCAATAGAAGGAAATATGGCTCCATCAATTGATGCCTTCCTATTGTCTATTGGGTATTAGGAGGTCAAGATACTTGTTATGAGGGTTTCCTCTAAAAATTGATAAAACCTAATAATGCTCTGATATGGTAGTTGATGCAGTACAATCAAAGTATGTGGCCCTAAAAAGTAGTGACATGTGGGAAATGATAGTCGTATTGTTGAAGAGTGTGGTTGAGGAGTTTTGAGTGGATGAGTAGAAAGGTAAAATCCTACATATTAGTCCATCATTGAAGTCTAAGTGAAAATGATTATGGGTAAATAAATATACATGGATATATGTGTATGTGCACATGAAGGTATGCAAGAGACACCTAAATGTACCCTTGTGTGTCATGTATGATGTATAACATGAATACATGGAATATGTATAAATTTTGAGCTTGCTAAATACTTATACATAACAAAGATAAAGATTTGTGTGGATAGATTGGTACATGTACTCACTTGGAAAGTCCATTCCAAAGATGTGAGAGCGATGTTGCATATCAGAAGGACACATTGATGCTAGCCTTCTTATGAAAAATAAATTGAATGTTAAATGGGTTCTTTCATACAAATGAACATGGAGACCAACCATGTAACTATTGGTAAGGATAAGGGTTGAATTCCTTGATGTTGTGTGAGATAAATAGAAAGTATTGTAGGAGAGAGTTGGCTTTTTTTAACATGTGATGAGGATTTAAAGACCAATGTCCATCCATTTAGATAAATAAAATGGATATATTGTTGGCATCCTTAAGGGAAAATGGGATGGCTTAAGATTTTAAGGCTAGTTGAATCTCTTATGAAGTGCAAGTTTGTAAAATATTTATGTGAAGGATATCTAGCTAAATAAGTTTTGGTTGGGTCAAGAGGATGTTGGATTAGGATTAATTCCACAAGTGAGAATGCATGGAAAATGGTCCCTTGGGTGGACTATGGAAAGATGTGTCAATAGGACAATGTTATAAGAAAAGATAAAAATAATGGATGCCCAAATAAAGACCAATTAAGTTTCAAATGATCAATAAATTAAAAGATAATGGTAATGATATAAATTGTTGAGACAATTGATATGCATAGTGGTGCAAGTGGGGAGGTCTTATAGAGTTGTTAAGAGAAATAAATGGGCTATTGAGCTCATTGAAAATCATAAGAAAATATTGAAAATAAATGCTTACTATTGATATGCTTAAAGTTCAAATTGATCTTGAAAATTTCCCTTACTAAGCTAGAACAAAGGATTAATTTGGGTAATGAATCAGACAAGGAGGACTTGATTGGGTTAGTATGGATAGCGAGACAATGAAGTCATGGTTATGAGAAATATTAAGAAGGGAGTCTTCGCTTGAATTCTGATTATGTATTCACTAATGTGTTTCAATAATAATAATAATAATAATAATAATGATGATGAAAAATGTTAAATGGAAAAATAAATTAAGCTTGAGAATGCTTGATTAGCCATTGTCATAAAATGAATTACAAAATGTTGAAAAAAATGCATGAATGAGTACATGAAAATTAGATGAGTTGGGTTGTCAATTGAGAGTGTTGTAGCACATGTTTTAATTGAATGACTAATAGTTGATGTGTGAATGATAATGTAAATCAAGAAATAATGTAGATTGTTCTCAGAAATAAAATATTAAAGGCCACTTAATTGAAGTGGAATTCAAGACAACAAAATTTCCTTCAACCAATGAAATACCTTAAGGACAATGACTAGGAGATGCTAATCAGGAAAAACTAGGTATACACCATGATGATAGCCACATAAGTATGGAAGCTATACATGCAACAACAAGGGTAAGTTGAAGGAAATGGGTAACAATTCCTTCAAGCTAGATTATGTTTGGATGCGCTGTTTTTCCCTTTCAATATATGACATCCACTTGAGGCAAGATCAATGCAGGAAACTACTAGCATGCAAGATTTCATAAAAATCTTAATAATATGTGCATGTTTGCATTAT
Source organism: Pinus tabuliformis (assembly GCA_031772625.1). Taxonomy (NCBI): domain Eukaryota; kingdom Viridiplantae; phylum Streptophyta; class Pinopsida; order Pinales; family Pinaceae; genus Pinus; species Pinus tabuliformis. The sequence goes on along the minus strand of CM062818.1, from coordinate 1,719,703,619 downwards.
CATCATGAACAATGGTTAGTGAGTGATACACTTATAATTAAAAATTGTATGGTTGATAATACATTATAAAATGCATGGTTATGTGTGATGTATGAAATGAATGCAATGATTATAGCTAAGGATATGGATAATAGCCAAGAGCTTCTAGTACTAAAGCAAATAATTTCATCACATAATATGAGTGTATAAAATGGTACCATATATATGAATGCTTGTGAGTTCTAGGATGATGTGAGTGACCATGGAAATTGTTAATATTATGAGTATTGGTATATCACATGAACATGAGTTTCTTTGATTGTCCTTAGTTGGAATGAATATGCATAGGAATGATGATATGTGAATATTTGTATGCCATTAATACTCATTAGAGCATGATAAAGACATGAAGCTTTTAGTGTGGAGAAATTGTTGAAAACTTTAATAATGCATGTCTTGATGTAGAGAATAGATGCATGCTTTCACAGGACAAGCAATTGCATGAATGAATGTAGTGGAAATAAATGTTTGAATGTGTTGTGAAATGTCACAACTAATAATAATATGTATCTATATAATGCAAAGAATGTTTCCTTTCAAATTGAAATGGTATGCCACTGATGATGATTTGATTTTTGATCATATTACAAGTTGGGGGTTATATTAGTGGTTGCAGTGAATATTTAATTGAAAGGATTTTACACAAGAATTCTTTGGCTTAGTATAATTACATATTGCAGGTAAAATATTCATAAGTATGGCAGTGAATGTAAGCCCATAAGAAGGTTGGGTATTATCACCTACAAAAGAGCCAAACATTATGAGTAAGATTCTAATATTTGTGAAACATTGTTTTTGTATGAAACATGTTGAAATCAAAGATTTTATTTTATTTTATTTTAATTGATATCATGAGAATAATATGTGTGTGATATAGTTTAGGTGATGAATCTATCCAATAAGGAAGAGGTAAGGGTTGTCGAGCTGAGATCCTAGGAACAAGGCCATTATAGTGACACTAGAACCATATGACGAGTAAATTGTGCTAAAGCAAGCCGACAAGATACCTTCATTGTAAGACTCCAACAATCTCTTTAATATTCATATGCAAGGAAGCCTCGTTCGGGTAGTTAAATCGAAGTACCATGAGACATAGAAGGGAATTTCCTAAACCTATAATATTGAGTAACTACCACAAAAAGGAAACTTAAATGACCTAGCCGTGAAAAACTTAGTCATACACTCACTGAATTATGAGTGTGAATGGATGTGTCTAATACAAGTAGTAAGTTGATATTGTTACCTATGGAAGTATTACAAAGAAGAGGATAACCATGTAGGTAAGTATTGATTTGAAATTCCATCTGTTAAATTAGAAGATGTTTTGTAGAGATCAATATCTCCCACAGAAAAAGTTAAAGTTTTCGGTTGTAACACATATGTGTTATTGGTTTTCTAATGCAAGAATTTAATGGAATACCATAAGTTTGGAAGTGACCAAACAATGAATACAAATACCATTATTGAAGCAATGGGAAAGGAAAATAACATGAATATGTTGTTGATATGCAAGAACAATGATGCTAGTATAGTTGAAAAGGAGCAGCCTACATATTGCTACAATGAACAAAAGATAACTATAAGGGTGTGTTGTTAAGGATGACACTCGATATGGTGTGAACACCAAGTATGGCATTCATTTAAGGGGCAGGGGATTGTAACACCCCAATCATTATTCCCTCACTGATATTGTATTCAGTTATGTTAATGATGCCCATAGAGGCAAGTAAATGTAAATGGGTCAAAGGCCCAAAACAATTGTAACATGCATTTTATTAATATATTTCTAAAGTCGAAGAAGGGGGGAACCAACATAAATCATGATGTTGAGAAGGTAAATTTGTAAGGGGGTAACTTGGGAGATTTTTCATATTCATAAAAATTAGTTAGCTAAATCTCTAATATGACAAGTGAATCAACAAAGTGCTTAGGAGTATGGGCCACATACCCATTCTAGAGGTTTATGGCTGATCATGTAGCCCAAGGAAGGAAATTGAATTCTCATGCTAGGAAATATGTGCATGCGGAAGGAACACATAGATAATGTCAAAGACAAAGAGGAGGAGTTGTAGAGTGTGTGTAGATGAGCAGAATGTTGTGCATGTGAACCAGAGTAGCTTGCGAATTATATTTGAACTACGTGTGGTCTAATTTTGTGTCTTTGAGTGAAAGGTGTGATATATACTTTTGAGAAGCAGTATCCCATGTAAGGTTTTGGGTGACCTAATTGAAGAAAGAAGTCAGCATGTGGAATCCTTTAGGGTGAGTGAGCGGCTAGAAAGTATTCTGGATAGTTGGACTTGAATTTACATAGAAAGCATTGAGAAAAGCGTGAAGCGTCAAGGTATCACAGATTTAATGAAGGGTTCCCTTTTTGTGTTGTGCAAGCTTGTAGTGGTGATGCAACGAATGTTAATAGCCATCAACTCAACAATTGAAAGGTTGAGCATTGATTTCATGAATATGAAGGAGAGTGGTCTTCATATATTCTACCTTGTTTTGAACCCTATTGAATCCTAAGTGAGACTTTTCTTAAGGCAATGGATCTAGGTTATGGGTGGTCAACTGTAAGAGGGATTGTAGTATGGTTGAGTTTAAATTGGGATGGAACGTGGCTCACCCTTCTTTGTTTTCCGACAAATTTAAGAGAACTAAATAGGTGTATTATTCCTTTGTTAATGAAATGATATTGTTGTCAATTATTTCATGAAGGTTGTTATGTTATATTTTTATGTACGATTGTAATGATAAACAAAAAATGGTTAAGATGGTTTACTAAATATGTATAAGTGATGAGCTAGGTTAATGTACAATTATGTTTAGTTGTTGATGGTTATTCCTGTCATGAATGAGCACTATAGGTAGAGGTACTCATTAAAGAATGTTTCCTATAATATTTTTGAAGTACATTGTATTGTGAATTAGAAATAAATGGTTGAATGGAGCTCTAAGGCTCTTCTTGCAATTTGAATGTGAACAAATTTCACTAGGTCGGTTGTGGAATGGAACAACTGTGCAATATCTGTATTATGTTTTTCCTTGGGAAGATGTCTCATTGAATACGATGTTTGGGAAGCCTATATAAGTTTTTTATGGCTTCTAAGTCTTCAAAAGTCTTTGGGAAATTTATTTGTATCATTATAGTCCTATGAAATAAGCTTGAGAGCCTATTAGGAGTTATTTAAATTCAAGGATTACTCCGAAATTTCGATGTTGTATGGTTTTTTTTTTTTTGAAATTTTGCATTAGGAAGCTTTAGTCCTCTCCCTTGGTCACGTGGGCCAATAAGAGGGTTGTGCTATGCATTTAGCTAGGAGGTGCCTAATTCAAGTAGGCAGGATATCACTATCGACATATCAGACTATCAATATCGGTTGGGTGATACTACAAGTTGCAGTCAACATGAAGTATACAAGTAGATTTTGAAAATGTTTTTTGTGTAACAGAGAACTTCCCATCATTGGGAAAATGGTGTATCAATGATCAAGATTTCAATTGTCAGTTATTACATCGCAACACCCCATAACGCAATGCCAATACCAACAAGCACTATACATCTATCATCTAGCAAAAGAAGTTAGCTGAGAAATTACATAGTGGTTCAAATCCATCAATTGGGTCAAGGAAAGGTAGTGAGTGAAGTTTCATGTTCTACCCTATGATCGAGGGTTCGATGGCCTGGTGACCCAACATAATTTTTTCAGTAGAGGGAAAAATCTAGTGGCTTAGTAGTAGAGGTTCCAACTAACGAAGAGATGAATCTATGTTAGTCGATAACCTATCAATCATATTGAACCCAAAAATAATGGAGGTATGTTGTATATATTTGGGGCTCGGTGCTCGTAGAGATGACAAATCATGATGATGTGGCATGAAGAAAGGTCGTAGATGATGTGGTGTGCTAATGTGGAGCTAATATGGCATGTTGACTAATTTTGACATGTCATGATGAAATGGCATAAATTAGACCTTGGGTAATGTGGCATGATGATGTGGCATGTTGACATGGCAATAAGATATGGTTGGGGATGATGTGGATGTCAGGCTATCAATATCTTGGGCTTTTGGATCTCTAGTCGATTCGCAAGAAGTATGTTATGTCCTTGGTAGCTCAGGGGTGGGGGTAACCCAACAAATAGAAAAGGTAGATGATGGGAAGGCAAGTCTGGTAGTTTACATTATGTTATCAAGTTATCAAGCATCAACTTTTGGGTGAAGGGGATGTGTATGAAGCAATGCATACTCCTGATACTAATAGTTATTAATAATCCCACTAACTATAGGAATAAAATTTCATTTAAATTATATATTATCGAGCAATCGGGTGTCAGGTGATGTTGTGAACCCCTGTTACTGATGGATCCCAAAATGTCAGTAGACATTATTATAGGTCCATTAATTGATAACTTTTTGTTGGCTATTGGGTGTCAAGAGGTCAAGGTACCTATTATCGGGGTTTCCTCCTGAAATTAATATAACCTAATGATGCTTTGGCACAGCAATTGATGTAGTACAATTAAAGGACATGGCCCTAAGAAGTTGTGATATGTGGGAAAGGATGGCCACGTGAAGGATAATGTAACAATTGAAGGACAAATCTTCAAGTGAACATAAATTTGGATATATAACTCAGATTTTGAGGAATTTTATATCATTGGAAAGCTCTTGCACATTAGAAGATGATGGTTGTTTAAGAAATAAGCTTTAAGGTAATTGAAGGAAGATGAATTTTAATAACCCCACTTCCTTAAGGTAACCTAGGAGGTTAAGTATGGATAACCACAACATTAATCATGGTTTTAGGGGCTAGGTATGTTATATCTATAGATATACCCAATTGTAAAAGTGATATCAAGACATGTATGAGTCGAGAACAATAGACTCTCGTGCAATTATTGATATAACAAAGGATTAATACATGGTGAAGTGTAACTAGTTGAAAGGGTAATGCTTTACTGGAATGGAATAGCCACAAGCTCATAATTAGCCATGGAAAAGCACTAAAGTAAATCAAGTGCATACTTTACTAGAAAGCAAAGATTCCTTCTGAAGACTGAAGAATCTTTAAACTAAGAAAAGAACACATAAGTCTTAGATCTATCATATCAAATTGTCCCATCAATGCTTTTTGAACATTCTGGTTCATAATGAAGAACTTCATGTGATAATTAAATCATCCCCATGCCAAACCAAAAATCAAGAGATCAAAGCCCTATCTATGAGTGGAAACGATTGTTAGTATATCTTCTAATGCATTAATTTTCAATGCAACCAACTATCGTTAATTGTGAATTCAAATAGACATCCTTATTTCGCTGGGTGTGGCAACTATCCTTTGTTAATATAGGGCATATTCCATTGTTATATATATATATATATATGAATATGACATCACCTTACATTAAAAACAATAAATAACATATATACAAATCTATTTTCTCTATTATTATTGTGTTCTATAAAATTTCTATTTATTTATAACTAAAATTAAACCTAAATTTATATAAAAATAAAATTAAAAATTTATCAATATTTAATATGTATTGTTACACCAAAATTAAACAATATATAATATTACATTAATTTGAAAATATACAATGTATTATAAACCTCCAATATTAAGATAATCACAAACCCATCTAAACATTAATTTGATATCCACTTTCAACGTGTATATATTTTGAGTCCACAAGCATAACAATGTATTAAATATTGCACTCCACGTATGACACCTGAAGCATATGTAAGACTCAGGTTTAGAGGAATAGGGTGGAAATATTGTATGTCAACTACGAAAATAATTATCCTGCCAACCAGTGAATATGCAATGACTATATACGCACATAACAAAAGTACTCTCTTAGATCCAACAATGTGAATATACAGTCATTGCACATTAACTGCCGCACAATAGGCTAGATAATTGTTTCCCTTCAACTACAAAATTCCATTCCATAAGTTATATGAATCAAATTTATTAAATGTTATTTTAATTTAAGATATATTCAATAACGAATCTGATATATTAATAATGAGTCTCAACTACAAAATTCCATTCCATAAGTTATATGAATCAAATTTATTAACTGTTATTTTAATTTAACATATATTCAATAACTAATCTGATATATTAATAATGAATGACTCAGCAAAGGGGAGGAAAACCAAAATGGATTTTTCTTCTTAGAATAACAAATCAACATATCACTTACAAATTTAACAAAAATAATAATAGAACTAATAGTCCACCCAACCATATCACAGAGAAAAAGGGCATACTCGAACATATTAGTTTTGACCCTATTTGTCTAGCTGTAAATTTTTAAAAACTTCTGGTGGACATAACCAAATTAGACGGGTTCTCTAGGCACCTTGGTGTTGGGTAAAATTAATTGCTTGATAAATAAATAAAACAACTAATCACTTAGACATTAATTATCAACCCGGGGAGCGTCTTTTTATTTCAAGCCAACTGGTAAAATATATACATAACAAATACCAACAGTTAACACTGGTTCTATATGATTGTGTTCTATACTATCAAGCTCATTCAACAAGAAATAAAATGTAAGGCTTGAATAATAAAAGAAAAAAGTAAATGACAGGAAAAACAATTATGCTAATCACACAACTTGAATCATTGCCAAATTAAACCACACATTGCTAAATTGGAAATTTAATATATTGCAATCAACATAATTCAAATGCTAATATAGAGCAACAAATCAAATGAAATCTAGAAGTTGCAGGAAATAACAAACCTAGAAAATATAGCTACTTAACAAATTACTTGATTAAAATGAAAATTTACTTTAAAAAACAATGATTGAAATTCAAATAAACAAGCACACAACTAAACTATTGTAGATGTTCAAGGCAGCACCTTGTCCAAGGTAGTGGGCCCAACTACCCAAGGCTCAGTTCTGCCTTGAGAAATAACTCAGATAAGATTACAAATAACAGATGTAGAACTCAATGGATAACTTTCTTCATTAAAATATATGAGGGAAATAATTACAGCATAATGAAGCTCTTAGCTTTGCATCAAATTCAACAATTGTTCATGTCCCATATCTCATATCTTATCTATTCTTTTACATTCTATCTAATAATTGTCCATCTCCTATCTCCTAATTATCCCTCCATTATCCCCCTCATTATCCTCTGAATTCCTCTTCTCTTTGATCTCTGTTTTCATTTAAATACACAGAGAGCAAAGAGAAGTTACAACAAAGCTTATTACAAAATGATTTCCATTACAATTTTGGATTCATTACATAATCTTAATAAACAAGATCAGATATGAATGATCTTTCCATCAAAATTCAACAAGAACAAGTTGAATTTGGTATTGCAATTGAAAGAATTTGGAAAACGGCTGCAACAACAAATCTGAGAAAATCACCTTCAAAAAACCTTATGTTTCTCTCAATTCAAACCAAATTTTGGAAAACTGCTCAACACAAAACAAATTTGGTCAGTTTTGCACAAAACCCATGTCTCGGATTGTTGGGTTGTGTTATATTCTTTCCACGTAGTTAACAGGGGGTTTGAAGGGTACCCGTAACCCCACTTTATGGGGTTTGGGGCATCGCCCTAGAAAATTTTGGTTTTGGACCCTATGTTAGGTTGGGTGGATCCACCTATGGTTTTGTGCCTGATTTTTGCACATGTTTTTTTGGACGCAATGGATTTCGGTCCATGGTATTGGATGTTTTGGCATGTATAAATATGTATTATAACATTGAAAGGAACATAATGAAATCAAGCTGGTAGTCCTGGTTTTGGGATCCAGGGGAAAATCTCTGTGCATATGCGTTTTATGTGTTCTGCTATCGCATTATTTATTTTCTGTGTTTTAGAATTCGTATGCAGGTAATTTTTATACGAGGTAAAAACCTACATTTGGTATCAGAGCAGATTTGGCTTCAAGGGGATTCCTTTGTTGCTGAGGGGTTTCGCTCGGGCTTGTGGTAGACCCTATTCAGTGGGAGATCTACGAGATCGATTCTAGTGGTGAAAGAAGATGGCGAGCAGTGGAAAGATAGAGATTGAGAAATTTAATGGTCAGAGTTTTGAGTTATGGAAACTCAAGATGGAGGATCTATTGGTGAATAAAGATTAGTGGATCATGGTAGATCCGGGTACTAAACCAACGGGAGTGTCCGCTGAAGAATGGAAGAAGTTGGATCGGAAGGCAAAGAGCACAATACAATTGTGTGTGTCAGATTCAGTATTGCTGAATGTATCAGGGGAAGCTACAACAAATGCTTTGTGGGACGAGTTAGGGACTTTGTACCAATCTAAGTCTCTGGTGAATAAACTGTTCCTGCGGAAAAAACTGTATAACCTGAGGATGAAAGATGGAGACTCAATGACAGAGCATCTGAATGCATTTAATACTATGGTAAGTTAGTTAGGATCTATTGATATTAAAATTTCAGATGAAGATAAGTGCATCAGTTTGTTGTGTTCTCTACTAGATTCATGGGATAGTCTGGTTATTGCAATAGGTAGCAATGTAACCACCTTGCAGTTTGATGAAATAGTCTCAGCCTTGCTGACAGAGGAGATGAGACAGAAAAATATGGAGAGCCAAAATGATGATGCCTTATCTGTACGAGGATGGTCCCAGAACAGAAACAAAAATAAGTCATCAAGTGGGAGATTTAAATCTAGAGGGAGATCTAAATCTCCAGGAAAACCTGTAAAGGTGATGTGTCGGAAATGCGGAAAGGAAGGCCACTTCAAAAGGGACTGTAAATCTAAAGCTCCTGACAAAGGAAAGGGATCTAATGAGGCTCCTTCTGTAGAGGCGAAAACCACCTCAGATGAAGGTGGGGATGTGTACTTGGCTTCTTCAAGTACACATGTAGATCATGAGGCATGGTTGATTGACTCAGGTGCATCCTTTCACTTCACTTCCCATAGAGAGTGGTTCTGTGAGTATGAGAAATATGATGGTGGTGATGTTTTCTTGGGGGATGACAGGAAGGCTAGAATCATTGGTCGTGGAAAAGTAAAGTTGAAGCTGCAAGGCAGAAAGGTTAGAACACTTCCGGGTGTTCTACATATTCCTGCATTAGCCAGAAATATGATTTCTGTTAGTAAGCTGGATGATGTAGATGTAAAAACAATGTTCGAGAAGGATACCTGCAAGATGGTTTGGGGAGCACTGGTATTTATGCGGGGATTTCGGATTGGAACTTTGTACAAACTGCAAGGTAGCACTGTTGTTGATGGGTGCAACAGTTCCATGGTTCCTGAAAGTGGAGCAGAAAATCTAGTGGTCTCTGGAGAAAAGACCATGTTGTGGCATCAAAGGCTTGGAAATATTGGAGAGAAGGGCCTTGGAATACTTCATGGTAAAGGTATGGTAGAAGGTATGAGTAATAACTCTTTGGATTTTGATTTCTATGAAAATTGTGTATACGAGAAGCAGAATCGGGTGAGTTTCCCCTCTGATGGTAAGAGGGCGAAACATATATTAGAGCTTATACACAGTGATGTGTTTGGACCTGTGAAGGTTCCATCACTGGGTAAGTCTGTGTACTATGTATCATTTATAGATGACTTCTCAAGTAATACATAGATATATTTCCTTAAAAGAAATCTGAAGTCTTTGATAGGTTTAAAGAATTTAAGGCTCTAGTGGAAAACCAGACAGAGAAGAAGATAAAGGTGCTGAGGACAGATAATGGTGGAGAGTTTTGTAGTAAGGAATTTGAAGAATTCTGCAAGAAGTGTGGTATAGCACGGCAGAAGACTACTCCATATACACCTCAACAAAATGGAGTTGCAGAAAGAATGAACAAGACATTTATGGAAAGGGCAAAAAGCATGCTCAATGGTGCCTGTCTAGTCAATTTAACGTTTTAAATTACTCTACATAAATTATCAATTCGGGTATCGTAAACTGACGAAGTGTGGTGTACCATATGTGCTTAGTTAACCTTTTTCTTACTTCATTGTTTTATAGATTTTATTTTGTTTTGGGGTTTTGTTTTTGTTGGTTTCCTAAAGTTTCTAATGCAAATGGAAATCCTATTCTAAGGTCTTAAGAATACTCTTAAATGACAAGTATGGATGTAGATTTCAAGACAAAGTCTATGTCCCTAATGGTAACTTCCAAAACTTAGCACTTCAAAAGATCTTAAAACATGTTATTTATGGAATTAGTACTTAAACAAAAGTGTAAATATGTAGCTACTTCAATCAAAATAGAATGCAACAACCAAACAATGAGCTAGTGACTATGAAACCCAGTATCCTTGCTACTGTATAAAAAGAGAACTGAACTTAAAGAAATTCAAAAACTGTAAGCAAAGTAAACTAAATCATATTACATCAACTCATATTCTGACCCCTCACTATTTGACTCGCTCTGGTTATAGGAGGTAATCATAAACAAATTAAGTAATCTGATATCTAAATTGCATAAAATGAAACTAAGATTAAACTACGCATTCATACTTCAATCCCTTACCAGTAGTCCCGCTCTGGCTATAGGAGGTAACTGAAAATGACATGAGTAGTCTAATCACTAACTTGCAGAAAAATAAACTAAGATCAAACTACACATTCATACTTCAATCCCTCACTAGTAGTTCCGCTCTGGCTATAGGAGGTAACTGAAAATGACTTGAGCAATTCAATAACTAACTTGCAGAAAAATAAACTAATATCGAACTACGCATTCATACTTCGATCCCTCACCAGTAGTCCCGCTCTGGCTATAGGAGGTAACTGAAAATGACATGAGTAGTCTGATATCTATCTTGCAGAAAAGTAAATGAACAAAATAAAACTAAAAGAAATAAACAGTGTTTGAATTAGAACTAAGAAAATAAATCAGCAGAAGGACAAGATAATTCCATCATGTCATTAGTCATTAAAAACCTATGTGCGTTACTAATCTACAATCAACCGGTTGAACACACTTGCATGAATTAAAATTGCATGAATGAAAAATCTAATCTATCAAACTTGAAAGCAATCAAATGACATAATGAAATCAAAGAAAAATTTACAAAATGAAATCTACTCTACCTTGCATTCTAATATGCTCCATGACATCTACTTCACATCTCCTTCCATGTTGAGAACATCAAAGCTTTATTCAAATTCTTCAAAATTACAAAGTACAACAAAGTTCTCCAAAGCTTTCAAAAGCCATCAAGGAAGAACTACAAACTCCAAGCTAAAGAATTCACAAGTTAAAAGACTAACAAATGAAGGAGAGAGATCTACTATTTATACAAAAAGATGAGAAGCCATCTCATTAATGAGAGTCCATGAATCTCTCCCTCTACCTCTAGAGTCCTAATCAAAATAGGAACTGATAAGACACATGTCTTCTTAGAGTTATAATACAATTAGGAGATGTGACACATATCCTCATGATCCCATGATTCTTTCCACTCAAATTCGAATTTGGCCTTAGAGTGCCACATAAAGGTCTTCTAGAAGCCTTATTTCAACCTACACATGTCAACAATCTCAACCCATTTGTTAGGTATAAGCATATGCACATTATTTTCTAATTTTTAACCACAAATTCACTTAAAAGGCTTAGAATTAATAAAGATTGGAAAAACATAAATGTGGCCCAATGATAATGAAAGTGGGATGAATGTGGTGACATAGTAGTGAAATGGAGGTGAAATGGAGGTGATATAATGGACATAATAGTGAAAGTGTAATGGAAATGCATGACATTTTCAAGATTCAACAGTGCCGAGTTAGGACAGGAATTCTGGGCAGAGGCAGTGGATACTGCATGTTACCTGGTCAATAGGTCACCTTCATCAACGTTGGAGGTTAAGACTCCACAAGAGGTATGGATTGATAAAAAACCCTCTCTTTCACGTCTGAGGTTATTTGGATGTGATGCATATGTACATGTTCCAAAGAAGAAAAGAAAAAAGTTGGATAGTAAATATGAAAAGTGCATCTTTATTCGGTAGAATGATGGTTTAAAGGGTTATAAGCTTTGGAACCCAATAACAAGGAAGGTTATGTACAGCTAAGATGTGGTGTTCAGAGAAGTGAAAGATGTTATTAAACATGAAGTCCAACGAAAGGAACCTGAGAAGATAGAGTTTGAGCTAAAGGAGGAAGAATCAGACTCTACAACAGAGGAGGAATCAGAAGATGAAGAGCCACAAACTCCGACTGTGAGAAAATCAGTTCGAGAAAGAAGGCAGCCAGAAAGGTATAGTCCATCTGATTTCTGTTCAAATTTTTCTTTGTCTGTTACTGATGATGATCCCAGAACTGTGAAGGAAGTAGTGGATTCAGACGATGGAAAACTCTGGAAAGAGGCCATGGTTGATGAAATGGCATCTTTACACAAAAATGAGGCTTGGGATCTGGTGGAGTTGCTAGTTGGAAGGAAACCCATTGGCAGCAAATGGGTGTTAAAAAAGAATACAAATGCAGAAGGAAAAGTGGAGAAATACAAAGCTCAGTTGGTAGCAAAAGGGTATTCCCAAGTGCTGGGAATTGATTTTGGTGATATTTTTTCTCCTGTTGCCAAGGTAACTTCTATTAGGTTACTTTTATCTGTTGTTGCTGCTTTTAATTTTGAGGTAGAACAAATGGATGTGAAGATAGCATTTCTTCACGGGGATCTGGAAGAGGAGATCTACATGAAGCAACCTGAAGGCTTTGCGGTGAAGGGTAAGAAAGAACTGGTATGTAAGTTAAAGAAGTCTCTATATGGGTTAAAACAGTCAGCAAGGATGTGGTATCAGAAATTTGATACATTTATACGGGGACTTGGATTCACCAGAAGCAAAGAATATCACTGTGTGTATTTTAAATTAATTGGTGACCGTGTTATTTATCTGGTCTTGTATGTGGATGATATGTTGTTGGTTGGAAATGACAAAGAAGTTATCCAGGATTTGAAGACCCAATTGTCCTCCAAATTCGACATGAAAGATCTTGGTGCTGCAAACTATATTTTGGGCATGGAAATTAAAAGAGATCGGGTAAAGAGGAAGCTCTGGTTAAACCAGAGGAAGTATGTCAAGACAATATTGTAGAGGTTTAATATGCAGAATAGTAAACCAGTGAAGGTTCCTATTCTTGTAGGTGTGAGGTTATCTGCTGAACAATGTCCCAAGACACAAGAAGAGGAAGAGGACATGTCTCGTGTTCCATATGCAAGTGCAGTTGGTAGCCTGATGTATGCAATGGTCTGTACTAGACCAGACATTGCACATGCAGTCAGAGTATTGAGCAAGTTTATGTCAAAACCAGGAAGGGAGCATTGGACAGTAGTGAAGCGGGTTTTCAGGTATTTGCGTGGCACTAGTGATTATGGTTTGTGCTACCAAGGAAGACCAGGATTGGACAGAGTGTTGGAGATTCATGTCTTTGTTTATGCAGACTGGGCTGGAGATCTGGATTAGAGAAGATCTACAAGTGGGTATGTGTTTAACCTATTTGGAGGTGTAGTCAGTTGGATGAGTAAGAAACAATCTGTAGTAGCACTGTCAACTATAGAGGCAGAATACATGGCAGCCACTCATGCAAGCAAGGAAGCAGTCTGGTTGCAGAGATTGTGTTCAAGTATGGGGTTAGTACAGGAAGCTATAAGGATAGACTGTGACAGCCAAACTGTAATTTTCTTGCAAAGAACCCCGCATATCATTCAAAGACAAAGCACATTGATGTTCAGTATCACTTTGTGAGGGATATGATAGAAGACAAAAAGGTGTTGCTAGTAAAGGTGGACATTTTGAAGAATACTGCAGATGCATTGACAAAATTTGTGAGCTTTGAGAAGTTCTCTTGGTGTAGAGAGACAATGGGCATTTCAAGGCTAAAAAAATGACTAAGCTCTCTTGTGGCCCCCTGTGGAAAGAAAACAACAAGTGGGAGAATGTTGGGTTGTGTTATATTCTTTCCACATAGTTAACAGGGGGTTTGAAGGGCACCCGTAACCCCACTTTATGGGGTTCGGGGCAGTGCCCCAGAAAATTTTGGTTTTCGACCCTATGTTAGGTTGGGCGGACCCACCTATGGTTTTGTGCATGATTTTCGCACACGTTTTTTTTGGACGCGATAGTTTTCGGTCCATGGTATTGGATGCTTCGGCATGTATAAATATGTATTATAACATTGAAAGGAACATAATGAAAAATCAAGCTGGTAGTCCTTTATGTGTTCTGCTCTCGCATTATTTATTTTCTGTGTTTTAGAATTCATATGCAGGTAATTTTTGTACACGGATTTTCAATATTCTCATTAATTTGTCCGAACCGTCCAATGCAAAACTATCATTTCTTATTCCAACGAATTTCCGAGTTGGAATATTTGATTATGAGTTGGAAATCATATTTGCAATTTGGAAAAGACCTTGAAGGCTAAAATCATGAGTGATGTTACAACAAATTCATTAATAAACTATCTTTGGTAAAATCATGCATAATAATCATCAATTTATTAAAAATAAAGGAGAAGAAATAAAATTTATCCATGAGAACATAAATAATTATAAAATGAAATTATATGATAATTCATGATAAATAATATGATAAAGAATGGTAAAAATGGATGAAATAGACTTTAAAAAACAATAATAATAATAATGACAAATTAGCTGCCCAACCCTTGAAACTTTATTAAAAATAATGTCCCTCTAGCTAATATCACATTGTTGTACATAGAGGGCATTGTTATTATTGCATTGTTGTATGGGAAGGGCGTTGCAACTCTCCTCCATGAAAAGTCCATAATAAAAGGTTGCGTGCAACAAAACAATTTAAACAGAAAACCTGGAAGAATCTTTCTGGTTTATAGGTGACAAACTGAAAGGTCAAACAGAAATGGCTTTATATTGATGTTACCATGGAAAATACCATGGTGTTCAATAGATATTGAAAATGCCTGAAGAGTTATGGCATAGAATTGATTTTCTTGAGGAAATTTTAAAATCTATTGAGAATTTCTGAGCTCGACTTGAACGGAAATTTTAAAACCCTAATGTGCGTGTTTGAGCCCAGACTCAAAAGCGGGACCCGATAATTTTAAAAACACAAAAATGTCTGAGCTCGGACTCAACATTTAATTTTAAATCCTGAAAATGTCTGAGCCGGGACTCGAACCGGGGACCCGAGAATTTTAAAAACACTAATGTAAGTGTGTGAGCTCAGACTCGAAACAGGTACCCAAGAATTTTAAAAACCAGAAAATTTCTGAGCTGAGACTCAACGGTTAATTTTAAATCCTGAAAATGTCTGAGCCCGGACTTGAACTTGGGACCCGAGAATTTTAAAAACCCTAATGTGCGTGTCTGAGTCCGGACTCGAAACGAGGACCCAAGAATTTTAAAAACCCGAAAATGTCTGAGCTCATACTCAACGGTTAATTTTAAATCCTAAAAATGTTTGAGCCCGGACTCGAATCGGGGACCTTTAGTGTGTGAGAATAACGTGATAACTAACTACAGCACCCAAATAGATGTTAATTATTTCAACCATTTTTATTTCATATTTTCTAAAAAATTTAAACCGAATGAAGAAAAAAACAGCTTGATTCGATGGTACTACATAATATGCGAGTGTTCAGTGGAGTTTCGGGAATTTTAGAAATTTCATGAAAATGTCTGAGCCCGGATTCAAACTGGGTTGATTGTAAACATGCCATGGAATCAATTATCTTGAGGAAATTTTATAGTTTGGCTTGAAGGAAATTTTAAGACCCTACTGAGAATGTCTGGGCTCGGGCTCGGACTCAAACGAGAATTTTTAAAACCCTAATGAAAATATAACTAATGAGACAAAAAAACAGAGAGCTTATGGCCAAGTTTTTTATTAAATGAAATTAGAATTTAAATTAAAAAAAAATCTATTCAATTTTAATTTTAATATTATTCTTAGTTATAGAATTAATTTAAAAATAATCATAATTATTATTTCATAAATTTAATAAATTAAAATTAAAAATGTTTTTTATATTTATAATTATAAATTTATTTTAACGGTTTATTTCATTACACTGAATTATGTTTATTGGGATACTTATTTGGATTCTTCATCGAAGATATATGTTTTTGTTGTTTTTTTCTTTAAATCAAAAATATAATATTCCTTTTAATAAGAGTAGGATTTGTATAGAGTTTGTGTCCAGTCACAACAAATACATCATATACACGAGAAAGTTTACAATAAAAACATTTTCTTGTAGGTTCATAGGGCTAAAGAGTCAATGATATGCTTACAAAATTAAGAAAATGAACTTGATAAACATTTATTTTCTTCTTCAATTTGGTGACTACATCTATACATTAATGTTTGTCGATTTTTGTGGGGTGGATTCTGTGATTGAGTTGTTGGAATTTGCTCCACAATATACATATTTGAATGTTGATGTTTAGTTACAACTCATTTTCCCCAAAAAATTATTATTTTCCACTATTCCTTTGAGGCCCCTCCTCATTCTATCTTCCATTTGTTTCCTAACACTCAACACCTTCAATGTTTCCCTAGAGTCAACAAAAGCTTTGTGCCCTATTGTTGCAAAGATAGGTGTACAAAAAGGGGAGTTGAGGGCTACCTGACTGAGAGGAATATTAGTTTTCCAAGCCAGAGAGAAGGGGTATAGAACATTACCAGCCCATAAGAACCAGAGGTCTTTAACGAAAATCAACAAGACATACATAATAGAGAGATTTGAGAGATAACAATTCCTTGCCTAGGCTAGTTGTGGGGGTCGTCATAGGGTCCTTATAAATCCATAGAGAGCTAACCAATTTCCGACCCTTTGCCACCTTCTCAAGATTGCATGTTACAACGAGTGCCAAGTTGTATGCTCCTGCCCAATTAAGAAACAACTTCACCCACTATACTAGAGGGGCAAACTAGTAGACCCTCACAAGCACATTTATACAATTATCAGTTTCACTTTCTATCCTTAGCTCTGAGTGCGATGTAGAGTTATTTATGATGCACACAAGCTTAAACATAGTTTCCTCATCTTGGAGGTGCCAAGGAAACCATAATGTCTACTAGAGGCTACATTCAATTCTCTCTATGAGGAAACTAGAAACAGATGAGACACATTATCTACAAGAGTTCAAGTGAATTGTTTTGAACCTCAAGCATATTAACCCACATGCATGAGTATTTATGGTCCCAGAGTAGGTCATAATATCCTTACTATGGAATACAATCATACTCCCGAGTTGGTGATCAATATTGTACTCACATTATAGCCACTAAATGAGGAGCGAGCAAGGGGAGGTGATTTTGTATATATTAGCTTCAAGTGTGAAATTATGGAAAGATATCATGGTGTGAGTTGTGCCCTCATCCAAATGCAGGTAAATGTAGAAATTTGGTGATAGAATCTCAATTGTTCAAGAAATTTTAATTTAAATCAAGAGACACAATTCTACTATATTTCTTTGCACAATTCAATTCACAATTTAGAACAACATTTGCAAACATGCAATAAGAAATAACACACATGCACAATATTTTTTTTCTAGGGGAACCAATTGGGGAAAACCCCTCAAGCCTCTTTGCATTAATCAGATGAATAGAGATGTATTACAATTGCTAGATCTGTCTAAGCTCAACTTGCAAGTGAATAACCTATCTCTATGCTCAATGAGAAGCACTGACCCAGACTTAGTCAATGTATGCCTTTGCTTAATGATCCAGGTGGATATTGGTGGCCACCTGCTGAGTCCACCTGGACCCCCACCATTGTCTTTCTCAGCATTTTCAGTTTCCTTAATTGTAGCACAACTTACTATTTTTAGCAGTTTTTCGGATCCTGAACTTCCAGAGCCGTTTTGAGGCCCTAAACGATGTTTTTTGGGGAATCCGGGGGCAACAAGGGTCCATGGAATCGACCGATGTTGCCCGTTCCAACAATGGTAGTGCTCGGATAGATCTTTCTAACGAGCTATTGTATGCGTCAAACGGAGATTTTGAGCCCCTATTTCCTTGTGCAAATATTAGAGAATTAGCCCATATTTTTTAGGAATTTTCCTCCAATTGATTGCACAATTCATGAGGATTGATCATATGACTGCATCCAACACCTGTACACTTAAACTAGTTTACAAATTCTTGTTACACTACCTTGGAATGTCCACCACAACTAGTAAATCGAATTATCTACATGCACTAGTTATTTTAGGCTGATTGATCAGTTAACTGGATGATCACTGAGTTAGATTGTTATTCCATTGCACAATTGACCTTCCATTAGTTCTTCCAACTGTTAGAACTAGTTTAACTGAACTCAATTGGATATAACTAAATTGGATTACTAAAATTTAGCAATCACACATGCTTAACTAAACTCCAAGCCCTCTAACTCAAATTTATTAAGCTAATTGAGTGACAAGAGACATGTCACACAAGTTAACTACCTCCAAGTTGCCTGCTGATGTGGAAATTCATTTTTTTTTCAATTTGACTAAGGAAAAGTCAAATTGAGAATTTCTTGCTACACTTTTCAACAAGAAATATTTTCCTTAATATGCTTTCACCTTTTGGGTGAACTATGAAACAAACCATGGATCAAATGATTTAATATTACCATGTTCATTGTGATAGCCTTATGTTAGAGTGTGCCATTCCATTTCACCATTAATTTCAAGTTGCCCGACGTGAAGCTAGCGTGTCCAGTTATCACTTTTATCAACTTTGATTTTTCGATTTCTTAGGATGTGAAAGAAGGCTTTATAAGGGAGTCTATCCCACAACACTAGGATTATCTTCAAAATATTTTCTAGGTGATTGTCCTTTGGTCGAGTTTCATTATGCAGATGTTGAATAATAATAAGCATGTCTCTAAGGATAAAAATCCTGGTGACTTAAGTAGCTTTAGCTATCAACAGATCTTGAAGTGGGATATGCAATTTAGGTTGATTGTTGGTCATTATTTCCAACCCCAGTGCATACCTCATAATCAATTTTCCTTCGGGGTTATACAACACCCCTACCCCTCATGCCACCACTAAATAAAAAAGATAATATATAACATATACAAATTCCTAATTAGGATTTTTTTTTTGAATTTAAAAAAAATAATTACATATTATAATTATTAGATATGTTGATTTTATTTATATAATTATTTTCCTTTTAAATTTTTTGAAATACAATTATATTGATGTATTGTTAATTGAGTTTATTTTTTGGGCATTCTGCAATTTAGCAAACTCTAAATAAAAAGATAATGTTGACTATAATAAAAATAGAAATGATGATTATAATTTAATTATTTCTAACAAGTGCTACATAATAGCTAGTATGTGTGGATTAGTTTAAATATAGCTAAATTAAAGTAAAAATATTGAATTCAAGTTAGTGTTAAGGTTCAGAATCTAGTCAATTTAGGTTTCACTGATTGGTAAATTGAGGTATTTTGTTCATTGTGATTATGTATTGTGGTAGTGGATAATCCAATCCTACCCAACAAGAATAATGATTTCTTATTGTAGTGATAATGTTTTTGTTGAGAAGGTTGTCTACAAGGTTTTACATTTTTTGTGTAAAGTATAGATATATATATTTTAGAGTTTGTGAAAGATAGGTTGAATATATTTCTTAAAAAAATATAAATATTAAAAATGGAGATGTTTTATTTACTTAGTTATTTTTTTTCTAAATTGATAACCCTTTTAATTTATTAACCAGCTTTCTTGTCTTGTTAAGTCAACACAATTACAATGATCTTGTGAATCAATAGTAACTGTGATTTTGTAACTTTTAATTATTTTTACTAAAACATCGAATGATTAGTGAGCCAACGTCAAAACATAATTAATAGCATGTATAATCATTACAAAAAAAAAGTAAAAGCACCATGAAGAATCAACAATAAACCATGCACATAAGAGGACACAATGTTTCTGGTGGAAAACCCCCTCCAGGGAAAAAACCACCTGTTGTTGCTACTGCTCAAATCTTCTATTATGCTAAAAAAAATTACGTAGAGGAGATAACACCCATTAGGTGGAAGACTCAACTACCATGAGAGTCTACTAACAATACTATATATAAAGACTCTTCTATCACGTCTCTATGAACACCCATCTGCTAGAAGCCACCATGACTAATGAGCCTCACCCAACAGTATTGGATTCTGGAGAAATTTTCTTCCCGTACTAATTTTCCAGTTAAAAGTCCCCCACCTTCTCTACTCATTGTTTGTTATGAAGCCTCAATGCCTTCAAAACCTCCATGCGAACCACATTTAAAAATGTTTTAGACTAGCTTCTCAAATATGCTCAACATGTGAAACCCAACAACCACTCTGATTTGAAAATAATATCTAATAAAGCATACAACACCACACAGCTACAAATATGCAATATGCTAGATAGATCACTCTAGCACACTCTCACTCTCATGCCAAAAATCCATCCATAACACCGTCTTCTCACACAATATAAGGCAAAATATCCTCAATAATTCTCCATGTGAATACCACAGGAAAATACCATGGTTATCTCAATACCACAGACACATGTACCATGGTAATCTCCAAGTCAATACCATAAGGAAATACCATGGTTATACCAATTCCATGGACCCCTATACCATGGTAATATCCAAGTCAATACCACACATTAATACCATGGTTATGCCAGTACCATGGACTCCTGTACCATGGTAATCCCCAAGTCAATACCACAGATAAATACCATGGTTATGCCAATACCATGGACACTTGTACCATAGTAATCTTCAAAACAATACCATTGTTATGTCAATACCAAGACTATCTGCACCAAGGTAATATCACATGCCAACCTACTCCACACACATACTAATACCATGGTAATGCTAATACCAAGAATACTTGTACCATGCTAATACTCTACTCATGAAATATGAAAGATGTGCAAAGAAACTAGAGAAAATGCTCAAACATAACTAAAAAAAACTTGGCCCCAAAACATCTGACATAAACTAAGCCAAATCACTTGCAACAATAAAACATCTGCAACCAATGGCACAAACCAATAAATATATCTATAACAAGCCACAAACCATAGATCAAAGCTCAAACTACCTGCAACACAATCATTTGTATTACATGCCTAGGATGACATCAATTCCAACCATCAATCACTACAACCAGGAACTACATCATCAATGCCAACAATCTCCCCCTTTGGAATCAATGGAAACCCCAGCTGAACCATCCAAATGTCCTCTTAACAACTAATATCCTCAATCACTCCCCATTTGACATTAATGGAAAAGGGTTTAAAAAACTCATAAATGGTGGCATCACTATACTGATCATCCAATGAAAAGATAGTAGATCCCCTTAACTTAAAAAAATAAACAACAAAAAAAACATGATCACCATCATAAAGCAACACCAAGCTACATCCATCATCTAGAACATAGTGTGAGCAACAACAACAACATCTTCTCAGGAAACAACATACCATAACCAACAACAATATAAGCAAGAATATGATCGACATCAACACCAATAGTAGCAAAGCATATGATGGCCATCAACAATAGTAGCATAAGCTCTTTGTATCATAATGTAGCAACAACAAAAATAGTCAGTGGCTCCATCCACATCACTTCTCAACCAAGGCAACAACACGAGAAACAACAATAATATAACATGAGCAACACTCTCTCCATAAACATCATCAAAAACATGACATGACCATCAACAACAACATATCATAAGTAGCAGCAACAAAACTAACCAACAACTCCATCTACATCAAACACTCTCAACCAAAACAGCAAAATCAAATCAATAACAACAAATAAATGTATCCAAGTAGCATAAAACTCAATTAATAGCTCCATCTCTATCAATATCACTCTCCAATAAAAACAACAACAACATATAATAAGCATCAATATTAATCTATCATGAGTAGGAGCACACTTTCTTAATCTCAATGAGAAACAACATCATCGTCACTAATCATTAAGCCTTCATCAAGACACTGTATCAACGCATACATAGCAGTGCTCATGATCATAATATCTCTCCTCAAGTAGCAACAACATGCCATAAAATATCACGAGCAATATGGTGTTGTCATCAGCACTCTGTCTCTGTCTCTGATAGGTGAACAATTATGCCATCATCATGTCTTTTCTCACTGAATATGCTCCTCTTGAAGTTGTACAAGATGCTGCAATTGTCTCGCCAAGATGTTGAAAAAAATACTTCTGCAACAATCATTTCCTCCATGCCACATACAGGAGGTTACTCTAAGAGAACCAAGGACTATGACCCAAAAATATTTGCAATGAAAGTACAAGGCTTCATAGGCCTATCACATGACTACAAAAGTGATAAAAGGTGACTGTGAAATGCCTCCTCAAATTTGAAATATGGCTCCTCACTTATACATGATCATCACTCATATGACTCAATTAATGACCCAAAAATGATACATGATATTACATGGCTACATAATGAATTCGAAAGAACATACATGGCTGCAAGACATAACATACACTAGTTGAAACAAGTAGTTGAATGACTCAAGACAATCTTGATTCATGACCACAACTATCTTCATTTTATGAATCATTCAACCAACATAATAAAGATAAGAAATGATAATACATGGTTTCATAATGAGAGTATAAAGCTATAACTTATAATTATAATGTTGTGAAAATGCAAATAACGACCCATAATCAAGATCTAGAAATGAATAATTGCATGCCAAAGGAGTATGCACAATTTCTCTCCAAGAATTTAGTCCATGTCATCAACAACATATGTCATAAACTAGCAATCTACATCATCAATAGTTAGTAACACCAACATCACAAGGCTCCAAGAATACATTATAGCAACAACTCTCCATCAACATGCAACAATGAGCAACAAAATACTATTATCCATCCACATGGATCAATCAACACTATAGCCTCCAACTGAAGAGAAAGTAGCAGCAAGCCTCTAATCATCAAGCCTCAACTCATCAAGAAATTATCATATGAAAAAACATATATATGCCATCAACACAACCTTGCTTTATTCAACACCAACAACACACATGCATAATGAGTAGTAATATTAATTGGGTGCTCATGTTTATGCTAAAAAATCAAAGTGTCAGAATCTTGTTAAACTGAATTTCAGATCGAAGAGCTCGTCATTTTGAATCTAACAGTGTGCACAACACTCAAATCCGAGCTCGTATGCAAAAGTTAGAGAAAGTCAAATTTCAACATTGACTTGTCTACATGGTAGGATTGGATGACATGGAAAAAGTCCAAGAGAATGAGGAGGCACCAAGTGGCAAGCCGCCATTGGCCCTCACATATCACATATCGTAGGTCGCAGGTGGATCGGGTTAAGAATCGGCCCCCAGGCAGTGCCGATTGCGATTTGCGATATCGCATATCGCAATCGCAGGAAAGGAGGAGTTATAGAATTGGCCCCCGACACAGTGAGGGTTGTGATGCTATATATCACAATCACATATTGCACCCAGTATCCACTGACTATATTCCCGCACTAATTGCCAATTGCAATGAGCAATAAACTGCCCGGATGCGAGATGTTATGAATTCCATTTTATATCCCCCGTCGGGTCCTCGATATCACTATCGCAACAATCCGCCGTGTTAAAAAAGCCTTCAGCCCGCCAACCTTCGCTGATTGCGATTTACAATATGACCAATAGGTTATGGCCTGCAACACGGTGAAATATTCGTCTGGTTAGCAGATTTTGGAGGGTAAATGTGGGTTTCTGTTGGTTTTGGAGCAATTTGTGGAATAAATAGTGGGAAAACTAGGAGAAGTCATAGCTTCTTCAATTCTTATCCAAATTGAATGCAAAAAGAGGCAAGATAGCCATTTTTGGGCATTCTTAACTCATTGAGATACGTTTCAGAGGAATTTGAGCATTGGAAAATAAAATTTTGTTGTAATTTTGAGCATAATAGATAGGTCCAAGCATTGGAAGCTAGACCAAAGAGACGTAGCCCAGGAGGGGTGAATTCCTCATCAAATCTCTATATTATGTGTTGTATTTTGATTTTCTTTGATGTTATTTTGGTGTTGTTCAACATATGTTTTATGTTAAATTGTTTACAACATTTACATAAGAAACTCTCATGGGAATCAGTTAATTAAGAAAACATTGTGAATTCTTAAGCACTTTATAAGCAAATGATAAGCATCTTGGGGTTTTATTCTAAATTGAGAATTAGCATAGCATAGCTAATCTGCACCATTTCAGATCAAGTTGGTATCAGAGCACTGGTTTTTTCTTTCTAGATTTTCTTTGTGAAAGAAGGATTTAATTGTTTGTTAGTTTTGTGTCATGCTAACAAGGTTAAATCTCAAAAGAGGTGAAGGAAAGCTAGTTGAAAGCCCTATAGTTGGTTCAAGGGGAAGAAGAGAAAGGTTGCCAAAGTCCTCTACACCAGTACATCCTCAAGTTGCAAAAGTTGCAGTTGAGTCTTCAGAGACCATGTCTCATGAAGGATAACCTATCATGACGGAAGATGCGAAGACCTTTAGAAAGGCATTCTTTGATATGATAGAGATGGTGAAGGTCCTCTATGAAGAGAGGAATAGCAAATTGCAAGGAGAAAGTTCCAAATCTCCTAAAGGAGAAGGTTCTTTAGGAGGAGGTAATGGAAAATGAGGTAATGGGAATGGAGACAAACATCCACCCTCTCCACCATCTTATTCATCTTCTACTTCACAAGAATCTTCACACTCTTCCACTAATACAACCCTTACTCATACTCATCATCATTCTTCAAAAGGAACTGGTAAATCACCTTTTCTAAAGCTTGATGTTAAACTCAAGTTGCCTATGTACAATGGATAAGTTAACGTAGAAAAGATGGATAACTAAATTTGTTAGTTGGAGGTGTATTGTAGAATTCAGAACCTTCAAGAGGATGATATCAAAATTTAGTTGGCTTCATTGAGAATGGAGGGTGCAAAACTCGTATGGTGGGAAGCAAGGACTCAAGATGAGATCAAAAAATATGGTAAGATCTCTATTACTTGGAATGATTTTATTGCTGCTATAAAAAGACATTTCTACCCTTTAGCCCATATGCAAAAATCTATCCTGAATTGGAAAAATTTCAGATAGTTAAAAGGTCAAAATGTGCAAGAGTATACTGAAGAGTTTAGGAGAAGAGCTCTTATGCTAGGAGTAGACTTAAAGTCACAAGATACTTTGTTGAAATATATATGAGGTTTGCATAGCTATCTTTGACACATCATTCTTATGTTTAATATCACTAATTTTGATGAGGTCTATGTTCAAGCTACACACCTCGAAGGAAGAGAGAAAAATGTACAAGAAGAAGGTAAGAAGAAGCCATTTCAGAGTGGTGCAAAAGGGAATAAATTTAAAGGAAAGCATAAGAAAATGCTTCTCTTAAGAAAGAAGGGGAGAAGATCGTGTGCAAGAATTGTTCCAAAGAGGGCCATGATGAAGCGCATTGTTGGAATCTTCATCCTGAATTACAACCAAAGAAATCTAACAATATAGGGAAACAAAAGACAAACATTGTTGTACAACAAGACTTCGGTTCTGACTCACGTGATGAATCAAAGGTTGCAGCCACAATCACTAAGGGAAAATTCATGGCAAAAGCAAGGAAGGAGGAATTCATGGCAAGCACCATCGCAACAAATAACTCCAATAACGCTTGAAATTAGGACAACATAATTGATTCATTCCATATCTGAGTTATTTCCAAACACACCAAGATTGATACGTTGTTTGACAATGGATCTCAGACAAATTTAATTTCTACAGACTTGGTCAAGAAATTGAATCTGGAAATCATGCCTCATCATAAACCATATTCGTTGGGTTAGATAACCAAGGATGCAAATATTCAGGTCACAAGGAAATGCGTTTTCAGGTTTGCAATTACTGCCAATTTCGTTGATGAAGTCGAATTAGATGTGGTGCCACTGGATATTTCTGGAATTGTGTTGGGAAGCCCTTATTTGTACGACAGGAAAGTTGTTTTCCATAGATTTGAGAACAAATATCATTTTCTCAAAGATGAAGTGGTGTATATTGTGATACCCATTGTAGGAAGCTTAATCTGTCCTTGGAAAACACAAGTCAAATGAAGTGTCTGGTCAATTCTAGCAAGAGTCTTGTGCTCTTTATGATCAAGCAGAAGAAGGACACAGAGCATGAACCGTTTGCAGGTTGTGATGTGAAGCTAAAAGATGAATTGGTTGAAGTGGTCAATCAATATGTAGATATGTTTCAAGAACCAAAGGGATTCCCACCAAAAAGGGGAATTCAACACGAAGTTTAGTTACAGTAAGACTATCCACTCCCAAACATCGGTATGTATCGAATGTCAATTCTAAAAAGTTTAGAAATTAAGAAACAAGTCCGGGGATTGTTATATAAAGGTGTGATTTTTCCCTCTACTCCGCCATGTGGTTCACCAAGTGTTTTGGTTCCCAAGAAATATGGAACCTGGTGCATGTGTGTAGATGATCGAGCCTTGAACAAAATTACCATAAAGAATCGATACCCACTCCCCAGAATAGATGATTTGCTAGATCAATTGAAGAATGCAAAATATTTCACTAAATTAAACTTGAGAAGTGGATATCATCAAGTTAAAATAGCTGAGGAGGATATTTAGAAGACTGCTTTTAAAACCAAACAGGAATTGTTTGAGTAGTTGGTTATGCCTTTCAGTCTTTGCAACGCTCCAGCTACATTCATGAGAGTTACGAATGATGTTTTAAGATGCTTTTTTGATGAGTTTTTAATTGTCTATTTAGATGCTATTTTGATATTCAGCAAATCACGAGAAGAGCACATCAAGCATGTGAGGAAAATGTTGGATGTCTTGAGAAAAAAACAGTTATTTATGAAGATGCCTAAATATGAATTCGGGAAAGCTTCCCTAATGTATTTGGGCCACATAGATGGAGGAGGTGAGTTGAAGGTTGACCCCTCTAAAGTGTCGGTCATTGTGAATTGGCCAATACCCAAATCAGTCACAGAAGTAAGGATTTTTCTGGGAGCAACACAATATTGCAGGAATTTCATTGCCAATTTCTCTTCCATAGCAACTCCACTACATGCTTTGACCAGCATGAAGATTGTCTTCTAGTGGGGAGGCAAACAGAAAAAAAGCATTCGATGCTTTAAAATAAAAGATCAGTTCAACCCCAGTTTTAACATTGTCGGATTTGAAACAACCATTTGAAATACAAACAGATGCAAGTGACTATGCCATGGGTGAAATTATTTTACAGCATGGTAAGCCCATTTCATTTCATTCTGAGATTTTTAATGGTGCTTCTATTAACTATCCTACATATGATAAAGAGATTTATGCATTGGTTCAAAGTGTGAAGAAATGGAACCATTACTTGATGGGAAAAGAAACCATTATTCACATCGATCATCAACCTTTGCAATATCTGCAATCTCAAACAAAATTGCAGCAATCATGGCACTTTCGTTGGATGGGATTCTTATAGCAATTCCACTTGGTAGTTAGGTACAAGAATGGTATTCATAACATAGTTGTTGATATGCTTTCTAGACTGGTTGTTAATGTAACCATTTTACTCAAGAATGATTATGTTTTACCTGAAAGTTATGTTGAACAATACGCAAATGATGTTGACTTTCAAGAGGTGTATTCAAACTTGAGTCAAGGCCACCAAGTTGAGGAATTAGACTACCATGTACATGATAATCTGTTGTATCATTTGGGAAAAATTTATGTTCCACAAGGAGAGAGAGTAAATGTCACAAGGGAAGCACATACTTCTCTTATTGCTAGACATTTTGGTGTAAGTAAAACAATGGAAAATCTTTAGAGGTATTTTTACTGGACTCATGTGCTTGAAAGTGTGTCACATTTTATCAGAGGTTGTCCATTGTGTGCAGTTAGTAAGCCTAGTAATAGGAAACTAGGATTGTACACACCACTTCTAGTGCCTTCACGTCCATGGGAGAGTGTTTCTATGGGTTTTGTAGGAGGTATTCTTTTATCAAGAAAAGGTCATGATTATTTGTATGTAGTTGTGGATAGGTTCAACAAGATGTGCATGCTAATGCCTTGTAAAAAAAAATTACAGTTGAAAAAACAGGTCAACTTTTATTTCAAAATGTATGGGTTCATTTTGGATTACCTACTTCTATTGTAAGTGATCGTGATTCCTGATTTGTTGGGAATTTTTGGTCAATTTTATGGAACTTGATGGACACCAAGTTGAAGAAAAGTACAACCTTCCATCCATAAACAGATGATCAAGCTGAAGTGGCTAACAAGACAATTATTCATTTTCTAAGAGGATATTGCATCAAAGATCCTAAGTTGTGGGATGACCAGTTGCATTATATTCAACATGCTTACAATCGAGCAAAACACTCTTCTACTCTAACTTTGCCTATTGAGGCATGTCTTGGTTATTTTCCTAAATTTCCTTTGGATTTCATCTTTGAGAAAGGTGTAGCTATAGATGGACATAGCGACATAGACAGAGCAAAGAAATTCATTGAGAAAATTCAGTTGATTTACCAAACAATTCAAGAACAACTAGAAAAGAGTCAAGGCAAGTATAAGGCAGGGCATGATCAGCATCACGTGGATCATCAGTTTCAAGTAGGTGATGAATTTTGGCTATACATTAGTAAGGAAAGGCTTCAAAGTGAAGGTAAAAAGCTAAAACCAATCCGTTATGGTCCATTTAAAATTCTGGAAAAGATTTGTAATAACGCTTTCAAGCTTGATTTGCCTTCATATATGCAAATTTATTATGTTGTTAATGTTAAAAACTTGAGATTGTATGAGCCTCCTTTTATTGAATATCAAGGAGAAAGTGTATAGATTCCATTAATTGATTTTTTTTCTCCATAATTTCTTGATCAGCTTCAGCGAGACACCATACTTTACAGAAGAATGAGGTCATCAAAAAGGGGAAATATTGATTATCTTTGAGCGGGTCTCAAAGGTACAAATCCATCAAAGGCCAAATGGATTGAAGAGGGGAAGGTGAGGGAACACTACCCTCATCTGTTCAATAACTGAATACAATATTTTGGGGTCCAAAAGGGTTCCAGTGGGGAGGAGTTATCAAGTGCTCAAGTTTATGCTCAAAAATCAAAGTGTCAGAATCTTGTTAAACCCAGTTTTAGATCAAATAGCTCTTCATTTTGAATCCGACGATGTGAACGACACTCAAGCTCGTATGCAGAAGTTAGAGCAAGTCAAAGTTCAAGTTTGACTTGTCTATGTGGCAGGATTGGATGACATGGTAAAAGTCCTAGCAAATGAGGAGGTGCCAAGTGGCAGGCCTCCATTGGCCTCGCATATCTTCTATCGTAGGTCACAGGGATCAGGTTAAGAATCAGCCCCCACTTAGTGTCAATTGCAATTTTCAATATCGCATATTGCAATCACAAGAAAGGAGGAGTTTTAGAATCGGCCCCCGACAGAGTCAAGGTTGTGATACGATATATCGAAATGGGATATCGCACCCAATGCTCGTCGATTATATTCTCACGCTGATTGTCGATTGTAATAAGCGATAAACTGCCCAGATGCAAGATGTTATGAATTCTAGTTTATATCCCCATCGAGTCAGTGACATCGCTATCGCAACATTCTGCAGTCTTAACAAAACCTTCAGCCCGCCAACCTTCGCCGATTGCAATTTACTATAGGAACGATAGGTTATGGTCTACGGCGTGGTGAAATATTCACCTAGTTAGTAGATTTTAGAGCGGAAATGTGGGTTTCTTCCGGTTTTGGAGCAATTTTCGAAACAAATAGTGGGAGAACTAGGAGAAGTCATAACTTCTTTAGTTCTTATCCAAATTTGATGCAAAAAGAGGTGAGATAGCCATTTTTGTGATTTCTAAACTCATTGAGACAGGTTTCAAAGGAATATGAGCATTGAAAAACACACTTTTGTTGTAATTTTGAGCATAATAGAGAGGCCCAAGCATTAGAAGCTAGACCAAGGAGACGTAGCCCAGGAGGGGTGAACTCCTCATCAAATCTTTGTATTGTGTGTTGTGTTTTGATGTTCTTTGTTGTTATTTTTCTATTGTTCAGCATATGTTTTATGTTAAATTGTTTACAACATTTACATAAGAAACTCTCATGGGAATCAGTTAATTAAGAAAACATGGTGAATTCTTAAGCACTTTATAAGAAAATGATAAGCATCTTGTGTTTTATTCTGAATAGGGAATCAACACAAAATTACTAATCTGCTCCATTTCAGTTCAAATATCATCAATGATTCAATTTCAATAATATGATATGAGCCAATAATGCAACAACTCCATATGCTAGTAATCCTCAAATAAAATTACCAGCAATAACCACACGTTTTGGTAACACAATCTCTAGAGGCTATCAATCATAGGTGAAATATATGTAATGCACTAGACTGGAAAAGAAATAAATGGAGAAGTTATATAACGCAATGCTATAGTCATGCAGATCAAACTTCTGTAATATAATAATTAATTCCTCAACCATGATCTCCTGCAACCACAACAAAGTCAACTAATAATTTCATAAAAAAATTGTGCACTTGATTTTATTTCCTTTTTATGGGAGATCCCACTAAAATTGTACACTTTATGCTACATGCTCCCCCTGAGACCGAGTTGGCCTCAGTTTTCTTTTTTCTCCTTTATTTTCCAGACTTTAGCAGTCTGATCTCTTTCTCTTGGCAACTGCTTTCTCCTCCAGATTCTTTTGGAACTCACTTGCAGATTACTTTGATGCATGTTGGAAATATTTTCACCATAATTATTTTTCTTTTGTCTAGAGTCCATGATATCAAGAGGAAACTTACAATCTTTGGCCTTTTGGCCTAAATTATCACAAAAATAACATTTGATATGTCCAAGAAATATCGGAAATGGCTCAAAACATTTATTAATATGGTTTCTACTCTTTGTGTCATAAACCCTACAATCAACATATTTATGCCCAAAATCATTACATGAAAAGCAGTAGCTATAAAATGAAGTTTTATACCAGGCCAAATATGAGCTTGCATGATGTGCCCTTCTGTTTGATTCCTTCTTTTGTTGCATTCTTCTGTAGCTTACAACAATATGCCTAAGCTTTTGATAGCTAAAACATTTAACTAATCTTGAGGATGTAGATGAACTGTCTGGTACAAACTTTTCCTCCTTTGATTTTTGGTTTTGCTATTATCTTATACTCATGTTATTCTCATTGTCGGTACCCTTCTCATTTGCCCAACAACAAAAAATCCATCTACAACACCATCTTCTCACACAATATAAGCCAAAATATACTCAATACTTCTCCATGTGAATACCATAGGAAAATACTATGGTTGATCTGGAATTGGAGGAGAATTTATCCTTCCTAAAAATTAATCATCCTCTGACACTTTGCAAGTAAAAATGGGTCTTACGTAAACACAAGTTTTATGGTCTCTTCATGGATAATGAGTTAGTTTTCATGTGAACTTTAAACAAGCAACATATCATCATTTAACTCATAAAGGCAAACATGAAGAGAGACAACACATAATTTAGTGATGGAGTTCACCCCTCCTAGGCTACATCTTCGGGCCTGCTAACACAACTGGATTGCTCCATAAATTTCAATGAAAAAGAGTACATAAAATGTGTTGAAAAAAAGAGTGGCTATTTTCCCCTTCAAGGAAACATTCTCCTACAAATAACTCTCACTTTGAAAGCATAACAACCAGTCATGAAACAGTCAACAAGAAAAGGGCTCTCACATCTAGACCCTATACTCCATCTAAAAATGAGCATAACAAGTACAACAATTCCACATTGAAGTACCAAAAGAGAATTTTCCTCAATAAGACAATGAGAAAAGAGAAACATGAGATGTACCATACATGTCACAGTTGGTGCAAATAACATATGAAGGTTGGAGAACACCTACAAGTTCCTCTCCATGCTCAAAATCCTTCAAAAGCTGCTTCAACCCACTGATTGATCCTGGCACCCATATACTCAAACGTGCAAAAAGTATCTTCAGAAGTGCTCAAACAGTGAACATAGACTTCCATTCAATTCATAATGTCTAAAAATCCCTATCTAGACTCTTCTAGAGCTCCAAAAGACCCAAAACTCATCAATTTATGGCTCCCCCTAGTTTTTTCTGTTATTTGTCCTCCAAATTGGATGAACCTACTAACCGGGAGAAAATTTTGCCCTTAAATCTGCTCGGGAGGCAACAAATTCGCCCATAATAGGTTCAATTTGTCAGATGGTTAATTTTTCCAATGACCCTTATATTGTAAACAAGGGCCACATGGCACCATAAGCCAAGGGGTTGGGCTAGTGGTCCACCCCCGTCAGCCTAAGCCCCAAATCCTTAGGATGTTGGTCATGTGGATGTTAATGTGGCCAGGAGATGGTGCTAACCACCAACCCCCACTGCCAAAGCCCTCTCAGCTTTCTGGCTATGGTTGTATTGTCTTCCATATGCCCTAGTTCGGGGCTATGACTCTACCCATCTCCCTTTTGGTTCGTGTCATGGTCCTATGGGTGACATATGTGACCATGGGTTGGGGCTTATGCCTAGCCCTCTCTGCCATGAACTTCATTCCTTTCACCTGCAGTCCTATGGGTGCAATATGACCAAGGGATGGCCCCTCAGTCCTTATATATACTCACGATACACTAGGGGCGTGTGAAGGACCTATGACTGGGGGTCAGTCTTAATTCCTAGCCCTTCTTCACTATGCCATCAACCTTATGGAGTTGTAGGTGACCGAGGACTAGGGCTCACCGCCCGACCCCTCTCCCAAATGCGCTCCAACAAAAACATAAATAGAATTCGTGCCTTTAAGGGTTAAGAAACATGATGCAAGAGAGTTGGTAAGACATGGAAATATTGTATGGCAGGTCACAGGTTTGATTCTTGTTGAGGCCATCTGGCCCCTTAACAAATTTTAGCCAACCATGAGGTGGCATGTGGTGGTCTATGGTTGGGCCACGTGGCATCCTCTCATTGGACCTCAAAACCAAGCTACAACCAATCATAATGTGCCAACCTACACTTGTATGAGGCTACCACTTGGTAAGCCATGATTGCTCCATACACGCCTAGTAGGGTTGCTGATATAAGCGTATGGACTGTCCAGTCAACCCACCTGCAATTTTTTTTAGCTATTGATCCAAACTATTAGAACATCATAACTTTTTCATACTACATTGGATTGAGGCGATTCAAGTGTCACTGGAATAAGAACGACGAACACTACGATTTGACACTAGCTTCAAAATATTCTGGGAGCTTTTATTTTTGTGCTAAATTTTGATCTCTGGATCATACCTCTCCACTAGTATCTTTTGGACTCCAAATTTTATCTTCTGTTAGAAAACGAAATGAGGAAAAACCTAAAAAAATTCCAAATATCAATCCTTTATGTTTTGTTTTCAATTGGTGCCTTCAAGCTCCAATCAAGGTACTCCACCTATCCTTTGTGTGAATACCTTACCTTCCTATCAAGAATCGAGTCACAATTCTTAAAACCATGTAAGAAAAAAAACATTGATGGATTGAATATGAAAATTATCTCCCAACCATCTTTCAAGGCTCAAGCAACTTCATCTTGAAGCTCCATTGTTGAAGACAAACCTGAATTTCCATCTTGGAATCAAAAGCAATTCAATGCTTGCCATGT
This sequence comes from Pinus tabuliformis, assembly GCA_031772625.1. NCBI lineage: Eukaryota > Viridiplantae > Streptophyta > Pinopsida > Pinales > Pinaceae > Pinus > Pinus tabuliformis. The sequence goes on along the minus strand of CM062818.1, from coordinate 1,719,669,911 downwards.
ACTGATTCAAACTTTTCTTTATTGTCCTAAAACTGTGCTTTTACACAAAAGTACTCTAGTTGCAATAATTCAATGACACATTTGGATTTTTCCACAAAAGCATATTCGTTTTTGGTACAATATTTATCAAAATCTGATTCACAACAAGCTTCATATTGAACACTTCTATCAGTGAGTACATGACGAAACTGTAGGCAAACTGAACGACAAGTGTTGTTCATCCCAAAAGTCCTTAAACATTTGGAATCATAAATAAGCCAAGATAACATGTCATGTAAATGACAAACATACTTTTTGCAAATAGTGATTATTCTTGTTTCACTGTACAAAGTACCCAAAAAGAGATAATGACAACAACAAGTATTTACATTTTACAAAGCAACAAACTATACAAACAGTCTACTCAATATTTGCCTCTCTTAGGCTTATGGGTTCTCTTTCTGCATCTATTATGCTAGTATCCTCTTTTCCACCTATTTCTTTCCTTGAATTGGTTTGCAAAACCTCTTTATTATTCTTGGGATGAAGTTCTGGATGAAGTTTCCAACACCTTTCATTCACATGCCCATGCATGTTCAATGGGTAAAAAAGTACTCTCTTTCCCATCGACAAGGAAGTTTTCAAATGTGAGGGAGGACTTCATGCTTGATGCCAAGAATTTGGTCCATTATTTTTACCTTCACCTTGCAGTGCTCACAATCAACCACACAATGGTCAATTGCATCACAAAATGTGCAAGGATACATGTCCCACAAATAATCAAAATTACCAACATTTGGATAATTCCCATGACATTTATACATATCCCTTGGGATGTAACTTTGACGATGTGGAATAGACGATGACATGCAAAGTCCTTTGAAGAATTCATGTCCCTTAGGAGACAAATTGACATTATCACAACCATCTCGGTGTGACATATCATCATCTGATTATTTCTTTGCCTCAAATAGTTTAGAACACTCTCTAAACTCTTTATGACCATATCCCAATCCTTGATATGTTGGTCTCTCTTTCACCATGATAGGATTAGTGATTCCTTGGCCATTGATTCTAAGGCCTCCTCCTTCATAACCCATCTGTTGGGCATGGAATTCCCCCAAGGCATGTTTTGGGGCTTAAAGCCCAAGTTTTGACCAAATCCTTTTGTAAAAGCTTTGCAAATTGTGGGCGCGGAGCGTGAAATCATAATAGAGTCATAGGGTTGTCTGCCCTAATTTTTGTAAAGTAATGTTAGCTTAATAGACCTACCCATGGTCTGTGGACCATGGGATTGTATAAATAGAGCTAGGCTCTAAGTGTAGAAGATAGCATAGAATAACTAATAGAAGGGAAGCATGAGAAGTCTAAGTGATCGAGTCGAAGTGTAAAGTGTGTCTTTGGGTCGTAGAGTAGGAGAAGGCTCTGTAACTGAGTGCGTAGAGGCCTAGTAGTCTGTAGCTGAGTACGTAGACCCCTGCAGCCGAGTGGGCAGGGCAGGTCGAGTCTGTAACCATTGGAAGAATCAATAAAGAGAAGTTTACCATATTTCTGTGTATTATTTCCTATTTTAATGTATGATTGGGTATAATTTGTAGGTATACTGTTTATTTGTTGCGCAAACTCATATGAATGTTTTGTGTAAATAAATATAATGTAAGACATCCAAGTACATGAAGGTAATTAACTAGTATAGGAGGATAAGTAACATCGCAGGTAATAGCACAGAGCACTGCTCTAGCAGCGCAGAAGCTCCATAGACCCTAGTTAGGGTTGCGCAAAGGCAGTATATCAGGGCATGAGGAACAGGGAAGTGCGTGAAGTGACCTGCGCATAGGGATGAACGGTTGGACCAGTAGAACCTCTCAGACATCTCAAGGGTGTAGAAACATAGTTCCAACACCCTCCCATAATACTTTGGGTGAGACCTCAGTCCGCGTTGCGCGGGCTGTTGCTGAAAGGGCCAGTAGTACAGGGATTTGCTTGGCTAATTAACTCTGAACTTGGGTCAGGCCCCACCAAGCCAACAAATGGTTCTGTTGCCAGGATGGGATTTGCATAGAGATGTCTGATGTCGTATCACTGGAATCCGACAAAGAAAGGAATTGAAGATTGGTTTGATAGGAAGATTCACGAGTTCGCGGCACATGAAAACAGGAATCTACAGCTATCAAAGGAAGAGTGGTTAGATTGCTACTTATATACAAAGATCCACAAAATTTTCTTTGCATCCTTCCCCACTGAGTTATACAAGTGGATCACGAAGCTAGCAGATAGCCAAGGAGGGTGTAAATTCGACAGACATATTGTGTGGACTCCAGAATTGGTGCATAGATTGGAAGCATCGGAAGATAAGATCACGCGCACTGTCGACCACTAGCTCGATTGAATCATAGGAGGATTCATCACCGAATTCACGGTATATACTTCAGTCAGTTATAGCGAGGCAAAATGATGCTTCCTTAAAGGACCGCGAGGTAAGTACGTTAAATCTTTGAACACTTGGATTAAAATGCTACTGTGTGAAAAACAGGTTATGCGAATAAATTGATGTTTGGGGCTACGCAAAGTGGGAGAATCTACAGAAACGAAGGTAGCACAGAACTAGAAACTAGCCCCTTGATTTCACCTCCGCGAGGGGGAAAAGAAGAGCTCACGAAGGTATCACCAAGAAGTGCGATCAATATGATAAGGCAAAGAATTCTGTGCATACCACCGCCACCCACACCACCACTAGTTTCACCGTCTTCACCCCCGTCTTCTCCCATACCACCTCCGCCACCACCACGAAGCAGTATGGCAAGCACAATAAACCTACCAGTGTTCAAGGGAGTAGGGAATGAAGATTCGGACCAATTTTGGTTCATGATAAAAGTTGTATGGGAAGCACAGGGAGTCATGGATGACAATATAAATAAGGAAACATTGGTCAGTGCTATGAAGGATCGCGCACTGACCCAGTACATTAAGCATTCCATTGACAATCCAAATGCGGGGATCACGGAAATCCAAGCTGTGCTAAACAAAGAATTTAGCAGGCCAAAGTCAGAGGCATAGTCGGTCATTGGGTTCAAGGAAATCACAATGCTACCAGGCGAGACCCCTTGGGAGTTGGATCAAAGACTGAAGTGCACAATTTGTGAAGCTAACATGACGTTAATAGATGGGAAACATCACTAATGGTTTGTAGCATTGTTCATGCCACATCTACAGAACGCGCTGTCACAACAGAGGCTAACCACTCAGGCCGAGGCTTTGGAGGTTGCGATGAGATTGCACGAGACCCCGATACAAGATCCCAACCTGGGAGTTCAGTAGATTCATGCGCAGTTGAAAAACTTGTGCCTTGAGATGCAGAGTTTGAAACAAGACAAGACAACCCGCCCAGAGATGCGTGATGAGGTATGGTGTGTAAAATGCAAGGGCCAGGGGCACGACAAGGACCACTGCCCGGTGTTCGCAAATTACCTTGCGGGAGGAGGGCCAATGCCATTAAGATCAGAGGCACAAGCAGGACCAAGCGCAGTGCCTGCACTATGGTGCGCGATTTGTCAGATAGGAGGAAAGCATGCTACAGATAACTGCCATCTATTATAGAAGTATACACAGAATTCACAGTAGTTGTTCTGTAATTTCTGTAGATCAGTGGGACATGATGAGTGCACCTGTAGAAGTTATGAGCTGATGATGGATCGAACTCCTACCTACAGAGTTCAGGTCGAAACATGACCCCTCGATCAAAACACAGGAATGGCGTGCACTGGATTTCAGGGGCGCAGACGAGGCCGAGGTGGAGGGGGACCAAGAAGAGGTCGCAGACAGCTGATATGTTACAATTGCGGAGGGCCAGGGCATTATGCCCATGATTGTACGAATCCAACGCGACCATCATGCTTGTATTGTACATTGTTTGATCATGAGACAGAGGATTGTCCCACACTAATAGTGAGGTTGCGCGATAAAGGAGCACTCCAACCTCCCCCAACTCAGAACCTACAAATGATGAGGTCTGAGCCGCGCGAGGAAGACCCTAATGTAAATATCATGCTTCGGAGTGGAATTACGATAGGGGATGACAAAGGCAAGTAGCTTGAAGAAAGTACCTGGGTTCGCAAGGCTCCAATGAAGGAACCAGAATTTGATTTGGAGCATGCTAAGGAGACCTTCATGGAAGTTAAGAGGAGCTTCGTTGATGCCTCCACTTCAGGAAGTAAAGATAGATTGGAGCCAAAAATGGACCCATCGATGCTCACTACGTTCTTGGAGACATGCATGAAGCTGCTGTGCGACAGCGAGGCTGTAAAGGGACTACAAGAACTCATAACTAGATGCGCTAGGACAACGCCAAGAGAACCGCGCGTAGTTCGAAAGCTTGGGAAGGACACGACCTGAATAGGAAGGGAGATGAGATTGACCGCGCAGATTGGGGAATATGAGATGGACCAAGAGATTCTGGATATGGGATCGGACACGAACGCCTTGCCAAAGCAGACATGTGAGTGCATGGGCAGGCCTGCGCTGCAATGGTCTCCTATCCAACTGTGAATGGCGAACCAACAGAAGATCCTACCTATGGGGAGATTGCAAGGAATCACACTAGATATCGAAGGACCAAGCACGCTAGCGGATTTTGAAGTGATAGAGATTGTTGATGACAACAATCCCTACCTCGTGCTATTGGGAATAGATTGGGCCACTGACATGAATGGAGTGATAAATCTGAAGAAGCGCAAGATGATTTTTGAGAAAAAATCTCTATGTGTAGTGGTACCTTTAGACCCTGCAGAAGGATCGTGCTACATGGAGCCAGTGAGCAACTATGACAGCGTCGACGATTTGGACTGCATCTACAAGATAACCGTGCGAGAGAAATACTGGGTAAATCCAACCATGGATGGCCGAATCTCATGGGAGCGTGAAAGCTCCTGCACATCAGATTATGACGATGAGATAGAATGATGGCAAAACCGATTACACGAGGTAACCACGCTCAACTGTAACATGATGACGAGATCATTGAGCTATGTAGCAATAGAGGTAAGAGGTCTGCCTACGTATGATGGGTTAAGCGAGGTGGATAAATTCTTGAACAGATTTAAAAAAGAAGTGTCGGAACAGCAACGCTTCAATGCTTTGAAATGGGTACTGCGAGCTATGCCCGCAAGGTGGTGGGGTACACACCAAAGAAGTTTTGAGGATTGGCACGACTGCAAAAGAATGATGCACACATAGTTTAGGAAGCCTCAGATGTGATTAACAGACAAGATTGTCAGACGAAACGGTCGATGCACCCACCTATCTAGGTAGATACAGGCATATGGTGTGAAACCTGCACGAATGCACATAGTACTCACGGTAGGAGACATGATCAGTAACGAGGTGCAGGCAAGGCAATGGCACAAACGACACCTCAGGTTGGGACCACGGAGTATGGAAAGACCAAGTGCACAGAAGGATATCCACGTAGAAGCCTTTAACAAAGTACATGAAGCACTGAACAAAGTCCACAATGTGAAGTGGACAGACTGGGACCTGTGCGTACCAGTGGTTCTATGGGCTTATAGGACCGCATGCAAGAACTTGACCATGCAGGCACTGCTAAGGCTGGAGTATAAAGCGAACACTGTAAGCCCTATAGTACATGAAAAGCTTAGATCATGCATGATAGCACTGGTAGATACGACGGTTCGCAGAACCTTGGAAGAAGAAATCCAACAGGGAAATTCTAGGCTCCAAGAACTTGAGAAAGAAAGGGTGCGATTAAGGAAGAAAAGCACTCTGGTAGACGCAAAAGTCAAGAAGCTAGAGGACGAGATAAAGGAAGATTTTATTGATAAAAAGACTAGGGTGATAAGACAGGATGCGCACGATCACGTTGACAATTTTGAGGACTATTGACGTGAATTGATCAGTCTGATGCCTTGGCTTGGACTACACATTACTAAGCGAATCAACCAGGGTAGCACATTGCATATGATAAAGTTGCGACGCCGTCTGTAACAATAAAAGGTGGGTATTTTCTAGGAAAAGTGATGGATGATAGGATGAAACTCTATACAGGTGGTGCAACCACCTGACTAGTCGAGGGAAGTATAGTCTTAGTGCTCCAGGCAGTTGAAAGGAAGCGTGAGACTATAAACTATTCTACCCAGGAGTTGTGCGATGTTGGAGCTGCATCCAGAAGCAAAGAGTCACAACGTCCGTGACCGTGCATGGGGGGATGCACTACCGCGTGGGTTGGCCAGAAAGTGACTGTTGAAGTCACTATTCACGATGGGATGCTCTACTTGAGACCAAATGGAGTGGGTAACAGGCATTTAAGATGCAATTTATGGGCAATATTTGGGAAAATCTACTGCTAAGGGAGCATTAATGAACCAGATTTGGGGGGAATGGTCGAATTCAAATTCAAAAAGCACTATAAATTACAAAGGGCTACCCAGAAAACAACACTTGGTCATTTGCGAATTGAGCTATTGAGCAGAGCCTTGTTTGTTTTGTGTCAAGCATTGATTGAGCCCCTGAGTTCATGAGTGATAGATTTCTGGACGAACACAACGGAAATACCTGAGGAAGTTATGGAAATAACAGAAATGACCGCCGAAGAGGCCATGTAGGCCCTGACTATGGGGGATGCTCTTGAAGGTGCTAGGATTGTGGCAGAAATCCCGAAATCACCGCGCACGCCAAGACTAAAGAAGGACAAACAAGTGATGGTTCCCATACGTGTGTCCCTACAGAACCCACTACGCACCAAGCTATCGATGGAGGAGAAGGGGAAAGACGTTACCATAGAAACCAATGAGGAAGAAGAAGACCTGGAGGACCTTATCATCGAAGAAGACGAGGATGAAGGCATGGAGGAGGAAACTAAGCTTGTGCACCCTCTAACAAAGCTGCCCACCTATGTCCCCCTGTGGAAAGGGAAGGCTAAAGTGCCCAAGGACCTTGACAAGACTAAGAGCTCACTCCAGACCCCGCTCCTCCCAGACAACATCATTTTTGAGGGCACACACCTAGGATGGGTTCCGAGCTTAAAATTTGAAGATTGGGACCTTGCTGACCACGAGAAGTTCCCTCACCTCGAGACCTCGCACCTCATGAAGCCCAAGTAGAACACTGCAATGGGGGTTACAAAATTAGAGCCGCAAAAGTGGTTGCGCGGAGTGGAAAAGGTCGGGCTACTTAACTAGCTCTGGGTGCCGCATTTCCATCGCACCCCAATAACAATTTTCGTCATCAGGCAACTGCTTTGCCTAGTGCATGATGGGTGTTTGAGGCTAGAGGAGCCCATCCCCTTCATGACAAACTTGATTCACCGCATTACCTGGCTTCCATGCAAAGAAGAGGACCTTGTAGACATCTCGAAGGGGAAGAGCAGTGACCTGGCCATCGCGAAGGCCATGAAGAAGAAATACAAGTTGGTGAAGAAGAAAAGGGGCTATGCCATATCCAACATTAATGATAAAGCAATGAAAGTGGCGACCCAAATACTGGCCGGTAAGGTTATGCACAAGTGCCACGTGGACGAGGTACCCACGTCGGTGGTAGCACTTGCTGAATAGTGTGCAGAGGGGGTCTAGTTTAACTGGTCCAAGTTCCTCTGCAAGGAATTCTTGGAGAATTGCTGCGAAGCTCAGAAAAAGGAAAAACGTTCCACTATGCATGGCTTCTTCTGTCCATAGTGCTCGTGCCAAGGGAATTGCCGGAAGATAGTTAATTCCCCACAATTGACAGGGATTTTCCAGAGGCCGCGAAGTACACTTCGCTCTGGGCCATAAAGGATGCAAATAGGATCTGTGATAGTAAGATATTTTGGGTGTTCATGGAGATGAACCTCAGAATGTGGATCAACCGCAAGTCATGGTTTTCACCCACTGTCTAGAATAGGTTGCAAAGTTTTATGGAATTTAAAGTGGAGATCCACAACATATACGTCAGAGTGTGCAAGGACCCAACCAAGCAATGGAGAGAGCTACCCTTTGTAGCCACGTACGATGTAATCTTTAATGTACTAGAGACATGGCCACCAGAGTGGCACGCTCCAGACATCACGGAGATAGAGAAGTCGGCAGTGTAGAGGAAGAAAGAGGAGGCCAAACTGCGCATGGCACAGTTGGTAGAAAAGAGAAGGAAGGAGGTAGCAACAGTAGAGGTGCAACCGGCGCGGGATGTTGCACATACAATAAATGAACAGGAAAAGGCCGCAGCAGCAGCAATAGTGTAGGAGGCAGCCGCAAAGGTATGCGAGGGCCAAACATCACCTTCACATGGGTAAGAAGCAGAGGAAGAAGAGGGAGGCATGGACCCACAAACTGCATAAACACAGTTGAAGCGCCAACACCCGACTGAGCGAACAGGGCCGCAAAAGAAGGTCAAGGCATCGAAGTTTTCTATTGACCCGATCACCCTAATCGAGGGTGATTTGCATGACATCGATGAGATAGTGCGTGATGTCACGTCCGAGGCCGTCCAAAATTTTATGCAGGAGAACCAGATTGTGTTGGGGACCCTCAGAGCGTAGCTGCAGGAGTTGCAAGTGTGCACTTCTCAGGTTGGTACCCTTTCGACCAACCTCGCTGTCGGAACAATGGCAGAAGAATCGATGTTGCGCGTTCAGGTGACGAATACCATAGTGCTTCTAGAAGGGGCACTAGTGACAAAACATGAGGCCGACAGGCCTAAGGTTAGTGAATTGAAGGGTCTCGGCATCAACATGGATGCACTCTCGCGGGAGACCTTATATGTTTTGCAGGATGGGATAATTGCAGAACTACAGGCTAGGGAGAGCCGCGCACTTCAAGTTCTTAGCGAGCAGAAAATTAACATGGGACAGATGAACTTGCAGCATGACGAAGTGGTGTCATAGAATCGACATCTGGTACATGTACTAGATGAAGATTTTCAAAGCGTCCCTGAGCTAACCATCCCAACAAACACACCAGCAGAGGTGTGAATCCACAGGCTGGCAACAGGGGTGCACGAGGCACGGGAGGAAATGACAAAGCATCAGTTGGAGCTAAACCTTCAGATCGTTGAGCTACGGTTAAAGGCACAACCGTCCACCCCTCCAGAAGTCAGAGAACAACGCGCCAACGCTATTACAACAGGACTGGATGAGATCGGTAGTGCAGTGCGAGACTGCACTACCATGTTGGAAGATTCATTTGAGGTCCTCACAAATCTACAGGAGGACCCCAACATCCAATGCTTAAAGGAAGAGGCGCGAGAACTCCAACAACAGTATGATAGCATTAAAGGAAATGTGTAGACAGTGGCCCTCACTCAGAGGCTCACATGGATACAATAGGCCAAAGCGCTGAAAGAATAGGTGGACACGACATGACACAAGGAATCAGTCTTGAAGGTGTGCATTCAGACTTGGATTGACGAGGCCTTCACCATCAAAGCAGAAATTCAAGGCAAGCTCACACAAAAGTAGGGGATACAAGCACAGATGTAGAGAAGCAGTTTCGGCACGTGGTCTCAGAACAACGCGTACAACAGATCCAACAGGCAGCAGCTCAGTGCGTTGCCGACCTTGCAGTAGTTCAAGTAAAGTTGGAATGACTCCACGTGAAGAAATCCATGCCAATAGAGTGAGTCGAGGGTGAGTCACGATGTTTGTGTTGGGGGTCTGTTGGGCATGGAATCCCCCGAAGGAATGTTTTGGGGCTTAAAGCCCAAGTTTTGACCAAGTCCTTTTGTAGAAGCTCTGTGAATTATGGGCGCGGAGCGTGAAATCATAATAGAGTCACAGGGTTGTTTGCACTCATTTTTGTAAAGTAATGTCGACTTAATAGACCTACCCATGGTCCGCGGACTATGCGATTGTATAAATAGAGCAAGGCTCTAAGTGTAGAAGATAGAATAGCATAACTAATAGAAGGGAAGCATGAGAAGTCTAAGTGATCAAGTTGAAGTGTAAATCATGTCTTTGGGTTGTAGAGTAGGAGAATGCTCTGTAGCTGAGTGCGTTGAGGCCTAGTAGTCCGCATATGAGTGCACAGACCCTTGTAGCCAAGTGCGCAGGGCAGGTCGAGTCTATAACTGTTGGAAGAATCAATAAAGAGAAGTTTACCATATTTCTGTGTATCTTTTCCTGTTTTAATATATGATTCGGTATAATTTGAAAGTATACTATTTATTTGCTATGTGAACTCATATGAATGTTGTGTGTAATTAAATATAACTTAAGACATCTAAGTACGCGAAGGTAATTAACTGGTATAGGAGGATAAGTAAGATCACGAGTAATAGCGCATAGCACTGCTCTAGTGATGCGGAAGTTCCACAACCCCTGGTTAGGGTTGCGTGAAGGCAATATATCAGGGTGTGAGGAATAGGGAAGTGCACGAAGTGACCTGCACGCAGGGATGAACAGTTGGACCAGTCGAACCTCTCAGACATCTCAAGGGTGCGGAAACCTAGTTCCAACACCCTCCCATACTACTTCGGGTGAGACCTCAGTCTGCGCTCCGCGGACTGTTGCCGAAAGGGCCAGTAGTACAAGGATTTGTTTGGATAATTAACTCCGAACATGGGTTAGGCCCCAACAAGCCAACACTATCTGAGCTAGAAGATTCATACTAATGCATTTAATATGTTGTTCAAAGGCTACAAAATACATGTTATTAGCATAAACTGAAGGATTTGAACTAGAGATGTTGATTACCTCCTTGGACTTACTAGCCATGTTTTCTTCTTTAGATGCTCATACCGAATTTGAAGATGACTCAAGCCACCCATTTTTACCAATAGAAATATAATGAGAATCTTTGAGATGTTGACAAAACTCACAAGCATCATTCTCCACATAGGGTCCATAACATATGTTTGTACCATGCACACATATTGGATTCACTTTGGATGTATTCTTTGCTTCTTCTGGAGTGGAACTTTCACCAACCTTTTCTTCAAGCACATGATCCAACTGAAGGCACATATTCCTCTTCTCCACTTCAACAACTTCAACCATTCTCCTAATTTCAACAATCTCCATTCTAAGAGACAAGTTCATCTCCTCTAGTTCTTGGAGACTTTCCTTCTTCTTGCCCATTCCTGCAACTTGGTCAAAGCCAGATCTGATACCAATTGATCTGGAATTGGAGGAGAACTTCTCCTTCCTAAAAACTGACCATCCTTTGACACTTTGCAAGTAAAAATGGGTCTTATGTAAACACAAGTTTTATGTTCTCTTCATAGATAAGGAGTTAGTTTTCATGTGAATGTTAAACAAGAAACATATCATAATTTAACTCATAAAGGAACACATGAAGAGACACAACACAAAATTTGGTGATGGATTTCACCCCTCTTGGGCTACATCTCTAGGCCTACTAACATAACTAGACCACTCCATAGATTTCAGTGATAAAGAGTACATAAATTGTGCTAAAAAGAAGAATGTCTAGTTTACCCTCCAAGGAAACATTCTCTTGCAAAGAAATATCACTCTGAAAAGCATGACAAGCTACAATAAATCATGATACAATCAACAAGAAAAGGGCTCTAACATCAATACCCTCTACTCCATCTGAAAATGAGCATAAAAAGTACAACAATTCCACATTGAAGTACTAAAAGAGAACTTTCCTCAATAAGACATAATGAGAAAAGAGAAACATCAGCTACCATAGATGTCATAGCTGCTGTAAATAACATATGAAGGTTGGAAAACCCCTACAAGGTCTCTCCATGCTCAAAAGCCTTCAAAAAATACTTCAACCCACTGATTGATCCTGACACCTATAGATTCAAACCTACAAAAATTCTCTTCAGAAGTGATCCAATCATTGAATAAAAGCTTCCATTGGATTCAAAATATCCAAAAACCCCTCTGTGGACTCTTCTTGAGCTCCAAAAGGCCAAAAACTCATCAAGTTATGGCTCCCCCAAATTTTTGCTGTTATTCATCCTCCAAATTGGACAAACTTGCTAACCAAGCGACAATTCCCTTATATCCACTCGGGAGGTGACAAATTCATCCGCAATAGGTGCATTTTTTCAGAAAGTTAATTTTTCCAGTGAGCCTTATGCGCTAAACTAGGGCCACATGGCACCATAAGGCTAGGTGTTAGACCAACGGTACGCCCCCACCGACCTAGGCCCTAGATTTATCAGGTTGTTGGTCATGTGGATGTTAATGTGGTCGGGGGTTGGGGCTAACAGCTCACCCCCACCGTCAGAGCCCTCTCATCAGTCTGCCTATGGTTTTATGGGCTTCCATATATCTAGGGTCAAGACTATGAATCTGCCCCAGCTCCCTTCCGGTTCACACCATGGTCTTGTGGGTGACATATGTGACCATGGGTTGGGACTTATGCCTAGCCTTCTCTGCCATGGCCTTCATTCCTTTCACTTGCAGTCCTGTGGGCACAATACGACTAAGGGTTGGCCCCTCAATACTTAAATCCACTTATGCTACACAAGGGTTGTGTGAAGAACCTATTAGTAGGGGTCGAGCTTAATGCCTAACCCCTCTTAGTTGCACCATCGGTATTATGGGCCGGTTGTAGGTAACTAGGGGTTGAGGATCACCATTCGATCGCTCTCCCAAATTCACTCCAACAAAAACATAAATAATTCTTTTTCCTTTAGGGGTTAAGAAACACAATGCAGGAGAGTTGGTAAGGTGTGACAATGTAGTATGGAAGGTCATAGGTTCGATCCCTGTCAAGGTCATATGACCCCTTAACAAAATTTTAGCCAACCTCGAGGTACCACATGGAAGTATCTTGTTGGGGCATGTGGCATCCTCCATTTTACCACTACACTAAACTGAAACCAATTAGATTGCACCAACCTACACTTGTATGAGGCTGCTACTTGGAAAGCCATGATTGGTTTGTACACACCTAGTAGGGATGTTGATATCAGCGATACAGACTGCCTAGTTAGCCCACCTACAATTTCTTTTAGTGTTTGAGCCAAATGATCAGAATATCATAAATTTTTCATACGGTATCATATTGAGGCGATTCAAGTGTCATTGGCACAAAAAATATGAACACTACAATTTGAATCTAGTTTTGGAAGATTCTGGGCACTTTCATTTTTAAGCTAAATTTTGATCTCAAGATCAATGGTTATCCCGATAACACAGAAACTTGTAACATGGTAATATCCAAGTCAATACCACATGTAAATACCATGTTTATGCCAATACCATGGACACCTATACCATGGTAATCCCCAAGTAAATACCATGGTTATGCCAATACCATGGACTCGTGTACCATGGTAATTTCCAAGTCAATATCATAGGTAAATACCATGGTTATGCAAATACCGTGGACCCTTGTACCATGGTAATATCCAAGTCAATACCACAGATAAATATCATGGTTATGCCAATACCACAAACACTTGTGCCATGGTAATATCCAAAAGAATGCCATGGGAAAATACCATGGTTATGTCAATACCATGACTATTGGTAATATCAATTGCAAACCTACTCCATACACATACCAGTACCATGGTAACACTAATACCAAGAATACTTGTACCATGGTAATACGATACTCATGAAATATGCAAGATGCACAAGGAAACTAGAGAAAATGCTTCAACAGAAATGAAAAAAACTTAGCTCCAAAACATCTCACGTAAACCAAGCCAACATAAACCAAGACAAATCACCTGCCACAATAAAAAATTTGCAACCAGTGGCACAAACCGACAAATCCATCTATAACAAGCCATAAACCATGGATCAAATCTCAAACCACTTGCAATACTGTCATCTGTAATACATGCCTAGGTCAATATTAATGCCAACCATCAATCGCTGCAACCAGCAACTGCACCAACAACTGCATCATCAATGCCAACACTTTTTTATTACAAAAATAATTTTTAAAGAATCTCAATTAATCTCCTACCTTCTTAAGTTTCGATAGACATTACTGGTCTTAGTGGACATTAATCATCATCATCATCATCAATAAGTTTTTACTGATTTCTTATTGATATTAATTAAAACTATTTATATTTTACTATAATTTAATTTATTTGTTAAAATTCATTCAATTTTCATGTGTTTAAATCAAATTTTATAATAAACAATAAATACCTAGGTAGCCCGAAGGGTTAGCTCAACTGGTCAAATTAGCGCCTCACCGTTCGGGAGGTCACAGGGTCAGTTCTCCCCAGAGTCCTTGGGGTTAGGCCTAGCTATTGGCCGTGAAGCTTGATACTCTTGATCAAGCTCAGATATTTCCATGGACGTAGCGGCCACCCAGTGACCGCAGGTGTCTGTGAACCACCAAATAAAAAAAAACCCAAGGGTTAGCTTAACTGGTCAAATAAGTGCCTCGCCGTTCGAGAAGTCATAAGGTCAATTCTTCCTGAAGCCCTTAGGGTTAGGCCTAGCTATTGGCTGCGGGGCTTGATATCCTTGATTAAGCTCAAATATTTCCATGAATGTAGCGGCCACCCAGTGACTGCGGGTGTCTGTGAACCACCAAGAAAAAAAAAAAAAATAACAATAATATTAATAAAATACCTAGGTAATATAAACAAATGGTTTTTATTTTTTAAATAATTATATGATAATTAAATGAATCTATATTAATTTTTTGAAGTGTCTAACTAATTTTTTTTTCAAGGAACAAATATTCTTATATTAATCAATTAGTAAATAGACCAATACATTTACATTCAGACCATATTCTTCTTCTTCATAGTTCCAAAATTTCACAAAAAGGAGCTTATTTATGGCTTTCCTACATTTTGTTACAATATTAATTATGCTTAATTTATAGTACCTCCAACAAACATCACTATACTGTATATACTTGTAATGCATAGACAATGTTTGGGGTGTTAAACACATCCAGATTCGTCTAGATTAGAGGGCCCAACTTGCCCATTCTGCTCGTTGTTCACTAGCCACTAAAGGGCCTCTTCCACTGGTTTCACGAGTTCCTCTTGCAAAGGGAGAGCCTCTTCCATGTGTTATTCTAAATGTGCCTCCTATCCTTGTCCTGCAAATGTCTCATGTGGTGAATTGCTTGTGATCCCAAACGCCTTCTTCAATGTTCCCAAAATTGTGATTTCCGCTTTTAATTGTATATTATCCACTTTGAATGTTAAATTCTCCACTGCCACCCACAAACAATCCAGTGACTCATGCAGAATTTCCAGCCAATGAGAGATCAGTGCAAAGTGGGGTCAAGCTTCCCCTACCACCTTTTCAGACACAATTACCAATCAAACGAGAACTTGATCGAGTTCTCACTTTTTTAGAGGTAACAAAAAAGCATATGATAAGTGTTGATTTAGAATACACATGTTCTTTTTTAGCATATTTTTGAGACTTTAAATTTTCTTTATACACATTTGTTTAAATGTTAGTGATTTTCATGCTAATTTTAAAAGTTTTGATGCAGCATTAACCCTTTTTTTTGGCATATTTTTTACACTTTAAATTTTTAATGTTTTTGCAAAGTTTAAAAAAATAATAAAATTAATATTTTGAAGTTACGATTTTTTATATATTTATATATCTTTAATTAATACTTCAATACACATAAAATAATTGTCACTAACAAATAATAATTTTAAACGCCCGACAAAAAATAAACATTTTTCATATAAGGTATAATTAAAAAAATATGTATTTCAAGACCTGTTCGCTAAAAAAGACATGTTAAATAAAATATTTTTATGAAAAAAATAAATAAAAAAAGTTGAAAATTAGAAAATTTTATGAACTTTTTATGAATCTTATATCCAAACATGATGACAACTGAAGCTTTTTTTTTCAAAAAAAAAAAATTCACACAAAATTTTAAGTAAAAATAACAAAAAAGAAGGATGAAAAAAATAGTAAAACTTAAAATTAAAAATTAAAAATTAAAACATTAAAGAAATAAAAAAATAAAAATTAAATACAAATAAATTGAGAAAAAAACATTAAAATACAAAAAAAATGAATTAAAAAAACATTAAAATACAATTAAAAAAAAAATTTATTCTCGTTAGTCAGAGGCCAATTAGTTGTCACACGACTGACAGGGTGGTGTTGAATGGCCCTCTGTCAGCCTGATGATGGCCTTTCGACCCTGGGCTCGTGGAGGCTCAAATTTGGGAGCCTCAAGAGAGAGATAAAAGGCAAGGATCGAGATGAATCACGAGTTAGAAGCTTGCATAATGAAGGATATAATAGGTCGATGACTGCTAAAGGTGGAGGTTGTTGCTCTACTTTATGTTTGTCTATAGTCTTAAGCTAAAATTTTTAGTGTATAATCGATATGTAACCTTGATGTAAAGTGGGTTATAGATATATAATGAATGTTGGATAGTTATGTGTAACATATATGTTTCCTTTTGTTGGTTATATGCAAAGATTAACAGCCAGTGAGCATGACTATATATTTGTTGCATTATAGTGTTTGGCACATTTTCTTATATTTAATGAAGTAATAGAACGAAAGGTTGGGTTTCTCCTCATGGTTTAAGTTAATGTTTGAATGTATTTTTTTGTGTTTAGTGTCTTCATTTAACTGTGTTTACTATTTTTCTCTAACTCTAAGTAGGTGTGAATATCGTGTTCATGGTTAGGCTTTTGGAAAGTAGGGTAATGTATTCAATTTCTATCATGTTTCTATAAGGAATAGTGTCTGATATGTTAATGTCATCCCAAATGTCAAAAAGTGTAAGTATTTTTAGTCCTCTATGAGTTGTCAATGGTGACTTGCGCACTAACTAATAGACAAGAGGGCTTGGAGGCCTTGCGCAGTGTGTAGTCCTAGGAAGATGTTTAAGTGTCCATCTAGTGGGAATCCAATGTCTTAAGTCATAGACTTCCTATCAAACTACAAAAACATGGTTATGATCATCACCCATTAGTATCTCAGGTGAGACTTCACCCACTTTATGGGTGTTCCCGAAAGGGTTAATGCTGAGTGAGTTATTGTTGGCCATTGAATAACAAATTTTGGGTCTATGAGAATATCATGTGCCAACAAATGGTTTCATTGTCGGGACTAAAATGGTTGTGTGATGAGATTGTCTTGTAGGAATGTGGAAGCCATGGAATGCCACCAAGGAGGAGGTCACTCGGTGTTTTAAGTTAAAGGAACATGAGTTTGTTGCAAAAGAGCTCAAGAATAAAAATAGAAGCATGGGGAAATGGCTGCAAAAACACTTGTTCAATGAGTTTCATGAAATTTTCTTCAAAGAATTCCAAGCCTCTTGATAGAGTAGGTGCAGCAGCTGAAGGACAACAACCCGACATACCATACGATGGACCAAGGAAGTGGACACTAGAAGAGGTACACCAACTACAAGCAATAAATAATAAAACTTTACATGCTATATACTTTTCATTCGGGAGTGTGTAGGAGGGTTATATTGTTAAGTTTATAGTTGAATCAACACTATCATATACTATAGTGGACATAAATTTTCTAAAGGGACCACGAGGAATATTCATAAGGTCAATACCATTAACTATAAAAATGTTGTTGTATGACCACAAAGTTCTGCCTCTAGAGCCTAACAACTTGAGCATCTAGACAATTCGTGTGCCAAGGAAAGTGGGGGAAATCTAGGGGATGTTAAGGGAAGAGGGAAAGGAGAAGAAATAAGAAGAAGGTGGTGGAAGCTAAAAATGGGTCTAGAACTATGCAAATGAAGGCAAGAGGAGACAATATGGAGAGCGAGATTTTTTATGGTGGAACTTTGAAGAGTGGAAGGAGGTTTCAATGGGGTGACATGGGAGGAGGTTGGTCAACGTCGATGCCTTCTGAGAGGAGAATACTAGAGAGAGGGGATAGGAGAGATCACCAAAGGATGAGGGGTAGTGCTAGTGACTAGAGTTATGAAGGAATACAATTCGGTATGCTTCTCATAGAGGAAGAGACAGTGAGAGTAGTTGAGTCCACACAAAACAAAATCTTTGGAATCAAAACAACAAAATCAGACTATTCCTGATGTTAAGCCCACAACCCTATGCGCATATACAAACCAAGAGGTAAGCACTCAGAACATTGACATGACTAGCATCAAAGGTAGTTATATTCAAGGAGGAGGAAATGCTAGTAGTAGTGGGATTTGTCAAACTGTAGGAGGATCAACATAAGGTGTTCAAGTTTAGCTTGGTGCACAAATGAGTGCACAATTATTTTGTAGTTCAACAAGTGAAAGTGGAAGTACTTCATCTGGAAGTACAGTGCAAAGCGTAATTGGTGAGCTCCAGTATTGCAGCAATAATGCTGCAACTCCTGGGACTCCCTTCTTTACATTTATCAACCTGGTAGTTCGTAACAAACTTGGAAGCGACGGTGCTGTATGCACAAGTACTAGCTCTTGTCGCAGCTGTCACTTGGTGTAGTGTCCTATCTAGGGTGCTAGACTAGGCTATATTTATTATCGACCAGGATGCGTAGACTTAGAGGCATGTGTCTACAGTATATAGACATAAAGGATTATTAGCTAAGGGGTTATGATGGTAGGTTATAGGACTTCTTTACGGAAGATTGAGGTGTGCTACCTATCACCCAAACACTTAGGTCACTCAGTTAATCTACCTAATTAAAACACTGTCATTCAATTCATTTACCAAATTAAAACACTGTGTATCTCTTTAAACCAAGATTTCAATCTCCTTATGAAGACACTATGCATAAAACCCCTGTTCAGCAAATACTCAGCATTCAACTAATATTCATGAAAGATAACAACATACTGAAATCATAAGCATACTTTAAAATGATAACAGAGTTCATGACATTGCTTTAAAAGACAACAAAGGATCGAATCCCTTACAGGATACGATTCACGATCTCAGTGATGAACTGTTAAAGCACTATCATAAACATTACCCATACGCATTCTATTGAAATCAAAAACCAATTCTAATTGTTGTGCATATCATTTAATACCCTAAGTTGCGAATAAAAAGAAATGACAGTATACCAATTTAACGTAGGGCCTGTCCGCGTTTCAGAGGTATACTGGACTATGATCAACCGATTATAGAATCAATGCAACAAGGAAAATCGTGACTGTAATCGTGTTCTTTGTATTAAGTTCAAAACTCTGTTCTCAAAACGATACAATGATAACCAATACTAACTACACAGAACTGTGTTTACATGTGTTTTTACAACCCTTACATTTCGAAAATGAATGTACATTCATGATGTGGCTGTTGCCGCTTTTATCATGTCGTGACTTTTAAAATGTTTCTATTCTGAATTGATTTCAAAAAGGAACAAAACTAAATCAGTTTAGAATGCTATGCTGTTGCTGCCTTTGTCACCAACATGCTATACTTTGACCATCGTTGACCGCGCATGTAGGAGGGTCGGTTCTGCTGTAGGATAGGTATTCGTCCATGCTTGGACATTCTGCTTTTCATCCCTACCCTTCGCTCTATCCTAGCTGTCATGCCACATGTCAAAAAATAAACCAATTACAGGATGTTGTAACTTCCTGTAGTCATTTTACCAAAAATTCCTAATTCTTTAACATAAAACTCCTAAATCAATTTTAATGCATTTTAATAACTATAGTACTATTAACTAATCAATTTCAAGGGATCTAAGAGATGTATGATGGAAAGAGGTAGGCAAATGATATGTTTTAGGAAGAAAAAGGAGGTCATGGGATGGTACCAACATCTCTCCCTGACTTGATGAATTAGCATGTCCTCATGCTAACCCCGAAGTGCTTCCCTTGAACTCTGTCCCTGCCTGTACCTCTCCTGCCTTTAGCAATGTATCCACATTCTTTTTCACCTGGGCATCTTTCTGACCATGGAGCTCCTGCCTTAATCTTTGTATTTTTCTTTGAGGGTCTTCTTCTGGTTGTACCACTTAGTGGCCCATTTACAAATATCCATTTGCTTAGCCTCAAGTTCATTGATTCGCTCCCTTAACTTTTCATTCTTCTTTTGAATCTCTTTACTCTGCGCTCGGAGCATTTCATTTTCTTTCTTGATAACTTTTTCTAGCATATTAGCCTCCATGAGTTCTTCCTTTAATTTCTCAATTTGTTTCTCCAGTTTCTTCTGTTTCTTAATAGGAGGTGGTGAACCTTTTTCTTGCCTGTTATTGCTTTCAACCTCTATATCAGCTCCTGGTCCTGGTTGTGAGTGGTCACTACTCTCAATATCCATCGGTATAGGTGCATTGGATTCAAGCTGGTCTTCTTGTAACTGGGCTTTTGATGCTCTCCTTGTTCTTCTTGAATAGGTGGTGAAAATTTTATCTTGCTCTGCTTTCTGAGCATCCTCTTTTCTCATTTTCCTAGTCCTTATGCTGCTCATAGGTGGAGGTACCTTGCTTGCTTTGGATACTGGGATCTCTTCATCGATATCCTTCATGGATCCTGAGTTCTCCTGCAGTTCTTCTTTGTCTTCTTCATCTTTAATTTGGTTAGCAGCTAAGAACTCCTTCCACGTTTTCCCTCTTCTCTGCAATTCATGCTCAATAAGAATTTTAATTAACCCAAAGTGATATAGGCTCTTGTCTTCATTTCCCTTCTGCTTTTGGATAGTCTTCGACATCTTGGTTAGGCTTTGCAATAGGAAATATGGTAGACTCATAACACACTACCTTTTCAAGTGTAGCATTAGTTTAATATGGTATAGATAGACAATACTGTAACGACCTTCACAAGTTACGAATTTTTGGAGGATATAGACCATCTCGTCCTAGGGATCCATCAACCAACTCCTTGGGACACCTTTCTTCCAATTAACTGATGAGACTCTGGATCTAGACATAAATTGAGTCCATGACTTCTCTTTAAATTGCTTTGTCTTGAAGTACTTCTCCCCTTCTGGGCTGATCCCTATTGACTGGGCTATGGTGTCTTCCGAAACCCTGAATGAGAAATTACCTATCAGGGCTTTCTCCCCATTGAATGTGAAAGCGAATTGTTTGGTAACCTCTTCATTACTTCCATGAAATTTCTCTAAAAAGGGCAGCCACTGTATCTCTTTGAGAATTGAAATGCAATATTCGTGATATTGAGAACTGTCGAACATGCTCGGCTTGACCCTATTGGTCATTTTGGCAGAGGGTCGTGCTCTAACTCTTCTCTGTTTATGTTTTGCAATTCCAACAAAGAAGTTTCAATTTGTTACCTGGTGGTGTCGCTCCCTTAATATCCAGTATGATGCTCGGTTGTCTGTCTTGTGATTATGGTGGAAGTTGAACCCGAATGGCTATATTTCCCTCTTGTGGCGCTTACTGCTTTCAATCCTTACTGTGGAAGTCACGGGAGTCAAATGCCAGCATGAAATAACTGAGAATGATGGTGAAATAACCAACTATACTTACTTCATAGCGTATTCATCTTTTGCAACAAAGGAATGGCTGTACCGCTTGTATGGATGCCATCATAGAAGCACTAGAAGCGTATTTGCAATACTGGGGTATGATTTCAGGGAGTCCTCTGAATCATTTGGCTACGTCGGGTGGTGGAATCATAATTCGGCCGTGTGGGATACAATGAATAAGTCCACTTAACATGTGTTTTTTTTTTTTTTTTTAAACAATTCACCACGTGTCCTGCTTCTATTGGTACTCGGCCAAATGGAAGATATTGGTATGGCTGTAAGATATGATTGACATAACAAGGTTGATATGAAAAGGGGTAACGAATTTAGAGGTATGAAATAGGTGGGAGTATGAAAGATGATAAGAATTAACAGTGAGATAAGGGATGATGGAAAATGTAGTGTCCTTGAAATTGATCATAACAGTCACAGTCATTAAATTCAACATTAAAAATTAATCTAAGAAATTAAATGTTAAGAATAAGGAACACATTACACTTTTGTTGGTTGTTGTTGCATTGGCATGCTGAGTAGGACTAGTCTCTTTTGACTATTCTTTGTTGTTCATAACAGGTCCCCTGAGATAGATTCGAATGCAACAGGTCCCTCTGAGATCTTGAAGATGTTCATGCAGCTCCTTTGAAATCCGGAGAAAGAATTATACGTATACAGGTTCCTTGATCTTGGGTATTTGATGGAGTCTTGGTGCCCAGGAACCTGTGGATCTTTGTAAAAACTTGATGAAGCTTTGTTGAAGTAATCCTGAAGTAACAGTCTCTTAACAGGTCCATTTTATGTGTCTTAAACAGGTCCCATTACTGCTGGTGTTGGTAACATGGTCTTCTGGACAGAACAGGTCCCCCTGCATAATGTTTATAACCAGGTCCCTCTGAGATAAAACAATGACAAAACAACTTCTTTATTGAAATTTGGAATGCTGAAACAAACTGCTTTGGAAATTTACAGTGAGGAGATGAGATAAGAAATCTTTAAGAATTTACAATGGAGAGATAAAAGAACAAAATGCTGATGCTTCTCTCCCCCACTAAAGTTTTGACTTGTCCTCAAGTCATTATTCAGTTGATAAATCAAACAGTGAACAAAAGAAAAGGGAATTCTTACCCACCAACGAATTGGTTTTCAAGTAAGAATTTGGGGTTAGAGTGTGCCAGAGTCTGGTTTTCACATCTAACCCATCGTTATTATATATATATATTTTTTTTATTTTATATTTTTTTTAGATTTTGTTTTGTTTTGTTTTTTTTTTTTTTAAATTTCTTTTTTAATTTCGAAATTGAAAGGAAATGAACTAAGGCAGGGACACTGCAGCTGAAGGCTGCAGTATCTCAACCTCTCTTTGTTGAGATATTGTTTGGAGAAAATTTTGCTTACTGATGGGCTTAGTGTATAGTTTCAGGCGATGACCATTGACAGTAAAGGAATGACCTTCTCCATCAATAGTTTTGAGCTTGACTGAACCATTATCGTAAGCCAGAATAATTTGGTATGTGCCCATCCAATGGGTGGTAAACTTGGCTTTATGATCTCTGAATTTAGAGTCAAAAAGTAAAGCCCAGTCACCTTCCTTGAACTGCTTCTTCTTGATATGTGCATCATGCCACTGCTTCCTTTGTTTTTGCATGAGGATTGTGGTTTCCTCTACTTGCTGCCTCATTTCATCCAGCTGGTTCAACTGCTGAATTCTTTCTTTTTGTGCTTGGTCCAAGTCAATTTGAAAATCTGCAGCCAGTTTAAAAGTATGTATTTGAAACTCAATAGGAAGCATTACCTCTTTGCCATACACCAACTGATATGGTGTAAATCCTGTAGTATCCTTCCACGTAATTCTGTAAGCCCAGAGTGCATCTTTGAGCTTCTCTTCCCAATTATTCCTGTTCATTGCCACAGTTTTAGTAATGATCCCTTCCAAAGTTTTGTTTGTGGATTCCACCTTCCCATTGGCCTGTGGATGGTAAGGTGTACTTTTTCTGTGCTTGATTTGGTATTTGTCTGTGATGTCCTTCACTAACTTTGAGGTGAATTGAGTACCTTGATCAGTCACTATCTCCCTTGGTACTCCATACCTTACAAAAATCTCTTCAAAAAGGAAATTTACCACTGTGTGTTTGGTGGCTCTAACCAGTGCTTTTGCTTCAGCCCACTTTGTGACGTAATCAATACATACTAAGATGTACTTCTTACCATTGGAGGTTGGGTTAATGGGTCCTATAAAGTCTAGAGCCCATTTTTCAAATGGCTCTAGGTGAACTTGGGGCTGAAGGGGCATCTTGTCTGTAGCTGTTGGCCTGCCCATTCTTTGGAAGCTGTCACAACTCTTCACATACTTCTTGGCATCCTTGAAAATGGATGGCCAGTAGTATCCAAGAGTAAGAACTTTGAATGTTGTACGCTTAGCTCCAAAATGCCCACCACACGGTTCATCATGGCAAGATTTTAAAATATCAATTATCTCATCATTTCTTACACATCTTCTAATAATCATATCATAACCAGTGTAAAATAAATCGCCATTAAGCCATGAATATCTATCACTTTGTTTGACTAGTCTCTTCTTTTCCTTTGCAGTAAAGTGTGGAGGCGTCCTTCCTGTAGACAAATAATTGGCCAAATCAGCATACCAAGGATTTACTATGGAAATTGCAAATAAATTTTCATCTGGAAAAGAATCTTCAACCGGAACAACCTCACCTGGATTTTGCAGTCTAGAAAGAAAATCTGCCACCTGATTCTCTTTACCTGGTCTATCTAACACTGTGATGTTAAATTCCTGTAACAATAATGACCATCTGGTAACTCTGCCACTAGTTATTGGTTTATTCATTAAATGTCTAATGGCAGAATGATCAGTATGTACAAAGACTTCATAACCAGTTATATAATGTCGGAATTTATTCACAGCATATATGATGGCAAGTGTTTCCTTTTCTGTGACTGTGTAGTTTGACTCTGCAGGTGTTAGATTTTTGCTAATGAAATAAATGGCATAATTACAAGATTCCTCTTTTTGGCCTAATGAGGCATCCACTACAGTGTCAGATGCATCTGTAAAGATATGAAATGGTAGGCTCCAATTAGGCCCTCTTAAGACTGGTGCGGTTGATAACTTCTTTTTGAGTACTTCGAATGCTTGTTGGCAGTTCTCATTCCAGTTGAAAAGTACATCTTTTGTTAGAAGTTTAAACAAAGGTAAAGCTATTTTACTAAAATGTTCAATAAACCTTCTGTAATAGCTTGCATACCCAAGGAAACTTCTTACCTCTCTTTGATTCTTTGGAATTGGCAGATCAACAATGATCTGGATCTTTGCTGGGTCAACTTTGATGCCTTGAAAAGAAATATAGTGGCCTAATACTATCCCTTCGTTTAACATCATAAAGCACTTTTCATTGCTCAGGGACAGATTAGCTTCAATACATCTTTTCAAAACTCTTTCAAGGTTCTCTAATGCATGTTCAAATGAATTGCCGTATACTGAAAAATCATCCATGTAAACTTCAACACAATCATGAACTAAATCAGCGAAAATAGCTAATACAGCTCTCTGAAATGTAGCTAGAGCATTGCAAAGTCCAAATGGAAAAACATTATAAGCATAAGTACCCCAAGCAAAGGTGAATGTGGTTTTGTCCTGGTCTTCTGAGGCTATCCTGATCTGGTTGTAGCCACTGAAACCATCAAGAAAAGAAAATGATGATTTCCCAGCTAGGGTGTCTAACACTTGGTCAATAAATGGTAGTGGGAAATAATCTTTGAGCGTTGATTTATTCAGTTGTCTGTAATCAACACAAATGCGCCACTTACCATTTTTCTTGGGCACTATAACCAATGGGGATACCCACTGACTGTCAGAAATAGGATATATAAAATTAACTCTCAACAGTTTTTGCAATTCTTCTCTGACAATATCCTGGAGCATGGGGTTCATTCTTCTCTGCGGTTGCCTCACTGGTTTGATAGTACTATCTGTATAAATATGGTGAGTGCATGTGTCAGGGTGAATCCCATGCATATCGATGTAGTCCCAAGCAAATGCTTTTTGGTATTTTCTCAATAGTCGAATCAATTTCTCTTGCTGAGATGAGTCTAGGTGATTGCCTATGTTCAGAGTTTTCCCTGGACTAATCTCTATGATCTGACTCTGTGTGTTGGTGATGGATTGAACTGGAAAAATATCATGAAAGGTGGTTTGCAAAGATTGAATGGTGCATGTTTCCTGAAAATTTTGGGCTAAAAGTACATCTGCAGCATGATATTGGTCATTTCTCAAATTTTCGGAAATATCAGGTTGAGAAAGGAATAATTCTACCAAATCATTATTGTTTTGTTCTTGAAAATCATAGATTTGGTCAATGCTAAAAATAGATTGTACTTCTTCTTTATCATTGAATTTATCATCAAGCCACAAATTGTGTGTTACTGCTGGTGATTGTGCCGATGGATAAAGAGTGAGTTGTTTTCTTTCGGTCCCTCTTGAAATGATCATGTTGCCTGATCGACATCCTATGAATGCATCAGCAGTCGCTAACCATGGTCTACCAAGGACGATAGGGTGCCCTCCTAAATTGGATTTGGGTTGAAGAACTAAGAAATCCACTGGATACTCCCAAGAGTCTAGTGAGACAATTATGTCCTCCAAAATCCCTTTAGGAATCACTTTAGACCTATCAGCTAGTTCTAGAACAATCGTTGTATGTTGCAAATTTATGAGCTGGAGTGTTCTCATGGTTTCAAGAGTCATGCCATTTATTGTGGCCCCAAGATCTATCAAAGTGTTTGGAATTTGTATGTTGTTAATGATGGTGGTCACTTTGGGAATGCCAGGATCAACATACTTTTCCATGGAGATGGTATTGGTCATAAGGCCAGCTAAATGTCCTATAACATGAATGGTTTGAGGATCAATCCTTTTTCTAGCAGGCTTCTTGAGACACATGTCTTTGATGGCTTTAGTATATATGGGAATGTCTTTTATAGCTTGCAGCAGTGGAATTTTTATGTAGACATTCTTGAGTTCATCTAAGACATCAAACTGTGGTATAGACAGTGGAGGTTTTATTTGGACCAATCGGTCTGGAAAAGGTGGATGCAATGGTTGCATCTGCTTATCTTTGGTATCATCGTTTGGTTTTCTTTGATTTGTCATTTCATTTTCATTTTCTGTGTTTTCTTCTTGCTTATCTGTTATTGGAGAATCTTTGTGGAGTACCCTACCAGACCTCAAGTTGATATTTTGCAAGGGTAGTGTGGGATATGAAGTTCCCTCTTCTACATTGTAGGTTGGCCTCTCTGCTCTGTTATTTGGATTTGGGACAGTTTGAGCAGGAATTTGAGTAGGTCTGGGAGGTTGTGAGTTAGATGAAAATTGCAGTTGTGGTGGATTTATTGGTGGAGGAGCAGGCAATGCTTGTTGAGTAGGTTGAGGCTGATAAACAACTTGCTGAGGATACTGCTGATATGGTTGAGAATGTGATGAATACGGTTGATGGTATTGTTGATATGGTTGTGAATATGGTGGGTATGATTGAGGATATGTATGAAAGGATTGAGAGTACTGTTGAGATGGTCTCCATTGTTGCTGTGGGTGGTTTTGGTGCTGCCATGGCATGGGTACATTCCATGAATTCTGTGCATACATTTGATCATTTACAGGAAATTGCAAATTTTGATTTGGAAACATACCTTGAGGTGCTGGCCTTGGCTGCCATGGTCTCTTTGTGCCCATGTAATACACGTTTTCCATCTCTGCATTAGCTGCCATATTACAGTTCTGCAAAACCTTAACTTTAGGACAATTAAACATATCATGATGTTCAGTACAGAAAGCACAAACTTGGATGTTTTCTAGTGGGCAGTCTTTCAATGCATGTTTCTTCTGGCATTTTGGGCAGAAGATAGCCATTATCTGATCTTCATCTTCTTGTTTATTCTTAGCTTTTAGAGTGTCAATTTGGTTCCCTAGGGTGCTTAACAGATCTGTTTTAAACTCTTCTAACAGATTCCCTATTTCAGCCCTTGTGACACTTGCGGAGGCAGATTTTGTGACTTTGGATGATAGGGTTCTTTTTCCCATTTTAGCTTTGCTCCTTGAATACTTTTCGCATAACTCAGCGATTTCTTCAAAGGGTAAGGCAGAAATGTCACCTTTGCCCATCAAGTTAAGATCATCCATGTATTCCTCTCGGATACCTTTCAAGAATATTGTGCGGATCAGATCAAGAGGCATAGTTCGGTGTTTGGATTTTTGTAAGTTGTAGACAAACCGTTCTAAGTATTCCTCTAAGGTTTCATCCTCTTGCTGGCTCATTCTAAAGATATCATCTTTAGAATCTTTGGATCTACAATAGGGATGATATTTCCTTAGAAATATTCTTCTCATGCCATCCCAATCAACTATCGCATGCTCACCAAGCCTTATGAACCATCTTAAGGCTGATGCCTTTAATGTCGCTGGGAAGAGTCTAAGCCTATGGGCATCATCTGTATAGCCATATGTTCGACATACAATGTCAAACTCGAACAAGAATGAGTCTGGATCTTCCGAAGCCATACCATAAAAGTTTGGTAGCACGGATGGAGGTATGTTTTTCATTTTGATCTCATCATCTTCTTGTGGTTCATGTATAGGAAACTTAAAAGTTGACTCTTCTTCGTCTCTCTGTCCTTGATTTGGTACTGATCCAGCTCCTTCCTCAGCCATTCTAATAGGTCTCTCTGTGTCAGTGTCACTTGTTTTAAAGAGGAGATTAAAGAAAGATTGTTCAGTCACTGTGCTACTTTCTCCTTGTGTGGAAGATCTAGGAAAGTGCTTCTTCTGCGATTTATGTGCTAATAAAGTTTGCCTTTCGATGAGAGTAAGTCTTTGTCCTGACTTTTGTTTTTCCTCTAATACTTGGATGGTGACTTCCTCAGCTGGTGTTGTATTCCCTAAAGAGTCTGCTCCTGATGATGATGGGTTAGTTTTTGGATGGTGGGGGGTTTTTATGAATCTACCTTGATTGTCTCTAAATCTAGGCATAAATGAACATGATTTCTAACTGTGTTTTTGCTCGTTTTTGTTTATTGAATTTTTTTTCTTTTTAAATCCTTTAAGTACGCCTCCCCGGCAACGGCGCAAAAATGTAGTGTCCTATCTAGGGTGCTAGACTAGGCTATATTTATTATCAACCAGGATGCGTAGACTTAGAGGCATGCATCTACAGTATATAGACATAAAGGATTATTAGCTAAGTGGTTATGATGGTAGGTTACAGGACTTCTTTACGGAAGATTGAGGTGTGCTACCTATCACCCAAACACTTAGGTCACTCAGTTAATCTACCTAATTACAACACTGTCATTCAATTCATTTACCAAATTAAAACACTGTGTATCTCTTTAAACCAAGATTTCAATCTCCTTACGGAGACACTATGCATAAAACCCCTGTTCAGCAAATACTCAGCATTCAACTAATATTCATGAAAGATAACAACATACTGAAATCATAAGCATACTTTAAAATGATAACAGAGTTCATGACATTGCTTTAAAAGACAACAAAGGATCGAATCCCTTACAGGATACGATTCACGATCTCAGTGATGAACTGTTCAAGCACTATCATAAACATTACCCATACGCATTCTATTGAAATCAAAAACCAATTCTAATTGCTGTGCATATCATTTAATACCCTAAGTTGCGAATAAAAAGAAATGACAGTATACCAGTTTAACGCAGGGCCCGTCCGCGTTTCAGAGGTATACTGGACTGTGATCAACCGATTATAGAATCAACGCAACAAGGAAAATTGTGACTGCAATCGTGTTCTTTGTATTAAGTTCAAAACTCTGTTCTCAAAATGATACAATGATAACCGATACTAACTACATAGAACTGTGTTTACATATGTTTTTACAACCCTTACATTTCGAAAACGAATGTACATTCATGATGTGGTTGTTGCCACTTTTATCATGTCATGACTTTTAAAATGTTTCTATTCTGAACTGATTTCAAAAAGGAACAAAACTAAATCAGTTTAGAATGCTATGCTGTTGCTGCCTTTGTCGCCAATATGCTATACTTTGACCATCATTGACCGCGCATGTAGGAGGGTCGGTTCTGCTGTAGGATAGGTATTCTTCCATGCTTGGACATTCTGCTTTTCATCCCTACCCTTCGCTCTAGCCTAGTTGTCATGCCACATGTCAAACAATAAACCAATTACAGGATGTTGTAACTTCCTGTAGTCATTTTACCAAAAATTCCTAATTCTTTAACATAAAACTCCTAAATCAATTTTAATGCATTTTAATAACTATAGTACTATTAACTAATCAATTTCAAGGGATCTAAGAGATGTATGATGGAAAGAGGTAGGCAAATGATATGTTTTAGGAGGAAAAAGGAGGTCCTGGGATGGTACCAACACTTGGTCAGCTGGAAAAAGTCTGCTAGGGGCTTAAGACAACTTCTATGACCTCTGAGAAGAAGATTTTTAACTGATGGATGAAAGCTAACTCAAAGAAGGCCGATCTACTTGCAGAAAGAAATTGGAAAGCTGAAAGGAAACGTAAACCCTAGCAAACCCTAATTTTACCAGCTATCCCTACCGATGCAAGAAAGAGGATGCAAGCTACTGAAAGGATTTCCATTGACTTCTAGGAAGGTAAGTACATTTATCTAAGCTACTTCTACAGTAACATCTGAAAAAAAACACATCTTTTTGTATTTTTGGATAAGTTGCCAGAATTATTATGCATGCGATTTGACTGTTTTGACTGTGCAGAGGTGGATTGGCGAGAGGAAATTCTTGGATGAGGTCGGGAAGGTTCAAAGAGGGCCTAAAGGGTCCCTAACACCCTTCCATAGAGTTTCACAGAGTTTTTCTATCAAGAAGCCTCATTCGTGAGTTTCTACAGGAAGTTTGCAGGGGTTCTACAAGATGTCTGTGATTTTCTACAGGATGTTCTGTAACTTTCTACAGGATGTTCAGAAATGGGATTTTGGAGCATGGATGGATGGAGAAAGATGATTGAGTGGGTATGGAGGTAGGATAAGGGTTGGAGGTGGACTAGGACTTGGTGGATGGAGTTGAGGACAGATGTAGATGGCTGGATTTGTTCAAGGAGGACTGAAGCAATGATGCACAAAAAAACTAGGGTTATGTGAGCAAATGGCAAATGTAAGGCTAGAAGCTGAACTGAGGGATGGAGCAGATGGGTTTGATGGAGTATGGGCAGGTAGAGAAGTGGTACAGGTGCTCTGCAAGTCGTTTTTCCAACTGGACCGATGAAGACTTGTAAAATCAAAAACCTAGTTACGTTGACCTAATCTGATCTAACTGTCAGTAAAAAGAATGAACAGAAGTTGAACTGCAATGAAACCATGTATTCTAACTCATGCAACTAAGCAAGCAAAAGTCTGAACTTGTAACCAACTTCTACACATGAAAATCAAACACTAGTGATTGCATGGCAAAGCAAAATCAATGTTTTTGTGGGCAGCAAGGTTATCCTAATCCTAGCTCCTAATCCCACTGAGGGAGAGGTGAAACCAGAGATGTTTGATGGCCCTTTTTTGAAGCTTTTCCCTGTTAACAACCTATCAACCAAATCTGAGCATCAAACGTCTTTCTAACCATTAACAGTGACCTAGTTACTCAGCAAGATTTAATCTACTTAACAGAAATAATTTTGCAAATGCATGAAGAACAAATAACAATACATAAAGGAGGCCTTAGCACTCGGGTTGGGCCCAACCCCAAGAGCTGCAGGCTCCTACAAAGAACTCAGATCTGATGCCAAGTAAAGCTGCTTCTCATTACTAAAAAATAATCATCACAAGAAAGTGTACAACAGTAGCTAAGAAAAACGAGTTAAAGAAATGACAGCACTATAGTGCAAATACCAACAGTTCAAAAAGTAAACTATGAAGGCTGAGGCCTTATTATTTATACAATACGAGGGGGCTAGCATCCCTCCTAGATTCAAGGGACTCGGATGTTCCAACTGCAGTAAACAGTCACTCTTTCCAAAGCTGCTTGGCTTCCTTTAGAACTCATTTTGGTGGCCTGTTGAGCTCGGAGTTGAGGGTGAAGATTTCGAGGAAGGGCCATTTAATGCCATAGACAACCTCCCTACGAATCCTCACCTCAAGCTTGGCTGTCACCTGGGCCATAATTGCTTGGTTTTGCTCCAAAATTTGTCCAAAAAAACTTGAAATGACCACGTATTAGCCTCCTTGGTAGAGTGACCACACTTATTTGTTCAAATAACATAAACATACTAGAAAAACATGCATAATATATGAAAAATGGAGGATTGAACAAGGATAATTAGGCAAAATGAGCCCAATAAGTTACCCAATTCGGGGCTCATCATCACCTCCCTACTAAATGGGTTGCTCATCCTCTGAGCAACTAGTCCAGCTAATCGTCCTTTATGGCTTTGATCGCCTCCCTCACGTCCCAAGCCTCTGCTGTGATATCCTCTTCCCGGTCATGGAATCCTGCCTTCCTTTCCACTTCCTCCCATTTTCTACCTTCCTCCTCTTCCTTCACTCCTTCTAGCAATCCCAAAAGTAAAGGAGGACTAAATTTCAAGCCAATCCAATTGGCCTGCAAATTCTGCATCAACTGTTTGTAGAGGGGTACCCTTGCCAAGGCTTCCCTCATCCTGGTGCGAGAGTGGTATTCTTTTATCTTCAGGATATGAGGTAGTGTGTTCCACCACCCTCTGCAGGCATGCATGCAGTTTTCTCCCAACAGTCTCTCCATGTCCTCAAAGTCGGCAATGGCTTGAGACTGTTGCTCAATGTATTCCGGTAGATCCTGAGGATTGTTAGCCAAGTGCTGGTGGGCACTTATCATTACTGATGGGTCATCTGGCTCTGCTCTGATCATGAGAGGCTCACTGAGCTCTCTGCCTATGATACTGCGGACCTCCGCTGCTCTCTTCTCCTCATGGCTCATCCAATAGGCCATGGCCATAAGTTGGACATCTCCTATCACCGTGTTGGGATCCCATGCGTTCATGTCCGGAAGGGAAAAGTTGTGCAAGTAGAACTCTGATAATTTGGCCCTATCCTCAAATGAACTACTGCCACATAGAGCTGCAAACTTATGATAATTTTGGAATGGGGTGATGCCCCTTTGAGCCAAGGTATTGATCTGAAACTGTAACCACTGATCCTTGAGGTATAGGGCATAGGATTTGGTAGGCTGCCTACACTGCAGAGCTTCCATTGCCCAGCTGGCCATGCAGGCCAGTTGGGCCTCCTTTTCTTGTATCTGTTGTTTCAGAGACTGTGTCTCCAATTCTTTTTCCTGTAGTTGCCAATTCAGTATCTCAATTTTAGTCTATATCCCTTCCTTTCTCTGTTGTTCATCAGGGGTATCTTTGGCTGCTGTGGGCTCCTCCTATTGCTGTTGTTCTCCCAAGATATGAGGCCTGTCTTCCTTCCTGTGTCCTTGTAATTGTAGCTGCTGTCTAAGCAGCTCATTTTCTTCATGTAGCTTGACCCGCTGGCAGCTTCCCACATGTTTTACCATAGCAAATTCTCTTCTTGCCTCTTTGAGTTGTTCCTCCAGGGGACCTATATCTGCTACTTCCTTAGACTTGGCGATTTTCATCCAAGTGTGGGTCCTCACTCTCTCTTCTTCTAGTGCAAAGAAAAGTGGCACTGTGAATTTTTAGGGAATGATCTTTCCGACCTCTAAGAAGTTATAGTAGGAGCCCAAGCTGGGTTGGGGGCTAGGTTCCATAATGTGCTCTACCTCTTCTTCCTTCTGTGGTGATTTGGCTGCCTCACCTTCCATTTCTTCGGTCTCCTTGAGCCTGGCCAATGTTTCCTGTAGAATCGTTTCAGCATCCTGTAGAGAGGCTTTTGTGTCCAACATTTTCATTCTCTCCCTCCAAGTGGATGTCTTTGGGCTTCCCCGCTCATAAGTGATGGATGCCTTGGAAGGGGACCTCTCCTTTTGTGTGGTAGGGGTGTCTACAATTGTGATTGGTTCTTTTGATGGAGGCTGGGGTCTGCCAGTCTTAATCCTCACACTCCTTCTTGCTTTAAAATACAGGGGAGGCTCCCTCTTTTGCTTTTCCTTCTACTTGGGAGATGTGCTTAGGGTGGCCAGCATAAGTGTTGCCTCCCTAGCTAAAATTTCCGGTGATTTTTCCCTTTGTTGCTCTGTCTTCAGACTTCCTGTAGAAAGTCCTGTGCTGACTGTTTTTTGTCTTCCTGTAGAAGCAGTTTTCGGGCTTCTTGTAGAAACAGTTTTCACTATTTTGGTCTGCTTGGCTGGGGGTGTCTTCTCCTTCAATTTTGATGGGGTTTCCTAGGATGTGCCCTCACTTGCTTGGACCTTTTCAGTCCTTTCTGCCCTGATTTGCAACCTTTTCTCCCTTGGCGTTTGTGCTTTTATTCCACCCACAGTTTTGGCCTCAGTAGCTTGGCCTTTTTCTCGTTTCTCTTCTTTATTTTCCTGCGGTGGTCTGTCCTGGGTTTTCTTATCCTTAATTTACTTACCCTTAGTTTGCTTCTCTGCCTCAATATGCTCCTTCTCCTCACTGCTGGATGAAGTGAGTTCTTCGGCCAGAATCTGGATATCATCATCCTTGGTCATATTGCGAAAAGTCTCCCAAAGAGAGAGGGACAGTATAAGTATGAAGGGAATCTTCTACTAGAAGCTTGATAAGTCCATGATGGGCCAGCTGGTCTGGTGTCCCTTCCTTCAGTTTTGTGCCACATTCCATCAATGACTGTAGGAGGAAGTAGGGGATGCTTAGCTTTTGTTCTGTGGGTAAATCCATCTTATGTTTGAGTTCAGTGAGTAGCTGGAAGTGATAACCATATACAATACTGAATCGCCCCTCACAGGTAATGTACTTCATAATATGAAGGCTGACCTCGCTCCAAAATGGATGTAGGCTAGCTCTCCGAACCTGTTTTGGTCACCAACAACCCCCCTCTTTGTTTGATATTAGTAATAACATCAAGCAAAGGGGGACCCTTAACCAAAAAATCCAAAAAATATTTTTGTTTGAAAAATCTTTTGTATTAACTCCCTAAGAGCTATATCGCGTCGCAAAGGAAAAAGGAGCGCTTTCCCAAAGCGCATAAACACACTGAGGAGGAGCGACGCGAGAACTCATCGCATCGCGTGCATTAAAGGCGCTCAAAAGGGGAAAACCTAAAGAGCCGCCGACGGCCGATATGCGACGTCGCACGTCGCAATGTCGCATAAGCAGCACAAAGTGACAAAGCGAAAAACCTTGCGACCTTGCGATATTGCGATATGCGATCTGCGACCATGCAAAGCTGCGACCTGCGATCTATGGTGTGCGAAAAATGAGACTATCAATCGCTGCGATACCACTTATTTACATCGCAATCTTCGATGCTGCGATGCAAATCGCAGAAGCCATTCATCGCAGGCATTCCTCGGCATGATCTGTGAGCCTAAAATTAGGCGCACACCTTACGGGAAATTAATGATTGTACGCCTGTGTATCCAAAGATGATTATGTTGCGTTTTTCGAAGAGTCAAGTCATAATGGGTGACATGATTATGCATTCATTAGAACTTAATTGCTTTCATGTCAATCTTTTCTTCTGTCTCTTTTCATTTACGTGAACTATAAGTCAGCAACTGATATAAATCTATATGCAGGAAACATCTAAGGAAAAGCGCCAGAACTAGAAGAACAGAGAGGAGATGACTTCGCAGATGGATACCGCATACAGCAGGACCGCGGATCCCAGAGTATCACTCAAAAAATGCTGATGGAAATAGGCTATCTAGGACTCAGAGTCAAAGGCGCACAAAAGCAAAGTGTTTATGAAAGATCCTGAGTCCCAAATTGGGTAAAGCAAAAAGAAAAACGTTTAAGGGGAAAGACGTCTCAGAAAAGCCTGGAACAAAGAATGGAAACAAGTTTCAATTGAGAAAATCGTTCAGGCAACAAAATCCCCAGCTCATTGAGTCATTCGCACGGCCGGAAACCGAAATAGCAACAACACAATCAGTTTGAAAGAAATCTGAGTTGTACTAAGTATACACGCCGTGAAGACACTCCTCCAGAAGAACACTTTCAAAAATATCTTCTAGTTTGTCAGAAAGAGGTGCCAGCTCTTGTTATTTCTAATTTTCAAGCTTGAACAAAAGGAAAGGACAAGCAGCCAACTCTTTCACGGCGAACAGCGCATCGCTTACAGCACTAAGGAGCAGATACAGAAATGGTTAGAAATTAGATTCAGTTTTTAGAAATAAATTTGTTTTAGTAAAAGGGCGATCATTTGAAGGCGTTCCCTAAATTTGTGTAATTAAAATTAGCCAGTTAGTAGTATTTAACCCTTCTCGTTGCATTGGAGAAGGGTCCAGAAATTTTTCAAAAAACTTGTCCTCAGAACATGCACTTTTGCACCCTCGGAGGGGGTTTTTGATGAATGGACGGATCAAGATTTATTTATGTTTGCATTTTAATACCTGCTACTGATGTTGCACTTCTGTACTCTTAGTAGGCATTAGAAGTAAGTAGAAATAGATCATTATTGCTTCAGGTCTGTGAGTATAAATTCAGTCATAAATGGTACTTTTATTTCTTGACGAGTTTCTGCTTGCATTCTTAGAGTAATATACAACTGATGTTGTTTATATGTTAACGTATGAATGAGTGGACTACCATTTGGCACTTTTGTACGGTGGAGTCATTGATTTGTGCTTAATACATGAATAACTGATTATGCGATATGCTGTTCACAACCGTTTTGCTTAACTTTTTATGCAGGATGGTTCATCTTAATTGATTTATATTCTCATAATAGCTGAATAATCTTCATTACCAGTTATTGTGTGAAATCTTTCTAGATCGCATAATGGAAAAAGTTCTATCCCGGGTTAGCGTAGATTAGATGTGTTGTTCTTGATAGATTAAAGTAGTATAAAATTCAGTCTCAGAGTTTAGAACTAGATTAGCTTAGAAATAATTCCATATTTTCATTATCAAATTCTACACACACACACATCACC
The DNA here is from genome assembly GCA_031772625.1 of Pinus tabuliformis. Classification (NCBI taxonomy): domain Eukaryota; kingdom Viridiplantae; phylum Streptophyta; class Pinopsida; order Pinales; family Pinaceae; genus Pinus; species Pinus tabuliformis. The sequence continues at coordinate 1,719,633,600 of CM062818.1, read as the reverse complement.
AAACTCTACACACACACACCCCCTTAGAACGGGAAGTTGGTCCCGTTATCCCCAGTCGGACCCGCTACACCAAACGGGCACGGAGCCGCCAACCAGGTTCCCGACCAGGTGGGTATCCCCCTTGTTGTTGACCCGATTTTAGGGCCCTCAACATATTTGGCGCTAGAAGGAGGGCACGAACTATGAATGGCACCTAAAGCAACATCTAAATACCATTCTGAGAGTAATACACCCTCATCAACTCCCTCGACTTCTCCAACACGGTTAAACCCAAAATTTGAAGTCGCTCAAGTATCTACCGCTGCTACATATTCGAATATATCAGACCAATCTATCTTTGAACCCCCTGAAATTCGAACTTTGATTCGTAAACTCCAGGGATTCTCTATTTTTAACCAGAAGTCTGATAAATCTAAAAGCAGCGTGACTTCGCAGTGCAACCCTACTCATCCCCTTACCAGATCAAAGAGTGAAAAATTTGGCGTACAACCAAGTGAACTCCCTCTCCCTACCAGGAAAAGAGCAAGGAAAACACCACCAGAGTCTGATAGTCAGACTCCTTCATCCACTTCGTCCATATCAACTCCCTCACCGCGAAGTCAACCACCCACTCTTTCATTCCAACTCACTCACCCATCTTCTACAAACCTTCCTCTTCAAACATCAAAGATCTTAATATCTTCATCTTCTCAGCATCAGGGATCGTCTTCTGCACTTCCATTAACTAGCATCTCAACGATGGCCCAGTCTCCATGGAACAATCCTGGGGAGGTTTTAATGCCTCCACCCCTGAGCCCTATACCGGCCCATCCTGAGAAATGGCTGCCTAAATTCAACCCGGAAGCAGGCATGCTAGCCGAGGAACATATCAATAATTTCATGCTTTCTGTTAATCTCAACGGAGTCACTAACGAAGACGCTGTTGTCCGGATTTTCCCTTATACAATGCAGGGAACAGCCGGGTCATGGTACTTTTTGTTACCTTCCGGATCCATCACAAGCTGGGAAATTTTTCAAAGTCAATTCCTCACCAAGTTTGGTGATGACAGATCCACGGCGACATTGATCAATGACCTATCTAATCTTAAGGCTGAGGCTAGAGAACCCATTAAAGATTTTAACTTACGGTTCAATAAGATCCTCAACAAAATCCCCGCTGCCTCACAACCTAGCGAGGAAGTAAGATGTGAATGGTACATCACGGCTTTACCTCCAAACTTGGCTATCTTTGTAGATAGGGCAAACAAGACCACCTTAGTTGACAACTTGACAGAAGCGTTAGCAGTGGAAAAACGCGTGGTAGCCCTAGAAAAGAGATCCGCTATAGAAGAACGCAAGTCTAAGAAGATCTCTTTCAAAGAAGACACCAAGAAGAAGCGAACGAAAGATCCTTTCGATTTGGAGGGATTACAAAAAGTGTTGAAATCCATGTCCAATGAGATGATTGATATTAAGAAACAAGTAGCAGAGACTTCTTCGAAAAAGCCCTTTATGACTTTTAAAAGAAATCCTCTCATGGAGGTAAGACCACCTAGTGTTGTCTCAAACGTTGAATCTGAAGAAGACGAAGAAGAAGAGAATACCAATGAAGGGCAGACCGATGAGGAAGAGGTCGTAGAACTACAAGGAATGTGGGACTTCATCCTCCCACAAGAAGAGGATCAAGAAGCATTGCCTGTTAGCATGAGAAGCAAAAATCAACTTGATCCTCCCCTAACTACCCCAAAACAAAAGGGCGCAAGCCCTGCATTAAAAGAAAAGGTCGCAACAAAAAAGACAACTGCTAAAGCGACCCAGTTTAGCCCAGTCCAATCTGATCAAACGCCTCCATCAAGAACACTAATAGTGTCGGATGAAATGGAGTATAACATCATTGATGACATGAAGAAGACTAGGGCTAATATCACTCTGTATGAATTGAGTAAATTGAAACACCAGCAGAAAATAATGATGAAAGAATTACATGCTGTGCCTACTACATCTTTACCTACAGCTGTAGCTTCCCACAATCTGGGAAGGCCTCCAACCAACAAGATCAATAAAATTGATCCAAATGACATCGCCTTGATTGGAGGAAGATCAAGATCTCATACTCCTCCTTTTCTTCTCACATATGAAATCTTCAACAAAAATGTGCACAATTGCTTGGTCGATTCTGGTGCTTCAACGAATATTTTACCCAGATCAATATGTGCCAAATTGAATGTGCAACCTCAAAAATCCGCAGTACGTATAGTTCAGCTTGATCGATCCCAAGTCGAAGTGATTGGTGAACTTAATCAGGTGACCATAAGATTGTCGTCTAACCCAAAAGTGTGTCAGGTTATCGACATTCTAGTAGCTGATATCCCTGAGTTCTATGGTTTGATTCTTAGCAGGGATTGGTCGGAAAAGCTCCACGGATATTTTTCAACCGATTGGTCGCACATGTGGTTACCATACAATGGTAAACCAAATCAGATAAAGGTTGAACGAGAATTGCACCAAAAATACATAGTGACAAAACTGGAAGGAGAAAATGAGGCCATAACGTACAATAGCAGCATTGTAGGCAATTACGCAATAGATTCTTTCCTAGGTAATTTCAATGCTCATATTTCACCATACTTAGAGAATTCAGTTTTATCCCAAGTTGAAAATTTCTCCCAAACTGATGACTCAAAATGTTTTAGTTTTTTAGATAATTCTGTAAATACATCTTTATTTTGGAAATTATATTTTGACGGATCTAAATCAAATGAGGGAGCAGGAGCAGGATGCGTTCTGATTAACCCAGACAGGAATAAGATTATGCTCACATGCAGACTTGAGTTCGATTGCACGAACAACACAGCGGAGTACGAAGCCTTGGTTCAAGGCCTATACAAAGCAATCGGATTAAACGTTAAGTATCTTCAAGTCTTTCGAGATTCGGAGATCGTCGTAAAACAGGTACGTAACACCATACATTGCCTGTCAAGTCATTTAAAGCATTATCAATCATTAGTTTAAGATCTCACTGCACATTTCGTAGCATTCAACATCTCGTCAATTCCAAGAATTCAAAACGCGAGCGCAGACCTGTTAGCTAACGTAGCCTCTAGACTTATCCCTTCTGAAGATTTTAGTCCTGATAGGTTTTCAATAGAATTAATCTTTAGACCATCCATCCCTGACAATATCACCAATTGGAGAGTGTTCAACGACGATCCTGACATCGTAAATTTCCTTACTTCTGAAGGATCCTACTCAAATCAGATAATCGACGAAGACCATCATGATCATCAAATACAACAAAATGGCTCTGACAATGCTATACCGAAATCGGTGGTCAAGTTAGAAGATTTATATGATTTGAAAAGTCGTTTTAAAAGGTCCGCCAATGCTAAACTTTGCAGTTCTACCCTGAACTATGAATTAGTAAACCTAGGGACCGATCAGAAGCCACAAAACGTTAACCTAGTTCACGGCCTAGCCCCTGAAGAGAAATCAGCATATATCCGTCTTCTGAGACAATAAAAAAACGTTTTTGCCTGGAATTATGATGAACTAAAAACATACAACACTTCTATCATTCAACATGTTATCCCTATGATTGACAATGAAAAACCTGTCTAGCAGAAGCTCAGAAAAATACACCCTAACCTAGAAAATCAGATAAAAACTGAGCTTAATAAGTTGTTGAGAGCCAGAATAATTTTCCCCGTAAGGCATTCTAAATGGGTATCCAATATGGTGCCCGTTAGGAAGAAAAACGGAGACATTAGAATCTGTATCGATTTCCGAAATCTCAACAAAGCCTGTCAGAAAGATAACTTTCCCCTCCCACCTATGGAGCAAATATTACAGGCGGTAGCAGGCTCAGAATTAATGTCATTCCTGGATGGATTTTCAGGATACAATCAAGTACTGGTGCATCCCGATGATCAGTTAAAGACTACGTTCCGAACCAAATGGGGCACTTATGCATATCGGAAGATGCCATTTGGTCTGATCAATGCCGGAGCTACCTTTCAGAGAGCCATGGACATCGCGTTTAAAGGGTTAGTCAATAAATCAGTGGTGATTTACTTGGATGATATAAAAATATACTCCAAAAAATGAAACAACCATCTCAAAGATTTGAATCAAATCTTTCAAAGATGCTTGAGGTATGGGATTTCGCTCAACCCAAAGAAATATTTCTTTGCGTTAAGCGAAGGGAAATTGCTCGGATTCATAGTGTCGAAATCTGGTATTCATATAGAACCCGACAGAATCAAGGAAATTTCTGAAATATCCATACCCCATAACAAGAAAGCCATGCAATCCTTCCTTGGACAGATCAATTTTGTCAAAAGATTTGTCCCGGATTTTTCACGTATTATTTCTCCCTTACAAAATATGATAAAAAAGAATTCAAATTTCAAATGGGGTCTAGATGAGCACGAAGCGTTCAACTTAATCAAACAAGCTATCATCAATGCTCCATCTTTGGCCACCCCAAATTTTTCAGAATCTTTTACCTTATACACTTTTGCCTCAGAGAAATCCTATGCTGCGATTTTGACCCAAGCAAATCAAGAGAAAGCGGAAGCTCCAATCGCATTCTTTAGCTCAAACTTACAAGGTGCTGAAATTAATTACTCAGACGTAGAGAAACAAGCATATGCTATTTTCAAAGCGATCAAATATTTCAGACCTTTCTTGCTTAAAGCCCACACTAAAGTCGTAGTACCGTTTCCGGCGGTAAGAAACCTTTTGGTGTAGAGAGACATGGGCAAAAAGAGAGCTAATTGGATTACCGCTTTACAAGAATATGATCTTGAGATCAAACCAGCAAACATCGTAAGAGGTCAAGGCTTCTGCAAGATGTTAGCCGGAGCATCGCAAATCCCGGAGAACTCATCTGAAGAGGTACAAGCGTACGAGGTAAGCCTAAACGATGCAGAATCATCATATGCTGACACCATTTATTTTCTTAAGAACGGGTATGCTCCATCACATCTGGATCATACCAAGAAAAGAGCTCTGAGATTAAAAGCTAAACAATACCAGCTCGTAAATGATGTCTTGTTTAAAAGGAATTACGATTCTGTGCTTCTTAGGTATCTTGAGAAAACTGAAGCTGAAAAGGTTTTGCAGGAACTCCACGATGGATCAGCGGGCGGACACTATGCCGGAGATGCAACTGCACATAAAATCTTGCGTGTAGGATATTATTGGCCCACGCTGTTCAAAGACTCATACAATCACGTAAGGAAATTCCAAGTCTGCTAGACTGCTGCAGGAAAACAAAGGAAACCGTCCACGCCGCTACAACCAGTCATCATCGACCAACCATTCAGTCAATGGGGCTTGGACATAATAGGTGAGATCGTTCCTCACTCTTCTAAGCAGCATAAGTATATCCTTACGGCAACTGATTATTTTACCAAATGGGTAGAAGCAGTTCCTCTCAAGATAGTTCATTCTAAAAATATTATTGAATTCATAGATCAATTTATCATCACTAGGTTTGGATTGGCAACAGCATTAATGTTTGATAACGCTTCATATTTTTCTGGAAATACTATGACTGAGTTTGCGCTTAAAAGAGGGTTCAAACTGAAATATTCTGCCAACTACTATCCGCAAGGTAATGGATTGGCTGAATCAACAAACAAGAACCTAATCAGAATTATCAAAAGAACAGTCGACCAAAACCAAAGGAATTGGCACAAAGCGCTGGTAAATGCTTTATGGGCTGATAGAATCACAAAGAAAGCTTCAATCGGCACCTCTCCCTTTAATTTAGTTTATGGGAGAGAAGTGGTTCTTCCGACTCACCTAGTCATTCCCTCTTTGTCTTTAGTGCAATATATCGATGAAGTATCTACTTCCTCTTTACAATTAAGACAAATGGAAATAATCAAACTAGAAGAACAAAGAGAACAAGCTAGGAAAACCCATGCTCATCACCAAGCGATAATAAAATCTTCTTTTGGCTCAAGCATCATAACCAGAAAAAACTTTCAGATGGGTGATTTAGTTTTGAAATGGGATAAGGCTCATGAAGAAAAGGGCAAACATACGAAATTTCAGAAGCTGTGGCTTGGCCCTTTTCAGATTGTAGAAGTCATAGGCCCGTCTACATTCGTGTTGCAGGATCTGGCAAGAAGGAGAGATTCTTTACCTGTCAATGGACTGATTCTTAAATTATACTTTCCATAGAAGAGAAATCTTCTATTTTTTGTAGGATAGATTTAGTTTTTAGTTTTATTTTGTTTTGTTTTTCTCTTTTTATGAATAAAACCCATTGTAAATGATCATTTAAAAAGGATTCATGAAAGAGCACGCCAATTCTCTATCAGATTTTGATTTTGCTTGTACAAATAGCAAAATTTTTGAAAATCTGAATTTTATTATTGACAAATAGATTTAACTTCACTTTGATTATGATACTCGTTTCGACCTCTAAAAAACTTTGACAAAAGAAACCTCTGGTAAAAGAATTGTTTTGTATCAGCACCATGAAAGGTATCATCAATAATAAAATAAGCATTCTCTGCAAAGTTGTTGTTTTCAAAAACTCTATTATTGTCGTCCAGAGCTTTCTTAAGGAAAAACAATGACTTCCTCCCTGCTAAAAGGAAATTACAACATTCAGAGAAACAATCCAAACAAAACACTATATCTCAAAGAATAAGAGGTCTCATCACGAGCCGGCTTATCATGATCACAGATATTATAACTTGCTGACTTTGCCAATACTGTCTATCAAAACAGGGAAACGACTTAAGATTGTTGCAATCAAAAGACAAGAGGTCTCATCACGAGCTGGCTTGTTCAACAAAAGTGTAAATCAGGTGAATGACTGTGTCATAATTTGGCCACCAAACCAAGACATTGTTCTTTAGAGAATTAAAAAAGGAAAAGTGTGGCAAAAAGGATTTTTCTCTGGAATGTTGCGAGTAACCTCAAGCAGGAAAAAGGATCATTGCTGGATAACATGGTAACCCTGTCGAGGCTATGAACGCTTGCGGGCAGCAGAGGCTCTACCTATGACAAATGAGCATACTTTTAAGCCAGTACGCAGAGAAGACCTTATTTTATATTTTATCAAGACCAAGTAATGTCTGATGCGAATGCAAGAAAAAACCTGAGGAAGCAAGAAATTGGGATATAATAAGGGTTGAGACAAAATATCGTCGACAAGGTGAGGGGAAATCTACTCTATCTGTCCATAACAAAATTTAGACATATAAAAATTTTTGCTGTTTCGGAAGTGAACGGTCAATAGAAATGCAGAGATAACTGGTTCTTCACAGTGAATCGCCATTGTTGTGGTCACCAACAACCCCCCTCTTTGTTTGACATTAGTAATAACATCAAGCAAAGGGGGACCCTTAACCAAAAAATCCAAAAAATATTTTTGTTTAAAAAATCTTTTGTATTAACTCCCTAAGAGCTATATCGTGTCGCAAAGGAAAAAGGAGCGCTTTCCCAAAGCGCACAAACACACTGAGAAGGAGCGACGCAAGAACTCATCGCATCGCGTGCATTAAAGGCGCTCAAAAGGGGAAAACCTAAAGAGCTGCCGATGGCCGATATGCAACGTCGCACGTCGCAAATGTCGCATAAGCAGCACAAAGTGACAAAGCGAAAAACCTTGCGACCTTGCCATATTGCGATATGCGGTCTGCGACCATGCAAAGCTGCGACTTGTGATCTATGGTGTGCGACAAATGAGACTATCAATCGCTGCGATACCACTTATTTACATCGCAATCTTCGATGCTGCGATGCAAATCGCAGAAGCCATTCATCGCAGGCATTCCTCGGCATGATCTGTGAGCCTAAAATTAGGCGCGCACCTTACGGGAAATTAATGATTGTACGCCTGTGTATCCAAAGATGATTATGTTGCGTTTTTCGAAGAGTCAAGTCATAATGGGTGACATGATTATGCATTCATTAGAACCTAATTGCTTTCATGTCAATCTTTTCTTCTGTCTCTTTTCATTTACGTGAACTATAAGTCAGCAACTGATATAAATCTATATGCAGGAAACATCTAAGGAAAAGCGCCAGAACTAGAAGAACAGAGAGGAGATGACTTCGCAGATGGATACCGCATACAGCAGGACCGCGGATCCTAGAGTATCACTCAACAAATGCTGATGGAAATAGGCTATCTAGGACTCAGAGTCAAAGGCGCACAAAAGAAAAGCGTTTATGAAAGATCCTGAGTCCCAAATTGGGTAAAGCAAAAAGAAAAACGCTTAAGGGGAAAGACGTCTCAGAAAAGCCTGGAACAAAGAATGGAAACAAGTTTCAATTGAGAAAATTGTTCAGGCAACAAAATCCCCAGCTCATTGAGTCATTCGCACGGCTGGAAACCGAAATAGCAACAACACAATTAGTTTGAAAGAAATCTGAGTTGTACTAAGTATACACGCCGTGAAGACACTCCTCCAGAAGAACACTTTCAAAAATATCTTCTAGTTTGTCAGAAAGAGGTGCCAGCGCTTGTTATTTCTAATTTTCAAGCTTGAACAAAAGGAAAGGACAAGCAGCCGACTCTTTCACGGCGAACAACACATCGCTTACAGCACTAAGGAGCAGATGCAGAAATGGTTAGAAATTAGATTTAGTTTTTAGAAATAAATTTGTTTTAGTAAAAGGGCGGTCATTTGAAGCCGTTCCCTAAATTTGTGTAATTAAAATTAGCCGGTTAGTAGTATTTAACCCTTCTCGTTGCATTGGAGAAGGGTCCGGAAATTTGTCAAAAAACTTGTCCTCAGAACATGCACTTTTGCACCCTCGGAGGGGGTTTTTGATGAATGGACGGATCAAGATTTATTTATGTTTGCATTTTAATACCTGCTACTGATGTTGCACTTCTGTACTCTTAGTAGGCATTAGAAGTAAGTAGAAATAGATCATTATTGCTCCAGGTCTGTGAGTATAAAGTCAGTCATAAATGGTACTTTTATCTCTTGACGAGTTTCTGCTTGCATTCTTAGAGTAATATACAGCTGATGTTGTTTATATGTTAACGTATGAATGAGTGGACTACCATTTGGCACTTTTGTACGGTGGAGTCATTGATTTGTGCTTAATACATGAATAACTGATTATGCGATATGCTGTTCACAACCGTTTTGCTTAACTTTTTATGCAGGATGGTTCATCTTAATTGATTTATATTCTCATAATAGCTGAATAATCTTCATTACCAGTTATTGTGTGAAATCTTTCTAGATCGCATAATGGAAAAAGTTCTATCCCGGGTTAGCGTAGATTAGATGTGTTGTTCTTGATAGATTAAAGTAGTATAAAATTCAGTCTCAGAGTTTAGAACTAGATTAGCTTAGAAATAATTCCATATTTTCATTATCAAATTCTACACACACACACATCACCAAACTCTACACACACACACACCCCCTTAGAACGGGAAGCTGGTCCCGTTATCCCCAGTCGGACCCGCTACACCAAACGGGCACGGAGCCGCCAACCAGGTTCCCGACCGGGTGGGTATCCCCCTTGTTGTTGACCCGATTTCAGGGCCCTCAACAGAACCCCATTTTTATCCTCTGAAAACTGTTCTTCTGGTAGGAAGAATTCCTTTTTGGCCTTCTGGCCCAATTTCCTTTCCTCTTTATCCCAGGGTATCCCCAATGGCAAGTCAGTGACCCGACTAATGAGTTGTGGGTTGAGGTTTAAGGTCAATCCTCATAAATTTACAGTGGCCAGTGTCTTTGATTTAGGCTGCAAGGACCTTAGGAACTCCTCTGTTATCTCATCATCGTGCCCTTGAATTCTGTCACAGAAGGTCATCCAATTTGCACGGGTAAATAGGTCTACCACCTCAGGAGTTTCTCTCAACTTCTTGGAATCCGAGGGTTCCTTTCTGATAAACCCTCCTGGCATGGTGAAAAATAATCTGTTTTGGCTTGTGCTCTGATCAGAAAGGGAATTATGTTTAAGGTTTCCTTCTTTGATTCTCAGGACAGGGTTTCTCAGATGTTTGTATCTCCCCTTTCACCAATTCCCTGGTTATAATGTTGCTGCTGCCCGAAGACTTGACTGTCAAAAGGAAATTAGGCTCTCAAATACAGAGTGTAGAGCTTAATTTTCACACCAACCATATACAAGTCACATTTTTTTATGCACAGATCAGTCCTTACAGAGGTTTATCGTTTCTACAGGAGGAATTCATTAACAGGCACCGTGGAGGAGAATGTAACACAGAACCAACTGAAAAAACTCCGTGTATCACCCAGGCAAACCACAATTCTTGACCCACAGGCAGACTTGTTTTAACTTTCCCTACTCCAAACAGTTTAATTTACCACCTTTTGAAATTTCATGCACGGGTATGGCATTTTTCGAGCCTACCTCTCTTCGAAACTCCAATTCCGACGCAGAAGATCCGGGTTTCTCTGCTCCGGGAGGCTATGCTGTGCTTCCTGTAGAGCTCCTTCTTGTAGAGAGCTTTGCCGGCTTCTGGAAGACGTCACGGCGCTTCTGAGCAAGCCTGGGATGCAGGAGGAGTTTGAAACGGGCCGAGAAGCTCGGGCTAACGAACTGCAGAGGAGGAGGACGCGTACGCTACTGAAAATCGGTTGCAATAGTAAATGCCAGTGGTTAATGTGAGTGTTATGGCCAAATGATTTTGAATTATGGCGTAATTCATGGTGTGGGGGTGAGGTGTCTAGGCCAATCCGTTGGCCAACGTCACGGCCATCATTCTTCGGCGTGTCTCTTACTGCCATTTTCCTATCTCTGCCATTACCCACTGTCATCACTGCCCATTCGCCGATTTCACTGATTTTCTTCAACTGGACACTTCCCACGTGTCGGCTCCATGTCCCTTTGGTGGATTCGAGTGTAACCGAGCTTGTTCGGATCCCATGAGGCCATTCGACTGACTGTGGCTGGCCATCGAATTTGTTCAACCTGCACCATTCACAGACATGCAAGTTTCATAGTATAGTTCATGAAATTTGATGAAATAAGGTTAGGCACTTACTTGTGTGGCCGTGGACATGCTCTACAGGTTTCCGGACGTGGAACGATGGCTTTGCTCATCGCTGCTTCGTGCACAGGCACTAGAATTCCTTCGTTCATTTTCTGATGCTG